>BSBM01000043.1:1390000-2780000 GCA_027924585.1 Larix kaempferi | reverse complement strand
AACGAATATGATGATTTTGATGATGATGATCATTTTCGTCATCATCATCATCATCTTCATCATCGTACTCATATTCATCATCATCCACCACCACCATCATCATCATCACCATCCTCGTCCTCACAATGATGATGATGATGAAGATGATGATGATGATGATGGTGATGATGATGATCATGTTGTTGATGATGATGATGAGGATGATGTGCTGCATATTCGTCATCATCTTCATCATCAACATCATCATCATCATCTCCATTAGTCATCATCTTCATCATCATCGTCGTCATCATCATCATCTTCATCATCATCATCATCCGCATGCTCTTCCTCACAATGATGATGACAACGATGATGAAGATGATGATGATGATAATGCTATGGATCATGTTGTGGATGATGATGAAGATGATGATGATGTGCTACATATTCATCATCATCTTCATCATCAACATCATCATCAACATCATCATCTCCATTAGTCATCATCATCATCATTATCACCATATTCATCGTCATCATCATCATCATCACCATCTTCATCATCATCATGATCTTCATCACCATCATCATCATCATCATCATCATCATCATACTCATATTCATCATCATCCACCACCATCATCATCATCATCATCCACCACCATCATCATCATCATCATATCATCATCATTATCATCATCCTCGTCCTCACAATGATGATGATGATGAAGATGATGGTGATGATGATGGTGATGATGATGATCATGCTATCGATGATGATGAAGATGAAGATGATTTCCTGCATATTCGTCACCATCTTCATCATCAACATCATCATCAACATCATCATCATCATCATCATCATCATCATCATCATAATCTCCATTAGTCATCATCATCATCACCATCTTCATCATCATCATCATCTTCATCATGATCTTCATCATCATCATCATCATGATCTTCATCATCATCATCATCAGATCATCATGACGAAAAACCTTATTTTATTCCAATTGTGATTCCACTTACAGCAGATGAACACTATTCGTAAAATCTTCCACAATGAGGAGGTCCTCCATGACTACTTGATTAGATCCTTTACATCTCATCATCTTCATCCTACACTGAGACAAAAAACGACAGGTGCCTTAGATTTTGATTAATACAACAACGTAAAGAAGAGTGCTCTGCATATTACATGAAGCCAAGCTTATACCTTCTGTGCTATGCTTTGCCAGCCTTCCATAGGGGTAGGAGTATCAAGACTGTTATCCTTCCCCATAAATTAACCAGGAAAATATTTCCCAGCAAATAAAACTAACCATCAAAGTGCATTTTGTCACATCTGCATCGCCCTAAGATAATAAAATATGATGGTAATTATGAACAAATCTGACATACTGCGATCTCACAATAATCGCACCTCCGAGCAGTCTTTATACAACATTAATATATATCTACTATGTTTTTAATTATTCTTGATGTAATACATATGTTTCTAACTGAAAATTAAATTAATGTTTTGAAATCAAAATACACAAATTTGTAAATATACCCTTAAACCCCCAAACACCTAGAAGCACTTAAATGCACTTAGGGATTACAGGTTAGAAGAGGTCCTAAAGGCCTTTATGGGGGGGGGGGGGGCTCTAGGCATAACCCGACACATTTATATCTGTTGGGAAATAAATACAATGAATGTTACCCACCAACCATTGCAACATTCAGCAAGGACGCGCATGCGCCAGAGGCGCGTGCGCATCCCTGTTGAACATAAAATTTAGAAAATCACCCGCGTTCTTTCTCCCGCATTTTTTCCTCATTCATCGTGTTCTGTTCGCTGGTTTCATGCACAGTCCAACAAGCATTTTCATGGTAGATTGAATTCATACACCATTTGGATAAAATACACAATATTTGGGGCTCTATTTGGCTCTTTGTATTGAATACACACCTATTGGGCTCTATTTGGATCAATTGAGTGAATACACAACAGTTGGACTCTATTTGGAACCTTGGATTGAATTCTCATGCTACTTGGATACACATGAAGTCTTCTTACATATAGTGGACACATCAAAAGAGCATTTGACGTTTGAAGCAAAGAGCAATCATAATCCTTGAGGTATGGTGAAAATTTGATCTTGTTAAATGTAATTTAGTCTTCATTCACTTGTTTGAATGGCATTTATTTTGGTTTTTCCTCATGAATTGTATGATAGATCTATTTTAGTCTTCTTAATCTTCAACATAGACAATAAAAACATCCTACCAAAAAAAAACTACAACATGCACCAAGCAATGCTTTCAACCTTTCATGAAGATAATAAAAAAAAATTACTTGCATCACCACCAATAACATTTCACAATCACATTCCTCCATCTAGTAGACAAACATTTGTTGAATTCCTCATGGTTTCACTACAACAACTCACACAAACACCTAAACAATTGAAAACTCTTAGTCTTTTGGGGCTATTTTCCCTCATCCATACCATGAAAAAGAAGTGATCTGAGCTTCTCCCTTGTAGGGAATTTGCTGGACTACTAACATCCCATACCACCATCCAATACCATCCTACTGAGTTCCTAGATGTGATGTTGTAACTTTATATGTAGGGCATTCCCAATAGCTTTTAAGATTATATGAAAACATTATCACTAGATGTTGTTGTACATAATCAATTGCTACATCGAGCTTTAATAATCATGCACATCGAGTTTTAATATCTTGTTTGTTGTTCATTCTTGCAGGGGTCATATTTTCATTTTTCCAAAAGCACATTGAATATGGGCAACAGATGTAATAATCAAAGAAAGTCTAGAAGGACGCAGCTGCCCCCTAAAAAGGCCCATGAGATAAGAGAAAAGGTCAGATTGTACATGCAAAACCGTAGAAATCAAAATGTTAGTGCCTTAGATCCATCAATAAGCAATGGCGAAGTGGTTGAAGTCAATCAAATATTGCCTGATGTTGAGTATGAAGGGATGGATGTTGAACACGTTCTTAACTGGAAACCACCCCAAGAAGAGCACCCACCTAGCGAACACACTCCATTGCAGGACCAATTACTGAATGAAGGGCCACAACAAATCGTTGACGAGACTCGTACTTCTTTGCCGACTCCCTTGCCTTAACTATCAACCAGATGACGAAGAACTCCCAGACGTATTCATGTGGATGAAAGTTCATTTTCAGGAATTGAAGGTAAGATGCCCAAATGCACTATTGATCTCCATTGTAAGAAGATAATCAAAGATTATTTTGAATCCAAAACCGATGCAGCAAAATGTCAATTGTTTCTTGCTTTGTTAAAATCACATTGTCTAGCTCATGTTAGGAGAATTTTGTGCATAAAGGTAGTTAGAAGTTCAGAGGCCAACAATCATGTTGTTAGAAATCTACAATCGGCATTTAATTTGATTGGAAAAACTTCTCGCACAAAAGATTTTAATGCGGCTCGTCGTGTACTGTCGGAATCAATTGTAGACAAATCCACAAGGCAACGTCGCCTACTATCACACACATGTAAAATCTTTAAAGTAGATATAAAGACTCTTCAAAAGTATTCTGCCATTAGAGAAAAACTTGAGACCCCAGGACAAAAATATTGTTGGGCCTTTGTTGGTAGGTTACCTCGTTCAGACATGAAGCTCATTGATGTTGTTAAAGAACTAGTGCAGAAGTTTTGGCATGATAACACTAGACCGTCATCGAATCAAAAAGATGTTTTAAAGTCGAGAAAAGGTGTTAGGGGGGGTGAACCCCATGTCAAGCACTTCCTTGACACCACACAAATAGAACTCTATGAGAGGTTCAAGAATGAGCACACACAATTGAACTTGGGCCAAAGGTCCTTCGAAAAATGCAAACCCTGGTATGTTAGAATTTGCATTGATCGTAGTACATGTTGTTGTAGATACCATGTAGAATTTGAGTACTATTATGATACATATAGACATATATTTTGTGGTTTGCATACTAACATTGTGCAAGATTGCCCTTCATTACAACCACAAAATGCATCTAGAGAATTTATACATAGCATAATGTGTCGAAGGCCTGAAGGACACAAATATTATAAAAGATCATGTTTATATGGGACGTGTTCTAGTTGTAGTGGATTTCCATTATTGAGCCACTTCATCCACGCAACCGTGGAGCACGAATTTGGGACGATGTCAATAGAAATGCAGAACTTCCAGTACATAACATATCAAGTAGATAGTTCGAAGGAAAGCAAAAAAATTGCATTGGTGAAGTCACAGGTAATCTACATTTGCATGCTTTCATACAGTACATGTTGAATTTGTACATATATATTCAGATTGAAAATGTCACGTTGTATTAATGCCCTTGGTTTTGTGGCACCAGGTACAAATTTGTGATTTTATGAAGGAATTCTACCAAAAGACCGAGCATTATGTACAGCGTCCATGTAGCACGATGGTAGGATGAACAGTACAGACAGTGTAGGGACACCTTTCCCAAGGGCACAATATTGTCGATTGTGGACTTTGCGGAAAACTATACCCTATAGCCACAGAATGAGATTCAAAGTCAATACTACCATTCAGACCAAGTTAGCATAATGGTCCATATCACGTATAGGCACGCACCAGAGAGCAGCAACGACATGAGGATAATATTGAAAGAGACCAACTTCTACGTCAGTGACGATATGTGCCACGACCTGCCTTATGTGCAGCATTGCTTCAAAATTTTCTATGATCAGCTGAAGGAGAGAGGGATACATATGGATCAGCATTGGATATGGTCAGATGGTTGTGCAGGCCAATTCAAAAATGCACGTGTTTTCCAGTGGTTGAGTATGTTGCACAAGACTTATGATGTGCTGCATGTATGGAACTATTTTGAGACCGGGCATGGAAAGGGAGAGCACGATGGGGCTGGAGCATGTCTCAAAACTACCCTACAAAGGGAGGAGATGAGGTGCATGGGAGGCCCTCATATTCGGAATGCCGAATCCACAGTTCGATGGTGCAAAGAAAAAATGTCAGATCGAACCATGGAGCAACACATACCAACAGGTAGAGGACATGTTGTCAGAAATTTCTGGAATGTAGTTTATATAGATCGATCGCATTCTTATAGTTGTAGTACTGTGCAAGGCACTCGTGGATTTCATTCGGTTCGAAGCTCAAACAATCCTTTATTTGAAATATGGACGCGAAAACTTGCTTGCTTTTGTGGGTCTTGCAGCAGTTGTGAGTGGGATGAGTGCGAATCAATGGATTGGGTTGATGAATGGGATCATGTATCACTTGCAGTGGACCCACATGTAGTTGCTGAAACAATCCAGTTAGAGGAAGGCCAATCCTCTATTTCGAATGAATATGATCATATATCTGATCTTGTACAACCAGGTAAACATTTTTGCATGCATATCCCGGTTCCCTCCTTGTTTTTGTAATTATCCAAGTTATCAAACCACTGCTTGTTGGAATATGACCTTAAAATGCATTTTTGCAGGACACATCTACGCAGTTGTCGCCCCGACAGACAGTGCAATTGGGACGAATTATTGGTTGGCACGATGCATCCAAGGGAAGCAAACCCTCCTCGCATCATTAACAGATAGTGAAGGCATAACCTTTCCGACTGGCTTGATGGTTGTTCAGGGGGAATATCTTACAATGGATGGAAAGGGACCAAAGAGCAATGGCTACACATACACAGATTATAGACCAGGGTCGCAGGTGTATCACTTTACGCACTTGATCGTGGGTACAAACATCCAACTATAGACTAGTATAGCTATGTGATTGTTTATTCATGCACGATTAATGTTATTCATGTTAGATGGTTTATTTGATATCGTTATCTTATATCATTTATTTGATGTCTGAGTTATGATTAAGTTATGATTTATAGCCATGTGATTGTTTATTCATGTACGGTTAACCCTAGAAGCACTAATATAACCCTACAAACATAATCTAGCCCTAGAAATGATAGAAAGCTAAACTAACCCTAGAAACAATAATCTAACCCTCATAAGCTAATCTAGAATCCTAGAAACATAATCTAGCCCTAGAAATGCTAGAAAGCTAAACTAACCCTAGAAACACTAATCTAACCCTCAGAAACTAATCTAGAATCCTAGAAACATAATCTAGCCCTAGAAATCCTAGAAAGCTAAACTAAGCCTAGAAACACTAATCTAACCCTCAGAAACTAATCTAGAATCCTAGAAACCTAATGTATCCCTATTAACCTAATATAGCCCTAGAATCCGTGACCAACCACACGTACCCTCAATAGGGGGTATTTGGACTCCAAGTGGGATAGGATCAATATTAGAAGGGTTTGTTACCCAATCTATTAAGGGCCCAAGTCACATTGAGTCATTTCTAGTCTTATATAGCCTATATGCCGCTAATCAAATGCCAAAAAATCCGGTTGGGAGAACACTTGTTATCTTACACACTTTAATTAACCTCTAGGAAAAGCAACGGCCATTGCTCTGCAACCTGTGAAGGCTGCGTAGGAAAAAAACTAAGTGCTACTAATCAGAGGAGGGTAGTTGTCACTTCCTTTGGTCATGATCCAGGTACTTTATAGGGAAATCTTCTTCAGGGACAGAGTGGTATCGGTGATATTGAGAGCTTTGATTGCTCTGATTTTGCAAGTGTAATTGGCGTCAATGCGATTCATTTGCTTCCTCTCATTTACACCTCTTTTGAATTTTTCTACTTGACTTGTAAATGTGGCATAGTCCACCAAGTCAAAGGGTTTTTTCTCATCATGATCTCACCAAAATCCACATAGAACATAGAAACACACTATGTAACATAATTATCAATGAAAAATATACTTTATTATATGTTAATCCTCTTATCCTACAAATGACACTTCCCAATATTTTGTTGCTTCCGGTTCTCTTGTCAGATTTATTCGAAAATATAGGGAAATGTTTTTCAACAAAATTCAATGCAATTGCACATTTATTACATGTATATGTACATTAATGACATGTAACTACTTCCTTAACAAAAAGAGAAGTTGAGAGAAAATCTCTTAATAACTTAACACTCAACCTAAACACAAAGATATTATAAAAATTAATCATAAAAATACTCACCTAACACATACTTAGCTGAGAGAATATCTCAATTATATCAACATCCACTTATTTAGGCTCATAACAACCACATCCACCCTGTGATACCTCATGTATACATCCACTTAACTTATGTGCACAAACTTCAACCATATGTGAACCCATCATATAACACCTTACCTAATCTAGTAGGTCAATCACTCATAATAACCATGAAGTAATAGGTCATAGTATACATATGCAAAATTCTTCATATTTGCACTTGTATCCTCATCCATTAGCATACACCAAATATATTTGAAAACATTGTATTATCAACCCTCACCTAAACCCTAGCACTAAACCATCTCCTTCATCATCACCATAACCATCACCATCACCATATCCATCATCATCATTGACTCTAACTCTAACCCTAATTCAATTTCCTTCTATAACTCTAGCCCTAACCCTCACCCAAACCCTAGCACTAAGCCATCTTATCCATCCTCACCATCACCATCACCGTCACCATCAACGTCTTCATCATCACCACCATCTCCATCATCATCATTGACTCTAACTCTAACCCTAATTCAATTTCCTTCTATAACCCTAGCCCTAACCCTCACCCAAACCCTAGGACTAAGCCATCTTCTCCATCCTCACCATCACCATCACCATCACCATCAACGTCTTCATCATCACCACCATCTCCATCATCATCATTGACTCTACCTCTAACCCTAATTCAACTTCCTTCTATAACCCTAGCCCTAACCCTTACCCAAACCCTAGCACTAACCCATCTTCTCCATCCTCACCATCACCATCACCGTCACCATCAACGTCTTCATCATCACCACCATCTCCATCATCATCATTGACTCTACCTCTAACCCTAATTCAATTTCCTTCTATAACCCTAGCCCTAACCCTCACCTAAACCCTAGCACTAAGCCATATTCTCCATCCTCACCATCACCATCAACATCTTCATCATCACCACCATCTCCATCATCATCATTGACTCTACCTCTAACCCTAACTCTAACTCCAACTCTAACTCTAACTCTAACTCCAAGTTCCTCATCAAAGCCTCCATCATCATCATCTTCATGACCATCGCCATAGCCATCACCATCACCATCAACCTCTTCATCATCATCACCATCATCATCATCATACGTGCCCGGTGGGTGATTTTCTAGAGTTGACCCCCGTGTGCAAAAATTGCACACTCCCTCACTAAGAAAAACCCTAGTTTCCAAGATGGACGTACAAGATGAGGGTGGTGCCACCAAGCTAGAGGGGAGGGGCACCCCTAGCACTATCCCAGCATGTTGAATCCAATGGAGTCGACGGTTCGTCGATCTAAGCCACGGTCTTCATTCTATGGCTCATCCCATCTTGCATCAAGAAGGCCTTCATGAACACCTGCTGGATACCTGCCGAGGGCGTAGAACTCCAACCGTGAAACAAAATCGGGTTCCGAGGAGTCCTGCAGGTGTGTCTAGGTAGGTTCCAGACGGGAATGCTAGCCACAAGTGCCTGGTGGGTGATTTTCCAGAGTTGACCCCCGTGTGAAAAACTTGCACACTCCCTCATTGAGCAAAACCCTGGTTTCCAAGATGGACGTACAAGATGATGGAGGGGCCATTGGGCCAAAGGGGAGGGGCACCCATAGCACTATCTTGGCGTGTTGAATCCAACGGAGTCAACGGTTCGTCGATCTGAGCCACGGTCTTCATTCTATGGCTCGTCCCGTCTCGCATCCAGAAGGCCTTCAGGGACACCTGCTGGATACCTGCTGGGGGCATAGAACTCCAACCGTGCAACAAAACCGGGTTCCGAGGAGTCCTGCAGGTGTGTCTAGGTAAGTTCTAGCCGGGAACGCTAGCCACATGTGCCCAGTGGGTGATTTTCCATAGTTGACCCCCGTGTGCAAAAATTGCACACTCCCTCACTGAGCAAAACCCTAGTTTCCAAGATGGACATATAAGATGAGGGAGGGGCCACCGGGTTGGAGGGGAGGGGCACCCCTAGCACTATCCCGACGTGATGAATCCAATGGAGTCGACGGTTCATCGATCCGAGCTACGGTCTTCATTCTATGGCTCGTCCCGTCTCACATCCAAAAGGCCTTCAAGGACACCTGCTGGATACCTGCCGGGGGCGTAGAACTCCAACCGTGCAACAAAACTGGGTTGCGGGGAGTCCTGCAGGTGTTTCTAGGCAGGTTCCAGCTGGGAATGCTAGCCCTAAGTTCCCGGTGGAATATTTTCCAGAGTTGACCCCAGTGTGAAGGCCATGCCAAATTCGCTAAAGGGGGGCATTTCTCATTCGGATGCCCCCGGGCGTGCGTGGCCACTGTGGACAGGTCCACAATGGCCATGTGGACCTATGGGAGGCGACAAAATCCAATTCCTCTCACCGGGTTGGGTTTCGTGGCCCTGGGGAAAATCCTCCAGGTGTCCCTAAACGGCCCCGAGGTGCTCGACTAGAATGCCCGTGGCACTAGAACCATGGCTCGGTTCGCGAATCTGTTAACTCCAATGGGTCCAAGACACCGGGTTTCAGCTAGGGGACCCCCCCACAGCGTGCCTCGAAGCCCCGGAAGCGGTGCCAATGGGCCATCCCCGGAGCTAGGGTTTTGCTCAATGAGGGCCATTCCATATTCGCTCGAGCGGGCCATTTCTCGTCCGGAGGCAGAAGAAGATCAATTTTTGACAAAACAATGTAGTTAGCAGAAGAAGATTAATTTTCGACAAAACAATGTAGTTATTACATGTGGAGCCAGCGGTTTCCCATGGAAAACGAGTGTAGGGTTGAGCAGAGGAAAGATGTTGGGAAATGGGCTATTACATTAGCTTTTCCGATGGGCAAGCGGTTTACAGAAGAAAATATGGCGGCTGTAGGTATTTGTGCTTTTCTTCCGATGGAAATAGGATTTCCATCGGAAGAAAAGCATAGATACCTATAGCCGCCAAAGCATAGATAGCTACAGCCACCCATCGGAAAAGCTAATGTAATAGCCCATTTCCCAATATCTTTCCTCTGCTCAACCCTACACTTGTTTTCCACAGGAAACCGTTGCCTCCACATGTAATAACTACACTGTTTTGTCGAAAATTGATCTTCTTCTGCTAACTACATTGTTTTGTTGAAAATTGATCTTCTTCTGCCTCCGGATGAGAAATGGCCCCCTTGAGTGAATCTGGAATGGCCTTCAGGCGCTACAAGCATTCTAGTCAGGCACCACGGTGGCCACGCACGCCCGGGGGCCTCCGGACGAGAAATGCACCCCTTGAGAGAATTTGGAATGGCCATCACTGAGCAAAACCCTAGCTATAGAGATGGCTTGTTGGCACCACTTCCGGGTCTTCGGGGGATGCTGTGGGGGGTCCCCTAGCTGAAACCCATTGTCCCGGACCCACCGAAGTCGACGGATTCATGAACCGAGCCACGGTTCAGGTGCCACGGGCATTCTAGTCAGGCACCCCGAGGCCGTTTAGGGACACTGGGAGGATTTGCCCCGGGGCCACGGAACCCAACTCGGTGAGCGGACTCAGATTCTGTTGGCTCCCACAGGTCCATGTGGCCATAGTGGACCTGTCCATGGTGGCCACGCATGCCTGGGGGCATCCGAAAGAGAAATGGCCCCCTTGAGCAAATTTGGAATGGCCATCACTGAGAAAAACCCTAGCTCTGGAGATGGCTCGTTGGCACCGCTTCCAGGTCTTCGGGGGACACTGTGGGGGGTCCCCTAGCTGAAACCCACCATCTGGGACCCACCGGAATTGACGGATATGTGAACCGAACCATAGTTCGAGTGCCACGGGAATTCTAGTCGGGCACCCCGGGGTTGTTCAGGGACACCTGAAAGATTTGCCCCGGGGCCACAGAACCCAACCCGGCAAGCGGACTTAGATTTCGTCGGCTCCCATAGGTCCACATGGCCATAGTGGACCCATCCATGGTGGCCACGCACTCCCGGGGGCCTCCGAACGAGAAATGGCCCCCTTGAGCAAATTTGGAATGGCCATCTCTGAGCAAAACCGTAGCTCCGGAGATGGTTCATTGGCACCGCTTTTGGGTCTTCGGGGGATGTTGTGGGGGGTCCCCTAGCTGAAACCCACTGTCTTGAACCCATCGGAATCGATGGATTCACGAACTGAGCCACGGTTCAGGTGCCACGAGCATTCTAGTTGGGCACCCCAGGGCCATTCAGGGACACTTTGGGGCATTTGCTCCGCGACCACGGAACCCAAACTGACGAGCGGACTTGGATTCCATCAGCTCCCATAGGTCTCCCCGAAACCTACCTAGACACACCTGCAGGACTCCCCGAAACCCAATTTTATTGCACGGTTGGAGTTCTACACCCTCGACAGGTATCCAGCAGGTGTCCCTGAAGGCCTTCTGGATGCGAGACGGGACGAGCCATAGAATGAAGACCGTGGCTCGGATTGACGAACCGTTGACTCCGTTGGATTCAACACGCTGGGTTAGTGCTAGGGGTGCCCCTCCCCTCCAGCCCGATGGCCCTGCCCTCATCTTGTACGTCCATCTTGGAAACTAGGGTTTTGCTTAGTGAGGGAGTGTACAATTTTTGCACATGGGGGCCAACTCTGGAAAATCATCCACCGGGAACTTATGGCTAGCGTTCCCAGCTGGAACCTACCTAGACACACCTGCATGACTCCACGGAACCTGGTTTTGTCACACGGTTGGAGTTCTACGCCCCCGGCAGGTATCCAACAGGTGTCCTTGAAGGCCTTCTCGATGCGAGACGGGACGAGCCATAGAATGAAGATCGTGGCTCGGATTGATGAACCATCAACTCCATTGGATTTAGCACGTCGGGATAGTGCTAGGGATGCCCCTCCCCTCCGGCCCGTTGGCCCCGCCCTCATCTTGTACGTCCATCTTGGAAACTAGGGTTTTGCTCAGTGAGGGAGTGTGCAATTTTTGCACACGGGGGTCAACTCTGGAAAATCATCCACTGGGCACTTGTGGCTAGCGTTCCTGACTGAAACATACCTAGACACACCTACATGACTCCCTGGAACCCGGTTTTGTTGCACGGTTGGAGTTCTACACCCCCAGCAGGTGTCCCTGAAGGCCTTCTGGCAGCGAGACGGGACGAGCCATAGAATGAAGACTGTGGCTTGGATCGAAAAACCGTCGACTCCATTGGATTCAGCACGTCAGGATAGTGCTAGGGGTGCCCCTCCCCTCCGGCCCGGTGGCCCCTCCCTCATCTTGTACATCCATCTTGGAAACTAGGGTTTTTCTCAGTGAGGGAGTGTGTAATTTTTGGACACGGGGGTCAACTCTGGAAAATGTAATATCCCTTTTTCAAATTTTATTAAAATGCCCAATTTTCCACTTTTTTCCTTGGTTCGACCTTTGACTAGTTTCGATCTCTAGGTCCCAAATTTGCCCCAAATGATCCCAAATATTCTGAGAATGTATATGAATGATATTAGAACATAAATATGTATTTCAGGGATGCCTTTGTACCTTTAAAACACTTCTGCAAATACTCTTTCAATTCTGGTCAATGTAGGTAACTTTACTAGTGATTTCCCTTTGACTAGTATTGGTCTCTAGGTCTCAAATTGACTCCAAATGCCTTCAAATATTCAAGGAAGGTTTATGAATGATATTAGGAATTGAATATGATCTTTATGGATGAAATATGTCCACCAAAAGACCTCTGCAAACTCTCTTAAGATTCTGGACCAAGTATGCAATTTTACTAGTAATTTGGGGTTCAAATCCCCCTAAGGTAAGTACTGAAAATGGCTTCCCAAATGCCTCCAAACCCACTCAAATTTATGAAAAGAGGTATTTAATGTGTTAATTATGTTATTAAGGTCTCATATGCACCATTAATGGTTTATTACAACTGTTCTCATCCTCTCCCATTCAACTGCAAAAATCCCCAATTTGACCCTTGGGGAAATGGCACTATTTCTTCTCCCAATGCAATTAAACTGAGTAAAAATGCTTCAAATGCTCAAGTACAGTACATGAAACTTGTATAAGACATCCATGGAAGTATATTTGTCACAAATACATCATATAATCATCCATTCATTCGAAATCATCATCAATACATTGGCTCACAACAAGGTAGTGGGGAAATGGCATTGTTCCTCCATTAAAAATGAGATTTATACATTTCTACTTGGAATTTCGACCTGAAACTTTTTGGAGATAAAGAACAGAGTATTTAATTCATATTAAAAAATAAATGGGGCATTAGAATCTCCCCCAAAGAGTACAATAGCTCACCAAAAACGCCCTCCCTCAAGGATCAAGAATATGCCATCAAAACTGGAAATGGTTGAAGGAGCGAGCTGCAATAGAAGAAACCATGAGCTGCCCTGTAGCTTAAACCTGCAAATAAAGAATCCATTAAAGCTCCAAATGAAAGGTCTGAATGGCCTTTCCAATTGCCAACTTGGATGGGAATCTTTCACCCTCGAAATTGGCTAAGGCAAGAAACTAGTCATCCACTAGCTCTCCCTCTTCACAAATGCAATTGCAAATTCTACAAATGATCAAAAGCTGGTTTCATTCTTTGTTATTGACATTTAAAAAGTTCTAATTTCCTCCATGGGTCGAATTCCTTCCAAGAGACTCATGCCAACTCAAGTTGGGAAGAGATTCCAAAGAATGCCACTTGTACAACAATTCCTAGTTTCCCACTTCCACCAAATCACATGTGGAAGCATCTTAGCTGCCCTAACACCCTTGAGCGCCCTATTGGAGTCTATTTTTAGCCCTGACATGTCATATATGTCATATGTCAGCCTTCAGGTCTGATTTGTGTCATAGGTGTCATAGCATCTTCATCATTGTTGTCATAGAGCTAGGGAATCTAGCCCAAGTGTCTCACTAACTCCAAATTGCCTCTTCCTCTTCCATGGGAGTTACTCTTCCTCTATATTTCGACCTTGGATGAGTCATGCCATGAATAATACCTTTTGGACTCCCCCAAGTATGTTACCATTCACCTTGAATTCGAATTGGTGAGAGAATGATGCCAAGTGTAGTGGGGAAATCTAGCCATATGTGGGTCCCACTTCCTCCATGTGTCTTCATGATCAAATGCCACTTTGATTTTCACTTGTATATATTTATTTAGATCATTTATTAAATATTTATGCCACTCTAATGTTCAAACATCATTTATTATCCCCATTATTCCAAATCCCAAAGCTTCCACCCCAAACCTAGGAAACTAGTAATTTTCCTCCTTGGCAATTATTTGACCTTTAACATCAATTTTACAAACTCTAATGAATATGGCCAATGTGATTAGGCCATTGTGACCCAATTCCAAATTTGGGACATGACAAGTCCTCCCTTCCCAATATTGCTTGTCCTCAAGCAATTTCAAACATGGGTGTTGAAGAACCTGTTTCCTGTATAATTCTTTGAAGTTGCCATTGAATTGCCCAACCTTGAGTCTTTGAGTTTCCTTGAAGATTTTAGAGAGGAACCACCATGCTTGCTGCTGAACTACTCTGATAAAATTCACTTTATTAAGTGGGAAATCCATCTCCCATACTGCTTGTTTCCCAAAAAAAAATTCAAACCAATGAGACAAAAATTATTCCAGGGTCCCATTGTTTGTATTGCACCCCAACAATTAAAAGTGCTCTCCAACCCATACCATCAGATAAGAGGATTCCTGGATCCCATTTTCTTGTATGCATTCTTCCAAACATCATGAGTACAAAATATATATCATCAAAGTACATAACAACATAATGAAAATGTACATCAAGAATATGCTTCATCAAAGAATCATGAAGGTGTTTATACCTCCAAGTAAGTCGACCACCATTTGCTAGGTGCATACATTCTTCAAGTGACCAATCAAATCTGCTCCAATGACATAGGTGAGGATCCCATGTCCGATAGTGCTGCTCCAAAAGAATGTGATATGCATCAAAATATTCAGCCATGCATTCTTTCATCCAAGAAGTGAATGAAGAATCTCCACTAAAATCTGAACCAAATAATGAGCAGGAAAAACAAGGAGACTTCAAAGGACTCAAAGAAGTCTCATCCATACATCCATGAGGATATGTATCATTATAAGTTAAAGCAATATGCTGCTGCAATTCTAAATAATGAGGTGCTCTATTCATGTCATCATCAAAAGGAGAGGTAGGAGTTTCATACCCCTCATGTGGCACCACTAGAAAAAAACCTTTCACCCAATTTTCATCCCAAAGTGATGTGGTTGGAAAAGAAGTATGGGGTGAGGAATTATGAACCAACTTTAATTCTTTACAACTCTTACCCATTGAAATATTTAATTCATCTTCTCCATAATTGGTTGGTCCAACTATTGTGAGATCATGTACCTCTTCCAAGGCTTTACAACTCTCTCCATGAGGCAACTCATAATCCCTTTGAACAAGGACAAGTTCTTGTCCTTCTTCTTGTTTTAGTGTAGCATCTTCAAGAACCTGCATATCAACATGTACCTCATGTTCCACAATTACATTAGGTTCCTCTTTTGTGGCATAAATTGTTTCATCCTTTTCCTTGAAAAGAGAACCATTGCTCATTATTTTTTCCGAGTTGCTTCCAATTTCACTAAGCAACAATTTGAACTCTTGAAAGTATTGCCTCCACTTGTCTTCAAAGGAAGGTTCCAATAATTTTCTAAACTCCTCATTCTCCTTTGAGGTTCCTTTCTCATCCTTACTCATGGTGACCAATGAATGCACTTCTTCTCCTATTTCTTCCCTTTCACCAAAGTACATCCAGTTTCAATTTCTAAGGGTGGTGGCTTATTTATTTGACTCCTGGTCTTCATTAATGTTCTACCACATCAGGTGCCAATACCATGCTCTGATACCACTGTAATATCCCTTTTTCAAATTTTATTAAAATGCCTAATTTTCCACTTTTTTCCTTGGTTCGACCTTTGACTAGTTTCGATCTCTAGGTCCCAAATTTGCCCCAAATGATCCCAAATATTCTGAGAAGGTATATGAATGATATTAGAACATAAATATGTATTTCATGGATGCCTTTGTACCTTTAAAACACTTCTGCAAATACTCTTTCAATTCTGGTCAATGTAGGTAACTTTACTAGTGATTTCCCTTTGACTAGTATTGGTCTCTAGGTCTCAAATTGACTCCAAATGCCTTCAAATATTCAAGGAAGGTTTATGAATGATATTAGGAATTGAATATGATGTTTATGGATGAAATATGTCCACCAAAAGACCTCTGCAAACTCTCTTAAGATTCTGGACCAAGTATGCAATTTTACTAGTAATTTGGGGTTCAAATCCCCCTAAGGTAAGTACTGAAAATGGCTTCCCAAATGCCTCCAAACCCACTCAAATTTATGAAAATAGGTATGTAATGTGTTAATTATGTTATTAAGGTCTCATATGCACCATTAATGGTTTATTACAACTGTTCTCATCCTCTCCCATTCAACTGCAAAAATCCCCAATTTGACCCTTGGGGAAATGGCACTATTTCTTCTCCCAATGCAATTAAACTGAGTAAAAATGCTTCAAATGCTCAAGTACAGTACATGAAACTTGTATAAGACATCCATGGAAGTATATTTTTCACAAATATATCAGAGAATCATCCATTCATTCGAAATCATCATCAATACATTGGCTCACAACAAGGTAGTGGGAAAATGGCATTGTTCCTCCATTAAAAATGAGATTTATACATTTCTACTTGGAATTTCGACCTGAAACTTTTTGGAGATGAAGAACAGAGTATTTAATTCATATTACAAAATAAATGGGGCATTAGAAGCTCCCCCAAAGAGTACAATAGCTCACCAAAAACGCCCTCCCTCAAGGATCAAGAATATGCCATCAAAACTGGAAATGGTTGAAGGAGCAAGCTGCAATAGAAGAAACCATGAGCTGCCCTGTAGCTTACACCTGAAAATAAAGAATCCATTAAATCTCCAAATGAAAGGTCTGAATGTCCTTTCCAATTGCCAACTTGGATGGGAATCTTTCACCCTCGAAATTGGCTAAGGCAAGAAACTAGTCATCCACTAGCTCTCCCTCTTCACAAATGCAATTGCAAATTCTACAAATGATCAAAAGCTGGTTTCATTCTTTGTTATTGAAATTTATAAAGTTCTAATGTCCTCCATGGGTCGAATTCCTTCCAAGAGACTCATGCCAACTCAAGTTGGGAAGAGATTCCAAAGAATGCCACTTGTACAACAATTCCTAGTTTCCCACTTCCACCAAATCACATGTGGAAGCATCTTAGCTGCCCTAACACCCTTGAGCGCCCTCTTGGAGTCTATTTTTAGCCCTGACATGTCATATATGTCATATGTCAGCCTTCAGGTCTGATTTGTGTCATAGGTGTCATAGCATCTTCATCATTGTTGTCATAGAGCTAGGGAATCTAGCCCAAGTGTCTCACTAACTCCAAATTGCCTCTTCCTCTTCCATGGGAGTTACTCTTCCTCTATATTTCGACCTTGGATGAGTCATGCCATGAATAATACCTTTTGGACTCCCCCAAGTATGTTACCATTCACCTTGAATTCGAATTGGTGAGAGAATGATGCCAAGTGTAGTGGGGAAATCTAGCCATATGTGGGTCCCACTTCCTCCATGTGCCTTCATGATCAAATGCCACTTTGATTTTCACTTGTATATATTTATTTAGATCCTTTATTAAATATTTATGCCACTCTAATGTTCAAACATCATTTATTATCCCCATTATTCCAAATCCCAAAGCTTCCACCCCAAACCTAGGAAACTAGTAATTTTCCTCCTTGGCAATTATTTGACCTTTAACATCAATTTTACAAACTCTAATGAATATGGCCAATGTGATTAGGCCATTGTGACCCAATTCCAAATTTGGGACATGACAGAAAATCACCCACCGGGCACGTATGATGATGATGATGGTGATGATGATGAAGAGGTTGACGGTGATGGTGATGGCGATGGCGATGGTCATGAAGATGATGATGATGGAGGCTTTGATGAGGAACCTGGAGTTAGAGTTAGAGTTGGAGTTAGAGTTAGGGTTAGAGGTATAGTCAATGATGATGATGGAGATGGTGGTGATGATGAAGACGTTGATGGTGACGGTGATGGTGATGGTGAGGATGGAGAAGATGGCTTAGTGCTAGGGTTTGGGTGAGGGTTAGGGCTAGGGTTATAGAAGGAAATTGAATTAGGGTTAGAGGTAGAGTCAATGATGATGATGGAGATGGTGGTGATGATGAAGACATTGATGGTGACGGTGATGGTGATGGTGAGGATGGAGAAGATGGGTTAGTGCTAGGGTTTGGGTGAGGGTTAGGGATAGGGTTATAGAAGGAAATTGAATTAGGGTTAGAGGTAGAGTCAATGATGATGATGGAGATGGTGGTGATGATGAAGACGTTGATGGTGACGGTGATGGTGATGGTGAGGATGGAGAAGATGGATTAGTGCTAGGGTTTGGGTGAGGGTTAGGGCTAGGGTTATAGAAGGAAATTGAATTAGGGTTAGAGTTAGAGTCAATGATGATGATGGAGATGGTGGTGATGATGAAGACGTTGATGGTGATGGTGATGGTGATGGTGATGGTAAGGATGGAGAAGATGGATTAGTGCTAGGGTTTGGGTGAGGGTTAGGGATAGGGTTTGGGTGAGGTTGATGGTGATGGTGATGATGATGGTGATGGTGGTGAGGTTGATAGTGATGGTGATGGTGATGGTGATGATGGTGATGGTGATGATGGAGATGGTGATGGTGATGGTTCCATCTCGCATCCAAAATATGGAGATGGTGATGGTGATGATGATGAAGATGGTGACATTGATGGTGATGGTGATGGTGGTGAGGTTGATGGTGATGGTGATGATGATGATGAAGATGGTGATGGTTCCGTCTCGCATCCAAAATATGGAGATGGTGATGGTGATGATGATGAAGATGGTGACATTGATGATGATGGTGATGGTGGTGAGGTTGATGGTGATGGTGATGGTGATGGTTCTGTCTCGCATCCAAAAGATGGAGATGGTGATGATGACGAAGATGGTGATGATGATGAAGATGGTGAAGTTGATGATTATGGTGACAGTGGTGAAGTTGATGGTCATGGTGATGGTGATGATGATGAAGATGGTGATGATGATGAAGGCGTTGATGATGATGGCGATGGTTATGAAGATGATGATGAAGATGATGAAGGCGTTGGGGAATTTATTTATATCCAATGTATTTGACTCTAAGAACCTCTCATGTGTGATTATAAAAAAATCAAGATTCCCTCAACCCCCAAACATGCCCTTTCAAAGAATTTTTTATATTTGAGTGTGGTATGGGTGCCAACATGAGGTTTTGTCTACTAAGGATGGATCTTGGCGTCTTGACCATGGTTGGGGTGATGACAATGAGGTTCATATGACTCCAATGAATCTTCCATGTATCATGGGGTAAAATGATCTCTCAAGTATTATTGCATGTGAACTTGCACGTACCAAGCTACAACAAATGTTTCACAGGAGTGGATTTGTCTATGTGAATAGATAAGTGAAAAGATTTTAGCAACAAGACCTATGAATTTTAACTTGGAAGTATGGGAAATGTTCAAAGTGGGATTGAGAGGCTTGATGGTGATTGTAGTAGTGGGCATGGTATTGGTGAGAATGATGACATGATAGTGGAATTAAACATTAATATGGTGACCCTGGAGCTTGGATCCTAGACTAGAAACATGAGAGCCTAGCCTAAAAAACCTAGTTGGTAGCATAAACCCTAGTTTGTATTCTATTCACAATGAAACCCTATTATGTATCCTAAGATCTAGCCCTAAATTATAATACATGTAAAGATTAAATCATTTTCATTGTACATATATATTCATCTGCATACATTTGAATCCAAACTACTATACACATATATGCATACATAAAATTAGATCGCTATCACATAATGATAAATTAAGGAAGTCCTAATTGTAAATGGTAGTGGATGTGATGGTCATCAAATCAAAGGTGGCTATATCTGTGAGTGAGAATTAATGAGCTAGCTATACATCATGCCCAAGGTTGTCCTATTTGTATGGTGACAATTGATTAAGAAATGATTCCATAACTTGGTTATTAATTTGTTGCATGATCTTAAGTGGAAAAAATGGTCAAAATAAATACTAGTGACGACATTTCATTATGTAGAGTATGGCCTTTTTGGATCTCATTATGTAGAGCTATTAAAAATCATGTTGGATCTCATTTTAACCTTTTGACGACAATGGACATTTTCTATTTTTAAGTGTTCTTTTCCTAGTACTCAAGTTCCCAATATATATCTTATGTGCCATGAGGTGTGATTTGTCTATCAATTTATTCCGTTTGTTTTTAGATTAATTCTCACACATGATTTTGTTTGAGTTAGCCTATGTTTACAATGTTCTCTTAACATAGATACCATTAGAAGCTTTTACATGTGGAAAGATAAACCAAGCTTAACTACGATATCCAACTTCTCTTCTAAGATTGAGGTAAAACCCAAATTTACACAACATCACATCATGATACACACAACATGAGACAACCACATTAGACAACGAGATATATAAATCACATAACTGAAAATCCATGTACATCGAGGCTACAAAACTCATCCAAACATATACAATTTCTGGCGAATAGTGGAACATGGTTCCCAATGTACGTACAATGGCAACTCATGCCCTACACAAAATGTGACAACTCATGCTGTAGATACAAAATACATGGAAACTCGTGCCGTAGATACAAAGTACATCAAAACTGGTGCACAAAAGTGTCACATCGTGGCTAATGTACATAACACGTGGCGTGTCAAGCATTGTGACCATCGCTGTCACTCCCAGGTGCAGATCCAAAGTCGATCTTCCTACTCTTTGAGCTACCGATGCCTCGAGTCTTGGTCCATCTAGGAGTACACCATCTCTCCGGGCTCTGGAACAAATGATATAAGATACTGTCATTTTCAAGCATTTGCAACATTTACCACATTTATAAAACAAATGTAGAATTTGAATATTAAATAAATCACCTCTGACATGAGTGGGAAACGTTGGACAGGTGTCCTGGATCTGCGGAGCCTCTCAGCAATTCCAACCTACAACATTTAAAACAATCATTTCATTGAAAAGTCATAATTGCTTAAATTAATTTTTGTTAAGGAATCAAAATATTTTCATAAATTAACTTGATTCTCACCGTTAACACCTCCGACGATGGACATGGCTGGCCTTCTGGGCCAGCAGGTGGAGCAAATGACCGGAAAACCAACTCCAATGCAGTGATTGGGGGGGGGGCGCAGATGTAGTGGCAACCACTACAGGTGCAACCACTGGAGATACTGATGAGGATATTGGAAGAGTAGATGCCACAATAGTGGCGGGAAGTGGGGATGATATGGTGGGAGAAGACATGGTGGTATGGGGTGGAGGAGGACCATGTGGACTATGAACCCCTATCGGCTGTAGGATAGAGGGTATCGAACGGAAAGGGATACAGACAGTGTTGAGGGATGGTGCATGAGAGGGAAGTCCTGCATGGAGGGAGGAGGATGGAAAAATGGGAGGTTGTGGACGAAGAGGGGAAGGTGGAAGGAAGGGGGGGCATGGACGAATGGGGGAGGATGGATAGACATGGGGGCGTGGATAAATTGGGGGGGATGTATGGACATAGGGGGGTGGGCGAGTGGGGGAGGATGGATGGAGGGGGGAGTATGGTCGGAGAGGGGGGGCTGGATGGAAGGGAGGGGGTGGACGAGTGGGGGAGGATGGATGGAGGGGGGAGTATGGTCGGAGAGGGGGGGCTGGATGGAAGGGAGGGGGTGGACGTAGAGAGGGGTCTAGATGAAAGCAAGGGGGGGGACTCATGGGAGAGGGTGGATACACAGGACTAAAATGCGGAGACACAGCTGCTGGTGGAACCTACATATACATTTGTAATATCACAATTTAGTAAACAAACAATAAATTAAACCATAGTAAGTCGTAACAAATCAAATTAAAAGCATGCTTATAACTACACATTGTACCTGTGTATATGGTGATGTGCTAATCCCTGACGGGGGTGGCTGATCATCATAGTCACGAAACATCTGTGGACAACAAAATGCATCATGTTATGAACATGTTAAATAAGTCATTATCTAGGAAATCAAGATATTCAAAAACATTGTGCAAACTATCAACGTGTCTGCCATAAATATAAATACTTGAGTAATATAAATGACATAAGTAATAACAAAATTGTGCCAGGTACTGAAAATACCTTCATGTGGGGTGCCGCAATTTCAGTTGCAGCTGCCATTAGTGCATCCAGGTTGGGAGATTCTACGTTCTCCCATCTTGGTGTATCAACTCTGAATAACTGTACATTGAAATAATAGTTTAGGTAAAACAAAAATAATTTCAAAATACTTTACAAGTTATAAAGTGATGATTGAAAACACATTAAAAAAATTGTTGACCTGATCCATATGACAACCCTCGGTCGGGCCAGGGCAAGTGTGCCTGCAATGGGGACAAAGATGTGGCATTGTCCCCGTCGAACTGGAATGCCCAACATGGCTACCATCGGTCATGGGTCTATCCTGGCCCTGTCATGAAGGCCCTGCACTTGGATCTCTATCAAGGTCACCCGACCTCTCCACTGTAGTTGCTACTACAAAGGAGGTGTGTCTGAGGAGACCACGTGCAACATTCCTCATTGCCACCTCAATCTGATCAAGCTTATGGGGCAACTGAGGTGGCTGGGGAGAGGGGTTGGGGTCGCGCCTCAGAGCTAGTGGCCCTCTCAGTGAGTTCCTCCTGGCAGTAGGTCGATCTTGAGCAGAGCCACGCCCAACACCCTAGAACTCGGTTATGTCAAAATAGTTGACATGTAAACCGAGGCAAAACTCAGCCCACAGTTGGCGAAGGAAGTACTGTGGAACCTCCCTATTATTGCAAGGAGGTTTATCGTACACCATGAAGCACCTCTGCATCCAATTGTCCCTCCACGGTTGGTAATGACACCAATCCATGTAGACACGTGGCTTTGTAATGTTCACTGGTTGGCCTGTTTTCGGATCAATGAACATACTATATAATTGGGCTTTTGTAATGTTCAAATCTTTTATTGCTTCCTTGGAGATGCCCGTGGAGTAGTACTCCTGCATCCTAGCTCTAAATTGAGTCATGTCGGTCAATTGTTGGTGTGCATGTATGAGGGAGTCGATTGAGTTCTCAATTGACGTGGAAAGAGACAATCGAGATGGTTCACCCGAGTTTCTAAGTTCGCGAGTGTGCACTCGCATTTCATTTACATAGTGGTTAAGGTCATCTTGTTCAAAATTAGGTTGTGGGTTTTGGTTTTGTTCGGCATTTGGATTGTGTTCACGGTTTTCTTCAGCATTGGGTCCAAGGTTTGGGTTTCTTGTGTTCCACTGGACTCGGGGTTAACATCTTTTTCACTCACTGTCTCAGTTGCAATCTGCAATTGAAAATTGGTTCATTGTTTTTAAAATTTGGGAATTATTTACAATTACATAAACAAAAAAATACAAAAATTGACACAAATAATGAATAAAATTGAAAAAAACGTGATATTTACCTATTAATTGAAGTGGTGACGAGTTTGTGGGTGTTGTTGGGTGGTTTTGGAGTGGATTTGGCCTCCGTTGGTAGTTGAATGGACGCGTACACGGAGGAAGAGGACGTGCTCGGCCAGCCAAATGAAAAATGGGGAAATTGTCGACTATTTTTTTAAAAATATTTTTAACAGGGGCGCATGCGTGTACGCGTCAGCGACGCGCATGCACCTCGGTTCGCTACCGAACCTAGAGGCGCATGCGTGTCTCCTTAGGTGCGGTCACGCTATTTTTTTTCTCCGCTAGCGTGGCCCTATTGCAACGAATTTGGGGAGCATCTTCGTGTGCCCCCCCTTATGCAAAGGCTTAGGACTGACACAGATGATGATAATGGTGGAATGTTTGATATGTATAACCGATTGTACTTGCCTATAGTGTATTGGATTATTCTGCACATCAATGAAATAAGGGCCCCTTTTTAAAAAAATCTTGTCTTTTATATATTTGGTGATGATGATGATGATGATATATATATATATATATATATATATATATATATATATATATATATATATATATATATAATAGTGTTCAATAATGTGCTCTATTTTATTTAATTATTTTAAATTCACATGGTGTTCACAAGTATAATAGTTAGAAATAATTTGTTATTTTTTGTTTGTATTGGTTTGGTGGATGGTGGTTGTAACATCCTAGTTAATTGATGGGAAATTTTGAGATAACCTATGCAATGCATAGTTGCAAGAGTCATGTTACATGATCCCATAATTCCCTTTTCCTAGCACAATGCTTTGGGTGGAACCTTCCCTCTTGAAGGAATTGAATATGCCAACACTCAAACTACAATAGACCCCTCTTGTTGGACACTTCTGTGTACCCTGGTTTGAAATTGAGCAAACAAATGGTTCCATTGTTCATACCCTTAATTGAATCTATGGTATTCTAGTAGCATGTTTGGTGAGTTGACAAAAATATATAGAGAGAACTGGTGGTTCAGATAGATTGATCGATTCAATGAACAACATGTGAAAGGAACTCGATCTCAATGGATGCAAAATGACCATGATAGTTATATATTTTTTGGGGTAGAATTTCTAATGGTGTTATTTAAGTGGTTTAGTGGATTAGGGGAGTATTCACAACCTTCTTAGAAGATAAGAAAACAAATTCAATGGAGTATATAGAAATTGATTGCATTACAAAGGTTTTACCACGAAGTCACAAGAGTAGTTGATTTCTCGGCGAAAATAACCCTAAAATGCTACATTATGGAGTTTGCAATCAAACTAAATCAATATTTTTCATAAGTTAAAGAATTGCTCTATAGAGGGTTTCATGGGAGAATAGTATAGGAGGTGGAAATGTAGGTAAAGATGTTCCCAACCAAGGAGGATCTTCTACCTTTTAGTCTAGCTACAATGCTAGTGTAAACCCCTGTGCATGGTGGTAATTTGGGATGGGATTGACATATATGAATAGGTGAGGGTAGGACAATACCATGGAGGAGTTTCAAGCATTGGAAAGAGTTCAATGGACCCAGAGAAGAGAGGTGATCACACAAAAATGGTGGCTAAGTAAGATAAAGAAGGTTAGAAGCAAATAGAAGGTGGGGAGAGAAGAAGCTATGATGCAGGAGGTATCATTGAAACCTACATGAAGGCGTTAAAAGAGTTGTGTAGGCGAGGAGAACAAATCAATCGATGGTTTGAGCAACAAATTAGGTTGATTGTGGAACAAATCGCGAAAAGTGGACTGGAAGAGAACATGATGATAAAGATATAAGGAGGTCAATGTGTGAGAATATACTAGTCGATGAAGAAATCTAGCTAGAGAAATGAGAAGCACCACAACTTGGAGTTTGTGTTAGAAGAACTTGATGACTTTTCCACTAGTAAGATAATGGTCATATGGATGCAAAGCAAAGGACACTTGATGATATGCTTAGATTGATTACAGGGGAAGAAATACAACCAATGAACATGGTATAACCCCTTGAAATCTAGGACAACCCAAAACAATCACCACACCTGGTGCATTTAGAAAATATAGATGTAACCCTAAACTCGAGTTCTATTTATGGTTTACCAATAATTTCTAATAGAAGGATCAAAGGTAGGAATCAGAGGAAACATTGACAGTGGCAATGGAAGTACAAAAGTAGTCATAAATCCTTTGGTAATAGAAGGAATTAGAGCAATCAACTAACTAGGTCATCAATATTTTTTTTTTGATATCCAAATATAAATTTCAACGATGTGCCCGTGTAAGCTCTCAACAGAGGGTGATAGTGATGTCGAACAAAAATGGTTCTTATGTGAGATGATTTAGAGTGTCAAGGGCATCACTACCTCAGAGGCTGAGGTGGTAGTGTTCTATACCACTCTAAGAGAAAGGGATTGTAATGGTATACAAAATTTGTAGAAACATACCCTTTGGGTACACCTAAGATGAGGACATAAGTCCAAGGAGGCTTTGTAGTAGAATTCTAGAGATCAAACTCAAAGCAATGTAGTTGTGCCAACATAATGGTATGGAGAAATTTCTTGGGAGTACGATCATAGGTTTTAGAATTTTATTAGTCAAATATCATATCCGATACATGAAACCCAACACAAATAATGGTTTATTCAGGGGCTACTATCACTCACTAAGGTACCCTTGATGCAACAACAATGGAATACCTAGTGTGATGCCCCGACACAATAAACAAAAATCAAATCCATACATGTGTACCTTGGTCTGACAAGGATAACTATCACGACTACCCCGGAAACCCATGCTACGAGTGAGTTTTCCTAGTTCCAATCACAGATCACAACCTTGACAGAGCAAATCCAAGAAATGGGTAATTCTCAGACAATATGGGAACAACTTGGGTGCATTACATGAAAGAATAAGGGACATGTTTATAATGAGTATTGTATGTTGCAACTGGGGATATAAACCCCTAACCCAACATTGTTATTACCCACTCAATTCCAAGGAAATAACTCTCCTAAAAGGGTCAAAATCAACAAGTTCTAGGAAAGTTATCATGACTTTATCTAGGTTCATAAGTGTTTGGTCAAACTTGTGGAATTTGGAGAATACACATCAAGCCAATACAAGCCAAATTTCTTCTAGAGGGGCCAAATTTTTAGAGTTACCTTAGATGGAAAGTTGACCAACAAGATAATATGGAAAGAAGGCTAGGGATGAAATTTTAGACTTATATGGGTTGAAATTTTAGAGTTACCTGAAGTGGAAAGTTGGACAATAAGGAAATCTCCATGAGGGTTAGGGAGCTACTTAGGGATGCACTACTAAGGGTACTTACTTCCCCAAGGTTGTGTTAAGAAATTTTGATGGAACATATGTCTTTACATGGGTGAACCAAATAGATAAATAATTTGAATTGCATAATTTAAGGGACAATAAGCAAAGGATTTTCCTAGTGACTTCATATTTTGAGACAAAACCCTATCAATGGTATCAATGGGTAGTTACCAAGAAGACTCTTTCTTATCATTATACTTGGGGTCTATTTACAAGAGACCTATAAGAACAATATTGTAAAGTTTGGTAACAAGACTACTTTTGTCAATTGACAAGACTCAAACACATAGGAGATGCGGAAGATTATAACTTGAAATTTTCGGTATTGCCCACTAGGTTGGAAAACATCTGTGGCCAACATCTTTTGTAAGTTTGCATGGGAGGATTAAAAGAAGGCATTAAACATGATCTTCACTTAAAAAATCTTGAAAGTGTTATGGAAGTTGTGAAGTTTTCTTGACGTATTCAATCCAAGAATAGTTCTATGCACAAGTATACCAATTTAACACGTGCAAGAAGCAAAGATTGATTTGTGCCTTAGAGGGAAACCATGCCACAACCTAGTCAAATATCATAGAAGGAAATGGACAAGAGAAGAGAAAAAGGACTATGCTTTGGTTGTAATAAAAAATGGTCAAAGGGGCATAAATGTCAAGAAACAATATATTTTTTCACATTGGAAAATAATTATGGGGAAATAGAGGCATACACACAAATAAACGAGGAAGAACTTGTGAACTTAAAAGAGCAAGAAAATGATTTAGAAACTTTGCATAACATAGATCCAAGAATGTGTGAAATGTCTATTCATGCATTGATAGGTTTGTAAGCACCTCAAACCTTGAAGATTACAAGATACACTAAGAACCAAAAGGTCAAAGTGCTTATTGATTTAGGTAGTGCCCATAACTACATTGACAAAAGATTAGTAGAGCACCTCAATTGCTTTCTATAGATCCAGTGAAAAATTTTCAAGTTTTGGTTGCTAATGGGGGGAGTATTTATTTTGAAGGAAAACAACACAACGGTAAGCTTGGTGTGGGAGGATATAACTTATCAAGACTAATGTATGCCATTCCTATTGGAAGAGTACATTTTGTTTTCAGGATTCAATGGTTGTGAAAAATAGGTATAGTTTTTACAAAATATAATGAATTATTCATGAGATTTGAATTGGAAGGAGTTCAATATGGACTCAATGGGTTAAAATATACTCCCTCTCATGTTATCACCTCCAATAGAATGGAAAAAATACTAAAAAATGGTATTAATGGAGTTATTGTTAGACTTTATTCTATGGAAGTAAAATAAAAAGATGAAAATATTCTACAATAATTAAGAGGTACCTTGGAAAAACACCATAGAGTCTTCCAAAAGATTCTTAATGGGCTACCTCATACCTAGAATCACTTCTCCTAACAAAAGGCCTTATTGATATCCACATCAATAAAAAAGGGGATATTGAGAAAATGGGTACAAGACATGTTGGATGAAGGTATTATTCAACCAAGCAAGAGTTGAATTTTAGCACCAGTAGTGATGGTAAGAAGAAAAGATAATGCATGGAGGATGTGTCTTAATTATAGAGATCTAAGAAAAATCACGATCAAGGATAAATTCCCTTTATTTGAAATATTGATACACCATTAGATGAGATTCGTGATTTGGATTATTTCACAAAGTTAGATATTAAATTAGGATACCACCAAATCAGATTAAGAGAAGAAGACATTCCCACAACAACTTTTAGAACATATGAAGGACACTATGAGTTCTTGGTCATTCCTTTAGATTGACTAATATTGCTTCTACTTTTCAAATCCTTATGAACGAATTTTTTTAACCTCTTCTTAGAAAGTTTGTGTTAGTTCTCTTCAATGATATACTTATTTATAGAAAATCATGGGAAGAACACATAAAACATTTGGATTAAGTCCCACAAAATCTTGAGAAAAATCAATTGTATGTAAATTGGTCTAAATGTGCTTTTGGGAAACAAGAAGTAGAGTATTTTGGTCAAATTGTTTCTTGAGAAGGGTTAATATGGACCCTCAAAAGATTCAAGATATCACAAAATGGACAATTCCTAAGAACATCGAGAGTCTTAGAGGATTTTTTGTTCTTACAGGATATTATAGGAAATTTGTTTAGAATTATGCATGCATTGCATGCCCATTCGCATCCCTCTTGAAGAAATATTCATTTTTATGGAATGAAGAGGCTACCTTGGCATTCTCACTCTTAAAGGATGTTATGTCTTCTACACCAGTATATGAAACACTTGATTTTTCGTAAAATATTCATAGCCCAATGTGACGCATTATGACAAGGAATTGGAGTAGTATTTGATGCAAGAAGAGAGACTATTGGCTTTTGAGAGTAAACAATTCAAAGGAAAATCGTTTGTGAAATATACATATGAAATAGAAAAGGCAACAATTTTACATGCAATAAAAAAATGGTAACAATATCTCATTGGGAGGTATTTTAAAGTCAAGATAAGCCATGATAGCCTTAATTACATTTTGGAGCAAATATTTTCATGGGAAGAGAAACTAAATGGATAGAAAACAAATTCATGGGTTTGATTTTGGAATAATCTACAAAAATGGGAATGACAATGTGGTAGAAAATGCCCTTTTCTAGAATAAAAGAAGCCTCTAGATTATAATCCATTACATCTTTGATTCCAGTGTGGTTGGAAGAATCTCAATAGGAATGGCAAGGAAACAATAGTACTATATAAAGAATACCATGTCTAAAGGAAACTAGATAAAGAATACCATGTCTAAAAGAAGGGAAGAGGTCTATGTAAAATTGGGAATGGAAGAGAGATATGCTTTGGTACAAAGGTAGAATATTTTTATGCTCTCAATCAAAATTAAGAAAAAAAAGAAAAAAATATTAAGGGGGTCTCATAACTCTTAGATGTTAGGTCATTCATGGTTCTTTAAAACATATCAAAGCATCAAAAACAAATCTTTGGGGGGAAAGAATGAAGAAATATATTCAAAAATTTGTGAGATAATGTTAGGTGTGATAAAGAAATAAAGGAGAGACAAACAAGCCTCTAGGGTTACTTCAACCTTTACACATACCTAATCAAAGATGGGAAGAAATATCAATGGACTTCATTACAAGGTTACCGAAATAAAAAAAGTAAGGATGCCATTTTTGTAGTTGTGGTTAGTTTGTCAAAATATACACATTTTTGTGGAATTCAAAGTATATATACTGCAATCCAAGTGGCGGAAGTGTTCATGAAGGAAATTCATATAATTCATGGTTTTATGAAATTAATAGTAAGTGGCAGAGATCCAAAATTCACAAGAAATTTTTGAAAAGAGTTATAGAAGATAAGGGGAACAACAATATCTACTTGTTCAGCATATCATCCACAAATGGATGGTTAAACAAAAATAGTTAGCAAATGTTTAGAGGGTTATATTCATTGTTATTCTTGAAACAAACAATCTCAATGGGTCAAGTTGCTTCCTTTAGAAGAATGTTGGAATAATACCACCTATCACACACTTATCTAAGATGTCTCCATTTGAATATCTTTATGGATATCCAAATCCTATTATCACATCCTTTTTGCAGGACCATTCCAAAGTATAGACAATAGACTCACATATGTAAAAGACTAAAGAAACTCTGCAATTCTTAAATAGAACCTTCAATTGATCCATAACAAATAAAATGCAATTTGAGGAGGGTGATTAGGTATTTTTGAGGCTATAACGTTATAAGAAATATATTCTCAAACAAAGGAAGAATTTGAAACAAGATCCAAAATTTTATGGACTCTAGAGGATTATTTGCAATATTGGAGAAGTGGCTTATGAGTTAGATATGCCTTCAGGTTGGAGGGCCTTTTAAGCCTTTGTTATTATAAATTGTAATAAGAAATTAGATTAGTAAAGATATGATGTAAATGTAAATGGTAAATGGAACACATGTAAAAGATCCTAAATGAACAATTAGTTGGAGGGTACTAACCATTAGTTGGAGTGTACAAGTGCTCAAACCATCATTATCATTATGATTGTATAAATACTCATGAAGAATGAATACAACTAGGTTGTAATTCTTTCCATATGAATACAACTAGGTTGGAATTATTTCCATAATATGTCTCTTCAGTAGCTACCTGTGTATGGTTACAATGTAGTCTCTTTCTTGAATATGTGGAGCATGGTGGTATGAACCTACAAGTAGAATGGAAACCTACAAGTAGAAAGTAAGAATTTTTGCACTATTGAGAGGAAACCTACAAATAGAAAGTAAGAGGTTTTGCACTATTGATTTGCAAGTGGAGAAGAGTGATGAATATTTTTTGAAGAATGCTAATGTCGTGTCCAAAAAAGCGCATGAGAACTCTACCCAAAAAGATAGATTATGTGATGTAAACATTCTATTGTCAAGACTTCAGACCACTGAAAACAGAGTAACGGGTCTAACAAAGAAAAATAAATCAGCGAGAGGCTACAAACAACTAGAATAAATTATATTCATATTGAATAGCTGGATTACATTCTTAAACTGAAATGACTGAAAAGTGAGGCACACATGCCTCTTATTTACCTACAAACTAGATCAAGGCTTAGAGGCCCCCATACTAACATTCAAACAAATGAAATCCCAAATCTATGCTACAACAAAACCCTACAGAAAATCTTCATCACACTATTTGATGGGCACAAACGCCTTCTTCCTTCAACCTAAATCTATTGATTCACAGGCCTCTCTAAGAAACCAAGTCTCTGCCCCCCTCATGATCGCATCGACTATCTTCTTTTCTAGATCACAATAATGAAACATGGCCCTTCGATAGCATGCAAGGCCATCGCGTTTCAACACCTATCAATAGCTTGAAGATGATGCAGTGATTGTCATAGCTTGAAGACAATGCGATGGAGTGGAGGTGAGCGTGGATGCTCCACATCATACACCCCTCGTTAAAGAATTATGAACCTCTTGGTTCATAGCCTTAAATTTTGTTTTCCTCAACTTTCTCCATCGATCAAAATACAACCATAGAACCCTAAACAACAAAAATCTAATTAGCAGCAACCACACCAACAAACCTTGGTATAAACCATCTTTCTCCATAAATTCAATTTTCAGATTGTCATTAGTTCTTTGCTCATAAACATTTTGCAATTCTTTCATAGCTTTTTGGCCTTCAAATGCATTAACAATTGGAACACCGTCAATTTTCTTGATTACACCTTGTTCAATGTCCTTCTTTGGCATCTCAATTCCTACATGCATGAGCTACAAATAACCAGGAATTTTCTCTTTTGTTGCAACCTTGTCAACTTCATTTCACTAAAGGAACCATTTTCCTTCCGAGCATCCAAATCTAATGGCCTGTCTACATCTTTAGCCACACTCTTTATGCATTGCCCAACCATTTGTTCTTCCAACAATGGAAGAATTTTTTCTTCCTCCTTTGCTCCCATGTGCTCAACAACACTGTATTCTTCTCCAACAATGTAATCCCCAACAAAATTGTAATCTTTGTCAACAATTTCTCTATCCACTACAACTATCTCCACCGGAAGGTAAATATTCTCTTCTCTTCCTCAATATCTACATGAGTGCAATTGGTAGCATCATTCTTCTTCTCACATTTATCTGTGGGCATGTAGAGATTTGTCAATAATTTCTCTATCCACTACAACTATCTCCACCGGAAGGTAAATATTCTCTTCTCTCTCTTCCATATTTACACGAGTGCAATTGGTAGCATCATTCTTCTTCTCACATTTATTTGTGGGCATGTAGGTCTCTACATGCTCAATATTCTTAGCTTTTTGTTGTGTGCTCTGAACAACACACACATTCTTCCTCAAGTGCTTCAACTTCTTCCGGGTAGCAAAGCACTTCCACAACTGAGACCCCCTTTGAAATCTTTCTCTCTTTTCAATTTGATGTTTTTCTTTCTCCTCCAAGGCCCTTATCCTCCTTCATATGGCTAGGATCTCTGCTTTTCTCTCTAGCCTTTCTTCACGTTCTTTGACTAGTTTCCTAATTGCTTGTATCTCTGCCCTAATCCATTCCCTCTCTTCTTGGCTCACCCCCTTCTCCTTTGCCATTTTTAACTTTTACTTGCCAATCTCTTTTTGGCTTCTCAACAACTTGCTCTCTTAAAGTTGTTCACAGTATGGCTTTCCAGTGCCATACCCACTGATAACAATAATACACCTCCGTGCAATCTAGTGCTCCTCGGCTCCTCCGAGCTCACTTAGTTCTCAGCAACTAAGTCTCCAGCTGTAAACCTGTAACAATGGATTCCCCTCTGGGCCATTGTGGTTTGCTCTGATACCAAAATGATGCAAACATTCTGTTGTCAAGACTTCAGACCACTTAAAACAAAGTAACAGGTCTAACCAAGAAAAATAAATCAACGAGAGGCTACAAATAGCCAGACATAAATTATATGCATATTGCATAATCGAATTACATTCTTAAACTGAAATGAAGGACTGGTGAGAGAGCCTACAAACAGCCAGACATATTTTATATTCATATTGCATAACCGGATTACATTCTTAAACTAAAATGAAGGACAGGTGAGGCACGCAGGCCTCTTATTTACCTACAAACTCGATCCAGGCTCGGACGCCCTGATATTAACATTCAAACAAACGAAACCCCAAATCTATGCTACAGCAAAACCCCAGAGAAAATCTCCGTCAACCCCACAGAAAATCTCCGTCAGACCATTTGATGGGCACAAACACCTTCTTCCTTCAACCTGAATCTATTGATTCGCGGGCTTCTCTACGACACCAAGTCTCTCCCCCCTCATGATCGCATCGGCTGTCTTCTTTTCTAGATCACAATAATGAAACGTGCCCTATGCAAGGCCGCTACGTTTCAACACCTGTCAATAGTTTCTATTGAAGATGATGCGGTGGCCGTCACCGCTGGAAGACAATGCGGTGGAGTGGAGGTGAGCGTGGATGCTCCGCATCATTATGAGGTTAAGAAATTCTGCAGTCTGAAAGAATTGTTGAAGCTGGAATGCCTACATGCTTGTGGAAGACCAGTGTAGAAAGAAATGCGGATTACATATGATGCTGATGAAGCTCGTCTATTGCTGATTATGGTTTTACATGAAGACTGCGCAGATTTGATGAAGACGCCTTCGACGGACTATCCAAAGAGATTACGAAGCGATTATTTTCTAGATGAGTACGAAATAAGATAGGTTGAATGTTTTTCGCGAGGAGATCACTGTTATCGAAATCATTTTCTGCCACCGATCGACATGAGATTGGGTTTCTAAGAGTGATGAATCAAAAGAGCAACTATATCAACTATATTATTTGTGGAGGTTCCAAAATCCAAATGACATATATTATGTCGATCAACCAGGATGGGCACCGACTGCAATCAATCGAACCGATGTTATGTGAGCAAATAAGTTGTTTGAAAGATTTTAATTTGTTGGTATGAGGCTACGCAAAGGTGGCAGTGTTGATAATTTGAAATAATTTTTCATGGGTGTTTCTCGACTAAATTTGCAACCACCCACAAGAATGATTAGATCCTTGTTCTTATGCGGCTGCATGAAAGAACTAGATATCAATTCCTCTTTGCCAATGTTGATATTGAGATATGGTGCAATATACAAGAGAAGCCGACCGAGAACATGAGCAGTTGGTTGAAGAAAGACAATAGACTGATAGCAATAACCAGTCATGAATAAAGAATCAAGGAAACTTTAGTTACATAACCTCATATGTGAGAACTAGAATATAACAACGTTACTCCCATCCATCCAATCTACCGACTAAAATTAAAATCACAATGCTGACCAATTACTGTGCTCAAAAAAATACAACCCAATTGAATGACAGTGATAAATTGGTTGGTGTGATGCAGGTTGGACTGAAGTAGAACTAGCCATCAAAAGTGGACAGAGTGATCTCAACAATCTTAAAATAATGAAAACTGGATGGAGTTTTAGTTTCATTGGAAGCTAGCCACGACAATGTATGAACCTGCAAGTGACATAATTGATTTTACCGCAATATTGTAGCCATCAACTGAAGAAAAACATGAAGAAGCTCCGACTGCTAAAGACATCCACTTGAAAAATAAGTCGATTGACCAGAATTTCTTGAAGATCGACTGCTCTGTATCGTTCTGTTATTCAATTGACAGATTGGTGATGCTGTAGACTCCAAAAACAACACAAAATCGAACACAAGGCCTGGGGTACCCGACTGCCCGGAGATTGACGTAAGCAACAACTGCCAAAATAACCTCTACCGTGATGGTGATCGACTAAAAGAAATTGGCGTCCGTTGATTGAATTTGCTTGACTGTGGAGCGTGGGAGTGGTAAAAGTGACGACTTAACATGGAATCGTCTGTCCAACAATATGTGCGTCATAACTGGAAATATAGTGAGTCGACTTGCAAGAAAGAATGGTCGAACAATGTGAGAATGCAACACCCATGCAATATCTGCAATCGTGTGATTTGTATAGACTACCTGTAGGCCCAACCTGCTTAGAGTTAAGCTACTTGAAGGCGTGAAGAGGATTCAACCGCGTGAATCATCAATGAAAGAGTAAATGCATGGTGGAGAAAGCATTGATACCCACCCAAGAAAAAAATTGACTTCTATAGTTGTTGTGGCTAGTTATTATTGCTATTGAAAATGGTACACCCATATGTACCCTTTGGATGATTAGATGAGTTATATATTCTGTTAAGTCTTGTCATTGTAATGAATACTACAATCGGTCTGGATTGACAATATTGTAGAACGCTTTGGGCTCACATGAGACTGGAATGACTGATACCTCCATGTACACGTTTTTATACTTAATAAAAAGTACAGTGTTTTTTCGTAATCGGTACGTAGAAAAATGCATATAATATACCGTAGCTGGTTTTATTTGATACGATGGAATCTCGGAGTCAAAAGGGATTATATGAAAAATAATTTATCGAAACATTGTATATGGAGTAAAAAAATATTAAAAAAGAGATACATGAAGGATTATTATGGTTGACTCTAGAAAGTCAAGGTGAAGTAAGTGAATAAGTTCATTTATAAGGTTTTTCATGTTATTTGCACTTCTAGAGTTAGATGGAAAAAGGAAATTGATTCTTGAATCATAAAAACTTATAGATTGATATTCTCTATCTCTTTGAAATAGAACAATCGTGGAGTACATAATCATGTAGAAAAATATGCTTATGAAAGAAGCTACATGGAAAAATGAGCAATTTATGAAGAAATTCCCTCAATTACAAGCTTCAAGAGAAAGACATTTTTAAAGAGGGGGGCTATGTTAAGGCCCTAACCCAGAACCCTCATTCATTGTTTTTATATTTGTTATGGTTAGGTCAGCTTAGTGGTAGGTTACATCATGATCACTTTATCTCTTATTTATAATAAAGGGCCATCCTCCCCAACTCTGTCCAATGTTGTAGAAGCATACTTCTACACCAAAGCACCGTGATGTGAGACTTATATAGAGAAAACACTCACACTACTAAAAACTATTGTTCCCTACAAGCATTGGTAGAACAGTTTGAGAGAATTTCCTTTGGAGTCGAGAACCAGGGAACCTAGTGGACAACTGAGGGAGGTGGATGAAGTGGATATGGAAGGGGTTACAAAGAAGGGTATAGAGGAGGTTACTAAGGAAAAAGTAATGGTGGTCGTTTAGGCCCCATTAGATGCTACAATTGTGACGATGTTGGGCATATCTCTCAATATTGTCCTCGGCCTAGAATCTAGAGATGCAACCATTGTAGAGTGATTGGACAAGTAGCATAGGATTTCCTTGAACTTATAACCAAATGGGAGACAATGGAAAGATAGAGAAACATAAACTTGGTGAATTCAAAGCCTCGATGTTAAGAGAAACCAAGAGACCCAAGGATTAATGTGATGATCTAAGGAGGGACCTGGATAGCAATTGATGGAGTAAAAATAGAATTTCCACCAATTAGTAAGGCATCCCCTACAAAGGTTGGATTGGATGTAGCCAAACAAAAAATCTATGACAAGGAACGCTTGGAGGCATTATAGGAGGCAACTGGCACCATTGGGGCTACAACCAAAAACCAATGAAAGCAGCTTGGAACCCACTAGGGAAGCTAGAAAGAGGACATATTTTAGGGCCTGAACAAGAAAAAGAGGGAATATCCAGCAACAGACTCAATTCAGGAGTTCCTTCTAACTTTTATGAGAATATTAGATGACGAGAGACAAATAAGGAGGTTTTAATCGATGTTAGGTCAATTGACCACTGAAGGAGTGCAGCAACCGTATCTGGTTGGATGCTTAATAGTCGAATCCAACTCTCATGTTAAATGATAAATATGAATAATATATTAGATGATAGGATAAAAGATGATATGTTACAATGATGGCCCTGCCTTAAATATGGCTCGAGCATTTGATGTTGAGGAGACGCCTCATTTCATAACCTAACTTTAGTTAACCTAATTAATAATTATTTAATTATTATCTTATTTTATGTTTGTAGCATTGCCACTCTCTTAGAAAGGCTTTGTCCTCAAAGCCTTATCATGTTTCTGCATCATTTTATGTGGTGTTGTAGATGACGAAACATGTCGATACGAATGCTAAGAGTCAAACGTAACTTCTGGTATGTCGACGGATCAATCCATCCCAAATTGATTTGTTGTGGACTGATGGGATTCCCTACTGATCTGTTGTCAAGAGATTTGATCACATTAGTACCATTATCTTTCGACATTTCCCACTTTTTCTAATATCGGTTTTTATGGTTGGGGTGTCAATAGGGAACTTTCACGATGTCATTTTTATTTATGAATGTCGTCTTTTGAGCATTTATCTGAGGTGGAAGTTGTATTTTCGTCTCTTGAGGATTTAAGTTTTTGTTCTGTATCTTTTCCAACTTGTTTTCTAACTGCCTGTTATCATTTTGAAACTTCTTAATCAATTCGACTTGCGATCTTCTGTCATCTTCAGACGTCTTAAGTTGTTCCTTAAGATCTTCATTATGACTTCTGATACAACTATTTTCTTCCTACTTGTCTAAAAGTTTCCCTTCAATGTTGTCCATAGATTGTTCTATCTTCCAGCTATTTTTCAACTTCTTAATTTTTGTGACTAGTATCTTGTTAAGATTTCTTAGTTTGAAAATTTCTTCAGCATTGTTGGATAATACTTTATTACTCTTCGCGATCTCTGACTTATGTGTCTTTTTAGAGTCATCATTTTGTTGTTGAAGAACTTTTATCTGTTGTCGACATTGGCTAACCTCTGATTCTTGACTTTCTAATTTATGTCGTATCTGCGTTAGTTCTTCATCTTTGTCGCTAACGATTTTGTTCAAGCGTATTATTTCTGCTTCGTAATTATTTATTTCCTTCTTTATATCTTGATTTCTTAACCTCAGATTGAATTCATTTTTGGCTTTTAATTCATCAATTTGCGCATACAATTTTTCTATACGCCTTTCATGGTCAGAAATTTTTATTTCATTGCACCTTTCTTGTAATTCAATTCTTATTTCTGAACTATTATGTATGTCGCGCAATTCTTCATTGTCTTTTCGATAACATTTTAATGTGGCTTCTAATTCCTCTATTTGTAATCGCAAACTAGATTCCATGATCTTTGATTTCTTCGACGCTAGATGGTTGTCTGGACTATAGATGGTTTTCGATTTTGTTTTCCTTTGAATACTTCTTCAACGCTAATTGGTCTTCTTATTAGGTTTGAAAACTTTTTTTTTCTTTTCCAAAAATAATTATTATTTCAATAAAATAATAATTATATATATATATATATTAATAATAATTATTAATTAATTAATTAATTAATAACATTATTATTAATAATGTTTTTATAAACTATATATATAGTTTGTTTTTTTTTTCAAAAATCAAAATATCTAAACAAATATAATAATATTATTATACTGTTTAATATTTTTTTTTTTTTGGTTAATGGTCAAGCCAAGAAATAGGATGTTAATAATGAAAATTTGAAATATAATAACAATATGTATTATTTTAAATTAATATTGTTATTATAGTTTTTGAATTGAGGTAGGTTAGGGTTTTGAAGAGGGATGGTGATGGCTACGACGGCGGTGGTGTGTAAGAGCTGAGCGGAAGGCTGTGGGAAGGGGAGATGTGGTGGCGTCGGCAGGGGGGGTAGCAATGCAGGGAAGAGTGCAGGTGCGTAGATGGGGAAGGTAGACGGCGTGAGAAGGAAGTAGGGAGCAGCTCGTGGGGGACGACGTGAGGGAGAAGGAGGTGGTGGCGGCGGAAGGAGAGGATTGTAGGCAGGCGGTGGTGGAAAGGATGGATGTGAGGTGGAAACGAGGGGTGGGAGGATAGAGGAGGGGGGGGTGGCGGTTGTGGTAGAAGGGACACGATAGAGGGGTAGGAGGATAGAGGAGGGGGAGTGGCGGGAAGGTGTGGTGGTGGCGGACAGGGGCGGACGGGGGAGGAAAGAAATGAAGGATAAGGGGGGAGCAACCGCGAGAAAGGAGAGAGGATAAGGAGCAGGCATGGAGTGTGCGAGGGCTGCGCGAAGAGGGAGATCGCAGCAGCGAGAGGGGGAAGTGCTGGAGAGGAAGGGAGAATGGGATGTGGAGAGGAACGTGCTTAGAGGGAGCGCTGGATGCAAGGGGGATCGCCGAGGTTTGGACTAGTTGCAGAATTAACGAGGGGTGAGTGCAGTGATTGGAGTGGGAGAGCAAGCAAACGGACATGGAAGGGGGCGGTGTGCAGGTGGATGTGAAGGCACGTCGTGGGTGGAAAGTAGGAGGCGATTAGAGTGTGGATGGAATATGCGGAGGGCGCTAGAATGTGCAGTGTGGAGGGTCACGAAGGGAGTCATGAGAAGCAAGGAGGTGAGGAGGGTGGGCAGAGGGAAGCGCGAGGGAAGTGACAGTGAAAAGGGGGCCGTGAGGTGGAGTGCTGAGAAGAAGTGATTTTTAGAAATTCTGAATTGAATGGCCAGAGGCGAAATTGGATCAAAAATCTAGTTAATCAGAGAAGCTCTGAGTGATGGCCAAGGGCCGTAAGCAAGCTATGCCCAAGAAGAGGCTCTGATACCAAATGCAGTAACCGTATCTGGTTGGATGCTTAATAGTCGAATCCGACTCTCATGTTAAATGATAAATATGAATAATATATTAGATGATAGGATAAAAGATGATATGTTACAATGATGGCCCTGCCTTAAATATGGCTCGAGCATTTGATGTTGAGGAGATGCCTCATTTCATAACCTAACTTTAGTTAACCTAATTAATAATTATTTAATTATTATCTTATTTTATGTTCGTAGTAAGGAGATGAAGAACCCATCCATGCCCCACTACCATAGAAGAAGGTCTTGTATATTGTTCATAAGAAGAAACCTCGGATTAACTGAAAATTCAAAATGGATGCTCAAATTAATCGCTATGAAGCATGGGTTGTCATGTTGGATTTGGGATCCAACGTGAAAAGCCTCCCAAAGGAATAATAGGAGATGATGGGAAAACCCCAGCTGCTCTAATTTCTTCCTGCATCCAACTAGTATGACTAGTGAACTAGTATAGGAATTATTCTATAGGCCACCTAGAGTATGTTCAAGTAAAATAGGGTGATGTAAAACATTCCGCGATTTCAAGGTCGTCAAAATTACGGATGAGAAATATACTTACCCAACACTACTGGGTTTTGAATATGAACATGACAACGATGCAATTATAAACATGAAGAGAGAAGAAATGTCATTGAAAGTCAATTTGACTAGAGTGATACAACTCATTGACCCTATAAAAGGGGAAATATACTTTGATCCCATGGATGATGTGATGGACGGTGCTACTTTAGATCAAATGTACAATCTAATTGTGAGTATGATGGGTGATTACATCAATCCCATAGGTGATGTATTAACCAATTGGAGGAATGTATTCTCGAATGATTAAAATAGTCAAGAGGATTTCCAAGATTGGCAGGAATATAACCACAAATTGTCTTCTCACCTTTGTGCCATGATAAAGTCCATTCGATGGATTAGGATGGAAGTGATAAATATACTCATTTTTTATGGTATCAGTGATGTGGAATAATTTATGGGAGATCTATTCCTCCCCATATTTGAAGAGAAAAGGATTATGACCTTGGATATAGCATTGAGGTCCACTCTCTCTAGGTGGTGAGATACTCATAGAGATAGACTAGACAATTGGGATAAGATCCGGTCTACATTGTGTCAATGGTTCACATATTCACCTGAATATTAGGTAATCAACATATCTGTAGCTTCAAAGGATCCCATGAAACTTCCAAGAGCTTACAAAGAGAAGACAAACCCCATTCAACAGAAAAAAAGGGTGTATTCAAAGGTGGACATGGGAATATTTTCCCAAGTGACTCTGGGTAGATAATTGCATGTATACTTTGGGACCCATCAGGCTAAAGCATGGTACTTACACAAAGAGACCCAGAGGAAGACGTGTAGATGGAAGAAAATGAAGGTCCAATTTTGCAAGACCTTTTCCAAAATAAGTAACACCATTAAAATCAAATTTGTATTGGATACTATAAAGTCCTTCTTGTTTTATTCCAAGGTAAACAATACTTCAAAATATTTTTGCAATACCCCCAAATAGAAATAACCAAGAGAAGAGTATAAGTACAAATGGATGGGGGAATTGCTAGCTTTAAAGTGTTGTGCCAAGGTAATAGAAGAACTAGAGGAATAACATGACCTTGAGAAGTTATGTGACATTTCTTTCTAAGAATTAGAGGGAGAGAGGTCAATAAAGGAAACAAAAAAAGGAACCTACTAGTGATATCTACCAAGAACCTATTAGGATCATAAAACAAGTAAACATTGGTACTAAAGAGAAACCTCAATTGGGATATATTAGAGACTACTAGGATGATAGGATAGTATACGAAGTTGTGGCACTGTTGCATGAATACAATGATATCTTTCCTCAAAACTTCACCAAGATGAAGGGTATAAAAGGAAAATTAGGGAAATGAATATAGACATGAAGCCAAATTCACAACCAATTAATAAATGCTCATACAAGTTGAATCATAAGATAAAATAAAAGGTTAAAGAAGAGATCAAAAAAATGTTGGCGGCTATATTAATATTCCCCTAAGAAGGAGCTGCACTACATTAGTTCGACAGTAATTCAAAACAAGAAAGAAAGAGTTGGAATTCCAATATGTGTACAATTTCTGATAGTTTTAAACCTTAACAGTGTAGTAAAAACTCATACAGATTCTTAACCATTAACAGAAAATACACAATGGCACACGCATAACACAAAGATTTTCACCTGGAAATCCTTAACCGGGAAAAAACCAGCAAAACTTAGAGCCGCACAACTCTTTTCATTATATGTTTTCTTAACCATTTACAATACAATATATGGTATTCGCAGCATCTAAAACCCTAATTCGTTTACCTGAAATTAGGTTACAATCCTAATCCCTTTACCGGGATTAGATAGAATACAATGGGCTGAAACAACAAAAAAGCAAAAACAACCCAAAAACATTATGCGCTCCGCGCGGACTCCGGGGGCCTAACGGCACCCTCCATGTCGTTTCGGATCCTAACGATCCGAAACGAAGAGGGGGGGGACTTGGGGAGGAGATCGTGGTGTACACGCACCCACCATGTGAAGAGATATAACACACCCAAAAATTTCAAGGGATGAATTCCACCTACTTTCACAACCCTTTCCCAATGCTCTTAAGTGATGAAGCCTTACACTAAGTGGATAAAAAGAAGGCATACTCATCCATAGATGGGTTCTTAGGTTACCATAAAGTGCACATAAAGGATATCGACAAGAAGAAAACAACTTTCGTGACTTACAGAGGATATTGTGCATACAATGTCATGCCTCTTGGGTTGAAGAATGCATCAACAGTATTCCCCCAGATAGTGGTTGCATCTTTCATGAATTTACATTCATAAATTCCTAAAAGTATACCTAGATGACTGGAAAATATACAACTTACTCAAAGACCAAGTTTCCATGTTGTGACTTACGTTATAGATATGTAGATAGTTTCATATTTCACTAAACTTGAAGAAATGTATATTGTCTACTATTTTCAATTCTCTGCTAGGCCATGTGGTGTGTAGAGATGGCTTGCTAGTTGATCCAACCAAGATACATACAAGTGTAAATATGAAAGCTTCGATCAACATCCACACACCATGATCAACCCTAGGCTATACATGGCACTACTATACATTTATATTTAGACATATGCATCCATTACGGTGTCAATGGAAATACTGCTAAAAAGTGCTGAGAGATTCTACTTGATGTTGAGTGTCAAAAATCATTGGACATGCTAAAGTAAATATTAGTAAGTGCACCTTAGTTTTCCTTGATTGGAAAGTTGAGTTTCATGTACATTTTGATGTCTCTCACTTCATGTTGGGAGCCATCCTAGTGCAACCCTAGGAAAGAAATATGGATAACCCAATATACTTCGTTAGCTAAAAAATATCTAAGGAAAAACATAACTACACCATCATAGAAAGAGAAAGACAACAATGGTTTATTCATTGCAGATATTTAGACATTACCTGCCAAGTGATCATTTTAATTTCCTTCCAGACCATTCTGCTATAAAATATTTAGTAGACAAAGTAGTGATGGAAGCAAGAATTTATAGGTGGTTTCTTTTATTCTAGGAATTTGAGTACGTTTGAAATCATATTAAAGATGGAAAAATCAAATGTTGGACTAGATAACTTATCAAGAATTGAAATAGGCAAGGATGGAGGTCCTTAGATGATTAAATTTCTAATTCAATCATATTCAAAGTATAGGTCATACCATATATTATTTTAATGACAATGCCATCTTCCTCACCACTAGATAAATGCCACCGAAGTACTTGACAGCATAAAGGAAACAACTCGTGGTAAGAGAGACAGATTCCCAACTAATAGCAGGACAACTACAAGCTGGGGACTAAGGGAATTATCAGATGATATGCAATGGAACATGAACAAGCTAGAATCCTATGGGAATTCCATAGTGGTTCCGCAAGTGGTCATGTTAGTGGGAGGCTACTAATTAAAAATTACTATAAGCAAGGCTCTGCTGGACAACCGCTTTCAAATATGCGAAACAATATCCTTAGCCTTGCGATGTATGACAAAGCATTGAAAAACCATCAAAAAGAAATGAGTTACCCCTTCATCCCATAGTAGCACTATAATAATTTGAGAATGGGAAGTAGATTTCATAGGACCCATAAATATGATAGCACAACATTCGAGTGCTTAGTGCATAATCATAGCTATTGAATACCTTACTACATGGGTGGAGGATACACTAATACTACAACACACAGACAACAACTATATTTATATTTGAGAATATAGTATCTCGATTTGGGTGCCCCAAGATCTTAACCATTGGTTAAGGTGGCAATTTCATGAAACACGCTATTAATACCATCGTTGAGGAATTTATGTTTCAACATCACACTCATATACCATACCACCTCTAGGCCATCAACAACATCTTGGAACATGGTCTTACTAAGGTATGTGTAGTAAGGAGGGATGAATAGGTGAAAAATACAAGTGGTACTATAGGCATATCATAAAACCACAAAGAATTTCACAAACCATACACCCTTCAACTTGGTCTGCATATGGGAATTAGTGGTGCCAATCAAGTTTGTTGTACCCAGTCTATACATTGTGCAAGCCACCAAGATGTCTGGTGAGTAATCAATTCAAAATAAACTCGCAAAAGTTAGGGAACTTGAAGAGCACATGATTCCATCAAGAAACCATTAGGACATAGAGAAGTCATGATAGAAATATTGGCATGAAAGGAACATCAAACATAAACAATTATAGAGAGGTTAGCTAGTTCTCCACTACGACAAAAAAATCATTAAAAATACAAGAAAGATACATATGCACTGGCTAGGATCCTTCCACATCATCAAAATATGGGACTCTCAAGTGGTACATTTGACCCAATTGAATAATATTATTTAGGATGGATATTTAAAAAATGCTTGCTTGAAGTTCTTCCAACTTCTAGTTATTGAGTCCATAATGTAATTCAAACCTTGTACTATATTTAAACTTAGTCAAGTTAATAAGGAGAAATCCTACAAATGAACCATGAGTCAATTAATTTAGTCATTTACTCTAGTGTAAATATATTATTTCCTTTTCAATCAAGCCTAGATGCCACCTTTGTGGTCAAGAGGTTGGGGGGTAAAATAAAGCAATATAGTTAGTTGTGTCACACAAGTAGTGTTGCATTAATGACCTTGTACAAATATAATAAATTTAGTTGTGTCACACCAATAAAGTTGCATTAGTGAACCAGTTGTGTTGATTTCTTTAGGTCACACCAATATCATACTTGTTCCCATAAAACATGGGGTTGCATCAATTGTGCTAATAACCAAGTAATGTTTCCATATTAACAAATCCCTATTAAATTCCATGTCCGTCACATCATGAGATGCCAACAACATTGTATCATAATAAATAAGTCTCATATATAAATTGCATTCATATATGATATCATCAAATAATAAGAAGTGTTTACATCCAAAGTCCAAGCTCTACCCAAATTTTGATACATGTACAAAATACCATGCCTAGCATGGGGGTATCTCTAATGACTACCTAATCATCATCATTCTCATTTATATCCTCATTATCATCCTCCTTTCTATCATCGTGATGATGCTATGCAATCAAGGGTAGGCCCCCTCTCATCATGTCCCTTATCCCTTACATTGCCATGGTGATCCTTTACATAATCGATTTCGACTATGCAAGCATTAGGAAGAAGACGACACTTGGATCCGCATCAAGGTGTTTCCAACCATGGTCAGCAACTATCACAAGTAATTGAGGAATTCCTCTATGGAGGACATATAATACAACCTTTGCATCCCATCTATGTCTCTATGCCAGTGGGGTAGGATGCACATCTTAAAATTGGCCATGTCATTGATCCTACCCTGCTATCCCCAATGGTCCCACATCTACACACACAAAAGAGAGGATAGTCATCAGTAACATGCATCAAATAAAAAATATAGCTACAATTTATGCTAGTATGTAAGCACAACTTAAAAAAATTACAAATCCATACGTTTACTCACAATCGGGTCCCAATGCCTTGCTAGGTGGTTATGGCAGCTCTAGATATCCTCAATGTTTCATACTTGCATGTGGATAACCCTTAATAAAAATAAGGATATGGTGCCACTAGGAAAATAAATTTAACTGGAAGACATTTCCCACTACACTTCCTCACCTCATCATGAAATCACCTCATCACTGCATTCAAGGATCCCTCATCCCTACACCTCAGGCTATATGACAAGGGCACAATGTCAAGACCCACTCAAGAAAGAAGGAACATATGAATGTTCCACGGGAAAAATCTCCTCCACCTTCTCTATTGTAGGTTTTCATGTGTCACCACATTGAGACCAAGGACATTTGGACCTATCCAAAATAGGTGTTTTCCAATAACTACTCTACAGTCATCATCTGAATACCAAAAATTTGATGGGGCCTACCTGACCCCGGCACGTGAACTACCCAACAGTATTTTTAATTTCATTACTAACATTTAGTAATAGAAACTAAATAGATTGTGCATTAATTTATCAACCCGAAGATTTGAAGTACTTGTGAGATGTTGTGCATTGTTTATGCATGCTACAAGATCCTGTCTTTCACTAGTTTATATATCATGAATTTATAGAAAGGGAATCTAATTGTGATGTATTCTAGAAAGCTACTAGATGGAAAGTTTGGCATACACATTAAAACACACTAAAATTGAATCACACTTGCTAACCCAAATTTTAAAATAAGGTTACAATGGCCACAACATTCTCAAATTTCAAACTACAATGCAATCATTTCTAAATAGAAAGCTCTTTGTGAAATAAAAATGCACACACACACATAAAAAAAAGTCATGTTTTTTCTATTCATTCAGAAAGTAAATGACACAAAATGTGCTTACATATCAAACAAGGAAAGGATTTCATCACCCGTTCAGATTTAGGCTGAATATTTTGCTGACCACTAAATCCAAAGCGCCTACTATCCCATCCCCTAAAGGACATCATTCTGTAAGGGATTAAAAAATAAATGACTCTAAGGTCCCAACAAATTGTCATAAAATGAAAAGAAAATTGGTCCAAAGACTAGCAAGAAAACCTTCTGAAGAAGGGGATACAATAGAGTCTTAAAAGATATTTGAAGCACCCTTGATTCCTAGAAATAAGAGGGGAGTAATCCAATGGGAACTGACTAAATTCTTACTTTGAGTTAGAGACACCATCCCATCAACCTTGATTAGAAGGACCTCACCTGAAGAACCAGATAGTAATCCTGACGAGGCCCCCTCTAAAGCTTTACTGAAGAGGCCCCTGTAAAGCTTGTAAAGGATGTTGCTGCCAAGGGAGGTAATTCATAAAGGTCCACAAAATGAATCGCATACTCACCCCCTTACAAAGAACAATTAGGAACTGTGAACCTTACCAACTCTTGACATGGGTTAGAAGGTGAGAGGATCTCAAGGAGAGTGAATTCTGAGGCTTATTAATCCTCTGACACATCCACATAAGAGAGATACTCAAGATCCCCATCGACTTTCTCAATATCAACAACCATATGAAATGCACCACTGATAGACACTTCAATCATCTTTGTATCCTCCCCCAGAGGCCCCTCAATTCCCCCCCACAAAAGTTGGCAAGGGGTGAACTGCATAAATTCTCTGAGAAATATTACCAAGCCCATCATTGAGTGGGGAATTTAACCCAGGGACTAGAACCTCCATGTCGGATACTTAGATATTAGCGCCATTAGGCGTTGAAGACTTAGAAGCAAGGCCAATCTGAGAAAAATGAATCAATTCCACCATCAAGGAGTTCAATCCTGAATCCTATGCGGGAGTGGAATTTGGTAGAGTCACTAAAGGATCCTTATGGGAGAGAAACACATCCTCCTTCCTCTTCTTGTAATCAAAACCACGCCTTGAATAATCCCATAAAATGTGACTAGTTGCATGAAAAAATCAACATCTGAAGGGAGTTTTTTCATAATCTAATTCAATGGTCTATTGAATCCCTTGGTACTTCACTGAAATGCATTATGGAATGCCACCATTTTTACCATCAAAATGAGGATACAAGGCACGTCGTCATGGGCTAGGGTTTCTAGAGGAGCTTGCTGAAACTCCCCAATGGAGTCTTCAATATGACAGAGGACCTTCTCACAATTCAGATGAGGAGGTAAACCCTCCAAATGAACCCACAACAACTGAAGATCATGGAAAACCTTGGCTGAGTCAAAATGCTTAGTCCAAGCAAAGAGAACCAATATGAACTCATCGAAACACTAGTGACCATTTGATAGCATTGCATCCTGGTCCTCTAGGTGCTCAAAAATGAAGGAGAAAAAACCCCTCTTCATGGGGGATAAACCCTTCAAATGAACCCACAACAACTGAAGATCATGGAAAACCTTGGCCGAGTCAAAATGATTAGTCCAAGTAAAGAGAACCAATATGAACTCATCGAAACACTAGCGACCATTTGATAGCATTGCATCCTGGTCCTCTAGGTGCTCAAAAATGAAGGAGAAAAAACCCCTCTTCATGGGGGATATTTTGACCATACCTGGAAAGAGAGGGCCCCATGACTCACTGAGCCAGAGATAAATGCTTGGGATAAAGGGCTTCTTCCCACAGAAATACACATAGATCCCTCTATCATGTCATAGTTCTATGCCTTTAAGGATCCAATCGAACAGGAGGTCGAACTGCTTGCCCCGTCCCGAATTTGAAAGCATCATTTGGAAAGAGGCCTAGATCACGTTTGAAAACCATGAGAAGCAACCAAAAAATCCTTTTGTGGGTTTCCAGGATGATCCCTTTCATACAGATTTCTTGAGTGACTGAATCAGAAAGAATATAATATGAACATGATTGATGTTCAAATATTCTCAAGATGTTCAAACATAGTACCAAATTTAGATAACAGAAAACAAATAATTTTCCATAATAGAACCATAACAATAGGGACCCAAGATTAGACATGATGATATCTTGGTTGCATAACTATTCCAAAGATGATTTGAGACATGGTTATGCAGAGCTTGTGTGATTTGTCGCAATGACCAAAAATATTTTTTCCTTGAGATTCTTGGCATTCTTGGCATCTTAGTTCTAGTATTTTCATCTTATTCATGTAATCTCTTGTATAAATATGAGAATATATAGTATGCAAATCCATAGCACATGGATCTACAACAAAAAATGGATCAGAAACATCTCCACAAACTCCTCATTCCAAGGATAAATACAAACAAAACCAATGAAATACTAGGAAATGCAAGAGAAAGTACCTTGAGCCCAAGTTATGGTTCTACACATCAAAAGAAAAAATATAAGGTTAAATGAGAGGCAAAATGGGTCATAAATAGTGAAAATAATATGGAAAAAATATGTTACAATTAAGGCCTATCATCTCCCCCTACCAAAGATATTGCATGCCTTCATGAAATCTTGTATTTTTGTATATATTCATCAGAGTTAGATGAATTAGGTTGTGAAGACTTAGAATGAATAAAGCTCAAATTGTATAGAGTATGTCCCTATTCTTCTAGTGCACAATAACCAAGTCTCTAATTTATGTTAGTCCAAAATATGACCTCCTCCAATGGATCAGTAGGACACCATAGAATAGGAAAATGAATTGTGATTCCTATCCACCACATTCCATGTCTTTTTAGATAATCAATATATATTTGAGACCATTCTAGGGTAGTATTGAACCTAGAATAAGACAAAATATCTCATTATTTCAATGTAGAAGTTAGTGCTCCCCAAAGTCTTTGGTAATAGAGTAGGGTTTGCAATTGGTTTAGCGCTATCCAATTCCAACAATTAGAAATCGCTAGAAGAGATAAGTTTAGGAATTTGATTTTTTTTTTTATATCAATGTGGAAGGAATAGGGGGTTCTCCTCTTACCCATAAATCATCATTTGATTTTGTAAACTTAAGATAATACAATGCACTACTCCATTCAATTTGGTGATGCGTAATTGAAACACAATCTTGTAGTTGTACATCAACCACAAAGGGGTTAGGATCCTGTTGGAAAGCAACACCCTTTGGACCAATTCGATTATTAATTCAATATGTTCTCTCAAGAATATATTGAATGTCCTATATCAATACTCATAAATTTATATTTTAGGAGTGCCTTCAGAATGTTTGATTCTGAAGGTACTCCCAATAAGGTTAGGATTTTGATTAGGGCATTAAAATTGGAAATGTTATTGGTTATCGAATTGGTTTGACCATATTATCCTACTTCACATTTCAGTTTGATTGTTAAGATTTTTTATGACTGAAACGAAACTTGGAATTTTTTCATCTCCTAAATTTTATGGATTAGTTCAATAATATAAACTTTGGTATGCAAAGTATTACATCCATTATTTCTGATACTTAATCTATTGGTGATATTTTGCATTGTTCAAACTTTTCTTTTAATTTATCCTTATGTTTCATTTCGGTCAAAGAATAGAATCACCCCAAGGCATGATTATAGTTGTGTTTATATTAAATTTCCGTTTCATATTATTATAATACTAACCATGGCTTCGTGATGATCATTCATTCACTCCCTACTTAATTTTTCATTATTAATTTGCATTGGGGAGAAATCATAGGATTATAATCATTTTATTAATATCTTGGGGTAAGATTAATTCCATTAATTTTATCATGATTGATCAAACTAATGTGCAAGGTATGTCGATCCTGGTGTTAGCATGAATTACGAAAAGAAAAGGTTTGATAGGGTAATTATAATCCGTTTCCATTTTATGGATGACAGTGGCACAAATGTCATCTATCATTACTATCCGCTTGTCATTCTCCCAAAGCCATCATCGCACTTTGTGCATTCGGCAAATTCAAATACCTCTTGCAGGTTCAGGGTATCATTACTTTACATCCCTCATGTATGCCTGAGTATCTATTGTACACAGATAACATGAAGTCGGTTATAATCTTGATGGTTCGGCGAGTTTCAGTGGTAAGTCCCCTTGATTTCCCTATTTTGATTTTCGACCTTCCAGTGACTTGGACGATCGGCTTTACCCTGATGGCTCCTGTTTCATGATTTGATCTCATTGGGAATGAGTATTTGGATCCTTTCCCAGAATGCGAAGAGTCGGTTAAGGAAGTAGGTTGGCTAGGGTTTTTACAGAAGTTTTCAGGTTTTAACATGGTCGTTTCTCGGGCATTTGCTACCTCGTTTGATGGTTTAGCAACACGAGTTGGGGATATTGAACTATTGTTAACAGAGGATTTCATCTCTTAGGCAATAAGGTTTCCATTGACTGGGGCATGATGGTTTAAAGGAAAACACATGAAGAGCCAAGAATGGAAAGGGTTCCTCATCAAATCTAATCAGCAGGTAGACTCCAAGTTCGGGTTCCCTTCACGAATGTTAAAGAAGAAATGGCGGTTGTTGCTTGGGCTGATCATCAAGTACATTACTTGTGAAGGTCGTCTAGTATCCCAAAATCATTTTTATCACCTTAGGTTATTGTCAGTATTCAAGGGTCATCCTATCAACATGACATATTACTTCATTAACAGTTTGGAGAAAATGGCCTGTGCATTTCAATCCAACATAGCCGATAAAGACCGAAGCCTCTTTCATCATGGGCTAATTAAAATTCTGCTTTCACATAGGCTGAGTGAATTAGGTGATAGATGGGATTCGTTTCTCTAGAGGAACGAATATGGAGTAAATGAAGAATGGCCTCAGCATAGCCCAAAAATCCGACGTAAGCTTACAGGGTTTGCTTTCGAGAAACCTGACCTTGAAACCAGTTGTGAAGGTGAAGAAACGAGTTATGTTAAAACCCTAGGTGAAGGTAAACCTGAAGTCGAACTCGAGCCAAACCCTCAGGTGGAGATAAATGAACCGTCGGTTGTTGATGGTAACCCTGATAAATATCCTCTTTGTCTAATGCCAACCTGTAGCCACCCGCAAGATGAGGACAAGACTAGCAAACCCATGAGTGACAAGGAAACTCGTCGGACCACTCGCAGCATGACTGCAGCCCTCTTTGCCGAAAGGAATTTGTTTGAAGGAGATGCCCCCATCGTCAAGCTTAGTGACTCATCAGGTTCTCGAAAAAATAACGATGTCACAGATCAGGTTGACCCTAAATTCCTATACAATTCAACTTTTGAAACAAGGGCAAAAATGCTCGGCTAGCTAATCCTTCCCCTCAATCAAACCAGGAGGTTGATCAGAAGCCTGTAAAAGTGGCGGAGTCGGTTAATGAGCCGAATGAGAAAGTTGTTGAGGAGTTTGTTTCCACATCCCAAGCTCAACGAGTATCCACTTTGGAAATCGATGTTAAATAGGATCAGTTGATCAACACCTTTTCCACCAAGGAGATCGCTCATCTGAAAGGGGAATTGGTAACTTGGATTGACAAATGGAATTACATGAAAGAGAAGAAAAATAGGTACAAGGCTCTTAGGAAAAACTTACTATTGAGAAACCCGAAATTAGTCAAGCGGAACAGGGTTAGTAACATAAGAGCTTTGAAACTCAAAGCAAAGTTAAATGAAGCAAGGAGAAATAAGCCCATCCAAGTATTATTCGAACCATCTAAAAAGTATTGATGCTCTGCATTCTCAATTTTTGCTTTTTGATAACTAAACATTTTTGTTAGTTTGCAAGGTTTTAAAAAATCGTCAGGTACAGGTAAATAATTAATATTTCTGAGGCTTGTATTTTAAATGCGAAGTGCTTATATGAGGATAACTGCAGAATCAAAGATTTTGCAGGCATCCTTTATATTATTTATTTTTTATATTTATCACTTTGTCATTAATTTTGTTTTGGATGATACATGTGTCATTTTTTGTCATCCATGGAGCAAAATTTTGTCACCTTCAAATTCTGGATATGCTTCCTGGATCTTGTTCAATGCTTGCTGCAGCGAATGTGGAATGATTTGCGTGCTTGTTGGTTGCTTATTCTATTTTGGGCAGAGTTAGTTCCTGGAATATCTGATTTGGTTAGCATCTTCGTCCAAGTGGCGTATTGCTGGTTTCTACCAGTAAGTTTGTTACCCTTCCCCACTTCTTCATCCCAAACTACATTCGATGGTTACTCAATGCAAGCAAGGATTGATGATTCAGTTTGGAGTACCTGTTGATAAAGATAAACATCAGAATATGCCAAAATTTACTGGGCATTCTAGCAATGATCCACGTAGCCCTAAATGGATAGGTTAGTCTTAATGGTAGATGCTCCTAGGATTTCTATAAAATGACATGGAAGGCATTGTAATATGGGTTTGAATTTTGGACAACTGAGGAATATTATAAGGAAACAATATAGTTCAATACTTTTGGCTTTGGCTTGTGTTTTCTAAACTTATTCTGGAAACCAAATCTGTTGCAAAGATTGGAGACTCTGATCAAGTTTCTAATATATTTTGATATTGTATCTATTTCTTTTTCCTTCTCTATGCTCACTTTTACTTACATATATATATATATATATATATTGTGTTGTTGTATATGGAGTTATCTTTTTGAATTTGAATTAATATATGGATTTTGAGTTTATGAGCAATTTGTTCAAAGATTGAAAATAACAGGCTGTTTCATTGTTATTTCATGTTTTGCATAAATTGATATTTTATTTTCCTAACTAGTATGTCTGCTTTGTCCAATATACAGGCGAGGGTGTACTCATATGTTACTGTATTTTCAGAATTGCATTATTTTGTTTTCTGTTGGAAATCATACTTATAATCATTTTACAGAAGGTGTCCTCTTTGCAGAATGATTACAGTTTTACTTTAATGTTGGAGATTTGTCTACCATGTTGAAGTATTAACTTTATTTTTACTTTCAGACTTTAAATCGTACCATTACTTTGTGCTCCTGGCCAGGATAGGAAAATAGACAATAGGTTACCTTAGCTTAGATTTAGGAGCTACTAAATTTTGCATCTTTTAATTAGGATAGTCTTTAGAGCTAAGTAGTCATTTAGTTTATCTTTTTGGTTAATTAGCATTCTAGTTAGGAAACTTGATTACTCATACATCCTCAAGACACTCTCTATTTGGAGAGCAAATCACAAAGGCAGCAGGGCCTTGATCCTGTGAGAAATAGCTACTTTAAACATACATAGCATTGCATTAAGTCCTCTGTGTGGGATGTTTTTCCATAAGTTGTCCAAGGACAGGTTTCCTGGCCAACAAATGGCACTAGAAGGAGGGACTGAACTAAAATTTTAATGGCTGATCAATCACATACTACTCCTACAACTAGTCAAACTACCTCTCCTCTTAGAAACTTTGAAACGGTATCTAGCTCGGTCTCTACTTCACAAATTGAATTCACCACAACACCTCTTGTGAATACGGTTAGGGTTGCCATAAGACATAACACTGGTCTTCCACCAGTTACCCCGGAAGATATAAATGAAGCCTTAGAGGAATCACGATGTATTTTGACTAGAGGCTATTCTCGCCAGACAGGAGTTCCCTCAATCGATTTTGGTCTACCAAATAGACCACGCAACCAAACTCAGACATTTGTCAATCCGATTGGTGAAGAACCCATTCAATCTCCGAGAGGATCCATGGACTATCATCTTAGCAATCTCCTCAGAGGAGAAATCAACGCAAACACTTCATGACAATTTTTAACCTCTAGTGGTTTTGACCAACCTCCCTCACCCCATGATCACCGCCTAACAGCTATAGTGATCACAACAACGAATCTTCGTCAGACTCAGAATCTAATCGAGACATGGGTGACCGTGATGGAGGAGACCAAAATGATAACAAACCATGGTTACAACGAGGTGTTGTTGCTGTACCCGAAGTGCAACATAACTTAACCAAACATCCTGACAAACTCCTACCTAAGTTTGACCCAGACAATAAGGAGTCTGCTGAAAATCACATTGACAAGTTCATCTTGGCTGTTCAGACCTTGAACGTCCAACATGAGGATGTTTTATGTCACTTATTTCCTTTGACTTTCGAGGGAAATGCTACAGTTTGGTATTTTTCTTTGACTTATGGATCTATAACTAGTTGGACTGATTTTAGTCAGGCATTCTTAAAGAAATTTGGTGAAGATAAAACTCCTGTTGTGTTAGCATTAGAATTGGCTAGAATCAAAATGGAAAACAAGGAGTGAATAAAAGATTTCAACCAACGATTCCTCACTCTTATGAATAGGATACCAGTAGCTTCCCAACCACCTAAAGATATCATAATTGAGAATTATGTGACCGCTTTACCTAAATCCCTCGGTATGTTTATTAAGCAGGATGGCAAAACTACGTTAGTTGAAACTTTTGAGGAAGCGATAAAAGTCGAAAAGAATTCCAGGACATTCAAACCAAAAAACAATGGCAAGTTTGATAACCCCTTGCGTAAAAGAAATGAAATCACATCAAGGGTTAGTATGGAGAAAAAAGATACCTCTGCCTTCGACATTGAAAAATTACCGCAAGCAATTAGGGATCTTACAAATGAAATGGTAATGTTGAAACAAAATAATGGAGAAGGCACCTCGAACAGAGGAAACTTTAAAACTCCATATCGACAATATACATCACCTAACACAAGGAAAAACACTCCTCCTGACGTCTCGACCAATGAGGAGATGTTCAACACTATAAGGGTTGTCTATTCCGTGCCTGAAATCCCACTTGATCAAGAGTTAGAAGAAAATCAGGAAACTGAACAGCCTGGAACTGAAGATGAAACCCCTGAAGATCCTCTCCCATTTAACTGCCATTTCTGGGACAGTTCACTCAAGGATGATAAGTGTCATTATCATTCTGTCTTCGTCAATCAACACACCCACAATACTAGGAGTAAGGGACCTGACAATCCCCAGCCATCACCATCTCCTAGGAGTAGTTCTTTACCCACAAATCAGCATTCTGTAATTCAAGATAGGGATCTCCAATATGACATTATAGACGATCTTAATAAAAAAAGAGAAAACATCAGTATGTTTGACTTATTAAATATTTTCCCTATGCCTGGAGGTTCAATTCTCTCAAATTTGTCAACTCCGCCGAATACCAACATCAGGAGAAATCAAACTTCTGTACCTACAATAAATAACTATGATCCCACTACCAGTAAAGTGGCAGCAGGTTTCAATGACAACATTAAAACAACTGTTGATAGGGATACACTGATAGGTAAGAACTCCAAATCTACAACTCCCCCTTTCCTGATGACATTCGAAATCTTCAATCAGAATGTCCATAATTGTATGCTCGATTCCGTAGCATCATCAAATGTCATGCCTTATTCGGTGTGTAATAAATTGAATGCCAAGTTCACACCTTGTGAAACTCAAATCAGCCAACTTGATCGATCTAAGGTGAAAATTGTAGGAGAGTTGAAAGGAGTAATGATCAGGATGGCTACTAATCCAAAAAAATTTCAAGTCATTGATATAGTAGTGGCAGATATACCTTATGTTTACGGTTTGTTTTTAAGCCGGGACTGGTCGCAAGCTCTAAATGGCTATTTTTCAACCGATTGGTCCCATTTGTGGTTACCCAAGAACGATCGGCCAAATCAGATTAGGATTGACAGAGAGAGATACATGAAGCACACAGTGACTGAGATAGATTCCCCCAATGAACCGGTCATGTTTAGTGATTCTATTTTAGGGAACTATGGGTATGACTCATATTTAGGGGCTTTTCATGCACATAAATAAGCATTTACTAATTCTGTAAATAAATCAAAAATTTTGCATTGTGATTTTCAGGAAGCTTCTCCTAGTTTAGTTAATGCTGTAAGTAATGTAAATAATGTAGATAATGTAGTTGATAGACCTTGGCATTTGTACTTTGATGGTTCACGATCTAAGGAAGGTGCAGGAGTGGGTTGTATGCTCCTCAATCCTATAGGAAACAAACATTTGTTGTCTTGTAGACTTAAATTTCTCTGCACCAATAATATAGCAGAGTATGAAACTCTCATCCAAGGACTCAAGAAGGCGTTGGATTTAAATGTTAAGGTATTGGTCGCGTTTGGTGACTCTGAAATCGTTGTTCAGAAAGTTCGCAATTCCATTCATTGTTTATCTAATCATTTGTGAAGTTATCAGAAAGAGGTATGGAATTTGATTTTAGCATTTGATGCTTTTAACATTGAGTCTATTCCTCGTTTTCAGAATCAGGAAGCTGACCTATTGGAAAATGTGGCCTCACGGCTCATTCCATCATAAAAATTCTCTCCTAACATTTTTTCTGTTGAATTATTGTTTAGACCATCAATTCCCGACAACATCACTAATTGGCGGGTTTTTCAATGATTATTCGCATATTATTAATTTCTTAACAGGAGAAGATGCCTTTAAAGACTCAACAATTGGTGAGATTACACACGACAAAGATCTACGCAATTCCTCTACAATCCATCCACATCACTCAATTGACGAATATTTTGAATTAGTAAATTCGATCCCTACATCAGTTCTTAAACTAGAGAAGTTTTACAACCTGCATGATAAATTCAAAGGCGTGCCTAACTGCAAGAAAAACAGTTACAGCATGTGCTATGAAACTATAAATCTAGGCACAGAAGCAAATCCTTAGAACATAAATTTAGGGACAGACTGCACTCAAAATGAAAAATCATCCTTTGTGAAACTGTTTAATGAATTCAAAGACGCATTTGCATGGATGTATGACGACCTGGAGACTTTCGACCCACAGATTAAAGAACACACAATTCCTATGAAGAACCAATCAAAGCCATTCCAATAGAAACTAAGGAAAATGCACCCTACATTAGAGCCGACAGTAAAAAATGAGTTTAAGAAACTACTTGCTGCTAAGATTATATTCCCTGTACGCCATACACAGTGGGTGGCAAAAATTGTTCTTGTTGGGAAGAAAAATGGAGATATTAGGTTATGTGTAGATTTCAGAAACCTGAACCGATCATCGAAAAAGGACAACTATCTGGTTCCGCCCATGGAACAAATCCTCCAGAAAGTATCAGGTGCTCAGATGCTGACTTTATTAGATGGTTTTTTTGGGGGACAACCAAGTCCTGGTTTCTCCTGCAGATCAATTGAAAACCACCTTTAGAACCCCTTGGGAAACCTATGCTTACAGGAAGATGCCCTTCGGACTGATAAACGTTGTAGCTACATTCCAAAGGGAAATGGATGTTTCTTTCAGAGGCCTGATCAACCATTATGTTATTGTCTATTTGGATGACGTTATTGTGTTTTCAAAAACTAGATCTGATCATATTTCACATCTCCGCAAAGTGTTGCAACGTTGCAAAAGGTTCGGTATTTCCCTAAATCCTTTAAAAACGATCTTTGCAGTTACAAAGGGAATTTTACTAGGGTTTTTAGTGTCAAAGGAAGGAATCATGATTGACCTTGAACGAACTGAATCCATTTCCAAGATTCCTTTCCCTCCCACTAAAAAAGCAATGCAATCCTTTATGGGGAAGATAAAATTCGTAAGAAGGTTTGTCCCAAGCTTTTCTGAAATAGTTCGTCCACTTCAAGACATGATAAAGAAAGACATCAAATTTTCATGGGGAGACAAAGAGAGAGAGTCATTTATCAGAATTAGAGAATCCATAGCCGAATCTCCCATGCTCGTAAGTCCTGACTTCAGGAAAGACTTTATTCTCTATACCTTTTCCTCTGACATATCCTATGCAGTTGTCCTTACCCAGAAAAATCAATAAGATCACGAAGTACCCATCTCTTTCATGAGCTCAAATTTAAAAGGAGTTGAATTGAACTAACATGAAGTGGATAAGCAAGCTTTTGTTGTGTTCAAAGTAGTAAAACATTTTCAGCCCTATCTCTTGAAATAAAAAACCAAGGTCATTGTTCCATTTTCTGCTGTAAGAAATCTGCTAGTTGATTTAGGCAAAAAGAGAGCACATTGGATGGTGAATTTGCAGGAGTATGACCTGGAGATTAAACCCTTTCAAGTTGTACAAGGGTTAGGGTTATGTAAACTAGCAACCGAATCAGCACATCTTCCTGCAAGTCGGGATGATTTATCTCTAGATGATTCATTGTTGCAAAAGGAAGTTTGTTTTATTCCAGATCCTGTAAATTCCTGATATACTGATATTCTCACTTATCTTGAAACAGGCAGTGCTCCAGATTATTTGGAGCCAAATAAACAGAGAGTTGTTAGGTTAAAATCAACACCCTACCAATTGGTAAATAATGTACTCTTTAGGAAAAATGCAGATGGTGTTTTGCTTCGTTGTTTAGAAAAAGAGGGATCTAATTCAGTTTTGAAACAATTGCATGATGGTCCTGCTGATGGTCACTTCGGTGGCGACACTACTGCTCATAAGGTTTTGAGAGTAGGTTATTTTTTGCCAACATTATTTAAGGATGCTTATTCCTTCGTAACAAAATGTCAAGACTGTCAGATGGCATCTGGCAGGGTTAAAAGGCCAACTTTTCCATTACATCCTGTGGTTGTGGATAGACCTTTTCAGCAGTGGGTACTCGACATAGTAGGACCAATAAATCCTCCCTCCTCTCTTCAGCATAAATACATCATAACCGCCATTGATTATTTTACTCAATGGTATGAAGCTGCCCCACTACGGGAAGTGAATACAAATTAGGTACTGGATTTCGTTGAAACTCATATAATTACCAAATTTGGATTTCCAAAGTCTCTAGTCTTTGACAATGCGTCATATTTCTCTTCTGGAGAATTGACGGAATTTGCCTTAGAAAAGGGGATTATGATCAGGTATTCAGCAAGTTATCATCCACAGGGTAATGGTCTTGGTGAATCAACGAATACAAACTTGCTGAAAATTCTAAAAAGATCAATAGTTGAACATCATAAAAATTGGCACACTATTCTGTACCAAGAACTGTGGGCTAATAGGGTTACTCCGAAATCATCTGTCGGTAACTTTCCTTTCTTTTTGGTGTATGGCACCAAGGCTATCCTTCCTCCAAATTTTTTTTTGCCTTCATTACAGCTTGCACAATCTGTACAAGATACAGAATGTTCTGCCATTGAAAGAAGGATCAACATGCTATTGAAATTGGAAGAAGAGAGGGAAAGTGCTAAACGACACTTCTCAAAGCATCAACAAATTGTTAAATCTTGGTTTGACCATGGGACATCCTCAAACAGAGAATTTCAGGTAGGCAACTTAGTATTGAAATGGGACAAAGTGCATGAGGGAAAAGGAGAACATACGAAGTTCCAACGTCTTTGGTTAGGTCCATACGCAGTAGCAGAAAAACTAGATCCTAGTACCTTCCGTCTGCAAACTTTGCAAGGATAGCTTGATACCTTTTCGGTAAATAGGCAAGTTCTTAAAAAATACTTCCAGTGATCTTACATCGTTGAATCATTCTCATTGTATATTTCCGTTGTATATATTTTTTGTACATATTTATCCTTTCATTTGGTTGTCAAATTGTTCTAATTCAATGATCTTATATTCACTGATTATCTTCAATTCAGTCATTATTCCGATTTACTCATAAATTTCAGATGACTGACTACACAAAATAACTCATTCTCTCCAAGATCATTTCAACTCAGCCTGATGTACAGGTTTTTATTTATTTAAAACATAATTTCGAACAAACTAGAGCACTCACTTCTAATTCCATCCTTACCTCCAGTAGATATTTTTGCTCATAGTATGTAAATATTTTCTGTACATATGCCTTATCTATAATTTGGCAATTCAAGTTTTGAAATTATTTTCTTCATCAATTACATTTTGTATATACACTCACAAAGCTTGAGGGGAATCATTAGTCCACCCTGATAATCCCGTTGATGGGAAAAGCTTATGTCTGAAATACATATCAGATTGTGATCATCGATTTTGCTTAAAAGTATCTGATGTCTTGAGGGTAATTTAATTCCAAAAATTTCATAACTATTTCAGATTTGCATAGTTTTTGTAGCAACCTTTGGTTGTTATCTTCGGCTTCCTATCTATACACCAATGTCTCAGGAAATTTATTTACTGGTTCTAGTGGTGTCTGAAAGGGCTGAAGATTACTTGGAGATACCTAGTCATCCTTAAGTTATCTCCAGAAGTCAAAGAGTTTTTTTTCACTCATTTTTGTAAATCCATTTGTAATTAAAACCTTAGTAATAAAACTTTGGTCCAAGGACAAGAGGTCTTTCCATAAAGCCGACCTGTCATGATCATCAGCTCTATCGGGGATGACATCACCATATCTGGTCACCAATCTAGGGTGATGATTCTTGTTTGAAAAATGAGAATCAGGAGGTCTCATCACGATCCAACCTGTTCATCTTCAGTAGTTCTCATGAATTATGTTGTTAACATCTGGTCACCAAGCTGGGGCAGTAGTCTTGAACCAAAACTTTAATTTTTTTTTAATTTTTTTATAAATATGAAATAGATTAATCAAGGAACTGAAAGGTCTCATTGTGAGTCGGTCTGCTTACGATCATAGGTTCTATTGGATTGACATTGACAATATCTGATCACCAAGCCATAACAATGACTCCCAGTTAAACAATTGAGAGACATGAAGTCTCATCACGAGTTGGCCTGATCAATTTCTGATAGGATTGGTGAATAATGCTACTATTATTTAGTCACCAAGCTAAGGTAGTATTCCCTGATTAATGCTTTTCATGTTTCCCTGTTTGTATATAATAATACAAAAAAAGACAAAAATATTTTTGAATAATGCTTGATACCCTGGAATGAGAGGAAAATCATATGATATTCTGGAGAAGCTACATCTGTCACTAGTGTCAACTAATCAGTCTCTGACCTTGAATACTTTCACTGGAACCAAGTAATTTTACTCTCTGCCTGACAAAGGTTGAAATAAATGAGGAAGCCCCAGATAATAGTTAAAGGTGTATCGCTTATGAATCTGGCCACGTTCGATTGTGTTTTGGGATTGGTTTGGGAATTAAGTCATTCGATTAGATGTTTGACACTTCGGGACATCATCTTTGATCTTTTGTAGTATGGAAGTCTTTTCATAGAGATAACTAGTTCAATCCAAGCATGTCTCCATTTGTTGGAAAGAAACACCCTTCGGACCAATTCGATTACTAATTCAATATGTTCTCTCAAGAATATATTGAATGTTCTTTATCAATACTCATAAATTTATATTTTAGGAGTGCGTTCAGAATGGAAGTCTGAGTTATTTTCAAGATGAATGGAACTCTGGCTATCACTATACAACCTACTATCCTCCTGCTTCTTACCCAATTCCTCCATGAACCTCTGCAACCAAATTGTTTCTTTACTAGCCTCTATAGCAGCAACATACTCTGCTTTTGTTGTTGAAAGTGAAACAACCTTTTGCATCTTCGAAATCCAACTTATTATTGTGCCACCTACAGTAAACACATACCCTGTGGTGCTCCTCCTGATATCTTTATCACCTTATATATCTATATCAACATATCTCTGTAGAACAATGTATGAACCTCCAAAACATAATGCATGAGTGGTAGTACCTCTCCAATACCTAAGAATCCATTGTAATTCCTTCCAATGTTCTTTAGCTGGATTGTTCATATACCTACTCACAACTCCCACTACATGTGCAATATCTGGTCTTGTGCACACCATGGCATACATCAAGCTGCTAGCTGCTGATGAATAGGGAACCCTAGACATGTAATCTATCTCTTCATGTGTCTTGGTACACATATCCTTACTTAGTTTGAAATGGTTGTCCAAAGGTGTACTAATTGGTGTTGCATTATGCATTCTAAACCTCTCCAATACCTTCTATGTACTCACCCTAAGACAATGTCAATTTGTAATTTTTCCTGTCTCTTGTTATTCTCATACCAAGGATTTGCTTTGCAGCACCCAAATCCTTCATCGCAAATGAATTACCTAACTTCCTCATGAGCACATTTATATCCTACATGTTAGAACCTGCAACAAGCATGTCATCCACATACAATAACAAGATAATATATCTTTCATTATATGGCCTCTTGAAATAAACACGGTGGTCAGAATGACATCTACTATAACCTTTTTTCTGTCATAAACCTGTCAAATTTCAAATACCATTGCCTTGGATCTTGCTTCAATCCATACAAGCTCTTCTTCAACCTGCATACTAAATTATCCTTCCCTTTGACCTCATACCCTTGTGGATTCTGCATATAAATCTCTTCCTTCAAATGCCCATGGAGAAATGATGTTTTTACATGTAATTGTTCAAGATGCAAATATTCTATTGCCACTAGACTTAAAATAGTCCTAATTGAAGTCATTGTAACAACAGGAGAAAATATTTCATCAAAATCTATACCTTTCTTCTGTGCAAACCCCTTTACAACAAGTATGGCCTTGTACCGCTTCTTTCCTCCATCTTCTTCCTTCAACCTGTAACCGATTTATTCTGCAATGCTCTTTACCTGAAGGAAACTGAACCAAATCCCAAGTCCAGTTTCTTACCAATGAGTCCATCTCCTCATTCATGCATTGCTCCCACTTTTTTCTAGTTTCTACCTACATTGATTCTTCATAACATTCTGGTTCACCAGAATTAGTCATCAATAAATAATACATTGAAGGAGAGTATCGTTTAGGGGTTCTACTTAACTTGGTATATCTTCTAACACTTGCATGAGTTTGAGGTACTTGCTACTGCTCTTGATTTTCTGGCACCTTTGGAACTTCATTTTCTTTTATTTCATCAAGCATTGTGTACTCTGTGTTTTCCTTTTTCAATTTCTTTCCCTGCAAATGATATTTATACATGACCTTTTCATTGAATACCACATCTCTACTCTTAATGATTTTGTTACTTTCATAATCCCATGAGCGATAACCAAAATCATCAACCCCGTATCCAAAAAAGGTACATTTCTTGGATTTAGCCTCAAGCTTTGTTCTATTTTCTTTATCAATATGGAAAAATGCTTCACAACCAAAAGTTCTAAGAAATGAGTACTTTACCTTTTTACTTGTCCATGCCTCCTCTGGAATCCCACCATCCAAAGCACTTGAAATCCCTCTATTTATTAAGTAAACAACAATATCTACAACATCTGCCCAGAACTGTAAGAGCAACCCTGCATGCAATCTCATACACCTTGCACGCCCAATGATCGTCTTATTCATCCTTTCTGACACATCATTTTCGTGTGGTGTTCCTGGGACTGTCTTCTCTCTACGAATCCCATGGTATGAACAGTAGCTATCAAACTCCTTGCCGCAATACTCACCTCCATTATCTGATCTGAGACACTTCAACCTTTTTCCTATCTCATTCTCAACCAAAGCTTTCCATTTCTTAAAAGTAGCAAACACATAATATTTCTGTCTAATGCAATAAACCCAAGTTTTTCTAGTTGCATCATCAATAAAAGTAACATAATAACGAGAGCCACCAAGAGATTGTACCTGAGCCGGTCCCCATACATCTATATGTACAAGCTCTAAATTTTCACTCTTCTTCTGTTTCCTAACCCTGATAAATATGACTCTCTTCTATTTTCCATAAACACAATTCTCACAGAATTCCAAACTTACCTGCTTCATATCTTGAAGCAGCTTCCTTGAGTGGAGAATTTGCATCCCCTTCTCACTCATGTGGCCAAGGCTATGATGCCACAATGTTGTATATGTTCCTGTGGAAGCTAAAGAGATAGAACAGTCAGTATTATGAGGACATAAATACAACGTACCTATCGTGTCTCCTTTTGCTATCACCATTGATCCTTTAGTGATCTTCCACCACGTTTCTCCAAACGTAAATAAACAACCACCATATCCCAACCGCCCTGTTGAGATCAAATTTATTTTCATAGCAAGATTATGCCTTACATATTTCAACATCCATTCAGTTCCATTCTTTAATTTTATCCATACCTTACCCATTCCAACAATTTTACATGGCTCATCATCACCCAATAAAACATGTCCAAAATCGCCTGGAACATAATCTTGAAAAAATTTCTATGGGGTGTAGCATGACATGAATCCCCTGAATCTACTACCCAATAATCACTAGTATTATCTAATGCAAGAGTCAAGGCATCTTGTAACATATCACTGCTACATTTGCTTCCTAAGTAGTCTCCTACTATCCATCTCCTTTCTTCTTTAGATATTTGTAGTCTTTCTTCCGATGTCCCATCTTTCCACAGTTCCATCACTCTATCTTTCCCAGTCTAGACTTGGATTTTCCCTTCCTAGACTTGTTGTGATTACCTAGTATCTTTCCTCTCTCCCTTTGTTGTCCCCTGCTCTCCATGGTCAACGCATTACCTGATGTCTCACCTGTTCTTTTCCTTTGCATTTCCTCGCTAAGAATAACACCAACATCATCATCAAATTTCAAAGTGTTTGAACCAGAGACAAAGTTACTTACAACCATGACCAAGCCGTTCTATCTTTCTAGCAATGAACACAATATTAGAAGATCCCTAACCTCATCATCAAAGTTCACTTTTACAAAACTTAGATTATTTGTATTCGTATTAAATTCATTTAAATGATCAGCAATAGGTCCACCTTTTGACATCTTCATATTAAATAAATGCTTCATATAAATACTTTGTAGGATGCCGATGATTTTTCATACAGCTTACCCAATGTGCTCATCAGACCCTTCGTTGTATTTTCTTTTGAGATATTGAAAGCCACCGACAAAGCCAAGCACAACCGTATTGTTCCCAGTGCCTTTCTATCAAGAACTTCCGATCCTTTATCCTTCATAGTCACCGATTGTTTTGATTTTCCTCCCAATGGTAGAAATAGATCCTTTTGATACAGATAGTCATCCATTTGCATATTCCATAATTGGTAGTTTTGGTCATTAAATTTATTGACCTTAAACTTTCATTCTTCTACCATTTCTCCCACTCGAACCGGGAACCCTTCTTTCCTGCGTGTTTATCTGCCAAATAGACCTTTGGATTTGATACCAATTGTTAGAAAAATAGGATTGTAGAGCAATAACAGTAAACAAGATGCAAATATAAATCACATAAATACAATACAAGAGAGACACCAATATAATGTGGTTCACCCAATCTGGGCTATGTCCACGGAGAAATTGCCAAACCTTTTATTATTATACCATCCAACAGAAGAAGGGATACAACCTGCAGCACATCCGCTCCAAATTCCTCTTCAATATCTCTCAGTCTCTCTTACACAATCACATAGATCTTTACAATGCTTCAATACATTACACAACCGTATTACAATTTATTTTTTTTAAAGGGAATTATCATGGGAAAATACTACAGACTACCCAATACCATGGGCCTATAAGCAGTTGGCAAACAAAACACCCCATAAAATTTCTTTCGGGGGCTTCTCCCTCGAACCCCCTAGTTGGTGGGGATGGTTCCCCCCGGACCCTTGTGGGAGGGCGATGGGCCCTCACACTCCCCCGCTGGGATGAGTGTACAGTCCACCTACATATCATATAAAACTGGGGTACAAACACGGCTGAAACAATATCTCTAAATTAAGAAGATCGGGCTCCACAACCAACATTTTCCTACTTTAGTTATTAAATGCCAATTCTCAAAAGATTCCACTACCTTCCCTTCTTGAACTTGTGCTTGTAATGCTTCAGGCCACTATTCTATTGGGATGAATTCCATAGAGAAACCTTCAGGCCACTATTCTATTGGGATGAATTCCATAAAGAAACCTTCTTTTTCAATTACTTTTTTAGCAAGTGTATTGAGATCTTGGACTGTATATGCAATTTTTATTTCAATCCCCACATGTTCATTGCCATGGACACCCTCATGCAAAGAAGATATTGACCATGCATATTGTTCTTCAATAACTTGGACTAGAGTGTCCAATACTGCCTAATTAGACTCATAGCATTTTAATTTACCATGAGCAATAATTAGAATAATTAGTTTCTAGTGAAACCCTTGGTTTGTCTTTCTCAACTTCCTATTAATCCTCAATGGTGAAAGATAATACTTCTTATGCTTTAAATAAAAACTTAAGACACTGTTCTTACCATAAAACAGGCATTTATATCTATGGTGAAATTCAAAGGAAATACTATCTATAACACACAAAATAATTACAACACATATTCTATGGATTGAAAACTACCTCTATAGAATAAATCGTTGGGTTAACTACAATAAACTAAATAAACTTACTTCAATCACTCATAAAATTCACATTGATATGTATACTGGAAAAGAACTTCTAGTAAAATGTTGATATATATGTAACTTCGGAATGTATTTCACAAATATGTATATTGTATTCCTATAGAGATGTTATTATTCCTCTATAGGGAAGTGTCATCATTTATATTGTAAGTATCGTAACTTATACTTGATGGGTTATTAGACCACCTTGTTGGGGTCGGCCCTATATAAGTCATGTGGGTCAAAGGGTTATTAGACCACCCTATTGGGGGTCGGCCATGTCGGTCAAAGGGTTATTAGACCACCCTAGTGGGGGTCGGCCCAGTCAGCTTATGTTAAGTGGTTAAGTTGAGGCCGACCTAGTTGAGTAAAGGTCAAGTCAAGTTAGTGTATAAATAGAGAGTGTCTCTCTCATTTCATACATTCTATTCTCTCACTCACACATGGGAGAGTGGCGCACTTGTGGAGGAGGCGGCTCTGCTTCTAGGAGAAGACTATCTCTTGTATTCTGGTTGTATCATTGCTCTATCTATCTCTGAGGAAGTTATTGGGGTTTTTCACCTTTATGGTTTTCCCCAAGTAAACTCTGTGTCTCTTGTGTGCTTGCATTATTGTGGCCATGATTATGTAGTAGATTTGTTGTACATGTTGTTCTCTCAGTTAAGATCCTAGATCAGATTGAAGTAAATTCTGAAAATTTAACATGGTATCAGAGCTAGCTTGAAAGAAGGAATGATATGGCATGTATGACACTTGTTGCACTTACGATGCTAGGGCTTGATATAGAAAAAACCAGTCATCGTAGCACATTCGCTATAAATCCGTTTTGGCGATGTTTTCGGATCTAAAACTTTTACCGGTCGATGATAAGATCCCCATGTACCTTGTGTCCAAAGGAAAACCTCTAATTCGTTGTACTTTGTGATTTATGATATATACAATATAGGGTTTCGGCCTCTTCCAGATCTGAGTCAAAATCAGGTGACCTTGGGAAAAAGGTCATAACTTGGGATAGGAAGCTCCAAATGACATTTCGTAAAATGTGACAGGTAGTACACAGACTGTACTATCTCAGCAAAATTGTTTAGAGGCCTAATTTGAACCAGTGACACGTGGCACGCCGTACAAGTTCGCTCTTCTGTATTATCCCATAAATAGGTCATGTTGCGACACTTGGCATACCTCTCTCTCAGAGAATACAATTGAGGTCAGACCTGTCAGGATGGAAAGATAACAGGTCGGGATATCTCAGAAAAAATTTCAGAGGCCGAAGTTGAACCCGTGACATGTGGCATGCCGTACAAGTTAGCTCTCCTGTATTATCCCATAAAAAGGTCACGTTGCAACACTTGGCATAACTCTCTCTCAGAGAATCCAATTGAGGTCAGACCTGTTGGGATGGAAAGATAACAGGTCAGGATATCTCAGGAAAATGTTTCAGACCCTGTGGATTGAAAAGTTTGGAGTTACACCAGAAACAATCAGGTACATATTTCTGTCAAAACAAAATTATTTTTGAGTACCTTCATTCATGGCTTCCGGAATTTAGGGCTTCGGAGAAAGTTGGAATTTTTGTAATCGGAGACCATGGATGGATGCTACTCATCAAAATCGAAATTTAGAGACCAAAATCAGATTTTTTGGTTGGGCAGAAGGCCGGGCTTGATCAAACCCCAGTTTGGGACTTTGATCGGAAAGATGGAAAATTAGGGCTTCTGCAAAAATTGGAATTTTGGAAATCTGTGACCACGGCTAGAAGCTCCTCAAAAAAATCGAAGCTTAGAGTTTTGAATCAAATCTTTTGGTTGAGTGAAGCTCCAAGAAACTCAAACCCTAATTTAGGGTCCTCTCTAGTGAATCCGAAAATCTAAAAGGCAATTTCGAGGGGTGAAACTTTGCAGTTTTCAAATTCTGAATATACCAACTTGATCAACTCATCAAGGCGCATATTTCTATCCTTTTGGAAGTTTGAAATTCAAAGTTTGAATTTTTGGGGTTTCTTTGACAAACCCTAATCCAGCTCCAGGTCCAGTTCTTGCAAATCAAGTGGATTGGGTTAATCCTAGAAGAAGATGGATTGGTCACCTGCATAAGTGAAGAAGTTCCTATCTCAGAGGGAGATGAGGCTAAGGCCTTCCATAAGAAGATTACAAGAAATCTTGACAGGTATGGCTTACAGGTATGTTTCATGGTTAAGTTTATCATATGTTTGTCTTCATATCATTACAGTACAATCTTGATTAATTACTGGACTTTTCGTATCACCTTAATAGAAGTTATTCATTGATTAAGGTTTTGACACTTATGATTGTACTAATGCATTGTGATGTTGTATGAGGTTTATGTTGTTTGCTAACACAAAAGGTACACCAAGAAAGTCAAATCATGTTCTACTTCAAGAACATATGCTCATGGTGACATGAAGACAAAGATTCATCCATTGTCATGGATCACATAGAAGATCTACTTTTGAGGTATGTATAACTTGGTTCTAGAATGGTTAACTTATGAGACATGCAGGTTACTAGCACAAGTCACTGAAGAGAACCATAAGACATTATGCGGGTATGTTAGACATAACTAGCTAGCATGCTAATCTAGGATAACACAATGATGATACTAATAAGCATGCATAGTGATTAAGGATGGATGTAAGTTCAAGGACAGGTAATCCAGGAAGCAAAGATCAAGAGGGAGCACACTCCAGTTGTTCCTGCAAGAAAGCAAAGGAGCACACTTCAATAGTTTCTGCAAGGATGCAGATATTCAAAGGGAGTTGACCACTTCTCACAATCCAAATAAGAATGGAGTTGCAGAAAAGAAGCAAAGACTGAGAGGGATTCAACCCAACAAACAAACAAAGATAAGTATTTGAATTGTCATTACTTGCATATTTTATTGTTTAAATAATATTGTTCAATAATGTATATACTGATGTTCCTAGAATTAGGTTGTGTATTATGCATATTAGAATAGTTGCATTGATGAACAGTATACTACTAATATGCATGGGTAAGTGGCCTATGGCACTGTATAACATTCCATTGCTACTTATCTAGAATGAAACCTCTTTGCTGACATGTTGGGAGTTGTGCACACTCTTAGCAATGTTCTGGTAGAGATTGGAAGGCATCTAGAAAGTTACGGGATATGGATAAATGTTGTATTGAAGCACTGGCTAAGATAATTGCATGACTGTATGACATATTTCTTTATGTGTAAGAATTTGTTCTGAAAACTATGAGATGTTTTCTAATCATACAATTTAACTTGTTGTGTAGGAAAGATTGTATACCTTCACCTACAAAAGAAGGACTACAACATTTGTTCAAGCAACAAAATTATCTATTGAAGATATTGAAGTTCCCAGGATACGGGAAGAATGCCATGATCTGTCGATCATGAAGAACGATGTTTGGGATGCGGTCCCAAGAGCTGAAGGGAATTCTGTTGTGACTTCCAAATGGAACTATCAAATCAAGCATGCTGCAGATGGCAGCATAGAGAAATATAAAAGTGATGAAATAGAAGATACACCAGATGGATTTCAAGACGGCCTTCTTGAAAGGTGTGGTCATATATGTGTGAAGAACTTGGGGATGATGCACTATTTGTTTTTTGCATGGAGGTGTGGCAAAGTGCAAATGGAATCTTCCTTGGACAAGGTAAGTATGCAGTAGAGATCCTGAACAGGTTCAGGATGATGGACTGCAAGGCTATGGCCACACCTATGGCATCAAACCTGAAGCTTCTGTGTGATGCTCCATTTGATCCGGTTGATGTCATGATGTATCGTCAGATGATTGGGTAGGCAGTGCTGCAGATAGGAAGAGCACTTCTGAGTGCTGCTTCAGTATGGGATCAGGTGTGATCTCTTGGTTTAGCATGAAGTAGTCCTGCGTAGCACTGAGTACAGCTGAAGCAGAGTATGTTGTGACGGATGAGCAGGTTACAGATGTATTAACCAAGCCGTTGGCCAAAATGCAGTTTGAGTACTTTAGAGAGAGGCTTGGTGCACTTCAGATCGAGGTTCCTTCCAAAGGGAAGTGATGAGTCCGGAAGATGCAGATGCACATGAGATTTTCTGACATGGTTGATGTGTTCTCCCTTGGTCGTGATGTAATTGCTGAGCCATTTTTCACATGGTGGTAGATGTGTTCTCCCATGGTGAAAAAGTAAGGGCTAGAGCCTTCCTCGAATGGTGGTAGATGTGTTCTCCCATGTCGGTGGTGTAAGTGTTGGATGATGTGCATCTGGGCTATGCTTCGTGGACGATGAGATGTTCTGAAGAGGACAATGCTATGATGATCAGGAGGATCATGGATGATGAGCATCAGGATGATGCTCCAGTTCTATGTATGCATCATGTTGGATGTTGGATATGATCAGTTGGATCATTTATATGTATGTACGTATCATGTTGGATGTTGGTTTTGACCAGTTGGATCACTTGTATGTATTTTTGTATATGCATCATGTTGGATGCTTGGACCATGTATCTGTATATGTATCAAGTGGATACATTGTATGATCAGGGGGATCATGTATGGTGATATGTATCATGTATTTGTATTTGTATCAGGTGGATACACTGTATGATCAGGTGGATCATGTATGATGATATGTATCAGGTAGATACTTGGTATGCATCAGGTAGATACTTGGTATGCATCAAGTAGATGCATTGTATGATCAGGATGATCATGGATGACGAGCTTCAGGATGTTTCTCCAGATGACATGCACCTGGATGTTACAGTGATGATGATGAGGATGATCATGTGTACATCAGAATGATGTATGGTGAGTATCAGGTTGATACTCTGTGGCCGTGGAACAAGTTGTGCAGATAAGCATGTAATTTGTGCCCTGGGAGATTTCAGGTCGGAGTTGTGTACCCGTAACATCCTGAGATGGTCATGCGAGGTTTTGTCCTATGGCATGTAATTTGCTCCTGGGAGATCTGGACAGGATGAAAAAGGCCTCAGATGCTTAAGCTAGGTTTTGCCATGACCACATGTAATTTGCTCCTGGGAGATCTGGACAGGATGAAAAAGGCCTCAGATGCTTCAGCCAGATTTTGTGGTGGACCACATGTAATGTGCTCCTGGGAGATCCGACAAGTAGAGCTGTGTGCTCATAATAGCCTGGGATGCTTCAGCCAGGTTTTGTGGTGAGATCACATGTAATGTGCTCCTGGGAGATCCGACAGGTAGAGCTGTGTGTTCGTAACAGCCTGGGATGCTTCAGCCAGGTTTTGTGATTGGTCACATGTAATGTGCTCCTGGGAGATCCGAAAGGTAGAGTTGTGTGCTCTTACTAGCCTGGGATGCTGCAGCTAGGTTTTGTGACGCACGTAATTAGTCTTGAGGATTCCACAGTATGGCCAGTGATGATGAAGACCTGCAGGTGGTGGGCCTACATCTAGTATGAAAAAGGATTGGCTCTGTAGAACTTCCTATGACGAGTAGATTCAAAGATTGATTGAGATAGCAGCAGCAGTGACAATGATCCAGAGAAGATGACTTGTGCTAGAAGACCTGTGTCGAGAAATACCTTCATAGTTAAGAGGGAGTGTTGATGTATATGTAACTTCGGAATGTATTTCACAAATATGTATATTGTATTCCTATAGAGATGTTATTATTCCTCTATACGGAAGTGTCGTCATTTATATTGTAAGTATCGTAACTTATACTTGATGGGTTATTAGACCACCTTGTTGGGGTCGGCCCTGTATAAGTCATGTGGGTCAAAGGGTTATTAGACCACCCTATTGAAGGTCGGCCATGTGGTTCAAAGGGTTATTAGACCACCCTAGTGGGGGTCGGCCCAGTCAGCTTATGTTAAGTGGTTAAGTTGAGGCCGACCTAGTTGAGTAAAGGTCAAGTCAAGTTAGTGTATAAATAGAGAGTATGTCTCTCTCATTTCATACATTCTATTCTCTCACTCACACTTGGGAGAGTGGCGCACTTGTGGAGGAGGAGGCTCTGCTGCTAGGAGAAGACTATCTCTTGTATTCTGGTTGTATCATTACTCTATCTATCTCTGAGGAAGTTATTGGGGTTTTTCACCTTTATGGTTTTCCCCAAGTAAACTCTGTGTCTCTTGTGTGCTTGCATTATTGTTTCCATGATTGATATGTTGTAGATTTGTTGTGCATGTTGTTCTCTCAGTTAAGATCCTAGATCAAATTGAAGTAAATTCTGAAAATTTAACATAAACATAATTTTTGAATAGAGTGTTAATATTTATATCAAGAATTATTCAAACACCCTTGTAGAGGTAGAAGGCTCCATTTTATACAGAGTTATTGAGAAATTAATTAATTAATTAATTAATAGGAACATGCTTGATATTCGAATATTATAAACAATGTTCAAACAAAGTACCAAATTGAAATAGAAGGAAACAATTGATTTTCCATAATATAACGATAACAAGAGTGAGCCAAAATTTGGCATGATGATATATTGGTTGCATAATAATTTTCCTAAAGAAGAGTTGATATGTGTTTATGCACAACCCATGTGATCTATAGCATGACCAAAAATATCTTCTCCCTTAGATTCTCAACACCAAGTTCCAACCTTGTCATCTTATCCTTGTGAGCTACTACATAAATATGAGGATCTATAACATGTGGATCCATAGCACATGGATCTGCAGCAAAAATGGATCTACAAAATCTCCAACAAACTTTCCATTCCAAGGATAAATACAAACATTCACTTCCCCTAATGTTATTAACAAAAACTAATGAAATGCCAAAGAATATAAGTGAAAATTACCTTAAGCCTATGTTCTAGTTCCAAACATAAAAATTATGAATACAAGGTTGAAAGATATGCAAAAAGGATCATGAATAGTGAAAATAAGATGACAAAAATATGTCAAAACTAGGTCCCATTACTACCCCTATAACCATTGATCATGTCTCCAATCACTTGATTTCCTCGACCTAGATCATTGATTCATGAAGTATCGAGTCTTCCCTATTGTGGACCTCTAGAAATTCCTCCATGGGCCCATCCCCTAGGTAGACTGGTAATATTTCACCTACCACTCCATAGATGGGTAGGTTGGCCATGAAATATACATTGTATAGGGTGAGCTCTATGTTCCCACCCAATATGATGAACACCCCCATTTTTGCATCCTAATACTCGATGATCTTCATCGAGCATGCTTCCTTTGTCGTTTTCTTTTACTCCCCATCAAGCTTCAATGAAAACAAACAAAGATTTCTTCCAATTGTTATAACAAACAACAACATGTTAATATGGAATTTTGAGTAGGTCTACAAAGAACTTCCTACATGTGTAATGAACTCTAATTGAACAACATCAAATTCACATAGCTCTAATTGAAATTAAACTAACAATGATTTAAACAAGTGTTGTTGGGCAATTGTTTAGTGGTTATATAGAGGTTGGTTGTTGTTTTTGCATGGGAATGGTAGTTGGACAACATTAATTGTCCAACTCCTTTCCCAGGCTCTTTTTTATTTTTTTGTTTACACAGACAAATCCTCGATCGAGCAAATAATCTCGATCGAGGGCTTGGAGATACCTCGATGGAGGTCTGTGTAAAACCCTCGATCTAGATATTTTAAAAACCTCGATCGAGGGCCTTAAAACAGGCCCAAAGTCCTTTTCTCTGCAGAAATAAAATTGTCTTCCTTTAAGGGGCTTAAAATATGTCATTAAATGCACATTAATGGGCGAACTTGATACCGTTGGATTCTTCAATGAATCCTCTATCCATGTACATATAATTTATGAATTTTTATCTTCGTATGTCATTCTTTTTTAAATTTATGCGAAAGCTTACCCTAAAAAACCCTGTCAACAACTTCGAATGAGCTCAAAGATAAATCAACAACATTCAAAATACACATCCAAAAAGTTTGTAAAAATATACAAGCACTACATCAATGCGTCTTCTTCAAAAGGGTATTTTTAGTTTTGCAAATTATGTAAACAATCAAAAGATTCGGCACACATATGCACATGTGTGCAAAATGCAATTGAAATATTCACTTGTCAGTTTCGAAAAATAATAATAAATATAATTTTTCGAGAAAAAATAAAAGAAAAATATGTATGCACTAGTGCATTCTGTCTAGATCATGTTCACATCTTTCATTTTTTTAAATTATCAATTTAACATTAAATTATTTGTACACACACAAGCCACTTGTTAATTGCTCTTCAAATTTTTAAGGACACACGTTTCATTAAATGGAAATTTGACATAATAAATGTATTGGTATTTTTTTTTCAAATATCATTGGAAATCCAACATAATTCTCTACATTTCGTTTTTTAACCGCATGTAGAAATTCATATGGAAAATATGAGTTTCAAGGGATTCAATTTAATACATCCGGGTAAAATTTCCATTTTTCATCGCCATATTTGGCCAAAAAGATTTACCCATCTTCATGGAATCACAAACATAAGAAGACCATTATCTTGCATCCAACGAAACGTTGCGGATTTCTTGGAAACTATTAGAATCGATGAATATTATTTGTGGACCATATCATCCTCACTTCAAGGAGGTTTGTTAGATCTCGAGACCATAAAATAACGATCATGTGGACTGTGTTGATTGTGATCTCTTATGAGATGATGCATTGTGATGTTCTTATCATAATGCGTTGTGTTTAAGTGTTGTAAATAGTGTCTTTAGACACCACCCCTCTTCTTTGAATATTTATCCTTTCCACTATTTTCTTTTCTATCCATTTGTTTAAAGGGGTTTTCCCAATAACAAATCACATAAGTTGTTCATGGTTCGTTCACCACTACAAAATTATAGCTTCTGATAAAATTTGTCCAAAGATTACTTCTCCTTATTTAGACTTCATAAAAAGGTTTATGAAGGTTGCATAAGAAAAAATCCCTTTCTCTTTTCACAAGATTATATTTATTAATTTACATAAACCAACATAGATCCATCTTAAAAGGGGATCTACCAAGCACCAAGAGGGATCAAATCTCTCCAAGTGCAAACCTCTTTTTAGAGTGAAAATGTTGAGGAAGTGTTTTAATTTATCTAATCTGTGTAGTTTTATATACATGCAGTTGTAAACTTTTAAATAGCAGACATGTTATTTTTAATAATATTTTTTTTATAAGTACACATGTCAACTCCAAGATGAGCACTAGAGGAGTTACACATCGCCCTACTAGACTGTAGAATGCGCCTCTTTGACGCAATAATTTCCTCTTGAACTTTTGAGCTTCCATATAGACAATTATAACTATTCAGCTTCCCCTTTTCTTTTCTTCTTTTATAAGAACATTTAAAATGCATTTTTTCCTCACATGGGTCATAATTGATCATGTGGCTTGTCATCAAAGTGATCTCTCTGTATTTCATGATGCGTGCTTGAAGATGACTTATTCATATGCCACCTCATAAGACACTAGTTCTTTTCCATGGTCTACATGCCATTCTTGAATGTGTTGATATACGAATTGAATAAATTAATTTATTTTGAAGGAACTGCTCGGCATGTTCCTTAAACATTTCTTTTGTGATTCTTAAGGCCATCCCTATGGAAACTCTTGTCTACTTGATAATTAAAGATTTTAAAGTCTTTTGGGATGCACTCATTTCAACAAGTGAAGGTAGATTACATATTTCAATCAATTTTTCAATATCCTAATGCAAATGATGGAATTTTTTTATTGAGATAGTGACATCATGATGGAATTTTTTTATTGAGATAGTGACATCCTTATTAATAGATAAGCTTTCCAATCTACAATTTGCAAGTGTGGTGTAACCACATTGAGAATTTTTCAGTTATCCTTAGTAGGTTCTATGTGGTGATGTCCAAAATTATTCAAGCAAGAACAATGAGAAAACGTCCTTGAACAGATGGTCTGGTCTAGGGAAAAAGAGGATGGAAACCTGTGTATCTTGATAATTAAAGATTTTAAAGTCTTTTGGGATGCACTCATTTCAACAAGTGAAGGTAGATTACATATTTCAATCAATTTTTCAATATCCTAATGCAAATGATGGAATTTTTTTATTGAGATAGTGACATCCTTATTAATAGATAAGCTTTCCAATCTACAATTTGCAAGTGTGGTGTAACCACATTGAGAATTTTTCAGTTATCCTTAGTAGGTTCTATGTGGTGATGTCCAAAATTATTCAAGCAAGAACAATGAGAAAACGTCCTTGAACAGATGGTCTGGTCTAGGGAAAAAGAGGATGGAAACCTGTGTATTGATTAAATTTTTATATAAAAATCAGCAATGCAAATGTTAGTAGTGATGACATATATAAATGAATAAATTAGAAGAAACTATGTTAATAAAATAGTGTAAATAAATAACTAACAGATGAAAAGAAACTGAAAGTGAAAATTTATAAGCAAAACAAATTAATTATAAAAGTTCGTTAGAATCGGTAGTAGATGAACATTAGTTCATTGAACAAATTTGTTAAATTGAAAGAGTATAAGTGTTTATCCTATATACAGTGAAGATTATATAACATAACATAACATTAAACAAATTGTTGAAGTAATATGCATTCGTGATTGCATTAGCCTTAATATACAGTGTAGATTATGTAACATAACATAACATAACATTAAACAAATTGTTGAAGTAATATGCATTCGTGATTGCATTAGCCTTAAAATATATAGAAAAAAAAATGAATGTTACAGAAAACAAATGAATGCTACAGATTGTTTTGAAGTAATATGAATGATACAAATAAACAGAATGCCTCGGACTTGGACATGGTCTTAACTGCACTGTTAGGCTATTGGATTACTGCATATGAATGGGAAAAAATGTGATAGGACGTGCAGCTATACTTCTTCTTTACCTTCGATGCCTTAGCCTTCTCCACAAAAAGCGTAGACGAAATGCTTCAGCTACCTTGAGAATCGAGAGTGTTACGAAAATGCTCGCCACATGGTAGACAACAGACGCAAAAAGAAAGGCATAGCTCTCGGTTCACGAGTATCATACTTCTGGTTGTTGCATGTGGATTCCTTGAACCAGGACTTTTCTCATTTAAACATAAATAAACATGGTCTTCAATTTCATCCCATGTCTTAGCAAAACTTGAATCACTTTTTCTTAATTGCTTTACAACTTCTTGAATGGGATGCCTATCATCTTTTCTCTGCAGGAAAAATCCGATCATGATTTTATTATTTTCTCAACATTGTAGTGCGAGTCGGTTTATGGTGTTTAGATCTTTACTCAAAATATAAGTTCCCTTGGATGCAGTATTCGACTGTGCAGTGTGTCTATTCAGTAAATTCATTCATAGACTCGCACTGTGATTTCTTGATCAAATTAATTTGAAAGATAACTAGAACAAGGTCTATAACTATTGCAACATGGTCATGGGTTACCATAATCACAGCAATAAAAAGAGCCTTTCTTTAATTTGTTAATTAGTTTTAACTTTCTTTGAACGTTATCGCGGTAGAACTTAAACTGCTCAAGCAAATACTGAAAAAATCGAAACTGATCTTTACCAAGCCAATGGCACTGTTCTTTGCTAAATTCCCATGTTGTTGGTATTAAATCAAGAATATTTTTAATCTCGAGCTGTGACTCAGCCTCGCTCTGTCATTGCTATAAAGAAGACGTATATAAGGCTATAAAAACTTTCGGCGTTGCTAAAATATCTGGAAACCAATATTCCAAACTCTGGTTTCGTAATAAGAATTTTGTGTTGGAGAACTTCATTCACAGATTCTTGATCCGACCAAAAGCATGTTAGAACATGGATGAGAATTGTCCGATGTTTCGTCGTTTTATTCATTGTTGTGGGCGATAAACATGTGGAGTTTGCATCGAAACTCCTCGATAGAATTCACTCTGAATGTGGCTCTATAATCGTCGTTGAAACTTATCGCCCCTGAACACTGTCTTTCTTTAATATCGATAGATTTATCTTGGTTTCCCACAAGAACATATATATATTTGGAGTTTGAATGGGTTTTCTATACATGGTTGGAATTTTTGTTGTCGATGTTTCGAATTCTAAATTAGATTTATTTCAGGACAGAAATGGTGTAGAAGAGTTGCTAATCACCCTTATACACTTATAACTATTTATAAACCTGGTTAACAACTATTCTACATAATTTCTGTTCGGAAGATAAATCTAGATTAGGATCCAAAAAATAGACAACAAAAATACCGACAGTAGATTATCCGAAAACCATTCAAACTCTGCAAACCAGGAAAACCTAAAATCCTATATTTGGAGTTGTCATAAATTTAACGACTTATCCATGATGACGCTTTTCACCCGAAATCGGCTAATTTTATATTTTGGAAAATCTGAATTTATCCTGCTAAAGAATCCACGTTGCTGTTGCATTAACGTATGCACCAAGAGGAAATTGATACAGCCGATAGACTCCATTGAAACGCCCGCGCAGGTGGCAGTGTGATATGTTAGCATAATTAGCAGGTGGTTGTATGACAAGCAACATCATTTAACCGACAGATTGGAAATCTGATGGACATGCTTTACCGGTACGCAGGCTGACTCCGAACCTTAGCCAGTGAATGACAACGTAGAGAGTTTGAGGAGCGCAGGGGTTCTTTAACAGTTAGGACAGACTGCGGGCTCAGTGATAGCGATTGGCTGTAGTCAATGGACTGCGGGCTCAGTGATAGCGATTGGCTGTAGTCAATGGACTGCGGGCTCAGGGATAAGCGATTGGCAGTAGCCTAAAACGTTCGAAAATTTCACTCGTTCTTGATAGCATTTTCTGGCACGAATTGGGTAAAAACAAAATTGAGATTTTGATTAATGGTGTTTAAATTTGTTTAATCCGAGTGCTCTGGATTATTTGATATTTTATGACACTAAATCTATTTGGGCAAAATCGTAATAGCTTCTTATATTGGTATAAACGTGCACATCTCTCCGTGGTTGCAATAAGACGTTGGCAGGCGCGCAGGATACTGGAAACACAAACCTAGCAGAGTTTGACAGGGATGCTTCCAGCTCTCGTTCAGTTCAGAGCAAAGATCTACCGGACGATGTTTTTGAACCAAATATATACGCTTAGTTTAAAAGTTCTATGTTTTTAAAACAAATATATAAGCTTAGTTTAAAAGTTCTAGAAAATTTTGATTTTTTTGGTTTTGATTTTAAAAATATCCTGCATAAATTTTTAAAAATACTGGTTAAAACTATTAAACTCTGAAATTTTGGGTGTCTTGTGGGTTTTTGATGGTGTTAAATCGATTTCTACCATCAAAATTATCATTAAAACACTATATTCAGATTTTGCAGAAAAAAAAAAAATCTGAATTCCGGTAAAAAGCCCCATCTGCCAAATTGCAGAATTTTTAGACAACTCCTATCTACAAGAGATGAGGGGAATCATTTCCTACCAACAACCTTCAAATCCAAATTGTAGAATTTTTAGACAACTCCTATCCACAAGAGATGAGGAGAATCCTTTCCTACCAACAACCGTCAAATCCGGTACTCTTAATTTCTTTTATTTTTCTTGTAAGTGGTTCCTAGCTATTTCAGCATCCAGAATTAAGGGTAGTCCAGCCCCTCTGAAGGGATCCCTAGATTTATGGGGCCCCACTATAGGTACCTTTGCATCACTCCATAGAAATGGACCCCTACACCTAGGGGCCCCACCATAGGTACCGTTGCACCACTCCATCTAGGCAGGGCATCATTGAAGTCTGTGTCTTTCTTATGGTAATCACAGTTGTAACTCCAATATCTAGAACCTGCCCACAATAATGATCTCTGCCGCTAGAAAGCTATTCTAGTTGTTTTGTGAAATTAATAGTGCATTGTTTTTATACATTTCATATTTTGATTTGATCAAGGCACGACGGATGTGTCTACCTTCCATGCATTTGACATTTTTGTTGTTTGAAGTGTGTGTAGATCTAGAGGTACCAAAATATTCATAAGGTTCTCAGGCACTCCCAGTAGTAGCGTATGTTCCCTAGTTGGAACTAGTTGTTATGCGCCAAATTTCCAGCAGTGTACCCTACCAAATGTGTCGAAGAGGGGGTCTTTTTTTCAACGTAAAAGGCCAAGTTGGGGCTTCTTTATGTAAAATTGTTGGTCTAGTTGGGTTCCATATGCCTCGGTTGGTCATGGCAGTTCATCTTGGTCCACAATTCAAGGTGTGTTAGTTTTGTGGAATAGTTGACTACCCCTTGATGCATGGTAACTCCTCATTATGTTGGGAATTTATGCCCTAGGTATGTATCGGTGCATCTTGTGGTGAATCCATTAGGACACATGGCCTAGGATCCCCTAACCACACTTATGCTTTATGCTTTGTAAAGGTGATTTCACTTGTAAGGGTTGTCACACCTGCTCTAACACACCTCATCCATTCCCTCTTGGACCTTTTTTTTTGTATCACTCCTCCCTCTTGGTCATTTTGGTCAAAAAGAACAAATCATCAACCTCAAAAAAACATATTTTGAATGTCATACCATCCTAAGGAGGGCATTGAGGGAAAAATACATGTGTTGGGGTTAGATGGGGCATGACATCCTCCTTTCAGGATCAACTTTTCATCATGTTGAAGCATATCATTAATTTTTATCATTATTTTATGTTTTATGAGGTTTAATGCCTAGATTGTGGTTGAAAAACCCTAAAAAATCATTTTAAACTCAAACTAGGTAGGTCATCCCAGAGGAGAGATAAAGTGAGCCTTTTTCTTATATAAATAAGGCATCCTCCTCTCATTTGTAAGCAAGATCATGGGATCAAATATGATTTAATTCTTATTTTTACTTGTGTGTATGAGCAATTAAGTGGTGTGCACCTATCTTCTCGGTTGTTCTAGGGTTTCTAAGGATCAAATCTTGATGTTTTGAGGTTTCTTTACAATCTTCCAAGGCTATTCTAAGGTGAAAGGATTCTTTAGGCTCTTTCTCTTCTCCTTTCTCTCTAATTGTGGTAAGATCTTGAACCTCTTGTCTTGCACTACTTTAGGCATCCAATGTAGGAGCAATTTAGGGTTTTATGCATGATAGTCTAGTTTTGTTGGGTGAGACATTCCTCTTGAAGGATCTCTCTTGTTTGGGACTCGACATCTTGTTTTCCCTAATGAGATCAAGTGCTAACATAACCTAGGGTTTCTTATCCTTGTCATAATTCATTCAAATATTGAATTGTTGATTCTTGGGAGAAGCACCATCCCCTATTTCTCATTGCTCAATGTAATAAGACCTAGGTCTATTTCCCTCATCTTCACCATTTCAATTTTACAGAATTCCTTGTACTATATTTTGAAAATATACAAAAAAAATTTAGATATATGAACAAACCCTGAAAATTGAATATTTTCAAAGAAAACAAAACATAGTTTTGTCATAGTAATTTGATTAGTGTCAATTTTACTTGCAAAATTAAAAGTACTTATCGTGGTTATTTATTTCTAAATTATTTATCTTACTTGAAAATCCATAAAAAGTCAAACAATCCAAGAAAAAGTGTGCTTTGCAGCTATTTTAGGCCTTAAATTAGGATGGCATCGGCTCATAGGGGCTAGTATAACCCTAGCATAGATCTAGTTGACTACTTTACAAGCTCATATTTGGAAAAGAAATATCCCCAGGGGGGTTGGAAAAGGTCTAATCATCATGTCTAAGCATTTTGGGGTGCCCTAGGGGGGTTTTGAAGTGTGAAATCATAGATATTTATCATTTGGAAAGATGGTACAGATCTGAAGAGTTTCAACAACCATAAATTGGAGCAAGTATTACTAATTTTGAGGTACAACAAAAGGTACAAGTTTTGTCATTGGTTGGTAGGAAGGTAAGAGGTATCTCTCAGGGACTTTTCAAAGGTTTGATTAAAATTTCATATGAGTTATTGGTGTTGGTTTATACTGCATTTTTATTGATATATCAAAGTGACAAAATAGTACCAAGATACATTGATCCTAAAATCCTAGTCATTAATTATTTATTGAATATCTTATTGACTCCATTAAGGCATTGGTTTACTAATCTAAGTAGGAGGGTTTAGCTAGAATTAGAGTTGTTCTTGTTGTTACATCTTACATAGATACTAATATCCTCACTTGGGAAGCCTCCTATGGCCAAAGAAGTAGGCCTAAAGAGAGAGGAGAGTGCATTGTGGTGACAGTGGATGCATCTCTTGAGAAATTGTCAATCTTAGCACCAACCCTCGTGACCTATCAGAAGGGTGCTAGTTTGTGCGGAAACATTTTTTGGAACCATTCTTGGGGGCTATTAAAGATTGTTGCATAACAGTTTGGACGCATTGTTGGGTCAAAGCATAATCTTCATAGTGTAAATAACATATTTGGTGAGAAAGCATTTTGTGAAGTTGAGGTTAGTTTTTGTTTTGTACTTTGATGAGATTATTGTTAAGAACTAATCTTGCAGGTCTTATCTAGCGACTCTACTAAAGAAAATAAAACAAAAAGGTGCACTTCAAGACAGAGGCCTCAACTATTGATGATATTGTTGGGTTTAAAGGGTGAACACATCCATTAGTTGAGAAGAAAAGGTTCATCTTGGTGACTCCAATAAATCATTCTATGTGGTATGGCGAACATTTGTTTTTATTTGGGGGAATATCTCGATTGCTTCTTGAAATCTATGGCCCTTGGGAACTTTCAAATATTTGGGCTCCCGCTCATGAAAAACCGGATTTAGATATAGGGGAAACTCCAAAATTTCATGGAAATGGAGATGCAAGTTTGGCTTATCTTGCGACATTTTTCAAATTTGCGGGGGATACTGTCATCCTTTATGAAAATGATATGATGGATTATTTCTCATTTGGATTCAAGGGCCAAGCGTTAGTTTGAATCTCCTAGAAATAAAACAATTGCATCATTTAAAGTCTTTTTGGAAGCATTTTGCAAACGTTGGTGTCCTAACAACATTGATCAATGGTTGCCTAAAGTTCAAGAGGTGAAGACATTCTATGATGCACAAAAAATTGTTCAAAGGGTCACGGACCACCCTTGAAGGAAGAAGAGGGATCCAAGGAAGTAGACGATAGACTATTCCATTGCTTGTTGATGAAGATATTGTCAAAGAATGGCATGATGAATATCAACACCTAGAGAGCTCTCATGAAGAAGCCATTATTGAAGAATATTTCATTGAGAATTTTGTCTTAGGACCTATGCTTGTAGAGGATGATACTTTTGAATATGAAGATAAAGAAAGTGAGGTGAAGGAAGTCCATGATGAATATATAGAGAAGGAGCTTGAAGAAGAAGCACATGAAGACAAATAATCCCTAATTAAAGAAAGTAAATAAATGTTGAGCTTTCCTTATCAATCTTTCAAAGATTCTTATGATGGCTTGGGTCTTTTGGAAGAAAATGGCAGGATTCCTTTGCGTGATGAAGAAGACAATGTTTATTGGAGGTATTTTAGCCCTCTCATGTATAATTATTCAAGGGACATGAGTGTTGTACTTGAGCCTTTGGGCCACACATGTTTTGAGGAAGATGTCCATGATATTTTCCAGCTGTGTGGAAATGAATAGGTTGTCAATTTGGATCAGCTAAAGTCGTTTTTTATACATATATGAAACAAAATGAAGAATCTATTGAAGAGCCTTTCCCCATTGAAAATAATATTGAATACATGGTTGATGGAGGTGTGGTTGATATTGGTTCTCCTTATGATGAAGGTTTGGTGAGCCTTCCTCTCTCTTTTGCTCTTGAAGAATTATTTTTTGAAGATGATAAGCTTGAGCATATTTTTGCTAATGAAGATGGTTTCCACAGATACAATGATGTGTGTCTTCGTAATGAGCATGATATGGGTAGTGAATATTGGAAATTTGTTGGAGATAATACATGATATGGGTAGTGAAAATTGGAAATTTGTTGGAGAGCCCATATATGATTCTTTGAATGAGGAAAATGTAAATTTTGAAGACCTTGGAAAACCCACCTTTGATTAGATCTCTCAAGATTTGGTTCAATCATGCCTACTCGCCATCGATGTTGATATAGGTTACATATGGATATTTCTACTGTAGGTGTTGAATAGCTAGTTTTACCCTCTCTTAGAGTGGATCTCAACCATCATTCCCAACCATGTTTCTCGATGATTAATACCAAGGAAAATTTTAAGTATCCATAATTTTCTTAAAGTGTAGAGACCTTGGTGAATCTTAATAATTCTTATGTTTCCAACCATAAAATGTTAGGCCATATTTTGTAAAAAGATTAAAATTTCTAAGGATTTTATATAGTTTTTGGACGATTTTGGCGATTTTTACAGTTAAAAAATGTTATACCATGGAATTTGGGAGAATCGATTTGTTGTCGATCAATAATCGAGTGGATTTCTCTTGTTTCTCTTGCAAATATTCAAGTATCTTCCTGATCCACATTATTTCTTTTGTTTCTTCAGTAGCTCTGTAGCAACCACTTATTCTTCCTTTGTTGTCGAATATGCTGGAACTGATTGTTCGTGTGATCTCGAGGAGACAGTTGTTGATCCAAGACTCAATGTGTATCCAGAAGTAGACACTCTTGTCTCTTTGTCTCCATCAAATTCTAAATCAGAGTTCCCAATGAGTTTGAATTCATCTACCTTAGAGTACTGGAGTCCAAAGTATCGAGTCCCCTTCAAGTACCTTAGAACCCTTTTAGCAGCATACCAATATCCTTCACAAGGTTTGTGCGTGAACCTTGAAAGGATTCCAACAACATATGAAATATATGGTTGGGTGGTTGTGAGATAGATAAGGATTCCTACAAGTTGTCAGTACATGGTCGCATCCTCGAATTATTTTCCTTCAATTGATGTGAGCTATTGACTTATATTTCCTTCAATTGACTTATATTTCTTAAATAGGTTACACACAATAATGCATCACCCCAAAACATCAATTTTAATTCTTGAAAAACATCATTGAGCATACCATGTTCATTATGGTTCTATTCATTCTTTTTTTTACGCCGTTTTGTTGAGGATTGTAAGGAATTGAAGTTTGATGTGCGATCCCATGTTGACGAAGATAGTCTTCAAAATCATTAGAAGTGTATTTTTTTCCATTATCAGTACAAAATGTGCCAATATAAGATTGAGCTTGATTTTCTATCCATGCATGAAAATTCTTGAATGTTTGAAATTCTTCATATTTACTCTTTAACAAGTATACCCAATGCATTCTGGTGTAGTCATCAACAAAGGTCATGAGGTATCTATTACCATTTTCCTAAGGAATAGGCATGGGGCCACATAACTCAGAGTGAACCAGTTCTAACTTTATACATGCTCTAAATTTAGACTCTTGGAATGGTTGCTTACTATGTTTGCCTAGTATGCATGCTTCACATTTGTTCATCTTCCTAGGAATGGTGGGAAAACCAAATACACCATTCTTTATTAACAAACAAAGACGGTTATAACTCAAATGACCATATCTAGCATGCCATAACAAACTGGATGACATATTACCTTCTCCATGCTGAGAGAGGTAGGATAATTTTTGAACTCTTGCAGAAGAGCCCTTCAACTTCAATAACTTCCCATCTTCATAACCAGTCATGATGACCTTGTTGTTAGAGGACTTTCATTCCATCGAACATGTGGATCGAATGGCCTTATTGTCGAATCTATACTAAGGATAGTAGGCTTCTCGACAACTCTGGAAGATAGAGAACATTCTTCAACACAAATTCAAGTAATCTAGGGAGCTTGAGCCTAATGGAACCAATTCCCTTTGGTTTGAGGCTAGATTTATCTGCAAAATACACTATGCCATCTATAATGTAATTTAGTTTCTCAAATACAAAATATAAAGGTCATGTAGGATGTTGCACCAATAACAAGCAGCCAACAATCTTTGTAAGATGAAAAATATGTTATTTCATTTATTCCAATGTTACAATGTGTAACAATACAATGAGCAGAATTGGGTTCTTTACCAACCTCTTGGCTCTTGTCTTTGTCTTCTTTCTTCTGGTTATGTCTTCCTTTGATGGAGTTCCAAGAGTCCCAACACTGAACGTATTCATGTACATTCTTCCCACAGCGTGTACACTTCAGATATGATCTTTTGCTTGAGTTGTGCCCCCCCCTACCTCTGAAGTTTCTTCTTCCTCGTCCTCTTCTATTGCTTTCTCCCTTGGAAGGGTCTTTGGACTGGTTCTTTGATTTCTGAGCAAGGCAAAGAGATTATCCAGGAGGCTCACTGGTCTTCTTTCCAAAGGATTTCTCTCTGTCTACAATCTTCTCCACCAAGATGTCAAAGGTGAGGTCCTTGAACTTATCACTGGATTGAAGTGACTCCAAATAGTTTGAATGTGTAGGATAGAGAGACTTGACAAATGCTGCAATTTGAAGGTATGGTTTCATGATAGAGGACTGAATCTTATGCATGATTTCTTTAACGTCGTATGCAACTAGCATGGGATCATTGTTCTTTACTTCTAAACTGAAAAGTTTCAACATTAGTTGAATCACCTCCATTTTAGAATGTGAGTCACATACAAACCCTATAATATTTTCAAGGCTTCAAAGCATGATGTTGCATGCAGTATGTGTTGACTCACCTCTTCACTTAGTGTTGCAGAGATAATCGCCATGATTTTGTTGTATTTGGTCTCCCATATCTCTTGTTCTTTCTCTGATGTTGGTGGCTTTGGGTCAGTTTTCAATGTCAGCCCCACATCAGTTTTGACGGTGGTGCCTTCACAAATCCCCTACCACGTGGCCTAAGATCCCCTAACCACAATTATGTTTTATGCTTTGTAGAGGTAATTGTGCTTGTAAGGGTTGTGACACCTGCTCTAGCACACCTCATCCATGCCCTCTTGGACCTTATTTTGTTGTATCACTCCTCCCTCTTGGAATTTTTGGTCAAAAAGAGCAAATCGTTCACCTCAAAAAATCATCTTTTGAAGGCCAAACCATCCTAAGAAGGAGGGCATTAAGTGAAAAATACATATGTTGGGGTTAGATGGGGCATGACGTCCTCCTTCCAAGCTCATTTTTTTATCATGTTGAATCATATCAATCATTTTTATCATTATTTGATGTTTTATGAGGTTTAATCCCCAAATTGTGGGTGACAAACCCTAAAAATTCATTTTAAACTCAAATTTGGTAGGTTGGCCTAGAGGAAAGATAAAGCAATCCTTTTTTCTTATAAATAAGGCATCCTCCTCTCATTTGTAAGCAATATCATGGGATCAAATATGACTGAATTCTTATTTTTACTTGTGTATATGAGCAATTAAGTGGTATGCACCTCTCTTCCTGGTTTTTCTAGGGTTTCTAAGGATCAAATATTGATGTTTTGAGTTTTCTTTACAATCTTTCAAGGTTTGTTGAGGATCCTTCTCTTCTCCTTTCTCTCTCAAGCCTATTGCCTTGCACTGCTGGAGGCATCCAAGTTAGGAAAAATTTAGGGTTTTATGCATGATAGTCTAGTTTTGTTGGGTGAGACATTCATCTTGAAGGATCTCTCTTGTTTTGGCATTGACATATTTTTTCCCTAATTAGGTCAAGTGCTAACATAACCGAATGTTTCTTGGGTTTTCCCTAATTCAATCAAATATTGAATTGTCGATTATTGGGAGAAGAGCTAGCCCCAATTTATCAAATGTATGAAAAAACCCTTAAAAATGAATATTTAAAGAATCCAAAAATAATTATTTTGTTATAGTAATTTGATTAGTATAATGTTTACTTGCAAAAATTCAAAGTGTTTACCGTGGTTATTTATTTCTGAATTATTTATTTTACTTGAAAATCTATAAAAAGTAAAAATATCCAAGAAAATTTGTGTTTTGTAGCTAGTTTAGGCATTAAACTAGGGTGATGTCAACTCCTAGGGGCTAGAACAACCCTAGCGCATGTCTAGTTGATTATTTTGCAAGTTCATATTTGAAAAGAAGAAACCCTAAGGGGGGGGATGGAAAAGTTATAAGCATCATCTCTAAGCATTTTGGGGTGCCCTAGCAATTTTGAAGTGAGAAATGAGAGATATTTATCATTTTTCAGGCTAGTACAGATCTAAAGAGTTTCAACTACCATAAATTGGAGCAAGTATGACCGACCTTGAGGTACAACAAAAGGTAAAAAAAATTCCATCGGTTGGTAAGAAGGTAAGAGGTAGATCTGTCAGGGAATTTTCAAAGGTTTGATTAAAGTTTCATATGAGTTATTGTCATTGGTTTGTATTGCAGTTTCATTGATATACTATAGTGACAAAATAGTAGCAAGAGGGTCGGTCAAGAGCAATTGAATCATTTGGTGAATTCTTCCTTAAACTAAGCAACACATGATGATATGTATAAAAATACTTTGATGGTTGAGCCACGATGGTTACAACAAACCTTGTTAACCTTGATAGCATGTTTGCAAAGATATCCTAACATCAACCAAGAACAATCGCAAAGTGCAAACATGCTTGAACAATGATTCCACACAACATGTGGTTGTGTGCAATCAATTTGGCCAACAACCTTTTCAAAGAGGATATCTTCATTATTTAAAATAACATCAGATCCCAAGATTTGGACTGCTCTTGGCAATGAGGTGGAATTGAAGGTATTCACTCATGGAAAGCAATCAAATGTGTACCATTTCCCGTTCAATAGCTTGACATATTTTATCTAAATTAGAGAAATATTCTAATGGATGAAGTTTTAATGATGATACCTTCCTATGCACACCACATAACGTTGCAACCATAGATAAGGGATTTTGAAGATACCAACCAATAGTTGTAGCATAACGTACAAGATATTTTTGTGTTGATAATTGGTCCTCAATGAAATAGAGACCATGTTGTATCAAGCTTGTCACTTCTAATGAACAAGTTTCGTTTCCTTGTGTCAATTATCTACACCTCCACTTAATTGAAGATTGTGTTTAATTGTGGCTTGAGAACATAAGAGAAGTTTAATAACACCCTCGGTTACAAGAATCCCAAAACCAACCTCATGACGTGGCATATCCACATGGATTGTGGCTCGTGAGGGTTGTATTTTTAACCCACTTCCTCAATGAGCCGAAACGTGACCCTTGATGTACGGACCATGCTTTGGTGAATTCCATTTTTTTAATCATTTTGTGAAATTTTATCTCATATTACCCATGCCTATATAACTTTTTTTTAATTTTAAATCTTATACATATAAATATTTTGAAGAAGTAGTAACATGTTGAGAATAAATAATGTCGTGGGATCAAAAAGGTATGTTCACTTGACTCATGGTTTAACTCTTCAACGCCTAACTTGTGGTTTAGCACTAGGACTTACGATTTGAGCTCGGTCTCGAAGTTTGGATAATGGTTTACCTGAACGATAATAAAAAGATTTCAAATTTTTTTATATGGTAACATTATAACACGGCACAACACTTTATCTCGACTTTTGATACGTGATGAAACCATCATGATAAAAATAGCATACTACTACTTGGATCCTATTGAGATGAAATAGCTTTGCAATATAACCTAGTCATATTGGTAGGGTTTTCCAGGGTTTTGAGGTTGGGTTTCTCTGGTTTATGATGTAGTCAGTTTTGAAGGTTTTCCTTGGCAATGTTGGAGATGGTTTCTTCTCGTTTTCTTGGCCTTCTTTATTGTGAGTCCTATCAAGGTTTTTATCTTCTAGGTACTTACTAGGGCTCTTTGGTGGTTTTATATGTTCATTTAATCAATGGTTAGGTTCCATCAGCTGTGGGCCACATGGCTCATGGTGAGAATTGGGTTCTGTCCAAGGCACATAATGATATGATGTCTTGTTTCAAACCTACTGCTTTGGTGTATTCCTCATAAAGGCTTGGGGGTTTGGTAGGTTTCTAGAATCAAATATCTCTTTTGTTTCACTACGCCCCTCATGGAGAGGAGGCCTTGAGTTTGATGTGGTTTCCCCCAAGGCTAGTGGTAGTTGTCTCTTAAATTCCCTAAGGGGTGATAGTAGTGTCTCTGTCGTGGTGGCTGAGAGCTTAGGTGTGTTGACCAATGGTTAGTTAGGGGGTGAGGGATCTAGTATTGAAGAAGTTCTGGAGGCCGTTAGAGCAGGAGTGGTGGTCGACAATGCGTCCTGGTTTAAGGGAAAGAAGGTATCCATAAAATGCATCCGAAGGAAATATTCTAAGAATAATCTATCTCTTGGCGCAAATGTTGAATTGAATGAGGTGGTATTCATGTTGGAGAAGGCATTAGTCAACAAATTTGTGTCTCATTATATGATTTCAGGTACCCTCGGAATATGGGTGTCTGAAAATTGGTTTGGTCATCTTGGTTATCAATCGCACCTTTTCATTCTGGCCAAAGGTTACCTACGAATTATTTTATGAACTGTAGATGATGCACAAACTATACTGGGAGGCTCTTGTATGTGGGGTTGCATCCCACTAAAGTTGAAGAACTAGTCACCTTTATTTGATGCCGAGAAGGGGAAGTTATATAACCACCCCATTTGGTTTAAATTACATGAGCTTCCAGTTGAATTCTAGTCCTTGGATGTGTTCATATGAATTGGAGCATCTTTATGTGACTTCATTAAGGCATACCTTTATTTATATGGAGACGAGGGTGCTGACTATTTCTTATATTTTTGTTGATATTAATTCAAGGTACGGCTTGTTTATTGAGATGACCATTACAGTGGGGATTTTGTAGCACATTCAAAGTCTGGCCCTTACTCAGGAATACCTTTTCGTTGTAATAGATGTCATGCTCACAGACATATAGTCAAGGACTCTTGTTTACCTTTTAGAAGGAATGAGTGGATAAGTTCACATAAGATTGATAAGTTGAGGAAGCGGTTTCTTCATACTCCCTCTAGATTTTCAAACTTGATGGCAGCTATCAAAGAGGTGGATGAAATTTTGATGATGGTGGTCTAGTTTCTAGTCCCCGGGTGATATCTACTATGAATAGAGGATCGGTGTCTGTAGATGTTGAATATTCTACTAAAAATTTCTAGGAAGAAGCAATTGCTCTCTCTGCAGTAGTCTCTCCTTGGGTTGTTGAAGCTGGTATGGAGAATGAGAACTATTTAAATATCTATCCTCCAGAAAAAATTTCCTCGTAGTGAGTCTGATGTTGGTGGTCCAAAAACGTGTACAGTAATGTCGATAAGTAAGGCATAGTTTCCTATTACTGCTTTAAATAATAATGTTTTAGTGGTGGATTCTTTTTGTTTTGGTCCAAGTTGAGACATCTTTAAGCATCGGTTTTCTTTGGATTTAAATTTGGGTTATCTATTTGTTGGGTTTGTCAGATTTGAAAGGGATCAATATTCTCCATAGACTAGCATATTTCTTAGTGTTCTCTAAAGTTGATTTTGGTGGCTAGGATTGAAAATATTTGGCCCAATCTTGGTTTGGGAATAGTTGGGTTTCATCAAGTCTTTGCAGTATTGTGTCTCATGTTGTTGCGTCTAGTTCTAGTAGGATGGATTCTAATCCTTTTAGGCCCTAGTTCTATGGTTTGTCTTCATATATATGGTTGAGGGAGGGATTCTCTAGACTTTTAGAGAGTGATAAGAACATATAAATCTCTCCCCTACTTTCTTTTGAGGGGGGTTTAAATGTTGAAGTTTTCCTTAATTGAAGTCTACCTCCTTGGGTAGGGTTCTACCTCTGGATTATACGGGGGTTAGCAACTATGTCTTGTCTTTGCATAAGGATATATCTCTTTCAGATTGTCTCGTTTATGATTTAGTGCGTTTTTTTATGCCTCTTGTACTTTTGGTGGGTGTTTTGAGGGTTCTAGCCCTTCTATTCAGAAGTATCCTCCTTATTTGGTGACTTGGTCAATTGGTTCTCCTGTTCTAGATTTAGGTCTTCCAATGGACAATGGATTGGATGGTTTAGTTGAGTTATGCTCGGATGGATTAGTTGAATCATGCTTGGATGGTTTAGTTAAGTCATACTTGAACCTCAGTCATGTGGAAGAGGACTTGGAAAACTTCTTCATGCCACAGGGGTTGAGGTACCATCTCAAAACTCGCAGACTCATTAATTCTAGGAAGGTTTTTGTTGCAGAAAGGGGTATCTACTAGGTTTCAAATTCCATCTTACTTTGATTAATAGGGCGCAAGTAGGCCTTAGAAACTTCTAGGGCTCAAGTCGCTTGAGATATTCAAGTTGGGAGACAAAAAAAACCGTAAAGCGATTCTTAGAGCAAGGATTCTGAGATTTTTGTTTCCCCGTGATAGTGATGAATTTCAATTGCAAAGGGATGTGGCTACCCTTAAAGAAGATTTCCTTTAAAATAATAGTGGAGGTTCAGAAGCCTGAGGTGATTCTTCTTCAAGAGAGAATTGCTTGTGGTGATGCCATTATGGAAGATCTGAAAGCACTTTTTCCTGGGTGGGATTTTGTTTGTCTAGATTCCCAAGTGTTGGCGCAGATCTACTTCGACCAGGGTTCATACAACTAAACACCAACCAATCCCCAAGATACCGTCCTGAAAGGATTTAACCCCTTTCAAAAACACTTGTGAAGCAGATGAAGTCTCACCCGAAGTACCTATGGGAGCTACAGGAACCAAGTTTCTACAATAACGAAGGGGTGCGGAAGAAATAGAAATGCCATAACCTCGACACATAAATTTATGTAACACTTCGCAAATTTTTTTACATTCAACATTGAATTAAATATTTTCCTTTTGTTACAATAAATCTGTATACACAGCTTGCAGATTATGCGACTCCCCTCACATCCAATATCCTCGACATACAAAACAAATCTCTTCAAAACAAGACATTTCTAGCTTGCTAATTCACTAACTCACCAATAGTCCCAAAATTATGAACCCTTTACATATTTATAGGGCGCACACAGCCTGCCTCACTCCCACTACTCCACTAACTAAATACTCCACTCATAAATGTAAGTGGAAAAAACTTTCTAACTTATTTAACGTTTCCCTTTACAATGTTTAAATGCCCCATTTCTTGGTTTCTCGACCGCTTCGTCGAAGTTGACTGCTTCTTGTCAGACCACTTTGCCTTGGCCCAATTCACACCAAAACTTCACAAAACTTTACCCAAAAAATTATCTGGCCCAACAGGACCCCAACACTCACATGTGGCTCATCCCGAGCCACTTCAAGATTGTTTGGATGGAGTCTTGGAATTCACCTGAAATTCTGCAAATTTCTACTTCTGTTCTTCAACAATCTGTCGAACTTCGTCCTGATGTTGGCATAGTTCTTGTACCATCTCCCCCGTCAGGTGAACATTTGTTTGTTTCTCACCCCATTCATCTACTTCTTACACCTTGCTACTTGCACCACTAATAACTTGCAAGACTTGCTTGGCTTCGCCCTGCAGCTCTTCAACTAGTTCTATCTGCCTATGTTGCTCGACTCTTAGCTAGTTAATTTCCTGTTGGAACTTCTTATTCTTGGAAACCTTGATCATTTTCCCAACAAGTGATAGAGTATTCAACTGATTCTTCAATTGTTCCATCTTGGTTTGTGTTTACTCCATCCTAGAAGTAATGCTTTGCATCTCTGCATCATCTAATAATGTGGCCCAAGCTTGTGTGGCCTCTTCCAATAATGCATCGCATTCCCTTTCATAGTACTTCGTGGTTCTAACTACCTCTGCAACCTCCTCACTTCTCTGCGTTGTTTCCTTCGGCAAAGTACTTGATACCAGCTTGCCTCGATCTCCCTATTATTATCAAGGAACCCCAATAGGACTCCGGTCATCCTTTGCATATTCTCCTTAGGATCCATATCTTCGGCTACCTCGGCCTCCAGTACTGCACGACAAGTTGTCACATAAACATTTTGTAGTTGCCCTTTTTCTTTTGAAACTTCTTCATGTTCCTTCCATGGGTTCTCATATTCTTCCTACAATTCCTTATGATGCATACACTACTTGATCATTTCATCATACGTCTTCTCCTCTCGCAATTTGATCTTCGCAACAATATTCTGTTGAAGGTTCTACAACATGAACATGGGTAGTACTGACAACTGCAATTCAACATAGCTCAATTTGTGAGCCTGTTCCTGTAGGCCCAAGCCACCAAAATTTAATTCCCTTGGCATCAACTGGACTTCCTTCCCCATCACTATATTTGTATATTCCTGTGGCATCACTGCCTCCTCAGATCTTCCCCCAGTCTGTTGTGAAGCTCTCATTTGAACAAGAGCTAGACTAAGTCCCTAGATAGCTCGTTGAAGTCCTTCAAGTTGATCTGTTACCCCGGCAAACCGCTGCATGGTATTCTCTTCGGCTAACTTAGATTTTTCTTCCACGACCTCCATCATGTGGTCATACAAAATGCTTATGTCATCCTCGGTCAAGGCCATAACAACCTTTTCCTTTACTTCCTTTGATTTCCTCCTTGGTCCTTGCATCGCAACTGCTTTTTATTTCTCACCTGGCTCTAGATCCAACCCTATCGCACTCAAATATCGACCTTCCTCCTGCGATTTTTCTCATGTATGGTTGTGTCCTCTAGTGCTCCCAGCCGGATCCTTGTCTTTGTCATCCGGATATGACTCATATGTTGATTTTTTTAGCTTTGACAACATTCTTCCATTCCATGGGCCATTCATTGATGATTGAAAATATGTCGGGCTCTGATAACTTAAACGTTGACACCAACCACTACTTGTCTAGTTTGTGTCATGCCAGTAAATATATACTTGTTTGGTTTTTACATGAACTTGGAAGCGCTTCTACTTGAGGCACCATAGGGACATGATGCCGAAGCGCTTCCAAGTTCATGTAAAACTGCACATTATTATGTATTTTCCTCTTATACTCATCACTGAACCATAAGTTTTCATAGCACACAACCAACCACTGACCAAGATGACAATTCATCTCCTGGTATTCCTTTGGTTCCACATATGCAACAAAAGAAATCAACAAAATTAAACAGGAATAGTGGAATGGATTACCATCATTTAACGCCTCCTAGCAATCACTCCGAAATTCATTGAGCAGGAAGGTGGTCCAATTCATTTTCACCCCCTAGACACACTACTCCGCCACTACAATCACCATCACAACAACCTTATTTGGCTGACACTTCTTGATTAGCTTACTCGCTAGTGCTTTTTTGTGAAGCACACTAGATCATTGATCAATGAAAGTTCATAGCCCCGCTTTTCCTTCGTCAAATTATACTTTGTTGGCATCTGGTTCACCAATTCCCTATATTTTTCTTTTCCAACAAAAGATGTGGCAGGGTCAAGCCCAGCATTCGACAATCCGATAATATCCACTATCAAGTCTGAGTCTAGGAATATCTTCTTGTCGAGCCACAAAATTCCTCCATGCACACATAAAAGTAGCTTCTTTATGCACACATTAACCTCCACTAACTGCCCAAAGTGTGGTATATCAATCAACAACAAAATACCTGACCGTTGCAACCTAAGCGCCCATGGCATAGTATCCAGATTAGTTTTCTTGGTTATAGGTTCCAACACTGGTTCCATATACTTAGTTGGTGGGAACTCCAGAAATTTATTCGAGTCATGGTCCACATATGATAGTCCGTCAATATTACCCATCATATCTCCCTTGATGATAACTCCTTTCAGGATTTTGGGTAGCTCCATAGTGTACTTCACATGCCTTCCTATCTTCACTCTCCGCGCAGTTGGTTTTATGGGTGGCACATGTGGCGGCGTCAACGACACTGAGCCAAGTCTAGATCCAGATGCCTCTTGGTCATTTCTCTGCTTTGAACTCGCCTTAGTGGAATCCTGCCTTGCAGATTATCTCTTATTCTTCGACAAATCTATTGGAACATGAGTTGATATAATATCCGGCTTGAACAACTGGAGGAGCGATGTAGACATCAATTTCTAGAACTAAAATCTACTCAACAGTCACATCGAACATAGCTTCCGCCATGTGAAATTCCACAAAGGTAGATCACTGAGCTTGAACAAATCTCACAATTTCACATTGTTATTACTAAGAAGAATTAGACAAAGACGTGGATCAATTCACTCATAAAATGAAACACACACGAAAAATTGTTGTTGATACATTAATCAACTGTAAGATGGAAATAAAAAAGTGTTACAATAGAATGAATTTGATACTCCTGGTAGGATTCGAATTCACCTCAAGTATAGGCTTAGTTTTCATTGGAACCATCTCCCGATAAGGTTCATTGGCCACCGATGATGAATAATCAGTTAACTGGGGTAGAACTAAGCATAATTGAATCATGTGGGCACCAAAATAGGGGAGGAGACTCCAAAGGAGCGCATAACTAACTTTCAGTGGTCAAATAGGGCGCTCATATACTCAGTAGTAGTCAAATTAGGAGTTGTAGTTAGCTAACTGAGCAATCAAGGGGACAAATCTCCCCAAATCATGGAACTGGCCATGTAGTCTCCTAAATCTATGCATGAGGGTGCATTGTAAATCCAGAGGTGTAAACAAGGCGCTTTGAGTGGATAGGAGGGATAATGATGGCCAAAAACAAGCTCCAGAGCAGCCAAAGTAGGGACTAGGTGCTAAGAGACTCAACTGCCAATGCATGGATGCATGGATGCATGCAAAATGCACTCAATACCAAAATAAGATGGTTAGAATATTCAAACACCCCCCCTTAAGCCGGACTATGAGGAAAAAGAAATGAAAATTAGGCCCCTAGTTACTGAGACCAAAGGTCACCCCGTACAACAATCTAAAAGAGTGAGGAAAGAACGAAAACCCAGTGGGAAAAAAAACCCTCATGATAGACTGAAACACACCAAAAATTACTGCTCAGTACTCAAGTAGGTGTGATGCTTGATTCAATGTCTAGAGGTATCTTCCTCTTGGGAAGAAGTGGATCATGCTCCAAAAACATGTTCTTGAATTCTCGTTTAGTGGATGCAAGTGAATCTGGAGGCTTCCTGAACTTGCTCTTCAGACCAAACACGATGAGAACAAATCCAAAAATTTGGATATCATACTAGAACCTGTAATTCAAACCAATTGAGGTAATATCAACTCCAATCAGATCTAATTTCTCTTGAAACTTGAAATTTTGTTCAGTGGAAGTTAAATCAACTCCAAGAGTTGGTATTTGGTTTCTTGTGATCTCCTTTGACCAGCAGGGGTGAGATGAAAACCAAAATCACCAAAATTTGCCTGAGACTTGAACCCAAGCGAATGGTAGTGTCCTCCATCTACAAAGAAACTCTAAGAGCATGTTCCAATGATCAAATAGAAGTTCATAGGAATCATGTGATCAAGGAGGGCGAATGCATCACCTCCAAACTCTGATTTAACCTCCAAAACATTCAATAGATCATCATCATGCACACCAGTAGACTCATGGGAAGTAGAATATTTGAAACTGTCTTCAACTTCTAGAGAAACAGAGGAAGGAATGTCTTCAACGTGAAATTTATGTGTTGAATCGGCATATTCTTCTTCATCTTGAACAACTTCATCATGAGAGATGATTGAGGCCGAGACATAATTAGAAAGAACACTTAAGGAGGTATCACTGGGATTGTTCTCCAAATAATTTGCACCAATCTCTTCATTCTTCTTTCCAAATGCTTTGTCCAGTTGGGCCCATAGATCACTTGGATATTCTGCAGTTTCCATGAGGTAGTGCATACTAGGAGACATAGCAATACACATTTCTCCAAATGCTCTATCACATTCATTTAGCCAATCATTCTCTTCTTCATAGGAAGCAAAATCTCTCATAACACTAATACACATATCAAAAATACCTTGTCTCTTCAGATATGCTATCATCTTTAGTTTCCACTCATCATAGTTGAATGGAGAGAGAAAGGAGGAATTGCTTTCAGATTCATGGAAGTTGTTATAGAATACCTGCAAAAACAATGGAAAAATATATGGAGGATAGTTACTGAATCTATTAAACACTACTTTAGGATGTTAGGCACTTTTATCCAGATCCTTCACACCTAGATAGACCTCAAATGATTTATCCAATGAATTTAATCCAATGGCACCAGGATTTACTGTGGAAATCTAGAGGCTTCTGGTGCTCTACTAAAAGCAATTGCTCAATCTATTGTCGGAATTACTACTACTACTGCAACTATTGTTATTGCTTCAACTGTTGCTACTGATACAACTGTTGCGCTCAAAATCTCTCACGAGCTCTGATACCATGTGAAATTCCACAGGGGTATATCACTGAGCTTGAACAAACCTCATAATTTCACACTGTTATTACTGAGAAGAATTAGACAAAGACATGGATCAATTCACTCATAAAACTGAAACACACATGAAAAATTGATGTTGATACATTAATCAGATGTAAGCTGGAAATCAAAAAGTGTTACAATAAAATGAATTCGATACTCCCGGAAGGATTCAAATTCACCTCAAGTATAGGCTTAGTTTTCATTAGAACCATTTCTCGATAAGGTTCAATGGCCACCGATGATGAATAATCAGTTAACTGAGGTAGAACTGAGCATAACTTAAATGCGGGCACCAAAATAGGGGAGGAGACTCCAAAGGGGTGTATAACTAAGTGTCAGTGGTCAAAGTGGGCGCTCCTATACTCAGTAGCATTCAAACTAGGAGTTGTTTTCAGTTAACTTAGCAATCAAGGGGACAAGGATCCCCAAATCATGCACTGATTGTGTAGTCTCCTACATCTATACATGCAGATGCATTGGAGCTCCAATGATGTAAACAAGGAGCTCTGAGTGGATAGGAGGGCTAATGATGGCCAAAAACAAGCTCTATGGGGGACAAAGTAGGGACTAGGTGCTAGGAGACTCAACTTCCAATACATGGATGCATGGAGTGCTGCATGGAATGCATGGATGCTTGCAATTCATGCAATACCAAAATAAGATGGTGAGAATATTCCAACAATCCATTGGTTCAAAGTATGATTCAAACTTCTGCAAACAATCTAAGGCTCTTGACTCTCTGCTATGAAATTCTCTCAATGCACTCAATCGCTTGGGAAATAATAGAGCGTCCCTCCAATTATTTCCAATGTTTAAATCTGTCCTTCAATCCAACCTGTCAGTGTTGTTTCCCAATAAATTGAGTAGATTGGACCAAATCTTGGCAATGATTACCCTTTCTGGTGGCAATCTTGTTCACACAAGCACATCTTTTCGTAATTTAATGCAAGATGCTCCACTAACGCCGCCACCTTTTTTATAATTAATATACCATTTATTGAGCACGTGGGAAACTATGACACCGACCCAACTTTGTCAGAGCTATGGATTATGTACAATTTCCCACTATGACTACATAACCTTCAACAACTTAAACCACGGTTTAACTAACTTCAACTAAACTAACTTTGACAAAGTTATTCTACGACAAGCTGCACTTCAGCAAAATTATGAAATATAACTTCGACACTAAAATTACTTGGACTTTCCTAAAATTATGACTTCAACAAAAACTTGGCTTTGACACTAAAAGAAATTGGGGTTTCCTAAAAAAAATTCATATATACAAGCATTTGTACATATTTCTTCACTACAAGAAGGCACGACTGCCCCTATAAGGTTTCAGTCGGCTTCCATTTACCAAACCCTTGAAGATTTCTCCATGCAAGTTATATAATTGTACAACACATCTCTCTATGATAAATTTAATGACATAAGGCCCTAACCAATGTGTTTTGATATTACCTAGATGCTTGAGAAACTTACTATCTTACAGGGGTACTAGATTTCCTCTCTGAAACTACTTCCTTGTGATGTTTTGATCATGCCATGCCTTTTCACGATCCTTTTGGACTTATTGTTGGAAACTTGCGATGAACTTATGTTCTTCCAACTGTAGTAGTTGCAACAACTATTCCTTGATAGCACCAGTGTCTGACATACCCGTGAATGAATCAACCCTTAAGCTCGACACAATGTATTCCATAGGCATAACACCTTCCTAACCATAAACCAGTTTGAATGGTTCCTAGCCTGTCAACTTCTTACATGTTGTCCTGTATTCCTATAACACTGCAGGGATCCTTAAATCCCAATTGTCACGGATCACATTGCAAACCTTCATCAAAGCATGTTCCAGTATCTTATTGAATGCTTCAACAATTCCATTAGCTTGTGGGTGATATGCAGTGCTTTTCCAGTGATGAATTTGAAATTCTTGGGTAAGTGCCTCAATAATTTTGTTGACAAAATGAGATCCCTGATCACTCATCAAAACTCGTGGGAAGCCGAATCTAGTTACTACATTTTGAAATAAGAACTTCATAGCAGTTGTAGCACTAGAATCCTTCATTGATTCAGCTTCATCCCACCTAGTCAAGTAGTCTGTCATAGTAATAATATAGCACACACCTGATCTCTTGGCGAGGGAATTGATCGTTCCTATGAAATCAACAACCCATTTATCAAAATCCTGCAAAGTAACCCGTGGTACTAACAAAATATCATCCCTTCTAGATGGTTTCCAATTCTTTGTAAAATATCACAAGAGTGACAATACTCCTTTGCAACTTTATGTATTGTAGGCCACCAAAGTCCTGCTCACAATATATTCTAGGAGGTGTATTTTCCTGCGTAGTGGCCTCCTACGAATCCTTCATGAGATTCGGCCAAGACCATTCGTTGCTCATGCTTCATAACACAGCACCTCAATACTTCATACGGTCCCAGTTTATATAATTGACCTACAATCAATTGGTAATCTACTACTTTTATAACCAAGTGTTTCTTTTGATTGACAGATAGCCCCACTAGTGTTAGTCCTCTTGCCATAAAATTTACAATGTCTTTGAAATATTCATCTACCATGCCAACCAAGAACATCTGCACATTTGGGAGATTATCATCCAAGTTATCTGGCTCTTCCCATGTTTCCAACCTCAACAAATGGACAGGTCCTGCATTTAACCTTCCTGGTTTGATTATGATTTCAAATTCATACGCTTGAAATAATAAGAGCCATCTGCAAATTATCCCCCCCAACACTGGCTTGTTAACTAAGTACCTTAAAGCAGAATGATCAGTAAACATTTTAAAGTGACCTCCTAATAGGTAGTGTCTAAATTTATGTAGTGCATAAACCATGCCTAACCCTTCTCTTTTTGTCGTAGTATAATTTTTATCTGCATTGGATAACTTCCTACTAGCGAATGTGATGGGATGATCAATGGATCCATCGTCGAGTTGAGACAAGATTGCACCCAATGAAATGAATGATGCATCCGCATGAACATGAAATTCCTTTTTCCAGTCAAGGAACACCAAAATAGGCGTAGTCGCCATCTTTTCTTTCAATGTGTCAAGGCTCTAATGGCATTCTTCATTCCATTGAAATTTGGTGTGTTTCTTTAACACCTTCTCCATTGGTATTGTAATCTGTGCATATCCTTTAATGAACTTCCTGTAATATCTCGTATGTACCAGTGTTGTTCTCAATTGTCTCATTAATGTTGGTGGTGGTAAGTCAACAATAATGGCGATCTTCGCAAGATATACCAACAGACCCTGTTTGCACACTACATGGCCAAACAATATGCCAAATAGCGCACAAAAAATACATTTATTCAAATTCAAAGATATATGATACTGTATACAACATTCCAACATCAATCTCAAATTTTCAACATCATTCTTCAATAATCCATAAACTGTCCGATCATCAAAATATACCTCTAGGAATTTATGGATGAACTCATTGAAAGCTGCGACCACAAATATGTAAAAGATAGTTGGGGAATTCTTATGACCAAAAGGCATGACTGTGTACTGATATAAACCCCATTCAGTCACAAATGTGGTCTTGTGTCGATCCTCCTTAACAATCTTAATTTGATGATACCCCAAAAATCCATCCGTGAATGAATAAGCTTCATGTCCTCCAACATTCTGTAGTACTTAATCTGTAAATGGTGTTGGGAATGGATCATGTAGGCAGGCATCATTCAATTTCCTTAAATATACAAAAATTCGTACTTTTCCCATCTTCTTAACTTGAACAACCATTGGGCTAATCCATTCAGATTCTTCCATAGGTTCAATAATTCCTGCATCAAGCATTCTATCGAGCTTCGCTCGCACCTTTTCCTTATATCTTGGATTCAATCTGTACGGTCGTTGCTTAATTGGATTTGCATAAGGTTTTAAGGGGATTTTAATTTCTCCTAGGTCACTAACAATACCCTTGATATCAAAAAAATTTATAGTGAACAAATTTTTATATTCATGTAATAGGTCAGTAATATTCCCTACAGTCTCATCGTCCTAATAATCACCAATATTAGCAAACTTAGGATTTTCACATGACCCAATATTTACCTTCTTTGTTTTTAGTGACTGCAAGAATTTATCAAACTTGATCTCTGGGCCCTCTAACTCTCAACTTCCCTCTATCTATGGCATATTCACATCCCTTGGATAATCATCTGGGTCACCAAAAATATTATAGCATTCCATTGCTTTCTCAAGTGTCACAGTCCATTGCAGCAAGTTGGATGGCTGCACCAGTATTTCTTCATCAATCTTGGCCTTGATTATTTGGAGAGCTTCATCTATTGATGGATTCTCATATTCATAACTTAATTTCTTTCTAAAATTGATATCCATATTCTCCCAACCCGTTGTACCTTGTCTAAGTTCCAGCGATGTATACTAGATTCGCGGGATAGTATCCAAAGTGTGGATGAACATGTGGACCCACTCTTGCTTCAGTATATGTTCCCATTCTCTTGTGCATAATGCCAGATGGTCTACTAGATTGGTTAACCCATTATACTTTTCTTGCTTATAGTATATGCTTTCGCCAAACCGGACTTCAAGCAACTTCTTACACTGTGACCAACTATGGATTTTCTCCTTATGAGTAGACCACCACCTCATCGGGGTAGTTTTCATTGATACATCTTAATCTAATATTATTTATGTATAGGTACCTTTACTTCAAAATCAGAAATAAAAATAAAAATAAAAAATAAAAAAATTAGGTAGCCCCTCATAAGTAGGAAGATCACATACCTCTTTACCAACCCAACACAATGATCTAGTAATGTGAGCACATCTTGTAGATACTTCATGTAGTCAATTCTACCAATTCTCCAACGCTTCCCCTGAGTATGAAGAACATGAGCTAACACTTCGCCAACTTAGTGTACCATCTGCAGTTGGATTAACATAGTTATCCATTCTGGAAGTGACCTTATAGATATTGTCTAATTCTACAGTGGCATATTCCTCTCGAATAGGTTCGACATACCTCAAGCCTTACATAGGATCTAATGGTGAGACAACTCTCATATCTCCTCCTTCAAACGTCATCAACCTGTTCTTAAGATTTATAATTGTCTAGTTTTCAATTTCCCAATCAATACCAAGCAATTTTGGATATGGGTTGGTGTCATATACAATTTCAATAACTTCAAAGTCAGCATAGCTTCGCAAACCATCAATGTCAACATGGACGCCCACCATTCTGCCAAATGGTATTACTTTTTGTTGATTATCTAATCACAATTGGACAGGTGACCAAACCAGCTTAAGCTTCCCCATAGCTTCCCATGTATGTTTAGTTATGACATTGACATATTACCCCAAATCCAAAATAATTAAATCCATGTCCAAGTCCCCAACCTGCGCATTGAGTCACAACTCCCTTCCTGTTCTTGTCCTCTTTTGCAAATTATTTAACACTTTTTCTTGAGATGTGTCTCTTTCTATTTCATCAACTAAATTCTGCAATTCCTTTAAAGAAGCTTCATATTTCAATAATTCTAAACATCTTTTAGAAAGTTCTTTAATGTACTTACCTTCCCTGAGCACCCATTTTTAGTTGTTCTTTAATGCACTGGCATATCATATATAGGGACTTCTTTCAAGACTAGAGAAAAGGACGTCGAAGGTCCCCTTTGGGTCATAATAAATTCCTTTCTTGCATCCAAAAATGTATGCTTTTCCTTCTAAACATCAAATGGTAGTGGTCATCGTACTGCAGGGTTGATTTTGGGACCATGTGCATCCATACATATCTCTCTATATACTCCTATCGCATATCCTCTTCTTCTCACAACAACAATGGTCGGTTGCTCTTGTTGAGGTTCCATTGATATCTTCTATACATTCTGACTCTGGTTCTGGTTCCGACTCTGATTTTCCTTAGCTTGCCACTTCGCTATGAGTTGTGGACAATATTCAATAGTATGGTCCAATGCTCGACAGTATATACACGTTGAACAAGGATTTGGACAATATTTGGAAAAATGTCATGGTGTACTGCAGTTGTAACATATTGCATGGCCTCTTTCTCGACTAAATCCTTCTCGTCCTCATCCTCGAAAGCCACCTCTTGGTTTATTAAACTGTGCACTACTCCCTCTCCTTTCTCTTCACCTTTCATCCTATAAGTATCTGTAGTTCTTTCTGAGAGCAGTTGATATGCTCAACATTCCTTCTCATCATGACCAACTGAATGGCAAATTTTGCAAAACAGGTTTTGTGGTGTACTTGCAATTTTATGTAATAACACTCTTCTGGTCGATGTCCTTTGGTTTGACAGATTCTACACCGAGTTCCAACTCCAAGATTCAACGAATAAGGATCTATGACAACAATATAGTCTTGGAAAGTTGTGCACTAATCTTTTGAGTGGCCCTCCTCCTTACATATTGTACACCAAACATATTCTCTTTTGTCCTTTCCTTTCTTAATGTATTTAATCTATATTGACAAGTTTTCCAACTGCGACTGGATTTGAGCCATACCAGTTCCATTATTTCCTATGGGAGATGCCTCCAACTTCATAGCTAACTCAAGGGCCTCATTCTGCGACACAATCTTTTGTTGCATCAAGGGAACTCTGATATGAGGTAGTTGACAGCTATAAACCACTCCTTATGTTGTACATTAGTCATCTAAAAACTTACATGGGCCATCAATGTCTTGAATCCCTAGTCGAGGTCCCAGACATACTCATTTGTTGTTTACTTGGTCTCTTTGAGTTCAGTAATACAATGTGACTCGGATTTTGTATTCTTAAATTCACTTTTTAAAGCATCTCTAATTTCCATTAGAGTCCTCAGTGGTTGTCCAATAGCTACTTGTGAGAAATTCATGAACCAAAATAAAGCGCAACCCCTAAAGGTCGTAATCAGTTGCGCCAATTTTACATTATCATCTTTCCCTTACCTAAAAATCCAGACTGCATTACATAAAAACCAATGTTGTTCTAGGTCCTCTTACCCATTTCCATGGAATATTAGGAGTTTCATATCATCCCCAGCCATTCTATTCCTTGGAGCTATTGGATGATTTTGTATCACAGGACCAACACTTACAGTAGGGGTTTTCGTCGAAGTACTATTCTGACTACTACTACTATTACTTGTTTGAATCAACTGCAACGGGCTAATATGTATTACCTCAGTTTCTAGAGAAGCACGTGGGATCACAAGTATGTCGCAGTGTCTGGTCTGATCTAGTTCAACAGAATCATAGTCCCATTCTTTAGTCACACCAAAACCCTTTCCTCTTTTCATATTTCTCCTCCTCTTACTTGGATGAAATATTCTTCCACTTCGCAGTAGACCACACTCTTCGTTTTTTTCACTATCTCCTTCCCTTTTCATATCAGCTCACTTCCCACAACATACTCTCAGACCATTCTCCACTAACATCCCAAACCACCACGCACTATTGATTTACTCGTTGGATTCCATTCTCATAACCCCTTTTCACACAGTAGCATTTTAATTGACAACTTTAGAGATTTTAAGTACTAACCTTGCAGACCTTGGAAAAAATCCCTTTCAGCGGTGCTATAGCACTTTGTGGTGTCTACAACAAATTCAGTAATATACCCTTCCAATATGCTATCTAACCATAAATCAATAGCTTGGGATATTTGGCTATCAATACATTTAAGGGTTTGAATTAGCTCAGGTGCTCAAATTGTAGTCTCATCTCCTTGAAATTTCTTCTTCTACGTAGTTAACCTTTCTAGCCATTCATGCAATAAAATAGGAAATTCTCTAAAAAATACTTCATGAAGATTTGATAAAACATACTCACCTAACCATGTTTCATCATCCAATCGAGGATGCTTCTTCTGATCTTTAGAAAACTCTCTCATGTTTTGATCTACCCAATCCTAGATCTCGGTCTTATTAGGATGCCACATATTCCACATACCCCCTCGATGCAAGTCCCGGTCCCGGCAACAGAACCATTTGTTGGCGCAAATATACTTCGACCAGGGTTCATGCAACTAAACACCAAAAAATCCCCAAGATACTGACCTGAAATGATTTAACCCTTTTCAGAAACACCTCTGAAACATATGAAGTCTCACTTGAAGTACCTATGGCAGCTGCAGGAACCAACTTTCTCCAGTAACGAATGGGTGCGACAAAAATAGAAAAACCATAACCTCGACAGATAACTTTACTTAACACTTCACAAATTTTTTTACATTCAACATTGAATTAACTATGACAGATATTCATTCATATACCTTTCATACACATAGTTCATTGATCATTCATTAATATGTAGAACATAACAATAAACACAACATGCACATTGAACACCCGATATAACGTGGAAACCCAAATGGGAGAAAACCACAAAAGCTCTTTCTTTATTCAAGAGTCGCAGTAAAACATAAGCACTTCATGTTTGCAATGACTTACAGATTTTCCTTCTGTTACAATGAATCTGCGCACATAGCCTGCAAATTATGCGAATCCCCTCACAGCCAATATCCTCCACATACAAAACAGAGCTCTTCAAAATAGGACATTACTAGCTTGTTAATTCACTAACTCACTAACAGTCCCAAAATTCCCAAACCTTTACATATTTATAGGGTGCACACAACCTGCCCCGCTCCCACTACTCCACTAACTAACTAATCCACTCATAAATGTAAGTGGACAAAAATTTCTAACTAACTTATTTAACTCTGCCCTTGACAATGTCGAAATTCCTTGTTTCCAGGATTCTCGGCCGCTTTATAGGATTTGGCCGCTCCGTCGGAATTGAATGTTTCTCGTCGGACCACTTTTCCTTGGCCCAATTCACACCAAAATTTCACAAAACTTTACCCAAAACTTTACCTAGCCCAAAACCAAGGTATATCTAGGGGACTTATAACTAGTTGGAAAGAGAGGTCTTTCCTTTGTTCTAATAGCTAGGCAATTTTTTCAATTCTAGGAGCTACTCTCTTCTCAAAGGAGATTGGTCTAGACATTACCTTTGTCAATATTTATGGTCCTTATCCGCAAATAGTAGTCTATTGGGAGAAGATGATTCATTTTGGTCTATTATCCAAGGATAGGGTGATTCTTGGTGGTGACTTAAATTTCTTATTGGATGATATCGAGATATGGGGTAGGAATTCTCATAGGGATTCCATTTTTTATTATTTCTCTATGCATTTGGAAGAAAATAGCTTTTTCGATACCATTCCAGCCAAGTTGAGGCCTACTTGGAGAAACATGAGGACTGGTGCAGATAGGAATGCTAAAAGGGTAGACATATTTCAAATCAATGAAGGTACTCTTCATTTGGTAGTCAATGCAAATTAGTGGGTAGGTATGGGTGGAGAGTCTGATTACTTCCTAGTTTTTTGGATGTGAATTTGGGTCAGGTTAATCCCCCGTGTAATTTTAAGTTTCATTCTATTTGGATGGAAGATGAGGGGTATAAGAAAATGGTAAAAAGTGTGTGGATCCCCTTTGTTGATACTAGAAGGGAATCATAAGGGATGTAATTTCTGAATAATCTACAGAAAATTAAAGCAGAGCTAACATCTTGGGTAGCTGAGAGAAGGAAGGTGTAGCAAGCTGATTTGTGCACTATAGAGAAGACTTTGGACTCCTTTAATGCTCGTAATATTGAATAATTTAGGTCCTTGGATCAAAAAAAAATATTGTGGACTTAGAATACAAAAAAAAATATTTTAGCTGAGAATGAGGCTATATGGAGATTAAAAAGCATAGCTATTTGGTTAAAAAATGGGGGCGATAATACTAAATTTTTCTATAATGTTTCCAATCACAGAAAGAACATAAACTCTCTTTGTCATATGGAGGATGAAGATGGTGTATAGGTTTCATGTTTTAGGAATATTGTTGATGTAGGAGTGGCTCGTTTAAGCAAACTCTTTCAGGAAGATGATAGAGCTTCGATGGTGCAGATGATAAGATTTATTGCTTTCTACCCTTCTTTTGTGGGAGAGGATAAAAAATCAAACCTTATGGAGGAGGTGTCCATGGAGGAATTAAAAGTAGTTGTCTACTTTATGCACAAGGATAAAAAACCTGAGCATGATGGTTGGCTAGTGGAGTTTTTCTCATGTTTTATGGAATTATTTGAACTGGATTTCCTCAAAGTTATTGAAGAATCAAGGGTTAATGGTAGGTTTCTGGTTTCTTTCAACTCTAATTTTATATCACTCATTCCTAAGTCAGACAGAGAAGGAAATATGGAGGATTATTGACCTATTTCATTGTGCAATTGTATTTACAAGTTGATTGCAAAGGTCATAGCTAGAAGGATCAGAGGTATACTGTATATTTCACTTTCACAAGAATTGTTTTCTTTCATGATGGGTAGACAAATTAATGATGATGTTGGTACTACTAATAGGAAGTTTTGCATATTGTAAAGGAAAATAATATTCCAGCTATGATTGTTAAACTTGACTTATCAAAGGAATATGATAGGGTCAATTGGCTCTATTTGAGATTGGTGTTGTTACAGGTTGGCTTCCATATCCAAGTAGTAAACTGGATAATGTCTCATGTTCAATCAGTTTCCTTCTTTTTTTTATGGTTCTACATCATATTTCTTTAGGATGACTCAGGGTTTGAGTGGAGGATTACCCTTGGCTCCTTTCCTGTTCATTTTAGTGGTGGAAGGACAGAGCATAATTATTATCATGCCAAGATTAATGGTTCTTTCAGAGGTATTTTGATTAGAATTCTAGTCAGTGTTACTCATCTTCGCTGTGTAGATTATATTCTGTTTTTTCTTTTCTTTTGGGTCGAGGAGAGAAGTTGGTATTATTCAAAGGTCTTTTAGATATTTTTGTTGAGGCATCTAGTATGGTTTATAATGAAAGGAAATATTCCCTATCCTTTTTAAATTTGGTCCATGTTTCCATTGATTGGATTAGTACTCAAATAGCCTTTTCTTTACCAAATACCCAAAATGGTCTCAAGTATTTGGGATTTGTGTTAAATCCAAATGATTATCATTGGAGGGATTGGGATTGGATCCTAGGGAAGATTGAGAAAAGATGATATATTTGGTGCAATAAATGGTTATCTAAAGGGGGGAACCTAGTTTTGGTCAAATCTGTTCTAGAAGCCATCCCAATGTACTGGGTGTCAATGGCCCATGTTCCTTCAAGTATTATGGATCAGATTATAAAGTTGAGTTTTAATTCTATGGAAATGGAATCAAGAGGGAAAATATTTCTATTGGATAACTTGGAATAATATTTCTTTACCAAAGGAGTTGGATGGGTGGGGTCTAAAGAATCTCCACTATTTTGCAAAGGATATTACTACTAAAGGAGCCTAGAGAATCCTTAAAGGTGAGGGGATTTGGGTGTCAGTTGCACTACAAAAATATATTTCTCTTATTTCTATTCAGGAATGATTTAGAAGCAGAGAAAAATTAGTCAGGAAGGTCTCAAATATGTGGAAATTTGTCATCAAGGTTGTTGAAGTTACAGGGGATTGGTTAGAACGGAAAGTTGGGAATGGAAAAACGGTAATATTGGGTCATGACCCCTAGATAGGTAGTGGTGGTTCTCATAGGATTCCTTTATCTTTGGTTGTATACTTAAGTAATCAGGGTTATATTATTTTGGAGCAAATACGGGATCATGCCAACACCTCAGTTATGAGGCAAGAATGGTTAAAGGAAAATAATTTGGGGCTTGCGAACATGGATGATAAGGATATGTCAGATAGGTATACCAAGGCACTTCAATCTATCCATATTAGATTGGTGGATCGGTAAGATGAGCTGGTATGGTCTAGGAATGCCTCTCGTGGTCATTATACCCCTAGTTTAGGCTATTTGGTTATCAGAGAAGAAGAAGATATTCCAGAGCCTAGATGGTGGTCTACAGTTATATGGAACGATAAGTTCCCTTTGAACTCAAAAATATTTATGTGGCTAGCCTTATATCAAAATTTATTTGTTTTGGATATTATGCTTAAGAAATTATGGTGCAATCCCAGTTGATGTCCTTTGTGCAAAGATAACAGAGAGAATATAGAACATCTTTTCTCTTTTCTCTTATGTTAAGAAGGTGTGGGATTATGTCATTCAAGCTAGTGGTATATAGTTTACCTAGGCTGGTCAGGATCTTGAAGCTACTCTGGATACTTGGTATATTAATGAAATTTTCAAGGACTACTTGGCCCTCCCTCTTATTCTTATGTGGGGGGTCTAGTTATCAATAAATAAATCTATTTTTGAAGATATTATATTATCTTCCCCTATTTGTGCAGCTAATGGATTAGCCATCCTCAATCAATTTCCTCAGAATGAATTCAAGCAACCTAATAGGAGGATTGTGGAAGAAAACATAGATATATCTAGCAGTTGGTTATATTTTGATGGTGCCTCTTAAGGAACTCCTACTTAGGGAGGGGTTGATGGCATAATATATATCTCAAAGACTCATTGGATCAAGTTTGCATCTAGGTTGGGGGACAATTCTAATAACAAGGTAGAATTGATGGCTCTTAAGTTGTCCATGGGCTTATCCATTATGAAAGGATTTTAGAAAATTCAAGTTTTTGGGACTCCAAACTAGTCATTGACTAGTTGAAAATGAGGAGACACCCAAGGAATATTCTTATCATTCCTATTTATGAATATATCCTTAGACTGCTTGGGTTGTTTCGGGTTATAAAATTTGATCATATACATAGAGAAAGAAACCACCTGGATGATCATTTGTGTAAAACAAGTTTACAGGTGGGAGTGGGCACTTGGCATCATTGGGAGATGGACAATGAGACCTAGAAAAAACATGATTTTGGCCCATATCCAGGCTAAAATAGTGTTATTCTACAGGATTTGCAACTCTTTTGTGTGTGGTTATTGATTCCTTTTTTTTGAAGTATGAGGATCTATGTTATATTCACTGTATTATCATGTATCAGGAGATGTTCTTTTTGTCACCTCTTTCAGTTAGTGTTTTAACACTATGTAAAGTTTAAATATGACAACAAGGACCAACATTCTATGTACAATATGGTATTCTTTAATATAAATTGGATTGCGCATCTTTTTCCAAGGAAAAAAAATTAAGAGGGCATTGACCTTGTTATTCCCTGGACCAAGCCACCAAAATTTGGCTCAAAATATTTATTTTGCGAAGTTACTTAGGAATAATGAACACAAATATTGGAAAAATCCTTATTGGATTCATAGCGATTTGAGATGAAGGGGGAATAAGCCAATTTGCACAAATTTTGCGAAACAACGTAAAATTTGTGACGGGACATTTCATGTTAAAACAAATGGATTCCTTTGGACTAGATTTTATGATACATTTGTATCATTCCCTTGGCCAACGCCGATCCCTTCAAGTATATTTTATTTATTAGCACATAGGGATAGGATTTTCCCATGCAAAGCCAAATTTCACACATTTACGTCCTTGAATTTTCCTTAGGTTCCACTTTGTCCAAAGAATTATGTCACGATTTCTAACTTATCCCCATGATGCTCATATAATGATATAAATCTAACTACTACAGGTTTTTCTATTTTAGTATATTTTTCATTTTGTCACTCATTATGTTCATCGCCACTAACATTGGGAGATTCATGGCCTATTAGTTCATGTAAATCCTCATTCTTCACCCTTATCATTCACTGAAATCAATCATAGGAGTGGTTAATGTTGATTTTGTGACATTTGGTTCACACCAAGATCTGATCAAGAAATTATAACTCTCACAAGTAATTCTCACACAACTAGTCAAGAACACTGAAAAGCATTCACATGTGATGCAAACAGAATTAATCTCATGAATAATAATACATCAGCCAACCTTGGGAAATTAATAGTATGTCAATACTAATATAATTAAATCATATATTTGAATTCATAAGGATTCCATTCGAATCCTCACAAAAGCAGACTTACTAAAATTATGCAAAACCCCCCTAAGTGGCAAGTGTTCTTTCCAAGTGACTCCAAAAGCTCGCAAATTTCTGATTTAGTGATCAGATAGTGATGTGTGATGGAAAATAATGCTAAATCTATAATTTGGAAGGAATAAACATCATGGAGGATGAGTTGGCCAAAAAACAGTTATGACTAGTCAACTAGATTTCACCTTTCACCAAAAAGTGGTAAAAAGCAGTAAAAGCAGTCGAGGCACCTTTCTATTCTAGGATTAGCTAAAAATAGCTAGAATATTATCCAGGATCTCCAGAAATGCGCTCTAGTGACTTTAGGAATCTTTTGGTCCACACAATGATGACTTGTGGTCCACACAATGGTTATTTAGGCCAACTACCTAGTCTAATACATAGGAATTAATAAAAAATGATTAATTAATGCTAATAAGGTAATAAATGACATGGATGGGTTTTAAATATTCCAACACCCCCCATAAGTCTGACATTATGTGCTAAAAATTAGAAATAAAAATAGGGCCCAGTAACAAGACATGGTCACCCTGTACAATACTGCCTTGTCCATGAAACAAGGAAAGAAGGAAAACCTCATGAGAAAATCCTCCCCTAAAAAATGGACATAATAAAAATTGAAATATTGTTGATCAATCCTTCACTCCACCACATGTTCAACCATCCCAAGCAGTGATCTCAGATAGCTGAAAGTATTCTCAGTAAAAGCTTTGGTGAAGATGTCTACAGTTTGCTCACCAGTTGGGCAATACTGCAAGTCAATGATTTGGTCATGCACTAAAATCTCGATGTAGTGCATATGGATCTCAATATGCTTGGTCCTTTGTATCTATACTGGATCACTTGAGACCCTTATAGCACTCTGATTGTCACAAAATATGAGAGTAGGAGTACTAAAGGAAATCTCAAACTCTGAAAGAATACCCTGCAACCACACACACTAAGTAGCAGTATTCACTGCTCCTCTATACTCAGCCTCTGATGAAGATAGTGCAATTGCACTCTGTTTCTTACTAGACTAGTAAACAGGACCACCTCCAAGCATGAATACAAATCGAGATGTGGACTTTCTATCAAGGCTATCACCATCCCAATCTGAGTCAGTAAAGCCAAGAAGATCTAGGCTAGAATCAACAACATAGTGAATCCCATCATACTTGGTGCCTTGCACATAATGCAAAATTCTTTTTGAATCCCTCCAATGAAGATCATGTGGATTATCCATGTATCTTGAAGCCACACTCACTGCATATGCAATATCAGGTCGAGTATGAGTCAAGTATAACAAGCTGCCAACAAGTTTCCTATACAAGGTGCTGTCCACCAATGGTGTAGAATCTGCTTCTTCAAGTCTAACTCCTGAAAGGAAGGGAGTATTTGAAGGCTTGCAATCATCCATATTAAACTTCTTTAGCAGGTCAGATGCATATTTGTACTGAGATACCTTAGTTCCATTCTCAATTTGAGAAATCTCAAGCCCCAAAAATTGCTTAAGAAATCCCAATTCAGTCATGGAAAAAGCTTGATGCAAAGCAGTCTTTAATGAAGCAATTTGATCAAGTGGAGCTACATGTGATTAGTAGGTCATCAACATATAATACAATAATCATAATTGAGCCATCAATCATCTTCATGTAAACATTTGGATCATATTTTCATCTAGCAAACGATTGTGACAAGAGAAAGTTGTCCATTTTGGCATACCAAGCCTTGGGGGCTTGCTTAAGCCCATATAAGGACTTACTCAACCTGTACATATAGTTAGGATCAGGTGTATAGCCTTCTAGATGCTGCATAGAAATATCTTCCTCAATATGTCCATGGAGGAAGGAACTTTTGACATCCATGTGATGTACTTCCCAACGCTTGGCAATAGAAATTGCCAAAACTAGTCTTATCAAATCCTTCTGTGAAACTGGTACAAAAGTCTCATTGTAGTCAAGGAAATGGAATTTGGATAAGCCCTTTTCCACCAGCCTAGCCTTATATTTTACTTTTGCACCATCAAGTGCACACTTGGTATTGAATATCCACTTACACCTTACCAATTTTCTGCCTAGGCAGAGCTTGACTAGCTCTCATGTCTCATTCTTTTGCAGTGAATGAAACTCCTCATCCATAGAAGCCTGCCATCTTGGGTCATGTGAGGCTTCCTGGATAAGAATCCACCATCAAATAACATCTCTCAGATAATTAAGGATCATTCACATTGAGAGCATTCTCAAATTGTGATCTAGTCCTCCTTGTGTCCTGAGGATTTCCCACTAGTTCACGAGTTGCTTGAAGAGTCTTAGAAGCCCACTTTGGCCTTGTTGGTGAATTAGGATCTATAATAAAAATTTCTTCATCATCAGAAATATCAGAATCAAAAAATTCAAGAGGAACTTCACTTACATCTTCAAGTGGTGGTGTGGATGGCTCTCCAATTTCAACATTCTGTGAGGGCTCTTCTTCGAATTGAACACTTATTTCAATGAAGGATTTTTGAGAAGTCACGTTCAGAAGCTTGTATACTTTGGAGTCCTCTAAATATCCAATAAAAATACATGGTTGGATATGGGGCTGCATATCCCTCCTCTTCTCAAGTGGAATTCTATCCCAAGCCTTGGAGCCAAAAATCCTAAAATGAGAAATATCAGGTTTGTGCCCAGTCCAAGCCTCAAAAGGAATGATTCCTTTTAGTGCTTTGTGAGGCGCTCTGTTCTATATGTAAGTGGAACAATTTATTTCCTCATCCCAAATCCTTGGAGATAAGGACTTTTCCTCAAGCATGCATGTGGCCATCTTTTTCAGAGATCTGTTCTTCATCTCAGCAACACGATTCCGTTGAGGTGTGTAGGGAACAGTGTGTTGCATCTGTATGCCCGAAGAGGCACAAAATTGCTGAAAATCAGATTTGATGTACTCCCCACCATTATCAGATCTAAGGATCTTGATATGTCTACCAGACTAGTTTTCAATTGGGACCTTGAAAAGCTTGAACATACCGAACACTTCAGGCTTTAACTTGATGAAATAGATCCAACAATACCTGGTAAAGTCATCTATGAAGGTAAGGATGTATTTAGCATGGTTCAAAGACTCATGGGGGAATGGACCTGATATGTCACTATGAATAAGCACCATGGATGTTGAGTTTCGCTCAGTTTTGGCTCTTTCAAACTTATGCTCTATGTGCTTTCCTAGGATGCAGCTTTGATAGACACCTTTAGAAAACTTGATATTGGGAAGCCTTATGACCATTTCTTTCTCATGAAGTTGGGAAAGATATTTGTAATTTAGGTGACCAAATATTTCATGCCATAATTTGCTTGACTCATTGGCATGGGTTAATAGAGCAGAAGGTGAGGGGAATGGCACAAAATGAGAAAACCTATATATTTTTTAGCTATGGTCAGCAGAACCTAAGGCAACAATTCAGCCTATTGACATTTCACATATTTCAACATCATTAGGTGTGAATATCGTCTTTTTGGGTGACCCAGTGTGAGTCATCTGGTATATTGACAAAAGGTTAGCAGCAAGTCCTGGTACATAAAAAATATTAGTGAATGATCCAAAATCTAGATCAATGTTTCCTTTACCTTTTCTTGAAGTTTCAGAATCATCACCCAACACAATGGTTGGACCACTGGAAGAGTCAAGAGATGAGAATATATCTCTTGTGGACACCATGTGCCTTGAAGCTCCAGAATCAATTATGAATGAGGTAGGATATGATGTGCTTTCCATCAGTGCATGCACTCGCTCCTTATCTTCAAAATTTTGTCCTCCATCCTTCCTCCTTGCACTCTCGGGAAGAGGAATGTTGGCTTTCTCCAGGAGTTGAGCCATTTGATCAATGGTCTTCTTCATGCAGGACATTTCAGGATGAAATCCCCTATTTCAAGAGTTACACTTTGCATTCTCATTCCTCTTGTTTGGATTTCTCTTGAAATTTGAGTTTGAGGAGTCTTCATGGACTTTCTGTTTGTCCTTCCTCTGATCAGTGGGTTTCTTGAAATTTCCCTTCTTCTTGCCTTTCAAACTCCTTGAATCTCCAATAGTCAAACAATTATCTTTTTATGGATTTTTTATGGCTCCCATCAAGACCAACTTGTCTTGTTCTTGTGTAAGAGACTCCATGAATTCTGAGACTGTAGGAGTCTTCCAGTTTCGAACTGCCTTCCTTGTGGCATGGAAGGTCGAAACAAAGACTGAGTAATCTGGTCCAAGCTTGGACAGAATGGCCAAGATTAGTTTCTCATCCTTTTTATCAATTCCACATTGCTTCAACTGTAGAACAAGTGACTTGAACTTTGAGAAAAAATCCTGGAGGTTCTCAAAATTTCTTGGACTCAATGAAACAAGTTCATTATCCAGTTGGTGGCCTCTTAATTCATCTGTCTTGCCAAACAAGTCTTGGAGATTTAGCCAGACTTCATTGGGCGAGGTAAGACCATCTAGATGGAATAAAAGATCCATGGATGTGGTGATACATATCAAACCATAGGCTTCATCTCTTCGATTATGCCACTTTGATTTCTCAATTGTTGAGGTTGGCTCAGGTTCAGTTGCCATAGTCACCCTGTAGAGGCCTTTGATCCTCAACATGATCTCCATCTGCGCTTTCCAGACAAAATAATTGAATGGAGTGAGGATGATCTGATGTGACTGATTCATGGAAGCTCTCAAATATCTTTTAGAGTGGTTTGGGTGCGCCCTCTAGGTGATTGATTGCACCCTGTAGATGACTGAATGCGCCCTCCTTGAGACTGGTTGGATCCTACAAGACAATCAATGGATAAAAGAATAGATTGATAGCTTTGATACCATGTGAAATTTAGTTCACACTGAGATCTAATCAAGAAATTACAACTCTCACAAGTAATTCTCACACAACTAGTCAAGAACACTGAAAATTAGTCACATATGATGCAAACAGAATTACTCTCATGAATAATAATACATCAGCCAACCTTGGGAAAGTAATAGGTTGTCAATATATAGAATTACATCAGATATTTGAATGCATAAGGATGCCATTCCAATCCTCACAAAAGCAGACTCACTAAAATTATGCAAAACCCCCTAGGTGGCAAGTGTGCTTTCCAAGTCACTCCAATGGCTCACAAATTTTTGATTTAGTGATCAGTTAGTGATGTGTGATGGAAAATCATGCTAAATCCAGAATTTGGAAGGAAGAAACATCATGGAGGATGATTTGTCCAAAAAACAGTTATGACTAGTCAACTGGCTTTCACCTTTCACCAAAAAGTGGTAAAAAGCAGTAAAAGCAGCTGAGGTGCCTTTCTATTCCAGGATTAGCTAAAAATAACCAAAATCTTATCCAGGATCTCCAGAAATGCGCTCTAGTGACTTTAGGAATATTATGGTCCACACTCATGACTTGTGGTCCACACAATGGTTATTTAGGCCAACTACCTAGTCTAATACATAGGAATTAATAAAAAATGATTAATTAAACATTAAAATACCTCAAAAAAACACAAGGGGGAAAGAAACTAAGCTCATTTTATGATCACTATGTTTTCACTCATACCTCATTTTAGGTTACCTTGGTTATTCAACCCCACTCATGTCATTCGACCAAATCTATTGCCACAATCCATGAGTCTCACTCATACAATCCATTTGATTTCATCACCATGGTCTCTAGTACATATTCAACAATATTCACCCCATTGTCTCCACTTGGATTTTGTCATATAGTCAAATCCATCTCCTTTGAGAATTAAGACGTAACCACAACAAATCCATAGTGCACATGGAATCAACCATATGTAACAACACAATCATGTCATCAATGCATATATTTAAATGCGTCTACCATAAAAAAATGCCTTAATGGAATCCCTTAACAAGAAATAATTATTCAAAAGAACCAATACTTATATGCAAGTAATAGACAACCACCCACATGAGAATTTGAACAAGGGATATCATAGTGGGAGAACCCAAGTACTAGGAGTAATCCCACTTTCAAATTTCATTTTCATTTAAATTTCATAAAAAAAGATTACAACTCATGTGATCAACAATTGCATTATGCAACCCATCACCCAATACCATAACATTGTAGAGGTAAGCCAACATGAAACAACCACTATTATCTCAAATATTTCCAGTGCTCGTTCCACTACTTAGTTGTACCTCCCTCTCATTAACCACTCGTTGACTCAAGAAAAATTTGTTGATGTATATTTAACTTCGGAATGTATTTCACATATATGTATATTGTATTCCTATAGAGATGTTATTATTCCTCTATACGGAAGTGTCATCATTTATATTGTAAGTGTCGTAACTTATACTTGATGGGTTATTAGACCACCTTGTTGGGGTCGGCCCTGTATAAGTCATGTGGGTCAAAGGGTTATTAGACCACCCTATTGGGGGTCGGCCATGTGGGTCAAAGGGTTATTAGACCACCCTAGTGGGGGTCGGCCCAATCAGCATTATGTTAAAGTGGTTAAGTTGAGGCCGACCTAGTTGAGTAAAGGTCAAGTCAAGTTAGTGTAGAAATAGAGAGTGTGTCTCTCTCATTTTACACATTCTATTCTCTCACTCACACTTGGGAGAGTGGTGCACTTGTGGAGGAGGAGGCTCTGCTACTAGGAGAAGACTATCTCTTGTATTCTGGTTGTATCATTGCTCTATCTACCTCTGAGGAAGTTATTGGGGTTTTTCACCTTTATGGTTTTCCCCAAGTAAACTCTATGTCTCTTGTGTGCTTGCATTATTGTGTCCATGATTGATATGTTGTAGATTTGCTGTACATGTTAATCTCTCAGTTCAGATCCTAGATCAAATTGAAGTGAATTCTGAAATTTAACATGGTATAAGAGCTAGCCTGGAAGAAGGCATGATATGGGATGTATGACACTTGTTGCACTTACGATGCTAGGGCTTGATATAGCAAAAACCAGTCATCATAGAACTTTCGCTTTAAATCCATTTTGGTGAAGTTTTCGGGTCTGAAACTTTTACAGGTCGAATATTAGATCCCCATGTACCTTGTGTCCAAAGGACAACCTCTAATTCGTTGTATTTTCTGATTTATGATCTATACAATATAGGGTTTCTGCCTCTTCCAGATCTGAGTCAAAAACAAGTGACCTTGGAAAAAAGGTCATAAAATGGGCTAGGAAGCTCCAAATGAAATTTCATAAAAATTTACAGGTAGTACACAGACCGTACTATCTCAAAAAAAATTTTCAGAGGCCGAAGTTGAACCAGTAACACGTGGCATGCCGTGCAAGTTTGATATCCTGTTTTATCCCATAAACAGGTCACATTGCGACACTTGGCATAACTCTCTCTCAGAGAATCCAATTGAGGTCAGACCTGTCGGGATGGAAAGATGACAGGTCAAGATATCTCAATAAAAATTTTCAGACCCTCTGGATCAAAAAGTTCGTAGTTACACTAGAAACAATCCTGTACATATTTCTGCCAAAACAAAATTATTTTTTAGCACCTTCATTCATGGCTTCCGGAATTTATGGTTTCGGAGAAAGTTGGAATTCTTGTAATCAGAGACCACAGCTGAATGCTACTCATCAAAATCAAAATTTAGAGACCAAGATCAGAATTTTTGGTTGGGCAGAAGGCCGGGCTTGATCAGATCCTAGTTCGGGACTTTGATTAGAAAAGTGGAAAATTAGGGCTTCTGTAAAAATGGGAATTTTTGAAATCTGTGACCACAGCTGGAAGCTCCTCAGAAAAATAGAATATTAGAGCTTTGGATCAAACCTTTTGATTGTGCAGAAGAGTGGGCTTCATCAAACCCCAGTTCAGGGTCACGTCCAGTGAATCCGGAAGTTTCAAAGGAAAAATTGAGGAGTGAAACTTTGCAGTTTTCAAATTCTAAATATACCAGCTTGATCAGCTCATCAAGGCGCATATTTCTATCCTTTCGAAAGTTTGAAATTCAAAGTTTTAATTTTTGGGGTTTCTCTGGAAAACCCTAATCCATCTCCAGGTCCAGTTCTTGCAAATCAAGTGGATTGGGTTAATCCTAGAAGAAGATGGATTGGCCACCTGCATAAGTGAAGAAGTTCATGTTTCAGAAGGAGATGAGGCTAAGGCCTTACATAAGAATATTACAAGAAATATCGACAGGTATGACTCATCCAGGTATGTCTCGATATTTGTTCATGATTAAGTTTATGATATGTTTGTCTTCATGTTATTACGGTTAGAACAATCTTGATTTTAGACTTGTCGTATCACCTTAACAAAATTATGAATGCATGCATTAGGGTGTTGACACTTATGATTGTACTAATGCATTATGGTGTTGTATGAGATTTATGTTGTCCACTAACATCCAAGAAAGACAAATCATGTTCTAGTTCAAGAACATATGATCATGATGACATGAGGACAAAGATTCATCCATTGTCATGGATCACTTAGAAGATCTACTTACGAGGTATGTATAACTTGGTTCTACAATGGTCAACTTATGAGACATGTAGGTTACTAGCACAAGTCATTGAAGAGAACCAGAAGACATTATGCGGGTATGTTAGAAATAACTAGCTAGCATGCTAATCCAGGTACGTTTTTCCTATATCAAGCTAGAATCCTACCTTGTGTTAGGATCTTATACTGTTGTGTTGTTGATAATGATTATTCATGAAGTCATAGGTTTGAATAGTCATGGTTTTATGCATATTATATCTCTTATCTTGATTGATGATTTAACTAACCAGAAGATTCCTATGATCAAATAAGAATATGCATGAGTAAAAGAAGACTTCCCTAAAACCTTGAATACTAATGTTTATTATCTGTGTTTGAAATGATCCTGACTATACATGCTTGAGATTATTGTGTTTTGATAATATTAAGATTATACTAATGAATGTTTGACTATGCATGAGACCTAGAGGATAACACAATGATGATACTAACAAGCATGCATAGGGATCGAGAATGAATATAAGTTCAAGGACAGGTAATCCAAGAAGCAAAGATCAAGAGGGAGCACACTCCAGTAGTTTCTACAAGGATACAAATATTCAGAGGGAGTTGACCACTTCTCACAATCCACATCAGAATGGAGTTGCAGAAAAGAAGCAAAGACTGAGAGGGAGTCAACCCAACAATCAAACAAAGATAAGTATTTGAATTGTCATTTCTTACATAGTTGTTTGTTTAAATAATGTTATTCAATAATGTATATACTGATGTTCCTACAATTAGGTTGTGTATTATGCATATTAGAATAGTTGCATTGATGAACATTATACTACTAATATACATGGGTAAGTGGCCTATGGCACTGTACAACATTCCATTGCTACTTATCTAGAATGAAACCTCTTTGCTGACATGTTGGGAGTTGTGCACACTCTTAACAATGTTCTGGTAGAGATTGGAAGGCATCTAGAAAGTTACGGGATATGGATAAATTTTGTATTGAAGCATTGGCTAAAGATAATTGCATGACTGTATGGCATATTTCTTTATGTGTAAGAATTTGTTTAGAAAACTATGAGATGTTTTCTAATCATGCAATTTAACTTGCTGTGTAGGAAAGATCGTATACCATCACCTACAAAAGAAGAACTACAACATTTGTTCAGCAACAAAATTATCTATTGAAGATATTGAAGTTCCCAGGATATGGGAAGAATGCCATGATCCGTCGATCATGAAGAATGATGTTTGGGATGTAGTCCCAAGACCTGAAGGGAAGTTTGTTATGACTTCCATATGGATCTATCAAGATCAATCATGCTGCAGATGGCAGCATAGAGAAATATAAAAGTGATGAAATAGAAAATACACCAGATGGATTTCAAGATAGCCTTCTTGAATGGTGTAGTTGAAGAAGAAGTGTATGTGGAGAAGCCACTTGGTTCTGAGACACATGACAGGGAGTCATATATGTGCAGAAGTTGGTATGGTAGGATAGACAGCTTTCTATCCAGTTTGGGCTTTACCAAGGGTAAAGCAGATTCCAACCTTTACTACAAGGTTGAGGAAGGCAATCTAGTGATACTACTATGTGGATGACCTGTTTGTAACAAGAGATGATAGATTGATTGCCGACACGCAGCGGAAGCTTGCAGCCGAGTTCGAGATGAAGGACTTGGGGATGATGCACTATTTTCTTGGTATGGAGGTGTGGCAAAGTACAGATGGAATCTTCCTTGGACAAGGGAAGTATGCAGTAGAGATTCTGAAGAGGCTCAGGATGATGGACTGCAAGGCTATGGCCACACCTATTGCATTGAACCTGAAGCTTCTGTGTGATGCTTCATCTGAGCCAGTTGATGTCCCTATGTATCGTCAGATGATTGGGTCCTTGATGTACCTAATGAACACGAGACCAGATATTTTCTTTGTGGTGAACACATTGAGCCAGTTCCTGACGGATCCGAGAGATGTTCACCTGGTTGTTGTAAAAGCATATTCTGAGGTACCTAAAAGGTACAGTTGATTATGGGCTCAAGTATGATGCGAATCAAAAGTTTAACCTGCAGGGTTATGTTGATTCAGAATGGGCAGGTAGTACTGCAGATAGGAAGAGCACTTCTGGGTACTGCTTCAGTATGGGATCAGGTATGATCTCTTGGTTTAGCAGGAAGCAGTCCTGCGTAGCACTGAGTACAGCCGAAGCAGAGCATGTTGCGATGGATGAGCAGGTTGCAGATGTATTGACCAAGCCGTTGGCCAGAGTGGAGTTTGAGTTCTTCATAGAGAAGCTTGGTGCACTTCAGATCGAGGTTTCTTCCAAAGGGAAGTGATGAGTCCGAAAGATGCAGATGCACATGAGCTTTTCTGACATGGTTGATGTGTTCTCCCTTGGTCGTAATGTAATTGCTGAGCCATTTTTCACATGGTGGTAGATGTGTTCTCCCATGTCGGTGGTGTAAGTGCTGGATGATGTGCATCTGGGCTGTGCTTCGTGGACGATGAGATGATCTGAAGAGGACGATGCTATGATGATCAGGAGGATCATGGATGATGAGCATCAGGATGATGCTCCAGTTACTGCTCTGTATATGCATCAGGATGATGCTGGATATGATCAGTTGGATCATTTATATGTATATGTATGTACGCATCATGTTGGATGCTGGATATGATCAGTTGGATCATTTATATGTATATGTATGTACGCATCATGTTGGATGCTGTATATGATCGGTTGGATCATTTGTATGTATTTTGTATATGCATCGTGTTGGATGCTTAGACCATGTATCTGTATATGTATCAAGTGGATACATTGTATGATCGGGTAGATCATGTATGTTGATATGTATCAGGGATGATCAGGTGGATCATGTATTTGTATTTGTATCAGGTGGATACACTGTATGATCAGGTGGATCATGTATTTGTATTTGTATCAGGTGGATACACTGTATGATCAGGTGGATCATGTATGATGATATGTATCAGATAGATACTTGGTATGCATCAGGTAGATGCATGATATGATCAGGATGATCATGGATGATGAGCTTCAGGATGTTGATCCAGATGACATGCAGCAGGATGTTGCAGTGATGATGATCAGGATGATGTATGGTGAGTATCAGGTTGATACTCTGTGGCCGTGGAACAGGTTGTGCAGATAAGCATGTAATTTGTACCCTGGGATATCTGGAAAATGCTCTTTTGAGGTTTTGCTTGGGAGGACATATAATTTGTGCCCTAGGAGATCTGTAGATAGTCTTTCGAGGTTTTGCCTATGGCATGTAATTTGTGCCCTGGGATATCTGGCAGATGCTCTTTTGAGGTTTTGTCCTATGGCATGTAATTTGTGCCCTGGGAGATCCGATAGGTTGAGCTGTGTGCTCGTAATCAGTCCTGGGATGTTATTTCGAGGTTTTGCCATTGCCACATGTAATTTGTGCCCTGGGAGATCCAATAGGTTGAGCCTTGTGCTCATAATCAGTCCTGGGATGCTCTTTCAAGGTTTTGTGGTGACCACATGTAATTTGTGCCTTGGGAGATCCGATAGGTTGAGCCTTGTGCTCAGAATCAGTCCTGGGATTCTCTTTCGAGGTTTTGTGGTGGGGTCACATGTAATAAGTCCTGGAGATTTGGACAAGATGAAAAAGGCTTCAGATGCTCTTTAGGGTTCTTGCTAGTCAAGAGACTCTTTTAAGGTTTTGTGACGCACGTAATAAGTCCTGAGATTTCCACAGTATGGCCAGTGATGACGAAGACCTGCAGGTGGTGGGCCTACATCCAGTATGAAAAAGGACTGGCTCTGTAGAACTTCCTATGACGAGTAGATTCAGAGATTGATTGAGATAGCAGCAGCAGTGACGATGATGATGACTCGATGACGATTATCCAGTGATGATGATCCAGAGAAGATGACTTGTGCTAGAAGACTTGTGTCGAGAAATACCTTCCTATTTAAGAGGGAGTGTTTATGTATATGTAACTTCGGAATGTATTTCACATATATGTATATTGTATTCCTATAGAGATGTTATTATTCCTCTATACGGAAGTGTCGTCATTTATATTGTAAGTGTCGTAACTTATACTTGATGGGTTATTAGACCACCTCGTTGGGGTCGGCCCTGTATAAGTCATGTGGGTCAAAGGGTTATTAGACCACCCTATTGGGGGTCGGCCATGTGGGTCAAAGGGTTATTAGACCACCCTAGTGGGGGTCGGCCCAATCAGCATTATGTAAAAGTGGTTAAGTTGAGGCCGACCTAGTTGAGTAAAGGTCAAGTCAAGTTAGTGTATAAATAGAGAGTGTGTCTCTCTCATTTTACACATTCTATTCTCTCACTCACACTTGGGAGAGTGGTGCACTTGTGGAGGAGGAGGCTCTGCTGCTAGGAGAAGACTATCTCTTGTATTCTGGTTGTATCATTGCTCTATCTATCTCCGAGGAAGTTATTGGGGTTTTTCACCTTTATGGTTTTCCCCAAGTAAACTCTATGTCTCTTGTGTGCTTGCATTGTGTCCATGATTGATATGCTGTAGATTTGTTGTACATGTTGTTCTCTCAGTTAAGATCCTAGATCAAATTGAAGTGAATTCTGAAAATTTAACAAAAGTAGGCCCTTCTACTATTACATGCTATTAGGAATTATTTGATAGTCATCAAAATGAGGTTCCTAGGCATCATAGAAATAGAATACAATTGGGTAATGTTGCAACTATTAGAAGCTTCTTAGACAAAGCTATTCATTAGCAAATCCAAGAAGGCATGACTCTCTAATATTAGATCTCATTATTACATGTTCGTATAGCAGTAATGTTTTGCATGGCATCAAAATCATATTAGCATCACCTCTCATGGTTGCATAATATCATCATAACTATCATAAGTTATCTTGACCTTCACACAATTGTTCAACATAGTTTCCCAACATAATCTTAAGATAACTTTCAAGCCTTTTATCCTTTTTCTATATCCTTAGTCCCAAGTGTGAGAGTGGTCTAATATTTTATGTGAAAATGAGGATAACAATTAGAATATATTCAAGTTAAGAAAAAATCTAATAACTTAAGGAATCATGCCCAATTAGTCAGAAGGTACACTCCACGCATAAAGATAAGTGTAGGATTATTGTGAATGAAATACTAAGTCAATAATCATGCAAGACAAGCTCATAGATTCATTTCACATAAAGACACGTGAAGTAAATATGGGCCTACAAGTCATAAGTGGTTGACAAATGAGACCTACCCCATAACATTGGGTGGCGTGAAAAGTTACCACTCGGTTGTGAAGGGTGATGATACATTTGTTATTTCCTTCAACCTAGCAACTCTTTACCATAAAAATTATTCACATCCAAGTATTTTGGTGTTATAAACTCAACTCATACGAGGTGTCCTGATTTAGGCGTGGTGGCTAGGGCAGTCGACTGTGTTTGTCCCCACCTTGGATCGAACCCTATGCCATATGTTCTCACGGCGCCTTCACCTTCAAGCACACGTCAACTAATTGCCAATGAAAAAAAAAATTCAAGTCCTACAAATCAATTATTGATCAATTAAAATATTATTTATTAACATAATTCATCCCATCTATTTTCAAAGTCAAACCCATGGTGTTACACCCCAATCTGTTTTAGGGTACCCATGGTTTTACACTCTCCTTCCCCTTCAATTTCAATTAAAATCATCCTTTGTAAACCTTTTTTATATTTTACCATTTTTCAATTATATAAAGTTATCTAGATATATTTACCGTTATCTTACAATTTCATGAACATATTTCTAAATAACACAAATGTTAATAACTATGCTCAATAAATCAATGCAAAAGTAAGCGTAAAACTAGGAAATAACACAAATGTTAGTAACTGTGCTCAATAAATCAATGCAAAAGTAAGCGTAAAACTAGGAAGTCCATGCTAGTTATTGTGTCTTTAATCTTTCTATGCTTATATTAAATGATCATATTATATCATTTCATACCATTATGTGATAAATGATAATATTTGACACTAAAAACAAAAGTGAAACATATAAAAAAACTTTAATATCATAACGCATTTTCATTCACAAGTTAAAATATCTCATTATATACGCCCAAAAAGTGTCAATGTGAAATAGTTGCATATTAAAGCATTTTCATCCACAAGTTCAAATATCTTGTTAGATAAGCACAAAAAGTGTCAATGGGAAATAGTTGCAAGACTATTGTGTCAAAGTTTTTATGTATATAATATATAAGTGATTTATTTTTAAAGTACTGATTTGAATCATTATAAACTTATACAGTTACAAGAAATTTTATCCATTACAATAATATATATTTTGATTTCTATTATTTACCCATTATTTACCCGATACAATGTTTGTTACTTAACATAATGTTATGTTTTTTTTCTAAGAAAAGAAAATTATCCATTACAATAATATATATTTTGATTTCTATTATTTACTTGATATAATGTTTGTTACTTAACATAATGTTATGTTTTTATAATGTTATGTTTTTATGTTTTTTTTTCAAGAAAAAAATTCTAATTGTATTGCTTTCTTCAAATACTTTATAAACATAAATTTATACAAATTCTGTATATTTCTTAAATCCAAAACCAATGACTTATAATAGTTTATTGTCTTTTTCAAAATTCTCAAAAAGATTGCTATAAAACTGTTCTACTTCAAAATTCTCATAATTTACATTACATCATGTTCAACTTGTAGAATTTATACCATATCTGTAAACTGACAGCACCTTCCCACGTGCACAACCTACTGATCTTCAAAATTAAAATAGATATATGCTTTCATATCCACTATGCTTCAAGAAAAATAATCATGTAGCCACCGTCTCTTGGACACAAAACTGCCTCTGCCTGCATCCAGATTTTTTATACTGCTCTTTTCATCATGTTCAACGTGTGGAATTTATACCATATCTGTAAACTGACAACACCATTTCACGTACATATCATGTTGATCTTTGAAATAAATCTTATAATTAACTATAGAAATCTGCTTCCATAACCCATTTAGCTTCAAAAACAATAATCTTGTACTTCCTCGGATACAAATTGTCTCTGTCTATATCCGATTTTTTATACTGCTCTTTTCAATAGAAGCTCATGAACATCCTTTTGTTGTTTTCTTTATTTTTCTCAGTTTTGATAGAAATATTCTCTTTTGATATCGTTTTCCTCCTAAAAACATATGCCATCTTTCGTGATTCATGAATAAACCATCTTTTGACATTTGATCTGCACTTGCATTTCTCTCCCTAAAGATATGGAAGAAGGATGGATCCTCTAATAAATTCTTCAGTCTTATAGTTTCCTGTAGGATCTGATTCAAAAGATTATTATGACATGATTCAAAAGATTATTATGACATGCTTGTTTCCCTTGGATCCATTTGATTGTTTTCATTGAGTCACCTAAAATCTGTAGACCTTTTAATTTTTTCTCCACTGCCAAGATCAAAACGATTCTTAGAGCTTTTAGTTCTGCCATCATATTTGTTCCATGTCCTAAAAAGGCTTTAAATTTCAGCGTGTGTTTTTCTGAGAAAAAAATTGTCCCTCCTGCTCCACATACCTTTGGTTGTCCTTGTGCTGCTCTGTCGAAGTATACCCAAGGTCTCTCTTTATTTATGGTTTATGGAATGATGCTCTTGAAAGTTTCTTTGTATATATTTGAGGAAAGCTTCTAAGGATTGATATACTTTTGTAGGCCAAAAAAGAAGGAAGGAGCTTCTTTTCTTCAAAAATACTAAGATTCCTAGCCGTCCATAATTGCCAAACTACTATCAAGGGAAGTGATTTATATTCTTTTAAATCACGACGCCTACTGTGTTTGTCCCCACTACTGTGTTTGTCCCCACCTTGGATCGAACCCTATGCCATACGTTCTCACGACGCCTTCACCTTCGGGCACACATCAACTAATTTCCAATGAAGAAAAAAATTCAAGTCCTACAAATCAATTATTGATCAATTAAAATATTATTTATTAACATAATTCATCCCATCTATTTTCAAGGTCAAACCCATGGTGTTACATTCTCCTTCCCCAATCTATTTTAGGGTACCCATGGTTTTACACTCTCCTTCCCCTTCAATTTCAATTAAAATCATCCTTTGTAAACCTTTTTTATATTTTACCATTTTCCAATTAGATAAATTTATCTGGATATATTTACCGTTATCTTACAATTTCATGAACATATTTCTAAATAACACAAATGTTAATAACCATGCTCAATAAATCAATGCAAAAGTAAGCGTAAAACTAGGAAATAACACAAATGTTAGTAACTGTGCTCAATAAATCAATGCAAAAGTAAGCGTAAAACTAGGAAGTCCATGCTAGTTATTGTGTCTTTAATCTTTCTATGCTTATATTAAATGATCATATTATATCATTTCATACCATTATGTGATAAATGATAATATCTGACACTACAAAAGTGAAACATATAAAAAAACTTTAATATCATAACGCATTTTCATTCACAAGTTAAAATATCTCATTATATACGCCCAAAAAGTGTCAATGTGAAATAGTTGCATATTAAAGCATTTTCATCCACAAGTTCAAATATCTCGTTAGATAAGCACAAAAAGTGTCAATGGGAAATAGTTGCAAAACTATTGTGTCAAAGTTTTTATGTATATAATATATAAGTGATTTACTTTTAAAATACTGATTTGAATAATTATAAACTTATACAGTTACAAGAAATTTTATATATTTTGATTTCTATTATTTACCCGATACAATGTTTGTTACTTAACATAATGTTATGTTTTTTTTCCAAGAAAAGAAAATTATCCATTACAATAATATATATTTTGATTTCTATTATTTACTTGATATAATGTTTGTTACTTAACATAATGTTATGTTTTTTTTCAAGAAAAAAACCCTAATTGTATTGCTTTCTTCAAATACTTTATAAACATAAATTTATACAAATTTTGTATATTTCTTAAATCCAAAGCCAATGACTCATAATAGTCTATTGTCTTTTTCAAAATTCTCAAAAAGATTGCTATAAAACTGTTCTACTTCAAAATTCTCATAATTTACATTACATCATGTTCAACATGTAGAATTTATACCATATCTGTAAACTGACAGCATCTTCCCACGTGCACAACCTATTGATCTTCAAAATTAAAATAGATATATGCTTCCATATCCACTATGCTTCAAGAAAAATAATCATGTAGCCACCGTCTCTTGCACACAAAACTGCCTCTGCCTGCATCCAGATTTTTTATACTGCTCTTTTCATCATGTTCAACATGTGGAATTTATACCATATCTGTAAACTGACAACACCATTTCACGTACATATCATGTTGATCTTCGAAATAAATCCCATAATTAACTCTAGAAATCTGCTTCCATAACCCATTTAGCTTCAAAAACAATAATATTGTACTTCCTCGGATACAAATTGTCTCTGTCTATATCCGATTTTTTATACTGCTCTTTTCAATAGAAGCTCATGAACATCCTTTTGTTGTTTTCCTTTATTTTTCTCAGTTTTGACAGAAATATTCTCTTTTGATATTGTTTTCCTCCTAAAAACATATGCCATCTTTCGTGCTTCATTAATAAACCGTCTTTTGACATTTGATCTGCACTTGCATTTCTCTCCCTAAAGATATGGAAGAAGGATGGCTCCTCTAATAAATTCTTCAGTCTTATAGTTTCCTGTAGGATCCGATTCAAAAGATTATTATGACATGATTCAAAAGAATATTATGACATGCTTGTTTCCCTTAGATCCATTTGATTGTTTTCATTGAGTCACCTAAAATCTGTAGACCTTTTAATTTTTTCTCCACTGCCAAGATCAAAATGATTCTTAGAGCTTTTAGTTCTGCCATCATATTTGTTCCATGTCCTAAAAAGGCTTTAAATTTCAGCGTGTGCTTTTCTGAGAAAAAAATTGTCCCTCCTGCTCCACATACCTTTGGTTGTCCTTGTGCTGCTCCGTCGAAGTATACCCAAGGTCTCTCTATATTTATGGTTTATGGAATGATGCTCCTGAAAGTTTCTTTTGTATATATTTAAGGAAAGCTTCTAAGGATTGATATACTTTTGTAGACCAAAAAAGAAGGAAGGATATTCTTTTCTTCAAAAATACTAAGATTCCTAGCCGTCCATAATTGCCAAACTACTATCAAGGGAAGTGATTTATATTCTTTTAAGTCTTTATTAAGGAACCATGCTCTTAGACATTCAACTACAGAATTCCCTATCCATGAGACTTTTACCTTCAACACTAATTGTACATCTTCCCAAATCCGCTTAAAAGAAGTACATTCTACTATTAACTGCATATTTGTTTCCACATTTGATTGGCATAAAATGCATAGTCCAGATCCAATTTTACCTCTTTTTTTGCATCTTATCCCACATTAAAGCTAATGTTATGTTATATGATCAAAAATAAAAATAAGTGTATTAAGAGGAACCAATTTTTTTAGGTGTAAATTTTTTCTTCATATGTATATATAATATATTTAAAAAAATTGGATCTCTCTCAATATTTAATACATCTAGATTTAACAATTATACTTCAAAAAAAATTAATATAAAAAATGATAACCAATCGTACTTCTCCAATACTTATCCAAATTAAAATAAATTAACAACAAAATAAAGTGTCATTGTAATTACATAAAATCACATCATATCATAATTACCCCATGTCACAGCTACCATATCATACCACTAAAATATGGTACCCAACTAACCAAAAAGGGTTTTATGTGTAAGAATCGAAAAATTATCCCCTTAGCTAGAGATAAGGAAATAATTTTTAACTCGGATAGTTTTCTCGTTTAATTCTTCCTCGTAGATATTTTTCTTGTTTAATTCTTACTCCTTGAGTGTTTGTCTTAGTCTCAACGCCTATGTCACCATCAATATAGGGTGCGTTTAATTTCATTTTGTTTCATACAAAAAAATAATAATGAAATATTGTTTTAATTATTTGTTAGGTGAATAAGCAGTACCATACCAGTACTATATACTATATTTTATAGTTACTTGGCATCCAAACTTTCGAATCATAAAAGAATGACCACGTAATTGAAACTTTCCAAACACAACAAAATACATAAAGGTTTGTGGGGCCTTAAAATTTAATCATGATATTTTGTATCGTTCACATTCATGGGAATCTCCACTTTATACATCCATTTTCAAACCTAGCAAGCTAGGTTCGATAATATAGCGTTTGTTTGTTTTGTTTCATGGAAGCATATGAAGCATTCATGTGCTTACCCTTTGATTACCATAAACATGGCTTTTAATAGGAATAGGTTGGTTTAGTGATAAGTTACAACCCATTTTTATTAAACAAAGGACTTATCGTGGAATTTAAGAAGCATGGTCTTACCTTCTTCTTCGTTTTTTTTTGGGCTTACTTCCAAAGTGTGTGTACTATGTTTTGGGTTGTTTTTATGAAATTTGGGGTAAATCGTGTTATGTGTATATCAGTTTTTAGATGGTCCATGATGGATTTGCACATGGAATATGGTTAATGATGGATTAACATATTGGAGATGACTTACTGAGTGGTTGAACTTAGTTGGTGATTGCTTGGAATTCTCCCATACAAAATTTGAGTTCTCTTGAATTCGGTGATGTCCTTCATGATTGCTAGTTGGCCACATGGATGGGGTTTCTTGCTTGGAGAACACCTTACTTGGGAGGAGGAGTGTTTTTCATTTTGGAAGAGGGAATCAATCCCTAGACAACATGGGGTAGCTTAGCTGGACTGTGTGTAGGTTAGGAACAACAAAGATTGTGAATGTGATGTAAATACATATATAAATGAAAACCCACAAATGACTGTGCAAAGCAACAAGAAGTAAGGGGGCACCATTTTCACAAGATTGGGGAGTGAGATGTTGAACCCATGGGCCATTAACTACCCAGTTGACCTGTGCCCTCAACCATTCAATTCTTCCAGTAAGGAGGTGGTTGAGGCAGTTAATGTCTTGGGAATGGGAAGACATGGATGTCGTTTCGTGTCTAAGTCGTTCTGTTGTCTAGAACGAAGATTGCTTGTTGTACAATGGAGAAATTGCAAATTAAGAGCCCATCCCTTCATTAATTTGTGAGTTTTACTTTCTTGGGGGTTCAGTTCTTCTAGCAGAATGTGCATTCGAGAGAGGGGGAATGAGTCTTACCTCTCTCGAGTTCTAGTTGGCTAGAGGAATAACTAGTGAGTTCCTACATGCAATGAGTTATGCTTGAGGTAGTATGCCTGAGTCGATATGCTTGAGTGTCCATCCAACATCGACCCGATAGTATGAATCCATTGACTATTGAGCCTTGTGTAAGAATCCAAGAGTATAGGATGGAATTGGAATGTTATTGATAATCCTAGTGAAGGTTAAAACCACCTTACTTGGAAGCTGAGCAGGGTTTGGGTTATTTTTCTATGCACGCACTGAATGGCACCTAGAGGAAGCAACACCCAAGGGATTGTTGAGTAGAGAAGGGGACCTTCTTGATGTTGTATGGGGTAGGTATTGTGGTTGTCGGTTTGGCTAAGTCTTCTTGAGGTGCTTGTAGCTCTATGGTTGAGCTTACTAGCTAAGAAATCATTTCCCATAGTTCTCTTGATAGACTGATAACCCAATTGTGGATTGGCTTGGTTTTGTATACTTGTGTCTTGGTGGCATTGTTGTCTCAATGGTATCCTGATAATCCCAATTGTGGGTTGTCTTGGATATGAAAGTGTGTTTACGTGACTGTGAGTGAGCCTTAGTAGTTCCCCTTTTCTTGTGGAAATCATGCCTCTTAGCATAAAGAGTATATGCTGGACATAGTGCCTATGGTTGGGTGGAACATTTCTCTTGCGCAATCAGTTGCTTGGGACAACTTATTTCAAGATAGGTATTATGTTGATGTGTTCTTTTATTTTCAAGGCATCGTGGTTTTATGTTGAAGGGAATGAATATATCTATTTTGTTTTGCAATTGGTCTATGAACATGCAAATGTTAACGCATATGTCTATGCAAGTCTTGGAAGAATGTATTTAAGTTGATTATGTAGTCTTGTTTATTTACCTATAGTCTCGTTTCATTGCATGAAGAATCCTATCATGATTGCAAGTAAGAATAATTGTGTATATTATTAGCCTTTAGTCGTAGAGGTTAACTAGCGGCTAGAAATGACCCAATGACCCTAGAAATCGAGATCAGATTGCAGTAAGGAAGCCATCGTTTGATCTTTGATAGAACCCAAAAATTAGCTAAGTAAAGCTGAAGAAGTTTTGAAGAGTGCCAAGAGTATTCACAGGTTTCAAAGTAAAGCCATTTGTTTGGATTTCAACAGGTTTTCTTGCTAAACTGGGAAAAAAAAGAGAAGAAGTTTGGATTTCAACAGGTTTTCTTGCTAAACTCTGAAAATATATATATATAATAATAATAATAATAATAAAATAATAAATAATAAATAATAAATAAATAAAATAATAAATAATAAATAAATTGGTTTGGTCAAGAAGTTGTGTGTCCCATGTTTTCAAAGATACATGCTTCTAAAAATAAAGATATAATACATCCAAATGGATAGAAATAAAGTGAACGAACATCCAAATGTTCAAGCGATGAATATAGAAGGACCGTTGAATGCTTAGAATTGTCATGAGAAGGCTTTGAAGATAGATGGAAAGAGGTGGTTCATGCACAAGTGCTCAAGTGTCAAGTGCCAAAGGAAGAGCCTATGGTTCATAGCTTGTGCACAACGTATCGAGTCACAATGAACCCCGAGTTGAGTCTGAGTTACATAAAGCATCCACACTCATGCTCGTAGCGACAGTGGATTCAAATGGCAATTGAAATGATGGTTACCATAATCATCATTTCCAGATTCGATGAGGAAGGATCATCAACAGATCCTAATTTTTAGAAATCAGATCCATATCTCTAGTAATTAAATTAGCAGTTAATTGAACCATCTCCAACACATCAAAATGCAAATTTAGTTGAGAACTAAACACCTGGCAATAGAAGATTATTATTATCTTTAGGATTCAATAGAAGGATCAACACATTGAATATTATTTCTAGACTTGAAGGGATCGAAATATTCAAATTTTATCTAAACATCATTTTTATAGAATAGTAGCTCCAGACAACATCTGAGCCTTCAATGATGTATGTGAAAGAGCATCCAAATATTTGCATTGTTTCCATATTTCTAGGCATTTGATTACACCTATCCCTTTTTTTGGCAAATTGATTTTAGTTTGTTTTATTAGAATTTTGTTCCAAAAAACTAGCAAGAGTTGGTTAATGTAGACTTCTATAAATTCTATAATTTGGAATGTAAGAGTGGGGTTCCAGCCGTGAGGCTGAGAGTGTTATAGGAAGGGTCGAGAGCTATATTCTGAAAAGTGTGGGACTTTTTGCTCTGTAAATTTATGTTGAAGACTTGTAATCTTAGATGAGATCCATCTATTATGACTCAGTTTTCAATTGTCTTTCAATCAGAATGTTTTATAGTTTTGTCTCAACTAATCACATCCATGAAATCATTTGTAATAATGTTTTTATTATGAATGCTCATGTTTTGATTTGACATTCAGGATTCTATGTCAAGAATGTTTTTTTGATATGGTGCTTTAAGATAATCTGTGAGTGAACTGTTTGTTCCACGTGTTATTAGAAAACCTGGAACCTGAGCCATCACCGATATATTTCTTGCTTCAATCCAGTTATTCAATCCTATTTGCAGAGCCTGATGTTATCAGTTGTCTCGTGCTTTCTTTATTTGTAAACAGTTTTTTAACCCTTTGCACAACACTATCAACCAAATCCAAATCTATCCAAACTTGAGGTTCCTAAAATTTGTGCTTAGAAGTCAGTGAAAACTTTAGGACTAATAGGTCCAATAAGTCTTCTATTAAAATCCAATATATGGTCAATGACTGGAACAAGCTGAGGATAACCTATGGCTTTCAAATCATTTGAGGATAAAATACTAACAGAAGCTCCTTCATCAACTATAGTGTGAAATATTTCCTTATCAGCAACTCCTACATATATCTGGAAAGGAACACCTGAAGGAATACGCGATTCAGTTAGACTATTCCAATCAAAGGAAATTACATCAGTACTTGGGGGAGGTATTGTGGAAATGGATGGGATTTCCTCTTGCCTCAAAAAATCTGAACTGGATAGGAAAACATCAGTAGTTTCTAGTTCACTTTGAACTGGAAGAGTCGGATGAGATGAATATTGTGTCATGGTGACTACTTCAGTATTAGCATTCTCCAATGAAAGAGTGGGATCAAGTGGAGATGAAATTGACTCGGCCATTTTAACTTCACTCTTAAGAGGAAGATCATAATGAATGACTTGTTCTTCACTCTTTGAGGAAAGAATGGGATCGACCGAGGATGGAACTGTATTGACCTCTTTATCAACCAGCGATGGGTCAAGAGGCAACTTACGATATCCGATTGGAATGTTTTTCTGAGATACATTCATGTCTTCCAACAATTGTGAAGCTTCATCCATGCGCAGACAAAGGTAAGTAAGGTGCATACCCTTACATAACAAACAAGGTTTTTTTACTTTACCTTTCTGAACCTTAACTATAGAGTCACTAGTCGATGGGGTATCATCAGTATGCTGTCCAGAGGCTGATGATATGGGTTTTTTGGAGGCTTTAGACCACTCTTCTGACACTTTGGAAAGAACAAGACAATCCTTAAGAAGGTGATCACCCCTGCAAAGCTTGCAAGGGAACTTGGGTCTATGAGGTGTTTGAATAGAATGAGTGCCATCAAAGGTAAGTGGTTGAAGCTTGGTCTCTTTCTTATCCTTCTTCTTCTTAATCTTCCTTTTATTCTTCTTCTTATCCTCTTGATTACTAGCACCAATGCTTTTATCAGGAGAGGAAGAAGAAACAGAAGAAGATACATTCGATGAAAAAGGGGAAGGATGAGTTTGGGATTGATACTCTCGTGGTGGAGAGTTAACATTTGAAATATTGGATACAACCGGAATTACCAGATTAAATAACCATATCGGTAATCCAATGGTTAATCCATGAAGATTTAAAGTGGCAACAAAGGGAGGATCAATATCTCCAACTGGAGGAAAGACACAAGGTACCCCTTGAAGAGGAGTCTCTTGATTGGTATTTCCAGAAGAGGTTTCCATATCTAAACTCTCATTATCACACACAACAAACGCTACTCAAACTAAAAGAAAAAAGAAAACTTGTGAATAGGAGGGATGTAAAATATGGATCCTCACGAGTGTGTCAAGTTGTCACAACTCGCGATATATTGTAGGGTCCAATAGTTATACTTGACCCAATTTTTTAGAGCACTAACCAAGGAGGATTAGGACTGTACCCTTGGCCGTATAAACCGACTACCTAACAGTGCATGTGTAGTATCTCCCCGAGTGTTGTTCTCAATGTATTGCAACAACAGGACGGCCGATAGTTTACTCAGTTCACTTCAGGATCCTAAAAGGGTCTCCCAATATACACAAGGTACGTGGGAGCTCCAATCCGTAGTAGTGTTTTCTAATGCACAACCATTCGACAGGGGCCTTCCTATATATAGTCAAGTACGTTGAAGAAAATTTCTATATACCATGAAGTATGTGAAAGGACGTTCTATATACCGACTAATATGTGGAAGAACTGCACAGTCCTCGGAATGACAGCTCCTACGTTTTACGACACTGGAACACCTCTTTAACCTATCACACCAAGTTTCTAAAATATTTACTTAACTAGTGCTTGATTTTATCTTATGCGGTTAAGTAGACAGATGAAATTTGGACCTGACTCCAAACCATGCAAGTATGAGATGCAAATATTCTTTTCGATGAAGTCCGACTTAAGAAGGAGAGAGAGATAGTTTTTCTTCCCAAATGCACGACCCTATGCAAATGCAATTTTAACTTTTTTTCACAATGACGGAAAGAAGTAAAAAATTCAAAATCATGCACCCAAAACTATCCTAGAGTGACAAAAGAGATCTTTCTATGAACACCAAATGCAAGAATTATAATATGTTTCCTATCTTTTTACACTCGAAAAAGACACATTTAAGCTACGGAAAGAGGGATTCCACAAATTTTTTCAATCAGATGAAAGACAAAGAAAAACACTCAACAATCTCGTCTAACTAAAATGCACACAAATCTAAAACAATCCTTTCTTATTCTTATCAGTGTAAGACCAATAATGTCAAAAGATCAAACTAGGGAAAGAAGAATATTTTTGTTTTCCAAGTTTGTGAATCTACCAAAAAAGGGACAAAATTAAGCTTCTATTTGAACTTAAGTGGAAACAAAGAATCAATCCTTTCCAAAAATCAATATATATCTCAACATGTAAAGGAAACAAGATGCGCAACCCAAGAAAATGAGGCTCAAAAAGACATGGATATCCCACACTTTTCAAGTCTTTAAAACAAGCCAATCCACACCAAACCAAGAATTATTTTGAAACCTTAATATGGGTCAAAGAGACTGTAGGATACACAATTCATGGCCCCATGAGGGGAGATTTCTTTTTTTAAAATGCAATCCATTTCGCTTAAAAATGCAAGCAAAGGACTAGTTTTGACTCAAATGGCCAAACATGGCTCCAAATCTCAAGAAAACCAAAGAAAATAGGAAAACCAAATCTGGAGGAGGATGTCATTGAGACAAGTAAAGGAGAAATCTCAGGGGAACACCCAATTCAATCCTAAGAGGGGATCTTGAACCTATTGCAAAATTTTGCACAGAGTCACGGTATGCTATGGAACACAGTGTGCCAAGTTGGATCGACATGGTTCAGTATACTTCCCAAGCACATGGCCGACGCACTGTATCTGAATACATAGCACATCGATGTCAAGAGAGAGCAATTTTTCAAAAGAAAAAGGACAAAAAGTCCTAACCCAGAAGGATCTAGATATATTTCAGGTGTCAGATCTAATCTGGATCACCCAATGACTCAAGGATGCTAAAATTGCAATGAACAAGACAAGATAAGTGAAAATATATAAAGGAATCCCAATTTAAAGGAAGGGAGATTTAATGAGATTCCCCCCAACGAAGTTGCCAATTTTGTTTTCGGATTAGTTCTCACGCGCAGACATGAGTGAATCTCCCTAGTTCGAGTGAGTCAAAACTAGAACAAAGTGGGACAATACATGCACACCTTCACCTAGATCAATTGAATATTCACATGATACGAAGTAGATAAAAACTTACCTCTGATATGAAGTTCGTCCTTGTTATCTTCAAGTTGTTGCGATCTAACTTCGGATATGAGAGAACCTGTAACAGGTCCAATACAAACAAGTAGCAAGCATATTGAACTAGAAACAATATACAAATGGCCAAGGATATTTGCTATACATGACAATAACAATCAAGTATGGGAAGGAAATGCATCATTGTATTATAGAAAACATAAATAAATACAACCATGAGCCTTGGCGTTTTAATCTCCTCCTAGTAGATTACTCTCATTCCAACATGTCACCCTAGTCTTCAAAGGAAGCACATCAAGAGTCTAATCCTCTGGGATAATTTCTCTAGAAATTCCTTGCAATAAATTCCTCTCTCCCCCCTACACCCATGCCCAAAGGTATCATTTATAGAACAATAAGGATAAGAGATGGGTGAGAATATTAGGGAAAGTGGATGAGATATTATCCCAATAGTTGTGGAGCTCAAGCTATATCCATAGAAATAGGAAGGAAAGGCTATCCAATGAGATTTCTCTCTAGAAGCTTCTCGAAAACCTAATTTTTTTCCCATACAGAGATCGATGCGCTTTGTAATGGAGAAACATGCGCCAATATGGTTCGACACATATTCCTATAAAGGAAATATATGCCATTCACGCGTGTTGCGGTGAGACACACTATGTCAAGAGGATTTCAGCGCAGGTTGCTAATGGGCCAACTTGTGTCGAGATTGAAAAACAAGTGATTTACAGGCCATGTAAGTCAAGGATCATCCACCATGAAAATGGCTTCAGGGATTGTGGCAACATGAGGTCACAAGGTTTGTGCTACTGACGAAGATTCCGTGTAACAACTGAAGGATTTGTGGTGCATGGGAAGGAGTCCCATGTTTGCAAGCTAAATAAATCTCTATATGGGCAGAAGCAATCCCAAAGGGCTTGGCACTCTAGAATTGATAGCTACCTTCAAAAACTGGGTTTCTGTAAGAGTGAAGTTGATCCAAATCTGTACTTCAAAGTTGTGAAGAACCACCTATTGATATTGGTTCTGTATGTTGATGAGTTGTTTCTCACTATAGCGGAACATCTGATTGCTTGGTGCAAGAGGGAGATCACCTCAGAGTTTGAGATGAAAGACTTAGTTCTGATGCACTACTTTCTTGGCCTTGAGATCTAGAAAAGAAAAGATGAAATTTTTCTATCTCAAGGGAAGTACAGTATGGATATATTGCGCAAGTTTGACATGATAGATTGCAAATATATGACTACATTGATGGTTTCCAATTTGAGGAAACTTCATGAGTCAGGATCTAGATCAGATCCAGTAGATTCCACTTTGTATAGACAACTTATAGGCTTGTTAATGTACTTGATACATTCAAGGCTTGATATATGTTATTCCATGAGCATTCTGAGTCAATTTATGTCTGATCCGAGACACGGACAATGGATAGCTTCTAAGCATGTGATTAGGTACCTTCAAGGTACAATTTCATATGGACTCAGATATGCCTCCAGTGGAGGAGTCATGTTACTTGGTTATACAGACTCAGACTGGGGAGGAATCATTCTGGACTGTAAGAGTACATCCAGCTACTGTTATAGCCTAGGATCAGCTATGTTATCTTGGTCCAACAGTAAGCGGGGATTCGTAGCCTAGAGCACTACATAATCATAATACATAGCTGCTAGTGTTGCCTACTAAGAAGCGGTGTGGCTCAGAAAGCTACTTGCATGGTTTTTCGGTGAAAAGCTTGAGCCTACAGTTATTAGGTGTGACAATCAGAGTTGTATCAAGATTTCCAAAAACCCAGTGTTTCATGACAAGTTGAAGCACATTGAAATGAAGTATCACTTCATCCGAGACATGGTCTAGAAAGGTACAATGAAACTTTAGTACATTACTACTGATGAGAATATTGCAGATGTGTTAACAAAGCATCTAACAGCGATGAAGTTCAGGTACTTCCGGGATAAGCTTGGTATGGCAGAGAATTCCTCCCTCGCTGAGAGGGAGTGTTAAATGTACAGGATCAGGAGACATTCTCCAAATCAATATTGTGCAACCAAGATTGATCCTCCCGTATAGAGGTAAACAATTTGATTCCCTTCCGTGTAAAGGTTATTCCTCCTGTATAGAGGCAATTGATCAAAGTAATGATTTTGTAAAGTCTTGTTGGACAAGGCTCCAAACTTGAGTGTCAAGTCATGATTCTCATGTGAACCTTTCGTATAAGGGTATCCATGGGATGGACCTCCTGTATAGAGGTGTACCTTCTGAATAAAGGTCATGCTTTACTTGTTAAAATCATTTAATGTTGTGTGATGTATTATTAACCATGATCACCAGATTGCTATTAAGTCTCCTTTAGAGATTGATCACCTCTAAAGTGAATTACTTTAGCATATGATTATTTGGTCTAGAATAATATACTATGATCATAGCATCCGATAATTATTCTTAGTATAACTTAATGCGATGGATAGTTAAAGTTAGCACATATTGACCATGCAGTAAAGGATAAAGAGATAAAGAGAAATGAATAGAGAAAAAGAGAATTCGAAATGATCAGGAGATGACTAAGTGAACTTGAATTGTCAAGCTTCATTTAAAGTCACAATGTATGCCTCGGATAACTAAAGAACTCACAGTGGTCACTACAAGTAAATCAATCAGCATGATTTCAGTTAATAATAGTTAACTAAGTGTTAAATAAGAAGGACTAGTTAACTAAAGTGTTTTCACTTTAATTAAACTAAAATACGACACTTTAGTAAATCAAGGATAACTCGAATTGATCACTATAGTGATGTTATCAAGAAAGAATCAGTTAAAGAGAGTTAACTAAGTGACAACAAAGAAGATCTAGTTAACTAAGTTTTATGGCATGACGACACTTATGTTAAACTAAAAGACGACACTTGAGTTGTGTTGTAGTCGAGGGGGTTACATTGTTACCAGTGATACATATTATATATAATCAAGCAAACACACAGATACATATACAATAGACAAGATATGGTCCAGCTTTCAACAAGTTGCGACACTTGCATGACGACACTTAAGTTAGCTAGCTAACTAAGTGGGAAAGCTTTCAGTTAAGAGGCGATTTCATCCTAAGAGACAATTTAGTGAGATAAAGCACTGCATGAGAAGTGGGGTGCACTTATTCATGCAAGATTGATACATCCAATCTGAGGGAGAGTTCATCCTGAAGTTAGAAGAAGCCGATGCATGAGAAGAATGTATAAATATGTTATACGAGATTGATGAATTCAGTGTGAAGCGAATTCTCTTCTCCATTGAAGGAAATGCGCTTCTCCTTGTGCAGGTTATTTCTCTTGCTTGTTATTGATGTGTTGGGAACATTGGAAAACACATCCGATTTATCTCTCTTCTCTATTACTTTTGTATCTTCGCCAAGAGTGTATTGGTGATCTCTTATGTTCCGAAAGCAATCTGCTAAGAAAGCATTCTCTGGTATCCATTATATTATATTGAGAATAATTGTTGGGGTTTTTGTTCTCATAGTTTTGAGGATTTTCCCTAGGATATATCTTGCGTTATGGATGTATGAATTTCATGTGAGTCTCATTGTTTCAAGTTTCGGCATATAAAAGAATTAAAGATCAAATCTCAACCAAATATTAACAATTATTTTGTCCCTTCTCCTATTTATTCAATATATTTGAAAAGTTAGCTTGCTTCCTTGAAAGCAACGGCTCCCATTGTAGATAATATTTTTTATGTCAGTGGTGGAGGCCAATTCCTATAGTTATATACAACATATTACAGGATCAAAAATTTGTATCTTCCTTTACAACAACTCAGACCTCATTAATAGCCTCTTGTGAAAAGTCGATTTCCTTAAATCGACTGGAAACTGTACTATGCATTCAAAGAAGACACGAGTCTCTTTTTCTTGAGAAAAGGGTCAAGGAGCCTCTCTGTTTTTCTCAATTTGGCACAACTTTGGATAATATATCCAGATATATTGATTATTTAAAAACTTAGGGTCTTAGATGGATTGGATTGAAATTCTATTTTCCAATATTATGGGATCCTACTTAATAAGGAAAGGAATCATATTATTGGGCAGATGTGATCACTAAGATGGGTTTTCATGGATTTCATGAGTAAGGTCATCATGTGACCGATTGCAACAAAATATGTTTTAATTCGATTATTTCTACTTCATTATAGTCAAAATCATTAGAATGATCTTGTTGCATAGAGACATGCAACTCCTCGAGTCAGGTGTGATGTTGGGGTCTGAGATTGATATTATTTTTCTACCCTTTCATTTTCATTTTGATCTTGTTTTTCCTTCTATATCTGCAAATAAGGAACTCGTTTTAGAGAAAGAGTATAGTTTTGATTATATATATATTTTATTATGTTTCTTTCATTTGAATAAGTGATGAAAGGGATATATGCTTTGTGATTACCCTTTTTTACTGTGATTCACAGATTTTGGTAAAGATGGATTATGGGCGATGCCAGCTACAAAACAATCAAAGTTGATAAGGTTTCTAATTCAAGGACCGTGCTTGACCAAGATGATGATTTAGGGGTCATGTTAAATGATTTAGCATATTCATAACAACCATTCGTTATGAATCCTCTTGCGAAAAAGAGAGGAAGTTCGTTTCTATCCAAAGATGGAATGAGATAACCAAGAATCAAGTTTTTTGGTCCATCCTGGCATCAGGAAATATTTTCGCAAGTTATCATGTGTTATTTTCATCTTGAGACAATTAGATCTATCCTATTTTTTATGAGTTTTTTTAGTAGTTGAAATTATTTGAGCTACAATCGAATCAATTGATGTTATGAGCATTTTGAAGGAACTCTTTTTTTGTTAATATTTGGTTGAGCTTTGATCTTTAATTATTTTAGATGCAGAGACTTGAAGCAATGAGACAATTTAATCCATGACATTCATACAACCATAACACAAGATATACCTTGGGGAAAATCCTCAAAATTATGAGAACAAAAACCCAAAAATTCTTCTCAATATAATATAATGGATAGCAGTGAATGCTTTCTTTTACAACATAGCAGATTGCTTTCGGAAGATAAGAGATCACCAAACACTCTTGATGAAGATACAAAAGAAATAGAAAGGAGAGATCAATCAGATGTGTTCCCAGCACAACAATACCAAGCATGGACAATACCCTGCACAAAGAGAAGTGCCTTGCCTTCAATGGAGAAGAGAATTCGATTCACATTAAATTCATCAATCCCGTATAACATATTTATACATTCTTCTCTTATATTTTTAACTTCTAACTTTAGGATTGTTAATGTATTTGTAACTTCGGAAGATATTCACTTGTATATTACATTTGTACTTTATTGCATATCAACAGAGATGTATTATTCCTCTGATTGGACGTGAGGTCATTTATATTTGCAAGTGTCGCAAGTTACATTGCAAGTGTCGTCATTTGTATTGATGGGTTATTAGACCACCAATGTGGGGTTGGCCCTAATTAGGACATGTGGTTGGGTTATTAGACTTGAGTAGCAAGTCGGCCCCAGTGAATTATTGGCGGGTCAAGTCAGTGTATAAATAGAGAGGTTGTGTCTCTCATTTATCTCATTGACTCACTTCTCAAGCTCACATAGCTAAGAGAGAAAGTGGCACACTTGTGGAGGAGGAGGAGCATCTGCTAGAGACATCTTATTGGGTTTGATCTTTGTGATCTTGGTTTGTGGCTTATCTTATCTCTAAGGAAGTTGCAGGGTTTTTCACCCTCTTGGTTTTCCTCGGTGAAACTCTCTATCTCTTGTGTGATTGCTATTGTGTCTATGATTGATATGTTGTAGATATATTGTACATGTTATTCTCTTAGTTATCCAGAATGATAATGGAATGAAATTATCGGAAAATTAACATGGTATCAGAGCTGACCTAAGAAGGAGGCACTGTGCAGCTGCGAAAGATAGGGCTTCTTAATATTTGGGTTTCTCTCCACTGATCATCAAAGTCAGGAGGCTATATTGACTTTCCTAGCAAGGTCGCATCTTTCTGTCGAGACATAATTCAATTTTGAGCATTTTCAGTTTTTGACCTAAAAAATAGGGTTTCTGCAAAAATTGGAATTTCTGAAATCCGAGACCACGGCTGGAAGATCCTCTGAAAAATCGAATTTTAGAGCTTTGGATCGAACTTTTTGGTTGGGTGAAGATCTGAAAAATCAAACCCTAATTCAGGGTCCTGTCCAGTGAATCCGGAAATCCCAAAAGCAATTTTGAGGGGTGAAAATTTGCAGATTTCAAATTCTGAGTATACCATCCTGACCAGCTCAGCAAGGCACATCTTTCTATCCTTTCAGAAGTTTGAAATTCAAAATTTGAATTTTTAGGGTTTCTCTGACAAACCCTAATCCAGCTCTAGATCCAGTTTTCAGCAAATCAAGTGGTAAGACCTAAATCTTTTATTTCCATTTGAGTTTCTCATTAAAATGTCTCACCACACCAAGCTTGAGGATAATCCTGAAGGGGCTGATAACTTTCGAGCCTGGAAGTATAGGATTGGGTTGATCCTAGAAGAGAATGAGTTGGACACTTACATAAGTGAAGAGGTTCCTGTTCCAGAGGGAGAAGAGGCTAAGGACTTACACAAGAAAAACCTGGTCAAGGCTAAGATAATCGTTATTGATTCTATAAAGGACCATCTCATACCCCATCTGTCTTCCCTAAAGACACCTAAGGAGATGTTTGACTCCTTGACCAAGTTGTTTGAAGGAAAGAACATAAATCGGAAGATGACTCTACGGAACCAATTGAAAGGGGTAAAGCTTCAGAATGGAGAGACCATTCAATCCTATTTTTCCAAGGTCTCTCAAATCAAGGAACAACTTGAAGCTCTGGATGAAGTAGTGGAAAATCGTGAAATTGTAATGACCACATTGAATGGACTACCTAGGTCATGGGACTCCTTCATCCAAGGAATCTGTGCAAGAAGAAAATTGATCTCCTTCAGCAGACTATGGGAGGAATGTTCACGAGAAGAAGCTAGGCTTGTGGCTCGAGAAGAAAATATGGCAAATGAAGATCAAGCTCTCATAGCACACACCAAGAACAGAAAGTTCAAGAGGGAGCATTCTCATCCCAAGAAATCTTCTCACCATTATAAAGATAAGAAACATCTAAGATGTTTTACATGTAATGAGAAGGGACACTTTGCCTCAGATTGTCCCAAGAACAAAAAGGAAAACAACAACAACTTCAAAAAGAAGAGGAAGAGAAACATGAAAAGATATCATGCTCATGTTGTTGAGGATGATGAACCTCCCAAGAAGAGGGCTAGAGCAGAAAGTGATGACTCATCTAGTGAAGATGAATATGTTCTAATCTCTGCGCTCACAGGTACTATCTCTCATGGATGTAATGATTAGCTTATTGATAGTGGGGCTTCCAAACACATGACTGGGTTTAAATAATCCTTCATAGATCTATCTGAACATGAGTCTCCTCATAAAGTGAAACTTGGGGATGACTATCAATATCCTATCAAAGGAAGTGGTGAAGTCTCCTACAAACTAGACTCTGGGAAATCTTTGAAGATGAAAGATGTTTTATATGTACATGGGCTCAAGAAAAATCTCCTATCCATATCATCTTTGGATGCAAAAGGGATTAGAGTTGCATTTGTGGATGGCCAAGTACTCATGTGACCAAAGGGTAATACCATAGATGATGGAGTAGTGATTGGAGAGCAAGAGGGAGGACTGTACAAATTGAAGGGACAACCTGAACATGCCATGATACATGAATCCATGGAGCCAAGTGAACTTTGGCATAGAAGGCTTGCTCATGTACACTATAGAGCACTTCCAATTGCAAGAAAAGCAGTAAAGGGTCTTCTTGAAATCCAATCTAAGCATGAGGGTGTTTGCAAAGAATGTGCAAAAGGAAAGAACACAAAGAAGGCATTTCCAAGCAGTGAAAGCAAAGCAAAAGGAATTTTGGAGATTATCCACTCTAATGTATGCGGACCGATGTCATCCAGTTCTCTGAGTGGGTATGTATACTATGTTCCTTTCATTGATGATTTCTCTAGGAAGACTTGGGTTTATTTCTTAAAAAATAAAGATGAAGTGTTTGATAAGTTTAAGGAATTCAAAGCCTTGATAGAAAATCAAACAGATAAGAAGATTAAGACTTTCAGATCCGACAATGGTGGAGAATTCACTTCAGGTGATTTCAAGAAGTTATGCAGTGATTCAGGGATTAAGAGGGAGTTGACTGCTCCCTCCAATCCACAACAAAATGGAGTTGCAAAAAGGAAGAATAGAACTATCATGGAAGCAACACGGGAAATGCTTCATGATCAATATATGCCTATGCATCTATGGGCAGAAGCAGCTAGGACAGCTGTATATGTGCAGAACATAACACCTCATAAGATACTTGACAACAAGACACCAGAAGAAGTCTTCTCTAGTAAGAAACATGAAGTTAGCCATCTCGGGATATTTGGCTGTCCAGTATACACACACATTCCAAAGGAAAAGAGGACAAATCTAGATCCTTCAGGAAAGAAGGGAATCTTTGTGGGTTATAGTGAAAGCTCGAAAGCTTACAGAATATACTTTCCAGGGTTCAAGAAAATTGACATCAGCAGGGATGTAACATTTGATGAAGAATCAGCATACATCAAATCAAGGAAGAAACATGTTGAAGACCATGAATAACCAAAGGTAACCAGATTTCAAGACACCACTATGAATGAAGCAATTCCAAAAGAAGATCATGAAATTGAAGATCCACATAAACCTATAGATCCACCCCGTGAGAAGATCTCTCACAAGAGGAAACTTGCATGGGCTAGAGAACTCATTCAAGATGTAGAAAGGTATGGCGTTCCAGAGGAAGAACACAGAGAAAGGAAGAGGACTAGATCACATACCAGTTATGTTGCCTTACTTTGTGACATTATGAAGAAAGAACCTTCCAGTTATGAAGAAGCAGCGGAAAAGAAAGAATGGAAGGAGGCCATGGTCGAAGAGTACCAGTCAATCATGAAGAATGATGTTTGGGATGTGGTCCCAAGACCTGAAGGGAATTATGTTGTGACCTCCAAGTGGATCTATAAGATCAAGCATGTTTTAGATGGCAGCATAGAGAAATACAAATCAAGGTTTGTAGCTCGTGGCTTCTCCCAGAAAGAGGGAATGGATTATGAAGAGACTTTTGCTCCTGTAGCCAGATACACTTCCATCAGAACAGTACTTTCTCTGGCTGCAGTGATGAAGTGGAAGATACACCAGATGGATGTCAAGACAACCTTCTTGAATGGTGTAGTCGAAGAGGAAGTGTATGTGGAACAACCACTTGGTTTTGAGACACATGACAGGGAGTCATATGTGTGCAGGTTGAAGAAATCCTTGTATGGCTTGAAGCAAGCTCCTAAGACTTGGTATGGTAGGATGGACAGTTTTCTATCCGGTTTGGGCTTTACCAAGAGTAAAGCGGATTCCAAACTTTACTACAAGGTTGAGGAAGGAAATCCTGTGATACTACTCCTATATGTGGATGACCTGTTTGTTATAGGAGAGGATGGGTTGATTGCCGACACCAAGAGGAAGCTTGCAACTGAGTTCGAGATGAAGGACTTAGGGATGATGCACTATTTTCTAGGAATGGAGGTGTGGCAGAGTGGCAGATGGGATCTTCCTTAGACAAGGGAAGTATGCAGTAGAGATCCTGAAGAGGTTCGAGATGATGGACTGCAAGGCCATGGCCACACCTATGGCATCGAACCTGAAGCTTCTGTGTGATGCTTCATCTGAGCCGGTTGATGTCACTATGTATCGTCAGATGATTGGGTCCTTGATGTACCTGACAAATACGAGACCAGATATTTGCTTTGCGGTGAACACATTGAGCCAGTTCCTGACGGATCCAAGAAGTGTTCACATGGTTGCTGTAAAGCATATTGTGAGGTACATGAAGGGTATGGTTGATTATGGGATCAAGTATGATGCGAATCAAAATTTTAACCTAGAGCGTTATGTTGATTCAGATTGGGTAGGTAGTGCTACAGATAGGAAGAGCACTTCGGGGTGTTGCTTAAGTATGGGATCAAGTGTGATCGCTTGGTTTAGCAAGAAGCAGTCCTGCGTAGCACTGAGTACAGCTGAAGCAGAGTACATTGTAGCTTGTTCGGCTAGTTGTGAGGCAGTATGGATGAGGAAGCTACTGTCTGAGTTATTTGATCTCCCATTGGATGCTACTAGTATCTTTTGTGACAACCAGAGTTGTGTGAAGCTGTCTGAGAACACTGTGTTCCATGAAAGGTCGAAGCACATTGAGATCAAATATCACTATATCAGGGATATGGTGCAGAGAGGAGCAGTGAAGCTCCTGTATGTTGCGACGGATGAGCAGGTTTTAGATGTGTTGACGAAACCACTAGCCAGAGTGAAGTTTGAGTACTTCAGAGAGAGGCTTGGTGTTCTTCAGATTGAAGATACTTCGAGGAAGAAGTGATGGGACACATTTGCAGGAGCCATTCAAATCATGGTGAGAGGAGGATCCTTCCCATGGCTGTGGATGTAAGCGTTGTGTGATGAGAATCAGGACGATGCTCTAGTTACTGCTTTGGATATGCATTGGTTGGATGCTTTGTATGATCAGTTGGATCATGTATATGTATATGCATCGGTTGGATGCTTTGTATGATCAGTTGGATCATGTAGGATGACATGCATCAGGATGATGCAGTGGTGATGATTAAGATGATCATGTGTGATGAGTATCAAGATGATACTCTGGATGATATGCATCAGGATGATGCTATGATGATGATCAGGACGATCATATGTGATGATATGTATATGGTGGATGCATTGCATAATCAGTTGGATTATGTGTGATGAGTTCCAAAGACACAGATGCACATGGGATTTTCAGACATGGTTGTAGATGTGTTCTCCCATGATCGCGATGTAATTGCCAGGATTTTCCGACATGGTTGCAGATGTGTTCTCCCATGGTCGTGATGTAATTGCTGGAGCCATTCTCACATGGTGGTAGATGTGTTCTCCCATGGTGCAGATGTAAGGGCTGGAGCCATTCTCACATGGTGGTAGATGTGTTCTCCCATGGTGCAGATGTAAGGGCTAAAGCCATTTTTCACATGGTGGTAGATGTGTTCTCCCATGTCGGTGGTATAAGTGCTGCATGATGTGTATCTGGGCTATGCTTCGTGGACGATGAGATGAGATGATCAGTATGATCATGAGTATCAGGATGATACTCCGTGGCCATGGATAGGTTGTGCAGTTGCATGTAAAAGATCCTGGGAGATCCGATAGGTTGAGCAGTGAGCTCGTAAAAGTCTTGGGATGCTCTTTCAAGGTTTTGTTGACGCGCGTAATAAGTCTTGAGGACTCCACAGTATGGCGAGTGTTGATGAAGACCTACAGATGGTGGGCCTACATCCAGCATGAAAAAGGGATGGATCTGTAGAAATTCCTATGATGAGAAGAATTCTGAGATAACCCAGTGATCGAGATGTCGAGTACAGCAGCAATGATGATGATGATGCTCTGTGATCCATTGATGATGATCTAGCTCCAGAATTGAAGACTTGCGCCAATATGTATTGATGACCTGTGTCTAGAGAATACCTTCCTAGTCAAGAGGGAGTGTTAATGTGTTTGAAACTTCAGAAGATATTCACTTGTATATTACAATTGTACTTTATTGTATATCCAACAGATATGTATTATTCCTCTGATTGGAAGTGTCGTCATTTATATTTGCAAGTGTCGCAAGTTACATTGCAAGTGTCGTCATTTGTATTGATGGGTTATTAGACCACCAGTGTGGGGTCAGCCCTAATTAGGACATGTGGTTGGGTTATTAGACTTGAGTAGCAAGTCGGCCCCAGTGAATTATTGGCAGGTCAAGTCAGTGTATAAATAGAGAGGTTGTGTCTCTAATTATCTCATTCACTCACTTCTCAAGCTCGCATAGCTAAGAGAGAAAGTGGCGTAGTTGTGGAGGAGGAGGAGCATCTGCTAGAGACATCTTATTGGTTTTGATCTTTTTGATCTTGGTTTGTGGCTTATCTTATCTCTGAGGAAGTTGCGGGGTTTTTCACCTTCTTGGTTTTCACTGGTGAAACTCTATGTCTCTTGTGTGATTGCTATTGGGTCTATGATTGATATGTTGTAGATATGTTGTACATGTTATTCTCTTAGTGATCCTGCATGATAATGGAATGAAATTATCAGAAAATTAACAAGGATGAACTTGTCTCTTAACTGAAATCTTGCCCCCTTAGTTAGGTGGCTAACTTAAGTGTCGCAACTCATGTGTCATCTTTTCGTTTAACATAAGTGTCATCATGCAATAACACTTAGTTAACTAGATCTTCTTTGTTGGCACTTAGTTAACTCTCTTTAACTGAAGTTTCATCTTTTAGTTTAACTAAAGTGAAAACACTTTAGTTAACTAGTCCTTCTTATTTAACACTTAGTTAACTGAAATCATGCTGATTGATTTACTTGGAGTGACCACTGTGAATTCTTTAGTTAACTAGGGCATATATTTAACTGATGATTTAACTGAAGCATTGACACTTAACTAAATATTTATAACCGAATCTTTAACAATTCAAGTTCTCTTTAATTAGCTGAAGGGTCTTTATGGGAAATTTCGATTTCTCTTGATCTCTATGCTTTATATTTTATTTCTTTATCTCTTACTGCATGGTCAATATGTGCTAACTTTAATTATCCATCACATTACATTATACTAGGAAGAATTATTGGATGCTATGATCATATTATATTATTTCAGACCAAATGATCATATGCTAAAGTAATTCACTTTAGAGGTGATCAATCTCTAAAGGAGACTTAATAGCAATCTAGTGATCATGGTTAATAATACACCACACAACATTAAATGCTTTTAACAATTAAATCATGACCTTTATACTGAAGGTCCACCTCTATACGAGAGGTCCATCCCATGGATACATTTATACATAAGGTTCACATGAGAATCATGACTTGACACACAAGTCCGGAGTCTCGTCCAACAAGACTTTACAACATCAATACTTTGATCAAGTACCTCTATACGTGAGGAATAACCTTTACACGGAAGACAATCAAATTTCTCACCTCTATACGAGAGGATCAATATTGGCTACACAATATTGGTTTGGATAATGTCTCTTGATGCTATATATTTAACAGTTTTGTATAAATATGTCTCTCCTCTAGAGGAAAAAGACAATGGTTATACTCTGCTATTGTGATATTGCTATTAATATTCATAAAATCTCAATTCTCCTCTGTATTGCGTACTTTCATGTAATTGATTCGTAGCTCATGCTAATGTTTAGCAATGCCTAATAGAGAAAGGTATCCCCCCCTTTCTGTGATCGAGTACTGCATAAGTATGTTAGTATAGTCATTTACAATAGCATATAATTAGTTTGAGTATATTCATTTGTTGCAGGTAGTTTTGGAAATGGTTTGTGTTTATCTATTTGTTGTAGATAATCTCGGTTGTAAATTAATTTATTTACTTATATATTATTGGATTGATAGATTCAGATTATAACTTAATATTTTTTGTGGCCACTATTACTATGTTCTTGTGTGGAATGATAATTTTGATTGTGAGAGCTTCTTTAACTAACTAAGAATTGAGTCCTTTGATCAGTCGGTTGAGGAGAAACTTGATACCGAGTCTTATTTAATGCAAGTAACCTCTTTAATTTGCTTGCGTGGGCTGTTTAAAGCTTTCAAATATTAACTAAGAGACATAGTCCTATGTTCATCCAATTTGGAAAATAATCAGAACTGCATCTTGGTTGGAGTGACTAAGATGTTTATGTTATTTCTTACCGGTTTGAGAATTTTCTTTTACTGAAATTGACATAGATAAATCAATGAGAGATCAATATTTGTAGCCTGCATAGGATTTTCACGATAACCTTTAAATGAACATCCTACCCTGGTCGACATTTAATGATTGGAGAACTATATGTTTTGCAAAGAACAATTAATTTTCCCCAAACCTGGGAGAAATCATTTTTTTTCAAGGACACGACTGTTATTTATTGTGATAATGTAGTGTCCCTTTTTAATAAATTTGGAAAAATTGCACTTTTTGGCCAATACGACCCTTAGACTAGTAATGACTCAAATGCTTCCAAATTAGGTATGAATGTGTTTGAGAGGTATTAAGACATAAAAATGAGTCTGATGGATGCTTGGACACTCTCAAAATGCTTCTGCAACACTCATTTACAATCAGGAGAAAATAGGGAAACTTACTAGCAAATTCGAGGTTTAAACCCCCAAGGGTAGGGTACAAAGATATCTTCCCAAATGCAGTACGAATCTCCAAAATTTCAAAAAAGAGAAATGGATTAGTTAAAGGAATTCAATGGGAACCCAAATGAATCATTAATGAGTTCCTAAAGGCTGCTGCAACTCCCATAAATCAGAGGTTTGTGGACATGTCTTCACATAGGGGGAAATGATAGGAAACTTCACTACTTGCTATGAAATTCACGATTTATGCTCCAAAGGTTTATGTAATGTACATGAAATTTCTTGGGGACATTAATGACTCTCCATACATCATAAAAATCACAGATATGAACTGATACAAGTCGAAATTAAGCAACTTAAAGCTTTCATAACAAGATATGAAGAAATTGGCACCATTTGTACATTGTTTGGTATTTTGACATAGTTTCACTTGGTATTTAGACATGAGGATATTCTGAGCATTAAATACAGAGTACATACATCATATTAAAAATAAATGGGGCCACAATAGCTTCCCCAAATAGATCAGAATGTCACCAAATGCGCCCTTCCTCCAAGAGCCAAAATATGAAGAGAAATGTGAGAAAGGTGTGGAAACAAGTTGAAGAAGTGAATGTCACGAGCATCCCTGTAGCTTAAACCTGAAAAAAAAAAAAATGGCTCCATTTTAGCTCCAAATTAAAGGTCTTAATGGCCTCTCCAATTTCCAATTAGGATGGGAATATCTTTCACCCTCGAAATTGGTACTAAGGCAAGTAGAGTAAACACTCCACAAGCATGGACAGGCTATGCTCTCCAATATGCAAAATGATAAATGATCAAAAGCCACTCTCCTTCTTTTTTCTTGAATTTTATAAACTTCCAAAGGCCTCCTTAGCTCTAATTCCATCCATGAGCTTCATGCCAACTTGAATTGGGAAGAGATTCCAATGTGTGCCACTTGTCCCTCCATTCCTAGCCTCATCCTTCGCTCAATTCGAATGGATGGATATTTGGATGCCCCAACTCCTTTGTCTGCCTTCTTGGAGGCTATTTTTAGCCCTGACATATCATATTAGTCAGATGTCAGAAATCATGTATGATTTGTGTCATAGGTGCCATAGAATCTTCATCATTTTTGTCATAGAAGCTAGGGAATCTAGCCCAAGTGTCTCAATATCTCTCAAATGCCTCTTCCTCTTCCATAGGAGTTACTATTCCACTCCAATTCGACATTCATGGAGTCATGCCAAGTATATTGACCTTCCAAATCCCCAATATCATTAGACTCCACCTTGGATTCGAATGGGTGAGAATAGAATGTCATGAGGCATGAGGAATCTAGCTTTGTGTGGATCCCACACCACCAATGTGTCTCCATGGCCAAGTGCCACCTTATTTTTCTATCATAAATATTTATTTAACCCCTTTTATTATATTTATTTCAAGCTAATGTCCATTTGGGGTTTTATAGTCTGCTTATTCCAAATCTAATGTTTCCACCCCAAGCTAGGAAACTAGTAGATTGGTGGAATTTTCTCTTTTGAGATTTATTTGAATGGGGACATTACAGTCCTCCCCACCCAATATTGCTTGTCCTCAAGCAATTTCAATTTAGGATGCTGCAAAATTGTTCCTCCTCTATCAGGTGGCCTTCTAGAAGGAAGGTCTATAAAAACCTTTTCATTCTTATGTAGTAGTTGCCTCATCTCCCTTGGATGTTCTGAAATCTTTATTTTTGGCTTGGGGGAAGTGATGCAACATTCAGTATCCCATTCAATATCCCTATGCATCAATGTGGATTTCATACTGTGGGAGGACACTACTATAGTCGGATAAGTGTGCATTCCTCTTAATACTCTTTGTTTTCCTTCCAAATCTTTGAATCTCATTTTAGGGATTTGATAGTTCACTTTATGTTCCCCTATAGAGTACAACCATTGCACTCCCAATACCACAGTAGTATCAACAACATCAACCACATAAAATCTATCAAAAAATGTGTAATTACCTATGGTGAGTTGTAGCTTTGGGATCCATGTTTTGAACTCCATAGTATGTTGACCTGGAATGATGACTGTGAATCCATCGAATGGTTCAGTAGGTAGCTTTCTCCTCTCCACCATGGTTGCATCAATGAAGTTATGTGTGGCTCCTCCATCTACCAATACTGAAACCCTTTTTCCTTGTACATATCCCTGGCATCGAATAATGTGGAAACGAGGCACTCCTAAAAGCGTTGCTAGTCTCCCTTTGTCAGGTAATGGATGATCTTCTTCTTGTTTCTCTTCTTCTGTTGCAGCATATCCATCTTCTTGGTATGAAATATGTCCTACTTCCTCCCTACCCCCTTCATACTCATCATCATAAAATACTTCAATGAATTGTGCCTTTCCCTTAGCACATTTATTCCCTGGTACCCATGGTTGGAAGCATGAGTAAAATAGTTTCTTTCTTCGGAATTCTTCCCTGCCTGGTCCCTCTTTATTATCCTTTCCAAATGAATCTTCTTTCCATGGATTCTTTTCAAATCTGAATTGGGAAGGAAAGTTGGGCTTGGGAGGATACCTTGTCTTGGGTAGCACATTTTGCAGATCTCTTGCCAAGTTCATGGCATCTTTCAATGAAGTAGGTTTGTGGACCTTAACCAAACCCTTCAAAGGTTCAACCAAACCTTCATTAAAGAGAAATATTAATCTTACCATAGATATATCAGCCACCTTAACTAATGATTTTTGAAATTCTAACATGTATTCATCTGGTGTTCCATTTTGCTTCAACTGTGCTAGTTCTTTAAAAGGCATTTATGGCTCTTTTTGCTCAAATATTTCCATTACCCTGTTAAAAAATTATCATATGTTGTAATTAATCATTTCCCAAGGTTTTAATTCCATGGAACCACCAATCATTGGCATCTCCCTCAAGATGCAAAATAGCCATTTTTAGAGCATCCCCTTCAACCATTGGATTCAACTGAAAATACACATCTAGTTTTTGTATCCAAGTATTTGAAGAACTTTGATATGAGCCATCAAAAGTAGGAAGTGGAATTTTACGTATTGCATAATTAAATTCTTTATTTTGAAAGGGAGTCTTATTATCTCCTCTCATTTTGAGCTTGTTTGAGACAGTAAAGAATTGATCAAATGGTAGTGTCCTTCTACAATCTTCACTCAACTGCTCCCATTTTGCTACAACTTCATGCATGCCATATGGGGTGTTAGGATTTTATATGGAATCAATAAACTTAGGTGTATTATCTCTTATTGAGATCTAAAATTCACGAGGCCGATTATGAGGCCCTGTCCTTGAGAAAAGACTTTCACCCATTTCCTTCTTTTCCTCGAAAGGAGAACTATTGTTGCCTCCTAATGCTAATTTGACTACCCAACAATTAGAACCCCTTAATTATCTGTTTTTTCATTTCTTCAAAGAATGGTTTCATAAATTTCCTAAACTCCTCATTCTCCTCTGAGGTTCCCTTCTCATCCTTAGCAATAGTTTCAACAAAGTACACTTCTTTTCCTACTTCTTCCTCTTCAACAAAAGTACTTTTAGTTTCTATTTCTAAGGGTGGTCCCTGAATTATTGTCCTAATTAATGGTCAATCACATCAGGTTAAAGGACCATGCTTTGATACCACTTGTAGTGTCCCCTTTTAATAAATTTGGAAAAATTGGAAAAATTGCGCTTTTTGGCCAATTCGACCCTTAGACTAGTAATGACTCAAATGCTTCCAAATTGTTTCGAATGCTTCCAAATTGGGTATGAATTTGTTTTGAAAGGTATTAAGACATAAAAATTAGTCTTATGGATTCTTGTACACTCTCAAAATACTTCTGCAACACTCATTTGCAATCAGGAGAAAATAGGGAAACTTACTAGCAAATTCGAGGTTCAAACCCCCAAGGGTAGGAGACAAAGATGGCTTCCCAAATGCAGTACGACCCTCCCAAATTTCAGAAAAGATACATGTATTAGTTAAATTACTTCAATTGGAACCCAAATGCATCATTAATCAGTTCCTAAAGTATTCTGCAACTCCCATAAATCAAAGGTTTGTGGACATGTCTTCACATAGGGGGAAATGATAGGAAACTTCACTACTTGCTATGAAATTGGTGATTAATGCTCCAAAGGCTTATGTAATTTATATGAAACTTATTCAGTACATTATTGACTCTCCATACATCATAAAAATCACATATATGAGCTGATACAAGTCGTAATAAATCAACTTCAAGCTTTCATAACAAGATATGATGAAATTGGCACCATTTGTACATTGTTTGGTATTTTGACATAGTTTCACTTGGTATTTCGACCTGAGAATATTCTAAGAATTAAACACAGATTAAATGAATCATATTAAAAATAAATTGGACCATAAGAGATTCCCCAAAGAGATCATCATCTCACCAAATGTGCCCTTCCTCCAAGAGCCAAAATATGAAGAGAAATGTGAGAAAGGTGTGGAAACAAGTTGAAGAAGAGAATATCATGAGCAGCCCTGTAGCTTAAAACTGAAACAAATGACTCCATTTTATATCCAAATGAAAGGTATGAATGGCCTCTCCAATTTCCAATTAGGATGGGAATCTTTCACCCTTGAAATTGGTACTAAGGCAAGTAGAGTAAACACTCCACAAGCATGGACAAGCTATGCTCTCCAATATGAAAAATGAGAAATGATCAAAAGCCACTCTAATTATTTGTTATTGACTTTTATAAACTTCCAAATACCTCCTTATCTTGAATTCCATCCATGAGATTCATGCCAACTCGAATTGGGAAGAGATTGCAATGTGTGCCACTTGTCCCTCCATTCCTAGCCTCCTCCTTCGCTCAATTCGAATGGATGACTTTTTGGCTGCCACAAGTCCCTTATGCGCCTTCTTGGAGGATATGTTTAGCCCTGACATGTCATATTAGTCATATGTCTTCAATCAGGTCTGATTTGTGTCATAGCTGTCATAGCATCTTCATCATTGTTGTCATAGAAGCTAGGGAATCTAGCCCAAGTGTCTCAATATATCTCAAATGCCTCTTCCTCTTCCATGGGAGTTACTCTTCCCATCCGAGTCGAACTTCATTGAGTCATGCCAAGTATATTGACCTTCCAACTTCCCAAGATCATTAGACTCCACCTTGGATTCGAATGGGTGAGAATAGAATGCCATGTGGCATGAGGAATCTAGCTTTGTGTGGGTCCCACACCACCAATGTGTCTCCATGACCAAGTGCCACCTTATTTTCCTATCATAAATATTTATTTAACCTCTTTTAATATATTTATGTCAAGCTAATGTCCATTTGGGGTTTATATTCTCCTTGTTCCAAATCCAATGTTTCCACCCCAACCTAGGAAACTAGTAGATTGGTGGAATTTTCTCTTTTGAGATTTATTTGAATGGGGACATTACAGATAACCAAAGTACAATATAGGTTTCTGAGAATATTATGGCACACAATAAATTGAAGCATGTGTATATTCATGAGCATTACTTGCAACAATTGATACATGAATTTGTTGTTAAGCTTGTATATTGCTACACTGATGATCAGATTGATGACATCTTTATGAAGCCTTTATCAGAAGCTAAATTTTTCAATTTTTGGGCTATGTTTGGGCTTCAGTAAGATACAATTATGGGGTGGGGGGATATATTATAATTTCACCTCCCGAATCTCTATAGTGTTATGTTGATGCGGGGGTGTTGGAGCAACATGGTTTGCTAGTTCATCACATCTTTGGATCTTATAGAGATAGACATTCGATTAGTGTTGGTCGATTAGAAGAAATGATTATTGGGCCAACTAAGTGGTTGACTAATGTGTTGACTAGGATCTTGACTAGTTGGACCAATCGACCAATGAACAAGCCGACTAACCAATTGAATGAATGGACCAATATTGTAACATGATCGTCGATTATGGTGCATGTTTCAAGGAAAATGTTATGTGCAATGACCCAAGTATGTGGACATGATATTCCTCACTTAAAGGGAGTTGGTTACATCTTGGAGCTATAAAAAATGATTTTCTCATGTATGAAGTGTGCTAGCACAATCTATGTAAAATTGTGATAAATGTGCAATGCATTTCAATATATTGTCATTATGTGCTTAAGTGTTGAAACGGTGTCTTTAGACACCACCTCTTCTTGGAATTTCTTAATATTTTTGATTTCTATTATGTCTAATATCTCGCTTTTCTCCAACAATCTAAATAGTGGATACTAAACCCATATCCTTGGCTAATGGGTTCAAATATTCATCAAAATCATGGTTGCAGCCCATGTATACTACCCCTCTTGGTAGGTTTCTTTGGCCAATGCTTATAAGAAGTTGGAAACGTATTATTGGAGCCTTCTCTAGGAAAATGTTTAAGGAGTTAAGGAATTTTAAAAATTCAATTGAAATCTTTGTTTTAGTTAGTTATTGGGTACAATCAGGATCCTCAAACCCCATACATAGACCTAGGCTCTATACATTGTTCGCTAAGTGGATCCCTTGATCCCTTGAAGGAATGGAGACATGGAAAGTACTCTTACACAATTGCATCAATAAGGGAGTTCCTTATGGCAAGAAACCATGGTCATGCTACAAAACTTAATTTTCACCCCAATAAGAGTTAAACTTAGATGAAATTTTGTTTCCTTAGTGGATAAGATTTTTTTTCCTGGGTTGACAACAACCTAATGTGTGTTAATCTCTTCTTGTAGATTACCATGTATGATGAAAAAGTAGAGCTAGACATGGTGCAATTGCATCAACTCTTTTGATATTGGGGAGGGTGTGAAATTCTGGAACACAACAGATCATTGAGCCTAGGAAAATATCATAGTGAAATAATTAGGAAGAAAGATGAATTACAGTGAAAATTATAGTGAATTGAGCAATAAAATTAAACAAGCATTGAAACTCAGATGTGCACAGAAATGTGTGTCATATGCCATTAATCAGTATAGTCAAAATATATGTTACAATGGAGAGAATTCGAATACCCAAGGAGAGATTTCTGAATCTTTGTGTATTATTAACGAAAAAGGTATACTCTGGCCTTGTCGACTAGAAGAGTCCTCTCTCGCATACTTTTAGACTTTTTCGGACGAGGAGGCTAACTTTACGAAAAAGTACAGCATGGAGTTCTTGTTTAAGTTTTTAGAATCCTTAAATATGAAAACATCGGCGAACATTTACCAACTCAGGCTCGATACTAAAATCCACGAGTAGTTATATGGAGTTATTGTTTAAGTTTTTCAGACTCCTTAAAATTGAAAACAACGGCGAGCACGAACAGATTTGGGCTCGATATTAAAATCCACGGATCAGTACCTTATTGAGTATTAATCTATCTCTTATCCAAACTCGTTAAAACATGAAGAAAGTCCTGATTTTCCCTCCCATGGACTCGTTAAATTAAACATGGTTGGACCTATATCAAGTATTCTTCTCACTCCTCTTCGAGCTTGTTTAAAAAATGAAGAAGGATTATTGAGTTTAATTTCTTGGACTCATTAAAATTTCACAAGAGAGACAATATCAATCTTTCTTTTCAACCTTTTCATGCTCGTTAAACTAAGAAAAGACATTTAAAAAGAGATGGGAAGAGAAATTTATGTTATTCATTCATTATTTAGGAGCAAGTTTAAAACATCCTTGAACACAGTACTTTCATGAGTAAATGGGTCTTAGTTTTCAGCTTTAGGATTTAACCTGATCCCAGATTTTTGTGTACTCCTCCGATTGGTTACTCTTCTGATCATATGGAGAGTTTGTTATGTCTCCTATATAAAAAAAAATTATCATGTTTCCTATGAGTCCCAAGCTTCCCAAAATACTTACCTTTGGTGCTCAATGTTCAAGGATTACCCCTGTGTCGGCCTTTCTGCAATTCATCTTGACTCCTCATGTCGGCCATCCCCTATATCAGTCTTGTTTCAACACAATCTCCTAGTGTTCCTCATGTGAGATGATGAAGGATACTTCAGTGCCTTTTTTCTCACGGGTCTCTTCCTATCGACATCAGCACATTTTTCTCTAGGAAGTGGACTTAGAGTTTCCTAGTTCGTACCTTGAGATTTTTAGTCATCAGTGGTATATTCTCCCGCCGTTGAGTTATGGGAATACATCAATTTCCCTTACTCGACAGAATCTTCAAGTGTTCGACTTCAATACCTCTTATTCACGCTTGTAAGGATTTACTAGGTACCTTGGACCCCATTTTCATTATTGGTGGGTGTCCTCGCGTTTGTTAACGGTTCTCATCATTGACTGATAATAAAATGAAATCCTCCATGTTTGACTTCAAATCCTTTATTCACATGGTTTAGGGTTTGTACTATTGATGGTTGGTTTGAAGACCTTGGGTTTATGATACAGTTTATTCATTATCATCCAAGTTGCGCAAGACCGAGCCCTACTTATATTGGCTCATCATGAGACATAGATCCAGTTTGTTGCTATGGCTATGTTCTCCTTTTGACATGGATCCACGCTTGTATTTCAGTGGCCATGCTATATAAATCATTTCAGTTATGTATTGGAGATCCTGTTCTAACATTATGAACATCTCCTGCTATCAAGATTGTAATTACTTGTTGACCTTGTTTCTGTTTCAGGTACTGTTTGCGACCTTGTCCTGGTGGTTCCTATGCTCCTCCACTTCCTGGTTTGTAATTTATTTCGGCCATCGTCTTCCCCTCTGACCTCATACATTAGGGGGAATCTGTTATCAGTCAAAATGACACTTCTCCATCCATGACTACATTACCTTGTTGGTCAAACAAAATGACCCTATGGATGGAAGATCCTATTTGATCAGAGATGCTTTGGCCTTGAATTTGCAATATTCTCCTTAAACATAACCTTTTTTGTGACATGTTTTGAGATATAACTGCGTCTCTCATATCAGCAAACTCGCGGGTTAACTGTGATAGCCTCTATTGACAACCCACAGGTACTACCTAAAAATTTGCACCTGCATGTTGTTGGACACTATACTCGCGACTCACTCGCTAGTTGTCAAGAGACACACTCATGGGTATCTCTAAATCACGAAAAAAAAAATATTAGAAGATGATTAGAGATCAGTTATGGTAGTTATTCTAAAGAAATGCTGGAGAAAATTCCACTGAAGGAAGAGGAGCAGGAACCCAGGGTCAGGTTTCAACGGTGCTAGTTTTAGTACAGGTTTAGTTGATTACCTTTAATGATAATAATACAGATATTTTCCTTCCCGTAAATATTTGTCCATTGTATGAATGTATGTCTTTGAATCTTTCATGTCTTTAATATATGAGTTTCTTATTAAGCATTCATTTCTATTTGGTCAAAATCTATATGGAGCAGTGGAGTAGGAGACTAAAATTTGAAAGCTTGGATCGAACATCAGTTATTCAAGTATTAATTTTAACTTTATATCTTAGTTCTTTTCCATTAAAAGAAGCATTGCTTGTAGCTCCTGTGTACTATCCTACCTATGTAACTAAATTACATGTGCATTGATGATCTCTTGAATTCCCTATCATAGGTATTTTTACCGCACAACAGAATTGGCGACTCTGCTGGGGAATTCCTGTTGTTGCTCTGGGAGTCCTAGGTTGATTTTCTTCCGTTTTTATTATTTATGTTTATCTCTGGGAGATTTTATAGGGTGTATGTACCCCTGATAGTGACTCGGAATTGGTCTCAGTTGAGTTTCATTTCATTTGTTTCTTTTTATTAAGGTAGACCTGCGAGTTATATTCAATCAGAGTCACAGCTTTTTCCCTGTACCCGTGAGTTGCTGACTTTTGGACCCACAGGCCACCCGCGTGGTGCTTTTAGTAACAGTCGTGGTTATTTCGTGAGTTTTTAGGTTTTTTGCTAGGGTTTTAGCTTGAGGTCTATACTTGGTTGATGAAAGTCTTCTTTGTTCATTTATGGACCATTTATACCTATTTGTAGGTTCATATTGAGTTTTCTTGACTCTTTTTGAAATTTTATTTTGGTTTCTTTGGTTTGCTTGTTAGACATACCTAGGTCTTTCAAATCCATTTTGTGTTTGATTGACGCTTGGATATTTCCTTTTATGGTCACTGGTCTCTGGAAAGGAAATCTGATATCTTCTTTGCTTATATGTTTTTTCCTTTATATCAGTTGATTACAATAGTGTCTCTTTACCGAACTTAGTTACTTCTTACTTCTTGGAATAAATTTTTGGGTTTGTTATCTTCATAAGTCTTGTGAACGTAGATTTTCTGAGTTTTATAGGTATAAGTACAGTCATTTATACTTGCATTGTATAGTGTTCTTGTCTTGTTTATACTTATTTTCCATTTATTTTGTTAAAGAGAAAATTAAAAAGCAAGTACTTTATTTAAGCAAGAGCATTTCTTTTTCTAGATTTTAGTTGTATATGCTAACTCTTTGAAAAAGTTTTAAAAAAAATAGATTTTAGGTTTACTTTCCAAGCTTTTAATTTTGAAAGATAAACTAAAATAAATCTGTGAAAAGAAGCTGCATTGTATACACTTTGCTTTTTCAGTTGTAACCATCTTACACACAATCACTCCTTTCTGAGTAAGTAAATGCCCTAAAAAGAACATTTTAAGTTAAAATTTATTAGTAACTTTTCTTTATTGGGAACACACACCAAGTAGCTTAGGTTAGGGTTTTGGATCAAATCATCTTAAACCATCCAAAACCGTTTTTAACTCAAAATCGTAGTGAACTATCTTTAGGTAAATCCATTTTTGTAAAAGGTGTGCTGGGAAGCTCCACTCAAACCGGAGTTAAGCACGAGGTCGTGTGAGGTTTATTAGTTGGGGATACCTCCCTGCTTCTCAATCGAGCATCTACCAGTACTGATATGTGTATGGGGATCCATTAGTACCTTGTGTGCTCTTGGATTTCGAACTTAGTTACCCTGCGACTGTCCCCCTAGAATCTTTTTTCATTGGTGGTAGCCTTAGTATATTGACCAATAGGACCCTACACATGTGTGAGTGAAAGGATATTTTCACTTCACCTAGGACAGATCTGGGCAGAAATCCTCTGCAGCTCTTTGGGAAGGTGGTTGGGTGATTCCATCACTTGGCCCCATTGTGACTGTACCGTGGACCCCAAATAATTGTTCTTCATTACGCCATTGGCTTGTTATGGGCCCCAATCATCCCAGAATTCCCTTTGGGAGACTATCTGTTTCCTTGGTCTGGATCACTGTAGGAAATTTTGTAGTGGTGTGTTGTGTGTTTATCATAGTTCTAACGACCCCTAGGTTTATTACATAAAACATTTTTGTTGTAATTATGGAGGACCAACCTCCTCATAGGTCAAGAAGGTTGAGAAACCTTCGTCCACTCACAGTGGAGCCTCCACTGCCACCTCTGCGGTGCATAACAGATTCAAGTGGTTCTTTTGAACTAACTGGCACAACTGAAACCCCTAGAGAACCTCAACTCATTTCCCAAAAATTCATCGGTCTCACAGATCATTGAGTTTGAAGATTTGCCAACATAATACTTTGCAAGACACTTCAACCCTCATTTAACTGGACCAAACGATCCTTTGATAGAAAGAGTTGTTTCTTTAGGTTTACCTAAGTTAAGTGTATATAGATTTACATCTAGACTTAATATGGATAATATAGGAGATGTATCAGGAGTTCCACATACTCCCATATCGGATATCAGACTTGGAGGTTTGTCTCCTCCACACATTAATACCCCGGTACTGAGCTCGTTGCAAATGTATTCTGCTCCGATCACTTATTTTAGTTTCAATGATGGACCTTCAAGAACATCTAATACTCAGTTTACACTGACATCCGCTCCTTTTGGATCCACTATTGGCACATCCAATATTCCTTTTTCGGGGATACCTACAATACCATATACATATTCCCCTTTCATCCAACAGTTCCAGGTTAATCCCAGCTCATCTCCTTTCAATCAAGTTTTTCCTTGGCATGGAGGGCACATTGCTCCTTCTGCACCATTTGTGGGCTCAATGCCTACCCATTCTATTGCACAAATACCGAGTTTCAATCCATTTACAGGATTTAATGTACATTCTTCAAATGTTCAAACTTCAAATGTGCCTGTAGGGAGTGTTCCTTTTTCACTTTTTGGTGGAGGAGGTAGTAACACTTATACTCCATTTGGAAGTAGTTACACTCAGTCGCAATGGACTGGTACACAAGGAAGTAATCCAATATATTATGGCTAGATAAATTTCCAAAACACTTTTTCACCGCAACCGATGGTTGGGGGAAACCCCAACCAACCTTATGGGAATCATGGCTTTGGTAGTTCTCCTTAGCAAATTCCACAAAATCAAATGCCATCGGCAAGGCCTCGTTTACCTTTTCTGGAAACGTTGAACTTGCCAAATCTTTCAAAGTTAATGAATGACCTAGTGCGACATAATCCTGCTTGGCCTCCGACCCCAACCAAACTCCCTTCAGATATTCCAAAGTTTGAAGGAAAAACTAGTGAAGACCAAGGGGACCATGTTACGACATTCAATCTATGGTGCTCCTCGAACTCGGTAAATGACGACTCGATTCATTTGAGGATCTTTCAAAGAAACTTGACTAGTGTTGAAGCCAAATGGTATATCAAGTTACCAGTCGCAGCTTATAACAACTTTTGTGATTTGGCGACAGTTTTCCTGAACCATATCCATCTTCCTATTTGGTATGATGCCGGTACAAATCTTATATCTACTTTCAGACAGAACAAAGCCACTCATTTATCTGATCACAATCAGGAGTGGAGAAGACGGAAACAACTCATTAAAGTTGTGATTCCCTCGGAATTTCTATTGGAGTAGTTCTTGAAATCATTGTTACATTACATCTCTAAAGATGTGTCAAATTATGGGGTTACTTATGAAGAAGAATCCATTCTAAGGACCCAACATATTGACTTGATTTATGCTCAGTCTGGGATCCTTTATGAAATCATTCCCGATGCACCTAGGTCAAACATTGATCTTGGAAAACCTAAACCTGGACCACATGTTGATGGCATTGTGGGTTCAATTGACTCATCTGCATTAGAAGCTTTGACAAAGTAGGTTCATGCACTCTATATAAGGCATTCTGTTACGAAAGCAACTACTATTGCATCCTCCCTTTCACAAACAGAAATTGTACAAAATGTGCAGTCAAATCAAAAGGGTTCTCAGCAACCCAATAATAAGAAAAAGGGAAAGAAAGGGGAAGGAAACCAACAAAATCCCAAAACCACTGAAAATGCCAAGGAGGTCAAGCGAGAAAAGAAAAAGGTGAAGTTTCCTTCAAACTTTGCATATACGATCACCTCGCTCATCAATGTCCTCTAATGGATGAAGCCTAGAAGTTGTTAAGTCAAAAGAAACCAGTTGTCCTTAAGGATCCTTTTCCCAAAGGACAAAGCCCAGCTTCTGGCAGATCTAATACTGGGGGCACTTCTCGTTCCAAACAAGATGATCAATCCTACATCAATATGGTTAACTCCCATGCTTTATTGCAAACGAGAGCCAATAATTATACCCCCAATATGCAGCATAAAGACAACGAAATCCTTGAGTTATATGTTCCTCTTCCTATAGAAAGACCTACAGATCCTATGCTAAAGATACCGAAAGGTGTCTACAAATGGGAAACACACAACCCTAATGCATGGGCCGCTCCAAACTACTCAGTTGTAGAGGACCAAGCCCAAAAGTCGTGTTCTATGTCCGCTCTAGAAGTTTTGCAAAGATTCCCATCACAGCGGAATGCACTTTTGGTAGGAATAGGCAGTATGGATTCGTCAAATATGCTAGCTAGATTTGATATGTCAAATGTCAAACCCCGGTTTCCCTGTCACGTGGCCTTCCAAATCAAAGTAGTCCATAGTTCAAAAACCATTGGATGAATGGTAGTAGATGAAAGCGCATCAATGCACGTAATGTCTATCTCTTGTTGGCAAGCCCTAGGCCCTCAGGATTTAGCCCCTTCGGTTACATTACTTACTGATTTTGATGGGATATTCTTCTATCTACATGGAATCGTACCCTCATTTGAGATCCCGCTTGCAGTTAAGGTAGTGTCAGTAGAGGTGGAATTTGTAGATGCTTCTCTTGACTACAATTTGTTGTTGGGAAGAAGTTGGACGTACACAATGCAAGCCATTCCTTCGTCTGTTTTTCAAGTACTTATGTTCCCCCATGAAGGAAAAATTGTCACAATTGACTAATTATCCTATGCCCAGAAAAAAAACACAACTCCTTTGGATTATAATATCCCATGGATTGATCAAGCCTGTCTGCCTAGTGAGAGTTTAGGGGTAGGTATGTACTCATATTTGATGGGCACCTTTGATTTACCCGCTCCTATGAATTATATTGGTTCAACGAGTAATGCTAATGTGTTATCAAAGGATGTCTTCACTGTTGTTCAAACAAATGATCCTTGGATCCTTCGTACTCCAGAGGAACCAATTGTGCCCCTATCTATCGCAAAAGTGACTTACCAAGCATCACAAAATGTTGCGATAGATTATATCTCAACTCCTTTGGTCTCCATGGAGTCAGATATCTATTATGCACTTGCATGGGAAAGAGACTCCACCCATTCATTTGATTGTTTAGACACTATTTTACCATCAGATGAGGCTATTTTGGAAGCCATTGTAGATCTAGATCATCCTTGGGAAAATATGCATCACAGATCCTATTTCCTTCCATATATGAACAAAGTTGAGAATGGGGAGTTTTCAGTGAGACCTGGTGGAAATGTTGATTGGACCATTAATCCTTTCACGAAACAGGGGATTTTCGCTGAAGGTAATATGGAAAATATTTCAACAACTATCCCAATCAATATTTCCATTAAACTAAATGTCGTGGAAAATATTTTCATTGGAGCAATTTTTTCTCCACAAGAGATCAGTTTGTATACCAACTTATTTAAAGAATTTTGCGATGTTTTCTCTTGGTCATATGAGGAGATTCCAGGCATCGACCCGTCTATCATCGAACACGTCATTACGACATATCCTAATGTGAAACCAGTTTGGAAAAATCTTCGTCCATTTAACCCTAGGAAAGTTGCAGGCATCAAGGCTGAGGTTCAAAAGCTCCTCAATATCGGCTTCATTTATCCTACTAACATGACAGAATGGTATCTAACCCAGTCCCAGTAGATAAAAATCAAGGTACCATACGCATATGTACAAATTTTAGGGATCTCAACAAATCCTATCTAAAAGACAACTATCCCACACCATTTATTGACTAAATTATCAATGCTTGTGCGGGCCATGAAATGTTTTCTTTCATGGATGGTTTTTCAAGATATAACCAAATTCAAATCAAACCTAAAGACCAGCATAAAACGACTTTCATATGTCCCTGGGGTACTTTTCCTATAGGAAAATGTCATTCGGATTGAAGAATGTTGGGGCTACTTTCCAGCGAGCTATGAACTTTTCTTTCCATGACATCAAGCACGTGGTTGAACCTTACTTGGATGATCTACCTACGTGATCTTGAAAGAGAAGAGATCATCTTGAACACTTACAGCAAGTGTTTGAACAATGCAGATACTACAAGATTTGGTTAAACACTAACAAATGTGTATTGTGCATTGAGTCTAGACGACTACTTGGTTTCATCGTGTCTAATAGAGGGATTATGGTCGATCCTTTGAAAGTTGAGGCCATTGTCAAATTTCCTCCTCCTTGTACTATCTGACAACTTCAAAGTTTACAAGGCATGTCCAATTTTCTTAGACGCTTTATTATCAACTATGATAATATCACTAAAGGTTTCATGCGATTGCTTAAATAGGATACCCATTTTTTTCTGGGATGAGGCTACACATAACTCGTTTGATTCTTTGAAAAAGGCACTCTTGTAAGCCGCCTTGTTGAGTCCGTTGGATTGTACTCAATATTTTCTTCTATATCTTGCCGCATCTGTTTCTACTATTGGCATATTCTTGGTTCAGGAAGATGACAAACTCCAAGAGCATGTCATTTTTTACCTTTCTCACGCACTCATAACTCCTGAACTTAAGTACTCTCTCATCGAGAAATTGGCATTAGCCGCAGTGTATGTCGTTCAGAGGCTATGTCATTATATTCTATTAAGAACTACCACAGTCATAGCAGAGGTCAATCCTTTCCAATATGTCTTAACCCAACATATAATCGGGGGTAAATTCAAGAAATGGATTTCCATCTTGCAAGAATTTGATCTTACCTTCCAATCTGCTAAGTCAAAAAATTATTTGGTATCCACAGAACTTATAGTTGACTTTCCTAGTGATGTAACGCATGATGAAGACCCATCATTCCCCGATCCATGGTAAGGATACATTTTAATATATCTCCATAATTTGAAGTGTCCACCAACTTTATCTAGGGAAGAACGAAGAAATCTTAGGTACCATGCCAAGAACTACCTCATTATTTCTGATACGCTATATAGACGGGGGTTAGATTCGATATTATGTCAATGATTGACCCTGGATGAAGCCGAGTCAGTATTGAATGATGCTCACAGTGGAGCCTGTGGGGGTCATCTTTTCGGGTTAGCAACAGCCCAGAAGATACTGAGTGTTGGGTATTTTTGGCCCACCATCTTCAAAGATTGCGTGGAAGCCGTGAAACACTGTCATTCGTGTCAATTTTTCACAAAGAAAATGTGAGCACATCTGGCTCCTCTTCACCCTGTTATCACAACTAGTCCCTTCACCAAATGGGGGATTGATTACATGACTTGTAACCCAATTTCTGTTGGGGAACATCAACACATCATCGTTGCAGTCGACTACTTTATGAAGTGGGCCGACCTATTGTGAAAGCAGATGGAGAAACTGCAACCTATTTCGTTTTCAATCAATTGCCAGGTTCGACATACCTAAAGAGATCGTCACTGATCATGGATGACATTTCTAGAACTACATGATGACTAAGTTGACCACTATGCTAGGTTTTCGACAAGAACACTCGTCTCTGTTTTATCCGTAGGTGAATGGTCAAGTTGAAGCGGTCAATAAAACCTTGAAAACTATTATTCAACGTACCGTCAATGCCAGTAGGTCAAATTGGCACATCATATTGTATCTAGCTCTTTGGGCCTACCGTTCTAATTTCAATACTGCTATTGGTTTTTCACCATTCCAACTCGTTCATGGGCTAGAGGCAGTCACACCGATTGAATGCGAGATTCCATCACTGAAGTTGGCTATCCAACTACTACCTGAAACTTCTGCTTTGGAAGAATGATTGCTTCATTTAGAACATTTGGATGAGCAGCGCCGCGATGCGCTCACTGCAAATGAAGCTCACAAGAACCGAGTTAAACAACAATATAACAAGTCTGTAAAACCTAGGTTTTTCTATGAAGGAGACCTTTTTTTGGTTTATGATCAGGACAAGGATCCCTTGGGGGTAGGCAAGTTCAAGTCTTATGTGGCTCAGACCCTATATTGTCTCTAAATTCTTGAGGAAAGGTCCATATGAGTTGATGGATTATGATGGTTTTAAGCTACTCGAGCCTAGAAATGGGCTCTACTTGAAAAAGTATTACGCCTAGGCATGTATGCTTTTTCTTGTACTATAGTTGTACATTTTTTGTAGAGTTAGTTCTTTTTAGACTTTGCTTATGTGTCTTTTGGATTGTGTTTCAGATGACAAGTGAGTGTTTTCTAGGATTTGTTGATGGTGGAAGTCATCACACTCGTAACTTGGATTCAGTTGCTTGGGTAATCTATTCACCCACAAGCCAACTTGTTTCCTCGGGAGGTGCTTGTTTGGGCCCTACGACAAACAATATAGTTGAGTACAATGCAATTATTGAACTACTCTGAGATTCTATTCATCATGGCATTTCATGTTTGGAGGTAAGACTCGATTCGCAGTTAGTTTTACTTCAGTTGACAGGTGAGTATCGGGTTAGGGATCCTTCTTTTCTACGTTAGTTTTTGCGAGTTAGGTTGATTAAGAGACATTTTGATTACATTTCATATCAACATATTTCAAGAAATCACAATACATTAGTTGATGCATACGCAAATTATATACTTGACTTCCATTTGTATCACGCACAATAAAATAAACCATTCACACACATAAAGCAAAACATGTATATAAACCGGTACTGTAGATATATATAGATAAGGTCCAAAAAATAATATGAGTTTGAGTCAATATCTGTCAATATTTCACAATATACAAAAAGGGCATAACATCCTCAAAAATAGATGTCACTCTCTCTATGGAGAGGTAGGAGCCTCAACCTACTTTGCTAAGGCCTCCCTATAGCAGATCACTAGCCTGGTTACTTTCCTAAGCAGCCGGATCCATGAAGGGGGCACGCCCACCACATGTTCTTGCATCTCTAGTGGCATCCGCTCAATCCTGTATGTAGGAATAGCATGGGTCAATTGACCCATCTTTCCCTCAATACTCCTTAGCATGGCATCAGTACCACATGGATCGGTTGGTCTCACATATGTTCAAGGATGCCCAGCAGGCCTTGATGTCCCCAAATCTACATAATTTGCATGTTGTAAGTACTCTCACTCATTCAAAACAAAAAAATTACATATATATATATATATATATAAATCTTAAAAATTAAATAACTTTTAAAAAACAATTATGGTACCTATGTCTCCCTAGGTTGCTCCTGGCGGTAACATGAGCTCGGGATCTCCCTGAAAATCCATACCAGCATAAGGGAACTACTCGAAAGCTGGCACCTAGCGGCTCCACCACCCAAGATATTCCTCGTCAGAGTATGATGCCCTAGTCTCACCACCTCCCTGACGAAGGAAGATGTCACCCCATCAAGTCACCAATGGCTCACGGGGGTTCAAAGCTGGTAGAGCCATCCCTGGATTGAGGGAAGGGACCCTCTCTCGAATAAGGTACACATTATACTACCATATCCAAAATTCTTCTTCTTCCTTGTTTTACATTCTTTTAGTTGGTGTTTCATGTTCACCAACAGACCAGAGCACCAATCAAATATGACGTTGCACAGCAATTTTATGCTTATTTGCATATAGATTCGGGATTCCAAGTATTGTGCTGCACTTCCCCCAATCCTATTTATAGTGCTAAGATTCACTTTCAGTGGGAAGCTTTCTATTTGGCCAATGGGCACCTGGCTTCCACTCTTTTCAATTCTGGCTATGCAGTAGGTGTTTATGTAGTCCTGTATTGATAGGGCTCCTACCCCTCTGAATGTTTCTTTGAGGTTAAAAACCTCACCTCGGGGGACAACCCGATGATAAAATAGATATCGTCCACAGTAATATCTAGCATCTCCCCTTGGATATTAAACATGCCATGATCCGGATCCCAGTACTGCATGATCATTTGGAAGAGGTGAGATTGCGCTCGCATGTTAGATGTGTGGAAAAATTTGAGATGTCCACATCTCGTTAATGCATTTAAATTTAATGGATTTCCCAATGCTATTATGTCCATAGCTTCATGCTCTCTTTCCCTCCAGGTAAGCACCATCCTACATTGGAAAAAACCATTCATACATTGGTTTTTGAGATTTTCTTTTTAAACTGCACCACCCGCAGGTTTCTTTCTTATATAGAGGTGGGTACGCGCGAGTATCTTTCAGGATAACTCGTGCCTTTTTCGCGCACCCACGCGTTGCAAAAGGGCAGACCCGTGGGTACACAGGCCTAAAAATTTAAACTTGCCTAAAAACTTCAAAAAACAACTAAAAATATTAAATAATGGATCAAATTTGCAAAGAATGGAGAGATGAGTTAGCTGCAAGTAATGGTTTCCAATTTCGACTCCTGGAACAATCACAATCAAATTTTGAAGTAGTAGGTCTTTTGTCCTCTTCTCCAATGGTAAAATTGTAATTGTGGGTTATGTTTTGAATTTGTTACTATTTATTCAAAATATTTTAAATTTTTACCCATTCTATATAGTTTCAAATTTATTTTTGTCAGTTTTCTTAATCATAATGACCTTTTCAAGTTGTTTTGATTAGGTAAAAGCACAAGAAGGCACTTTTATCACTACTGAGTTCACATTGGTGTTTTATACAAGGTTTGACTTCTTATGACATGTCGGTTAGATCAGTACATTCATTCTATATTCCGTCATTTTATGTCATTTGATCTCCTTTGATCACCATTGAACTACCATTTGCTATCCATTGTTGTTGATTCTTTCTAGAAACCCTTCCGTCACTTGACATCATTGGGAACTTACATTATACCTCATTTTTCCAAGTTTCCCATCCTTATGGATTTTTTTCACATTCTTGTTAGACTTCATTAAAATTAACAAGATTACCGAGCATACTTGTCGTGTTCAGACTAATTAAAGGAATTGAACAGACATTCACCTAGATATAAGTTTACCCCTTTTCTGGATCTTTGTGGATTATTTAAAAAAAATGTATACTCTAGTCTTGTCGACTAGAAGAGTCCTCTCTTGCATACTTTTAGAATTTTTCGAATGAGGTGCTAACTTTACGAAAAAGTACAGTATGGAGTTCTTGTTTAAGTTTTTTAGACTCCTTAAATATGAAAACACCGGTGAGCATTTACCAACTCGGGCTCAATACTAAAATCCACGAGTAGGTATATGGAGTTCTTGTTTAAGTTTTTCAGACTCCTTAAAATTGAAATCACCAAGGAGCACGAACAGCTCCAGGCTTGATATTAAAATCCACGGATCAGTACCTTATCGAGTATTAATCTATCTCTTCTTCAAACTTGTTAAAACATGAAGAAAGTCACGAGTTTCCCTCCCATGGACTCGTTAAATTAAACATGGTTGGGCCTATTATATCAAGCATTCTTCTCCCTCCTCTTCAAGCTTGTTTAAAAAATGAATAAGGATTATTGAGTTTACTTTCTTGGACTCATTAAAATTTCACAAGAGAGACAATATCAAGCTTTCTTTTCAACCTTTTCATGCTCATTAAACTAAGAAAAGACATTTAAAAAGAGAAGGGAAGGGAAATTTATGTTATTCATTCATTATTTGGAAGCAAGTTTAAACCATCCTTGAACATAGCACTTTCATGAGTAAATGGGTCTTAGTTTTCGGATTTAGGATTTAACCTAATCCCAGAGTTTTGATTGATTACTCTTCCGATCATATGGAGAGATTGTTATGTCTCCTATATGACAAACTTTTATCATGTTTCCTATGAGTCCCAAGCTTCCAAAAATACTTACCTTTGGTGCTCAATGTTCAAGGATTACCCCTGTGTCAGCCTTTCTGTAGTTCATATTGAATCCTCATATCGGTCACCCCTATATCAGTCTTGTTTCAACTCAATCTCTCATTGTTCCTCGTGTGAGATGATGAAGGATACTTCAGTGCCTTTCTTCTCACGGGTCTCTTCCTATCGACATTAACACATTTTTCTCTGGTAAGTGGACTTAGAATTTCCCAGTTAGTACCTTGATATTTGCAATCATCAGTGAAAAAATCTCTCGATGTTGACTTATGGGAATACATCAATGTCCCTTACTTGACAGATTCTTCAAGTGTTCGACTTCAAGACCTCTTATTCACACTTGTAAGGATGTACTAGGTACCTTGGACCCCATTTTCATTATTGGTGGGTGTCCTTGTGTTTGTTAACGGTTCTCATAATTGACCGGTCAAATGAAATCCTCCATGTTTGACTTCAACTCCTTTATTCACATGGTTTAGGGTTTATACTATCGATGGATGTTTTGAAGACCTTGGGTTTATGATACAGTTTATTCATTATCATCCAAGTTGCGCAAGACTGATCCCTACTTATATTGGCTCATCATGAGACATAGATCCAGTTTGTTGCTATGGCTATGTTCTCCTTTTGACATGGATCCACGCTTGTATTTCAGCGGCCATACTATATACATCATTTCAGTTATGTATTGGAGATCTTGTTCTAACATTCTGAACATCTCCTGCTATCAAGATTGTAATTGCTTGCTGACCTTGTTTATGTTTCAGGTATTGTTTGTGACCTTGCCCTGATGGTTCCTATGCTCCGCCACTTCTTGGTTTGTAATATATTTCAGCCATCGTCTTCCCCTCTGGCCTCATACACTAGGGGGCATCTATTATCAGTCAAAATGGCACTTCTTCATCCGTGACTACATTGACTTGTTGGTCACACAAAAGAACCTTATGGATGGAAGAGCCTATTTGATCATAGATGTTTTGGCCTTGACTTTACAATATTCTCCTTAAGAATAACCTGTTTTGTGACATGTTTTGAGATATAACTGCGGATCTCATATCAGCAAAATCATGGGTTAACCGCGATAGCCTATATTGACAACCTGCGGGTACTACCTAAAAAGCTGCACCCGCATGTTACTGGACACTATACTCGTGACTCAGTCACTATTTGTCAAGAGACACACTCGCGGGTATCTCTAAATCACGAGAAAAAATATTAAAATATGATCAGAAATCAGTTATGGTAGTTATTCTAACTACCACAACCTCCCTAACCAATTTCCTTTCGATTCTATCCTCTTAGCCTTGCTATAAATACAAGGAGAGGGCCTTCAAAAAGGGAGAACCAATTTTTGCTAAAGAAATGTTGGAGAAAATTCCACTAAAGGACGAGGAGCAGGAACTCGGGGTCAAGTTTCAATGGTGCCATTTGCAGTACAGGTTTAGTTGATTGCCTTTGATGCTAATAATACAGTAATTTTCCTTCTCGTAAATATTTGTCCATTGTATGAATGTATGTATTTGAATCTTTCATGTCTTTAATATATGAGTTTCTTATTAAGCATTCATTTCTATTTTGTCAAAAGCTTTGAGAAGGGTATGTGTTTTATTGCAGGTAATCTATCTGGAGCAGTGGAGTAGAATACTAAAGTTTGAAAGCTTGCATTGAACGTCGGTTATTCAGGTATTCATTTTAACTTTGTATCTTAGTTATTTTCCATTAAAAGAAGCATTGCTTGCTGCACCTGTGTACTATCCTACCTTTGTAACTAAATTACATGTACGTTGATGATCTCTTGAATTCCCTATAATAGATAGTTTTACCGCACAACAGTCGGAAAGTACTGAGATAACATGCAATGTCCCTTGTTAGGAATTTTATTAAGATGGCAATTTTTCACTTTTTTCCCTAATTAGACCTTTGACTAGTTTTGAGCTCTAGGTCCCCAAATTGCTCCAATTGCTCCCAAATATTCTAAGAAGGTATATGGATGATGTTAGAACATAAATATGTGTTTCAGGGATTCTTTTGGACCTTTAAAATACTTGTGCAAATCCTCTTTCAATTCTGGCCAATGTAGGGAATTTTACTAGTAATTTCCCTTTGACTAGTATTGGTCTCTAGATCTCAAATTGACTTTGAATGCCTTCAAATATTCAAGGAAGGTGTATGAATGATATTAGGACTTGAATATGATTTTCAGGGATGATATATGGCCACCAAAAGACCTATGAAAACTCTCTTAAAATTCTGGACCAAGTATGCAATTTTACTAGTAATTTGGGGTTCAAATCCCCCTGGGATAAGTACTGAAAATGGCTTCCCAAATGCCTCCAAACCCACTCAAATTTATAAACAGAGGTAGGGAATGTATTAATTATTTTATTAATGTCTCATGTGCACCATTAATTTATTATTATATATCTTCAAACCCTCTCCTATTCAGCTGCAAAAATCACCCATTCGACCCTTGGGGAAATGACACTATTTCTTCTCCCAATGCAATTAAACTGAATAAAAATACTTCAAATGCTCAAGTATAGTACATTAAAATTGTAAAATACATCCATGGTAGTATATTAATCACAAATTTATCATAGAATCATCCATTCATTCAAAATCATCAGCAGTACATTGGTTCACAACAAGGTAGTGAGGAAATGGCACTGTTCTTTCATTAAAAATGAGATTTACACATTTCTACTTGGAATTTCGACCTGAAACTTTTTGGAGATTAATAATAGAGTATTTAATTCATATTACAAAATAAATGGGTCATTATAAGCTCCCCAAAAGAGTACAATAGCTCACCAAAAATGCCCTCCCTCAAGGATCAAGAATATGCCATCAAAACTGGAAATGGTTAAAGGAGTGAGCTGCAATAGAAGAAACCATGAGCTGCCCTGTATATTACACCTGAAAATAAAGACTCCATTAAATCTCCAAATTAAAGGTCTGAATGGCCTTTCCAATTACCAACTTGGATGGGAATCTTTCACCCTTGAAATTGGCTAAGGCAAGAAACTAGTCATCCACTAGCTCTCCCTCTTCACAAATGCAATTGCAAATTATACAAATGATCAAAAGTTGGTTTCATTATTTTTTATTGACATTTATAAAGTTCTAATTTCCTCCATGGGTCGAATTCCTTCCAAGAGACTCATGCCAACTCAAGTTGGGAAGAGATTCCAAAAGACGCCACTTGTACAACAATTCCTAGTCTCCCACTTCCACCAAATCACATGTGGAAGCATCTTAGCTGCCCTAACACCCTTGAGTGCCCTATTGGAGTCTATTTTTAGCCATGAAATGTCATATATGTCATATGTCATCCTTCAGGTCTGATTTGTGTCATAGGTGTCATAGCATCTTCATCATTGTTGTCATAGAGCTAGGGAATCTAGCCCAAGTGTCTTACTAGCTCCAAATTGCCTCTTCCTCTTCCATGGGAGTTAATATTCCTCTTTATTTCGACCTCATTGACTCATTCCAAGTATTATTGACCTTATAACTCATCCCAAGAACATTAGGCTTCCCATGGATTCGAAATTGCAAGAAGTGGATGCCATGTGGCACATAAATTCTAGCTTGTGTGGGTCCCACTTCCTCCATGTGTCTTCATGATCAAATGCCACTTTTATTTTTACTTGTATATATTTATTTATCTCATTTATTAAATATTTATGCCATCCTAATTTTCCAACATCATTTATTATCCCCATTATTCCAAATCCCAAAGCTTCCACCCCAAACCTAGGAAACTAGTAATTTTCCTCCTTGGCAATTATTTGACCTTTAGCATTAATTTGAAAAACTCTAATGAATAGGGCCAATTTTCTTAGGTCATTGTGACCCAATGCCAAATTTGGGACATGACAAATCCTCCCTTCCCAATATTGCTTTTCTTCAAGCAATTTCAAACATGGGTGTTGAAGAACCTGCTTTCTGTATAATTCTCTGAAGTTTCCATTGAATTGTCCAACCTTGAGTCTTTGAGTTTCCATGAAGATTTTAGAGAGGAACCACCATGCTTGATGCTACACTACTCTAATAAAAATCACTTTATTAAGTGGGAAATGCATCTCCCATACTGCTTGTTTCTCCAAAAAATTTGAAACCAATGAGATAAAAATTATTCCAGTGTCCCATTGCTTGTATTGCACCCCAACAATTAAGAGTGCTCTCCAACCCATACCATCAAATAAGAGGATTCCTGGATCCCATTTTCTTGTATGCATTCTTCCAAACATCATGAGTAAAAAAAATATATAATCAAAGTACATAACAACATAATGAAAATGTATATCAAGGAGATGCTTCATCAAAGAGTCATGAAAGTGCTTATACCTCCAAACAAGTAGACCACCATTTTCCAAGTGCATACAATCTTCAAGTGACCGATCAAATCTGCTCCAATGACATAGGTGGGGATCCCATGTCGTATAATTATGCTCCAAAAGGATGTGATATGCATCAAAATATTCAGCTATGTATTCTTTCATCCAAGAAGTGAATGAAGAATCTCCACTAAAATCTGAACCAAATAATGAGCATAAAAAACAAGGAGACTTCAAAGGACTCAAATAAGTCTCACCCATACATCCATGAATGTGAGAATCATAAAGATGTAACAAAGTATGTGGATTCCAACAAAAATGTTCTCCCATTATAAATCTATTCACCCAAGTGTTGGATGAAGTTCCTCTAACATCAAATGAACCAAGTGTTGAGTAAGAAAAACCATGAGTCTTCAAGTGACTCAAATGCATATCATAGGTGCATCCATGTACATGTGAATCATCTTAAAGTGACAAATGATGCTGTTGAAAATGTGAATAAGAATGTGCTCCAACCATGTCATCATAAAAGGTAAACCTAGGAGTTCCATACTCCTCATGTGGCACCATAAAAAAGAACCCTTTCACCCATACTTCATTGAGACTAATGCTGCAAAACATGGAATTGTAGGATGTAGGAGAATGAACTAACTCACCCAAATGATTAAAAAGTGCAGAAGTTTCATCATGGGAAGGATCCATATGGGTAGTATCATGTATCTCCTTCAAAGGTGTGAAACCTTTGTCATAGATTGGTTCCAATGTAGATGAATCATGCTCTTCTTTAAAAATTGCATAACCTTCATCAAGAGACAATTCAAGTTCCTCTTCCACCACATCAAGTGTTTGGATCTCTAAATGATCTTCAAACACATCAAGAACATTCAAATTTCCACATTTCTCATGATCCACCATGTCATGAGAATCCTCCAAACAATCTACCATTTGACAATCTAAAACATAGGAGGAAAAACAAGTATCTTGCAACTTTTCATGAAGTTGCTCATTTTGAATTGTGAGCTTATGATTATCCTCATTATTCTTCAAGTATGCATCATGTAACAATTCATTAAGCTCAAACAAATGGTTTCTATCAAAAAGAAAAGACATGAAATTACCTTTGATGTGACACATTGCTCTTTGAATCTTCTCCATGTCTTCAAGGAAGGATGTTTCCTCCAATGAAGTAGCTCTCCAACAAGAATTTGACACCAATGCTTGAGTGTCATGGAGAATGCTGATGGACTCTTGGATATTCTTTTCATTCATCTTTAAGGACCCTTCAATAAAATGAGGCTCTTGCAAATGAACCTCCTCATCTTCTTCAATTTTGCTTGGACCAACTTCATGAAGCTCAAGTGGTGATGGGGAAGTTGATCTTGGTTCTTCTTCAACTACTACAAGGTCTTCATTATCATGCTTAATGGAACTTGGGCTTGCAACAACGCTTTCAAAAGTGATCTCTATGTCACCAACATAGAGGTGTGAGCACCCATCAGTAGGTACTCCTTCATAGTTTAAGCATCCATTAGTAGATGCTCTTTGGTTCATATCTAAGCTAGAAGGTGTCTCGAAATGATCTTCCATATTTTCAATAGAATATTCTTCATGATCTTGTGATGTCTCTTCCTTTTTCTCCTTCAAGCAAGATGATGCATTTTTCCCCTTGTTTTCCTTAGGATCAATATCTTTGTAATTTCTTTTTGAAGAATTCCCAAAAGTTCTCCTCAAGTAGGACATCATTTCACCCATACATATATGATACTCTCTCCAAGGTTCTTTACAAGAAGGGCATAAACCTTTATTTACTAACTCCACATCTTCATGTTTGGGCCTATTTGCAAAAATATGTTCAGCATAGTACTCACAAGACATGGCATTTTGTGTAGTTTTGCTCAAAGCAAGATATTCTTGATATGATTGATATTGTTGGGGCAAGGTTTTATATTTTGCTCTCCATCTTTGTAAATAATCCATAGCATTATCCTTTGGTGGTGTGACATCCTCATATTTATCATACATAGGGTCATAATCATAATATTCATTCCTCTTGAAATTGTAAGAAGTGTTGCATGATGGCACCTCTTCCTCATACCATTCACATTCTCTTTCATATTGTTCATAAGCATCTGCATATTCCTCATAAGAATTGTACTCATAGGATTCATCATAATAGTAAGACATGGATGCAACTTATTCTTCAATGTATGATATTAACTCACAGGTGCAAGGACCATGCTCTGATACCACTGTAATGTCCCTTGTTAGGAATTTTATTAAAATGGCAATTTTTCACTTTTTTCCCTAGTTAGACCTTTGGCTAGTTTTGAGCTCTAAGTCCCCAAATTGCTCCAATTGCTCCCAAATATTATAAGAAGGTATAAGAAAATAAATATGTGTTTCAGGGATGCTTTTGGACCTTTAAAATACTTCTGCAAATCCTCTTTCAATTCTGTCCAATGTAGGGAATTTTACTAGTAATTTCCCTTTGACTAGTATTGGTCTCTAGGTCTCAAATTGACTTTGAATGCCTTCAAATATTCAAGGAAGGTGTATGAATGATATTAGGACTTGAATATGATGTTAAGGGATGATATATGGCCACCAAAAGACCTCTGAAAACTCTCTTAAAATTATGGACCAAGTATGCAATTTTACTAGTAATTTGGGGTTCAAATCCCCCTGGGATAAGTACTGAAAATGGCTTCCCAAATGCCTCCAAACCCACTCAAATTTCTGAACAGAGGTAGGGAATGTATTAAGGATTTTATTAAGGTCTCATTTAAACCATTAATTTATTATTATATATGTTCCAACCCTCTCCCATTTAGCTGCAAAAATCACCCATTCGGCCCTTGGGGAAATGACACTATTTCTTCTCCCAATGCAATTAAATTGAGTAAAAATACTTAAAATGCTCAAGTACAGTACATGAAACTTGTAAAATACATCCATGGAAGTATATTAATCACAAATGTATCATAGAATCATCCATTCACTCGAAATCACCAGCAGTACATTGGTTCACAACAAGGTAGTGGGGAAATGGCACTGTTCTTTCATTAAAAATGAGATTTACACATTTCTACTTGGAATTTCGACCTGAAAATTTTTGGAGATTAATAAAATAGTATTTAATTCATATTACAAAATAAATGGGGCATTATAATCTCCCCCAAAGAGTACAATAGCTCACCAAAAACGCCCTCCCTCAAGGATCAAGAATATGCCATCAAAATTGGAAATGGTTGAAGGAGTGAGCTGCAATAGAAGAAACCATGAGCTGCCCTGTATATTAAACCTGCAAATAAAGACTCCATTAAATCTCCAAATGAAAGGTTTGAATGGCCTTTCCAATTACCAACTTGGATGAGAATCTTTCACCCTCGAAATTGGCTAAGGCAAGAAACTAGTCATCCACTAGCTCTCCTTCTTCACAAATGCAATTGCAAATTATACAAATGATCAAAATCTGGTTTAATTCTTTGTTATTGACATTTATAAAGTTCTAATGTCCTCCATGGGTCGAATTCCTTCCAAGAGACTCATGCCAACTCAAGTTGGGAAGAGATTCCAAAGGACGCCACTTGTACAACAATTCTTAGTCTCCCACTTCCACCAAATCACATGTGGAAGCATCTTAGCTGCCCTAGCACCCTTGAGCGCCCTCTTGGAGTCTAGTTTTAGCCCTGACATGTCATAGATGTCATATGTTAGCCTTCAAGTCTGATTTGTGTCATAGCATCTTCATCATTGTTGTCATAGAGCTAGGGAATCTAGCCCAAGTGTCTCGCTAGCTCCAAATTGCCTCTTCCTCTTCCATGGGAGTTACTCTTCCTCTATATTTCGACCTCATTGACTCATTCCAAGTATTATTGACCTTATAACTCATCCCAAGAACATTAGGATTCCCATGGATTTGAAATTACAAGAAGAGGATGTCATGTGGCACATAAATTCTAGCTTGTGTGGGTCCCACTTCCTCCATGTGTCTTAATGCCACTTTGATTTTCACTTGTATATATTTATTTATCTCCTTTATTAAATATTTATGCCATCATAATGTTCCAACATCATTTATTATCCCCATTATTCCAAATCCCAAAGCTTCCACCCCAAACCTAGGAAACTAGTAATTTTCCTCCTTGGCAATTATTTGACCTTTAGCATTAATTTGACAAACTCTAATGAATAGGGCCAATTTGCTTAGGCCATTGTGACCCAATGCCAAATTTGGGACATTACATAACATCACCAGTTGACAAGTACTGGGATAACATCACTAGTCGGCAAGTACTGTAATAACATCATCACTCCCTCTTTCGAGGGAGGTCCTTTCGGACCACACCAAGCTTGTCTCAAAAGTATTCAAAATTTATGCAAGACAAAGGTTTAGTCAACATATCAACAACTTGTTCCTCTGTAGGAACATACTTGAGCTTTACAACTCCCTTCTGCACCATATCCCGGATATAGTGATACTTCATCTCGATATGATTCGATATATCAAGGAACATTGCATTCTATGACATCTTGATACAACTCTCATTTCCACAGAGAATATCAGTCACATCAATCTCTGCATCAGACAATCTTCATTGGAGTGACTAGTAGCCTTTTCATCTGTTAAAATTTTGGGTATCCATCTATGTCATCTCTCTACGTCACTGGATACCTAGATATCGAACTTTGTTGCAAGTTCTCTCTTGCACCCACCCATGGGCTCCTCATTTTCAACCTTGTAGAAAAGGTTGATATCTCATCACTCTAGGTGATCATCCTATCCCATGGGTGCCTTCTGATCCCGTACAAAGTCTTCTTCAATATGCACACATGTGGTTATCTATAGAGAGTCTCGTGTCCTAGAGGTTTCTCGATATCTTCTTCTACTTTGATTACACCATCTATCTAGTGTAATATCCACCACTGAGGAAGTGTGTCTGGCCACTAGAGAAACATCTCGTCATCGTCGAATCCTTCTTTCTGAGAGAACCCTTGCTTTGTACTTATATAGTATACTTGATTTCATAAGTCTTGTTGAATGTTATAGTTGGACCATTGTCACTTGCTCTACGGAACAACTCTCATCATTCTTCATTTGTAAGTGATCGTACACGATATTTCCTACAAGTCAAATTCAGTTGTATGGTTAGAAACATTTCATAGTTTCCAAAATATATTAATAATCACAAATTATTATGCATACAAACATAGGTCACATAGTCATGCAACTATTTTAGACAATGCTTCAACACAACATTCATCCATATCCCGTATTCATACGGTAACTTTCTAGATGCCTTCCATCTCTACCAAAACATTATTAAGAGCGTGCACTACTCCCAATATGTCATCAAAGAGGTTTCATTCTATATAAGTAGCAATGGAATGTTGTACAGCTCCATAGGCCACGTACCCATTACATGCATATTAGTAGTATTATGTTCATCAATGCAAACATTCTAACATGCATAATACACATCCTAAATCTAGGAACATAAATATGTGAGCAATAGGACAATACAAAAAATGACAATTCAAATAATTATCTTTGTTTGTTTGGTAGGATATCTCTTGATCCTTGTAACATCCCGTTAATTTCATAAAAATTTAAAATTTTCGATAACAACATAAATTATGATAATAATAATTGCGGAAGTAGTAATTGGAAATATGACAACATTAGTTGTACAGTTGTTAGTACTTAAGCATGCTTTATTTTCTGTTTTAGCAGCAGTCAGATAATGACAATTGTTAACACCTAACTAGTAACATGATTATGATGACAAAGAAATAAACAAGTTGGGAAAATGATGCGATACTTTCTCTTTTACAATGATACTGACAGTTTGAATTTTTGCATAAGGGTGTCCTACGAGGTACCCTGGAGCTTACTTAGCTACAACGTTAAAGCTTATTGATTGTCCTATGTGCAGACAACAGGTAAGAAGTTTTTCATGACTACGTGTAAAGTTCAAATCCAACGTCGTAATAATAAAATGTTATAATTCTATCATGATCCATCAAAAGTGTGCAGGTATGGGTTTCATAGCTATAAATACTATTTTCAAGATATTTGTCTGACGACTCCAAAATGTTTAGAACAAAATCCCCTATTTACATCATCAAGCTGAAAGTCTTGTTTGTTGTAATTCTTATTGTTATTAAAGTCAGCATCGTAGTTGTCTTAAGATAATTAATTATCTTTATAGTACCAATGTGATTGATATATTGCAATTAATAAAGTTTGAAGAGAGAGGATAAGGTAAGTACACATAACATTTGATTAACTTTATGTTAATCTTTTGCCAAGGATTCAATGAAATGATTATCCTATAGACCACCTATTCCTTTGATAATAGAATTTATATGAATGCCAATAATATCACTAGGTTAGTGTTAAAATCTCTTGTATATTGACTATAACAATTATAAATCTATAATGTTTGAACTATATGTGATTGTATCTATTTGTTTGAATGTCATAAGTGAAAACATGTCAAAACTATGACTTTAGTTATCCTATCAAATATATAAGTCATAACTTTATATTTGAATCTACAAATAAAAACTTGGGACTAAACGAATATATGTATAAACTAAAAAAAGGTCATCTATATAACCACATGACTCTTTAATACGACCTAACTAGGCTCTATGAAATCGTTAGTTGATATAACACTATGATAAACTTCGTGGAATGAAAATTAGAGTTCATACAAACTTAGGATTCAACCTAGCATAACATGAATGTTATAATGTCGTGTGTTAGGGTTGTGTTTTAAACGTTGGAAATATAACACTGACGTGCATTAAATATTGGCAGGGTGGCGAGTGCTGGTTTATTAATGTGATATGATCGTTGAGCCACCAAGAGATTGTCCTTCGATCCTGCATTGAAGTCTTGACATGAAAACTCCTGGTGACAGGGATCAAACCATTCCACGTAAGGTGATAACGTTGTATTGGCAAAATTTGAGGCCACTGTAAAATGGTTGTAAGGGATACTCCTTCGAGCTGGAATGTAACACGATCCAATTCGTGATCCATTGTGGCAATACCATAAATGTGAAGTGATAGTGCATTAAATGCATGGGTTGCTCGACCCAAGGCAACCTCGCTGGCACACCAGCGAACATTGATTGAGATGAATTTGGGCCGTTCGATTGGAACCCTAACTTCTGTCATTGAAAATGGTTTATGAGTTTAGAAAATGTTGTTTATTGTTTCGGTTCGTAGCCGACAGGCTGCCGAAATTTTCTAGGGTTAGAAAATGTTTGCAGGAGGTCTCGACCTCGAGTCCCGTAGGTAGTTTTCCTTTGAGTTGCAGGCTTAAAACTATGGTAATGGCGATGTAGTATGATACTAGTACTTTTTCTTGAGCTGTTTTAACGCATTGAAGTGTTCAAGCTCTTCGTTGAGTTTGTAGAAACAATACTCAGTTGTTAAGAAATGGAGGTTCCCTCGTCTTGTCTCTGCTGTAGAATCCTCGTCGTCTTTCTGGCGTTTGCAAGAAAACTGGGTCTCCGTTTAGGAAGGTAAGCTTCCTTGAAATTAAAGTATTTCCCTTAATGTATCTTTTGTTTCTTTTCAGTTGAGATATGAATATATCGTTATCCCATTCTAAGTTATGCACTTTCTGTCTGTTGCAGGTTTTGAAGGTGTGATTCGAGCGAGGGTTTTATAGAGTTGGCAAGCTTTCAAACGGGTAAGCTCCGGGTCTTTCCAAAAACCCTCGTAGGTGCCTCAATGGTCTGTAATGACGTGGTTGATTCCAACAACGAGAAAAAGGTCTTGCCATGGCGTCGTTTGTCGTTGATCCTTCAAAAGAGTTTTAAGTTGTTGTCAAAAAATTCTATGTCGAAGGACATTTGTCTTTATTCTCTATGTTTTTTTGGGTGCTTGAAATTTATCTAGAAGGTTTACAAAACTCTGGTTTATGAACTCAGTGAAGAAAGGAATGAACCCTGTTCAAAATCGTTTTAAATGTTTGTAAATTTTTTATGCTGGGAAATGTCAATCCCTCGTCTTTGAGTATGGAATTTGTAATAGTGGAAACGTTTGATCGTTCCACCTATTGATGCATTAACATGGGAATGTAATGGATCCGAGGCTCGTCTAACCTAAGAATTAAACCCTGCTTCTCGAATGTTATACTATCGTTTTTATATGGTGCTAAGTAGTTTGGTTTCTGGATAATAAGTTATATCTATTGCAATGTTTCGTTGAAAAGATATGAGAACTGTTGTACTCAGGAAACGATAGCATAGGTTTGGTAATTGTTATGAGTAGAAAGATAAAGGCTAGGCATCAAATCGACGATTCTCGTTAAATGTAAACAAAAAAATCAAACTGTAAACTAAGAGTATGAAATATAAGTCGAAAACTGTTTAACGATTTTAATGCTGTGGAATGATGTTGTAAGTTTTTTTACTAGGGTTTGTATGCTCTGTCAAAGATGATAACTACCTAATGTACGATATTTCGAATGGTAATAAATTCGATCGTAACAGAAATAATAGGTCAAACCCTAAGTAGTATTTTAATGTTTTGAAAGACAATAAATGTTTTTGAAAAATGAACTTTCAAGTAACTTTGGTTTGATCTGAAGTCTGTGAATAATGAGTTTGCAAAACGATAACAAAAAGAGGAAATTGATACTAACTAAATTTTATTATGGAACTCAGTTTGGGATTCGATACTTATAGTTCGATTATCTACTGAATACAATAACTGTCAGCAATATAATGTTTATATTATCTCCATTATCTGTTTGAACTGGATAAATTTCTAAAAATGATAGAATAAGAAATGAAACAGTGTGTGTGTATGTATAAAGTGAAAAGTGTGTGATGACTATTATGTACAGTCTTGTTAAGATGATCACATTCTTTATTTTGCAGCTATGTTATTACAATGCAACCATAATATGGTATATATAGATATATGATTTCTATCTTTTCCTTTGTGCATAAGAATGATAAGAATAATGTGATGCAACTATACAGAAATTATGCATTGTTTGTTTTTCATAAAACTTTGAAACATTTATAATGTATACATGAATATTATACAGAACTCTCTACTATTATTTAACTTTAGGACATAAAACTCATAAATATATAATTACTATCTATCTATCGAATTCAAAATGGCAATTTGCCTATCTTCTAATCTATTTTTAATCCGTGTATCTATACTAGAGTACAATGCTTCAAAACAGCATGTGGAAAAATATAGATATTGGTTTATCCATTAAAATCATCATTAAACTTAAACATTCAGACTTTAAACAAGTCTAGGATTAAATTCTTTTTCGAAAACAGAAAAACAGAAAATACTAGTTAAACAGAACAGAATTATTAACTGAGGATAAGTAGAAAATCTGTAGAACCTGGATAAATCTGTAGGGCAATAAACAGCCCAAGAAGACTGTTCCACCCAACCAATTCTTGAAAACAGTCAAGTACTATCTTAGGACCCCCGAGCCTGTTCACTGAACCACCAGGAGGAAGAAACTCAGGAATTAGGACTTCTTCTTGCTGTAGCAATTAACTTCTGAATCTTCAATAGCTAGCAGTCCAATAGACATGCACCAACAACTCTGTTTCTTCTCAACAATATGCAGACTTAAGATTTCAGTCACCACTAGCCTCCCTATTCGAATCTCTCAGTGATCACCTGATGCACATGAGGAAAATATTATGTAGAAATATTCATTAAGAGATGCCTGCTCAATTCGAATTTGCCTTTATAGGATGCCTAGGCCTTTTCAGATGTTACTAGGTCATTAAATGAGTTTCCTGCTCACTCCCTCCACCTGGGGGATAATGCCCTATTTTTAGGGGTAGTTGTCTCATAACCAACAGCTAGTGGTGTGATGCAACTGTTGCCATCTGTCCCATACTTTCCAATAGCTTCCATTCCTCCTAGTGGGTCAGTGAACACTCATTCAATAGTCCTCTTGGGTGTTTGTATCCTAATTAATTTATTTAAATAATAATATTCAGTAATTACATTCATCCATGATCAAAACTGATCATAATTACAAAACTTTGTAATTAATTTTAACATAAAGTATTTTGCAAATAAAATAATAATTCTCAGAAATTTGGGTAGGTGACAATCCTAGTCTCCTTGCAGGAGTCTCTAACAGTGTGATCCACTCCATCATCTGATTCCGAGGACCTGTTTCTTTCTTCTTTGATGCATCTTCGATACATGTGGGTTTTTCTTCAACCAGATTACACATCAAGGCTACATAACTATAATATGGCCTTGATCTCTTGCTTTCTCTATTGGTTCCTTCTAGGGCACCATATTTTCCTGCATCTTGGATTATTTCTCATGCCCAAGCTGCTCTTCTCTTCCATGGATTTACCTCATCAGGTGTCTCCTCAGGCTTTTAAGGTTCTTTCATGTCATGATATTTTGGAATAAGTTCTTCTTCACTATTCCTGCCTGGTGCATTATTAGTTTCTGTAACTATAGGAGCTTCATGCTCCTCTTCATCCTCATGAGTCTTCTTAGATTTATTGAAAGTTGTATCTTCATCAAATGTAACATCTCTGTTAAGTTCAATTTGGTGATATCCTAGGATGTAGATATGGTAATCCTTTGATTGTTCACTGTAACCCACAAATATCCCCTTTATTCCTGAAGGTTCCAACTTTGTTCTCTTCTCTTTTGGAATATGAATAAATACTGGACATCCAAATATCTTTAGATGACTGACTTCAAGCTTCATACCGATAAACATATCTTCTGGGGTCTTATTTCCAAGAGCACTGCGAGATATTCGATTTTGTACATAGATTACGGTTCTAGCTGCTTCATCCCATAGATGCATGGGTAGATATTGATAATGGGTCATGGTCTTCATTGCTTCCATGATATATCTATTCTTCCTTTTGGCTACACCATTTTGTTGTGGATTATAGGGAATGGTAAGATCCCTGTTAATCCCAGCTTGTTTACATAATTCTTTGAAATCACATGAAGTGTATTCCCCTCCATTATCTGTCCTTAGTATCTTGTTCTTCTTTTCAGAGAGGTTTTCCTCTTAATGAAGTGGTTTTCATAGGTCCATAAATGTTGGATTGAACAATATCCAATACACCTTTTGCTTTGTTATCGCTAATTGGAAATGGGTTCTTTGCACCTTTTTCCTTGTGCACATCCTTTGCACATTCCTTCATGATCAACCTGGATTTCCAGTCACCACCTTACTTACTATTGGTAAGGATTTGTAGTGTACATGAGCTAGTATTATATTCCATAATTCACAAGGCCTCATGGTACTAGCATTAGTGCTTAATCTACAAGACCCTTGAGTTTATAGAGTCCTCCTTCTTCAACTCCCATAACAATTGCATCAGTGATTGTCTTCCCCTTTGGCCACATAAGAACTTCACCATCTACAGATGCAAATCTAAGACCTTTATTATCTAATGCTGAGATAGAAAGAAGGTTCTTTTTCAAACCTGGAACATATAGGACTTCCTTCATGTTAATGGACTTTCCATAGCCCAATTTGTAAGTAGCCTCTCCCATTCCTTTGATAGGATATTGGTAAACATCTCCAAGCTTTACTTTGTGTGGAGAATCTTTCTGCATGATATGCGAAAGAGAGTCTTTGTATCCCGTCATGTGTTTGGAGGCTCCACTATCTATGGTAGAACTTTCTTCTTACAGATAAGAAGAGGTTCCCTTAGATCAAGCTGAGATTAAGTATGCCTAATCTAAGACAGTATACAACAAATGCTACCTTAAAATCCTAGATCTGATCACTGTATACAGATTGAATGTATTTAAAGAAGAAGACATGGTATAACTCACCTTAACCAGATGTTTGTTTTTGCTCCTGGCTTTTATCTCGGATCTCCCAATCAGGACCTGTTAAGATCAAGCAAACAACAAACAAAACAATTCTCCAAATACCATGTACACTAATTAGATCTAAATCATATTAGAAACACTTCATGTTGATGACTGAAACATGACACACAAAGTGGGAAAATAAGACAAGTTATTATTAGATGGAAACTATGAGAAACTTACAAAATGATACCTTGATGTCCAAGCAATATTTCAGCTCCAAAGCTTCCTTCCTTGATCTATCTCTACAGACCTCCTAATATCATAGGTTTGGTGCCTCAATATGTCCTCCTTTTGGCTCATGGATGGCCTCTCTCTTATAGGACTTGGGAAGCAACCCATATGGAGAGGAAGATGGATCTAGATGAGTGTTTAGTGTATCAGCCAAGCTAAAAAAGGAGGACGGTTTAGGATCAAATCAAAGGTTGCAATCCCAAGGAAATCTCTCGGAAGGTAAGATCCAAAATCCAAGGCAAAGGGTTGTTACTGATATTTTTGCACCCCATGAACTGAGCATAACGCGAAAATGTTGGCATTTTCACGCCCCAAGAGTTATGCAGAACGTGAAATTATGTAATTTTCGCGGTTTGTTCTATAGGCATGACGCAAAAATTAGGGCAAGGCAAGGTCAGTCAAGGTGACACTTGGCCCATTTAGTTGTCATTCAACTAGAGTGAATTGGATTAGTCTCCAAAGCTTCCAGATGAGGCCAAGGAGGTAACCAACAAGGTACAACACATATTAGGAGGAAGTGTCGCTAGGTCGCATGACACGAAGATGCGACATGAAGGCTCGAAGTGTAACTTTGAGGTATAACAGATGCCCCCTAAAGTGTGAGGTCAGAAGAAATTGATGGCCGAAAGACTTTACAAATAAGTTAGGTTGCAGAGATAGCATCAAGGAAGTCAGAGTGGAGCTATGAGAAAACAAGATGTCAAATACCACCGAGGCGGGCATACCCATGCTCAAAATAACTGACTCAAAGCATGGTTGTCGACCAATACAATGCAGATCCATGATAGAATTGACATGATAGAGACCACAGATGAATCACAGCTACTATGAACAAACATAGATCTGTGATCAAATAACAACACAACCACGACCAATACAACAGTGGATTTGTGTGACAATACATAAACAAGGTCGCCAACAAGATGTCAATGTGGAGACCTGTCCAATAATCACCAACGTATCCTAGACGTGAAAGGAGTATCAAGAGCGTTCAGGGTCTTCTACCCGATCCCAAATCGATACGAGTGTAACCATGTAATTACAAGGTGTTGAAGTCGAACATGGTAGAAACCACTTGATTATCGGTCAATGATGTGAACCATTAACAAGTGTGAGGGAAATCACCAATGATGACAATGACTCCCAAGGTATCATAGTACATCTCAACGAAATGCGAATAGATGATTTGACGTCTAACATCTGCGATATCATTCGGTCAAAGGCCAATGATGAAAACCTACTGTCGAATACGAGGAAACCTGCCATTAAGGCATGTAGGTACCAAGGTACTAAGATTGGCTTCTAAGCCTAATTCCTAGATGATGGGTTGAAGTCGACAGGAAAATACTCGTCGAAGGAGGGCCATGATGAATCCCACATCATCGACACGAAACCGATTATAAGAGAGAGGTGTGGAATGATGGATCAAAAGGGTACATACTGACACAAAACTTGGAATGTTGACATAATGGTAAAAGGTTTACTCAAAGTAACTCCAACCCTTTGAACATATAACAGCATGAAATAGATCTTGGAAGCATGGATTAATTAGAAGAAATAACCACTAGGAGAGTAGATCCACGATGAAGGAGACAACTCACAAATGTAGTTATGACTCATCAAAAAGACTAAAAAACCAAAGGAGACAAGGTGTAAACACATGCCATGTTCAAAGGTGATGACTCGCAAGCTGCCAAAAGGTAGACTCGGCTTATTTCCCCATTTCCCCCCCATCATAAATGACGAGTACCTCTTTGTAGTTTAACAAGATTGAAGAGGATAACAGATGCTAGGTATAGCTCATCCCATGGATGAGTCCAATCTGACATGTTTTACGAACCTGAGAAAGGAAGGGTTCGTCCCAATGCGGGCCCTTCGATGTTAACTTTTAATGAGTCCAAAGAAGGTAAACTCAGTAGTTTTTCATGTTTAGAGAGTCTGAAATAACTTAAAGAAGATTCCATGATTGACTTTTTCGTAACAAGTTAGTCCCCAGACCCGAAAAAGTGTAAAATGATATCTGGAAGAACTCTCCCAGTCAAAGTTTGACTGAGGTATACCTTTCTCGTAAATAGTCTAGACGGCCCGAAAAAGGGATAACCTACTACCGAATAGATGTCCTTTAAAATACTTTTACAAGTGTGAAAGAGACAAGTGCAGTTGGCCATCTTTTCATAACGAGGGAGTCCGAAAAGAGCTTAAAGATAAGTCCTAGGGTCTATTTTCGTGAGTTAATCGTCTTAGTCCGAAAAGGGAAAAATAATACCAAGACGATACTTTCCTTATTGTTTTACAAGCAGGAGTAAAGATGACTAAGCTCGACACCATTTTATTTTGGTTTAATAAGCACAATCGAGGAGTAAAAAAGCGCTTGGAATCTTTTTTAGGTTTAGGTCCAGAGCACAAAAAAGACAAAGTAAGCTCAAGTGAAGGTCAAACATGTCATAATACCAATATGAACATCATATGTGAACCTGCCAAAGGCGGTCAAAAAATCCTGGATACAAGGGATTAGTCAACAAAATATTGTGAAGAATTGACTCTAAAAAGGATTTTTAAATAAAATACTAGGTAAAAATAACCACTTCGTATGTATAAAAGAGGGTAAAATGAGGGATTTACCCATTGTAACTTGGTCATTAAGGGATTTACCCATTGTAAAATGAGGGAGTCGCCAATTTCTGTGGTAGAACTTTCTTCTTACGGATAAGAAGAGGTTCCCTTAGATCAAACTGAGATTAAGTATGCCTAATCTAAGACAGTATACAACAAATGCTACCTTAAACTCCTAGATCTGATCAATGTATACAGATTGAATGTATTTAAAGAAGAAGAAATGGTATAACTCACCTTAAATAGATGTTTGTTTTTACTCCTAGCTTCTGTCTCAGATCTCCCAATCATGACCTGTTAAGATCAAGCAAACAACAAACACAACAATTATCCAAATACCATGTACACTAATTAGATCTAAATCATATTAGAAACACTTCATGTTGATGAATGAAACACGACACACAAAGTGGGAAAATAAGACAAGTTATTATTAGATGGAAACTATGATAGACTTACAAAATGATACCTTGATGTCCAATCTTTCAGCTCCAAAGCTTCCTTCCTTGAGCTATCTCTATAGACCTCCTAAGATCATAGGTTTGGTGCCTCAATATGTCCTCCTTTTGGCTCATGGATGGCCTCTCTCTTATAGGACTTGGGAAGCCAACCATATGGAGAGGAATATGGATCTAGATGAGTGTTTAGTGGATCAACCAAGCTAAACAAGGAGGATGGGTTAGGATCGAATCAGAGGTTGCAATCCGAAGGAAATATCTCGGAAGGTAAGATCCAAAATCCAAGGCAAAGGGTTGTTCTTGAGATTTTCGCGCCCCATGAACTGAGCATAATGCAAAAATGTTGGCATTTTCTCGCCCCAGGAGTTATGCAAAACGCGAAATTATGTAATTTTCGTGGTTTGGTCTATAGGCAGGGCGCAAAAATTAGGGCAAGACAAGGTCAATCAAGGTGACACTTGGCCCATTTAGTTGTCATTCGGTTAGAGTGAATTGGATTAGTATCCAAAGCTTCCAGATGAGGCCAAGGAGGGAACCAACAAGATACAACACATATTAGGAGGAAGTGTCGCTAGGTCCCATGACACGAAGATGCAACACAAAGCCTCAAAGTGTAACTTTGAGGTATAACACTATCCACTAGCCAAGTGCCACTTCCATGAGATACTTAACCAATGAGGGATGAGATTAGAACACATTCTTCACTGGAATCTTCGTCTTCTCTGGTTTTGATTTCGTTATCATATTCACTATCTTTAGCTGCATGAGCATGATATCTTTTCTTCTGGTTCTTGAATTGTCCATATTTGAGAGGACAATTTATTGCAATGTGTCCCATCTTGTGACAGGAGAAACATTCAAAGGCAGAGAAGTATCTCTTGAACCTCTTGTCCTTTTGAAATCTTTGAGGTATTTTGGGAGAGTGGTCATGAGTACATACCTCATTCTTTCTTTTCCTTCCTCTTTTGGCATGGGTTTCCAAAGCTTGATCTTCATTATCATTGATTTTCTCTTCTCTTACTGCTATTCTTTCTTCCTCTTGCACACACTCTTCCCATAGTTGTATGAACTGGATTAATTTCTTCCTAGCACATATGCCAGAGATGAAAGGTTCCCAATCTCTAGGAATACCATTCGGAGTGGTCATCACAACTTGAGATTCTTCTATCATGTCTCCAATGGATTCTAATTGTTCTTTGATATGAGATACTCTGGTGAAATATGAATGCATAGTCTCAGACTTCTGAATCTTCACACCCTTGAGTTGATTTCTCAAGGTCATCTTTCTGTTAATATTCTTTCCTTCAAATAGATTGGTCAAGGAATCAAACATTTCTTTTGGATTCTTATTTGAAGACACTTGAGGAATCAAGTGATATTTGATAGAGTCAACAATGATCCTCTTAGCCTTGATCTTATTCTTCTTGTGTCTTGCTTTGGCCTCATCTCCTTCTGGTTCTGCAACTTCTTCCTTTACAAGGCCTTCTAGGTCATGTTCTTCAAGAATGAGTATGACTTTATATTTCCATGCCCTGAAGTTCTCAACTCCTTCAAGCTTCTTGTCAAGCTTGGTAGTGTTTTTCATTTTGATAATGTGAGAACCTCAAATGGAAATAGAATGGAGATAGTGCTTACCAGTAAAATTGTCCTTTTGAAAACTGCTTCTACCTTGACCTAGGGTTTGACAGAGAAACCCTAATTTTCCAAATTCGGGATCTTGGCAAACTAACTAGATGAAAAGATGCGCCTCCTCAAGTATATTTGAGCAATGTACTCTTTCTCCCAAATTTGTGTGCAGGTCTTCCAAAAACTTGATGCCTTAGTTCTTTGGGCTGTAGTGGTGGACCCAAATATGAAAATTCTTGGAATTGAATTCTACTTCGATAGAAATATGTGCCCTAGTGAGGCGAGTTAGATGCAACCTCTTTTTTAGCTAATATGTGGAGATATATCCCGGAATAAGAAGCCTTGGTTTCTGCAGTTGCAGTGTCTGCACAATGTTTTCTTTCAGGCTTGCTCTAATACCATGTTAGTTTTTACTTGTTTAGCATAATAACATTAAACAATATACTCACTAAAAGAAAAACAAGAACAACAAACACAAAGAACACATAATTTCTCTCGGGGAAACCATAAGGGAGAAAACCCCTACGAAACTTCCTCAATATAGAATTCACCAAGTACAAGATAAAACCCTAAGACAAAACAACTTCTCTCCTTCACTTGTGTGAACTTCTTTCTCTCCTATGCGAACTTGAGTGAGTGAGGTGAGTGATACAAATGAGCAATTGAACCTCCTATTTATACTGAACAAGTGACTTGACCTTTTTACTACTTAGGTCGGCTTGACTCACCTAACTAGGCCAAGCTGTACACTTTACAATAAAATATTCTTTTCTAGTCATTTCCAGGCTGACTTAATAGTTAGGGTTTACATTGACTCTTTCAATGACTCTTACATTATCAATTACATAAATGACATATCCCGAAGGAGGAATACAATAATACAATATACAAGTACATTTATAATATCTTCCGCGGTTACACTTCTTTAACGATACTTGGTTGTAGATCCATCATGGCAAGTCTCTTTGAAGGATTGTGGATCAGACCCGACCATCATGTAGCACCTCTCTGAGAGAAGTGGATATATATGACATATTGCAAGGTTTGCATATTGACACTAAGATTTGGTTCTTCTATGGTCAGATGGATCCCCAGCTATGTTCCCAACAGCTTCAAGGAATTTGTAATCCCAGATTGAACTTGGCCATGGATTGGGAGTAGGTGTTGGATCTGGATCTGCTTGAACTTCATACTCAACATTAAGATCTTGGTCCCCATCTTCAGAATTTGAAACTAGATCATCAGAAGGGACATCATTCTAATATTCATCAGATGTAAATGGACTAGGCAGAGAGTATGGCAAAAAGTGAGAGAATTCATATGCCTTGGAGGCATGGTTTGTAACACCTTTTACTATTAGCTTCCCAGATGAGATATATGTAATCTCAACTGTTTCAGGTCCAAAAATAACTTTCTTCGTCGAACCTGTGTGATTCATCTGATAAATAGATAACAAGTTTGATGCCAAGGAAGGCACATACATAAAATTTTTGAACTTGCCATGCTCTAGTTGTATTGTACCCTTCCCTTCAGCAGAGAGCTGTGAATCATCTCCCATGTGAATACTAGGACCATCAGTGAGATCTAAAGAAGAAGAAGACTCTATGGAGGCAACCATGTGGTTGGAGGCTCTAGAATCCATGAGGAAGGATTGTGATTGTGATAATCCAACCTTCAGTGCATGGCATCTCTCATAATCATATGTATCACTTCCAGAATGAGTCTCCCTTGTGCCTTCTGAGAGGGAAATGTTGAGATGTTCAAGAATTTTGGTCATTTGATCTATCTTATTTTTCATGCATGAACTCTCTAGATGCTTTCCTTTCTTGCAATAGGTACACTTGGTCTTCTCAAACCCATTTTGCTTATCCTTCATGGATCTGGAGGCTCCTTTTGATCGATTAGGCTTCTCATATGGTCTAGATTTAAGTTACTTATTTTCTTTACCTTTCTGCTTCCCTTTAGCATTTGCACTTTTTGATTCCCCCACCATAAGAGCTTGATTTTTGGAGGCCTTCAAGGTGCCCATATGAATCAATTTGTCTTTCTCTTGGATGAGAGATTCGGTGAATGCATCTAAAGAAGACATTTTCCAATTGGGCATTGACAATCTCCTAGAGTGGAAGGTAGAAACAAATATAGAAAATTCAGGACCAAGCTTGCTTAGGATGGATAGCACCAGCTTCTCATCCTTCTTCTCAATGCCACATTGTTTGCATTGCATAGCCATGAACTTGAACTTTGAAGAGAACTATTGTATGGTTTCGAAACTACTGGGTTGAAGAGCAATTAATTCATTCTCCAAAATGTGGCCTCTTAGCTCATCTTGCTTTCCAAAGAGAGTCTCAAGCTTCAACCAAACCTCTCTTGGTGTCTTCAATCCATCAAGGTGGAAGAGAAAATCTCTGGATATGTTAATACACATAAAACCAAAAGCCTCATCTAATCTATTCACATACTTTTCCTTCTCAATAGTTGCTTGAGGTTCGACCTCCTTGCCCATTGTGACCCTGTACAGACTCTTGTTGCACAACACCATCTGCATATCAACCCTCCAATCAAGATAATTGAAGGGTGTCAGGATTCTTGGAGACAAAGAAGCATTCAAATTCTCCATGTGAAACTGCTGGAGTGAATATAAACTGAAACTGCATGTATCGATGCATTGCAAACTTCTCATAATCTCGCAAAACTCTCAAATTTGAGATAAACTAGCCTTGCTGGGCTCTAATACCATGTGAAATTCTGGAACACAATAGATCATTGAGCCTAAGAAAATCTCATACTGACAAAATTAGGAAGAAAGATGAATTACAGTGAAAATTGCAATGAATTGAGCAGTAAAATTAAACATGCATTGAAACTCAGATGTGCACAAATGTGTGTCATATTCCATTAATCAGTATAGTTAAAATATATGTTACATTAGAGAGAATTCGAATACCCAAGGAAAATTCGAATCTATGTCATCCTAGCCTAGGAAATATCACCACAAGAGTGCTTTGAGGCTACCAAACTCAACTAAGACTCCGTGAACTGAAGCTACTGTCATTGAACTAACCAAGGAGGGCACATCAGTGAGTTTGGCATGCAACATATCATGCAAACGAGCTAGAGAGGGAACATTACATCACAATCGGTGCCAATTGGAGCACAAACCCCCCACTAGAGTCAGGAACTTAGGTGGACTGAACTGGATTACTAAGTTAGATCCTAAAATGTAGGAAACTGATTCTGGTGGCCCTAAAATCATGCATGTAGGGCACATCAAGTGGAAAATGGGTTCTAGATGACATCTGCACACCACTAGGGGGCCAATGACATCATCCAATACTAGGAAAAGACTAATAACACTAAGGTGGACAAGATTGAAGTATTAATTATCCTAATAGAGGGGCACCGTATCCATATCCAAAGAGCTTATTATTGCCCCCTCAATACCTTTCATGTATCTAGATTATCTTAATGTAGTAAGGGAAGGCCCAATCATAGAGCTTGCCATGCTATGAGGGAGAAGAGAGAACATCACCATTACCAGCGACACAATTCTCTTACACAATCATTGAATGACAAATTCCAAACTTTATAATTAGTTATTTTTGAAAAAGATAAATCACTTGAAAATGATGACTAAAATGTTGTTGTACTTGACAAAGAGTCAACGAACAAGGGCCGTGAATCCTCTAAAAGGGACAAATATATGGTTCCCACTTGATGCATAATGATTCCAAAAATGACTTAATTCAACCTCTTTAAGACTTACAACTACGTCTTTTTGTCCTTTAAAGAAAATATTTTTAAATAATTTCAACTTATATGTTGTATGATACCCTCACATAACTATTAAATCCATAACAATCCTAATGATATTTAAAACTTATATGCCTACCTTACATTAACTTGTTATGATATAAAATCTAAAACAATCTCTAACATTATTAGCATTTGTAACTTATAATTGCTATCTATGTAGCATCCCCTTTATTTATTTATTTATATATATATATATATATATATATAACCCACATCAACTACTTTTGTTGCTCATGTTATAAAGGACACATTGAAGACTTATAAGAGCTACTATAATGAGGCCAACCATTATATCCCTTTCAAAACACTAATAATGGCCCCATTCACTATACTATATCGTCGGAAGTGTGAGATGACTTGGAAACAATTGGCATTATCTCTAGAATCATTCCAGAGGATACGGCCATCCAATTCCATTAAGCAGTACACGAAACAATGGACTTGTCCAGAAAGAGGGCAAAAAGCGGGAATCTCAAAATCATCGAAAGCTAATGGGAATCTCTCCACCACTAACACTGGGGAATATCTTATCTTTCATTTGTCGTGAGCCATTTGTCGCTTATCTTGACAGAACTCATGAATGGGAATCTCCCAACCACAACCATTCACATCACAAACAACCAAAACAACCGAGGTGTTGAAAATTCCCCCAAAAAGATAAAAAATCATCATCGAGTAGTAGAGTAGAGTGGCATATCCTTACTAGAATGGCATATCCTATTTGGATTTCGTTCCCACATCAATATTTCCACTTATATTTTGTCTTTCTGTTTGCATCTCTTCTTCTCGTGTTTACCGAACACTGTGCAACACTTTCCTCTTTTCACCTTTCAATGGCCTTACTTTCCTCTTTCATTTACTTCTACTTTGCCTGTCCGAATAGAATAGAATAGGTCAGATTGCTATTTTGTTTTGCCTCTTTGAATAGAATAGAATAGGTCAGATCGCTATTTTGTTTTGAGCATGAAAATTTCTCCAAGGTTTTCCAAACATCAAGCCAGTCCATCTGGAGACCATCCATCTTCCTGTTATTAATTTAGAAGTTCTGCCATATTAAGCACGTAAGCTCTGAAAAATGGCGAGTTCTTGGTATCTGTGATTTCTTGCACTTTTCTTACATTTATTACGGCAATGGGAGTGGCAATCAGAATACCCAATAAGCACAGGATCAATCCTCGTGATAAACCCAACATGGATTTGGTCTCACAGCCCAAAATGTGTTCCAAAAGAATGAAATCTGGGGACACATGCAGTGCCGATCAGAGGCCTTCATGTGCTCAGAAGGACCAATTCTGTCTAGATGCGGACTTGTTATCTGAAGTTCTGAAACACGTAGATGGAAGGTCTCTGGCTAGAGCTTCATGTGTCAATAGGCTATGGCATAAGACTGCTCAGGATGAGAAGCTTTGGGAGAACATATGTCTCAGGCATTGGGCTAACATTGGCTGTGGTCATCATCAACTGAGATCTGTTGTTTTAGCACTGGGTGGGTTCAGGAGGCTGTATGCCATTTGCCTTTGGCCTCTGCTCAATCCTTCCTCCTCCTCCTCCTCATCATCAACATTAAATTCGCAGACCCTTTTGCCATCCATTTCATCACAAACCCCCTCTAGAAAACCTGCAAAAACAACTTGTTGGGGTAAAGATGAGATTCATCTTTCTCTCTCACTTTTTTCTATCTATTGCTATGAGAAAATAAGCAGTGCCCCTCCGGGGAATTTGCCTTCCACCCATGTTAAAGCTTCCAAGCACCCGATATTCGAAAATCCTAATCCTAGCCTATCCAATTAGATGGACTCTAAATCAGCTCTTCATACATATTGATATTTGATATCTTACAAAACCCACAATTTGATCCTTTTCAATCCCATTTTATATCATTTGAATACCAGTAATATCAAGCTAGCCTAACCTGAGGATGCATATATATATTGGCTTTCCATGTTGAGTACTTCTTTGAATTTATGATGCCTTTGAAGTTTGGAGCTATGGAGCAGATCTCATACTCTGCTGCTGCTATATTAGTTGGACCTGGTAGAGAGTGAAAATAAGGTACTGTTTGTAAATTTGAGTTTGGGTGTTCCATGCTCATTTGTAGCTTTTATAGATTTTGGATATCTAATCCATAAGTTATTTTGCTTGTACCATCCATTGTAATTGTTCATACTAATCTTCTATTTCCTTTTTCTCTTTGGGAATACCTGTCACGATGGGAGGATTCTTGTTGCTATATACTCAATCTGCTGTTTTTAGTCTAAAGTGACCGCCCTTCATGGAAGGAAGCATGCATCGGTCTGTTGATTAATAGTAAAATGAAGCTCTATATATCTAAAATCACATGTGAACTGTACCCATTAACCAAATATTGAAGGTCTTTTGTTTTTCGGATTTTGAAAATGTTTTGCATTCATCACATGAAACAATCCAATGACATGGATTATCGCTCTAATCTTTTTCTTTTCCTGTAAACAAAAAAAATACTGCTTACAGGGACAACCGAATCCTGCAAATTTTGATTAAACATCCTCTAAACCTGGATCTGTCTTGTTTTTATAGTAGCATGCAATGATACTGTTGGTTTCACGACAACTAGAAGACACAGCCATATATGCAAGTCAAACCCATCACATTTATTTGCTATCAAGCTAAGCTGCTGTCAGATTCCTGTGCCTATTACTGACAAAAAAAATACTTATAACTGCACCTACTGGTGCCTATTGGATACCATTGTAATTGCATCTACTGGTGGTTATGTGATAAATACAAGTGAACTTTCACTTTAATTTGCTTTATGTGATAAATACCATTGTAATTTGCTATCAGGCTTGGACTTTTATGGCCATCCTTCTCAATTAGCCTATTTTTGGGTACAGTTTTATTCTTGTCACTGCCCTTCAGTTGCAGTATGAAGAAGATATAATGGCCACACTTAATACTATAACTCTCATGAATATTTATCCCCTGTGTTTCTGGGGAACACACCCCCATCCTAGGGACATGTCTTCTGTATCCAAGATGGGTATGGAAACATCCCCAGTTGCTGGGGACTTCCCCTGGCTTTCTGGGGGACGTCTCCACACTGTAAACCCCAAAAGCAGGGGACGACCTCCACAAAAACTCAAAACAAAAGGAGCTGTCAGCTCTTTTAAAAAGGAAGTTTCATGGTCATCTTTCCAGGGTATTTTAAAACTTTTCCATTCCATTTTTCACATCAAGTAAACCAATCTGCTCACTCTCTCGAGTTTTTGAATATTATTAGTCCTTAAATCATACTATTTAATGTTTTAAGTTCCACTGTTTTAGATGAACTTTTGTTCTGTCACATATTTAAAATTTGCATGTGATGGACCTGAGCACCTTGGTTTTCAAAAATTCCATCCCCGCCCTGCACCCACATACCCACTTAGCTTATCCATATCTAATGTATATGGATATCGCTTTAGATTACCTTTAATAAAATTGGTATTTGCAAATTGTGTCACCTATCACAGATGACATTTATGAATACTTTAAGCTGCAAAATACAGAAAAAATGGTAAATGTTTGGCAAATTGGCCATCAAATTCCAGCCTGCTTACTATAATAGTATTTTCTCATTACTATCTTTTTAATGTTTTCATTATAATTTATTAGTTTTCTGTGTGCTTATAATTAGCAGGAAAATCAATCCCTTGACACACCCACCTTTCTTCACCAAAGAACAAAGTGTATCCACATTCCCTTCTTTTATTATGTAGTGGAAGATATCTGCGTGTAGTTGTCGCTCAGTCTATGTGCGTCATTCCTATTTTTATCTTTTTTGAACTATAATAGCATATGATCTATGAAGCAACAGTGCTCAGACTGTAACCCTGTTTGAGACTGACTATAAATCCATCTCTGCAAGTCCAATGAAATATTGTAAGGTTTTCAGGAAAATAATATAGCACAAGAATTTCAACTTCCTTCTTCCAAAAACATGACTTTGTTGAGCAGGGCTTTATGTCTCGGCCTTCAAAACTGGCTCTATGGTGTAAATTCAGAGAAATTTGTTTTGATTGTGGGCCAATTAATGTCATTCTTTCTGCTGTGCTTAATGACTGGATTGGTAAGGCCAAAAAATCACTGCTTTTTCCTATGGTTTCCAGTAAGAAACTGCAACAGCTTAGAAGCACCTTCAACATGCAGGTATATGATAAAAGGTTGATGCCTGCAACATATTTTAAAGATTAGTCTTTAAGTTTTTTGTATAGCATTCTCTGACAGTATAGTATACTGGTTAAAGTAGGATGTTCTTGGCAAACAACATCTTAGTTATGAAAGGTGTTTTTGAAAGTCTGTTTTGGATGTCTTATGACATCTTAAAGTAATTCTGAAGGGTCGTGCACAAAGTTGCACAGATTTTTAAAAAAAGTAGAGGTTTCAGTCAGGTCTATATGTGAAAATTTTGGAGGAGATGGTAAATTACAGATGTAGAATTCCCAAAAAATACATAGGTTATATTTTAGAAAATAAATATTCATCATGGCAATTTTAAGATTTAGATTTCAGAAAAATTGTATATCACAATATGTCGTATGCTAATTTCTATTTTATTGCACCGAGTGAAACGAGGTGCTCTACAGCCCAGTATGGGGGAGATGTTATAACGTTTGTGATGTAATGTTTGTAATGTAACAAAATAATTAAAAAAATTCATGTCGGCTCATAAAATAAAAAATTATGGAAAGTATTTAAAAAATTCATGTCGGCTCATAAAATAAAAAATTATGGAAAGTATTTAAAAAAAATCCGTGTTGGTTCATAAAATAAAATACTATGAAAAATAATTAAAAATAGATGTTCATTTATAAAATAAAAGCTTAAAACTTAAACCCGGATCTATCAATCAAGAGAGATCAAATTTCTTGAGTTTAAATTTAAAAAAAGAAATACACCTCAAGAAATTGGATCCCTCTCGGTGCTTAATAGATACGGGTTTAAGATGAATCTATGCTGGTTGAGTTAAAAGTTAAAACTGTAATAGTTAACTTTCATAACAAATCATAAGGTGTTCATACAGGAATGTTTCACAGAAACATTTTCAAGGTGAAATATTCCGCAAGGATGAAATGGCCCAAAACAGGGGAAAAATCTTGTAAAATGGTGTCGGTGCAAAAAAGGGTTATGGCAGTCTAAGAATGAGATATTTTCTAGAGGAATCAGATGAAAGTCTACCTTCAAAGAGAAGGTTATGCTAGTCAGATGGAGCATTGAGAAATGTCCCAGATTTGGAGTTGCACTGCTCAGACGAAACCCCCTACCCTTTCCAAAAACAAAGGTTATGTTATGTTGTAATCATACTTTAGTTGTTGAATCTAATTATTTTCGAAGTACTGTTTTTTAAAATGTAGGATTTAGTGTTCAGGAAAGGATTTTGGGATAATAACACTCAAAATATAGATATCTATATATATATATGAGAGTCCTAATTAGGTTCATGATGTGTGCAAGTATTGGACGTTAGGGGTGCAACTACATAAGTAAAAAATGAGGAGATTTCCTCGTATGATATGTATGAGTATTGACTCCATTAATGAAGAATATATTTCCTCTGTTATTTGTCTCGTGTATCTTTGTTTTCCTAAGATTATCTCCATATAAAATGCCATCAAATTATTTAAATTCAAGCAAAATGTGGCACTTGGATTTAAAGCAACTTGATTTGATGTCTTCAATTCCATCTGAGAACGCTTTAAAAGAGCATAGAAGAACAATATCAGTAAGCATCATGGCATTCAAGATATTAACTCTGTGCTGTGAAATAAACTTTAATTGCATAATAGCATTTTACACCAGGGCATTTTTGGTACAGACTCTTGAGTGAGAAAGATTGGTTGTCTTCCAATTTTAGATTATGGACTATTCTAAATTTGCTGTGATATGCAGTGATGGTTTTGGCTTTGGGAAGGTAGATCACAGCAACAAATATTTATGAGTGATATCTTGGCCGTTCAATTTGAAACACAGATATAATGCCATAGACTACTCGTCATATTTTTAGGGAAGATGATATAGTATCACTGTACATGTTTTATTAAATTCTAGAGGATGACTAGCAGGATGGTGATGCTGTTATGGATTCGCAGAAACTCATCTCAATGGTGAGCATCAGTCTTATAATATTTTCAGGATTGTTCTGTTGAATGCCATATATGGACCATCATATGGTTGGTCCACAAAAAGTCAAATCAAAGAGAGCAGACAGCAGCTAGCAGCTGGCAGTCTAAATCTTTTTTCGGGGGCAGAGGCCAAAAAGGAAGTTCATGTTCATTTTTCAAGAGTTTTTAAAATTTTTCCATTCTGTTTTTCACATCAAATCAACCAAACTTCACACTCCCTTGAGTGTTTTAATATAATTCGTTATTCAATCGTATTATTTAATTTTTTAAGTTTTACTGTTTAAGATGAAATTTGGTTTGGTTACATATTTAATATTGTATGGGATGCATCCAGGTACCCTGATTTTAAAAATTCCCATCCCCATTCTGCACACCCACCTACCCTGACAACTTAGCTCATACGCACCTAATCTATATGCATATAGCTTTAGATTACCTTTGATAAAATTGGTATTTGCAATTTGTGTGACCTATCACAGATGACATTTATTAGTACTTTAAGCTGCAAAATACAGGAAAAATGGTAAGCCCATCAAATTCCAGCCTGCTTACTATGATGATACTTTCTCATCACTATCATTTTTATGTTTTCATTATTAATTTTCTGTATGCTTATATTGAGCCAGAGAATCAATCCTGACACCTTTCTTTACCAAAGAACAAAGTGGATCTACATTCCCTTCTTTTATTATGTATTGTAAGATATGTTTGTAGTTGTCCCTCACTCTATGTGTGTGTAAGTCCTATTGTCATCCTTTTTTAACTAAAATAGCATATAATCTATATGAAAGCACCATTGGTCATCCTGTAACCCTGTTTGAGACTGACTATACAAATCTATCTCGGCAAGTCCAATAAAATATTGTAAGGTTTTCGGGGAAATAGTATAGCACAAGAATCCTTCTTCCAAAAACAGGACTTTGTAGGGAAGGACTTCGAATCCTGGCCTTAAAAAAACTCGCTCTATGGTGCAAATTCACATACATTTGTTTAATGGTGGGGCCAATTAATAACATTCTTTCTGTGCTTAATGACTGGATTGATAAGGCCAAAAATCAGTTCTTTTCCTATGGTTTCCAGTGAGAAACTGCAAAAGCATAGAAACACCTTCATTAGTCAGGTATATGATAAAAGGTTGATGCCTGTAACATATTTTAATGTTCGCATTTAAGTTTTTAGGATAGCATTCTCTGACAGTTTAGTACACTGGTTAAAGCGGGATGTTCTTAGCAAGCGACATCTTAGTTATGAAAGTTGTTTTTGGAAGTCTGTTTTGGATGTCATATTACATATTAAAGTAATTCTGAAGGGTTGTGCACAAAGTTGCAAATAGTTTTTAAAAAAGTAGACGTTTCAGTCAATTCAAGATGTGTGAAATTTTTGCATAAGATGATAAATTACAGGCGCAAAATTCCCAAACAACATACAGGTTATATTTTAGAAAATAAATATTCATATTTGCAATTTTAAGATTTCAGATTTCAGAATCATGTTTAAATTGTAGATCACAATAAGTCGAATACTAATTTCTATTTTATTGAGTTTAAACTGTAATATTCAACTTTCATCAAACATCATAAGGTGTTCACAAACAGGAATGTTTCACAGAAACTTTTTCATGGTGAATTATTTAATATTTTGCAAAGGATGAAATGGCACAAAACAGGAGGGAAATCCTGTAAAATGGTGTCAGCGTGAAAGATGATTATGGCAGTACAAGAATGAGAGATTTTATAGGGGAATCAGATGGAATTCTACTTTTAAAGATAAGGTAATGCTAGTCAGATGGAGCATTTAGAAATGTCCTAGATTTGGAGTTGTACTGCTCAAGACAAATCCCTTTACCCTTCCCAAAAAAATCAAAAGCCACGCAATGTTGTAATCATGTTTTAGTTATTAAATTTAATTATTTTCATAGTACTGTTTGTAAAATGTAGTATATGGTGTTAAGGAGGGATGTTGGGATAATAACACACACTCTCTCTCACATACATATATAAGGTAAGGAGGGATGTTGGGATAATAACACACTCTCACACACACATATATAAGGCGTCCTAATCAGAATAACGATGCGTGCAGGTATGGGATGTTAGGAGTGCCAACTACTTAAGAGTTACAAATGAAGAGATTTCTTGGTATGATATGGACTATTGACTCTATTAATAAAGACTATATTTCCTCTGTTATCTCTCTCGTGCATCTTTGTTTTCCTAACATTATCTCCATATTAAATGCCATAAATTGATTTAGATGTGAGCAAAATGTGGCACTTGAAGCTAGAGCAACTTAATTTGATGTCTTCAAGTCCATCCGAGACCTTTAAAAGAGCACAGAAGAACACTATCAGTACGGATCATGGCATTCAAAATATTAACTCTGTGCCATGAAATAAAACTTAAATTGCCTAATAGCATTTTTACACCAGTGCATTTGATGTACAGACTCTTTGAGTGAGAAAGATTGATTGTCCTCCGAGTTTAGATTATGGACTATGTTAAATTCACAGTGACATGAAGTGATAGTTTTGGTTTTTGCCTTTTTGGATTGTAGATCATACATAGCAACAAAGATTTATGCTTGATATCTTGGCTGTTCAATTTGAAACACGGATACAAGGCCATAGACTACCTGTAAGATTTTTAGGGAAGATGACAGAGTATCACTCTTTAAATTTTTTATTTAATTTTTTGGAGGATGACTGGCAGGATGGTGATCCTGCTGTGAATTCACATACACGCATATCAATGGTGAGCATCAGTCTCATAACGTTTTCAAGATTGTTCTGTTGACAGTGGACACTGGACCATCATCTGGTTGGTTTGAGGGGATAAATGGATTCAAATGATTTTGTTTCTCCTAATTGATCAATTCCAACGATACCACTCAAATCAATGATTATACCTTTGGATAAATGGATCAGAAAGACCTTGTATTCCAAATATACTGATTCTTGTGATACCACTCAAGAGTCAAACCAAAGGTTATGCCTTTGGATAAATAGATAAACAAGGATACTGCTGCAATTTCACTGATTCCATTGAAATCACTGGAATCACAGGTTATACCGTTTTCGAGGTACATCAATGGAAATCTGGTTTGCTCTACAAGGCTTAGTTGGTGGCCGAATGTTTAAGACAAGTAGCCAAGTGATGCCAAAACAAAATCATACAAGAAATAGAATGGATTCAAAGGCAAAAATTCAGGGTACAAATCTCCCGCTTGCCCCAGCAATAAAGAAAGCAGAGACCTGTACAATCATTCTCTATACCTATAATGATTTCTCAGAGATCTACAGGTGTAAGATCTATTAGTTATACTTTTAGAGGATTTTATCTCAAAACTCTTTTCTGCTTAGTGAAATGGTCTTAACCTTTAACGTTGCCTTGGCCATGTTTTCGTCATCAAATACATGTTGATACTAAAGACTAGTCTTTGCACAATAAACTAGAAATTATTATTTGTTGGACAGACAAACAGAATAGAAGAGCTAGAATCCAACGAGGCTTCAGAGACCAGCACTCAGAAAAAAGCCAACTTATAGATAGAAGTGCCAGAGAAACTGAAACTTATATTGTTGGAAGAATGCAAATGTGATCTGTTCAAATGACAAGTAGTACAAGTGCACGCGATATAGCAATTATATCTAGGTTATCACAATTTTTTCTTGCAGAAAATTATTTATATCGAACATTGTAGAGCTATTGAGTCTGAAATTCAGAGTATAAAGCTATTGAGTCTGAAATTGAGAGTTTATCCATTTTAGATATGCTTTTTGTAGGCAAGTCTTCGAAGGTCTTGTGAATAGAGTTATCCCTATTACCTGACAAACACTCTGGGATTTATGGCAACGCCAAGGATCTCCAAGGAAGGCTGCTCCCTAATAGAGCTGTGATGTGAACATACCTGCTAAAGACTTTGTATCTAAATGCCCAACATCTTCTGGTTTCTATTCTGGTTTCTAGGAAACCTCATTTATAAATCCTTCCCTCCAGTGAAAGTGTAGGTTAAGTTGTTTTAGATAGAACCCACCTAATTTTTCTTTAATTTTTCTTGCAGGAGCGCGTAGGGTACAAAACTCTTTAAAATAAACCAAGTTAATTTTTTTTATTTTGGGATAGAAACCACTTAATTTTTAATCGAAGTAGGAATGAACCTCCTAAGAATAGGTTGTTTTGGGGATTTCCAGGTAGAGAAAAGAGGTGCAAGGGTTTCGAAATGGGTTAAAGGCTAACTAAAAGGCTCGACGTTAAGGTGTTTTTTTCCACTTTTCAGGGTTTAATGGGTTATTTATTTATTTATTACATAATTCAAAATCTGTTGTTTAATTATAGCAAAATTACAATTTCATCTATTCATAGGGATCATTCTGAGTTTTTAGGGTTCTTTAATTTCACTCACTATGTCGAATGTGTAATCTGAAAAACAAAATAAAATGTTCAGATTGTACGATGTTTTATTAGTTGTATTTTTGCAAGGATGCATTTTAGCTCATGTTAAACCACACCTTAAGAACCTAGATTTGATTAGTAACATTAGTACAATTTTAATTAGCCTAACATTTAAGAACAGGTATTTCCTTTTTGGAGATTATAGGGTCAAATCTAGAGAGTCTAGGGCATTACATTCTTGAAAATAAAATAAATTTGAATTTGTTATTTTTATTCATTTAAAGTTTATTTAAGAACTATAAATATTGAAGTCACACATTCAATATTGGAAAGTTTAAAGTGTTTATCTTAGATGAGTAGTACGTGGTAGTTTCAATTATAAAGGAACATGTCATCAATTTGTAGTTGTAATATATGTAGTTCTAATTTATACGAGATAAGTTAGGGAAGAAAAATATACCAAATTGACGAATAATAATTTTATAAGGAGTGAAACCAATTTTTATATATATTCCTTTTTCATTTTGAACCCTAAATATGCAAAGACATATTAGATCTTTGTTTTATTTTTATTTAAAGATGGTGCTCATCTTTATGTCACTTTTTGGATTTATATTCGTAAGGTACATATTATATCTTTGTTTGATTGTAGTGGAAAATAATGGTACTCAACTTTATGTGTTTTTATGCCACTTTTTGGTTTCTAAGCCAGTTATCACTTTCCTCATTGTAGTGAGTATTAAATGCTTAAGTTCAATATTTCTAAAAACAAATTGTCCATTCATATTCTATGCTTAATTGTTTCATACTTTTTTCAACTTCTCAAGGGCATTACTAATTAATGACTAAATAGTTCAAGAATAAGAATTCCCTTTTGTGGGTTCTTTTTTAGTAATATCATCTTGGAGTTATTGGGCTTTTAAATATCTTATAACAATTATTTTGTTTTTGCAATATCCTTTTATGAATCCTTTGGCCCTATAATTGTTTCTTGTGGGTTTGGATGCATCCACAAACTTCTTTGTAGGTCTTCGCATTTTGCGACTTCTCTCTACTAGCTTGTTGCTCCTGTAATGTTCCCTTGTGAGTACTTGTGTTCTGCATGTCTCTCTTGAAATGTATTGCTTTTGCAACATCACTTGGGGATTAATAAGTTTTATGATGCTTCCTTGGCTTATTGCTTTTGCAAAATAAGTTTGTGGGTCTTTTAAGTTCCACCACGTGTTTTTACCACTAAGCTTGCAATCACTCATATTTCATAAAGCAACTTAGTTAGAATATCCAACCATAGATTAGACCTTCCTCTTTCAACTTGTTGATCCCGAGTATGCTTCTAAAATTGTAAAGGATTTTTTGAAAATGTGTTTTAAGTAATTGTATTGACGCTTTCCATCTAGTGGATATTCTCTTGCCTTTCCCGCATTGTATGGCTTTAATGCTTTGTTATATGTGTCTTGTTTCTTAATCTCAATGATGATAGCTTTGCTTATCATATATAAATGACTATGAAACTAGTGCAACTATCTTCATTTATCATATATAAATGACAAATGACTTTGAAACTAGTGCAACTATCTCAATGTGTCAAATGGGGGTATGCTAAGAAGCAAGGGATATCTACGCGAACTAGACATTACCCACCTATTCAAGTGTAATATAAAACTATATTAAGCCATCATGTCTCCAACAAACTACAATCAATATAACACTTTTCATACATCTTCTTGTAATTATGTTGACTCTTAGTTAATGTATCTTTGTCTTGTTATTGGACTTCCTAAAGGTGTTCAATGAACTAAGTATTGGCTACCTCTTCCTAGTACTACTATACTAATGGCCAATGGAACCTTTGGTTGCATACTAAGTCATGCCTCAAAGTGACTTCCCTATTAGATGGATTAGTACTACTATACTAACGGCCAATGGAACCTTTGGTTGCATACTAAATAATGCCTCAAAGGATGACTTCCCTATTAGATGGATTTTGTGGTTAAAACCATGTTAAAGGTAAGGGAAGCTCATATCTCAAGTCTTTAGAGGTTAATGATTCAATATTTCCTTTGGAAATGAACTATGATAATGCTTACTGCTTTTGATGGTCCATCTATTTGCAAAGACAATGTTGTGTTGTGGCCAAGTAGTATATTTATTAAGTTGCATCATGTTTAACAAAAATAAAATAAAAATTTACTCTCTATTAGAGATTATAAAGACATTTATAATTCCAAATGAGACAATATATTCTTGCAAAGTTACTTTGTTGCATAAAAAGTTAGGATGGCTTGTTTATCGACCTTGATTTCCTTCATTTTAAATTCAACAACAATCATCATAATATAACTATCCCCTTTTTGAGTAATCAATAGACCCAAAGGGAGTCCATGGAAATTTATTCCCACCATCTTGTTCATATAAGCAATGCCATATACATGGCTCCCTTTGCCAAGATGACGGTGTTACTCGTGAAACGTGAGAGGGACAAAAGTGGAGGTTGAGTGACACTGGAATTGAGCATTGCAATTGATCGTTAGATGGATTAATAGTTTCTTCATTTGCTTGTTGGAATGGCATGCTAGTATTATTTGTATTGGCTTCCTCCTCTTGATGGTGGGTGTGTGATCGAGTCTTCGTTTGAGGTAGATATGAAATATATGAATGGGGTTTAGGGTTATTATAACAATATATTTAGTTGGATAAGTCATGCTACAAGATGAGTGCTAATAATGTTTAGAATTTGAGGTGTGCTTTGCAATGAAACAAACAAGCTTCTTATGCATAATTTGACGTTTTTGGGAAGAACAAAATGAATCCTATGAGTGATCCAAAGCATGTGCATTAGGTTTTTGCAAAGATGGAGACATGGTGTTGTGCAAAGGTCATCTTTTTGAGTTGGAATGTAGGTTGGGAAACTCTAAAAAGAGCCAATGACTCTTATGAAGCATCACCCTTAGGAGCAAATCCAATGTAAAGTAGAGAGAACCAATAGATCTCCTATATGGATTGATGCCTCCACAAATGAGAAACCATGAGGGAAATGTCAGTAACTCTCTACTTTGCCCGTGATTTATTGAGAGCCTTCAGATATCTTCGATAGATGAAAGAGCTAATAGATCATTGTAGAGGGAAAGGATTCATAACTCTTGCCAATTTTGTTTAGATAGGAGAGCTAACAAATCCCTACAAACGAGAGGACCCACGGTCTCTTACCAATAGAAGCCAATTCTGTTAAGAGTTTTCAACCAAAGAAGTAGTGTCAATGTTGAGAGGGAAACCAATTTAGAGACTTTTAACCAGTCGCCAATGGCCAGGTTCGAGTGTAGATGACCTATTTTTGCTATACCATTGATATGGGAAGGTCATAGACATAGAAGTGGAGAGTTGTGAGGTTTGGCCTTTGTTTGTTACAAAAACACAAATGAAGCATAGAAGGTCGTTGAACAACTTGATGATATAATTGATTCGACTACGTAGCTAAAAAACCATCATTGATGAGGTGGATTATGGAGAGGAAGGATCTTCCAGTCCAACAATGATCTTCCAAAATCGTGATGAATGGAGTAAGCTAAAATCTAGATGATTTGAACCTTTTCGGTGCTTTTTGATGGAATCCGATGATGTGATTTGTTGCTGAAATTGTGATTTTGATTGTTCAAATTGCAATTTTCAATGCAGAAATGGATTTAGCGTCCTCGATTACTAAAGGGGCACCTCGACTATGCAATTCCAACAACCCAAAACTACCATTTCAGTGATTTTAGCCAGATTTTGGGTGCAAATCGTCTAGCGTTTAGCTTACTCCATGATGAATTGGTGGAAATATGGAAGGCTACTCGCACATTCAAGGAGATTCCCCACTCTTCCCTTTTCTCGAATGACAATGCTCATGTGACAGATGGAGGCACTAGATTGGTGATAGAGAAGGCTACGAGCTCAAGGTATAATGAAGAGGTTGAAGGTCTTTATACCTCACATGATTATGGTATGGACCGAAAGACTTTGCTCTTCCCAAGACAGACACTGCAAGCCCTGTGACTTGGAGTAATAAGTTCTAAAACCAACGATATTGTGGATATATTCTGTCCTTTGTAAACTGGTCTGGAAAAGTTGAAGGTAGTATTGGGAGAAGAAAAGTCTCGATGAAGCAAAAATGTGTTAGGGATACGAAGGATAAGGTAACGATGGTTGTAGAGTTGGATTTCGGTTTAGAGATGTTGTAAATATAACTTCAGAAGATATTATTTAGTATATTATTATTATATTATTGTATTTTTATTGTACCTCCGTCGGAGATGTTTTTCCTCTGTTCAAGGATGTCATTGTTGTATTTGGTCATGTAAGAATATCAAGGTAAAACCTCCATTGTAAGTCGGGGAAATAGCTCCCCAAAAGATAAATGTAATTTATATTTATGAGTCTCTGTTACACCTAAATTTCGTCATCATGAGTCCTGTGTCAACTTCATGCCTCAATCCCTGAAGTTTCCTTGACCAAAAACACTCAGAGCAAGTTGTTGATCCTTGTGTCCACATTTTCTAGTTGCATTGGCATAGGTTTTCTTCCAGCAATGGGCGTCGTATCATGTCTGGCGCAATGTATCATCTAGTAGCATGTGCCAGTGGCTCACGTTTCCGTTCTGCAGCTTGCGCTACCCCCTTCCTGGCACCAGTTGCCTTCATGCAAGGTGCGCCAAGGTTGGTTTAATTGGATAAACAAGGGCTTCGAGCGACTTCTCGAAGCATGGTGAGGTGGAAGTCTATCCCTAGTTGATAGGTGAGCTGTCCTTCAGTTCCCTAACCTTAAGGGAGGATCCCTTATACTTCTCCCATTAGTTCTAAACCTACTCTATCCATTTGGTCTTATAAATATGAAGCTCCTCTCCATTGAAAGGGGAGGAAGGTCTATAGCACTTTCATGCTGGTGGAATTAGCTTAGGTGATCTTTGTTCATCTTTGGGAGTCTTACTTCATCCTTGGAGGCTTGGCTTGGACTGTTGGAGGAAGGTTACAACGTTAAAGCTTGGTTTGTAATCATCACTCTTCTATGTGTTTCCCATTTATTTACAGTAATATAATCTCTTTCCATAAATGTCTTTGTGTTAATGATATTTATAGATTTCTTCCTTAACTGTTAGCTTAGATCAGTTAGTGTTTAGATGTGCTTTTACTGTTTGTTTGTCTCTATATGCTTGACAAGGTTTTGTAGCTCTAGATCTGAAGACCACGGAGCTTGGAGCGACAAAGAGGAGAAGGATTCACAAATCTGAAGGTAAGGCATCTATTTGCTTTAATCTCTGATTGATCTAGGAAAGTAGATCCATATTCTGTATTCATTTGTTCTAGATCCACCTGGACTAGGGAGATCACGCTCACGTCCGCTCGAGTAGATTGTCCGAAAACAAATCTGGCGACCATACTGGGGAAAACAAATTTGGTGATGTCTCCAGCCTCTAGAAATCATACTAGAGGTAAGATGTGAGCTTCTTGTGCTGGGGGAAAACTTCCAATCTCTGGGTATCATGTTGGGGAGAAACCTGCCAATGGGCATTATACTGAGCATACTTTCTTTTGAGTTTTGAGCTCGCTGAACCATGAAAATAATCTGGAGCATATTTCATTTTATGTTGCAAGCTCGTTAAAAAATGAAGCAGATACCATGAGCATTCTTCCAACCTATCTTCGACCTCGTTAAAAATAGTAAGATGGTGTTGAGCTTACATTTTCCACTTTTTCGTGCTCTGGTTAAAAAGCATGAAAATATGTATCGAGCTTACTCTTTGTTCCTTCTCGTGCTCGAAAAACGATGAGAATAAGTTACCGAGTTATCTTTTATCACTTTTTCGGGCTCGTAAAACTTCCACGAAAAAACGACCCCACATGACTCTTCCTTTAAGCTCTTTTCAGGCTCCCTAAATATGAAAAGATCGCCAAGCGAACTTGATGCTTTCACGCTTGTAAAATTATTTGAATGATTGTCTTTCCGGCGATAGTTTACCCCTTTTTCGGGTTAGGAAGTACTATCTACGAAAAATGAGCACTCTAGTCGAGCATGACTGGAAGAGTTCTCTCTCACATTGTTTTATCCTTTTTTGGGCGAGGAGACTAACTTTACCAAAAAGAACCTTTGGAGTCTTCTTTAGGTCTTTTTAGACTCTCTAAATATGAAATGACGCCGATTTTTCCTTCAGTGGACTCGTTAAACTCTAACATAGAAGGGCCCGTTTTGGGACGAACCCCTCCTATCCTAGGTTCGTAAAATATTTGGGATTGGACTCATCCATGGGACTCGAGCTATACCGAGCATCGATTATCCTCCTCAAGCTCGTTAAAAAAAAAAAGAGGTACTCACCAATCATGATGGGGAGTAGGGATGAGATTGTGTTCATCGTAGTTATGGCAGTACATAGTCACTCTTGAACATGGCACTCAGATGCATATGCACGCAACACTTGGGAAATTCGTTTGTCTTCGAGTCCTACTAATTCCATGAGTCTTGTCACTCCTTTGGGTCATCCGAAGAATGCTTCCATCATCAGTTGCATTAGGGGTTGGTATCATTCTCGTCATTTCAATACTACCAAGTCATGCCATGCCCATGTTTAAGAGATGTTCTTTATTCATCATCTCAGTCACTGTACCTTCTTTCATGTCGGTTTACCCTGAGCCAATCTTATACATAACTCTACTATCCGATTCACTCCAAACATTTGTGATTGCATTTCATGTCATTGATGGGGGATTCATCATGGCCCTCTCTCGACGGATTCATCCTTGTCGACTTCAACACATCATCTGAGGATTGAATCTAGAAATCAATAAGTACCTTGGGCCTGCATGCCTCAATGGTAGGTTACCTCACTTTCAACATGAGTTTACATCATTGAATCTTGATTGAAAGGTATCGTTGAGTGTTCGAACTCAACTCATTAATTCACACTCGGTGGTATGTACTATGATACCTTGGGGATCATTGGCATCAATGGTGACTTCCCTCGCACTTGTTAACGGTATACATTAATGACCGGTAATCAAGTGGCTTCTACCATGTTCGACTCCAAGACATTGTAATCACATGGATAGATTCGTATCATTGCAGGTTTAGCTTGAAGACCCTGGGTTGTTTCATATATCACCCAGGCTGCGATGGAGATTGTTTGAGTCATATCACACAGATCCACTTTGTATTGGTCGTGGTTGTGTTATCATCTTATCATGTATCTACGATTGTGTCTAGTAGCCATGATTGTGTTCAGTCGGTCTTTACTACCATGAATCTGCAATGTATTGGTCGGAAGCCATGTTGTGAGTCATGTGAGACTTGTATCTCAGTGTTAGTTGTACTGCAGCAGCACCTTCTGACCAACAAGTCCTTGCTATATATCTTGCAAATCATATCACCTATCTCATTTTTCCAGCTTCATTCTTTGGGGGGCATTCTATTACACCTAAATCTCGTCATCATGAGTCCTGTGTCAACTTCATGCCTCAATCCCTGAAGTTCCTTGACCAAAAACAACCAGAGCAAGTTGTTGATCCTTGTGTCCACATTTTCTAGTTGCACTGGCATAGGTTGTCTTCCAGTGATGGGAGTCATATCATGTCTGGCGCAATGTATCATCTAGCAGCATGCGCCAGTGGCTCATGTTTCCCTTATGCAGCTTGCGCTACCCCCTTCCTGGCGCCAGTTGCCTTCATGCAAGGTGCGCCAGGGTTGGTTAAATTGGATAAACAAGGGCTTCGAGCGACTTCTCGAAGCATGGTGAGGTGGAAGTCTATCCCTAGTTGATAGGTGAGCTATCCTTCGGTTCCCTAACCTCAAGGGAGGATCCCTTATACTTCTCTCATTAGTTCTCGTCCTACTCTATCCATTTGGTCTTATAAATATGAAGCTCCTCTCCATTGAAAGGGGGAAGGCCTATAGCACTCTCATGCTGTTGGAATTAGCTTAGGTGATCTTTGTTCATCTTTGGGAGTCTTACTTCATCCTTGGAGGATTGACTTGCATTGTTGGAGGAAGGTTACAACGTTAAGGCTTGGGTTGTAATCATCACTCTTCTATGTGTTTCCCATTTATTTACAGTAATATAATCTCTTTCCATAAATGTCTTTTTTGTTAATGATATTTAGAGCTTTCTTCCTTAACTGTTAGCTTAGATCAGTTAGTGTTTAGATGTGCTTTTACTGTTTGTTTGTCTCTATATGCTTGATTGTCTCTATATGCTTGACAGGGTTTTGTAGCTCTAGATCTGAAGACCATAGAGCTTGGAGTGACAAAGAGGAGAAGGCTTCGCGGAACTGAAGGTAAGGCATCTATTTGCTTTAATCTCTGATTGATTTAGGAAAGTAGATCCATATTCTGTATTCATTTGTTCTAGATCCACCTGGACTAGGGAGATCACGCTCGCATCCACTCGAATAGATTGTCTGAAAACAATCTCCCTAGGACAGGGCGACCCTGACAGTTAGACAAGTCGACCCCTTTGAGGAATTAGGTCACTCCCACTTAAACTATAAATAGAGAGGGTCACTCTCTCATTTGAATATATCACACTCACTCAAGCAAGTTCGCACCAAGTGAGAGAGAGGACAAGTTCACTAGAGGAGAAAGAGAGAGAGCTGCAGAAGACATCTTATATTTTGGGTTTTCCATCTTGTTTGATATGTACTAGTGACAAATATATTTCCGAGGAAGTTGCGGGGTTTTCTCCTTTATGGTTTCCATGAGGAAAATTATTGTGTCTTTTGTGTTTTGTTGTGCTTTTCTATCTTTCAGTTTAAATATCTAACTAATTGAGTTAAAGTGCAAACTCTAACATGGTATCAGAGCCAATCTAAAAATAAGGAATTGTGCAGCAGCGAGAAACTAGGGCTTCCTAGTTCAAGGTATTCTCTCCACAGATCATCAAGAAAAGAGGGCCAAGCTAACTTTCCCTAGGAGGGCGTATCTTTTGGAGGAAGCAAAATTCAATTTGAAGAATTTTATTTTTTGACCCAGTCATTGGTGCTGGGAGAAAACTAGGGCATCAAAATTTTGGGGTTTCCCTCCACCAATCCAAGCAAAGGAGTACACTGGACAAATCACCTTGAGGAGGCGCATCTTCCTGTCCAAACAGAAGTTCAGAATTCCAAGTTTGGAAAATTAGGGTTTCTCTAACAAATTCTAGGTTAGCCAGCTCCAGAACCAAGTTGGGCATCTCAATTTGGTAAGATCTAATTCTTTGTTATTTCCATTTGAGTTTCTCATTTCAAAATCACAAATCACACCAAGCTTGAGGATAATCTTGAAGGAGCTATCAATTTCCAAGCATGGAAGTATAGTATCTCTCTTGTCCTAGAAGAAAATGACTTGGACAAGTATGTCAATGAGTGTTAGAAAAACAGGATCGTAGAGCAATGACAATAAACAAGATGCAAATACAATCACACAATCATATTACAAGAGAGACACCAATATATCGTGGTTCACCCAAGATGGGCTACGTCCACACTGAAATTGTCAGTCCTTATTATTATACCATCTAGCAAATGAAGGGATACAACCTGCAGCACATCCGCTGCACTTCCTCTTCACTGTCTCACAGTCTCTCTTTCACGATCTCAGAGATCTTTACAATGCATAATACCTAATACATAAACCCTAGCCATATTACAATGTCTTTCTTATAAAGGGGAATACAATGGTAAAATACCATGGGTTACCCAAAACCATGGGCCTGTAATTTGTTGGTGAAAAACCAACCCATAACAAAAATTTCTTTTGGGGGTGCTGCCCCTAAACCCCCGACGGGGCCCACTGCCCCCCGAACCCCCTGTTGCGCGTGCCGGGATCATAACCAAACCTGGGGTATAAACACGGCCGAATCATCATCTATGAGATTAGAATATCAAGCTCCACAACCAACAATGAGGAGGTTCTAGAACTAGAGGGAGAAGAGGAAAAATAAATCCACAAGAAGAACTTGGTCAAGGCCAAGAGGATTATTGCAGACTCCATCAAAGATCATCTTATCCCTCATGTATCATCCTTGAAGACTCCCAAGGAGATGTTCGATGCTTTGGCAAAGATATTCGAAGGGAAGAACATCAATTGGAAGATGACACTAAGGAACCAACTCAAGAATGTGAAGATCCAACACTCAGAGACTATGCAATCATACTTCACAAGGGTCTCTCAAATCAAGGAGAAACTTGAAGCAATTGAAGATGAAGTAGAAGAAGGAGAGATTGTAATGACCACCTTAAATGGTCTCCCAAGATCACGGGCTCATTCATTCAAGGAATATGTGCCAGGAAGAAGTTGATCACCTTCAATAAACTATGGGAAGAATGCACCCAAGAAGAATCTCGACTAGTAGCAAGAGAAGAGAAGACATGAGCTAATGATGACCAAGCTCTTACTGCTCACACTAAAATAAATCACAACAAGAGGGAGGACCATCATCACAAAAGATACAAAAGGCATCATGGACCTAAAAGGGATCTCTCCATTATCAAATGTTTCATATGTGATGAGAAGGGACATTACTCAAGAAATTGTCCGAGAAATTAAGGACCCTCCAAGAAAACCAACAAGAAGAGGCACCATGCTCACATCGCTGAAGATGATGAACCAACAAGGAAAAGAACCAGAGAAGAAAGTGATGATTCTTCAAGCAATGAAGAATATGTCTTAATCCCAGCACTCACAAGCACCATCACACATGGGAGCAATGATTGGATTATAAATAGTGGAGAATCCAAGCATATGACTGGGTACAAAGAATCTTTCATCAACCCGTCAGAACATGAGTCACCTAACAAGGTGAAACTCGGAGATGATTATCAATATCCCATCAAAGGAAGTGGAGAAGATTCCTACAAGCTAGATTCCGACAAATCATTAAAGATGAAAGATGTTCTCTATGTATCAGGATTGAAGAAGAATCTTCTCTCCATCTCAACATTAGATGCTAAAGGAATGCGAGTTGCATTTGTTGATGGCCAAGTTCTAATGTGACCAAAGGGAAAAACAATAAATGATGTAACAGTAATTGGAGAGCAAGAGGGAGGCTTGTACCAGTTGAAAGGACAACCAGAACAAGAATTGGTCCATGACTCCGTGGAACCAAGTGAGTTGTGGCACATAAGGCTTACACATGTGCACTATAGAGCACTACCAATTGCAAGCAAAGCAGTTTCAGGTCTACCAGAAATCCAGACAAAGCATGAAGGAATTTGCAAGGGATATGCACAAGCAAAGAATTTGAAGAAGACATTCCCTAGCATTGAAAGCAAGGAAAAATGAATCTTGGAAATAGTCCACTCAGACGTGTGTGGTCCCATGTCTTCCAGCGCATTAAGCGGGTATGTATACTATGTTTCTTTTATAGATGACTTTTCCCATAAGACATGGATTTATTTCTTAAATGGAAAAGATGAAGTATTTATCAAATTCAAGGAATTCAAAGCCTTGGTCGAAAATCACACTAAAAGGAATATCAAGACCTTACGATCGGACAATGGAGGAGAATTCACTTCAGAAGAATTCAAGGACCTTTGCAGAGAATATGGGATTAAGAGGGATTTGAGCACTTCTTACAATCCTAAAAAAAATGGCGTTGCAGAACGAAAGAACATAACAATAATGGAAGCAACAAAGGAAATGCTACATGATCACGATCTTTCGATGCACTTATGGGAAGAAGTAGCAAGGAAAACTGTGTATGTACAAAACCGTACACCTCATCGTGTATTGAAAAACAAGACTCCTAAAGAAGATTTCTTAGGAGAGAAACCAGAAGTCATCCATCTCAGAATATTTGGCTTCCCGATGTACATACACATCTCAAAGGAAAAGAGAACCAAGCTAGATCCTTCAGGAAAGAAGTGGATATTCATGGGATACAACGACACATAAAAAGCTTACCGAATATGCTTCCTAGGATTCAAGAAGATCGAGATCAACAGAGACGTAACTTTTGATGAAGGTTCAACATACAACAAATCAAGAAAATTATCTATTGAAGAAACTAAAGAACCTAAAGTTCCCAAAACCAGAGACACAATGATGGAAGAGACAATACAAGAAGATCATGAAGACCACGACATGGCAGAACCACAAGAACCTGTAGATCCACCTCGTAAGAAGAAATCCCATGAGAGAATACCGACATGGGAATGTGAAGCAATACAATATGCAGAGAAGTATGGTGCTCCAAATGGGATACATAGAGAAAGCAAGAGACCCAGACCATACTCCATCTATGTTTCCCTACTATGTGACATCATTGATAAAGAACCTTCCAAATACGAGGAAGCATCAGAAAAGAAGGAATGGAAGGATGCCATGATCAAGGAGTACCATTCGATTATGAAGAATGATGTCTGGGAGATAGTTCCAAGACCAGTAGGGAAGTCTATTGTGACTTCGAAATGGATATACAAGATCAAGCATGCTGTAGATGGTAGCATAGAAAAACACAAGGCAAGATTTGTGGCACGTGGCTTCTCCCAGAAGGAACGCATAGACTACGAGGAGACATTTGAACCTGGAGCAAGATACACTTCCATCAGATCTATACTTGCATTGGGTGCAGTAACGAAATGGAAGGTACACCAGATGGATGTCAAGACATCATTCTTGAATGGTGTAGTTGAAGAGGAGGTGTATGTGGAGCAGCCACTGGTATTCGAGACACATGATGGACAGACTCATGTGTGCAAGTTGAAGAAATCCTTGCATGGCTTGAAGCATGCACCCAGGACATGGTACGATAGGATGGACAAATTTTTGATGAGCTTAGGCTTTACCAAGAGTAAAGCAGATTCCAACCTTTACTTTAAGGTTGAGGATGAAAGATCGTGATACTAATGCTATATGTAGATGACTTGTTTGTAATAGGGGAGGATGAGCTCATTGCAGATACAAAGAGAAGGCTTGCCGCAAAGTTCGAGATGAAGGTCCTGGGAATGATGCACTATTTCTTAGGCATGGAGGTGTGGCAGAGTGCAGATGAGATTTTCCTTGGTAAAGGAAAGTATGCAGTAGAGATTCTGAAGAGGTTCAGAATGATGTACTGCAAGGAAATGGCCACACAAATGGAATTGAAATTGAATCTATTGTGTGATGCTTCTTCTGACACAATTGATGCCACGATGCACAGGTAGATGATTGGTTCGTTAATGTACTTAACGAACACGAGACCAGAGATATGTTTTTCTATGAACACCCTGAGCCAGTTCCTAACAGATCCAAGGCATGTTCACCTAACAGCTGCAAAACATATATTGAGATACCCAAACGGTACGATTGAGTATGGGCTCAAGTACGAGACGAATCAGAAGATTAACCTGCATGGTTATGTTGATTTGGATTGGGCAGGTAGTGCCACAGACAGGAAGAGCACTTTGGGATGTTGCTTCAGTTTGGGATCCAGTATGATCTCATGGTTTAGCAGGAAGCAGTTATGCGTAGCACTGAGTACAGTCGAAGCAGAGTATGTCGCAGCTTGTTCGGCTAGTTGTGAGGCAATATGGCTTCGGAAGCTACTTTCAGACTTGCTTGATCTCGAGCTCGAGGCGACTTGTATATTCAGTGACAACCATATTTGCGTGAAGTTGTCTGAGAACTCAGTGTTCCATGACAAGTCGAAGCATATCGAGATCAAGTACAACTATATCCAGGATATGGTACAGAGAGGAGCAGTGAACCTCTCGTATGTGGCGAAAGATGAGCAGATGACTGATGTGTTGACCAAGCCGTTAGTAAGAGTGAAGTTCGAGTACTTCAGAAAGAAGCTTGGTGTTATCCATATCGAGGCTCCTCGAAAGAGGAGTGATGTGACCGGAAGATGCAGGTACACCAGGGCTATATGTTACATGGTGGAAGACGCAGGTGGTATGCAAGGACATAATGCAGTTGGGGTGCTCCTGGGTTGTATCCAAATGTTTGAAGATGCTGGTAGGTCCACGGGTCATAAGGCATATGGGATGAACCTAGGCTGTATCTTACATGGTGGAAGACCGAGGTGGTCTGCAAGGTTGTAATGCACCTGGGGAGCTCCTGGGCTGTATCCACATGTTTGAATATGCTGGTAGGTCCACGGGTCATAAGGCATCTAGGAGGCACCTAGGATGTATATTACATGGTGGAAGACGTAGGTGGTCCGCAAGGATGTAATGCACCTGGGGTGATCCTGGGTTGTATCCACATGTTTGAATACGTATGTTGACCGAGAGAGTCGTAATACATTTGGGCTGTATCCACAGGGTGGAAGGCACAAATGTCCCTGGGATGTACCCACTAGGTGGGAGACGTAGGTTGACTGAGAGAGAGACGTAATGCACCTGGGGTGCTCCTGGGATGTATCCACTGGGTGGAAGACGCAGGTTATCTGATGGACATGATGTATGCACCTAGGATTCTCTTTGTGTGTGATGATGAGATGATCCAGATATGATGAGATGATAGTAGGAGGCACATGTGATTGTTGTGGAAATGCAATGTGTGGTACTGGGCTGTACCTACTTGATGGCTTGCTCGTAGAGATGATGAAGACCTAGATGAGACTCGCTAGGCCTACATCCAACATGAAAAAGGGCTGGCTATGTAGAACTTCTCATGACAAATAGATTAGAGAGATGTCACTAGTCAATGATCAACGAGATAAGGATTGTTGCAGCAACGACGATGATGATCCAACGATGATGACATTGTCCAGATTTTGTGTCTAGAGTGATGATGACTATGGCGAGAGAATACCTTCCTAGTTAAGAGGGAGTGTGGTTGTAAATGTAACTTCAGAAGATATTATTTTGTATTTTATTATTATATTAGTGTATTTTTATTGTACCTCTATCAGAGATATTTTTCCTCCGTTCGGGGATGTCATTGTTGTATTTGGTCATGCAAGAATATTGAGGTAAAACCTCCATTGTATGTCGGGGCCATATCTACCCAAAAGATAAATGTAATTTATATTTATGAGTCTCCCTAGGATAGGTCGACCCAGTCAGTTAGACAAGTCGACCCCATTGAGGAATTAGGTCACTCTCACTTAAATTATAAATAGAGAGGGTCACTCTTTCATTTGAATATATTACACTCACTCAAGCAAGTTCGCACCAAGTGAGAGGAGAAATAGAGAGAGCTGTAGAAGACATATTATATTTTGGGTTTTCCATCTTGTTTGATATTGTACTAGTGAAAAATCTATTTCTGAGGAAGTTGCGGGGTTTTATCCTTTATGGTTTCCCTGAGGAAAATTCTTGTGTCTTTTGTGTTTTGTTGTGCTTGTCTATCTTCTAGTTTAAAGATCTAACTAAATTGAATTAAAGTGCAAAATCTAACAAGAGAGGGTTGAGGGTTTAATTAACCAGGCTCTAGAAGGAAGGTTTACTAGTAAGGTGATTAAGGATGAAACCTTCAAATATTGGTTGGATGTTGGTTGGCGCAAGTTTCTAGGTTACATCTCAAAATTCCATCTACTTGTTAGGGGTTGGATATGTTTCGAGTTTATAAGTAAACAAAATGTGGAAAAAATCCATGAGAAGGATTGCCTCTAGGGTCCTTCCAGTTTGGTTCTATCTTACTGGAAGCCAGGAGAGAACCAATGAACATTCAACATATTTGGGTCCTCATGCCAAGACTACTCTTGAATTCTGGAGCAATGAGATAATGGCTTCTAAACCCAGCTCGATTGGTAGATTTATTTCTCTAGAAGAGAGTTATTAGGATAGTGTGGAATTTTTTTTGGCTAAGGTGTTGGTTGAAGTTGAAATTTGGGATGGTTTGTTCGCCGAGATTGAAATTACATGGAGAGAATCAATTTTGGTTCAAAGTTTGGATTATTGGAATATCCCCTTCTCGTGTTCAAAATGACACAAAGTCAATCACCTTTGGAGGGAGTGCAAGGCAATGATGCAAAATAGGGAAACCTTTTCACAAAGTTTGGGTTAACAAGTTTGAGTTATCAAAGATAGTATACCAAATGTTTCAAAGGTTTATGTTGATTATACTATAAAATCTAAGGGTGAATTTGAAGGTTCACTTGTGGGTTCACAATAAAAGAATCCAAGCAGTACACCTGGGAAGGTGAACACCCTTCCAATTTTGACTAATGAATATGCTTGTAAAGATAAGAAATTTATATCTTTTACTCCTTTGAATTTGTTGGATGTTGTAGAGGAAGATATCCATTATTATACCCAAAAAAACAATGTGTTAGAAACTCCCTTCCCTGGGTCTCACCTTCCGGTCAAGGAAGCCTATTAGTGCCCTTCATTGTTAGTGGCTCAAGCTGAGCCTAATTTGTTGGGTGGGTGGGACTCTAATTCTTTGGGTGACTCGCCCCTTGTTCCTAGATCCAATCAACATTAGCAAGTTCTCTCCTCTTACTCTTTACGTAAAAAAAAACCATTTTTGTTGACGAAGGAGAGAGATTTAAGAGAGGACTTGCAGTGTTAGCAACAAAACCTATCCTAGTAGGGAGAAAGTCACTATCTCAAAAGCTAATTCTAAGGCATCATATGAGGCTAGTGAAGGAAATAAGCAATGAGGCACTTAGAACAAAGAAACCCCAAAAGGTGGTACCCCCATGATCCTTCTCTCTCTCAATATAATAGGGTTAAGGGGTGCCCCAAAAGTCTCGCCCTCAAAATGTTGTTCATGGTCTACAAACTTGATGTTATCCTATTCGAAGAAATGATGTGTGTAGGGTCAAAAGCTATCGAAATTCTACCCACTACGTTGAAGGAGTGGAATTTTTGCTCCATTTATGTAGAGGGGTTATCTAGTTGTCTCGTGTCTAGATGGAATGAAAGCTTTGATGTTTCTTCTACTCATTTCCTTTTTGAAAGTATTGTTTTAGAAGGAAGGGAAAAAATGTTAGACAAGGTATTCAAGATTGCGAACTTGTATGACCCCTATAAAGACACAAAATAGTTCTGGGATACTCTAATAAACCAACAGGAGTTGGCTGGGGAAAATGTGATAGTTGAGGGTGACCTTAACTTGACTCTATATTCTTGTGAATATTGGTGGAAGGGGGTATCCAAGTCAGATGCCTTGGCAGATTATTTTTTTCAATTGTTTGAAGTTTTTTTAATAAATGTAGAGTTGGTTAATGTAGTTCCCACATGGAGGAATGCTAGAATATGTAGAGTGGGAACATTGAAAAGGTTGGACAATTTTCTTTTATCATAATTTTTTGTGGAGGAATCTAGTAGGATTAAGTCTTGGGTAGGGGTTGGAAGTATTTTTTATTGTATGCTAATTTTGTTTCAGAATGAAGAGATGGATAAAAAAACCCCAGTGCACTTTAAATTTAATCATACATGGTTATAAGAGGAAAGTTGCAGAGATATGGTGTTGAAAAATTGGAAAAAGTATGAGTCATCAATTGGAGAATCTACTATGCTACAATTTTCAAACAATTTGATAAAAGTGAAGAAATTCATTGCAGCTTGGGTCAAGGAAAATCAATGTGATTTGATAGAAGTTGAGAATGATTTTCTCAAACTTTTTGAGCAACATTCTAGTGGGGTTTTCTCAAAAGAAGAGCACGTGAGATTGAAATATCTAGAAGGAAAAAATAAGGAGCTTTTAGAAATAGAAGAGGTAGAGTAGAGGCTCAAGAGTAGAGCAACTTGGCTAGTAGAGGGAGACAGTAATAAAAAAAGATTTCATAGTTATGCAACACAAAAAGAAAGTGTTAATACAATATGGGAGTTGTAGAAGTATGATGGTTCAAGGATAACCTCTTTCAATGATTTAGCTTTAGCTTGTAAACAACATTTTCACCCACTATTTAAAGAGATATATTATTCAAATATCACTGAAGTAAAGAAGGTTGTGAAGCTCTTTCCCAAGTTCTTTGATGAATAAATGAATGCAAGTTTGGAAGCAATGGTAACCAAAGATGAGTTAAAATATATTCTACAATATTTGAAAAAGGAAAAAATCCTTGGCCCTTATGGTTGGACTGTTGAATTTTATGTAGGTTTCTATGAGTTCTTGGAAGAAGAGTTCCTAGGAGTGGTTGAAGAATAAAAAACTTTTGGAAAAATATTGGGGGCAATGAATGCCACATTCATGGCATTGATACCCAAAAGAATGACCCCTCTTTTTAATGGAATAGTTGAGTAGTGGAGTAGTGGGAGTGTGGCAGGCTATGTGCGCCCTGTAAATATGTAAAGGTTGGGATTTTTTAGGCTATTAGTGAATTAGTTAGCTAATCGATGTTCAATATTTTGGTAAGCTCTGTTTTGTATGCCAAAGATATTGACTATGATAAGGAGAAGAGCCGCATGATCTGTAGGTTGTGTGCGCAGATACATTGTAAAAGAAAGAGAAATATATAAGTCAGTGTAAAACATGAAGTGCTTATTTTGACAATGACTCATGAATAAAGAAAGCACTTCCATGGTTTTCTCCCATTTGGGTTTCCACGTTATATCTGGTGTCCAATATGTATGTTTCCTGTGATGTGTTGTTTTTATTGTCATAAGCTGCATATTTCTAAATAATTGATGATACATGTGTATGAATGGTATGTGAATGGATATATGTCACCACTAATTAAGATGTTAGATGTATGGAATTCTGCAAAGTGTTAAGTAAAGATATCTATCGAGGTTAAGAATTTTATAGTTGTTGGGTTTCTGTCGCACCCCTTCACTACTACAGAAATTTGGTTCCTATAGCTCCCATAGGTACTTTGGGTGAGACCTCATTCGCTTCGCAGGTGTTTCCGAAAGGGATAGACCATTTTGGGTCGGTATCTTGTGGTTTTGTTGGTGTTTAACTGAGTGACCGTTGGTCGAAGTAGATCTGCGCCAACATGCAAAAATAAAACACATAAACACAATACAAGAAATACACCAATATACGTGGTTCACCCAATATGCGCTACGTCCACGGAGAAATTACCAGTCCTTTTATTAATCTATATAGAAAATAAAGGGATACAACCTGCAGTGGTGTAGGGATAAGCGCAGACAAGGGCTGCAAGGTATCGACGGTTAAATTTAACCTTTCAAACCCTTCTATTATCTTTCTAAGTTCAGGATTTAAATCAATCTCAGTTTCATTTGATATTCATTCAGCTTTAAGGAGTTTCAATATCTATATTGAAAGAAAATGAAAACTCGGGAGTACTTACCTGTCACAGAAAATCGTGATTCTACCTCTAGCTACATTTTGTGCAAATGATTTTTGGTTACCTACCATGCCTAGGTCAGGGTTTCGATCTGTTCAGCTCTATGATTTCCAATACTTGGCATACGATTTCACAGTCTACGGATCTTGTGATTTCATCTTCATAATCACCTGTGCAGCTATCATTGTAAATCGTGATACTACCCTGTCTCTATTGCGTCCAATGCTTCCAACTTCACCGAACCTCGGATAGCGTAATAACAAGTTCTGAACCTGACTATTAGATACTCATTGATGTCGATCACTCCGTTTGATCAACTCGATTAAATTGATGAAGGAATAGTAGATTCACTTAATTAAATCAAAGAATTAGTGAGTTCTGTGAATACAATCCTAAATTGTCTTACACATAATTAACTCTCAGAAGATAACTGGAAATCTAATCACAACATTCACACAGTCATGAAGTTATTTAGAGCCATGAATAGATTGGAATTCTTTGCATTCGATCTCTGCACTGGAATTACAAAGGATTCTTCAATTCCTCCCTAAAATTAACTTTCTGATCTTCCCTCCATCTACTCTCTCGATTCCTCTCTACGGATTTAAACAAAACACTTATACACACAGATCCAAAAGATCAGATCCACAATAGAAGGCTTGGATCTCTATTTACAAGACATTCTCCCTAAATATCTTAACTAAAACTAACTTAGGTTATTACAATCAAATAAGGATTCAAATATCCTTTTATTGGATTGTGTCCTATCTCAGAAATTTGAAAATGCCAGCAAATAGACCCAACTCTATTGCTTCTAAATATTTTTGTATTTTCTTCTAGGAACTCTTGGTTGTCTTCATACCCCTGTATCAGACTCCCAAGGCCAAAATATTCATGGGCTCCTGTCCATGAGCTCCTTCATTGAACCGTTCATCTTCTGTAACATTGCTTCAGTCACACAAGTAGCATATGGAATTGGATGATCTTTCCATTTGATCAAATATTGGAAATATTCTTGTTTTCTGGTCTTTTTATACACTTTCTTGTCCAATATTCTTTCTAGCTGCAATGTTTCTTTAATAGGTAATTGTTTTACCCATTCAACTTCCTGTTCTTTAGCATCTTCCGTTTCAACAGTTGTATCCTCTCCTTGATACTTGTATAAATCAACAACATTGAATATTGGAGATATTCCAACATTAGGAGGTAATTCAATCTCATAGGCATTTGCAAAGAATTTCCTTAGTATCTTGCAAGGTCCTATCTTCTTAAGCTTCAGCTTATTGTACTCCCTCTTTGGAAATCTTTCTCTCCTTAGGTGTGCCAACACTAAGTCTCCAACTTCAAAATTAACTTCCCTCTTCTTCAAATTTGCTCTGTTCTTGTATTTGATGCTGTTATCTTGTAATTTATGTTTCATTTGTTCATGAACCACTTGTATTTATGTGGCAAAGTCTTCTCCCTTGGCACTTCTGAACTCTGTTTCACCCAAATCCCTTAGCTCACATAATACTCTGGGATGCATTCCATAAATGATATAAAATGGACTTTGACCTATACTTCTATTAGGAGAATCATTGTAGGCAAACTCTGCTTGTGCCAATACATGATCCCATTGCTTAGGGTGTTCTCCAAAAGGCTCCTTAGAAGATTACCTAAACTTTTGTTGACAACTTCAGTTTGTCCATCAGTCTGTGGGTGATATGCAGAACTGAAACTAAGTTTAGTGCCAAGCTTCTTCCACAGTGTTCTCCAGAAATGTCCAAGAAATATGGTGTCTCTATCTGAAACAATACTTTTGGGTAGCCCATGCAAGCGTACAATCTCCTTAAAAAACAAGTTTGCGACATGTGTAGCATCACTAGTTTTAAAACAAGGAATGAAATGGGCCGTCTTTGAAAATCTGTCAACTACTACAAATATTGAATCATTGCCCTTTTGAGTTTTTGGAAAACCCAACACAAAATCCATACTTATCATATCCCAAGGTCTATTTGGAATAGGCAATGGTTTGTACAGTCCCGTGTTTTGACTCTTCCCCTTTGCATACTGACAAATTTTACAATTCTTTACATATCTCTCTACTTCAGACCTCATCCTTGGCCAGAAATATAAATGAGTCAATTGTTAAAAAGTCTTGTCTACCCCAAAATGTCCAGCAAGTCCTCCACTGTGCTTCTCCTTGATCAAATTGTCTCTCATGGAACAACTTGGTATACACAGCTGGTGCTTCTTGAATAATAATCCTTCTTGCAGGGAATATTCCAACCACTTGCTACTGTCCATCAAAACAAGGTTTTGACATGCTATAAAGGCCTCCTTAAAATCTGCATCATCTTCATATAACTCTTTAAGAAAATCAAAGCCTAAAACTTGAATTTGACTTTCTTGTATCAATAGATTTTTCCTACTCAAAGCATCTGCTACTTTGTTAGATTGGCCACTAATATGCTTCAATACAAAATTAAAGATTTGAAGATATTCTACCCACTTAGCATGTTTGTGATTAAGCTTCGACTGTTGCATTATTAATTGTAATGCATGATTATCTGAATAGAGTACAAACTCTTTAGTCATCAAATAGTGTCTCCATTTCTTCAATGCTTGTACAATTGCATAAAATTCCTTATCATAAGAGGAATACTTCCTTTTAGTGTCATTCAATTTCTCACTAAAGTATGCCACAAGCCTATCATCTTGTCTTAATACAGCACCTATAGCTTCTCCACTTGCATCGTACTTTACCTGAAATGGTTTGTTAAAATCAGGTAAAACCAAGACTGGTTTCTCTGTGACCTTCTTCTTTAACAACTGGAAACTTCTTTCAGCTTCAACAGTCCACCTGAAAGGCTGTCTACCCTTCTTGATAGTATCAATAATAGGAGCATTTATCTTGCTAAAGTTTCTTATAAACTTCCTATAAAAACTAGCAAGACCATGAAAACTCCTTACCTCAAACACATTCCTTGGTGTAGACCATTCTGTGATTGCTTTAACCTTCTCTAGATCCATTTTTAATCCCTCATCAGAGACAAAAAATCCTAAGTATGCTAACTCTTTCTTCATGAAAGTACACTTCTTTATATTCACTAGCAATTTCTCCTGATGTAACTTCTGTAAGACATATTTCAAATGCCTTAAGTGTTCTTCTTTGGACTGACTGTAAATTAATATATCATCTAGATATACTATTACAAATTTCCCTATAAATTCTTTTAGTACTTCATTCATCAGCCTCATAAAAGTACTGGGAGCATTTGATAAGCCAAAAGGCATTACCAACCATTCATGCAGTTCATCATTAGTCTTGAAAGCAGTCTTCCATTCATCTCCTTCCCTAATTCTTATTTGATGGTAGCCACTTTTCAAATCTAACTTAGTGAAATACTTGGCTCCACTTAAACAATCCATCAAATCTTCAATTCTGGGAAAAGGAAACCTGTACTTGATTGTTATCTTGTTTATAGATCTTGAGTCAGTACACATTCTCCACTCACCATCCTTCTTTGGACTCAAGACTATTGGTACTGCACAAGGACTTAAACTTTCTCTAACCAAACCCTTGTCTGCAAATTCTGGCACTTGCTTTCTGATCTCTTCATTTTCTGTAGGAGTCATCCTGTAAGTTGGCTTGTTTGGTAAATTTGCTCCTGGAATCAAGTCTATATGATGGCTAATGCTTCTAACTGGAGGTAAGTCACCAGGCAAAGTATCTACAATGATATCTTTATAATCACTTAACATGTCTTGAATTTCTAAAGGCAAATCATAAATCATTGTGTTTGTAAGAATTACCTTTGGTTTGCAAATTACTGCAAAGTTCAATGTTCCTTCCTCAATTTGTTGCAGATACTCTTTCCCACTCAACAATAATGCCTTTGAACCATGACTGTTGAGGCTCCCTCATCTTTCATTGGAACCAATGTATGATTAATTCCATCTTTATGAAACCTGTATGTGTTTCTCTTACCATCATGTATGGATCCTCTGTCATATTGCCAAGGCCTACCTAACAATATATGACACACATCCATAGGCATCACATCACACATAACTTTATCTGTGTATTGTCCCAACTGCATCTCCAACTCACATTGCTCACTAACTAGCAATTGGTGTCCCTTTTGTAGCCAAGACACTTTATAAGGTGTAGGATGTCTTATCCTTTTCAGCTTCAATTTCTCCACTACCTCAGTGGATACCAGATTATCTGTGCTACCACTGTCTATGATCAGCTGGCAACCTTTCCCTTGAACTTTACATATTGTTCTGAACAAATTTTTCTTCTGAGCTGGCTCAATAGCTTCCTTCTCTAGTTTCAGTAACACTTTGTTCATCAACAGTAATTCTCCTAACTCTGGTATGTTTTCTGCTTCTGGAATCTAACATTCTTCTCCTTCAACTGGAGCAACAACAACATTTCTCTGATTAGTACCACCATTTTCTAGACAGTCATAGGATTTATGTCCTACTTTGTTACATTTGAAGCATCGAACTTCTCTTCCTTTGCCTCGGCCTCCTTGTCCTCTAGGCCAACCTCCTCTGCCTCTAGTATCACCATATGTAGGTGCCTGCTCTTTAGAGCTGCTACTAGTTCCATTTTTAGGTGCAGTAGATCCTCCTCTACCACTTTGGCATTCCTTTCCTTTAAAAGCCCCCCTACCTTTAGCAGATTGCTTCCTTAGAAGTTTTCCTTCAGCTTTCAGTGCCATCTGATAAGCTTCTTCAGTTGTCTTTGGAGACATCATACTAAATTCATCCTGAATCTCCATCCTGAGACCATTTATATATCTAGCCACCTTCTGTTGGGTGTCTTGAATTTGTCCAGCCCTGATGTTGACTTTATAGAAATCCTCTGTGTATTCTCTGACTGCCAGCAATCTCTGTTTGAGATTCTGCAACTGTCTGCACAATGAAAGTTGATAGTCACTTGGTAGAAATTTCTCTTTCAATTTCACTACCAATCTAGTCCAATTTCTAATTGGCTGTTTACCCAACCTTCTCCTCTCTATCTACACTCCATCCCACCAAAGTGCTGCATGTCCCTTCAACTTTGTGACAACAAATTTGACCTTTCTCTCTTCTGCCATTTCTTCATAATCAAAGAACTTTTCCATCTCATTAATCCAGTCAATTAATTCTGCTGGATTAAGATTCCCTTTATAAGTAGGGACTTCAGGCCTAGGTTTTGAAGAAGATCCAAACACATTTTTCAAGAACCTCATCTCAGGAATCAATCTAACAGCTTCTTCCTCATCTGGGGATTCAATCTCAGGTTCACTAACATCTCCCTCTGGATTGTCCCCTTGAGTTCTTAACTCTGTGGCTTCTAACCTTGCTGTTACTCTCTCCATGAATTCTAATACTTGTGCATTAGCTATGGGCCTTCCTTTGCGACCACCACGACCTCCACGCATTCTAAAAGCCATATTCTATCCCTTTCTCCTAGTTCTGAGATTCTGACTAGTGACAATTTTCTGCTCTGATACCACAAATGGTGTAGGGATAAGCGCAGACAAGGGATGCAGGGTATCGACGGTTAAATTTAACCTTTCAAACCCTTCTATTATCTTTCTAAGTTCGGGATTTAAATCAATCTCAGTTTCATTTGAAATTCATTCAGCTTTAAGGAGTTTCAATATCTATATTGAAAGAAAATGAAAACTCGGGAGTACTTACCTGTCACAGAAAATCGTGATTCTGCCTCTAGCTACGTTTTGTGCAGATGATTTCTGGTTACCTGCCATGCCCAGGTTAGGGTTTTGATCTGTTTAGCTCTATGATTTCCAATACTTGGCATATGATTTCACAGTCCACGGATCTTGTGATTTCATCTTCACAATCACTTGCGCAGCTATCACTGTAAATCGTGATACTACCCTATCTCTATTGCGTCCAATGCTTCCAGCTTCACTGAACCTTGGATAGCATAATAACAAGTTCTGAACCTGACTATTAGATACTCATCGATGTCGATCACTCCGTTTTTCAACTCGATTGAATCGATGAAGGAGTGGTAGATTCACTTAATTAAATCAAAGAATTAGTGAGTTTTGTGAATACAATCCTAAATTGACTTACACAGAATCAACTCTCAAAAGATAACTGGAAAGCTAATCACAACATTCACACAGTCATGAAGTTCTTTAGATCCATGAATAGATTGGAATTCTTTGCATTCGATCTCTGCATTGGAATTACAAAGGATTCTTCAATTCATCCCTAAAATTAACTTTCTGATCTTCCCTCCATCTACTCTCTCGATCCCTCTCTACGGATTTAAACAAAACACTTATACACACAGATCCACAATAGAAGGCTTGGATCTCTATTTACAAGATATTCTCCCTAAATATCTTAACTAAAACTAACTTAGGTTATTACAATCAAATAAGGATTCAAATATCCTTTTATTGGATTATGTCCTATCTCAGAAATTTGAAAATGCCAGCAAATAGACCCAACTCTATTGCTTGTAAATATTTTTGTATTTTCTTCTAGGAACTCTTGCTTGTCTTCATGCCCCTGCATCATGCAGCACATCTGCTGCAACTTCCTCTTCACAATCTCTCTCACAAAATCATAGATATGTTTACAATACTACATTACACAACCGTATTACAATGTCTGCCTTTTAAAGAGGGATTACCATGGGAAAATACCACAGGATACCCAAACCACGGACTCATAAATCACCCCTTATTGACCAAGTCATTACTATGAAATTACAACATTTTACAAGGCATTTGTTTCTTTCGAAATTTTCGCCACAGGGGCATTGCTCCCGAACCCCCGCTAGGGGGGGTTCCCAAAATGTAGTCGCCCCCATGGACTCTCCATGGAGACTATAGTGGAGGGGAAATCCCCCCAACACTCCCCCATCATGGGATGGGATCCAGACATGGATGAAACACGACCTCTGAATCAAGAAGATTAGGCTCCACAACCAACAATAAATGCAATGGGAAAATCTACATCAATTGGGGCCAGTGGATGGAACACTAAGCACACTTAAAAAGGATTGTGGTCAATAACACTATAAATGGTTCTATTGTAGTTATACTGAAAATAAGGAAGGCTCTCATCCCATGTGTGTGGATGTTTGGAGTTGTACATTCTTAAGATATGCCTATATATCACTTTGGGGATTGAAAGTAGTTAATTTGGTGTCCAACATTAACCACAAGTTGGATAAAAAAATACTCAGGAATCTATTGTCCCTATATAAAATAATGGCTTGTGGGATCCTAAAATAAAGCCAAACGTGATCGAAGAAGAGCTTAGCAATGGCCTCTATTGCGATGCTCTTCTTACAAAGTGTCAATATGGCCATCTTAAAGAAGTGATCAACAACCGCAAGTACTCATTTCCATGCTTGGTTAAAAGTGGGCCTAACATTTAGTCCATGGAGATAAAATCATAGGGCCTATCAAGGGTAGGTATAGGAGTGTACAACCCCTGCTTCTCAATGGAAATTTTGGAGATGGAACAAGCAGTGCATGATGAGATATACATGTTGACATTTTTTCGAAGATTTGGATAGTATAAGTACTTTTACATCATTGCCATTATCTTCTACATGCCGAAAATCCCTGTCTCCCCCAACTATAATGCACTTCCCAAATCACATTCTCATGCTAGCTTGAAGGAACGCAAAGAGGGTCTAGATGGCATAAATGATTATCCTAGAGATGTAAATATAATATTTCCTTACATGCACCTAATGTTCAATAGGTAATAGTGAATCCAAGGTCGATGTCATATAATTGGGCCCACCTAGAGGTCTTGTGCCTACAAGAGTTGAGCATTATGGTTAGTGCCACAACTAGAGGTCGGTTGAAGTAGTTTATAACTTGATTTGTGTTACAGTTGTTGTATTAATGTTTAGGTCGAACTATTACAAGTATGTGTACCAATTATGATGGAGGTCATTCTATAACTTTCCCTATGTTTGCATGATCTATAAGCATTTCTGATAAATGTGGATGATAATCTCCTTCTTGAGAATGTATTGTTTCCATTGGTGGAACGCCTACAAAATGGAGTGCATCCTTATCATAGGTGGGGTACCTATGATTTTTTTTAATAGAGTAATAACCCTCTAATAGATTTAACCATCTATCCAAATCATCTATGTCTATCTAGCCTTCAATTTAATGAATGTCAAAGTTAATTTGTATCTTAAAAGGTGACACACCTCCAAAATGATTTCTTGTTGAAGGTGCATATACTGCTATTGGTAGTCGTCCAAGGATTTGGGAAAAATTATACATCATCTTGTTCCTATGTCACACAAGGGATTTTTTCTTCCTTGAGCAATGAGTTTATAAGATCTCTTGCTCCAGTATCTCTCTTTTCTTCTACTAAACAACAAGATGTTGGAATATTTTATATTCCTTGGAAGGTAATAATGTCTTTATATTATGTCGGAAGATATCCACAACCTTATGTAAAAGAGTAATACATTATATCCCATATTCATTATGGTAAAATATACTCTTGATATTCATTATTATATAAAGAGATGTTATTATGGAGAATTATATTATTCCACATGTAATATGTGAGAGTAATTCCTCCTCATCTCTTAGTATATAATAGAGTCAAGGGAGTCACATCACTAATCATGATCTTTACTTATTCACACAAGTATTGCTATATTGTATTGGGGTTATTGGCATTGCTCTCTTGCAAGCTTGAGGGAGATATTCTGGAGATAATAGAAGAATACCTTCCCGTGGATGTAGCCCAATTGGGTGAACTACGTATATCTGGTGTACTCTTTTATCTTGTTCTCTTTTTTTGTACTTATTGTTGACATATTATTGTTTTGCATAGATAGGTAAGCTAGTTTAGCTAGATCCATATCTCTAACATGGTATCAGAGTGAGGTTGATATGATTTAGCACCTTCTATTGCTTTCAAAACAATATTTTATCATTTGGGAATTGTTTATTTCTTGTAGATTTGCTTTCTATCTGGTAGCCTTTAGGCTTCTCTTCAGATTTGGGTATGTTTCTGAAGTTTTTTTTTCTAACCCTAACCTTGTTGTGTAGATTTTTGCAGAAATTTTTCAAGGGTTTCTTGATTGTTTTTTTGTAGATCTATATGATTTCTGATTCTCCTCAAGGAGATCTATATTTCGGTTGTCAAAACGATAGTTTTCGTCCAAGTTTGGTAGACTTTGTGCAGGTTTCCGTCTTCGGTAGATTCAACATTGTTTTCAGCCTCAAACTTGACGTTCGTAACCATTGATTCACAGAACTCGTGGTTAACTGCAACTATTCCTACTACGAACCCGCGAGTATATTGCAGACCCGTGAATTCCAGTGAGAAGACCCAAGCATGCTACGTCATACTCGCGACTGTTCTCACTGCTAACTCACGTTAATTCAGTCTACTCGCTACCCTCCTATGCAGAGACCTGCGAGTGCTTCGACACAGCTACGAATTTACTACACAGACACCCGTGAATCTGCGACTAACTCTACTGTTAGCCCGCGAGTAACTGCGGCCTTTTCTGTGCAGAACCCGCGAGTATCAGTGTTTATTCGCTAGTTTCCTGTTGGCAGACCCGCAAGTGACTTTTCTTGGCACTTTTTTCAAAAGGGCTGTAAGTAAAAGTTATTTTCCTTTACTGTTTTCTATAAATGCGTTTCTACAGATTTATATTAGTACGGTAAAGTGTATCAGTTTTCTATTATTCACTTTTTTTTCTCTTGTCATTTCTAGCATTTGCATTTCTTGTCAATATTTCTATCATTATGACTTCAGAAGTAGCTTATGTTCCTGAACTTGTTGGTCCTAATTATCTTGCATGGAAGAGAAAATGATTGATGTTCTCAGGAGTAAGAATCTATGGAGGATTGTTAATGGTGAACACACGAAACCTGTTGATGCTCAAGATTTGGCTATATGGGAAGATAAATGTGATCAAGCAAGAGGGATCATTGGTCAAACAGTTTTAGATAGTCTTTAGGTAAGTATAGAGGCAGAAGACAACCAAGTTGAGGTATGGAAAATTCTTGCTTGTTTATTTGATAAATTTGATGATGTTTCTGCTTATTACCTTGAAAAGAAGATTTTTGAGCTAGATCCTACTAAATTTGAAAGAGTAGAATTATATCTTGCTGAAGTGAAAACCTTAAATGAAAAATTAAATAATTGTGGTAAAGATTACAAGAAAACAGACACTACTCTTATAATTCTTGTAGAACAAAAATTGCCATCTTGTTTTGATATGTTCATCTAAACTAGGAATAGAGCTCTTGAATTGTTTTCAAATACCACCAAACCTACTTTTGATGATTTTTGTAAAGGATTGATAAATGAGCAAGAAAGGTTAATTGTTTCAGTACAACTCACCTAATAAATCTCTAATGGCACATAATAAGAATCCTAAGAGAAGTTTTAATAATGTTAAAGGTTCTCATTCACACACTTCAAATCCTACTAATAACTCTGGTAATGATTCTAATGCACATAATGACAATAGTAAGATGAAGAAAGTGTATCCTCCTTGTAAACATTGTAGTAAAACTAACCATCTTGAAAATAATTGCTTTAAATTGAAACGTTTAAAGGCTAAGGCTACGAAGAATGGTTATGATGAATCACATATAGCTTTGTGTGCTTCTGTTATTTCTTCTAGTAATTCTTCTTCTAATGTGGAATGGATAATGGATTCTGGTGCTTCTAAACATATGACTGGTAATGCTTCTTTATTTACATCTTATGACAATTATAAAAATACATCTCAGAAAGTATCTATAGGTGATGGTAAACAACTTTCTGTAATTGGTTATGGTAATGTTAATGTTGCTAATGGTCAATTGGAAGATGTTTTTCATGTTGAAAATATGCCCATCAACTTACTTTCTATTTATCGTGCATGTCAAAAATGATTTAAATTTGAAGCTTGGCCTGATAAATATGTTCTTAAAGATATCAATCAAAATTTCAAAGTAGTTTCTTTTGGTCTTGTTGATCATACTACTGGTTTCTATAAATTTCCTTGTTTTAATTCAACTAAAAGACAACCTTTTTATTCCTATGTTGCTCATGCTGATGAACTAAGTAAATTATGGCATGAAAGATTAGGTCATTTGAATTATGGTAAAATGCAAATGTTAACTAAAATGGTACTTGGCTTGCCTAATATTTCATCTACTAATGGTGTTTGTGAAGGTTGTGTTCTTGGTAAACATCATAGAGAAATGTTTGATAAAGGTAAAGCTTGCCGTGCTAAAGAACCTTTGCAATTAATTCATAGTGACATTTGTGGTCCTCTTGAAGTTCCTTCTATATCACATGTAGTCTATTTTCTTACCTTTATTGATGACTTTAGTAGAAAATCATGGGTTTATTTTTTGAAACATAAAAGTGACACTTTTTTCTAAATTTCAGGTATTTAAATCCTTAGTTGAAAATGCATCTGGTAAAAATATTAAGACTTTAAGAACTGATAATGGGGGGGAATTCATTAAGAAATAATTTGAAGTATTTTTATCTAAACATGGAATTCAACATCAAAAGATTGTTCCTTACACACCTCAACAAAATGGTGTTGATGAAAGGAAAAACGGAACTTTAGTTGAAATGGCTAGATGTATGCTTTATTCTAAAGGATTACATAAGAAATTTTGGGCCGAAGCCATAAGTTGTGCTAAATTTATTTTAAATAGAGTTCCTACAAAAGTTGTTAAGCATGTTACGCCTGAGGAAAAATGGAATGGTAAGAAACCATATATTAGTAACTTTAAAGTGTTTGGTTGTGAATGTTGGGATCACATTCCTGATGAAAAATGGAAAAAGTTAGAACTCAAGTCTCACAAGTGTTTATTCATTGGTTATTCTGAGGATTGTAAGGCTTATAGGATGTTTGATCCTTCTAATCAAAATGTCATCATTAGAAGAGATGTTCAATTTATTGAAGTCTCTCCACTACCTAAGTCTGTTGAACCTCATGTTACTCTGAATATTCCCTTATCACCTGTTACTCCTATCTTGATTAATCCTTCCAGTTCTATGACTGATCTTAGTTCACATTCTTCTTCTTCTTCAAGTATTCCACCTGAATGTCTCAAAGCTCCTGAAGCGACTTTTGTCCCTTCTAACCTTCCCGTTTGGGCCCGAAAAACTCTTGAATTTGCAGGAAGTAATATCGGAATCCCTTCCGATAGTCGTAGAAGTAGATCTAACTTTGCTCTTATGACCAAAGCTTTGGCCACAGATGATCCTACCTCTTATTCTCAATCTAAGGGTAAACCTCATTGGGAACAAGCTATGTCTACCGAGTATGATTCTCTTATGGAGAACAAGACTCGGTCTCTTGTTCCTCTTACTTCAGGAAAGAATTTAGTTGGTGCTAAATGGGTTTACAAAACTAAATTTACTGTAGAAGGAAAGATTGAAAAGTATAAAGCTAGATTACTTGCAAAAGGTTTTAATCAACTTGAAGGTATAGATTATAATGAAACTTTTGCTCCTGTTTCTAAAATGAATACAATAAGAACTATTTTATCTATTGTTGCATCTTATAAATGGGAAATACACCAAATGGATGTTAAAAGTGTTTTTTTAAATGGTGATATTAATGAAGACATTTATATGCAACAACCTCTTGGTTTTATTTATGTTGAATCATCAATTTTAGTATGTAATTTACACAAGTCTTTATATGGTCTTAAACAAGCACCTAGAGCTTGGTATGATAAAATTGATACATATTTCTTGACTAATGATTTTAAGCGTTGTATATCTGATCCTAACATGTATGTTAAGCATGTTGATGATAATATCATTGTTATTATTTGATATGTGGATGATCTTAGTATCATTGGCATCCAACTTGTTCTCATTCAAAGTATGAAAAGTGATCTTCAAAAGCAGTTTGAAATGACTGATCTTGGTATATTGCACTATTTATTGGGTCTTCAAATTTGGCATCTGGTAGATAGTATTTTTCTCTCTCAGCCGAAGTATGCTACATATTTATTGGCTCGTTTCCACACGAGTGATTGTAAACCTGCTCCTACGCCTTTTCAGTCCGGTGTAAAGTTAACTGTTGAGTGTACTACTCCTCTTGTTGATGCTACTCTTTATCGTCAGCTAGTCGACAATTTGATATATTTAACTCGCAATAGACTATATCTCTCTTTTGCCGTCATTAGGGTTTCACGGTTCATACATCAACCTCATGAAATTCATTGGTAGGAAACCAAGAGAATTCTGAGATATTTACAAGGGACATTGTATTATGGTGTTTTTTATTCTAGCAGTACTAAAGTTTCACTTTCTGGTTATACAGATTATCACTGGGTAGGTGACAGTTCTGATCGACGGTCAACTGCTGGTTATATATTTCAACTTGGTTCAGGTCTGATTTCTTGGTCTAGAAAAAAGGTGAAGACTGTTTCTTTATCTTCGTGTGAAGCAAAGGATAGAGCAGCCAAAGAAGCAATTTGGTTATGACATGTTCTCACTGAGCTTGGGCTGGTTCCGAAATCGTCCACTCTGTTGAAATGTTACAATCAGGGTGCAATTCAACTTGCTTATAATCCGGTATATCACACCAAGACAAAGCATCTCAATCTTGATGCTCATTACATTTGAGGTCTCGTTGCAGATGGTGTTCTTTCTCTTGAGTGTTGTCCTACAGAGTAGCAGGCAGCCGATATCTTCACCAAATCCTTAACAACAACGAAGTATGTGCATCTTCGTTCCTTACTTGGGATGAGGGAAGTTGTCATCAAGGGGGAGCAGTAATAACTCCTTCCTTCCTTTGTTAGTGGGATTTTCTCCCAACCATTAAGGGGGAGTGTTGGAATATTTTATATTCCTTGGAAGGTAATAATGTCTTTGTATTATGTCGGAAGATGTCCACAATCTTATGTAAAAGAGTAATATATTATATCCCATATTCATTATGGTAAAATATACTCTTGATATTCATTATTATATAAAGAGATGTTATTATGGAGAATTATATTATCCCACATGTAATTTGTGAGAGTAATTCCTCCTCATCTCTTAGTATATAATAGAGTCAAGGGAGTCACATCACTAATCATGATCTTTACTTATTCACACAAGTATTTCTATATTGTATTGGGGTTGTTGGAATTGCTCTCTTGTAAGCTTGAGGGAGATATTATGGAGATAATAGAATAATACCTTCCCGTGGATGTAGCCCAATTGGGTGAACCACGTATATTTGGTGTACTCTTTTCTCTTGTTCTCTTTTTTGTACTTATTATTGACATCTTATTGTTTTGCATAGATAGGTAAGCTAGTTTAGCTAGATCCATATCTCTAACACAAGAGTGGTATTCCACAACCTCACTTAGTTTGAGATCTGACTCCCTATACTTTGACCTGATTAGGGACATGCACTAAGAAACAACAAAGTGTAGATTTCCCTGATACCATTGATATGGATTATTTAGAGAATCAAACACAAGGTAGAAATATAAATAGAAACACATAGAGATATTGCACTGATCATAGTAATATAGTGAAACTTGAATACTATTAGCTAGAATGGTGGTAGCTTATCTTTGAAGAGAGATGTGTCAACTATGCTCATACGCATAAGACATTACAAGAGGCCAATATTTCCTTTTTAACCTAAAGTATGAATCCCTAAGAGGAAAAACCCTAAATATCCAAAACCCTAACCCTAGGAGATGATGTGGAAAAATAAATATCGGCTCCAAGGAGACTAGTTTATAGGTCAACTTCTATGGGCCAAATCTTTTGCATACAAACTATGTTTAGAGTGTTTCTTAAACCATTGTACAAAGTTGATCCATGCTCTACATGTTTGTAGGTAGATGTCTCAACTACAAAAGTTGCAAGGGAAATGCTCAAAAAACATATCAAAAGTTTGAGTAATAGAACTACAAAGATATGAAACTATTTTGTATTAATGAAATAAGTGGATAACCATTTGCAAATTGGATCAACCACCATTCTTATAATTGTACAATTATATTCAACATTATTTTGTTAATAAAAAATTAATTTCATTGTATTTTATTTATTTATATTTTATGATGATGCTATCTTTTATTTCACTCTCAAAATAATCTAACTCTAGACATGGAAATTTAATTTTGATAATATATAATACAATACAATGAAAAATAAATGAAAGCAAAAAACATATTTTAGTTATTATGTTTTTATAAAATAATAAATTATAGAAAAGAATTACACATATTTTTAAATTGATTTATAACTAGTTCTAATAATTTTAAATTGATTTAATAATAAAATAATGTAACAAATTCTTTAAAATATAGAATTTTGAAGATTTTATAAACATTTATATATCTATGTGATTTTATGTTTATTCTTGTTATTAAGACTTAGCATTTTCCCACCTCATATACCTTGGTCCATATTTCATAACGAAATTATAAATTTTTGGTTTGACATCCCAAAAAAATCATTTTTTTAATAAAACCAAAAACATATTTTAGTAAATTTAATTTGAATGTATAATGAGTCTTACGTAAAAATAATATATATAAATTTTGGATGAAAATACTAATAAACCAATATAGATCCATCTTAAACTCAGATTTATTAAGCACTGAGAGGGATCCAATTTTCTTGAGGTGTAATTTTTTTTTTATCTTAAATTTTTTACACATCAAGAAAAAATTTACCACTCAAGAAATTGGATCCCTCCTGGTGCTTTAATAGATCTTGGCTTAAGATGGATCTACCGCCGTTTTTTTATTATGAGCCCACATGAAATTTTTTAATTACTTTTTATTTTTGATAAATTATGAGTTGATATGAGAATGTTACATTATGTAACATGGAAAACATGACAACATATCCCCCATACTGGGTTGTAAGCACCTAGCTACTCTCGGTGCAATTATAATAAAATCTCACAAATTGATAATTTTCTCATAAAGTGTTTTTCTCTTAGAATAAATTGTAATATTAAAAGTTACAAAGGGAAACATGTATAAATCTATCTTAAACTTGAGGAAATGTTTGCACCTCAAGAGATTTGATCTCTCTTGACACCTATTGTTGTTCCAATCATAATGACACATCAAAACAATGTTGCTTAAAAACAAAAATTACCACATTGAAATCATCTCATAAAAAAAAACTATTTACACAATCAAAATGGTGAATTGTAATAAAGTAATAATCGTGTTCAATGATAATACATGTGAAAGAATGCAATAAAATTTAATGACGAATTGCATATATATTATAGAGTTCAATCAATCTCAATATGTCTTATGTTTTTCTTAAAGCCACTCTTGCCCCCTTTGCTATATATTCATATCGAGATATTGTTGTAAATGTGACACACCGTTTCTCTTTATTTCCAATATTTATAGTTGTTTTCTACAATGTTAATCCTTCTGACATATGGATGGTCAAACCCCAAGCAAGTTTCAATGAAAATTTTCCTCATCTGCATCACTGTAACATTTTCTTCTATGAATTTAATGATAAATTACATGTATATCTAACATAATGATATCATACAAAATGTAATATCATTGAAATCAATGCATCTTAACCTTACTATTAAATCATATTGAATTTCCCAACCCAGTATAGACCAATAGACCAATAGATCGTATATGTCCCTCATTGTAAGCAATGCATCTTAACAATACTAAGAAAGAACATACCTAAAATCAAAGAAATCTAACAAACTTCAATTACTAAATCCCCTTATTAAAATATTAGATGCCAATATATAGTCAAATTAGAGTTTCAACTGTTTAATTGTGATGATTCTATATACTCGACTAACTATGGTAACTAAATCAAATTAGGGTTTTATCTATTTAACAGATGAATCAAATTTGGATAAGTGTAATTTCTTTTAATTGGATTAGGGTTTCAACTATTTAATTGTGGTGGTTCTATCTATAGTTATAAATAGTTCTTTAGATTCGTTTTGAATTTGTACAAAGTGAAGATACTTCAAGCAAAATATTTCATGTACAAACTTTAACTACTAAATTACCACATTATAATATTAGATGCCAATATATAGTCAAAATAAAATCATATTAGGGTGTCAACTACTTAACTATGGTGATTCTATCTACTTAGCTAACTACAGTAACTGAATTAGATTAGGGTTTCAATGATTTAAATGTGGTGATTCCATCTACTCAACAAATTGTGGCAACTGAATCAGATTAGGGTTTTGACTATTTAACTATGGTGATTCTATCTACTTGGCTAAATATAGTAACTGAATCATATTAGGATTTCGACTAGTTAACTAAATGATATCATACAAAATATAATATCACTGAAATCGACGCATCTTAACAATACTACTAAATCATATTGCATTTTCCAATGTAAAGATAATTTCAAATTAGAGAGATGCTAGTTCATAACACAAATCGCCATCTAAAGATATAATAGACCAATAGATCACAATATGCCTTAGTGTGGGCAATGCATCATACTAAAAAAGGCTATTAATGAATTCAAAGGAGTGCAAGAATGATATGATACAAAATGCAATATCACTTAAATCAATGCATCTTAACAAATACTATTAGATCATAATGCATTTTCCAATGCATATATTTCAAATTAGAGCCCGATATTATATTTTAATGCAAATTTCCATCTAAAGATCATAGACATAGACGCCCATTAGTGTAAGCAATGCATATATATTTCCTTTACCTAATTATACCTAGCAATTTACACAAGTGTTGATTAATAAGCAATTATTACAAAACTAATATATAACTCATTGTTCTATTTTTAACTTACCAATATATAATCCAATATATTTGCCATTGTAAATGATAACATGATGATGATGATGGTTAACGTCCACTCCATTGAGACCAAATTTGGTCTATCGGACCTTAAGAGAAAAGAAACGAAATGAATTGTTTGATTTGCTTTAAAATTTTATTCCTATGCTCAAAAAACTTAAAGATAAGGGTTCCTAACTTAACATAGTTTTGAAAACTTAGAAGGTTAGAACACTATCTCTTTAAACTAAGATGTAATAATACTTTTTATGTTATCAATATTTTGCAAAGCAATATTTTCATCAATCCTACAAATAGGAAAAAGTTACATTAATTAATTATAAAGTTTAGTAGTTATTAACCCAAAACCAATATTTAACTCATTGTTCTATTATTAACTTAACAATATTTAATCCAATATATTTTCCATTATAATCATCCACGACAAACTATTCCAATTTGGAATCATGTTGTAAATGATAACACATAAATCTTACAAATACGCAAAAGTTGGATTCATTGATTATTGATTAATTTGTAATTATTACAAAACTAATATCTAACTCATTGTTATATTATTAACTTAACAATACATAATCTAATATATTTTCCATTATAATAGGCACCAACAATTCCAATTGCAATTGGGAATATTGTTGTAAATGATGACACATATATCTTATAAATAGGTTAAAAAAATAATTAATTATGAAATTATGAAATAAAATAGCTATTTACCCAAAATTACTATATTTTTTTCATATAGCTAATTTTTATATAAAATTGGAGATACATATATTTTTAATAAATTTATTTAAAGTTTTCTGTTATCACATTGGCATCCATGAATATATTGAAACTTCCCCATGAATTTTGAGATGTATCTCAACTTTAAGAAACAATCATTTTAGATGCCATGCCCAAAGAGGAGCATTAGGGGAGTTTTGAGGTAAAAAATGGGCATCAAAACAAATAATGTACCATAAAAAATCACTTTATAAGAACCAATAGGATTCAAGATGATGATGTCAACCATAAGGGTAAAATTTGTAAAACAAATTGGAGGAAAAAAGAAAAAACTACTTTTCTTATCGTATTTTTGACATATCTCCTTAACGGTTTACCAAAATTTCAAGTTTGGGCACTAGTTGGATGCGTATTTTAATTCCGCATCCAACCCATACCCACACTGCATACTTCTGAGGCACCCACGACATGAAAACATGAAAATTTCAATAAAAAAATGTATTTTAATTGAAATTTTCATGTTTTCATGTCGTGGGTGCCTCAGAAGTATGCAGTGTGGGTATGGGTTGGATGCGGAATTAAAATACGCATCCAACGAGTGCCCAAAATTGAAATTTTGGTAAACCGTTAAGGAGATATGTCAAAAATACGATAAGAAAAAGTAGTTTTTCATTTTCCTCTCTAAAATTTAGAACTCTTATTTTATTATTTCCCTTAGGAGGCCCATTTTAGACCTAAAAAATCCCCTCATGGATGGGTTTATAATAACATACATATATCTCTTCATGTGATCACCATATCTGATAATCCAAGTTGTACAAGATCTATAGGAAATTTTCTATTTAAGAGAGCATGATATTTCACCTATACATATTTTACTAAAAAACACATGGATCCCTTCTACATAATATCATCAAAATAAAATCATGAATTATGGGAGGGGTGTCACCTTGCTAATTCCTTTTGCAAACCTTTATGAATGTGATAGAACTAGAATTAAACATAGTAATGACAACAATAAGCTTCACAAGTAGTGTTTGCATGATATACCATGACTTCAATTTATCACATGTGCTAATGGCCCTTGCATGATATACCATGACTTCGATTTATCACATGTGCTAATGGCCATGCTAACATTAGGAATTTTTTTTAAAAAATCCTTGAATACTTTAAATTCCATCATCTCCATAACATGCTCACAATAGTCATCATACACACCTCTAGATAAGCACCACTACAAAAGTGCTTTTGATTCAGAATAACATGAGAATGGGTTTCCCACTTCTACCACCTTCTCTCTAACACCTAGAAGTTTGTCTCATTGGGGATGCCCACAAATAGCATCCGAACAAGAATCTTCATTATTTTCATCTATACAAAACTTGAACTTAGTATTCCTTTGAAGTGTTCTTCTTGAAACATGGAGTAACAATATTGTTACCATTCAGTTTCTTGAAGTTCCTTCTATGACAATACATTTAGTGCTAAAATAGTTATTGTTGAACAAAAGTCACTTTTGAAATTACATAAATTTGAAAATTCGCAAGGACAAACTTTATATTATAATCAAATGAAAACTTGACACATGAAACGATATTTAAAAAGTTTCCAATTTTTTAAATTAGAATGATAACACAATTCTCTACAAATTATATTTTTAATGCACAACAAATTGATGAGGTGTATATGACGTGGGCTTCAATTTAAGAACTATGTGAATCAATTTCAAATCTTTGTCATCACATTTCACTAGAAAATGTTACACATCTTCATGGATTTACCCACTCACTTTTGTCGATGTTTCATCTTGGGCAATTATAAACATCTTAATGTGACAAGACCATGTTGTCAAATTTCTTTTGGAACCTCTTTAGGCAAATGCCTTGTGCTTTCCTCTATGCTACAAACGATGTCCTCAAATGAATTTTTCCTTCGCACATCAAAGACACCTTGAAACCATGTTCTATAGAAGTTGATCGTGCCTCACTCTTCTTTTCAATAACGATTTGGGGCATCAACTCTCCTATCATCTTGTGTCCATCATGAGGATCACATTGTGTTTCTAGAACACCATTTCCAAGATAAAGACTAATGATATGGGTGACTTGTTGAATCATCCAGTATAGTTCATTTTGGTTAATAATCCAAATCTACAAGTGAAAAAAGTCTAAAGTTCTAGCCTCGAAGAGGTTGTCCCAATAATTACAAGATAAAATAGTAATGGTGTGGTACCTTTTTGAATGTCTTGGTTTGGCAACTTGTTTAATCCACATCATTTACAAGGAAAAAGACTAATTATAATATGAATAGTTGTATGATTTTTTTCCATCTAATCTTTTGATTAAGAACCCATTCAAGTTCAAAACCCTACAAAGCCGAGTAGTTATAACAATATTATTTAAAAAAAATTAATAATAATATGAATATTTTGTTGAATACCTTAGTTTAATATTTTAATTAAATATTTATATTTATAACTAAAAAAAATTATTTTAATGCGAAATCTAAATAAATCAAAATATACACATTAAAAAAATACCTTAATTGTTATAAGAACATTTAAAAGTTTAATTAACCTAATTTCTATAATATCATTTATAAGAGTTCACCATTTACAAGGTGAAAGACTAATGGTGTAGGACAAACAAATGTATCAATTGTTTTAATTATTATTAAACATTAATATAGATCAATATTGTACAAGTTTGGTTAAGGATTTATATCTCATGGTAAAAATGTCTTAAGTTCAAGACAAGTTTAAGACAAAATAATAATGATTCTGTAATGACTCTAAATAAAAAGATTTAGAAAATTAGTAAAATGATTTTTTTTTGGAATGCATGACTGAATAGTAAATTAAATCTTGAAGGTCTTAAAATCGCATGATTGAGTATCTTGATGTCAATTGTCGTACTTATGTTTTCTTTTGATATAGGGGTTCTGTGAGGAGAGATCCCTGGGGCTTACTTAGCTTGCAAGCTAACGCTGCACTTGATACTATGGTAGATTCGTCGTCAAAGTGAGGGCTTCCGTCAACAAGGGTATGATCACTTATCAACTCTCATGGTTTAATTACTTGTGCTTGGAAGACGCTATAACCGTCAAGTCTCAGACCAAACATTTTTAAAGGTACTAAGCCCTACTAAAAATCTAGAGGTCCTAAGAGATATATTATGCGTTTTCAAAGAATATGAAAATGATACTAAGTGTATATAAAGTATGATACTTGTGATTTGTGTAACAACATACTTGTAAATCTTTGTATGAGTTTACTATCCTTAAAAAATAAATGTCTATGGGAAAAATATTAATATTGCAAGGGTCCTATCTATGGTCCACACACCTAACACTTAAATGATTTTCGAAGCAGCTATGGTATTTGGCTAAGTTCATACCATTGGCCTTAGCTAGGGTTTTGCAAGCCTAACAATGCTTACGGGGGTAATGATAGACAAGGTCGTAGAAATTCAATGCATGGGTCTTCGACATTTATGATGACAGTAAAGTTGGTTTGTAGTGATCCTCCACATGGTTTCGAATTGGATGAGGTGTGGGTAGAATCTCGAGGCCTTAACTGCATTTGTTGGGACTGTCTGCATCACCAAAATACTCTCGGCCACATGGCTATTTCGAACCCTAACTCCTTTATCGTTGTGAATTTTCGTCATTCATGTTGTTGGAAGGTGGAGGTCTGCCTCCGGCTCTTAGGTTCTCGGTGGGCTTGGACCTTGGCCTCGGCTTCGACCTTTGGTCTTGGAAACTTCGTGAAGGCTCTGGAAAAACACCTGCAAGGTAATGTTCTTCGTAACCTGTCAAATGATTTGGTATTTCTTTGTGTTATCGTTTGCATGTATCTTATCTATTTTTTGACCGTTCTCTTGGTTTTCTTGTGGCAGAAATCTCCAGTATCAAGGGTGTAGGTGCGGCTCCGGATGATAAAATAAATATCTTGACCCTGGTAATCCCCCCGGTCCTCCATGGGAGATCTCGGTGTTTGCAAATCCCGTGAGTAACATGGTTAGACTGTCTTTGCTTGACTATTTTGGGGTGAGAAAATCGCAGCCGATTGGTGGTTAAGCTGGATTCTATGTTTTTGTAAAAGTTTGGCATGTCAATAAATTAGGTTAGGGGTGTTCATACGAACTCGGTTGCTTGCTAAGTTTTAGTCTCAGTATCTAAAATGATTGGCTTGTGAAATACGCTTGTATCCAACTTAGAATGGTTCTTGGACTGATGAAGATGGATATTTGAAATGTCATGATTTGATGGCTGGTTGTTTTTGTTTATGGTTCCCCACCCCCGACCTGTTTGGGTGGATGCAAAAGGCGACTGCCGAGAACTTATGATGCATGCTTTTTGGTTTAACTATGTAAATCCGACCGTGGAAGGGTTTCCAATGCTCATCATTTTGTATGGTAGTTGATCTTTCCAGCTTCCTGTATGATGTTAAAACGTAATAATAAGGACTGTGTTTTTCTTTAAAGAGGTTATAAGGATGAAAAGTACAGTTGCTACGTTTGTCGTGAATTTAGTAAAGAAGTTAGAACTTCTATCTTCGAAAGTTTAAGCCTCCAATAGAGAGGTCGTCGTTTGTAATGGAACTTGTTTGATGTGAATTTTTGTGGGGACTCGATCCCGAGCCGGACATGTATAACATTACTCTAACATAAAATTTTATGGAAGCTAGGTTATTTCGATGTTTAAAGCCCGGGTTCGAAACTCCCTCCTTTTTTATTTTATAAAGAAAAACTGTAGTTTGAAAAACTCGTTTATGCGAGAAAGGGGTTCTCGACAGCTCCACGTTGATACCTTAGCTTTCTAGGGTTATCCCCAAAAGGGCAGAATACCATGTTCTTTGTATGTTTTGAAAGGGATGGGTGTCCATCTGCCCAGGGATTTTACAACCTTAAGTGTGGATCTACTGTCTGCAACAACATGTAAGCTTCCTGTTGTGTGTTGCATGTGATGGCTATTCTTGTTTGTTGTTATAAAAAAAACATCTACTTGTCCTTCAAATGAACTGTGGTGGTTGATACATCAGTAAATTTATGGTATCGAAGACAAAGATACGTTAGCCTTTTAATGTAAGAGAGACAAAACGACCTGCTGAAAAATACAAAAGTTCCTTTTTGACTGGCTATCAAGGGGTTAGAGCAAATAAAAGAAGACTGAAATGTAACTGGTTATTTAACCCTGAACTGTGTATTTCATTTCTTCCATATTTAACAGTTTCAAGTAAATCAACTGTTTGAAAATAATGTTTGGTATCAATTTTGTAAATTAAATAATACAAAACTAAGCATCTGAAGCTTATTACATCTATTCTTAAGTGCTGCCCTATACTAGAGTACACCACCTATGGGTGGAAGGAAAAATACAGAGGTAATTTATTTTCATTTTTAACTATTCAATCCTAATTCAGAAATCAGTTCAAATTGTAAACAATTAATTCCTCTAAAATAATAATGAGTAGAGTAAGAAAAGAATAAACCTGAACCCCAAAGCTGGGCAAACATCCACAGGCAACCATTCCTCCCAACCAAATTCCTCAAGCACTCAGGTGAATGCTTGGGACCCCTGAGCCCGTTCACTGAACCACCAGGAAGAAGACACCGAATAGGAGTGGAGACCTTCTTTTGCAGAAAACTCAGTAGTCCTTCAGACCTGCCATTCTTCCTTACTTGCACTCAACTGATGGACAGACTCACTCTGGAAATCATTAGTTAGCTACCCCTCATCGAAACTTCCTTGTCTACTCAAAACTATGATAGTTTTTTTTTTCTAGCTAGCCCAAGGGGAAAGGAATAATGATCCAAAAAAGGTGAGTTTCCTGCTCAATTCGATGGGTTTATATAGCTTGCCTAGGTCTTTGGTCAGTTATGTCATTTATTGAGCCACTTGCTCAGCTCCTCCACCTTTGGAGAGTTATGACCATAGGGTAGTTTCCTCCTGCAACAACTAGTAAGTGATTCCAGATGCTGCCACTTGTCTCCATGTCTCCTAAACAGTTTCATTCCTCCGAGTGGGTCAGTGAACACTCTTCAACAGTCCCCTATGGATGAGTGTCTCCACTTTTAAATTTATTATTAAAAAAAAAAAAAATAGTAAATTACAGTCATCCTTGACCACCTTGGTCATAAAAAATTTATAATAAAATTCGATCAATGTTTTTCTAAAAAAAAAAGTGTTTTTCAGTTCTAGGGATGTTACAAACACCCCCTCTTAAGCTCAACATCGTCCTCGATGTTGCTTAATGGTCTTCTGAGTCCTCCTGGAACAGAATTGGGTATGTTGTTCGCATATGACTCTCCAATTCCCAGGTTGCTTCCTCTGGACTAAGGTGCTTCCATTGCACCTTTACTTGTCCAATGGTGCGATTCCGAAGTGAAATTTCCCTCCTGTCGAGGATACAGTCCGGTTCCACCAGAAAATATCCTTCGGGTTCCACCTGTACGCCATTCCAGTTAAACACATGAGTAGCATCATGTATATATCTTTTTAAAATGGAAATATGAAATACATTATGCACTTTAAGGTTAGGTGGTAGGGCCAGCTGATATGCCACTGGTATGACCCTCAATAATATTTCAAATGATTCACAGTACATGGGTGCCAACTTGGCACAGCTCCCCAATTTCAAAGAAATTTTTCGGGGCTTTACCTTTATAAAAACATGTTCACCAACCTGGAACTCCTATTGAGTCCTCTTACGATCTGCATGGCTTTTCTTCCTGTCTTGCACAACTTTTAAATTTCTCTGCACCTATTTCACTATTAGTTCCATTTCTTTTATCAATTATGGTCCTAGTAACAATCTATCAACTGGTTTGCTCCACGAAACGGGAGTATTACATTTACGACCATACATTATTTCAAAAGGGCTCATTTTGGCTGAGGTTTGATAGTGGTTATTATAAGCAAATTCAACAAGATGTTTGTATTCTTACCACTTCTTGGGTTGGTCGCTAACATACATTCTAAGCATGTCTTCTAATACTTGGTTCACTCTTTTGGTCTGCCCATCCATTTGTGGATGATAGGATATACTGAAATTGAGTTTAGTATCCAAACTCTTAAATAAATATTTCCAAAAATTACCAGTAAACTTGGAGTCATGGTCAGAAATTATTACTTTAGGTATCCCGTGCAATCTAAAAATTTCTTTCATGAAAATATCAGCAATGTTTGCAGCTTTATGAGTAGTTTTAACTGGTATGAAATGGGTTGATTTGGTAAGCTTGTCTACTACCACCATTATCGAGTCATTTTGCTTATGATTCTTTGGTAACCCTGTTATAAAATCAATGCTAATCACCTCCCATTTCCAATCTGGGATCGGTAACGGCTGTAATAAACCAGCTGGGTGCTAGTGTGCAGCTTTAACTTGCTGGCATTTAAAACATCTAGCTATAAATTCTGCAACTTCATTTTTCATATTCATCCAGAAATATTCTTTTCACAACATCGTGATGGTATTTTGATAACCGAGGTGTCCAAAATATGGACTGTTGTGCAGTTCATTTAAAATCAACAGTTTTAGTGCAGATACATTTGGTACATATAGTCTGTCTTTGTACATAATTAAGCCATTTCCTTTAAACTGTAATCTGAAATTATATTTGCAGATTCGTTTTCTGAAATTTTCTCATATAACTTCTGATAATTTTTGTCTGATTTAATACCTTCTTGAAACTAATTTTCTAAATATGTTTCGTAAGTGCTTACTGCTGCAATAAAATTTAATTTAGCAATTCTGCTTAATGCATCTGCAGCCTTGCTTTCTTTACCCTTTATATGCTGGATCTCAAAATCATATTCGCTAAGGAAGGCTAACCATCTAGCCTGCCTTACGTTCAAATTTTGTTGATCTAGCAGATATTTTAAACCCTAATTATTTGTCATTAAGGTAAATTTTCTACCAATCAGATTATGGCACCACACTTTTAGAGCATGTATTACGACTGCCAGCTCTAAATCATAGGTAGCATAGTTTTGTTCGTGAATTTTCAGTTTCCTTGACTCAAAAGCTATTGCATGTTCTGCTTGAGTTAAGACTCCACTGATTCCCTTGTTACATGCATCCGTGCATACAACAAAGTCCTCATTAGGGTCTGCGATTTTTAAGATTGGTGCAGTTGTTAATAATTCTTTTAACTTTTTAAAACTTTCCTTACACTTTTGACCCCAAAAAAACTTCTTCCCTTTCTGTTGTAACGAGGTGATGGGATGTGAAATTTTTGAAAATCCTTTAATGAACTTTCGGTAGTAACTGGTAATCCCCATGAATGACCTCACATCGGTTACATCCTTCTGGGCAGGCCACTCATTTATTGCTTTTATCTTGTCTGGGTCAACCGCTATCCCATCCTTGCAAAATCACGTGCCCTAGGTATTGTATTTTATCCTTATAGAAGTCACATTTACTGAATTTGGCATAAAGTTGGTGCTCTCTCAAAACTTATAAGATTATCCTTAAGTGTTCATCGTGTTCTTCCTTGGTCTTGGAATAGACTAAAATGTTGTCAATGAACACAATTACAAATTTGTCTAAATATTTATGCAACACATTATTCATTAAACACATAAAGACTGCCAGAGCATTTGTTATCCCAAAGGGCATAACCACAAATTCATATTGCCCATAACGGGTTCTGAATGCAATTTTAAAAATGTCTTCTTCTTTAATTCGGACTTGTTGATATCCCGATCTCAAGTCGATCTTAGATAATATTGAGGCCCCACGTACCTAATCAAACAAGTCTTCAATGCAGGGTAACGAGTATCGATTTTTAATTGTCATCTTGTTTAACTGCAGGTAGTCGATGCATAAACACAACGTACCATATTTCTTCTTAACAAAGATTACAAGTGCTCCCCAAGGAGACACACTGGGTTTGATATACTTTTTATTGATTAATTCTTTTAATTGTGACTTAAGTTCATTTAGCTCCAGGATATTCATCCTGTAGGGAGCCTTGGAGTTAGGTACCACACCGAGCACTAATTCGATAGTGAACTCCAGATCTCTTTTCGGAGGTAATCCTGGAATTTCTTTCGGGAATACATGCGAAAAGTCCTTTAGAATTGGTATCTCTTCAAGTCTGATTTTATCTTCCTTAGTTGTTTGTTCTTCATTGATTACATTTACAGCAAACATCTTGCATCCTTTTCATGCTGCTCTTTTTAATTGTAATGCAGAAATATTCCTAATAGAAACCTTCCTTGGTATGCCTTTAATTAAAATAGTCGGTCCTACAGCATTTATAAATGTAAAAGTCTTTTCAAAGCAATTCAATACTACTTTATGTCTTTCTATCTAGTCCATACCAATCAGAACATCATAGGATCCTAATCCATACCAATCAAAACATCATAGGATCCTAAAGGTAATACGTTTAATTTTACCTGAGTCTTAGATTGATTCATCAATAGCTCACATTCATTTACAAAATTATTCACCTTTTTTTTGTTCCGGTAGCTAGCTGAACTAACCAGGGATTTTCAAATTTCTCAACATGCAAATTACATTTTTCTACTATGGTAGGCGAAACATAACTTAAACTGGCACCTAGATCAATTAAAATAGAGATAGGTTTATCTGAGATCATACCTTCTACTTCGACCATAGATGTTTGATGATTTGCCTGTCGGTTATCCAATGCTGTGTTGATCCTATGCACTTCATTTGCCAAATCTCCAATGGTTGGTTTCGCTTGAACTGTGTGCACATTGCTGAGGTTTCTCCTTCTGTTGGGATAGTTGTTTGCATAATGTGGTCCTTGGAATTCCCAGCACTTTACTGGTGCTTTTTGTTCAGCATATTTTATTGGAATATTAGAAGCTTATTTGTTCTTTATTGTGGGTGTATTTGACTGGACATTAGACTGGTATTAGATAAATTTGGTTGTGCAACTGACCTTGCTATTGAGAATTTTTGTGATGCATTTCCTTTAAAATTCGGCTTGGAAAAATTTCGTGAATTACCAAACTTACGGTTATTGTTAAAATTCTTTCTTCGCTGTTCATAAAAGCTGGTATTTTTATCTTTCCAGTTTGATATTTTATCCTTCCTTTTCTCTTGTTCATAGCAAAAGTTAGCTTTTCTCATTGCCTCCTCGAGAGTTTTAGGATTATCGTATTCAATTCGATCCTTAATATGGTATGGAAAACATGTCAGAAACCTATGTATTTTAGGTTTCTCCTCAACTATATACGACACATACCTTAATTGACTTAGAAATTTACTACACAGTTCCTTCATGCTCATTGAGACCAGTTTTAAGTCATAAAATTCTTTGGCCTTTTCTTCAAAATATTGTTCAGATAGAAACTTCTTTTTGAAATATCTTTTAAAGGTATTCCAGGTTACATTCTTCTCTTTGATGCTTTTTACTCTTTTAATATCTTGCCACCATATGTCTGCTTTTCGAATTAAGTTGTAGATAGCCATTTTAGATTTTAGTTTGTCCGAATAATTGTAAATCTGGAAGTACTTCTTCATTCTAGATAGCCATGCTTCGGATTCTTCACCCTTCTCAACTTCTCCATCAAAAGTCGGAGGTTTTATCTTTTTAAATTCTCCATATTTTTTTTCCTGAAAAAAAAAAAACGTAATTTCATTTCATCTTAAAGAGTACGAAATTACATTGATCTTCTTCACTCTTAGAGAGTGTCATTCTTGACTTATAATATTCCTGTTTGAGTACTAATAACTAATAATATCATGATGTTCTCACCAAGTGAGCATTAACATCTGTTTACAAAATAATAAAATTCGAGCTAGCTATGTTGAACAGTATACATTAACTTTACATAAAATATACATAACTTCATCAAAATGATGACAAAATAGCTTTAATAAGATACCAACTTACCTGCAAAAAACCATCAATCTGCATATTCATACTTCAAGAAAAACATGGACAGCCATAGTGAGCAGCAGCAGATATATTTCGGATCCTCATTCTATAAACAGGCGATGGTAGTAGTCCCTGACCACACCTTCCAGAAATTCTCTGATTTTCCAAGTCCCAACCCCTAGCAACAACCCCTCTTTCGAAGCCCTGTCTGCTTTTGAGTTGTTCTCTCAAAATATATGCCTGCAAGTAAAAGTGTCAAATGTGAGAGTGGCATTCTGAACTTGTTCCACGACGGATGATAATCGCTGAATGTGACACTGTTGAGTACCAGAGACCCACTTAATCACGTTTAATGAATCACCATACACAGTAATGTCCCCGATTCTTTGTTCCATAGCAAAGGAGATAAGGTACCTAAGGCTTAAAATATCTGCCCAATTGTTGCTCCCCACCCCAAGCCCCAACGACATCACAAAGTAATGTACATGAGATATAAAAAGTAGAGCCCCACCCCCACAATGATAATTCTAACAGGCTCCGTTAAAGAACCCCCATGGCTGCGAACGGTCAATATTCACAGGCTGTAAATCTCTGGTAGGAGTGGGTTGCGATATTCGTTTACAAGACAGGAAGATCCCATAGCTATTAACAGTCGTAAGTGCCGGAAGACCAACAACCTCCGAGAACAGTCTTTTGTTACGTGAAAGCCATACCCCCCAGATAACAATCAAAGGAAGAGCTTTGAACGATGAAAATAATGGATTGTGATGCCAACGAATCCACGCATCATTCAGTGAATCCCCCGTCCAACGAAAAGGAACTTTAAGAATTTTGGAGACAATATCCCAAACTGCGAAAATGTAAGGGCAGGATAGAAATAGGTGCATCACATTCTCTTCCTCCCGTCTGCATAGGTAGCACCAGCTCGGACCCTGCATACAACGACATTGAAGAAAATCCCACGTCGGGACCCTATTCACCAACACACGCCACATAAAGATGCGAGTCTTATGAGGGCACTGAAGCTTCCACAACAACTTCCACCACCATACTGGTTCCCGTGGCATATGATCCTCACTGATCCATAAATATCCTCCTTTGGGAGTATAATTGCCCAAGGGATCACCATCCCAAACCAGCTCATCCTCCTGCTCACTCAAATATACATGATCCATACGAAGTGCACGCAGATATTGACCCAACTCCACCTCCATATCACCCCCCAGCCCAAAATAACTTGCCGACCTCCATGCAGGGCTCCCCATCCAAAAATGCCCCGGATCAACCACTTGATAAAGAAAATGGTAGCCCCTTTGACCCAAGGCCTCAATCATCCCTTCAGACAACAGATGTTGTACTTCACAGCCTACCCAAGGATCACTCCCGATCCTCACCCTTTTCCCATTTCCAACATCCCAAACCAAGTTCTGTTCAATGACATGAAAGGATGATACCACAGGATTCCAGATGCATGAACCACCAGCATGGGATTTCAAGGGAATGCAGATCCAATTTTCAATAGTGTCAGGCTCTATATTCTTATGGATCATAAACCTTGCCCAGAACCCCCTGGATTTAATTAACCTCCATCCACACTTTGCTACCAAAGCTTTTCAGAAATGTACGATGTTCTTCAAACCCCATCCACTGTTGATGTATATGTAACTTCGGAATGTATTTCATCAGTATATTATATGTATATTTATTGTACCCTTATAAGAGATGTGTTATTCCTCTATAAGGAAGTGTCGTCATGTGGATTGACAAGTGTCGCAAGTGTGTGTACTTGCCAATGGGTTATTAGACCACCTTATGGGGTCGGCCCTAATTAATATATAATATAATGTGGATGTACTAAAGTAGACAAGTCGGCCCCCAGTAGGTCACTGGGCAAAAAGGTGAGTATAAATAGAGATAGGAGATCTCTATTTTACTCATTCGAAAAAGCATCTATCTCTCTCTCTGGAAAGTGGCGCACTAGTGAGGAGGAGGAGGATCATCTGCTAGGAGACTATCTCTGTATTATTTGGTTGTATTTTGGTTGAGCCATTGCTCTCTCTATCTCTGAGGAAGTTTGTGGGGTTTTTCACCTTAGGGTTTTCCCCACGGAAACTCTGTGTCTCTTGTCTCTATGCTTTTGATTCTTGTGATGCGTGTGATGCTTGTCATATTATGATTGTCATGCATTGATATACTGTAGATGTTATTCTCTCAGCAAAGATCCTATAGTATTGTGATTTAATACTGAAAATTAACATGGTATCAGAGCTTAACTGAGAAGAAGACATTTTGCAGTGACGGAAGCTTGTATTGCTTGTTTATTGGGTTTCTCTCCACAGATTTTTGAAATTCAGTATAGTAGATTGGATCTACTCATCAAGGCGCATCTTTCTGTCCAATCAGATTTCAGTTTCGAGCATTTTCAGTTTTGGCCCTAAAAATTAGGGTTTCCACAAAAATAGGAATTTATGGAAACTGAAGGTACAGCTGGAAGCTCCTTGCAAAAATCGAAGGTTTGAGCTTTGGATCGAGATTTTTGGCTGGGTAGATCTCCGGGAAACTCAAACCCTAATTCAGGGCTCTCCCCAGTGAACCCGGGAGGACAAAAAGGCAATTTTGAAGGACAAGACTTTGTTGATCTCAAATTCTGAATGTACTAGGCTGATCAGCTCTCCAAGGCGCATCTTTCTATCCTTTCGGAATTTTGAAATTCACATTTTGAATTTTTAGGGTTTCTCTGACAAACCCTAATCCGGGACCAGATCCAGTTTTCAGCACTTCAAGTGGTAAGTTCTAAATCTTTTCTATTTCCATTTGAAGTACTCTTAAAGATGTCTCTTCACACCAAGCTTGAGGATAAGCTTGAAGGGGCTGATAACTTCCGAGCCTGGAAGTATAGGATTGGGCTAATCCTGGAAGAGAATGAGTTGGACTCATATGTGAAAGAAGACATCCCTATCCCAGAGGATGAAGAGGCCAAGGTATTGCACAAGAAGAACTTGGTCAAGGCAAAGAGAATCATTGCTGATTCTATCAAAGACCATCTCATACCCCATGTGTCTTCTCTCAAGACACCCAACGAGATGTTTGAATCTTTGACCAAGCTATTTGAAGGAAAGAACATAAATCGGAAGATGACCCTGCGGAACCAATTGAAAGCAGTGAAGTTTCAGAATGGAGAAACCATTCAATCCTACTTTTCAAGGGTCTCTCAGATCAAGGAACAATTAGAAGCAGTAGATGAAATGGTGGAGAATGGTGAAGTGGTGATGACCACTCTAAATGGCTTACCCAGGTCATGGGATTCCTTTATTCAAGGAATTTGTGCAAGGAAGAAGTTGATCTCCTTCAGTAGACTTCGAGAAGAATGCTCTCAAGAAGAAGCTAGACTTATAGCTCGTGAGGAAAAGATGGGAGGAGAAGATCAAGCTCTTGCAGCTCACACCAAAAGAAGCAAAATCAAGAAGGATCCCTCTCGACTCAATAGGTCCTATCAAAAAAAAGAACAGGAAAGACCTAAGATGCTTCACATGCAATGAGAAGGGTCACTTTGCTTCAGATTGTCCTAAGAACAAAAGGGATAATAACAACAACTCTAGTAAGAAGAAGAAGGGCAGCAAAAGAAGGTTTCATGCTCATGCTGCTGAAGATGATGAACCTCCAAAGAAGAAAGCTAAGGCAGAAAGTAGTAGTGATGATGATTCATCAAGTGAAGAAGAGTATGTTCTGATCTCTGCACTCACTGGTACCATCTCCCATGGTTGTAATGATTGGTTGATCGATAGTGGGGCTTCCAAACATATGACAGGTTTCAAGGAATCTTTTGTGAACCTTTCTGAACATGAATCACCCCATAAGGTGAAACTTGGGGATGATTATCAATACCCAATCAAAGGAAGTGGTGAAGCCTCTTACAACCTAGATTCTGGAAAATCTCTGAAGATGAAGGAAGTCCTCTATGTACCTGGACTCAAGAAGAACTTACTCTCCATCTCTGCTTTAGATGCAAAAGGTATGAGGGTTGCATTTGTTGATGGCCAAGTACTAATGTGGCCAAAGGGAAAGACTATTGATGATGCAGTAGTGATTGGAGAGCAAGAGGGAGGCTTGTACAAATTAAAGGGTCAACCCGAACATGCCATGGTACATGAATCCATGGAGCCAAGTGAACTTTGGCATAGAAGACTTGCTCACATGCACTATAGAGCACTTCCAATTGCAAGCAAGGCTGTAGAGGGTCTTCCTGAAATCAAGACCAAACATGAAGGTGTTTGCAAAGGATGTGCAAAAGGTAAGAACATTAAGAAGGCTTTCCCAAGCAGTGAAAGCAAGGCAAAAGATATTCTAGAAATCATCCACTCAGATGTATGTGGCCCTATGTCATCCAGCTCCCTGAGTGGGTATGTTTACTATGTATCATTTATTGATGACTTCTCTAGGAAGACTTGGGTATACTTCTTGAAGGGCAAAGATGAGGTGTTTGATAAATTCAAGGAATTCAAAAACTTGATGGAGAATCAAACTGACAAGAAAATCAAAACATTCAGATCTGACAATGGTGGAGAATTCACCTCAAATGACTTCAAGAAGCTTTGCAGTGATTCAGGGATTAAGAGGGAGTTGACTGCTCCATATAATCCTCAACAGAATGGAGTTGCAGAAAGGAAGAACAGAACTATCATGGAAGTAGCAAGGGCAATGTTGCATGACCAGGATCTTCCTATGCATCTTTGGGCAGAAGCAGCTAGAACAGCTGTATATGTGCAGAATAGAACACCCCACAAGATATTGGACAACAAGACACCAGAAGAAGTCTTTTCTGGTAAGAAACCTGAAGTCAGCCATCTCAGAATATTTGGTTGTCCAGTATACACTCATGTCCCAAAGGAGAAGAGGACTAAACTAGATCCTTCAGGAAAGAAGGGCATCTTTGTGGGTTATAGTGAAAGCTCGAAGGCTTACAGAATATATTTTTCAGGGTTCAAGAAGATTGATGTCAGCAGGGATGTAACATTTGATGAGAATTCAGCATTCATCAAATCAAGAAAGGCACCTATCGAAGTATATGAAGAACCTAAGGAAACAAGATTTCAGGACACTACCATGACTGATACAGTTCCGGAAACTGCTCGTGAGTTTGAAGATTCACAAGAACCTGTAGATCCACCCCGTAAGGTTAACTCTCACAAGAGGAAACCTGTATGGGCTAGAGAGCTCATTCATGATGCAGAAAGATTTGGCATTCCAGAAGAAGAACACAGAGCAAAGAAGAGAACCAGATCACACACCAGTTATGTTGCTTTACTCTGTGACATCATGAACAAAGAGCCTTCCAGTTATGAAGAGGCAGCAGAAAAGAAAGAATGGAAGGATACTATGGTTGAGGAATACCAATCAATTATGAAGAATGATGTTTGGGATGTTGTCCCAAGACCTACAGGGAAGTCTGTTGTGACTTCCAAGTGGATCTACAAAATCAAGCATGCTGCAGATGGCAGTGTGGAAAAATATAAAGCAAGATTCGTAGCTCGTGGTTTCTCTCAGAAGGAAGGAATAGACTATGAAGAAACCTTTGCACCTGTAGCCAGATATACTTCCATCAGAACAGTACTTGCCCTGGCTGCAGCAATGAAATGGAAGATACACCAGATGGATGTCAAGACTGCTTTCCTGAACGGTGTAGTAGAAGAGGAAGTATATATGGAACAGCCACTCGGCTTTGAAATACATGAAAGGAAATCTTATGTATGCAGATTAAAGAAAGCCTTGTATGGCTTGAAGCAAGCTCCCAGAACCTGGTATGGTAGGATGGACAGTTTCCTATCTAGTTTGGGCTTTACCAAGAGTAAAGCGGATTCCAACCTTTACTACAAGGTTGAGGAAGGGAATCCTGTGATTCTACTTCTATATGTGGATGACCTATTTGTGACAGGAGATGACAGAATGATTGCAGATACCAAGAGGAAGCTTGCAGCTGAATTCGATATGAAAGATTTGGGAATGATGCACTATTTCCTAGGTATGGAGGTGTGGCAGAATGCAGGTGGGATCTTCCTTGGTCAAGGGAAGTACACAGTAGATATCCTGAAGAGATTTGGGATGATGGATTGCAAGGCCATGGCCACACCTATGGCATTGAATCTGAAGCTTCTTTGTGATGCTTCATCTGAGCCAGTTGATGTTTCTATGTATCGTCAGATGATTGGGTCCTTGATGTACCTGACGAACACGAGACCAGACATTTGCTTTGCTGTGAACACATTGAGCCAGTTCCTGACGGATCCGAGGAGTGTTCACCTTGTTGCTGTAAAGCATGTTCTGAGGTACCTGAAGGGTACAGTGGATTATGGGCTCAGATATGAGGTGAATCAAAAGTTTAACCTGCAGGGTTATGTTGATTCAGATTGGGCTGGCAGTGCTGCAGATAGGAAGAGCACATCTGGGTGTTGCTTCAGTATGGGATCAGGTGTGATCTCTTGGTTTAGCAGGAAGCAGTCCTGCGTAGCACTGAGTACAGCTGAGGCAGAGTATGTTGCAGCCTGTTCAGCTAGTTGTGAGGCAGTATGGCTACGGAAGCTACTGTCTGAGTTATTTGATCTCCCGTTGGAGGCTACTGGTATCTTCTGTGATAACCAGAGTTGTGTGAAGCTGTCCGAGAACCCAGTGTTTCATGACAGGTCGAAACACATAGAGATCAAATACCACTATATCAGGGATATGGTGCAGAGAGGAGCTGTGAAGCTCCTGTATGTTGCGACGGACGAGCAGATTGCAGATGTGCTGACGAAGCCACTAGCCAGGGTGAAGTTCGAGTACTTCAGAGAGAGGCTTGGCGTTCTTCAGATCGAGGACACTTCGAGGAAGAAGTGATGGATACATTTGCTGAAGCCATTCCAAGCATGTTGGAAGGAGGATTCTTCACATGGCTGTGGATGTAAGCGCTGGATGATGAGCATTAGGATGATGTTCTAGTTTCTGCTTGATATGATCAATTGGATCATTTTTGTATGTATGTGCGCATCATGTTGGATGCTGGATATGATCAGTTGGATCATTTTATGTATGTATGTACGCATCATGTTGGATGCTGGATATGATCAGTTGGATCATTTTATGTATGTATGTACGCATCATGTTGGATGCTGGATATGATCAGTTGGATCATGTGTATGTATCTTATATATGCATCATGTTGGATGCTTGGACCATGTATCTGTATATGTATCAGGTGGATCATGTATGGTGATATATATCATGTGTTTTGTATTTGTATCAGGTGGATACATTGATGATCAGGAGGATCATATATGATGATATGTATCAGGTAGATACTTGGTATGCAGCAGGATGTTGCATTGATGATCAGGAGGATCATATATGATGATATGTATCAGGTAGATACTTGGTATGCAGCAGGATGTTGCATTGATGATCAGGAGGATCATGTATGATGATATGTATCAGGTAGATACTTGGTATGCAGCAGGATGTTGCAGTGATGATCAGGATGATCATAGATGACGAGCTTCAGGATGTTGCTCCAGATGACATGCAGCAGGACGTTGCAGTGATGATGATCAGGATGATCATGGATACATCAGGATGATGTATGGTGAGTATCAGGTTGATACTATGTGGCCGTGGATCAGGTTGTGCAAATGAGCATGTAATTCGTTGCCCTGGGAGATTTGCAGATGGTCTTGCGAGGTTTTGCCTATGGCATGTAATTCGTTGCCCTGGGACATCTGGCAAATGCTCTTTCGAGGTTTTGCTCTGGGAGGACATGTAATTCGTTGCCCTGGGAGATCTGCAGATAGTCTTGCGAGGTTTTTCCTATGGCATGTAATTCGTTGCCCTGGGATATCTGGCAGATGCTCTTGCGAGGTTTTGTCCTATGGCATGTAATCCGTTTCCCTGGGAGATCCGATAGGTTGGGCTGTGTGCCCGTAATAAGTCCTGGGATGCTCTTGCGAGGTTTTTCCATGACCACATGTAATTCGTTTCCCTGGGAGATCCTATAGGTAGAGCAGTATGCTCGTAACAGCCTGGGATGCTCTTGCGAGGTTTTGTGACGCACGTAAAAGTCCTGAGAATTCCACAGTATGGCCAGTGATGACGAAGACCTACAGGTGGTGGGCCTACATCCAGTATGAAAAAGGACTGGCTCTGTAGAACTTCCTATGACGAGTAGAGACAGAGATTGGATGAGATAGCAGCAGCAGTGACGATGATGATGACGATGCATCGATGATGATGATCCAGAGAAGAAGACTTGTCTAGCAGATCTGTGTCGAGAAATACCTTCCTAGTTAAGAGGGAGTGTTGATGTATATGTAACTTCGGAATGTATTTCATCAGTATATTATATGTATATTTATTGTACCCTTATAAGAGATGTGTTATTCCTCTATAAGGAAGTGTCGTCATGTGGATTGACAAGTGTCGCAAGTGTGTGTACTTGCCAATGGGTTATTAGACCACCTTATGGGGTCGGCCCTAATTAATATATAATATAATGTGGATGTACTAAAGTAGACAAGTCGGCCCCAGTAGGTCACTGGGCAAAAAGGTGAGTATAAATAGAGATAGGAGATCTCTATTTTACTCATTCGAAAAAGCATCTATCTCTCTCTCTGGAAAGTGGCGCACTAGTGAGGAGGAGGAGGATCATCTGCTAGGAGACTATCTCTGTATTATTTGGTTGTATTTTGGTTGAGCCATTGCTCTCTCTATCTCTGAGGAAGTTTGTGGGGTTTTTCACCTTAGGGTTTTCCCCACGGAAACTCTGTGTCTCTTGTCTCTATGCTTTTGATTCTTGTGATGCTTGTGATGCTTGTCATATTATGATTGTCATGCATTGATATACTGTAGATGTTATTCTCTCAGCAAAGATCCTATAGTATTGTGATTTAATACTGAAAATTAACATCCACCTAAAGCTTTTGAGGTTGCAATACGTTCCCATTTAACCCAAGGAGTGACATGGGCGTCCTCCTTACCACTCCACAGGAACTTGAAACAAATATTCCTGGCTTGATCCAAAATTCCTCAAGGAATCCAAGCCAAGGACAACCAGTAAACTGGTATAGCTTCCAAGACTGATTTAACCAGTACCAATCTTCCTGCTCTCGATAACCACTTGAAACTCCAACTTTTCAACAGTTTTTCCAATTTTTCAAGTAGCCATACCCAGTCCTACTTCTTATAATCATTAGATTTCAAGTTAAAACCCAAGTTCTTGATGCCATCCGAAAGGGTAAGAAGTGTGAAAGGAAATAGTTCTGTGTATGTTAGCAATTCCTCCTCATTTAACAATGAAGCAGTTAAAGTAGACTTTCTAGCATTAATATCCATCCCAGTTGATAGAGAGAAAAGATCCAACATTTCCTTCAATTTGAGCCCTTCCCTTCAAGATCCTGAGCAAAAAATGAGAATATCATCCACAAATAGTAGATGAGTAAGGTGTACTCCAGGAGCTACCAAGATACCATCAAAGAGACTTAACCTTCTAGCATCCTTAATAGCTCGACTTAGACTTTCAGCCGCAAGTAAAAATAACAGAGGAGATAAAGGACATCCCTGTCGCATGCCACACCCATAATGAAAAAAAGGAGTAGCATCACCATTAATGAGGACCGAGAAAGATACCGTAGTAATGCAGCTCATGACCCAACGAATAAAGCCAATGTCAAATCCCAAATGTGTAAGCAGGAGATGAATATATAACCAACTGACTTTGTCGTATGCTTTGGAGAGATCTATTTTTAGTACAACCCCTCTCATCTTCCTGGTTTTAATACTATGCAAGCCCTCCTGAGAAATCCCAATAGCTTCATGAATCTGACGGCCTTCAAGAAACCCAAATTGTTCCTCCAAAATATGAGTGGAGAGGATGGATTTGAGTCTACGAGCAATGATTTTGGTGACAATCTTATATACACAGTTACACAGAGAGATAGGCCTGAAATCGTTAAGTGAGGAAGGGGTGTCCACTTTAGGAATAAGTGCAATGAAAGTGGAATTGATGCTAGCTGGAGTCCTGCCTTCCCTCCTAGTATCTTCAACCAGTTGTAAGAGGTCATCACTAATAATGTCAAAGATCCCAAGAAAAAATTCAATGGTCCAGCCATTTGGCCCTGGGATTTTGTCCTTCTGAAAGCTACTGAGAACCTCTTTCAATTCATCAGCCGTTATTTTTTCCAACAACATCATGCTATCCTCCTCCTCCACAAAATGTGGGAACAACTGTGCTACCCTGATGACCTCTTCAATATTCACTCTGTCACTGGATTTAAAAATATCATGAAAATGTTGTACCCCCACTCCAGCCATCCCCTCAAAGGTGGAATGTGTATTACCCTCCAAATCATCAAGACTCCAAATAGTATTTGCAGATCTCCTTCCTTTATCATAAGCATGAAAGAATTTCAAGTTTTCATCCCCACTTTCCAGCGAAATGGCCTTGCTCTTCAAACGCCAAGTCTCTTCTTTGTTCAAGAGAATCAGATTCCTTCGTTCCTCCAAATGAATAAGAGTTTCCTTCGAGTCCTGTGAAATATATCCTCCCCCTGGGCACATCGAGGTGGAGGCTATTTCCTCTTCGATCAACTTTAGTTCCCGCTCATCCCTGATTCTCTTGTCTGCAGCCCAATGTTTGATTGGTCCCTTGAGATTTTTAATATTCTCAGCAAAACGAAAAGCTGCATAGATATTGTTACCAGTCTGATAAGCAATCCATAAATTATGAAAAAGTTCAATGAAAGTGGGGTCCTTCAACCATATCTTGTTAAACTTCAATGGATCAAGAGTCTTGATAGGGCTAGCCTTCAGCTCCAGAAAAATGGGTTCATGATCTGAGCATCCCCCTGAACCAATCCACTGCCTGATGAAGAAAAAAGAATCCACCAGTTGCTCGGAGAGCAAGAAACGATCCAACCTCTTTGCCACCCTATCCTCCCCCACCCTTTTGTTCCTCCAGGATGGTTTTAAGCACATAGGTTCGACATCAACCCAGTTTCCTTCAATCAATTTTCTAATAAAGAAATCAGTTAGAGAATCCACTTGAGCACGAGGCCCCCAAACCTCGGCCTAACCTAGAGAGAAATTAAGATCCCCACCCAGGATCACTGAGTCACCCTTAATCACTTCCTTGGCCAACAACGTCTCCCAGAATGGGACCCTATCACAGTATGGCCCATAGATGTTAGCAATTGTAAAATTTCTATCAAAATCCATAAAATAACAAGACATCCCCAAAACTGACTCCATCCCCCATAGGGAAGAAACACTTACCTTCAACTCCCTCCAACCAATAGCCAAACCCCTGGAATGCCCCCGAGCATCAGAAGCCTCAAAACACCAGCTCGGGAACCAAGACTTCAACCTTCCCAGAGCCTTAACACCCCCACACATAGTTTCCTGTAACAACAAAATATCCGATGCTCCTGTTCCAACATCCGACGCAATGCTGATCTTTTGGAGGGATCAACAAGACCCTGACAGTTATAGGATATGAACTTCATCGATACCCCTCCTGTTGAGCATTCATAGCTCTAAGTGCCCTTTAAATAGAAATTTGTTTTCCATCCTTAAGGTCCGAGTAAGCTCGAGTCTTAGCATGAGATATAAAATACTTCCGACCTCTGACCTTAGCCAACCGAGGTTTGTCTTTCCCAATACCACCAGCTGAAAGCTTGGTCATGGAGTGAAGATAATAACCAAACTCAGAAGAGCCCGGAGGGGAAGGGGGCTGCAAAACATCGGACTGAATAACAAGGGGAGCTTCAGAAAAGGTTTCAGGAGAAATCTCCAAGAATAGAGGTTCGACTGGAGGGAGCTTCAAAGGAATACATGGGGAGACAGTGATAGGTGACAAAAATTGAGATGAAATGTGTAATTTTTTGAGACCTTCCACCCAATCAAGACCCGAAAATGATAAGTTCTTAAAAAAGAAATTAAAGGAAGGAGTAGTGCAGGGAGAAGAAGTAGTACCAACTGCCAAAATCCAGCGAACGTAGAAGAGTATTCTGTAAAGCATCAGAGGCCTCATCCATAACAGGAGTGTGAACATTTTCTTCATATCTACATAAGATGCAGAATCCGGTACAACCACATCCTTCCTCAAAGGAAAATCATCCCCCACATTTCCCGTAGGAGGCTCAAACTGCTCAGACACATAATTTCAGCATTAATTCCTTCCGGTTCCGAACAGCCTTCCTCATCCAAAATCCTCCACATCAAAGAAGTACCAATCATAATACGAACAGGAAGGGGACAATCAATGTCTGGATGGCCATACTCATGGCAACGCCTGCATCTAAATGACACATTTTCGTAGTTGAGGGTTTGGGGAAAAATATACGGACCCCAACAAAGGTCCATACCATCTGCCAGTCCATCCCTAACATTAAGATTGACCAGGATTCTAGCTACCTTCTGCATCAAAGACGCAATGAAGGAGAAATCCGCATCCAAATATGTCCCCAACAAATTACCAATCCTCCGGAAATGCTCCTCATCCCAATAATGTAACGGAATCCCCGAAAGACGAACCCAGAGCGGAATGGTGTCCATACGCTCCCGACTAGCATCAAAAAGAGGATTCCATGGTTTGAGAAGCAATGAAACATTAACCATACTCCAATTTGAACCTAAAACCCACTGAGCATGTGCATCCGAGGAGAAATGGAAAGCAAACCATCCCCCCGAAAGAGACACCACCCTCGGGACATAACCACAATGCCCCAACCAAGCCCACTGAATAACATTCTTGAGGGCCACCGACCTTCCATAAACCCTACCAACCAGAACAAATTTAACCATCATAGAAATTTGTTGAAATCCGATATCCTCACCCAAGGAGTAGTTTGGAGCCCTACCAGTGTTCTAAAGCGATTTCCTTCTCCCCTTGACGCGCGAACAATTCACCCCCGAAGTCACAAAACTTGCATCCTGTTCAGTATTCCTCTGTGAAGAAACCAAAGGGGGACTATGGAATCCGCGTTGTTCAACAGAGCCCATATTACCTGCTAAAAAAACACCCGAAGAGGTATAGAAAGAGCCCCCGGCAGCGGTGCCTAACTTTACCGGAGAAAAACCGTTAAAACCATGAACAGTCGTTCCGATGGATGAACCACCAGATGAATTTAAAAACTTCGGGACACTCCCAATCTCAGAGATCGAAGCCACAGGCGAAAAATGTGGTAGTTTGGTACCTTGATAACCCGAGATATTGGTCCCCCGATCACCCGCGGTCAGTACTTCATCTAATACTGTCAACTGCTGGGAAAACTCTAACCTACCCAATAAAGAAGGTGAAACAAAGCCCTTCTCTGTGGCTAAACCAAGAATGGAAACGTGATCCGATGGCCAGGACCACACATCCCCACAACCACCACAGTAATCGGCTCCAATATCAACCCTAGGACCGCCAGGTGGCGACGTCCAAATATCATTATGCATCAAATGATCACTTCCATAGTCGACTTGATTGAGCAGCTCCATGGTAGATAAACAGTAAAAACCTTCAAAGTAAGGTTGGGGAAGTAAAAATGGTGTAAAAAAAATAAACTTACTTATCACGGAAGTGTAAGAAACCCCCTACACAAGAAACCCCACCTCGAATGCCGTGTAATCTACCCGACAGTGACAAGGTTTCGGCGTCCCTGCTGCCTGTAGAGAGCTACATCGAACCTTCCTCCATCGCTCCAAACCCTAGCCTCCCATCACCTGAGTATGAGTTTTCACTGAATTATTATGCTCTATGATATAATTCCTAAATTCTCCATATATTTCCTTGTAAGGTTTATTTCTTTTCTTTTTACATCGGTAATCATTATCGCTACTATCACTAGAGCTTTTATATTTTCTTCTTTGTGGCTTAAACTCATTAGCAAAAGAAGAAAAACTTCCTTCATCTGATGATGCCATCTGTCCGTTCTTATGTGTAGAGATTTTATCTTCTGTTTCAGTTTTAAGTTTTCTTCTTTGTTGTTGTTCCTCGTTACTAGTCTTGCTTAGTAGTTTATGGTTTAGTTCCTCTCGTGCTTTTAAAATTCTTTCATTTTTTGCCTTCACTAGCTCTAGTTTTGTTCTCAATTCTCTCATAGATTTTAATATTTCAGTTGGATTATTGTTTTGAAATTCCACCCAAATGTTATCATCATTTAGAAAACCATGACCACGATGTGGTCTAGCCTCAGCAGATCCTTCTGCCCCTTCCATTTCCTGTTAAGAATAGAAAATTCTGATATGTTGAAAACAAACAATTTAACACAAGTTAGAATTTTATTTTTCTGTTTTCTGAGTTGGATGTGTGAGTTGAGCCTTCTTCCAGGCCTAGAGTTGAACTTGTGCTCTGATACCACTTGTAACGACTCCAAATAAAAAGATCTAGAAAATCAGTAAAATAATTTTTTTTGGAATGCATGACTGAATAGTAAATTAAATCTTGAAGGTCTTAAAATCGCATGATTGAGTATCTTGATGTCAACTGTTGTACTTATGTTTTCTTTCAATATAGGGGTTCTGTGAGGAGAGATCCCCAGGGCTTACTTAGCTTGCAAGCTAACGCTGCACTTGATACTATGGCAGATTCGTCGTCAAAGTGAGGGCTTCTGTCAACAAGGGTATGATCACTTATCGACTCTCATGGTTTAATTACTTGTGCTTGGAAGACGCTATAACCGTCAAGTCTCAGACCAAACATTTTTAAAGGTACTAAGCCCTACTAAAAATCTAGAGTTCGTAAGAGATCTATATTATGTGTTTTCAAAGAATATGAAAATGATACTAAGTGTGTGTAAAGTATGATCCTTGTGATTTGTGTAACAACATACTTGTAAATATTTGTATGAGTTTACTATCCTAAAAAAGTAAATGTCGATGGGCAAAATATTAATATTGCAAGGGTCCTATCTACGGTCCACACACCTAACACTTAAATGGTTTTCGCAGCAGCTATGGTATTTGGATAAGTTCATACCATCGGCCTTAGCTAGGGTTTTGCAAGCCTACCAATGCTTACGAGGGTAATGATGGACAAGGTCGTAGAAATTCAATGCATGGGTCTTCGACATTTATGATGATAAGAAATTTGGTTTGTAGTGATCCTCCACATGGTTTCGAATTGGTTGAGGTTTGGGTAGAATATCAAGGCCTTAACTGCATTTGTCGAGACTGTCTGCATCACCAAAATACTCTCGGCCACATGGCTCTTTTGAACCCTAACTCCTTTATCGTTGTGAATTTTTCATCATTCATGTTGTTGGAAGGTGGAGGTCTGCCTCCGGCTCTCAGGTTCTCAGTGGGCTTGGACCTTGGCCTCGGCTTCTACATTTGGTCTTGGAAACTTCGTGAAGGCTTTGGAAAAACACCTGCCAGGTAATGTTCTTCGTAACCTGTTAGATGCTTTGGTATTTCTTTGTGTTATCGTTTGCATGTATCTTATATGTTTGTTGACCGTACTCTTGGTTTTCTTGTGGCAGAAATCTCCAGTATCAAGGGTGGAGATGCGGCTCCGGATGATAAAATAAATATCTTGACCCTGGCAAGCCCCCTGGTCCTCCATGGGAGATCTCGGTGTTTGCAAATCCCATGAGTAACATGGTTAGACTGTCTTTGCTTGACTGGTCTGGGGTGAGAAAATTGAAGCCAATTGGTAGTTAAGCTGGATTCTATGTTTCTGTAAAGTTTGGCATGTTAATAAATTAGGTTAGGGGTGTTCATACGAACTCGGTTGCTTGCTAAGTTTTAGTCTCAGTATCTAAAATGATTGGCTTGTGAAATACGCTTGTATCCAACTTAGAATGGTTCTTGGACTGATGAAGATGGATATTTTAAATGCCATGATTCGATGGCTGGTTGTTTTTGTTTATGGTTCCCCACCCCTGACCTGTTTGGGTAGATGAAAAAGGCGACTGCCGAGAACTTATGATGCATGCTTTTTGGTTTAACTATGTAAATCCGACCGTTGAAGGGTTTCCAGTGCTCGTCGTTTTGTATGGTAGTTGATCTTTCCAGCTTCCTGTATGATGTTAAACCGTAATAATAAGGACTGTGTTTTTCTTTAAAGAGGTTATAAGGATGAAAAGTACAGTTGCTACGTTTGTCGTGAATTTGGTAAAGAAGTTAGAACTTCTGTCTTCGAAAGTTTAAGCCTCCAGTAGAGAGGTCGTCGTTCGTAATGGAACTTGTTTGATGTGAATTTTTGTGGGGACTTGATCCCGATCCGGACATGTATAGCATTACTCTAATAGAAAATTTTATGGAAGCTAGGTTATTTCATTGTTTAAAGCCCGGGTTCAAAACTCCCTCCTTTTGTATTTTATAAAGAAAAACTGTAGTTTGAAAAACTCATTTATGGGAGAAAGGGGTTCTCGACAGCTCCACGTTGATACCTTAGCTTTCTAGGGTTAGCCCCAAAAGGGAAGAATACCATGTTCTTTGTATGTTTTGAAAGGGATGGGTGTCCATCTGCCCAGGGATCTTACAACCTTAAGTGTGGATCTACTGTCTACAACAACATGTAAGCTTCCTATTGTGAGTTGCATGTGATGGCTATTTTTGTTTGCTGTTATAAAAAAAAAACATATGCTTGTCTTTTAAATGAAATGTGGTGGTTGATACATTAGTAAATTTATGGTATCGAAGACAGAGATACGTTAGCCTTTTAATGTAAGAGATACAAAATGACCTACTGAAAAACACAGAAGTTCCTTTTTGAATGGCTATCATAGGGGTTAGAGCAATAAAATAAGGCTGAAATGTAACTGGTTATTTAACCCTGAACTATATATTTCATTTCTTCCATATTTAACAGTTTCAAGTAAATCAACTGTTTGAAAAGAATGTTTGGTATAAATTTTGTAAATGAAATAATACAAAACTAAGCATATGAATCTTATTACATCTATTCTTAAGTGCTGCCCTGTACTAGAGTACACCACCTGCAGGTGGAAGGAAAAATACAGAGGTAATTTATTTTCATTTTTAACTAGTCAATCCTAATTCAGAAATCAATTCAAATTGTAAACAATTTCATCTAAAATAATAATAAGTAGAGTAAGAAAAGAAGAAACCTGAACCCCAAAGCTGGGCAATTATCCAGATGCAATCGTTCCTCCCAACCAAATTCCTCAAGCACTCAGCTGAATGTTTGGGACCCCGAGCCTGTTCACTGAACCACCAGGAAGAAGACACCGAATAGGAGTGGAGACCTTCTTTTGCAAAAAACGCAGTAGTCCTTCAGACCTGCCATTCTTCCTTACTTGCACTCAACTGATGGACAGACTCACTTTGGAAATCATTAGTTAGCTACCCCTCATCGAAACTTCCTTGTCTGCTCAAAACTATGATAGTTTTTTTTTCCAGCCAACCCAAGGGGAAAGGAATAATGATCCAAAAAAGGTGAGCCTCCTGCTCAATTCGATGGCTTTATATAGCTTGCCTAGGTCTTTGGTCAGTTATGTCATTTATTGAGCCACTTGCTCAGCTTCTCCACCTTTGGAGAGTTATGACCATAGGGTAGTTGCCTCCTGCAACAACTAGTAAGTAATTCCAGATGCTGCCACTTGTCTCCATGTCTCCTAAACAATTTCATTCCTCCTAGTGGGTCGGTGAACACTCTTCAACAATCCCCTATGGATGAGTGTCTCCACTTTTAAATTTATTATTAAAAAATAATAATAATAAATTACAGTCATACTTGACCACCTTGGTCATAAAAACTTTATAATAAAATCCGATCAATGTTTTTCTAAAAAAAAAAGTGTTTCAATTCTAAGGATGTTACCAGATTTAACTAAGTGTTAATATAATCAATCATATTTTGAGACTTCAAATCTTAATCTGAATAATGATTCAAACTTAACTAAATTAATATTGTCACTCTTATTATGAAACTTCAAATATGAAGTTTAAATTAAGATGGAATTATAAATCTACAATAATATTAATATTAGTATGTAAAAGTCTAAATAAATTATTAATAAAATTTGAAATTTAATGATAACAAATTCAATAATTATAAGTTTTTTAAATTAAAATAGGAAAAAATTATAATATTTAGTATTATAATTTAAATTTTATTGATATAATCTTAAAAACTAAAAATACAACTTTTATTTATATAAATAAAATTTAATTTAAACATATACTTTAGCCCATTTAATATATCCAAAATTTTTAAAACTGTTCAACACAAAAGTAACACAAAGAGGAGCATGTATAACACAAAAATGTGAATACATATTCCTAACTCAAAATATTTATAATTCAAAATTTTATTTTACTTCAAAATCCAAAATCCAAATAAATCAATATGTACATACTACAAAAATATTTTTTGATTTCTTTAATATTATTTATAAGATTTAATCTTCTATTCTTTAACTTTGACTTCAAAATCCAAATAATTCAGTATGTACACATTAAAAAAATAGTTACCTAATTGCTATAATACTATTTATAAGGGTTAACCAACCATTTACAAGATGAAAAAACTATAGTGAAAGACTATGGCTTAGAACAAAATATGTATCAAAACATCAATATAACCAGTATTCCCCAAAGGATTTATATTTGATTATAAAAATGCATCGAGTTCGAATTCGCTTTTACAAGACAAAAGAATAATGATTTAGTCTTATTATGAGACTCCTACTTCTAATGGAACCTGAAATCTGTAGAAATATTAATATGCAAAGGTCTACACAAGTCATTAATGAAATTTGAAATTTATAAAAAAACCTAGTGATAACAAATTCAATAAATTAATTTCTTTTAAATTAAATGTGTATAATATAGAAATACAACTCTTGTTTATGTAAAATAAAAATTAGTTTAAGAAAACACTCATGAAATATCTCCGTATTTTGGAACCTTTAACACATCCAAATATTCTTTTAACTCCGTCAAAATAAACAGCAACAGGAGCATGCAAAACACAAAATTGTGGATCCATATACACTGCGTGCAAAATACAAAGACAGGCTCTCAACAGCAAAATTCAAAGCGAATGCATGAAGAGTAGAGCTAGAGAGACAGTCATTGTGAATGAATACAGAAGCAGGGGACTCTACCCCGTGGAATCATCCCCTACCGTCACAGATGGTTGAACCTCAAATCCAAAAACCTCAGATTCTTCAGTTGGGTCATCTCCTCTGGAGTCGTTCCATTCAGTTTATTATTGGACAGATCCAGAACTTCCAAGCTATTCAAAGCTCCAATGGACGATGGAATACTCCCGCTCAATTGATTGCTTGCGAGATTCACATACTTTAATGCCCCCATTTTCTGAAATAGATTGCTTGCGGCCCCGGTGATTTTGTTGTTCGAGAGATCGAGAGACGTATAAAGAGAAGGAGCAGCAGGCTCCCAGTCATTCAGTCTCATTGAAATACCACAACCAGCCAGCCGCAGATCAGTCAAATACTTCGAGTGTGTAATCCAGTCAGGGATGGCGCCAATGCTCAGATTATTGTAAGAGAGATCAAGAATTTCCAGACCAATGTTATGGACCAGCTCTGGCAGTGCGCCGGATAAGCTATTACTAGAGAGATTGAGGAAGATCATGTTATATAACGCTGGGCATCCAGGAAGGGTGCCAGTGAGCTTGTTGTTTGAGAGATCCAAGAATTCTAGAAATTCCATATCAGCCAACGATTCAGGAATGGTACCACTGAGCTTATTGTTTGAAAGGAAAAGAGAATCAAGGAGTGAATTCTCTCCAAAGGAATTGGGTATTTGGCCTGTAAAACCGTTGGAGGATAACTGAAGCAAGCGGAGATTTGGCAGAGTGCCTAACCAGGCAGGAATGGGGCCACTTAGATTGTTTTTTGATAGAACGAGGATGTGAAGATTGGAGGAAATTGGGAAAACAGGGAGCTTTCCTGTCAGTTTATTTTGGGATAAATCTAGGTAGTAAAGGGATGTTAAGTTCTGGAATGAATCTGGGATAGGCCCTGTGAGTGAATTTCCATTCAAACAGAGTTTATCTAAATTATTTTTTAACAAGCCAAGCGATTCGGGAATGGTTCCGCTCAAACGATTATTACTTGCCAACATCTCTGAAAGCCCAGACAGATTTCCAAACGACCATGGAATGTTACCTGTTAGCAAATTGTCTGATATATCGAGATTGCTTAAGATTGTTAAATCTCCCATTGTGTCTGGAATGGAACCCGAGAGCAGGTTGCTCTTTAGGGTTAAAACTGACAAGCGACTCAGATTTCCTATGCTTGACGGAATGGATCCGGTGAGCCCATTGGAATCCAAATACAAAGCAGTTAAATTCTGCAGATTCCCAATGGATTCTGGAATAGAACCGGTAAGTAGGTTGCCTGAGAGAGACATATACTGTAACCCCTGCAAACTGCCGATGGCTGAAGGAATGGAAGCCTTGAGATTGTTATTGTCTAGAGAAAGATGGGTTAAGGATGAGAGATTAGAAATAGAAGATGGGATTGATCCGCCGATTTTTTTCCAGCTGAAAACTAAAAACTTCTTGAGATAAGAGAGGTTACCGATGGATTTTGATATAGTTCCTCTCATGTATTCACTGCTGTTGCGTGGATCTGCATGGAGAATGAGGTTTATCACTCGACCGCTGTGGGTATCGCAGAGCACACCGTTCCATCGGCAGCAATCGTTGCCCGTCCACGATTCAAGAACTCCAATGGGATCTTCAACTATGCCTGCTTTGAATTCTAATAATGCAGCCCGATCTTCTTCTGCACATTCTGCCTTTTGCCCTAGACATGTAGATGAGTTTAGTGAAATTATGAACAATAACATAAATAGTAGTACTATGCCTGGCATTTCTGGTCTGTGCTTCTCCATTGCATAAGACAACAGGAAATCACAGAAAATAAATCAAGGAAGAAATTCGTCGGCCAAATCCTTCCGTGTATTTCAATATAACGACTTGAATTGTGCAAGGATAGCCAAAAATCGAGACAAAACATTCATCACATGCAGATCAGAAATATTCAACCTCTGGTATATAACAGACTGATGTGTTGAGTTTGACGTTGGGATCGAGCTGATTTGTAAGAATGCCATTTAAATTGGCATGCATAAAGTTCCAAATAAGATCGCATGCCTCGTTTTTAGAATGAAACAAGTCGATATATCGTTTTTGGAAGTTTTTAATTTGTTTAATTTTTTACATCAGTATGGATCTATTAGGCATTAAAAATTTGAACGTGTACAGGATATGGAACTGGCAGGAAATTTCGAGCAGAGCGTGCCATGCGAAGTAAAATCTCCACGTTCAAGGTTGACTGTGGTGCAGTGGTAGGAGGGCCAGCAATATGCATGTGCTTATTGAACTCTATGAATCTGAAAATAAGTTTATGCTCCATCCCAACCCACAACTCAATGCATTTACAAGTATTTATGTATTTACAAGTTAAGTATCATGAATATATGTTTTTTTTTTTTTTTTTTAATGTTTAGTTGTAATAACTTGTTTGAGTTGTCTATCACTACCTATTATCTACTCATCAACTAGTTATTTTATGTGTATATATATTTTATAATTATTTATTTCGTATTTTTATGTGTATATATATATTTTATAATTATTTATTTCGTATTTTGAACATGACTATACAATCAGAACCATAGTAGCAAGATTCAAGTATGGATTCAAATAAGATCTGGATACAATATGGAAAAATTACGTAATAAACAAATCAAATACGACTAAACTAAAATACGAGAGTAGACATCTCATAAATACAAAAAAACATGCAATTTTAATTTAAAAATAAAATAAAATTATACATAATTATTCCAAATTTTAACATGTCATTGAAAACTTTAAAAATAAAACTTAAAACTACACAAATCTATTTTTATATAAAATGACTTAAAAAAATGAAAACAAAAAAATTACATAAATTTACGTTTTGATAAATAATAAATACTAAAATGTAAAATTAAAATAACAATGTATAACATAAAACTTAAATAAAAACACTACATGTAATAAAATAAAACTTAAATAAAAAAACTAATGTAATAGTAATTATTGAAACTTGAACTTAGCCCAGAAATTCAAAATAGGATTTTGATTTTCTCTTTGATTTCTGGCAGATTAGCTGAGTTGTTTGATTTTCTTTGATTCACTATTATTTCTTTTGTTCATGGGATGGTAAATTTATAAGAATTTGAAAAAGTATTTTAAAGTTTTTTCTTAAATAAATCTTTTTATTAATCTGCCATGCTTTGGAGTTTTATTTTTTATTGTACCAATATGAATTAGATTCCAATTCAGTTTGTTTAAAATTGGGTAAATAAATAGTTGATTGTACAGAACCCGTATCATCGCGGTATTTTAGAATTTCCATACAGCAACTCCCAATACCATCATATTTTGCTACTATGATCTGAACAATACATTTGTTAAGTATATTTACATTTACAAGTTAAACTCAATGCATTTACAAGTTAAGTATCATGAATATCTGTTATTCCTCTTTTTATTCTTAGTTGTAATCACCTGTTTTCTATGCCTCAGTTATCTGTTAGATTCTTTAGATAAATGGGTTGTGTATCACTACCTATTATTATCCACGCATCAACTAGTTATTTTTTATATATTTTTTTATAATTATTTATTTCGTATTTTGAACGATGACCATACAATCTGAACAATACACTTTTCCTTTTTTATGCTTAGTTATAATCACTTGTTTCTATTTGTTAGAGTTTTTAGATAAATGGGTTGTGTATCACTACCTATTATCCACGCATCAACTAGTTATTTTTTACATTTTTTTTTATAATTGTTTATTTCGTATTTTGAACGATGACCATACAATCTGAACATTTATATTTACAAGTTAAACTCAATGCATTTATAAATGGGTTGTCTATCACTACCTATTATCGACTCATCAACTAGTTATTTTTTATATTTTTATAATTATTTACAATACAATTGTCCCATCCTCTTTCAATCTAAGAAAAACATAAATAATAATCCACCCAAATTTTAGAATATAAACATCTATCTGCTTTCTGCTTAATGCTTCTCATCATAGTTCTTTTTGCTGCTGCAGATTTGATAAATTGGTCTTCGAAATTCTGATTTGCGTTACTCTCTGTAATTTCCTGTCCTATGCAATGGAGAAATGCAAACGAGTAATGCCAGGGTTACTACAACTCTTTATGTTACTGCTCTTCATGTCATTCAACTCATCATGCCGAGCCCAAAACGCAGAATGTGCAGAGAAAGATCGGAGTGCTTTATTAGATTTCAAAGCAGGGATCGTTCAGGATCCCACCGGAGCTCTCAAAACGTGGACGGGCAACGATTGCTGCCGATGGAACGGTGTGCTGTGCGACACCCACAGCGGCCGTGTGGTAAATCTCATTCTCAACGCAGACCAAGCCAACAGCGGAGAATACATGAGTGGATCTATATCAGACTCCATCGGTAACCTCTCTTATCTCCGCAAGTTTATTCTTTTCAGCTGGAAAAAAGTAGGCGGAACAATCCCATCTTCCATTTCTCGCCTCTCGGCCCTCACCCATCTTTCTCTGGATAATAACAATCTTACCGGTTCCATACCTTCTGCCATAGCCTATCTGCTCCAGTTGCAGTCTCTGTCTCTTTCGGGAAACCGGCTGACCGGTCCTATTCCACAATCCATCGGAAATCTGCACAGTCTAACTGCTTTGTACCTGGATTCGAATCGGCTCTCCACCTCCATTCCTTGGAGCATCGGGAATCTGAGTCGGCTGTCCGTGTTGACGCTCAAGAGCAACCTGCTCTCGGGTTCCATTCCTGGCTCCATGGAAGCTCTGAAGAACTTAACCACGCTTGATCTTTCAGACAATTCTCTTACAGGCAACCTTCCTTCGTCCTTAGGAAATCTGTCTAGGCTTGCGGAGCTGTTCGCAAGTAATAATAGTTTGAGAGGAAGAATTCCAGAATCGCTTGGCGTGCTGAGAAATAATTTGGAGAAACTGTGTTTGGACGGAAATCTACTGACAGGCCCGATCCCAGAGTCCTTTCTCAACTTAACATCTCTTTACTACCTCGATCTATCTCAAAACAAACTCACAGGGAATGTCCCCATTTTTCCAAACTCTTCGAATCTTCACACTCTTATTTTGTCGAAAAACAGTCTAAGCGGTGCCATCCCGGCCTCATTAGGTACTCTGCCAAAGCTCCGCTCGCTTGAATTATCGTTCAACAATTTCAGAGGCCAAATACCCAATTCCTTTGGATGGAATTCAAGCTGCGACTATGTCGACATTTCAAACAATAAGCTTAGGGGTACCATCCCCGATTCCTTGGGTGATATGCCAAATCTAGAATACCTTGACATGTCTAATAACGAGCTCAAGGGCACTCTTCCTCGATCCCCCGCTTTATATAACCTGCGTTTCCTTAATCTCTCAGGTAATAGCTTATCCGGTCCGCTGCCAGAGCTGGATAACATTGGTCTGGAAACTCTTGATTTGTCATACAATAATCTAAGCCTCGGCGCAATGATACCCAGTTGGATCACAGGCTCAGGTTTCTTGATGGATCTACGACTGGCTGGCTGTGGTATTTCAATGAGATTGAATGATTGGGAGCCTGCTGCTCCTTCTGTTTATACAGCTATTGATCTCTCCAAGAACAAGATCACCGGGGATGCAACCAATCTATTGCAGACCATGACGGCATTAAAATTCGTGAATCTGGCAAGAAATCGATTGAGCGGAAGCATTCCATCCTTCATTCGAACGCTGAAGAGCTTGGAAGCTTTGGATCTGTCCAGTAATCAACTCAAGGGAACGATTCCGAAGGAGATGACACAACTGAAGAATCTGAGGCGGTTGAATTTGAGCTTCAACCATCTATGTGGGATGATTCCATGGGGTCAATTCTTCAATCCATTCCCATCTTCTGCATTCATTCACAATGACTGTCTGTGTGGTTATCCCCTTCCTCCATGCCATTCGGTTTGACTGGAGGGGTAGATTCATTTCATTTTCACTTATCAAATAAAGCTTTGCAGAGAGCTCGTCGTTCTGCTTGTTGTGCATATGGATGCATCCCTACCTAGTAGAGTGTTGTGCATATTTGCCATCATCGAAGTCTGATGAGGTAATCTTTGTTGAAATTTTAATATTGCATTTATGAAATTGTTGTTTTGGGGAGGAACCCCTTAAATATCCTTATTATAACCTAATTATGCAAGTAGCCATAAAATGGTAATTTCACAGCACATTTAAACTATTGGCTTGTCATATACACCTTGTGAACTTTGTTGTGCAATAAAAATACAATTCATCAAGGCTGTATTATATTTCTAGTAAAAACTTTGGAAACTTTTTAATTTCATTTAATATATCAAAGTTTCAATTAATTAAATAGTATTTTTTGAGTGGCCAGAAAATGATCATTTCATAAGGCATTTAAACTATTACCTTCATATACACTTTGTGAACTTTCTTGCACAATAAAAATACAATTAGTAGGGGCACTATTCTATTTCTAGTAAAAACTTTTGAAACTTTTTTAAGTCATTTAATGTATCAAAGTTTTAGTTAATTGTATGCTTATTCTTGCAAATTCACAAAAACTTAATATGTGATTTTTCTTTAACAACTAATGCCTTATTATTAAATACCTTGTTAATATTTTTTTTAACAAAGAAAATCATAACTTTGTATTAATACTTAGACACTTTCTTCATAATCAAATACATTCAAAAATGCATATTTTCAGCATCTTTCCTCCATGAGTATTCAATGTTTAATTCATAAACATTACATCACTCAGGATTTAAGAATCCATGATAAACAAAACATAGATCTTCAAGACTATTTACTTCTTAATTCATAATCATTGAACCCATGATAAACAAAACATAGATCTTCAAGACTATTTACTGCTTAATTCATAATCATTACATAAGTTAGGATTTAAGAATCCTTCATAACAAAAAACTTAGGCGTCAACCTTATTATGTAGATCAACTCTTTTTAAAAAGAAGCATGAGTATAATCAATATGTTCCTCATTAATTTCTTTTATTATAATCCATCTTTTATTATAATCCATTTTTCCATATTGAGATTGATGCCTTCCATCGATAATATATCTGCTTCAATGTTTCTTTTTACGAAGATATGACAAAAGGAGACTAATTCCAATTGATTCTTTAGACTATTGATTTCTTCAATTAAAGATTGTAAATAAATGTTATGGCAAATTTTTTCATCTCTGAGCCGGTCTATAACAAGCTTGGCATCACCAAACACAAGTGTATCTTTTTTATATCATTTTCCACTACAAGAATTAGTAATAGTTTAAGAGTTGATACTTATGCATAATTATTTGTTCCTTCACCCAGACTTGCCTTGAAACTTAGTTTCTTCCATCCACATCTGGCTACATCAAAATAGCCCATGACACTTTCTTATCAATTGTTTCCTCTATAATTTGTCTTGTTTTTTTCGGAGTAGATTTTTTAGGATAGCTTCCTAGAGTTGTTGCACAGTTGAAAGCACATGAAAGGGGTGAGAACAATTTGTCTTAAAAAATACTCCAATTTCTATAAATCCATATATGTCATTCCAAAATCATTGGAAAAACTCTTCCTTTAAATATGTGGATTTTTAAGCCAATACTCGATTTTTTTATTATTTTATTAAAGTTTATTTTATTTAAATAAAGTTTAATACAATTTACTTGCATTATTATTATTTTTTAATTTGTCTTACATTAAATTTTGTCTAGAGGAAGTGACTTCTTACAAATATCTTGGAATTGATATTCATCACAAGCTCAATTGGAACCATAGCAATGAGAAAATGATTAATGGAGGATGGAAAGCTTATTTTGGTCTTGAAAATAATTGTAAATCAACCAACCTGCTCATGTGGGATAAAAAAAAGTTCCTCTTTGAAACTCTTGTCATCCCTGTTATCTTATACAGTTATGAAGTATGGGGGTGAAACATTTCTAGAGAATCTCGGATAAAGATTGAGCAAATCCAGAAGTGGTTTATAACTTATAACCTCAAAATTAAAAGCAATACGCCTTATCCTATTCTCCTCATAGAAGTGGGTCTTCCCACCATCGGGAGCATGGCTATGACTAGGTACTTGATGTACAAGCACAAGATAAATAACATGGGAAACAAGAGAATTCCTAAAATTGCTTTAAATTCAAGTCAAAACCAACTACACCTCAAGTGGAGTTGGTGTAAAGATACGATGGCTTGGTTAGATGATTGGGGCATTGATGAAAATGACACTTTACAGAATATCGATAATGTCAAAAATATTATTACCTTTAATTTTAAAGAGAAATTGTGGTGCGAGGAAAATTTAGCCATTAAGAGAAAACTAAGATACTATAAGGAGGTCATTAACCCTAATTTGGAAGATCAGAAATATCTCTCGATGGTAACTAGTTCAAAGAAGAAAATTAATATAGCCAAGATTAGAACAAACTCCCATGAGCTTCATAGCGAAAGAGCGTTGGTCTATTCCCAAAACTCCGTGGGCCGAAAGGGTTTGCCATCTTTGTGAGTCTATATGAGCGTTGATGATGAAAATCACTTTCTCTTAGAGTGCCCTGCTTACACCCACATTAGATATGAGTTTCATAGTATTTGCTACGATACAAACCTTGCTAACCTCCTAACTTGCCAAAACTATAGTGAACTTGAAAAGCTTCTTACCAAGCTTTTTGAGCATAGGAACAAAAATTTAAAGTAAACTAAGTAATAACCTTTTAAAGTTCGATAAACCAAAGATCTCAATGGATATTAATCATCATCATCATCATCATCAATTTTTATAATAATTCATTTTTTCTTTTTCTTTTTTATTATTTTTAATCCATTTTTATAAATTATAATAATCAATTTTTATAAATTATAAAATTTTATTATTTTCCTTTTAGTTAATAGTTATAAATTATAAAAAAAATATTATCTTAACATTTTCCTATTAGTCTTCATCATTCTTATTAGACTAATGTAATATTATCAATTCATTTTTATTTTGCTTTCATTTGTATGGTTTAATTTGCTTAACTCTATTTTATTAAATTCATTTTAATTTATATATTATTAGTATTCATAGTCATTAGACTACTGCTTTCATTTGTATTGTTTAATTTATTTAACTTTATTTTAATTTATATTGACTTTCATAATTTATATATATATATATATATATATATATAATAGTTTTATTAAGAGTAATCCAACCATTTGACCTCAGTGCCAATTGCATAGCATCACAATTTTTTATATAATTTTTAATTTTTTTTAAATTCATTTTTAATTTTTTTTATAATTATTTTATTTTATTTTATTATATGATTTATATAAAAATGTGGTTTTAATCCCACATCTTTTTATTTTTAAACTTTTTGAATATTTTCTATTATTTTCAAAGCTAGCTAATTAATATTTAAATAACATTTTATACACTTTTGTGTTGTACAACAATTTCTTTTCCTATTTAGCTAAATTGAAAAAACAAAAAAAATCCTTTTACATTAAAGATCCACAATGATCCAAAATAAAAAAATTCTCAATTTTTGGCTACTTATTTTTTATGCTATCAAATTTTATACTATCTATACCTTCACAACCATGAAAATAATATATATATATATATATATATATATAAATAAGAAAATCATATGAAATTGGATAGATGATTTAATGATAAATGCACTTGCATCAAGTCCTCCACCTGCCATGGAAAAGATGAAGGGATTTCACCCCTAAAAGGTAGTTGCAAAAATAGAGAAGCATTCCTAACTTTTAAACCCTCAAATGATAAACATACCTTGATCTAGAGTTTATTTTGACCTTGATTCACGACATACTAAAAGGAATTTCAAAGTACTTCAATTGAGAGTTAGTTTAACCCTCTATCCATCCCATAAAACTCAATTGAGATTTTGACCTCTATTAAGGATCCAACCTTGATCCAACATCTGTTATAACTTAAACAACAACACAATTCACATTCTTTTTGAAAGTATTACAAAAGAAAAAATATAGTACAAGAAAATATCCTCACATGCTTTATGCTTAGTTCACAACCCTTATGCTAAAATTATAAGACAATATATAATGTGGATAATTAAACCATCGATATAGAGAAAATGACAAAATATATACGGATAATTCATTATTATAACGACCTAACGAAGATGAAGGGAAAACGAAGACTAAACGAATGAAAAAAATAGGATCAAGATTAAGAGAACACAAAAATTCCATGCACAAAAAATGAAACTCAATAGAGAATGTAGGTGATGCCATGTAGGAAGAAGCAAGCCCACTATAAAATGTAGGTAATGTAAGAAAAGATGTTGTTGGGGAGTGTATATACCAACTCATTGGTTAGGGTTTAGGTCAACCCATTAGCCAACCTTCACTAGATATAATTGGAAAGTCTTTAGGGCATACAATTAAGAGAAATATTGGTAATTTTTAACCATGTTCACTAAATGGATATTATACTCAATTTTGATTTATAATTTACATGGTATTATTTAATATATTTTAACACATGTATAAAATTGATTGGACTATGCAAGAATTGATTCTAACCAACCATTATAGGAACTTATCCCCTCTCAAGTTTCATGAATAATTGGAAGTTGTAGCTATTTTCAAAGGGGTGGAAACATTTTTAGAAAATTTTGATGCAAATAGAAATAAAGGGTTTAGGGGCTCTATGTCTAGCCAAACATTTATAGAACATGCTGGTAACATAATTGAACTATTATTCAAATTAAATTAGTACATAGGATCAAATATTGCATGGATTGGTTAAACAAACAAAATTAAGAGATACAACAATTTTGTTGGGCTTTTGTTATGTTAATCATGCAAAGGAACATGATGATGTAGCAAGAGCATTCTCTTTATTTGGGAAATCAATAACACTCAATATTTGAGCCACTCGAAGGGAAATTACAATTGTTTTTGTTACACTACGAAATTTAAGAAGTTGAATGGTGACAACATTCTTACTCCATGCTTCAAGATGAACATTGCAAACGAATACTAACTATAGGTTCCATATATATATATATATATATGAACACAATGAAGGTGCATGTTGGTAGACTCTTATTTGTAGGTAACCCTGCCATGATAGACTTCTAGAAGGTGTAAGAGAGAAAGTTGTAGAATTTGGGAAACCCATCCTCATACTATGATAGAGCTAGAATAATTTTCGATAGTGTCTTTTATTTATAGTTGTGTATGATGAGAATTATAAGCATTCTATGTAGATTACACAAATTGAATTGTTCAACGAAATTCAAGAAAGAATCGTCGTTGTCAACATTGCCATTGGTATGTTTGATAAATTTAAATAGTGGTATATTAGGAACAACACTATTTAGGATACTTGTTATTGTCATTAAACCGTATTAAATTCCAATTATATTATGACAAATTCATAGATTTTTGCAAAAGGTACTCGTAGGGTGACCCTCCTCCTCCCATAGTTTGTGATTTTGTTTTGATGATATTATGTAGTTCAGGGATCCATGTGTTTTTTCAGTCAAATATGTGTAAGTGTGACAAGATGCCTTGAATGTGCTAATATGACACTCTTCCATAGAAATCTTCATATCAATATCATACAACCTAGATTGTTAGATATCATGATCATATGGAAGAGATATGAATATGTTATTATGTATCCACCTTCCTCTTTGGGTGTGGCATCTAAAAGGATTGGTTTTCTTAAGGATGAGATACATGTCTCATAATTCATGGGGAAGTTTCAAAATCAGATTCATAAATATTTCAAACACCCTAATAGGTCTAGGTGGAAACCTTCTCAATTCAAACAATCTCAAAAAACATTTGAGTTGGGCACAATCCTATTAATGGTATATTTCATTGAGAATTATGCATTTTCTTTGAAAAGTGAGATATATAATGGGTGATATCATTCTAACTAGGTATTATTCTTTTCTTATTTCATGTCTTATGCTTTTTTTTCGATGGTTGACTTGTATGTTCAGGTTTCTATAATCATGCATGGCATCTGTAGATATGCACATGTGAATGTTAATAGTAGGTTGGCAATCCAAAATCCCGTGATGTGGTTAAGGAGTCCCATTGTTATGATAATGGTTATTGTGAGCACGCCATGTTGTTTTTTGAACATTACTTTAGTTTAATATATGAATAATTCAAAAAGAATAGGATCACATTCACAAAACATTGGATTTGGTCTGATGGGCAAGCAAGGTAGTTGAAATTGGCACAATATTTGTTCTATTTGAGTCAACTTCATAATGAAATAATAATTCAACGGGCATGAACATACATGTTTAGTTTTTTTTAAATGGGGAATGTAAAGGGAAAACATGATAGCATGGGTGCTTGTGCAAAACAAACACTTAGGAAGTACCGAATGAGCCACTTTTTGGACTAAATCACATCATGTGCCAAATTAGTTGAAAGCCGAAAATTGAATTAAGGTCATGAACATATGAGGCCGATGTGCATGTAAGATACCACTATGTGTTAGTTCAATCTCAAATTTGGCATAACTTGAAACACATGCTAAGTAGAAAATTTAAATTTGATATAGACACATCTTTATGATGCAATCTCTTTTAGAATGTTTCACTCATCGACATGAAGAGATACATACCTTACCTAGCGTGATGGAATTACACTCTATTCAAAGTAAAAACATGGATGCCATATTTGCAATTAATACAAGAAAGTATGCATGATTTTGTGAATTTTTGCATTGATGTAGACGAATGTGCACTTGATTAATGTAAAAATCCATGACAATGGAACTATGTTTCTCTTAATCCAAAAGGAAAACACAATTCCAAGAGATGGATGTTTATTAATGGAGTCATGTTAGATTAATGGGTGTTTTTAAAATGTAACGGACACAAAATTTTAGCTTGTCACGTTCAAATGTCTTTGAATTTTAGATTTTCCAACTTTTGAAGATTCATATATCTAGGATGTCTCATGATCTTCTCTATCACATATCCTTTAAAGTATCAAGCTACCTTTTGGAGCATTATTTATCTTAGCTTGTTGAGGCTAATGATTCATTAGAATCTTTGCCTTCTCTAGGATGTCTCATGATCTTCTCTATCACATATCCTTTAAAGTATCAAGCTACCTTTTGGAACATTATTTATCTTAGCTTGTTGAGGCTAATGATTCATTAGAATCTTTGCCTCCAAACACAATGACTACCCAGAAATATATTCTTTGGTCTATAGATTGCAAAATTATTTATGTAGTTATGTGTCCTTCAAACAAAACGTTCGAACTTTCAAACAAATAAACATATATTTATTAATATTTTTAATTGTTTGTGCAAGTGATGTATTCATTCATTGTCATCACATGATGAGGCAATGAGGAGAATGTGTCCTACTATACTATTTGATGTGATGCACACAAATAAAAAGGAAGTTGTTAGACTGTATCGAGATGGAGATTAAATATACAAGATTGACAACATCGTTGTTATGGATCACTTTTTTTTTTAAAGTGAAAAATATAGGTATTTTATGCTCAAATACACATCTTGCCAATATAGTGATTTGGTGTTACCGGCTCGAATAGAACTCATGAAAATCAATGTGAAGAGTGGTGAACTAATGAGATGCAAGGTGGAGATAATTGACCATCAATGTATATAAAAACTCACATTCCTATAACCTATTGATGACATTAATAAACTATAGGTCACTTCTCTTTTCACAATTTTAATATTCATCCATCCAGTTAAAGTAATGGCTATGGAAATATAGCTATTCTCAACATAAAAATACAAACAAAAACTAAAATTAAAATGAATCCACATCCAAAATGTTACAACTTAGTACAAAATGAACCCACATCCAAAATGTTACAACTACAAAAAAATGTTAGGACATAACTATCATTTCAAAGGTCTCACAAATTGTTAACCAACAATTAAAAATGGTTTTCTAAAAAATTGTCACCATTTAATGACATGTCCATCATGAGCTATATAATTATCTTTTGGGATACCATTTACCCTATGACCATTTTTATGGGAAAAATGGCCACAAGGGTAAGTAATCCTCCCACGGGTTAGAAATCCTTGAGGTTGCAGCCATGACCCAATATTGTGTTTGCAAATTGTTAGTATCCCAAAATCCAAATGGAAAAGCAAACTCTAAACAAGACATAAAAGAAAACTAAAAGAAACAAATGGGACAAGTGTTAAGCAAAACAAAATAGAAGAAGAGTATGCCAAACCAAATGTTGATTTCCCAATAGTCCAACTAAATACAATGATGTCACCTACGAAGTGATGGATTCAAAGGAAGCCAACAATATCCCTTAGGGAGGTCCTTTCTGTCCACACAATTGCAAGATAAGTAGCATAAAACAATGGAGAAACACTTGCTTCTTAGAGGAAGAAAGCAAGGGAGATTTTGCATACCAACTTGAGATAGAAAGTAGATTAAAAGATGAACTATCAATGTAATTCTAACAACATAACTGTTCTTTGATTTTCTTCTATGGAATGCATTCCCATGGATTCCTTTTATAGGACAAATGGAGGCCAAGAAACATCTAGATCCAAATTTGAACACTCTTGCCTTTGAATTGGTTCTCCAAGTACATGAGCGGGGCTACTGAATGCTCCCAAGCATGTGAGGAGTCTCATTCGAATTTTGGATCGAAGAGAGCCATTTTGAGCTTTGAATGCACCATAGAATCAAGCAATCCTACCATTTTGATAGTCATGCGGGTTTCGAAGGAAACTCCATGTGGGTGCACATGGGTAACTAAATAGGAAGGTCACACTAATCAATGAAGGTGTCCAATGATGAGAGACTTTAGATGAGAATCAATTATTGGAGCCAAGGAAAAATCTCAAAAGTTGAACATGTATATGGGTACAGGGATGGAATTTGAGGGGTAAATTTCCCGTCACGAGGCAATTTTCCCCTTAAATATAGTAATTTTTTTTTAATAACCATCAAACATCTTCATTAAAATGTCTAAAATGTTTGCAAATCTGAATGTCACCGTCAATTTTGATGGGAAGGTTGGATTTGAAATTCCAACCTTGTTAATGGGTGTTTGTAAGTACCATACCAGGAGGTAGCTCATTTCAATTGCTTGATAACCCGATATGCAACGGAAGGGTTTGGATCTGCATTAATTAGTTCTGTAAACTCCAACGAAACGTGAGGGTTTGGATCCACGTTAATTAGTTCCGTAAACTCTAGTGAGAAAAAAATGAATTTCTTCCATCAGTCAAACAATTTGTAAGTACCAGTAGTCAGACGGTTTGTAAGTACTAGTACCAAAGGTAACATGTGGTATTTGTAGGAATTTTGGTTTTAAAATTAATTTTAATTATTTTTTTTTATTTTGAAAATTAAAATCACTACGTCGGGAATTTATGTCCCATCCATATTGTACTATACCAATGAAAAAATCACATTATATATATATATATATATATATATATATATATATTTTAATTTTTCAAAATATTATATTTAATATTAAAATTATAAAAACATTGTAAAACTTTGTTAAAATTTATGTCTAAACAACACACTAATACAAAGTTTGATGGACTTTGACTTTCCAACAGAAAGTATATCCTGCCTTGGCAGGGATAATTACAGAATAAAAAATATTTTTTTAGAAAAAAATGTTGTAAATACAAATATGTATAAAATGTCATTTACATAGTATTTAGTTAGCTTAAAAAATAATAGAATATACAAGTATCCAAAAACTAAAAACTAAAAATATATGGAATAAACTACCCTATGAGTAGATGGTGCTTTTATAATTGTTTTTCTTAAACCATTAATTTAGCATTAAAATAGTTGTTGAACAAAATTCAATTGTTCATTTCTTTTTAAATTCGCAAGGACAAACTTTATATAATTAAATGAAAAATCAAGACATTAAACAATATTAAAAAGTTTTCAATTGTTTTTACTTGAAAGATAACACAATTCCTTACAAATTATATTTTTAATGCAAAACAAAATGACATTGTGTATGTGAAATGAGCTTCAATTTTAGAAATATGTGAATCAATATCAAATTTGTGTCATCACATTTTACTAGAAAACATGACTTGTATTCATGGATTCACCCATTCACTTTTGTCGATGTTTCTTCTTGGGCAGTTATAGACATCTTAATGTGACAAGACAATCTTGTCGAATTTGTTCTGGAACCCCTTGGGAAAATTCCTTGTGTTTTCCTCTATGCTACAAATGGCCTTCAGTGGAAATTTTTCTTCATGCATCAACAAATACTAAACCATGTTCTAACAAGCTAATAACACTATCTTCTAAGTGGTCATCAGAGAAGCTAACTGCACCACTCTTCTTTTCATAAACATTTTGGAACATCAAATCTACTATCATATTGTGTCCATCATGAGGATCATATTGTGTCGTGAGAACACCATTTACAAGATAAATACCAATGGTATGGGTAACTTGTTGAATCCTCTAGTACAACATTTTGGTTAATCATCCAAATCTAAAAGTGAAAAAAGTCTAAAATCCTAGCCTTGAAGATGTTCTTTGTCATGAAACCAAGGATCGAACCCAATATCAGAGTGTCGTTTCCTTCATTGGGAACACAACACTGTCCAGACACAAGCCCTAGTGGCCAAACCAACCAAGGTGTGTGCCCGATAGACTGTGCCTAACCCACACACCTTTAATGTTTAACTTGTTATACTTAGTTATTCTTTGACATTGGTTACACTTAACACTTAGCCAAAATAACACCAACAAAAGAACAACAGATGTAACGTGTGAAACCTGAATGGGGTGCACCAAAAATATTCATCTATAAGAGTGAGTCAATATCAGGGGAGCATCCGCAAGTTACTTCTCTAGAAGTGCGCCTAAAATGACTGCGACTCCTCTTACACAAGGAACCCCAAGATTTTAGCTACACCATTTCTTGGTGAACAAATCTTGTATGCAGCTTTCCCTGTAGCTCCCGTGGGTCTTCCTTTTGTGGCAGCTGAATTTTCTCTCACTCAGACTACCATGCACTAAATTGTGCCCAAACTTCCTTCTTCCTTACCTACACCCAGTTCCTGTGCTTCGTGTTCCCATCCCCCTTCATGTGCTTTGACTTCTTGACTTTTGGTATCTTCCTATAACGCTCAAGTACATGCATGTGCCTTTATAGGCTCCCAAGTCATGTTATGAGGTGTGCCCAAGGGTCACGCCTCAAGCCGACCTCCATGCTTCGGTCACAAGTCATAGACTATCCAACACTTGGTCGCAATGCTTGACGGGTGGGATTCTCCCCATGCCATTCATGTCCACAGGCACATGTCCACATGTCCCTTTGCAGAAGACCTTCTGCTTCTTTTTTTGCATGTTTTACCAAATCCTCTCATCACCAAGCCACCGAGTTCACATTCCCACCAAGTTTCCCAGATGCTAATCATGCAAAGGAACATGATGATGTAGCAAGAGCAATCTCTTTATTTGGGAAATCAATAACACTCAATATCCGAGCCACTCAAAGGGAAATTACAATTGTTTTTTTTACACTACGAAATTTAAGAAGTTGAATGGTGACAACATTCTTACTCCATGTTTCAAGATGAACATTGCAAACGAATACTAACTATAGGTTCCAGTTATATATATGAACACAATGAATATGGATGTTGGAAGACTCTTATTTGTAGGTAACCCTACCATGATAGAATTCTAGAAGGCGTTAGAGAGAAAGTTGTAGAATTTGGGAAACCCATCCTCATACTATGATAGAGCTAGAATAATTTTCGATAGTGACTTTTATTTATAGTTGTGTATGATGAGCATTATAAGCATTCTATGTAGATTACACAAATTGAATTGTTCAAGGAAATTCAAGAAAGATTCATCATTGTCAACATTACCATTGGTATGTTTGATAAATTGAAATAGTGGTATATTAGGAACAACACTATTTAGGACACTTGTTAATGTCATGAAACCGTATTAAATTCCAATTATATTATAACAAATTCATAGATTTTTGCAAAAGGTACTCGTAGGGTGACCCTCCTCCTCCCATAGTTTGTGATTTTATTTTGATGATATTATGCAGAAGGGATCCATGTGTTTTTCAATAAAATATGTGTAAGTGTGACAAGATTCCTTGAATGTGATAATATGACACTCTTCCATAGAAATCTTCATATCGATATCATACAACCTAGATTGTTAGATATCATGATCATATGGAAGAGATAGGAATATGTTATTATGTATCTACCTTCCTCTTTGGGTGTGGCATCTAAAAGGATTGGTTTTCTTAAGGATGAGATACATGTCTCATCATTCATGGGGAAGTTTCAAAACCAGATTCATAAATATTTCAAACACCCTAATAGGTCTAGGTGGAAACCTTCTCAATTCAAACAATGTCGAAAGACATTTGAGTTGAGCACAATCCTATTAATGGTATATTTCATTGAGAATTATGCATTTTCTTTGCAAAGTGAGATACATAATGGGTGATATCATTCTAACCAGGTATTATTCTTTTCTTATTTCATGTCTTATGCTTTTTTTTCGAAGGTTGAATTGTATGTTCAAGTTTCTATATTCACGCGTGGCATCTGTAGATATGCACATGTGAATGTTAATAGTAGGTTGGCAATCCAAAATCCCGTGATGTGGTTAAGGAGTCCCATTGTTATGATAGTGGTTATTGTGAGCATGCCATGTTGTTTTTTGAACATTGCTTTAGTTTAATATATGAATAATTCAAAAAGAATAGGATCACATCCACAAAAAATTGGATTTGGTTTGATGGGTAAGCAATGTAGTTGAAATTGGCACATTCTTTTTTCTATTTGAGTCAACTTCATAATGAAATAATAATTCAACATGCATGAACATACATGTTTAGTTTTTTTTAAATGGGGAATGTAAAGGGAAAACATGGTAGCATGGGTGCTTGTGCAAAACAAACACTTAGGAAGTACCGAATGAGCCACTTTTTGAACTAAATCACATCATGTGCCAAATTAGTTGAAAGCCGAAAATTGAATTAAGGTCATTAACATATGAGGCCTATGTGCATATAAGATACCACTATGTGTTAGTTCAATCTCAAATTTGGCATAACTTGAAACACATGCTAAGTAGAAAATTTAAATTTGATATAGACACATCCTTATGATGCAATCTCTTTTAGAATGTTTCACTCATCGATGTGAAGAGATACATACCTTACCTAGCGTGATGGAATTACACTCTATTCAGAGTAAAAACATGGATACCATATTTGCAATTAATACAAGAAAGTATGCATGATTTTGTGAATTTTTGCAATTAATACAAGAAAGTATGCATGATTTTGCGAATCTTTGCATTGATGTAGACGAATGTGCACTTGATTAATGTAAAAATCCATGGCAATGGGAATATGTTTCTCTTAATCCAAAAGTAAAACACAATTCCAAGAGCTGGATATTTATTAATGGACTCATGTTAGATTATTGGGTGTTTTTAAAATGTAACAAACACAAAATTTTAGCTTGTCACTTTCAAATGTCTTTGAATTTTAGATTTTCCAACTTTTGTAGCTTCATATCTCTAGGATGTCTCATGATCTTCTCTATCACATATCCTTTAAAGTATCAAGCTACATTTTGGAACATCATTTATCTTAGCTTGTTGAGGCTAATGATTCATTATAATCTTTGCCTCCAAACACAATGACTACCAAGAAATATATTCTTTGGTCTATAGATTGCAAAATTATTTATGTAGTTATGTGTCCTTCAAACACAACGTTCGAACTTTCAAACAAATAAACATATCTTTATTAATATTTTTAATTGTTTGTGCAAGTGATGTATTCATTCATTGTCATCACATGATGAGGCAATGATGAGAATGTGTCCTACTATTTGATGCGATGCACAAAAATAAAAAGGAATTTGGTTAGATTGTATCGAGGTGGATATTAAACATACAAGATTGACAACATCATTGTTATGGATCACTTTTTTCAAAAAAGTGAAAAATATAGGTATTTTATGCTCAAATACACATCTTGCCGATATAGTGATTTGGTGTTAGCGGCTCGAATAGAACTCATTAAAATCAATGTGAAGAGTGGTGAACTCACGAGATGGAAGGTGGAGATAATTGACCATCAATGTATATAAAAACTCGCCTTCGTATAACCTATTGATGACATTAATAAACTATAGGTGACTTCTCTTTTCACAATTTTAACATTCATCCATCCAGTTAAAGTAATGGCTATGGAAACATAGCTACTCTCAACATAAAAATACAAACTAAAACCAAAATTAAAATGAACCCACATCCAAAATGTTACAACTTAGTACAAAATGAACCCACATCCAAAATGTTACAACTACAAAAAAAATGTTAGGGCATAACTATCATTTCAAAGGTCTCACAAATTGTTAACCAACAATTAAAAATGGTTTTCTAAAAAATTGACACCATTTAATGACATGTCCATCATGAGCTATATAATTATCTTTTGGGATACCATTTACCCTATGACCATTGTTAGGGGAAAAATGTCCACAAGGGTAAGTAATCCTCCCACGGGTTAGAAATCCTTGAGGTTGCAGCCATGACCCAGTATTGTGTTTGCAAATTGTTAGTATCCCAAACTCCAAATGGAAACGCAAACTCTAAACAAGACATAAAATAAAACTAAAAGAAACAAATGGGACAAGTGCTAAGCAAAACAAAATAGAAGAAGACTATGCCAAACCAAATGTTTATTTCCCAATAGTCCAACTAAATACAATGATGTCACCTACGAGGTGATGGATTCAAAGGAATCCACAATATCCCTTAGGGAGGTCCTTTCTTTCCACACAATTGCAAGATAAGTAGCATAAAACAATGGAGAAACACTTGCTTCTTAGAGGAAGAAAGCAAGGGAAATTTTGCATGCCAACTTGAGGTAGAATGTAGATTGAAAGATGAACTCTCAATGTAATTCTAACAACATAAATTTTCTCTGATTTTCTCCTATGGAATGCATGCCCATGGATTCCTTTTATAGGACAAATGGAGGCCAAGAAACATCTAGATCCAAATGTGAACACTTTATCCTTTGAATTGGTTCTCCAAGTACATGAGTGGGGCTACTGAATGCTCCCAATCATTTGAGGAGTCTCATTCGAATTTTGGAGCCAAGAGAACCATTTTGAGTTTTGAATCCACCATAGAATCAAGCAATCCTGCCATTTTGATAGTCGCGCGGGTTTCGAAGGAAACTCCATGTAGGTGCACATGGGTAACTAAATAGGAAGGTCACACTAATCAATGCAGGTGTCCAGTGATGAGAGACTTTAGATGAGAATCAATTATTGGAGCCAAGAAAAATCTCAAAAGTTGAATGTGTATATGGTTACATGGATGGAATTTGATGGGTAAATTTCCCATCATGAGGCAATTTTCCCATTAAATACAGTAAATTTTTTTTAATAACCATCAAACATATTCATTAAATTGTCTAAAATGTTTGCAAATCTGAATGTAACCATCAATTTTGATGGGAAGGTTGGATTTGAAATTCCAACCTTGTTAATGGGTGTTTGTAAGTACCATACCAGGAGGTATCTCATTTCAATTGCTTGATAAGCTAATATGCAACGTAAGGGTTTGGATCTGCATTAATTAGTTCCGTAAACTCCAACAAAACGTGAGGGTTTGGATCCACGTTAATTAGTTCCATAAACTATAGTGAGAAAAAAAATGAATTTCTACCATCAGTCAGATGGTTTGTAAGTACCAATAGTCAAACGGTTTGCAAGTACTAGTACCAGAGGTAACATGTGGTATTTGTAGGAATTTTGGTTTTAAAAATTAATTTTAATTCTTTTTTTAATTTGGACAATTAAAATCACTACGTCTGGAATTTATGTCCCATCCAAATTGTACTATACCAATGATAAAATCACATTATTATATTTTTAAAAAATTTAAGTTTATTTTAATTTTTCAAAATATTATATTTAATTTTAAAATTATAAAAACATTATAAAACTTTGCTAAAATTTATGTCTAAAAAACAAAGTAATACAAAGTTAATGGACTTTGACTTTCCAACGGAAAGTATATCCCGCCTTGGCATGGATAATTACACAATAAAAAAATATTTTTTTAGAAAAAATGTTGTAAATACAAATATGTATAAAATGCCATTTACATACTATTTAGTTAGCTTAAAAAATAATAGAAGATACAAGTATCCAAAAACTAAAAACTAAAATTATATGGGATAAACTACCCTATCCAAAAGCTAAAAACTAAAAATATATGGGATAAACTACCCTATGAGCAGATGGGGCATTTATAATTGTTTTTTTAACTATTAATTTAGCAATAGTTGTTGAACAAAATTCAATCATTCATTTCTTTTTAAATTCGCAAGGACAAACTTTATATAATTAAATGAAAAAATGACACATTAAACAATATTAAAAAGTTTTTGTGAAAGTTTTCAATTGGTTTTTACTCGAAAGATAACACAATTCCTTACAAATTATATTTTTAATGCAAAACAATATGACATTGTGTATGTGAAATGAGCTTCAATTTTAGAAATATGTGAATCAATTTCAAATTTGTGTCATCACATTTTACTAGAAAACATGACATGTCTTCATGGATTCACCCATTCACTTTTGTCGATGTTTCTTCTTGGGCAGTTATAGACATCTTAATGTGACAAGACAATCTTGTCGAATTTGTTCTGGAACCCCTTGGGAAAATGCCTTGTGTTTTCCTCTATGCTACAAATGATGCCTTCAATGGAAATTTTTGTTCATGCATGAAAAAATCCTAAACCATGTTCCAACAAGCTAATAACACTATCTTCTAAGTGGTCATCAGAGAAGCTAACTACACCACTCTTCTTTTCATAAACATTTTGGAACATCAAATCTACTATCATATTGTGTCCATCATGAGGATCATATTGTGTCGTGAGAACACCATTTACAAGATAAATACCAATTGTATGGGTAACTTGTTGAATCCTCTAGTACAACATTTTGGTTAATCATCCAAATCTAAAAGTGAAAAAAGTCTAAAATCCTAACCTTGAAGATGTTCTTTGTCATTAAACCAAGGATCGAACCCAATGTCAGAGTGTTGTTTCCTTCATTGGGAACACAACACTGTCCAGACACAAGCCCTAGTGGCCAAACCAACCTAGGTGTGTTCCTGATAGACTGTGCCTAACTCACACACCTTTAATGTTTAACTTGTTATACTTAGTTATTATTTGAAATTGGTTACACTTAACACTTAGCCAAAATAACACCAACAAAAGAACAACATATGTGACGTGTGACACCTGGATGGGGTGTGCCAAAAATATTCATCTATAAGAGTGAGTCAATATCAGGGGAGCATATGCAAGTTACTTCTCTAGAAGTGCGCCTAAAACGACTGCGACTCCTCTTACACAAGGAACCCCGAGATTTTACCTACACCACTTCTTGGTGACCAAATATTGTATGCAACTTTCCCTGTAGCTCCTGTGGGTCTTCCTCCTGTGGTAGCTGAATTTTCTCTCACTCGGACTACCATGCACTAAATTGTGCCCAAACTGCCTTCTTCCTGACTTACACCCAGTTCCTATGCTTGGTGTTCCCATCCCCTTTCGTGTGTTTTGACTTCTTGACTTTTAGGATCTTCCTATAAACCTCAACATGTCTGTGCCTTTATAGGTTCCCAAGTTGTGTTATGAGGTGCACCCAAGGGTCACACATCAGGCCGACCTCCATGCTTCGGTCACAAGTCTTAGACTATCCAACACTTGGTCGCAATGCTTGACAGGTGGTATTCTACCCATGCCATTCATGTCCACAAGCACACGTCAACATGTCCCTTTGCTGAAGACCTTCTGCTGCTTTTGTTGCACATTTTACCAAAGCCTCTCATCACCAAGCCACCAAGTTCACATTCCCACCAAGTTTCCCAGATGTTATGCCACTTGGCATGGGTGTCTCACCATATGCCCATTTCTTGGGTCCTCTTGCCAACGAGAAATCCCATGGGTTTCCATGTCAGGTTCGCTTTAATTTGGTCTGCTTAAGTCAACACTTAGTTGCTCGTCGCATTCTTGGGCACCCACCAAGATGCATGCACCTTGCGCTCAACCCGTGACTTAGTGTGCCCAAACCCGCATGTATTGTCATCTCTTCAAGTTTATCGAAGTCTCTCCATGGGTAGAAGATATGGTCAAGGTCCCCTCCTTACCAAGGCCATGCCACTCTCCCCCACTCCAAGTTGATGACGCCCTCAATAATGTCTCCAAGCATGCGCGTTGCTCTCATAAAATATCTATTGGTGTTGTTGCTACCACTTACTACCAAAACCAAATCTTCCAAAGAATTCTCCCAGATTGTTCAATCGACATAGCCTTCTCAACCTATTGCTACTTCGGTACTTGGTCAATTCTGTCAAGTCTTCATTCGCTATGCATCCCCATGTATTGAACTGGTTCAGTAGCTAATCCAATCGTCGCTCTCAACTCCATGAGAATGAACCTCTTCAAGTCCAAACTTTCCTTTTCCCTCTGCACTTCGGTTATCTCATGCGATCTTTCCAAACCAAGGAAAATTCCTCACATTTTCCTCATTACTGCTGAACTGCCTTCAACGGTTCAACTTGTGTCCACAACACCACTTCAAGGTCCCGTCTCATGCCTTTTGCATCTCTTCTTAGTGGAATTTTCTGAGACAACCTCACAAGGTACCTACAACCTCACTTCCTACACCAAAGGAAGTGAGTCGATTTTCCCACTTTCATCCTAAGAAGAATGGCACATGGTGCCCAAATCCACTGCCTCCAAATCTATCGGTAGTCTACCCATTTGACTTGTTCCCACTGCTCAAGTACTTCAAGGCCACTTCTAACCTCGAAGGACAACAAACTAGTCCTTCTAATCAGGTCGTTATTAGCTCGGATTCAGGAATCCCAAAATCCAACCTACACAAGTGCACATTCTCTATTCAATGGTTTGCAAGGTGGATCGCACCTCCCATTGTTCCATCTGAACCAGAGTCCTATGTAATTTTTGTCACCAAAGTTTCCCCAATCACCTCGGCTTGTTGTTGTCTCTTCTTAGCTCATTGCCTTAACGACTTGCTCATCCCCTCAAAAGGTGGTTGATTTACACCAACATCCCCCTCAATGTGCTGCAAGCTTTTCGAGAGGAGTCTCTCATCCTGCTATTTGTCGCAATGTCGAAGGGTTCCCAATTTGGTATTTGTCTCCTTGTTCTTCTCTTCACCCGATTCACCATGGTGCAAGTGAGACTTATTCTCCAAGTACTGTAGGACTACCTCTATCTCAAATGGACTTAAACTTACTTCCCTTGGTCGATCGAGTGTTAACTCAGACTCAGGTATCCCAATAGACAATGTACAAAATGTTAGAAAAAAAGGATCGCAGAGAAATAACAATAAACAAGATGCAAATATAAATCACATAAACACAATACAAGAGAGACACCAATATACGTGGTTCACCCAATATGGGCTACGTCCATAGAGAAATTTCCAGTCCTTTTATATTATACCATCCAACAAATGAAGGGATGCAACCTGCAACACATCCGCTGCAACTTCCTCTTCACTCTCTCATAGTATGTCTTACACAATCACAGAGATATTTTCAATGCTACAATACCATGGGAAAATACCATGGGCTACCCAATACCATGGGCCCGTAAATCACTCGTTATTGACCAAGTCATGACTATGAAATTACAACATTTTACAAGGCATTTTTTCCAAAACATTTTCTATGGGGGTGATTTCCTCGAACCCCTGCCAAGGGGGGGCTCCTAAAATGGAGTCGTCGCCCCCCCTAGACCCCCCATGACAACTATAGTGGGGGGAATCCCCCCCACACCCCCCTTCATGGGATGGGATCCAGACACGACTGAAACATGAAATATGAATAAGGAATATCAGGATCCACAACCAACAATCTCCCACTTGGAGACTGATCACAACAACTCCATCGCTACTACATCTACTAGACTATGCGACAACCTTGGAACTGGAAAATTTCTCATCTTCACCTTCATTGTTGAAGGCCAACTGAAACCGAGCAAGAACTCAATTTCTCTCTAGTTACTACCTTTGTAACATGTATTGAGGATTTTGGCTAGTGTATATCTTTTCCATCTTCATCAGTTCATCTTCCAGCACAAATCATATGAAATGGTACTTGACGTGTATATGTTTAGTCTTAGAATGGAAAGCTAAGTTCCTTGCAATATGAATGGCACTCCAAATGTCACTGTACAACCTTTTATTCTCCTTCTTCTCACCCAATTCCTCCATGAACCTCTATAACCAAATCGTCTCTTTACTAACCTTTGTAGCAACAACATACTCCGCTTCCGTTGTTGAAAGTGCAACAACCTTTTGCAGTTTCGAAATCCAACTTACTGATGTTCCACCTACAATAAAAACATACCCTATGGTGCTCCTCCTACTATCTTTATCACCTGCCATATCTGCATCAACGGGTCCTTGTAGAACAGTGTGTGAACCTCCAAAACATAATGCATGAGTGGTAGTACCTCTCAAATACTTGAGAATCCACTATACTGCCTTCCAATGTTCTTTAACTAGATTGTTCATATACCTGCTCACAACTCCCACTTCATGTGAAATATTTGGTCTTGTGCACACCATGGCATACATCAAGCTTCCAACTACCAATGAATAGGTAACCTTGGACATGTAGTCTATCTCTTCCTGTGTCTTGGGACACATCTCTTTGCTTAGTTTGAAATGGCTGGCCAAAGGTGTACTAACTGGTTTTGCATTCTACATTTTGAACCACTCCAACACCTTTTCTATGTACTCACCCTGAGACAATGTCAATTTATGATTTTTCATGTCTCTTGTTATTCTCATACCAAGGATTCGCTTTGCAACACCCAAATGCTTCATCACAAATGAATTAACTAGCTTCTTTTTTAGCACATTTATATCCTGCATGTTAGACCCTACAACAAGCATGTCATCCACATACAATAATAAAGTAATATATCTTCCATTATCTAGCCTCTTGAAATAAACACAGTGGTCAAAATGACATTTACTATAACCTTGTTCTGTCATAAACTTGTCAAATTTTAAATACCACTGCCTTGGAGCTTGCTTCAAGCCATACAAGCTCTTCTTCAACCTGCATACTAAATGCTCCTTCCCTTTGACCTCATACCCATGTGGCTACTGCATACTAAATGCTCCTTCCCTTTGACATCTAATTGTTCAAGATGCAAAAATTCTACCACCACTAGACTTAAAATAGTCCTAATTGAAGTCATTTTAAGAACAATATAAAATATTTCATCAAAATCTATACATTTATTTTGTGCAAACCCCTTTACAACAAGTCTGGCCTTGTACCGCTTCTTGCCTCCATCTTCTTCCTTCAACCTGTAAACCTATTTATTCTGCAATGCTCTTTTAACGGTAGGAAATTGAACCAAGTCCCAAGTCTGGTTTCTTACCAATGAATCCATCTCCTCATTCATGCCTTGCTCCCACTTCTTTCTAGATTCCACCTGCATTGCTTCTTTCTAGTTGTACTCTATGTTTTTCTTTTCATGTTTCTTTCCCTGCAACTGATCTTTATACATGACCTTTTCATTGAATACCACATCTCTATTCCTAATGATTATTCTAGAGTTCACCCTTTAGAATAATGTTTACTGAAAAATAATTTTTTTAACTAAATGTTAAAAGTTTATATTAGCATAAGTTAAGTGTGATTAACATGTTATTTTACTTGATGGAAAATCTTGATCAATAGAAGTGGATGAGCTCTGTGGATTTTGACGATTTTGAGAGGAGGAAGGACTGACATGGATCATGGCCACAGCAACTGAGGGGGGTTCTCAAGCCTCCCCAATAGATTTGATAGGGGGGATCGAGATTGGAGGCATCCCGATCTTATTGGAGGCAATGGCAGGAGAGGGAATCGGTAATCAGGGTTCGATTCTGAAAGTTTTGACAAACGCAAGGAGGCATGGATAGTGTATCCCCAAAACTGCCCAAATCCCCACCATGTAGATCATATCGAGTAAGTTTAGGAATAGAATTCAATACATGAAATATCAATTCCCTAATAAGGAAATTTGTGGGAATGTTGTCATCTGAAAATCCCTAGTCTAGTGGATAAAATCCACCTAGAAGCCATGCAGCCATTATGATCGTGTATGATCTTCAACTAGGATCCAAGGGATTTTTTACCATTAGCTTTCTAAGCTTGGAAGATAGAAACCGTGTTCTTGATGGTGGCACCTATTTATTATATTCTGTAGGTATGTTCCTTAGGCCTTGTAAAGAATTTTTTTGCCCTGAAAAAGAGGACATGAAGGACTCAAAAATTTTGGAAGATATCGGAAATAAATTAGGATCCTTCATAAAGGTATCATAGAAAACAAAGGCTCAAAGATACACAAGGATATGTGTGTATATGGATCTATCAAAGGAATTACCGAAGGCCATCAAACTGTCATGGGAAGATGAAGACTAGGTCCAAACCCTAAACTATGAACAAATCCCATACAGATGACGTCTCTGCCACAAGTATGGTCATCTGTTCAAAGAATGCCCCCTGAACTCCCCAAAATCTCAACCCAGGAAAGTTGAGGAAAACACGGATCATGGGTTTACTAAGGTTCAATCTTGCAAAAGAGAGGGAGAAAGTAGGAAAACATGGAGGCTCTCAAAAAAAATCTATATCCTATCAATTTGATGCCCTAGTTGATCAACCCAAGGATGTCACCGAAAATATGTCCCCTGCTAAGTATCAGTACGATCAAAATCAAAAGGATGAGGAGGAAATAAATAATAAGGCGGAGGATGGGACCAACCCAAATCTAGTTCTAGAAACTGAGGAAGAAGCAGAAGATATGGACATCGGAGACATAGATCTAGATGGCATAGAATAGGCCCGTGAAGACGTTGAAAAAGATTACGTCTCCCACGAGCAAGTCATCCTTCTGAAAGAATCAATCATCAAAGCAAGGACAACTAACGATCTGGGAATCAGCCCTGGCTCCGACAAGGACTACAAACGAAAGCATGAGGAGATGGCTAAGAATCCAGGTAGGAAATATAATAGGAAAGACATAGCGGCAACAAGACTGAAGCTGGTCGAATTAGGTCAATACCCTACCATTAGGGATGCTCTAGGTTTATAAACCCCTTTGTTTATGTTCTCCAATGAAGATTGTTTCCTGGAACATTAGAGGTCTTAATAGTCCTCAAAAAACTAAGATTCTAAGGAAGAAGATTCAAAAGGTAAACCCAGCAATAGTTTTTCTTCAAGAAACCAAGTGCTCGGTGGACCACCTACAGGAAATAGAGAAGAAAGAAGGGAAAGGGAGTGAAGGGATGGGTATTGATTCCCGAGGAACAACAGACGAACTTGGAATCCTATGGGATCCTAACAAAGTCTCTCTCTCTAGATTCAGTGGAAACCTTCATTCCATCTCTACAAAATTTGGAGTGATAGGTTTTCCTGTCATTGGATTCTTACCAAATGTTTATGGCCCTCATATTTCCCAGGAAAAAATGACTTTCATTGAGTCCATTAAGAACATCCACAGATGGACTGATGGGAGACACTGGATCCTGGGGGGACATTTCAACCTCATCACCTCCCTAGCAAAAAAGAAAGGAGGCAGACAAAGATTAGAGGAGGAGAGTGTTTTATTACGAGACACCATCAAGGATCTTAAGCTTGTGGATGTTGTCCCAGGAAAGGGCCTTTTTACATGGAATAACAAATGGTGGGGAGACCTTCATATTGCTTCTCTCCTCTACAAATTTCTACTCTCCGAGTTTGTAATGGATCTTGGGAGTGACATCTCGACCTCGGTCCTTCCCTCTACAGGGTTGGATCATTGGCCTGTGGAATTATGGTGGAGTGGTTTGGGCTCTCAGTTCAAAAAACCCTTCCATTTACGGTCACCCAGATTTCAAAGAAAAAGTTAGCCAATGGTGGTATGAATTAAATAGCGGAGAAGGTTAGAGCATGTATAAGTTTCAACAAAATCTCAAGGCTCTAAAGGATAAGATCAAGAAGTGGAATAAAGAAGAATTCGAGGATATTTTCTCAGACATAAAAGCTTTGTTACTGAGGCTGGAAGAGATTGAGGTATGTGGCATGAATGAAGCATACTCTTCAGAGTTACTGGAAGAGGAATATAGCACCTCAAATAAGTTATAGGAGAGGGAGCGGCAAGAAGAAATTATTTGGTGTTAGAAATCCAGAGTTAACTGGCTAAAAGACGGGGAGAGAAACACCAAATTATTCCACATGTCGGTCATCCAAAATCGCTCACAGAACATAATTCTCATGATAAAAAATTCCAACGAGGACAGACTAGAAAAAAGGGAGGAAATTGAAGAGGAACTGGGACATTAATTTCAGGACATAATGCGCGATCCCACTTTGGAAAAAGGCAGAGACATTGAACAAATAACCCAACATATCCATGCTCTGGTTTCTCAGGATCAAAATGACTTATTAATGAAGAATGTTTCCCTTGTGGAAGTCGAAGAGGCGATGGATCAGATGGCCGAAGGGAAACCTCTAGGGCCAGATGGATTCACAGTCAACTTCTTTCACCATTTTTGGGACCTCATTATGTATGAAATATCATGAAAGACTCGAGACGTACTCAGAGAATTCTCCTGGCCTTTAATGCAACCTTTATCATGCTCCTCCCAAAGACTGAGGGGGTGGATTCTCCTGGTAAATTTATACCCATTTCCCTTTGCAATGTCATCTACAAAATTTTAACCAAGGTTATTGCTAACCTCCTCAAGCCCATTCTCCCAGCCTTGATTTCATCTGAGCAGTTCGGGTTCGTGGAAGGTCGCTAGATAATGGATGGCATTATCCTTGTTCACGAAGTTCTCCACTCTCTCAAGACTGGGAAGATACTGGGGATGATGTTGAAATTTGATATTTCTAAAGCCTATGACAAGCTTAATTGGCAGTACATCTGAGCAACGTTAAGAGCGTTCGACTTCGACGAAGTATGGATTCAATGGATTATGAGTCTTATCTCAACTACATTCTTCTCCATCCTTATTAATGGTGCTCCTTCAGGAATCATTAATCCCTCCAGGGGCATTAGACAAGGGGACCCCCTATCCCCATTTATGTTTGTAATTATGGAAAAAAGGTTAAGAAGGACCATCAAGGCTATGCTGGAAAATCAAGAGATGAAAGGCCTTCTTATCTGCCCAAGGGAAGATTGAAAAGCCCATCAACAATTTGTCGATGACACAATGTTGATGGGACACCCTTCGGTTCAAGAGGCTAAGCATATTAAACAGTGTTTGGTTAACTTCGGCAAAGCTTCGAGATTAGAGGTCAATGAACAAAAATCCCATATCTTTTTCTTTAACACTCGAAGGGTTACAAGGCACAATATTTTCTGAATTCTTGGATTCCAAGAGAGCTCTCTTCCATCCAAATACCTCGGGGCCCCATTAGCAGACTCAATCATTCAGAAAGGCTTGTGGTCCAAAATTTTGGACAAAATGAGGAAGAAATTATCCAATTGGACACTCCATCCCCTCAATTTTTCCAGTAGACTCATCTTAGTTAAGTTAGTGTTGCAATATATTCCAGTATATCTATTCTCTTCTCTAGATGTCCCGAAAGCTATTCTGAAAGAGATCAGGAGTATCCAGCGAATATTCCTATGGAGTGGAGCTAGTGAGTAATGAAAATGGGCCCTGGTAAGTTGGGACACCATTTTCTCTCCAACAAGCCATGGTGGCCTTGGTCTTTGTGACCCTGAAAAGGTCAACTCTGTAAGCGGGGAAAATATTTGGTGGGGATGGGCTACTTATAGCCAGGAGCCGTGGGCCAGATTATGGCATATGAAATACGTTGTCGGTTGGGAAAAAGGAAATCTTATTTGTTTCTCAAAAGTGAAGCAAGATTCCCACATTTGGAAAACTTCCAACCAGGGAAGAGGATTAGTCCACGAAAATAGATTTTGGGAAGTACGAAATGGTCAGCGTGCCTTATTCTGGGAAATTCATGGCAGCAAATGCCACCTTTGGCTCAAAATTTGGAGACACCTCTCCGCATACTAGAATGCATCAATTCAGGAAAGATAAGGGTGAACGACTTATGGGTGAAACTAGATATCCAATCAGATTATAGGGTTTGGGCCCGTAGGTCCTTGTGGGAGAAACATGGTCCAGGGGAGGAATTCAACGTGATAGAAGAAGCCCTAAATGACTAGAAAATTAGGTACCATTCGGGAGATGAAAAACTTCGTTGGGGATTCAAACCCAAGGGTTCATTCACCATAAAAGAAGCATACAACATATGGACAAGATTCAACAACCAACAAGAAGAGAAAAAATGGAAGAACCCGTGCGACGCTAAACTATTGCCCAAAATCTCTGCGTTTACCTAGCTAATGATTAGAAGACGAATCCTAATTGGAGACAATCTTAAGAAAAGAGGAATGCAAGGTCCTTACTGATGCTGCATGTGCACCAAGGATGAAGAAACATTGAACCACCTCATGGAATCTTTCCCTTTCGTTGTGCCACTACTTTCAGGATATCTGATAGGCTCAAATAATTCCCAGACTAGACCCTCATATCCTAGTCAAATGACCCCTTCCAGAACCCCTTTGTCAATCGTCTCTCGCAAATTTTTCCAAGCTTTCTAGTATGGGAGATATGGCGTGAATGAAAATCTAGAACGTTCCAAGGAAAGTTTGGAACAGAAGACATGGTATGGAGAACTATAAGGAACAGGATGATAGAAACTATTAGAATGCAAACATGGGAAAGCTCTGACTAAGAAGCAAATGCGACTAAATCCATCATCCCGATGGCCTGGGGTATTACTGGTCCATTGCAGTGTTACAGTCATCCCTCGTGGGATTTGATGGCTAAAGCAAGCCCGAATTACTGGTCTCCACCCCCTGAAGGATTCTTCAAGCTCAATTTCGACGGGGCATCTAAGGGGAATCCTGGGCTAGCAGGGTTCGAAAGCATAGTAAGAAACCGCAAAGGGAATTACAAAGGTTCTGTATTGGCTTCATAGGTGCCGAAACTAACAATGCAGCGGAAATCGAAGGATTAATTCATGGCATACAGATGGCCATCCACCACAGCTCAACCCCTCTCATCATAAAAGCAGAATCATAGGTTGTCTTAAACATGTCCAAGAGGATCCATAATGGGACATCTAGCATCGAAGTGGCATCTTTCTGGAGAGGGTGGCAGAATTATGCGTCCTACGCTAGTGGTCTCATTTAGCCATGTTAGATGGAATCTAAACAAATTAGCAGACATGATCGCCAACCTCGGGACTAATACGCATCGCTCCATCAATGCCAGTGTGTGGGAAGAATTAGGTGACGCAACGGTCCAAGACAGGTGTATGGCCATCATGACCCTTGATATGTCACGCAATAATGAAGCTGGGGACCAAGGACAGTAAGCGGGCCATCCTTTGGGCACATAAAGCAAAGGAAATGTTATCACATGGCATTCCAGATAGGTGGTAAATTCTAAAGGATGGTGAGAGGGCCTTAATTGCCATTAAATTCGGCCTAACCACTATATTTTCGAAGAGTCGGGATGCATGTGAAGCTATGGTTTACGAGGGTGGAAGATCCGTCCCCCAGCTTGAGGTATATATTTACAGGACTACGAAGCTCGGGAAGATCTTAAATGAATGTACCAGAACAATCATGGACCAAAATTGCATTCTCCTATTTATTCGATGGAAAGGTGACGATAGTTATCATGGGAACAAGGTTCTATCTTGCATGCAGTTTGTGTTTTCCTTCCTGCTTACCAGCGATGGTGCTTTTCATAGTGTGAGAGATATGGATAGCAAGCGAGAGGGGGAGGGTGAGAGCCTGACGAAACGATGGAGAATGAGGTAGAATGTGAAGGAAAAACCCAAGGGCGAAGGCCGAAGGGTCAGTCACGCGCAGAATAGAGCACTGTGGGAAGCACTCATATTTGAGCTGGGCTTGCCATTAGTCATCCAGCGGGAATTAAAGGACATTGAACAGAGGGTCTGACGAGAGTTGGATAAGGACACACTACAAGAGGAATGTCATAATATGGAGGACTGGGTCATGGAACCTGGTAACAATGCTGCACGCCTGAGTCTCTATGAGCGAACTGTGGCGCTTGTTAATTTTTCGATAAATGCATTCAAACATTATCTAGGATCATACTAAGAGAATAACAAGCACAACATAACAATCATAAACACAAGAGACACAAAGTTTCCTCAGGGAAAACCAAGAAGGTGAAAAACCCCGCAACTTCCTCAGAGATAGAATAAGCCCCAATACAAAGATCACAATGATCAAACCCAAAATATAGATGACTCCAGCAACTACTCCTCCTCCACTTGTGCGCACTCCTCTCTCAACTAATGCTAGTCGGATGAGTGAGTGAATGAATAGAATGAGACACACTCACTCTCTATTTATACACAACTTAACCTGCCTTTAATTCTAGTTGGGTCGACTTCCTAAGGAAGTCTAATAACCCACTCACATGACACAAGCAGGGTCGACCCCACACTGGTGGTCTAATAACCCATCAAATATAAGTTGCGACATTTGCGACACTTACAAATACAAATGACGACACTTCTGATTGGAGGAATAATACATCTCCATCATGAATATAATAAAGTTCAAGTGTAATACATAGAAGAATATCTTCCGAAGTTACAAATACATCAACACTCCCTCTTAACTAGGAAGGTATTCTCTAGACACAGGTCATCAATACATATCTCCACAAGTCTTCAATTCTGGAGTTGGATCATCGTCACTGGATCACGAAGCATCATCGTCACTGCTGCTATACTCGTCATCTTGATCACTGGGCTATCTCTCAATTCTTCTCGTCATAGGAAGTTCTACAGAGCCAACCCTTTTTCATGTTGGATGTAGGCCTAGCCTCCTGTAGGTCTTCATCATCTCTGGGAGCGGGCCATCCTATGGAATCCTCAGGACTAATTATGTGCGTCAACAAAACCTTGAAAGAGTATCCCAGGATCCTTTATGTGCCTAAGCACGATCGACAAGATATCCCAAGGAGCTATTACATGTGACCACCACAAAACCTTAAAAGAGTGTCCCATGAACGTTTATGTGCATAGCACGACCAGCAAGAACTCTAAAGATCATCCCAAGATCATTTATGTGCCTTAATCACGACCGATAAGATCTCCAAGACTGATTACATGTGGTTTGGAAAAACCTCGAAAGAGCATCCCGGGACTGATTACGAGCGTACTGCTCAACCTATCAGATCTCCTAGGGAAACATTATATGCCACAGTAAAAAACCTTGAAAGAGTATCCCAGGATCCTTTATGTGCCTAAGCACGACCGACAAGATCTCCCAGGGCAAGATTATATGTCCTCCCAAGCAAAACCTCGAAAGAGCATTTTCTAGATCTCCCAGGGAGCTATTATATGCCATAGGAAAAACCTCGCAAGAGTATCTGCAAATCTCCCAGGGAAAGATTACATTCTTATCGCACAACCTGTCCATGGCCATGGAGTATCATCTTGATACTCATGATCCACCTGATCATCCTCACACAGAACATCCTCCTAATGCTCATGATCATACTGATCATCATCATACAGTGCATCATCCTGATGCACATCATCATCGCATGATCATCCTGATCATCGTCATAGCATCGTCCTAATGCATATCATCATTGCATGATCATCCTGATCATCATCATAGCATCGTCCTGATGCATATCATCATCGCATGATCATCTTGATCATCGTCATAGCATCGTCCTGATGCATATCATCATCGTCATATCATCGTCCTGATGCATATCATCATCGCATGATCATCCTGATCATCATCACAGCATCGTCCTGATGCATATCATCTGGAACATCTTCCTGATGTTCATCACATATGATCATCCTAATCATTATACATAGCAGTAACCGGAGCATCATTCTGATGCTCATCACACAACGCTTACATCCACAGCCATGGGAAGGATCCTCCTACCACCATGCTTGGAATGGCTCCTGCAAATGTGCCCCATCACTTCTTCCTCGAAGTATCTTCTATCTGAAGAACACCAAACCTCTCTCTGAAGTACTGAAACTTCACTCTGGCTAGTGGTTTGGTCAACACATCTGCAATCTGCTAATGTGTCGCAACATATTGGAGCTTCACTTCTCCTCTCTGCACCATATCCTTGATATAGTGATATTTGATCTCGATGTGCTTCAACCTGTCATGGAACATCGGGTTCTCTGACAACTTCACACAACTCTGGTTGTCTCAACAGATACAGGTAGCATCCAACTGGAGATCAAATAAATCAAACAGTAGCTTCCTTAGCCATACTGACTCACAGCTAGTCAAACAAGCTGTGACATACTCTGTTTTGGATGTACTCAGTGCTACACAGGATTGCTTCCTGCTAAACCAAGAGATCACACCTGATCCCATACTGAAGCAACACCCCGAAGTGCTCTTCCTATCTGCAGCACTTCCCGCCCAATTTGAATCAACATAACCCTCCAGGTTAAACTTTTGATACACATCATACTTGAGCCCATAATCAATTGTACCCTTTAGGTACCTCAGAATATGCTTTATAGCAATCAGGTGAACATGTCTAGGATTTGTCAGAAACTGGCTCAAGGTGTTCACCGCAAAGCAAATATCTAGTCTCGTGTTCATCAGGTTCATCAAGGACCCAATCATCTGAAGATACACCATGACATCAACCGAATTTGATGAAGCATCACTCAATTGCTTCAAGTTCGATGTCATAGTTGTGGCCATGGACTTGCAGTCCATCATCCCGAACCGCTTCAGGATCTCTACCGCACACTTCCCTTGTCCAAGGAAGATTCCATTTGCACTCTGCCACACCTCCATACCTAGAAAGTAATGCATCATTCCCAAGTCCTTCATCTCGAACTCGGCAGCAAGCTTCCTCTTCGTGTCGGCAATCAATCTATCCTCACCTGTCACAAACAGGTCATCCATATATAATAGAAGTATCACTGGATTTCCCTCCTCAACCTTGTAGTAAAGGTTGGAATCTGCTTTACTCTTGGTAAATCCCAAACTGGACAGGGAAGCTATCTATCCTATCGTACCATGTCCTAGGTGCTTACTTGAAGCCATACAAGGCTTTCTTCAATCTGTACACATATGACTCCCTCTCATGTGTCTCAAAATTGAGTGGCTGCTCCACATACACTTCCTCTTTGACTACACCATTCAAGAAAGCTGTCTTGACATCCATCTGGTGTATCTTCCACTTCACCACTGCAGTCAGAGCAAGTACTATTCCGATGGAAGTGTATCTGGATATAGGTGCAAAATTTTCTTCATAATCTATCCCCTCTTTCTGAGAGAAGCCACGAGCCACAAACCTTGCCTTGTATTTCTCTATGCTTCCATCTCCAGAATGCTTGATCTTGTAGATCCACTTGGAAGTCACAACAGACTTCCCTTCTGGTCTTGGGACCACATCCCAAACATCATTCTTCATGATCGACTGATATTCTTCGATCATGGCATTCTTCCATTACTGCATCCCGGATCCTGGGAACTTTAGATTCTTCAATATCTTCAATAAATAGTTTTCTTGAACTTTGTTGTTGGAACAAATGTTGTAGTCCTTCTTTTGTAGGTGATTGTACACGATCTTTCCTACAAGTCAAATTCAATAGCATGATTAGAAACTTCTCATAATTTTCAGAACAAATTCTTACACATAAAGGCATATGTCATACAGTCATGCAATTATCTTAGCCAATGCTTCAATACAACATTCATCCATATCTCGTATTCATACAATAACTTTCTAGATGCCTTCCATCTCTACCAGAACATTGTTAAGAGTTTGCACTACTCCCAACATGTCAGCAAAGAGGTTTCATTCTAGATAAGTAGCAATGGAATGTTGTACAGTGCCATAGGCCACTTACCCATCACATGCATATTAGTAGTATCTTGTTCATCGATGCAACTTTTCTAAAATGCATACATCCTAACTCTAGGAACATGAGTATGAACATGACTGAACAACATCATTTAAGTAATCATATATACAGGAAATAACAATTCAAATACTTGTCTTTGCTTGGTTGTTGGGTGGACTCCCTCTCAATCTTTGCTTCCTTGCACGAACCACTGGAGTCTCTAATAGTGTGCACCTTAACCAATGCTGAAAATGGATGAGAGGTTCTTCCTTTCTGTAACTCCATTCTGTTGTGGATTGTAAGGAGTAGTCAACTCCCTTTTAATCCTTGAATCACTCCATAACTTCTTGAAGTCTTCTGAATTGAATTCTCCACCATTGTCGGATCTAAAAGTCTTGATCTTCTTTTTAGTGTGGTTTCTTATCAAGGCTTTGAATTCCTTGAATTTGTTGAATACTTATTCTTTGTTCTTCAAGAAACAAATCCAAGTCTTCCTAGAGAAATCATCAATGAAAGAAACATAATATACATACCCACTCAGAGAACTGGATGACATTGGTCCGCATACATAGGAGTGGATAATCTCCAAGAATCCTTTTGCTTTGCCTTCTTTGTGTTCTTTCCTTTTCACATCCTTTGCAAACACCTTCATGTTTTGACTGGATCTCAGGAAGACCTTCTATTGCTTTGCTTGCAATTGGTAGTGCCCTATAGTGCACATGAGAAATCCTTCTATGCCAAAGTTCACGTGGCTCCATGGATTCATGTACCATGGCATGTTCAGGTTGTCCCTTTAATTTGTACAATCCTCCCTCTTGCTCTCCAATCACTACTGCATCATCTATGGTATTACCTTTTGGCCACATGAGTACTTGGCCATCCACAAATGCAACTCTCATTCCTTTTGCATCCAAAGATGAGATGGAGAGAAGATTCTTCTTGAGTCCAGGTACATATAGAACATCTTGCATCTTTATAGACTTCCCAGAGTCTAACCTGTAGGAGGCTTCACCACTTCCTTTTATGGGGTATTGATAGTCATCCCCAAGTTTCACCTTATGAGGTGACTCATGTTCAGATAGGTCCATAAGAGATTCTTTGAATCCCGTCATATGTTTAGAAGCCCCACTATCAATAAGCCAATCATTACACCCATGTGTAACAGTGAGAGCAGAGATTAGAACATATTCATCGTCACTTGAAGAGTCTTCACTTTCTACCTTAGTCTTCTTCCTGGGAGGTTCATCATCCTCAGCAGCATGAGCATGATATCTCTTCTTGTTGCTCTTCTTCTTCTTCTTCTTGTTGAATTTCCTTTTGTTCTTGGGACATTCTGAGGCAAAGTGTCCTTTCTCATTACAAGTGAAGCATCTCATATCTTTCTTATCTCTTTGATGATGGTGTTGTGAAGTTCTCTTGTGAAAAGATTGCTCCCTCTTGGGCTTACTTTTCCTGGTGTGTGCTGTGAGAGCTTGGTCTTCATTTCCCATCTTTTCTTCTCGAACCACAAGCCTAGATTCTTCTTGTGAACATTCCTCCCATAGTCTACTGAAAGAGATCAACTTCATTCTTTCATATATTCCTTGGATGAAGGAGTCCCATGACCTAGGTAGGCCATTCAAAGTGGTCATGACAATTTCTCCATTCTCTGCTACTTCATCCACAACTTCAAGTTGTTCTTTGATTTGAGAGACCTTAGTGAAGTATGATTGGATGGTCTCTCCATTCTGGAACTTTACCCCTTTCAATTGATTCCGCAGAGTCATCTTCCAATTTATATTCTTTCCTTCAAACAACTTGGTCAAGGAGTCAAACATCTCCTTAGGTATCTTTAGGGAAGACACATGAGGTATGAGATGGTCTTTAATAGAACCAACAATGATTCTCTTAGCCTTAACCAGGTTCTTCTTGTGTAAGGCCTTAGCCTCATCTCCCTCTAGAACTGGAACCTCTTCACTTATATAGATGTCCAATTCATTCTCTTCTATGATTAACCCAATCCTATACTTCCATGCTCGGAAGTTGTCAGCTCCTTCAAGCTTATTCTCAAGCTTGATGTGGTGAGACATCTTAATGAGAAACTCAAATGGAAATAAAAGATTTAGGTCTTACGACTTGATTTGTTGAAAACTAGATATGGCGTTGGATTAGGGTTTGTAGGAGAAACCCTAAAAATTCAAAATTTGAATTCCAAACTTCTGAATGGATGGAAAGGTGCACCTTGATGAGATGATCAAGCTAGTATACTTCAATTTTGAAATCTGCAAAATTTGACCCCTCAAAATTGCCTTTGAAACTTCTGGATCTTCTAAACAAAATCCCGAACTAGAGTTTGCTAATGCCCAGGGTTCTACCCAACCAAAAATTTTGATCTTGTGCTCTAAACTTTGATTTTTCTGAGGAGCATCCAGCCGTGGTCACAGATTCCAAAAGTTTTCACTTTTGCAGAAACCCTAATTTTCCACCTTTCCGATCAAAATTCTGAATTAGGGTTTGATGAAGCCCGGCCTTCTGCCCAACCAAAAAGTTTGATCTTGGTCTCTAAACTTCGATTTTCTTGAGGGACATCCAAACGTGGTCTTTGATTCCAAAAATTCCAACTTTCTTCGAAACCCTAATTTCTTGCATCAATGACGGGCCAAAAACTAAAAGTGCTCAAAATTGAATTATGTCTCAACATAAAGATGCACCCTTCCAAGGAGAGTCAACCTAGCCTCCTACCTTTGATGACCTGAAGAGAGAAACCCAAAGATTAAGAATCCCTAGCTTCCGCAGCTATATAGTGTCTTCTTCTTAGCACGGCTCTGATACCATGTTAATTTTTTGATAATTGCATTCAAACATTATCTAGGATCATACTAAGAGAATAACAAGCACAGCATAACAATCATAAACACAAGAGACACAAAGTTTCCTCGGGTAAAACCAAGAAGGTGAAAAACCCCACAACTTCCTCAGAGATAGAATAAGCCCCAATACAAAGATCACAATGATCAAACCCAAAAGATAGATGACTCCAACAGCTACTCCTCCTCCACTTGTGCACACTCCTCTCTCAACTAATGCTAGTTGGATGAGTGAGTGAATGAATAGAATGAGACACACTCACTCTCTATTTATACACAACTTAACCTGCCTTTAATTCTAGATGGGTTGAATTCCTAAGGAAGTCCAATAACCCACTCACATGACACAAGCATGGCCGACCCCACATTGGTGGTCTAATAACCCATCAAATATAAGTTGCGAAACTTGCGACACTTACAAATACAAATGACGACACTTCTGATTGGATAAATAATACATCTCCATCATGAATATAACAAAGTTCAAGTGTAATACATAGAAGAATATCTTCCGAAGTTACAAATACATCAACGACGCTTTTCTGTGTAATGAAGAACATGATGAGGCATGTGATGTGGGAGCGAATAAAGAAGGAGGAAGGCGTTGAAACCCTAGTTCAGTGGTGGAAAGCTCATCATGCTGAGACTAGGGAGCTGCACCTGAAAATTGACGCCATTATGAACACTCTGGGTTTTTGTCCTCCAACCAGTCCTTCGTCTTCTTCTGGCGCTTCTCCGGCTAGAATTACAAATCCCCTCCTCGACGGTCGGCAAGGTCGTTTTCCAGAATTCCCTTATATTCTGCTCTGAGGGTCAATGGGGTCTAAGGTCTGTTTTATTTTGGTCGTTAAAGGGTCTGAGGTCTATTTTATTTTGGTCGTTAAAGGGTCTGAGGTCTATTTTATTTTGGTCTGTAAGGCTTACTGGATTATGGGGATATTGAGTAGAAATAGTATTGTTAATTTCCTGCATTATGGTCAATTATGTTATTAAGGCTTGCATCAACAGTAAGCTCGACATCAATGTAAGGGGTCTCAATTTTGGTAATTATGGTATTCTATTCTGTGATGGGACTTTTTTTGGTCTGTCAATTGACCTAAGACCAGAGAGATCAAGAGGTCATAGGGTCAACTGGTTATGGGCCCATTTTTTTTCTGATGTAACATTTCTTCTTTTTATATAATACAAAAATCTTCTTACTTATAGAAAAAAAAATGTTAATCTTTTACTTTTTCTTCATGCATAGATGTAATCATCAATCTTTTTCTAGTTAAATGAGTTGTTTACTAGTGTACATTATCCATGCATCAACTACCACTTATTTTTCATATTTTTTTTGGTATAATTGTTTATTTATAATTTAGAAAAAACATACTTACTATTCCACCCCAAATTCTAAAATATAAACACCTATAAATATAATTAGTATTAGTATTACTAATATACAGTGTTACACAGGTACGTGCCCCCAAGGGTAGGAAACGTGTTTCCACGTCCCCACATGTCTCGGAAACTTGGAAACTCCATTGGAAACGTTTCCCCCACGTCCCCGCTTGAAGGAAACTCAAGGAAACACATAAGGGAAACGTTTCCCTCCTAAAAATGGCGTCCCCACATTTCCTTTGACAAGTTTTTACCAAAAAATAAAAAAATTAAATGATAAAGGGCCACACTGTCCACTATTTCCCTTCTCAGTAGCCTCGATTTCATTTCGTTGTCCAATATGGTTGTGTTTCCGAATTTGTTTTATCAGTTATAGCTTATGTATAGTTGTATTTCATTTTATTTCACTTGATGTATTTTGTAAATTTGTATTAATCTTTAGATTATAAAATTAAAGACTTTACTGACTTATGCTCTAACTTTCAATTGTTATGTATTCTAATATAAATTTGGTAGTTCTCTTGATGAGGTCCCCTATGTTGAAAACCCCGATGTACCCTTGGACGTTTCCTAAAATTTGGGGTACTTGGGTAACATTGCTAATATATAATATATTATGACCAAATAAATAAATACCTTTCAAACTCTTCTCCACCTAAATCAAAGGTTTGCAAAGTTGATTATTTAGGTAATTCTTTTCCAGTTAAAATTCAGAACCATATTTAAAATAAAAGTTTTATATTTAAGCTCTCAAATCCTGAAATTATAAGAAAAGGTCGCCGTGCTCCAAAGTCCGTTTAACGCCGTCTGCATGTACCAAGAACAAAAGGTGGCCGTGCTTCAAAGTCCGTCAGCAGCGTATGCCTCTACCAGAAACCAAAGGGCCTGAGCGATCGAGAAACCCCGCGACTGCGATTTCGATTCTTACATATTAATCCTTTTTAATTGCTGAATAGTGAATACATCATTGCGGTTCGGAAATTCAGGGGTCGAATGGGATACTCTCCAAAAATACATGCAGCAAAATGATTTCATATAAAATTTGTAATGAAAAATCATATGTAAAATTTGTAATAAAGAATCACAGAGGTTCTCAACAGCAAACAAAGTTTACAAACAACGTGTAGTTTGCACTCCATTTAACATCAAATCTAAATTTGATCTGCGAAAATGAAATGAATCTGCTCCTGCATTCAAAGCAAAGCGAATGGCATAAAGGGTAGAGCCAACAGTCATTGTGAATGAATACAGAAGCAGGGGGCTTCACCCCGTGGAATCATCCGTGACAGTCACAGATGGTTGAACCTCAAATCCAACCGCCTCAGATTCTTCAGTTGGGTCATCTCCTCTGGAATCGTTCCATTCAGTTTATTATTGGACAGATCCAGAACTTCCAAGCTATTCAAAGCTCCAATTGACGATGGAATACTCTCGCTCAAATTGATTGCTTGCCATCGTTCCATTCAGTTTATTATTGGACAGATCCAGAACTTCCAAGCTATTCAAAGCTCCAATTGACGATGGAATACTCTCGCTCAAATTGATTGCTTGCCAGGTTCACATACTTTATTGCCCCCATTTTCTGAAATAGATTGCTTGCGGCCCCAGTGATTTTGTTGTTGGAGAGATCGAGAGATGTATACAGAGAAGGAGCAGCAGGCTCCCAGTCATTCAATCTCATTGAAATACAACAACCAGACAGTCGCAGATCAGTCAAATACTTCGAGTGTGTAATCCAGTGAGAGATGGCGCCAATGCTCAGATTATGGTAAGACATCAAGAACTTCGAGGGTCAGTTTTGGTCCAGGGTCAGTTTTGGCAGTGTGTTGGATTGAAAGTTGGAGGCAGAACTAAATACAAAGATAATGCAGAATATTAATTAATGGCGTCAATGTTCAGCTAATTGTAAGAGAAATCAAGAACTTTCAAACCAATGTTATGGGCTAGCTCTGGTAATGCCGGATTGAAAGTTGGAGACAGAAATAAACACAAAGATTATGCAGAATGAGCTACAGCTCTTCAATCTTTATTGATAACTAATCATTATAAAACAAATCTGAATTTATATTTAAACACTGAATTTGTATTTAAACACTTATGGAAACACTAAAAAATGTAACCTAACTTTTAAAAATGCTGTTGCATATTTTATTAACTGAACTTCTAAATAATAACAAAAACAAAAGATAAAGCTAATAGAATTAATTACTATTTCTAACCTTGCATATTTTATTAACTGAACTTCTAAATAATAACAAAAACAAAAGATAAAGCTAATAGAATTAATTACTATTTCTAACCCGGATAAGCTATTACCAGAGTTTACTATTTCTAACACTGATAAGCTATTACCAGAGAGATTGAGGAAGATCATGTTATATAACGCTGGGGATCGAGGAAGGGTGCCAGTGAGCTTGTTGTTTGAGAGATCCAAGTATTCCAGATATTCCATATCAGCCAACGATTCAGGGATGGTACCACTGAGCTTATTGTTTGAAAGGAAAAGAGAATCAAAGGAGTGAATTCTCTCCAAAGGAATTGGGTATTTGGCCTGTAAAACCGTTGAAGGATAACTGAAGCGAGCGGAGATTTGGAAGAGTGCCTAACCAGGCCGGAATGGAGCCACTTAGATTGTTTTTTTGATAGAACGAGGATGTGAAGATTGGAGGAATTGGGGAAAACAGGGAGATTTCCTGTGAGTTTGTTTTGGGATAAATCTAGGTAATAGAGGGATGTCAAGTTCTGGAACGAATCTGGGATAGGCCCTGTGAGTGAATTTCCATTCAAGAAGAGTTTATCTAAATTATTTTTCAACAAGCCAAGCGATTCAGGAATGGTTCCGCTCAAGCGATTATTACTTGCCAACATCTCTGAAAGCCTAGACAGATTTCCAAACGACCAAGGAATGTTACCTGTTAACAAATTGTCTGATATATCCAGAGTGCTTAACATTGTCATGTCTCCCATTGTGTCTGGAATGGAACCCGAGAGCAGGTTGCTCTTTAGGGTTAAAGCTGACAAGCGACTCAGATTTCCTATGCTTGACGGAATGGATCCGGTGAGCCCATTGGAATCCAAGTACAAAGCAGTTAAATTCTTCAGATTCCCCATGGATTCTGGAATAGAACCCGTAAGTAGGTTTCCCGAGAGAGATATATACTGTAAACCCTGCAGACTGCCGATGGCTGAAGGAATGGAAGTCGTGAGATTGTTATTGTCCAGAGATTAGAAATAGAAGATGGGATTGATCCGCCGATTTTTTTCCATCTGCAAACATAAAACTTCTTGAGATAAGAGAGGTTACCAATGGACTTTGATATAGTTCCAGTCATGTATTCACTGCTGTTGCGTGGATCTGCATGGAGAATGAGGTTTATCACTCGACCGCTGTGGGTATCGCAGAACACACCGTTCCATCGGCAGCAATCGTTGCTCGTCCATGATTCAAGAACTCCAGTGGGATCTTCAACTATGCCTGCTTTGAAATCTGATAATGCAGCCCGATCTTCTTCTGCACATTCTGCGTTTTGCCCTAGACATGATGAGCTTAATGAAACGATGAACAATAACATAAATAGTAGTACTTAGCCTGCCATTGCTGATCTGTGCTTCTCCATTGCATTAGGCAACAGGAAATCACAGAGAATAAATCAAAGAAGAAATTCGTAGGCCAAATCCTTCGCTTTATTTCAATATAACGACTTGAATTATGCAAGGATAGCCGAAAATCGAGACACAATATTCCTCAACCTCTGTATATAACAGACTGGGGTGTTGAGTTCGACGTTGGGATCGAGCTAATTTGTAAGAGTGCCATTGAAATTGGCATGCAGCTTCGAGTTCAGATTAAGATCACATGCCTCGTTTTTAGAATGAAACAAGTAGTTATATCGTTTTTGGAAGTTTTTAATTTGTGAAATGAAATTTTACATTAGTAGGAAACTCGAGCAGAGCGTGCCATGCAAAGTAAAATCTCCACGTTCAAGGTTGACCGTGGTGCAGTGGTAAGAGGGCAAGCAATATGTATCTGTCAGTGGTAATAAATCGTACAGGAAACTCGAGTGGAGCCTCGGGACGGTGCCATGCGAAGTAAAATCTCCATGTTCAAGGGGACGTTGCCATGCGAAGTAAGTAAAATCTCCATGTTCAAGGTGGTGCAATGCTGGGTGCATAATCAATTTAAAAGTTAAAGTGATATGAATTTTAAAATTTGATTTAGATTTTAATAAATAATTTTGATGTTTGGAATTGTGATTGAATGAATCATTTTTATTGAGATAGGTAAAATTCTGAAATTAAATTTATTTTCTCATTTCTATTGATTTAACGTATTTATTTTATAAATTTTATTTATAAATAGGTAAAATTCTGAAATTAAATTTATTTTCTCATTTTTATTGATTTAAAGTATTTATTTTATAAATTATATTATAAATAAAATTTGATATTCACATATTTATATTTATGTCGATAAGACATACTTATTTTAATACATGGATGGGAGTTGTATGTTTTTAATTGTATTTATGAATTTGGTGGTCATGATTTCATAATGAGGAATATTCATAATCGTCTCCATCAAACTAATGGTGGAGATTTGATAGCATAAATTAGCATAAATTCCTTGCAAGTATTAATACTTAAATGTAGGTTACTTGATTTAATTAATGTTGATTAATGAATAACTATATCTATCATAAATGTCGACCACTTTACTCCAATTCTGCCATGTGGTTACTTCTTTTTAATTTTTTGAATGATTTTTTTTTTAAATGCAAGTGGAGTAGGAAAATGGAAAAAAATATTTGTTTATATAATTTTTATTATTATTTTATTTAAAAGAAAAATGAAAGGAAATGGAGAATGGACAATTACTATCCGTGGATCGCTACAGCGCTCTATATATTTTAGATTGGAAAAAGTGTTGGGTTGGTTTGAGCTAACAAGTAGTTGGTCAAATCAATCTATGATCCATATCAAGAAAGACAAATTGTTAACATTTGTTAATTCATCTTTACAAGTGTAAATCATGTAGAATTCAAGGCCTCTAAAGGGGAGCTAAAAAAAAATTAAGTTTAAAGGTAAAAAATAATAAAATCACCCAACAACATAAAATTGAACAATAGATTAGCCTATGGTTTGGACCATAGATTAGTTTGACCAACTCTCTAAAGAAGAAGATTCAAATTGTTGACAACTTGCTAATTAATATTTAAAGTGTCAACCATGTAGAAATTAAACCCATTAAAAGTGAGCTAGTTAAGATAATTTCAATTGCTAGGATCACTTTAGTATATGGATGAAAGAGATCTAATTAATAGTTGTTTACTCATTGTCTCAATTTAATCTGTCATTTCAAACTACTAGCATAGATCCATCTTAAATCGAGATCTAACAAGCAATGAGGGATCAAATTTATTTATGTATAAATTGTTGTTTGATGTCTAAAAAAATTAAGATAAAAAATTAAACGTCAATAAATTACACTTTAATAGTTTTTTGTAAAAAATAAAATTGAGACAACGTTCGATCTATTTTTTTTGTTATTGTCATGTACATTATATGACAACATCTCCCCCATACACCTTATGACTCTCAATGCAATAATGTGTTAGGTAACTTTTCTTAAATGATATGTTAACAAATATACATCCTTAAACTTAAGCTCACCAAACAAACAAAACACATTTTAATGAGAAACCTAAGTCATCCACTTATCTCTACACATCCAAACAGTGTATTGTCATTGTCCTCATATTATTGTAAAACATATAAACATCCCACAACAAAATATTTAAAATCAATTATATTTAGAAGGTCTTTAAATCCAAAAAGTAAATATACTTCTACCACACATTACCAATTACTTTTTTTTGTTTTTTCAATACAATCCCATGCCCACTTACATTTCCAAAACCTCCTTCCACATTGATTTGAAAAGCTTGCACAAACATATTTCGTCACAGTGAAAAACTTGGACAGACATGTTATCCACACATTTCTTGTCAATCTGTCGATTGATTAGGATGTACCTTAAATCATTTAAAAGCCAAAAAGCCAGATTTATAAAGTAATGAGAGAAAATAAATTCAATATTAAGCGATAAAAAAGATTCTCATATTTTTCTCATACAAGGATAATATGATATATGTTTAAACATAATTGTTTTATCCATATGATCCCTATAGAAAGATAAATTTGAAAAGTTTCAAATAATAACAAATCTTTCTAGTTACTTGGTTCCCTATTTTTATTGATTCTGATTTCCAGGATAACAAATTCCATCGAGCTTGAACGAAATGCCGATAACCCAAGTAAACCAAAGTCATTGTTCTATAGCTATTCGGCTTCAACTTGGGGTCTTTCCATCCATGTGTTGAAGGTTTAGTCACGATGAAAAAATATCTTTGGATCTCCATAGATCTATGATTTCTCTAATTGGAAAGATTTCTCTAACCTTTAAAACATTATGTGTGCTATCTTGGAATCAAAAATGTGTTTGTCTTTTATCATTTCACATCCAGATTACGAAAAGGTATGATATTCCTGAACCATGGTATTGATGTCTTTCAGTGAGAAACCCAGTTATTTTTTTCCTTGTTGAGTCAAATTTTAGGTCTAAATAGTGATAAGTCAATCATGAAAGTTATGTTAGGTTTCCTTCTGCAAGTAATTTCACCCGAGTCACAGTCGAGTCTGGTGTGTTGTTTTAATTTTGATAAATTCCTAGTTGAAGTGATTCATGTCCACTTGGTGAATTTCCATGAGTTGAAGCATTTCAGATATCAATCATATCTCCTGAACCTGTTCTTGTGTTCAAATATTTCGGAATCGAAGTTTCTTGGTACCATCTTTTCTCATGACCTTCCTAAACATGTCAATATGTTTGATTTCACCCATACAATCATGGCTAAAGTTTATAGAATTATTTTTAATGCTGAATTGCCCCGCATGTTAGAAGAAATGAATGAAAATTTGCAACCTGCAACAGAAGGCCAAACAGGTGATTGGTTCTTGTATAAAGAACATACTATAATTAGACTGAATGGTTTTACTGGACCACCATATCTGTTTCCATCCTTTTTAACACCAAGGGTTTTTGCCTTACAATTTATTAGACAAAGGTTGCATTCAGAAGAAGAACATTTCGATGTTTTCAAAAAACCATCAAATGTGAAATTCCCTCTTAAAGTTGTTCTATTCATCATTAAGACTAAGGGAGTCCTATCTGTAGTAGAAAAATTATTGAAGATCATGGATTTCCAAGAGGTTGAAAGGATTAATTATGATCCTCATCAAATTATATCGCAAAGGAGACAAAAAATAGAAACAATGCTTTTGATCATCAAATAGTACAAGGATTAAAATAAATGGCAAATTTATTCAAATTTGAACAAGATAAGAAAGAAGTGAATATGGAACAAACATGCAATTTGGCAATGTTGGTTCAGACACCAGCTAAATCTGATATCACCAATGAGAGAAGTATTTCAGAAGTTGATAGTATGGAATTCGATGAAGAAGTTTCAAGCAAGAAATCAAAAGTGGAATGACCGAAGGAAATTATTAGTATGGAGGAACGATATTTAATTGTTCCAGAAAAAACTACTTGATTTCACAGCCACCTACAAGTATGCAACAATATTTGTTTTCATAAATAAACGAATCTAGAAGTAACTCTCAGTATAAGTCCAGATTTGATGTCCTTCCACAATATGCAGAAAAGAAGAAGCAGTCTTTGGAAGAAACTCAAAAATTGTACCCTCAAGTAAGAAGGTTGGTAGAACAAAAAGTTTCACTTCTTACAGTTACGGATCCAGGAAGAAACACTATAAGGTTTGCAGTGGTGAACGATGAGAAAATTTCTGAAATGAAAGTTAACCTTGATGTGATCAATATACTCAATCAGATTCAATTGCATAAACAAACAGGAGATGTCTTGTATTATGATTTATTGCAATCCACTTTAAAAAATTCTAAATTTTAGTCTATAATAGCAGAGCTGGAGAGTCAATTAAGGAAAGAGAAGGAAGAAAACAAAACAAATTCAATCCATATTAAAAGACTACAAATAGACCTTTTGATCGTGGGAGTCAATCCAGGGAATAGCCAGTGTACCAAAAGGATCCTTGATGAAAAATAAAATACCATTGAAATGCTCAAGAAAAAATTGAAGGTGCCAAATAATCAACATGTGCAATATCCAGAGTTGACAGCATTACAACAAGAAAAGGAATCCATATATCAAGAAATGATGGATTGCAAAGGTAAAATGTTAAAGTTACAAGATGAAAAGCATGCTTGGGAAAAAGAAAGGATTGAATTGTTGTCACAAATTCCAGTGTTGAATACCAATCAGGTTGAAACGGTGCAAGTGCCAGAGAATCCAAGGGATCAATCTCTATGTACGGATGAAGGACAAGTGGAAAATTCCTCCATTGAGGAACTGACCAGTGCTATGTCACAAATTATTCTAAAATATGTAGAGATAGAAGAGTTGAAAGCAGAAAACCAGAAGTTGAAACAAGAAGTAATTCAAAATTCTGGAGAAAAGAAAAAGGCTTTGAGTGATAGAAATCAATTGCAAAAGAATGTTGATGAATTAAACAATAGATTGATAGGTCGACTTCCATTACAAGGAGATAAACACCTTATATGGGATGAGATATCCGTGGAAGTCACCAAATTCTCGTCTTATTTGAATTTTATAGCAGATAAAGATGTTATAGCAAACATATCTCTCTAGAGGTTAAAGTGGCAAACGAGACATTATGCAAAAGGCCTTCAGAAACAGCTCAATTGAATACAGTCATATTTTTCAACACTCTAACCCAATTAGATATGAAGAGTTTTGGAATCAAATACAGACCATCAATCATCATTTTTGCAAGCATGATCGTGTTAAAGAAGTAGAAGACATGGCGCAACAGATGGTCCTTGAAGTTCAAAATTTTAAGGAATTATTTCTGGGGCCTTTTGAATATGGTCTACCTTCTTTTTGGAGTGACGATGGAAAATTAATGACTCAAGAAAATTATCACAGTTTGATAGTATAGGCTCGTATGGATCACTCAAAATTTGAAGGTTTAGTCAAAGGGTTAACTGGAAAAACAATAATTGATAAATTGACCGATGATTTTGAAATACTTGAACAATTTATAATGATTAAGAAGGATCTTCCAGATGTACGTTACACGGAATGCATAGAATTGGATGTGATGGTGAAATAAATGATGGATTATGAAATCCCAACTAAAGAGCAATGAAAAATTGTTGAAAAAAATGGGAAAAAAATACAGGTTATATCAAGAATGAATATTCATATGTCTTAATTTTAAATGACGTTGTGGTTCCTTTGTTAACTGCCCGAGTGTTACAGCAGCCCAAATCAAAGCAACACTATAACATCTTGGTCAAAAACAAAACAAATTTTCTTGAAGTTTAGAGATTTCTTTGAAATTTATTTATTTAGCGAAGAATTCAAAGAAGATTTTGTATAAATTTTGATTTTACGAAGTAATAGGGGTTGGATCCGAGAGAAAAAAATACAATGATGTAATATTTTTTGAAAACTTTAATGAAGAGAAGAAGTACAAGTCTATCGGAAACAGAGATTGATATGTTGTCACTTTCTTCAGTCTTCTAATTTCTTTATTGTGAATGTATTTCGTGTTACACCATCTTATCGCTTTGCCTCATATTTGACTGTAATATGTGAGTTAGAATTCATTTTATATGCTCTGATTCACACATTTAAATATTGTCAATGTTCTTTCTTCCAAATTAATGCACAATTCGTCCTAATTAGATGCTCTTTTTGTTTTCCAAGAAGAAAAAGAGCCTCTTGCTATTCATATTATGAATCAAAGAAACTACACATATTCTTGTCCATAAAATTCAATGATCATGATAATCATTTGTTACATGTGAAACATAATTGTCTCCCAAATGGCCACTATTCCCAAGTGATCTTTCCCGACTTCCGACTTCCAACAAGAAGGATCAGTTGCCCCTTCATTTAGTAGATAATTGTGAACACCTATATCCAACAATTCACGTGTATCCAGAATGATCAACACAAGAAAGATTGTCTGACCCTTCTTGCAGTCTAGAACTATTATGAAAATAATGTTGGGCAGAAGAAGGGTCGACCGCCCCTTCATTTATTAGGGATCTATAACAATATTCAACCTACGAAGGCTAGGCCGTCAATTCATCTATATCCAGAATGGTGAACACTGAAAAAATACTGAGCACAAGAAGGGTCAGCCGACACTTCATTTAAGAGAGAAATGTAAAAATATTTAATCTACGAAGGCTGGGATGACAATTCCCAACTTTTGACTTCCACAATAAATAGTAGGGATTGGTACATTGGCTAAGTTATAACATATAAACAATATTTATCCTGACTTGTGACAATAAGGATCGGTCGCCCCTTCATTTAGTAGAGAAGTGTGAACACCTATATTCAACAATTCACCTGTATCCAGAATGGTGAACACAAGAAGGAACGACCAACCCTTTTTGCATTCTAGAACTATTATGAAAAGAAATGGGAAGAAGAAGGGTCGGTCGCCCTTTCATTTATGAGTGAATTGTGCAAATATCTCGAAGTGGGGTTTTAAAAACTTTTAAATAATGCTTGTTTTTATATATTTTCATGATTTGCATGAGGCCTTGTTTTTCTTGGAAATACATTGTTTCCGCAATTCCGCAATACACATTTTTTATGAGTTCGAATTTCTTGATTCCGTATTTATGTAACCTGCAATGCAGATTGCGAAAGTCGGAAAGTGTTTGATCAATAAAAATCAGATTTTAGGTTCCGCCTTTCCGCATTCTGGAATGCAGATTGCGGAAAGCGAAAACCAAACTTTCAAAAAATAAAATTTGAACTCCTTTTCTGAACCCACAAATATATCGCAGATTGCAGATACCTAAATTCCTAAATTTCTTAGAAATGTTACCGCAATTCTACAATCCTGCAACCCGCAATGCAGATTGCGGGAAGATCGAATTTACAATCAAAATATTTCACTGGACCTTCCGGCATCACCCTGTAAACAGGTTGAAGTCTTACCCGAAGTGAATATGGGGGGTTAGAGAATCAAGCTTCTGTAACCGTGCGATCGGGACATTGGCTAAGTTATAACATTAAAAAAAAATTATCTTGACTACCAATATTTGACAAGAAGGATCGGCCGCCCCTTCGTTTAATAGAAAATTGTGAATTCATCTGTATCCAGAATGGTGAACAAAAGAAGGATCCGCAGACCCTTCTTGCAGTCTAGAACTATTATGAAGAGAATATTGGGCACAAGAAGTGTCGGCTTACACTTCATTTATGAGGGAATTGTAAAAATATTCAACCTACGAAGGCTAGGATGTCGATTCATGTATATGCAGAATGGTGAACACTGAAAGAATACTGAGCACAATAACGGTCGGTCGACCCTTCATTCACGAGATGAATGTAGGCACAACAAAACCCCTTTCACTGGCCCCTTCAGTGGGGTTACAGAATCAAGATTTTGTAACCATGGCGATGCGCAGATGTGGCTAACATATTCACTTAACATTCTATATAACATCTACTAACGGGATAGAATAACAAATGACTTCTCACTTCACAACTATCGCAGTATACATAACCCTTAGCTACGAATTCATCAAACTAAGTGAATACCCTTTGTTAGTTCGCAACTCCCTTTTTCTACTTTATTTGGGGCTGACCCAGGTTTTGCGAGGTTCTTCTATCTTTAGTCCAACAAAATCCCCTTCACTGGCCCTTTCAGCATCAACCTGCGAGCAGGATGAAGTCTCACTTGAAGCGAAGATGGGCAGTTACATAATCAGGTTTTTGCAACCTGGTGACGCGTGGTGAAGATGCACACCTCGCTCAACATCTAATCTGCAGATCACTCCTTAGCATGTATCTACGCAACTGCATTCCTCGACAACCTATAGGCTTCATTGATTTGGTGTTACTGCACAATTACATATGACCATTCACCATAATATAACAGAATAATTATGTGATTGTACACTATGCAGTTTTTTACAATACATACTTCGTTGAATTATTGTTATTCCTTTGACTACGCAACTACGATTCTAACTAAACAACTGTGCATTTAGTATATTCAATACAACCCCACAATGTTCATGCATGCAAGTTCTTATACATAGCACATCATTTCCATCCCCGTTCGTTCACATTTTAGCATATTCAAACATGTGTCCAATACTTAACATATTATTTTCATCAACATACAAGTGAAAATACATATAAAATCATGAACACACATAAATATGAAATAACTCAAACACAGTCGCACAACACAGATATTTACATGGTTCATCCTCCATATGGGAGATACATCCACGGGAACTGTTGTTTCTATTAATGGGAAGGGTTAACAGTTCCAGTCTGCGCACATAGCTGCAGACTCTTCTCTACAATAGGGCTCTACACACACAACTGCAGAACCTTTTTCCTATCATATATCTCTTAGCATAGATCTTACAATCGTTTCTTCAATATCTATTCTTGCCTAACAAGATCTAAACCTTCCATATGCAAAATTCCCCCTTTTATAGAAAGTTCCTGAAGGTCACATCTTTACAATAACTATGGGCCGAAACCCCGTAGTACCCTTAAACCCAAAATGACACGGTTCTCCAAAACTGGTCCACTTGGGATGCGCCCAACAGGCCCCTAACACTCACATGTTGAATTCTCACCCAAAGCAAATATGGGGGGTTAGAGAATCAAGTTTCTGTAACCATGGCGATCAGGACATTGGCTAAGCTATAACATAAAAAAAAAAATTGTATCCCGACTTCTGACATCTGACAAGAAGGATCGGTCGCCCCTTCGTTTAGTAGAGAATTGTGAATTCACCTGTATCCATAATGGAACTTCGAGAGGACCACAAATGTCACTATGAATTAATTGCAAAGGTTCTTTAGCACGGCAAGCTTTACCTTTATCAAAATTTTATCTATGATGTTTACTAAGAACACAACCTTCACAAACACCATTAGTAGACGAAATATTAGGCAATCCAAGTACCATCTTAGTTAACATTTGCATTTTACCATAATTCAAATGACCTAATCTTTCATGCCATAATTTACTTAGTTCATCAGCATGAGCAACATAGGAATAAAAATGTTGTCTTTTAGTTGAATTAAAACCAGGAAATTTATAGAAACCAGCAGTATGATCAATAGGACCAAAAGAAACTACTTTGAAATTTTGATTGATATCTTTAAGAACATATTTATCAGGCCAAGCTTCAAATTTAAATCATTTTTGACATGCACGATAAATAGAAAGTAAGTTGATGGGTATATTTTCAACATGAAAAACATCTTCCAATTGACCATTAGCAACAGTAACATTACCATAACCAATTACAGAAAGTTGTTTACCATCACCTATAGATACTTTCTGAGATGTATTTTTATTATTGTCATAAGATGTAAATAAAGAAGCATTACCAGTCATATGTTTAGAAGCACCGGAATCCATTATCCATTCCACATTAGAAGAAGAATTACTAAAAGAAATAACACAAGCACACAAAGCTATATGTGATTCATCATAACCATTCTTCGTAGCCTTAGCCTTTAAACGTTTCAATTTAAAGCAATTCTTTTCAAGATGGTTAGTTTTACTACAATGTTTACAAGGAGGATACACTTTCTTCATCTTACTATTGTCATTATGTGCATTAGAATCATTACCAGAGTTATTAGTAGGATTTGAAGTGTGTGAATGAGAACCTTTAACATTATTAAAACTTCTCTTAGGATTCTTATTATGTGCCATTAGAGCTTTATTAGGTGAGATTTGTCCTGAAACAATTAACCTTTCTTGCTCATTTATCAATCCTTTACAAAAATCATAAAAAGTAGGTTTTGTGGTATTTGAAGACAATTCAAGAGCTCTATTCCTAGTTTAGATGAACATATCAAAACAAGATGGCAATTTTTGTTCTACAAGAATTATAAGAGTAGTGTCTGTTTTCTTGTAATCTTTACCACAATTATTTAATTTTTCATTTAAGGTTTTCACTTCAGCAAGATATAATTCTACTCTTTCAAATTTAGTAGGATCTAGCTCAAAAATCTTCTTTTCAAGGTAATAAGCAGAAACATCATCAAATTTATCAAATAAAGAAGCAAGAATTTTCCATACCTCAATTGAGTTGTCTTCTGCCTCTATACTTACCTGAAGACTATCTAAAACTGTTTGACCAATGATCCCTCTTGCTTGATCACATTTATCTTCCCATATAGCCAAATCTTGAGAATCAACAGGTTTCGTGTGTTCACCATTAACAATCCTACATAGATTCTTACTCCTGAGAACATCAATCATTTTTATCTTCCATGCAAGATAATTAGGACCAACAAGTTCAGGAACATAAGCTACTTTTGAAGTCATAATGATAGAAATATTGACAAGAAATCCAAATGCTAGAAATGACAAGAGAAAAAAAGTGAATAATAGAAAACTGATACACTTTACCGTACTAATCTAAATATGTAGAAACACAGTTATAGAAAACAGTAAAGGAAAATAACTTTTACTTACAGCTCTTTTGAAAAAAATGCCAAGAAAAGTCACCCGCGGGTCTGCCAATAGGAAACTAGCGAATAAACACTGATATTCGCGGGTTCTACACGGAAAAGGCCGCAGTTACTCGCGGGCTTACAGTAGAGTTAGTCGCGGATTCACGGGTGTCTGTGTACTAAAGTCGCAGCTGTGCCGAAGCACTCGCAAGTCTCTGCATAGGAGGGTAGCGAGTAGACTGAATTAAACATGAGTAAGAAGTGAGAACAGTCGCGAGTATGACGTAGCATACGTGGGTCTTCTCACTGAAATTCGTAGGTCTGCAGTATACTCGCAGGTTCGTAGTAGGAATAGTTGCGGTTAACCGCGAGTTATGTGAATCAATGGTTGTGAACGTCAAGTTTGAGGCCGAAAACAATGTTGAATCTGCGAAGACGGAAACCTGCACAAATTCTACCAAACTTGGAAGAAAACTATTGTTTTGACAACCGAAATATAGATCTCCTTGAGGAGAATCAGAAATCATATAGGTCTACAAAAAAAAATCAAGAAACCCTTGAAAAATTTCTGCAAAAATCTACACAACAAGGTTAGGGTTAGAAAAAACACTTCAGAAACATACCCAGATCTGAAGAGAAGCCTAAAGGATACAAGATAGAAAGCCAATCTACAAGAAATAAACAACGCCCAAATGATAAAATATTGTTTTGAAAGCCCTAGAAGGTGCTAAATCATATCAACCTCACTCTGATACCATGTTAGAGATATGGATCTAGCTAAACTAGCTTACCTATCTATGCAAAACAATAATATGTCAACAATAAGTACAAAAAAAGATAACAAGATAAAAGAGTACACCAGATATACGTAGTTCACCCAATTGAGCTACATCCACAGGAAGGTATTCTTCTATTATCTCCAGAATATCTCCCTCAAGCTTGCAAGAGAGCAATGCCAATAACCCCAATACAATATAGCAATACTTGTGTGAATAAGTAAAAATCATGATTAGTGATGTGACTCCCTTGACTCTATTATATACTAAGAGATGAGGAGGAATTACTCTCACATATTACATGTGGAATAATATAATTCTCCATAATAACATCTCTTTATATAATAATGAATATCAAGAGTATATTTTACCATAATGAATATGGGATATAATATATTACTCTTTTACATAAGATTGTGGATATCTTCCGACATAATATAAAGACATTATTACCTTCCAAGGAATATAAAATATTCCAACATATTGTTGTTCAGTAGAAGAAAAGAGAGATACTGGAGCAAGAGATCTTATAAACTCATTGCTCAAGGAAGAAAAAATCCCTTGTGTGACATAGGAACAAGATGATGTATAATTTTTCCCAAATCCTTGGACGACTACCAATAACATTATATGCACCTTCAACAAGAAATCATTTTGGAGGTGTGTCACCTTTTAAGATACAAATTAACTTTGACATTCATTAAATTGAAGGCTAGATAGACATAGATGATTTGGATAGATGGTTAACTCTATTAGAGGGTTATTACTCTATTAAAAAAAATCGTGGGTACCCCACCTATGATAAGGATGCACTCCATTTTGTAGGCCTTCCACCAATGGAAACAATACATTCTCAAGAAGGAGATTATCATCCACATTTATCAGAAATGCTTATAGATCATGCAAACATAGGGAAAGTTATAGAATGACCTCCATCATAATTGGTACACATACTTGTAATAGTTTGACCTAAACATTAATACAACAAGTGTAACACAAATCAAGTTAGAAACTACTTCAACCGACCTCTAGTTGTGGCACTAACCATAATGCTCAACTCTTGTAGGCACAAGACCTCTAGGTGGGCGGAATTATATGACTTAGACCTTGGATTCACTATTACCTATTGAACATTAGGTGCATGTAAGGAAATATTAGATTTACATCTCTAGGATAATCATTTATGCCATCTAGGCCATCTTTGTGTTCCTTCAAGCTAGCATGAGAATGTGATTTGGGAAGTGCATTATAGTTGGGGGAGACAGGGATTTTCGGCATGTAGAAGATAATGGCAATGATGTAAAAGTACTTATACTATCCAAATCTTCGAAAAAATGTCAACATGTATATCTCATCATGCATTCTTATTCCATCGCCAAAATTTCCATTGAGAAGCAGGGGTTGTACACTCCTATACCTACCCTTGATAGCCCCTACGATTTTATCTCCGTGGACTAAATGTTAGGCCCACTTTTAACCAAGCATGGAAATGAGTACTTGCGGTTGTTGATCACTTCTTTAAGATGGCCATATTGACACTTTGTAAGAAGAGTATCGCAATAGAGGCCATTGCTAAGCTCTTCTTCGATCACGTTTGGCTTTATTTTAGGATCCCACAAGCCATTATTTTATATAGGGACAATAGATTCCTGAGTATTTTTTTATCCAACTTGTGGTTAATGTTGGACACCAAATTAACTACTTTCAATCCCCAAAGTGATATATAGGCATATCTTAAGAATGTACAACTCCAAACATCCACATACATGGGATGAGAGCCTTCCTTATTTTCAATATAACTACAATAGAACCATTTATAGTGTTATTGACCACAATCCTTTTTAGGTGTGCTTAGTGTTCCATCCACTGGCCCCAATTGATGTAGCTTTTCCCATTGCATTTATTGTTGGTTGTGAAGCCTAATCTTCTTGATTCAAAGGTCGTGTTTCATCCATGTCTGGATCCCATCCCATGATGGAGGAGTGTTGGGGGATTTACCCTCCACTATAGTCTCCATGGAGAGTCTAGGGGGGCGACTACATTTTGGGAACCCCCCCCTAGCGGGGGTTCGGGAGCAACGCCCCTATGGCGAAAATTTCGAAAGAAACAAATGCCTTGTAAAATGTTGTAATTTCATAGTAATGACTTGGTCAATAAGGGGTGATTTATGAGCCCATGGTTTGGGTATCCTGTGGTATTTTCCCATGGTAATCCCTCTTTAAAAGGCAGACATTGTAATATGGTTGTGTAATGTAGTATTGTAAACATATATATGATTGTGTGAGAGAGATTGTGAAGAGGAAGTTGCAACGGATGTGCTGCATGATGCAGGGGCATGAAGACAAGCAAGAGTTCCTAGAAGAAAATACAAAAATATTTACAAGCAATAGAGTTGGGTCTATTTGCTGGCATTTTCAAATTTCTGAGATAGGACAGAATCCAATAAAAGGATATTTGAATCCTTATTTGATTGTAATAACCTAAGTTAGTTTTAGTTAAGATATTTAGGGAGAATATCTTGTAAATAGAGAACCAGGCCTTCTATTGTGGATCTGATCTTTTGGATTTGTGTGTATAAGTGTTTTGTTTAAATCCGTAGAGAGGGATCGAGAGAGTAGATGGAGGGAAGATCAGAAAGTTAATTTTAGGGATGAATTGAAGAATTTTTTTTTAATTCCAGTGCAAAGATCAAATGCAAAGAATTCCAATCTATTCATGGATCTAAAGAACTTCATGACTGTGTGAATGTTGTGATTAGCTTTCCAGTTATCTTCTGAGAGTTGATTCTGTGTAAGTCAATTTAGGATTGTATTCACAAAACTCACTAATTATTTGATTTAATTAAGTGAATCTACCACTCCTTCGTCGATTCAATTGAGTTGAAAAATGGTGTGATCGACATCAATGAGTATCTAATAGTCAGGTTCATAACTTGTTATTACGCTATCCGAGGTTCAGTGAAGATGGAAGCATTGGACGCAATAGAGATAGGGTAGTATCACGATTTACAGTGATAGCTGCGCAGGTGATTGTGAAGATGAAATCACAAGATCCGTGGACTGTGAAATCGTATGCCAAGTATTGGAAATCATAGAGCTAAACAGATCAAAACCCTGACCTAGGCATGGCAGGTAACCAGAAATCATTTGCACAAAACGTAGTTAGAGGCAGAATCACGATTTTCTGTGACAGGTAAGTACTCCGGAGTTTTCATTTTCTTTCAATATAGATATTGAAACTCCTTAAAGATAAATGAATTTCAAATGAAACTGAGATTGATTTAAATCCCGAACTTAGAAAGATAATAGAAGGGTTTGAAAGGTTAAATTTAACCGTCGATACCCTGCATCCCTTGTCTGCGCTTATCCCTACACCATTTGTGGTATCAGAGCATAAAATTGTCACTAGTCAGAATCTCAGAACTAGGAGAAAGGGATATAATATGGCTTTAGAATGTGTGGAGGTCGTGGTGGTCGCAAAGAAAGGCCCATAGCTAATGCACAAGTAATAGAATTCATGGAGAGAGTAACAGCAAGGTTAGAATCCATAGAGTTAAGAACTCAAGGGAACAATTCAGAGGGAGATGTTAGTGAACCTGAGATTGAATCCCCAGATGAGGAAGAAGCTGTTAGATTGATTCTTGAGATGAGGTTCTTGAAAACTGTGTTTGGATCTTCTTCAAAACGTAGGCCTGAAGTCCCTGCTTATAAAGGGAATCTTAATCCAGAAGAATTAATTGACTGGATTAATGAGATGGAAAAGTTCTTTGATTATGAAGAAATGGCAGAAGAGAGAAAGGTCAAATTTGTTGTCACAAAGTTGAAGGGACATGCAACACTTTGGTGGGATGGAGTGTAGACAGAGAGGAGAAGGTTGGGTAAACAGCCAATTAGAAATTGGACTAGATTGGTAGTGAAATTGAAAGAGAAATTTCTACCAAGTGACTATTAACTTTCATTGTACAGACAGTTGCAGAATCTCAAACAAAGATTTCTAACAGTCAGAGAATACACAGAGGATTTCTATAAAGTCAACATCAGGGATGGACATATTCAAGACACTCAATAGAAGGTGGCTAGATATATAAATGGTCTCAGGATGGAGATTCAAGATGAATTGAGTATGATGTCTCCAAAGACAGCTGAAGAAGCTTATCAGATGGCACTGAAAGCTGAAGGAAAACTTCTAAGGAAGCAATCTACTAAAGGTAGGGGGCTTTTAAAGGAAAGGAAGGCCAAAGTGGTAGAGGAGGATCTACTGCACCTAAAAATGGAACTAGTAGCAGCTCTAAAGAGCAGGCACCTACATATGGTGATACTAGAGGAAGAGGAGGTTGGCCTAGAGGACAAGGAGGCCGAGGCAGAGAAAGAGAAGTTCGATGCTTCAAATGTAACAAAGTAGGACATAAATCCTATGACTGTCCAAAAAATGGTGGTACTAATCAGAGAAATGTTGTTGTTGCTCCAGTTGAAGGAGAAGAATGTCAGATTCCAGAAGCAGAAAACATACCAGAGTTAGGAGAATTACTGTTGATGAACAAAGTGTTACTGAAACCAGAGAAGGAAGCTATTGAGCCAGCTCAGAGGAAAAAATTGTTCAGAACAATATGTAAAGTTCAAGGGAAAGGTTTCCAGCTGATCATAGACAGTGGTAGCACAGATAATCTGGTATCCACTGAGGTAGTGGAGAAATTGAAGCTGAAAAGGATAAAACATCCTACACCTTATAAAGTGTCTTGGCTGCAAAAGGGACACCAATTGCTAGTTAGTGAGCAATGTGAGTTTGAGATGCAGTTGGGACAATACACAGATAAAGTTATGTGTGATGTGATGCCTATGGATGTGTTTCATATATTGTTAGGTAGGCCTTGGAAATATGACAGAGGAGCCATACATGATGGTAAGAGAAACACATACAGGTTTCATAAAGATGGTATTAATCATACATTGGTTCCAATGAAAGATGAGGGAGCCTCAATAAGTCATGGTCCAAAGGCATTATTGTTGAGTGGGAAAGAGTATCTACAACAAATTGAGGAAGGAACATTGAACTTTGCAGTAATTTGCAAACCAAAGGTAATTCTTACAAACACAATGATTTATGATTTGCCTTTAGAAATTCAAGACATGCTAAGTGATTATAGAGATATCATTGTAGATACTTTGCCTGGTGACTTACCTCCAGTTAGAAGCATTAGCCATCATATAGACTTGATTCCAGGAGCAAATTTACCAAACAAGCCAGCTTACAGGATGACTCCTACAGAAAATGAAGAGATCAGAAAGCAAGTGCAAGAATTGGCAGACAAGGGTTTGGTTAGAGAAATTATAAGTCCTTGTGCAGTACCAATAGTCTTGAGTCCAAAGAAGGATGGTGAGTGGAGAATGTGTACTGACTCAAGATCTATAAACAAGATAACAATCAGGTACAGGTTTCCTTTTCCTAGAATTGAATATTTGATGGATTGTTTAAGTGGAGCCAAGTATTTCACTAAGTTAGATTTGGAAAGTGGCTACCATCAAATAAGAATTAGGGAAGGAGATGAATGGAAGACTGCTTTCAAGACTAACGATGAATTGTATGAATGGTTGGTAATGCCTTTTGGCTTATCAAATGCTCCCAGTAATTTTATGATTCTGATGAATGAAGTACTAAAAGAATTTAAAGGGAAATTTGTAATAGTATATCTAGATGATATATTAATTTACAGTGAGTCCAAATAAGAACACTTAAGGCATTTGAAATATGTCTTACAGAAGTTACATCAGGAGAAATTGCTAGTGAATATAAAGAAGTGTACTTTCATGAAGAAAGAGTTAGTATACTTAGGATTTGTTGTCTCTGATGAGGGATTAAAAATGGATCTAGAGAAGGTTAAAGCAATCACAGAATGGTCTACACCAAGGAATGTGTTTGAGGTAAGGAGTTTTCATGGTCTTGCTAGTTTTTATAGGAAGTTTATAAGAAACTTTAGCAAGATCAATGCTCCTATTATTGATACTATCAAGAAAGAATAGACAACCTTTCAGGTGGACTGTTGAAGCTGAAAGAAGTTTCCAGTTGTTAAAGAAGAAGGTCACAAAGAAACCAGTCTTGGTTTTACCTGATTTTAACAAACCATTTCAGGTAAAGTACGATGCAAGTGGAGAAGCTATAGGTGCTATATTAAGACAAGATGACAGGCCTGTGGCATACTTTAGTGAGAAATTGAATGACACTAAAAGGAAGTATTCCTCTTATGATAAGGAATTTTATGCAATTGTACAAGCATTGAAGAAATGGAGACACTATTTGATGACTAAAGAGTTTGTACTCTATTCAGATAATCATGCATTACAGTTCATAATGCAACAGCCGAAGCTTAATAAAAAACATGCTAAGTGGGTAGAATATCTTCAAAGCTTTAATTTTGTATTGAAGCATATTAGTGGCCAATCTAACAAAGTAGCAGATGCTTTGACTAGGAAAAATCTGTTGATACAAGAAAGTCAAATTCAAGTTTTAGGCTTTGAATTTCTTAAAGAGTTATATGAAGATGATGCATATTTTAAGGAGGCCTTTACAGCATGTCAAAACCCTGTTTTGATGGACAGTAGCAAGTGGTTGGAATATTCCCTGCAAGAAGGATTATTATTCAAGAAGCACCAGCTGTGTATACCGAGTTGTTCCATGAGAGACAATTTGATCAAGGAGAAGCACAGTGGAGGACTTGCTGGACATTTTGGGGCAGACAAGACTTTTGAACAATTGACTCATTTCTATTTCTGGCCAAGGATGAGGTCTGAAGTAGAGAGGTATGTAAAGAATTGTAAAAATTTTCAGTATGCAAAGGGGAAGAGTCAAAACACAGGACTGTACAAACCATTGCCTATTCCAAATAGACCTTGGGATATGATAAGTATGGATTTTGTGTTGGGTTTGCCAAAAAGTCAAAAGGGAAATGATTCAATATTTGTAGTAGTTGACAGATTTTCAAAGACGGCCCATTTCATTCCTTGTTTTAAAACTAGTGATGCTACACATGTCGTAAACTTTTTTTTTAAGGAGATTGTAAGCTTGCATGGGCTACCCAAAAGTATTGTTTCGGATAGAGACACTAGATTTCTTGGACATTTCTGGAGAACACTGTGGAAGAAGCTTGGCACTAAACTTAGTTTCAGTTCTGCATATCACCCACAGACAGATGGACAAACTGAAGTTGTCAACAGAATTTTAGGTAATCTTCTGAGGAGCCTTATGGAGAACACCCTAGCAATGGGATCATGTATTGGCACAAGCAGAGTTTGCCTACAATGATTCTCCTAATAGAAGTACAGGTCAAAGTCCATTTTATATCGTTTATGGAATGCATCCCAGAGGAGTATGTGAGCTAAGGGATTTGGGTGAAACAGAGTTCAGAAGTGCCAAGGGAGAAGACTTTGCCACAGAAATACAAGTGGTTCATGAACAAGTGAAACATAAATTACAAGATAACAGCATCAAATACAAGAACAGAGAAAATTTGAAGAAGAGGGAAGTTAATATTGAAGTTGGAGACTTAGTGTTGGCACACCTAAGGAGAGAAATATTTCCAAAGAGGGAGTACAATAAGCTGAAGTTGAAGAAGATAGGACCTTGCAAGATACTAAGGAAATTCTCTGCAAATGCCTATGAGATTGAATTACCTCCTAATGTTGGAATATCTCCAATATTCAATGTTGTTGATTTATCCAAGTATCAAGGAGAGGATACAGCTGCTGAAATGGAAGATGCTGAAGAACAGGAAGTTGAATGGGTAAAACAATTACCTATTAAAGAAACATTGAGCTAGAAAGAATATTGGACAAGAAAGTGTATAAAAAGACCAGAAAACAAGAATATTTCCAATATTTGATCAAATGGAAAGATCATCCAATTTCAGATGCTACTTGTGTGACTGAAGCAATGTTACAGAAGATGAACGGTTCAGTGAAGGAGCTCATGGACAGGAGCCCATGAATATTTTGGCCTTGGCAGTCTGATGCAGGGGCATGAAGACAAGCAAGAGTTCCTAGAAGAAAATACAAAAATATTTACAAGCAATAGAGTTGGGTCTATTTGCTGGCATTTTCGAATTTCTGAGATAGGACAGAATCCAATAAAAGGATATTTGAATCCTTATTTGATTGTAATAACCTAAGTTAGTTTTAGTTAAGATATTTAGGGAGAATGTCTTGTAAATAGAGATCCAAGCCTTCTATTGTGGATCTGATCTTTTGGATCTATGTGTATAAGTGTTTTGTTTAAATCCGTAGATAGGAATCGAGAGAGTAGATGGAGGAAATATCAGAAAGTTAATTTTAGGGAGGAATTGAAGAATCCTTTGTAATTCCAATGCAGAGATCGAATGCAAATAATTCCAATCTATTCATGGCTCTAAATAACTTCATGACTGTGTGAATGTTGTGATTAGATTTCCAGTTATCTTCTGAGAGTTAATTATGTGTAAGACAATTTAGGATTGTATTCACAGAACTCACTAATTCTTTGATTTAATTAAGTGAATCTACTACTCCTTCGTCGATTCAATCGAGTTGATCAAACAGAGTGATCGACATCAATGAGTATCTAATAGTCAGGTTCATAACTTGTTATTACGCTATCCGAGGTTCATTGAAGATGGAAGCATTGGACGCAATAGAGACAGGGTAGTATCACGATTTACAGTGATAGCTGCGCAGGTGATTGTGAAGATGAAATCACAAGATCCGTGGACTATGAAATCGTATGCTAAGTATTGGAAATCATAGAGCTGAACAGATCGAAACCCTGACCTGGGCATGGCAGGTAACCAAAAAATATTTGCACAAAACGTAGCTAGAGGCAGAATCACGATTTTCTGTGACAGGTAAGTACTCCCAAGTTTTCATTTTCTTTCAATATAGATATTGAAACTCCTTAAAGCTGAATGAATGTCAAATGAAACTGAGATTGATTTAAATCCTGAACTTAGAAAGATAATAGAAGGGTTTGAAAGGTTAAATTTAACCGTCGATACCTTGCAGCCCTTGTCTGTGCTTATCCCTACACCACTGCAGGTTGTATCCCTTTATTTTCTATATAGATTAATACAAGGACTGGTAATTTCTCTGTGGAAGTAGTGCATATTGGGTGAACCACGTATATTGGTGTATTTCTTGTATTGTGTTTATGTGTTTTATTTTTGCATGTTGGCGCAGATCTACTTCGACCAACGGTCACTCAGTTAAACACCAACAAAACCACAAGATACCGACCCAAAATGGTCTATCCCTTTCGGAAACACCTGCGAAGCGGATGAGGTCTCACCCGAAATACCTATGGGAGCTATAGGAACCAAATTTCTGTAGTAGTGACGGGGTGCGACAGAAACCCAACAACTTTAAAATTCTTAACCTCAATAGATATATTTACTTAACACTTTGCAGAATTCCATACATCTAACATCTTAATTAGCGGTGACATATATCCATTCACATACCATTCATACACATGTATCATCAATTATTCAGAAATATGCAGCTTATGACAATAAAAACAACACATCACAGGAAACATACATATTGGACACCAGATATAACATGGAAACCCAAATGGGAGAAAACCATGGAAGTGCTTTCTTTATTCATGAGTCACTGTCAAAATAAGCACTTCATGTTTTACACTGACTTATATATTTCTCTTTCTTTTACAATGGATATGCGCACACAACCTACAGATCATGCGGCTCTTCTCCTTATCATAGTCAATATCTTTGGCATACAAAACAGAGCTTACCAAAATATTGAACATCGATTAGCTAACTAATTCACTAATAGCCTAAAAAATCCCAACCTTTACATATTTACAGGGCGCACATAGCCTGCCACACTCCCACTACTCCACTACTCAACTACTCCATTAAAAAATGTAAGAGGACAAAATTCCTAACTAACTTACTTAACTCCGCCCTTGACATAGTCAAAATGCCCAATTTATTGGAATCTTGACTGCTGCGTCGGAGTTGACTCCTCTTCGTCGGGCCACTTCGTCTTGGCCCTTTTCACACCAAAATTATGCAAAAATTTACCCCAAAAAATTACATGGCCCAACACTGCATCTTATTTTATACTATTGTTATGCGATCTTGTTTTTCTAACATTTATATGGTAAGAATCCTCCCGCTCTTAGATCGAGGATGATAGAGTGGAAAAATTTGTTAAATATATCTATCACATCCAACAATAAGTTCAATTTTTTTTCACTAACCATAACCAATTTGCAAATTTATAGTCATTAGGTTTTAGGGGAACCCCTAGATATTTCACTCATTTATCAAAAGGTTCCACCTTCATAGGTAATGATTGAACTAAACTTATTTCTAATCCTGCACTTAGTCCATTGAACCAAATGCATGATTTGTTCATATTGATCTCCATCCTCATTTATTTATAGAAGGTGTTGAGGTTAAGTTTGTAAAGTTCAGTTCCCTCATATTACCTCTCCCAAAAAGAAGAATGTCATCCACAAACAAAACATGAGAAAATATCCATATCCCTTGCAACATTTATACCTCTTATAAATCCATCCATTTTTCCTTCTTCTCTCAATCTGCTAATCCCCTCTACTACTAATAAAAATAGGAAAGGTGACAAGGGGCATCCTTGGCTAAGGCCCCTTGAGGACCTAAAGAAACCTGAGGGTGGGCTATTAATAATCACCACAAAATCAGTTGACTCTATGTAACCCATTATCCAATTTATAGTTTGAAGATTCAAACATGTTTGCAAAAGAACGAACCTTAAAAGCAGCCAACTTACTTTATCATAAACCTTTGAGATGAGATTAATTTTCATAATTGTTGCAGATTTTTTTCCAATTTTTATTGAATGGATTGCCTCCTATGCTATGCCTACTACATAATGAAGCTTCCTATTAAAAATAAACCCAATTTTTCCTCTAATATAACATTAAACAAAGAATGCTTCAGTCTATTAGCAATTATCTTGGATATTGTCTTGTAAACAAGATTGCATGGAGATATTGGCATGAAGTCTTTAAAAGAAGAGGGGTCATTCTTTTGGGTATCAATGCCATGAATGTGGCATTCATTGCCCCCAATATTTCCAAAAGTTTTTTATTCTTCAACCACTCCTAGGAACTCTTCTTCCAAGAACTCATAGAAACCTACATAAAATTCAACAGTCCAACCATGAGGGCCAAGGATTTTTTCCTTTTTCAAATATTGTAGAATATATGTTAACTCATATTTGGTTACCATTGCTTCCAAACTTGCATTCATATATTCGTCAAAGAACTTGGGAAAGAGCTTCACAACCTTCTTTACTTCAGCGATATTTGAATAATATATCTCTTTAAATAGTGGGTGAAAATGTTGTTTACAAGCTAAAGCTAAATCATTGAAAGAGGTTATCCTTGAACCATCATACTTCTACAACTCCCATATTGTATTAACACTTTTTTTTGTGTTGCATAACTATGAAATCTTTTTTATTACTGTCTCCCTCTACTAGCCAAGTTGCTCTACTCTTGAGCCTCTACTCTACCTCTTCTATTTCTAAAAGCTCCTTATTTTTTCCTTCTAGATATTTCAATCTCACGTGCTCTTCTTTTGAGAAAACCCCACTAGAATGTTGCTCAAAAAGTTTGAGAAAATCATTCTCAACTTCTATCAAATCACATTGATTTTCCTTGGCCCAAGCTGCAACGAATTTCTTCACTTTTATCAAATTGTTTGAAAATTGTAGCATAGTAGATTCTCCAATTGATGACTCATACTTTTTCCAATTTTTCAACACCATATCTCTGCAACTTTCCTCTTATAACCATGTATGATTAAATTTAAAGTGTACTGGGGTTTTTTTATCCATCTCTTCATTCTGAAACAAAATTAGCATACAATAAAAAATACCTCCAACCCCTACCCAAGACTTAATCCTACTGGATTCCTCCACAAAAAATTATGATACAAGAAAATTGTCCAACCTTTTCAATGTTCCCACTCTACATATTCTAGCATTCCTCCATGTGGGAACTACATTAACCAACTCTACATTTATTAAACAAACTTCAAACAATTGAAAAAAATAATCCGCCAAGGCATCTGACTTGGATACCCCCCTCCACCAATATTCACAAGAATATAGAGTCAAGTTAAGGTCACCCTCAACTATCACATTTTGCCCAGCCAACTCCTGTTGGTTTATTAGAGTATCCCAGAACTGTTTTGTGTCTTTATAGGGGTCATACAAGTTCGCAATCTTGAATACCTTGTCTAACATTTTTTCCCTTCCTTCTAAAACAATACTTTCAAAAAGGAAATGAGTAGAAGAAACATCAAAGCTTTCATTCCATCTAGACACGAGACAACTAGATAACCCCTTTACATAAATGGAGCAAAAATTCCACTCCTTCAACGTAGTGGGTAGAATTTCGATAGCTTTTGACCTACACACATCATTTCTTCAAATAGGATAACATCAAGTTTGTAGACCATGAACAACATTTTGAGGGTGAGACTTTTGGGGCACCCCTTAACCCTCTTATATTGAGAGAGAGAAGGATCATGGGGGTACCACCTTTTGGGGTTTCTTTGTTCTAAGTACCTCGTTGCTTATTTCCTTCACTAGCCTCATATGATGCCTTAGAATTAGCTTTTTAGATAGTGACTTTCTCCCTACTAGGATAGGTTTTGTTGCTAACACTGCAAGTCCTCTCTTAAATCTCTCTCCTTCGTCAGCAAAAATGGTTTTTTTTACGTAAAGAGTAAGAGGAGAGAACTTGCTAATGTTGATTAGATCTAGGAACAAGGGGCGAGTCACCCAAAGAATTAGAGTCCCACCCACCCAACAAATTAGGCTCAGCTTGAGCCACTGACAATGAAGGGCACTAATAGGCTTCCTTGACCGAAAGGTGAGACCTAGGGAAGGGAGTTTCTAACACAATGTTTTTTTGGGTATAAGAATGGATATCTTCCTCTACAACATCCAACAAATTCAAAGGAGTAAAAGATATAAATTGCTTATCTTTACAAGCATATTCATTAGTCAAAATTGGAAGGGTGTTCACATTCCCAGGTGTACTGCTTGGATTCTTTTATTGTGAACCTTCAACTTCACCCTTAGATTTTATAGCATAATCAACATAAACCTTTGAAACATTTGGTATACTATCTTTGATAACTCAAACTTCTTAACCCAAACTTTGTGAAAACGGTTTCCCTATTTTGTGTCATTGCCTTGCACTCCCTCCAAAGGTGATCGAATTTGTGTCATTTTGAACACGAGAAGGGGATATTCCAATAATGCAAACTTTGAACCAAAATTGATTCTCTCCATGTAATTTCAATCTCGGCGAACAAACCATCCCAAATTTCAACTTCAACCAACAACTTAGCCAAAAAAAATTCCACACTATCCTAATAATTCTCTTCTAGAGAAATAAATCTACCAATCGAGTTGGGTTTAGAAGCCAGTATCTCATTGCTCCAGAATTCAAGAGTAGTCTTGGCATGAGGACCCAAATATGTTGAATGTTCATTAGTTCTCTCCTGGATTCCACTAAGATAGAACCAAACTGGAAGGACCCTAGAGGCAATCCTTCTCATGGATTTTTTCCACATTTTGTTTACTTATAAACTCGAAACATATCGAACCCCTAACAAGTAGATGGAATTTTGAGATGTAACCCACAAACTTGCGCCAACCAACATCCAACCAATATTTGAAGGTTTCATCCTTAATCACCTTACTAGTAAACCTTCCTACTAGAGCCTGGTTAATTAAACCCTCAACCCTCTCTTGTTAGATTTTGCACTTTAATTCAATTTAGTTAGATCTTTAAACTGGAAGATAGACAAGCACAACAAAACACAAAAGACACAAGAATTTTCCTCGGGGAAACCATAAAGGATAAAACCCCGCAACTTCCTCAAAAATAGATTTTTCACTAGTACAATATCAAACAAGATGGAAAACCCAAAATATAATATGTCTTCTACATCTCTCTCTCTTTCTCCTCCAGCGGACTTGTCCTCTCTCTCACTTGGTGCGAACTTGCTTGAGTGAGTGTAATATATTCAAATGAAAGAGTGACCCTCTCTATTTATACTTTAAGTGAGAGTGACCTAATTCCTCAATGGGGTCGACTTGTCTAACTGACTGGGTCGACCTATCATAGGGAGACTCATAAATATAAATTACATTTATCTTTTGGGTAGATATGGCCCCGACTTACAATGGAGGTTTTACCTCAATATTCTTGCATGACCAAATACAACAATGACATCCCCGAACAGAGGAAAAATATCTCTGACAGAGATACTATAAAAATACAATAATATAATAATAAAATACAAAATAATATCTTCTGAAGTTACATTTACATCAACACTCCCTCTTAACTAGGAAGGTATTCTCTCGCCACAGTCATCATCACTCTAGACACAAAATCTGGACAATGTCATCATCGTTGGATCATCATCAATGTTGGATCATCATCGTCGTTGTTGCAACAATCCTTATCTCGTTGATCATTGAATAGTGACATCTCTCTAATCTATTTGTCATGAGAAGTTCTACAGAGCCAGCCCTTTTTCATGCTGGATGTAGGCCTAGCGAGTCTCATCTAGGTATTCATCATCTCTACGAGCAAGCCATCAAGTAGGTACAGCCCAGGACCACACATTGCATTTCCACAACAATCACATGTGCCTCCTACTATCACAAGGATCGATCGACCCTTCTTGCAATCTAGAACTATTATGAACAGAATACTGGGCACAAGAAGTGTCGGCCTACCCTTCATTTATGAGGGAATTGTAAAAATTATCAACCTCCGAAGGCTAGGATGTCGATTCATGTATATACAAAATGGTGAACACTAAAATAATACTGAGCACAATAACGGTCGATCGACCCTTCATTCACGAGATAAATGTAGGCACAACAAAACCCCTTTCACTAGCCCCTTCGGTGGCTTACAAAATCAAGCTTCTATAACCATGGCGATGCACAGATGTGGTTAAGATCTGCACTTAAAGTTATATTTAACATCTACTAATGGGATAGAATAACAGATGACTTAGCACTTCGCAACTATCACAGTATACAAAACCCTTAGCTACAAATTCATCAAACTAAGTGAATACCCTTTGTTAGTTTGCAACTCCCTCTTGCTACTTTCTTTGGGGTTGGCCCGGTTTTTACGAGGTTCTTCTATATTTAGTCCAACAAAATCCCCTTCACTGGCCCTTTCGGCATCAACCTGCGACTAGGCTAAAGTCTCACCCGAAGCGAAGATGGGTGGTTACAGAATCAGGTTTATGTAACCTGGTGACACGCGGTTATGTTATGCGCAGTGAAGATGCGCAACTCGCTCAACATCTACTTCGCAGATCACTCCTTAGCGTGTATCTGCGCAACTGCATTCCTCGACAACCTACAAGCTACGGTGATTTTTTGTTACTGCACAATTACGTATGACCATTCACCATAATATAACAAAATAATTATGTGATTGTGCACTACGCAGTTCTTAACAATACAAACTTCACTGAATTATTGTTATTCCTTCAACTGCGCAACTACAATTCTAACTAAACAACGGGTATTTAGTATATTCAATTCAACCTCACAATGTTCATGCATGCATGTTCTTATACTTAGCACATCATTTCCATCCCCGTTCGTTCACACTTAGCATATTCAAACATGTGTCCAATACTTAACATATTATTCTCATCAACATACAAGTGAAAATACATATAAAAGCATGAACACACATAAACATGAAATAACTCAAACACTTCCGCTGAAAAAATAAATAACTCAAACACAGTCACACAACACAGATATTTACATGGTTCTCTACGCACACAACTGCAAAACCTTTTTCCTCTCAGAGATCTATTAGCACAGATCTTACAATCGGTTCTTCAAAATATATTCTTTCCTAACAAGATCTAACCCTTCCATATGCAAAATTGCCCCTTTTATAGACTGTTCCCAAAGGTCACATCTTTACAATAACTATGGGCGGAAACCCCATAGTACCCGTAAACCCAAAATGACACAGTTCTCCAAAATTGTTCCACTTGGATGCTCCCAACAGGCCCCTAACACTCACATGTGGCTCGTCCCCGAGCCACTCTGACTAGGTTGTTCCATCTGCGCACCTTCTGAAATGTTTGATTTCGCATTGAACTCTTGAAAAGTTGCGCTTAACTTTGCAACTGTATCCTTGGATTCTTGCTCAAATTCCCATACTGTTTCGAGCATCTCCTCTGATATCGGTTCCAAAAGTTGCTCCTTCACAGCATCTTTTGTTTCCCGGAGTTCTTGTAAAATTTTTCTCAATCTACTCCGAAAGCACAAGCACTTCTTCCTGCAGTGGCTGTAAATTCGCGGAAGTCTCAGCTTCTTTTTCCCTCAATGCTTCCAATTCTTTCTAAATCTCCCTCTTCTCGATGAATTTATGAATTCTTTGCCTTGGTGGCAAATCTTTCATGGCCATGTTCACAGCATCTAGGTCTTTCTGTCGATGTTGTACCTCGTCCTGTACATTCTGCAATTATGGTTCTTCTTGCAGTGTAGCCCATACTTTGGAAATTCCATCCAGCAAGCTTTGAAATCTCACCACTTATGCGGAGATGTTTTTTGTGGAAGCCTTCAGTTCTTCGGCGCTCGCTTCTTTATCTTGCTGCGAGGTTTCAAATTGTTTTCGCGCCTCCAAATCAACAACCTTCTCCTTATAGGAAATCTCCATATCCATCATTTCTGCCTTAAGATTGTCCACAGTGGAACCAATCTTAAGTATAGTTGCCTCTACCTATGGCTCTTCATCACATTCAGGTATTTTTGCACAAACCGCTGAAACAATTTCTTGTATCTTCCACTGCTTCTCGTGTGCATACTCAAGCTCCTTTTTTTCAATGCGCATTCAGTTTTTAACTCTTTATAACTTTCTTTCAGCTTCAAGTTCTGGTTATAAGAGACTAAATCTTCGTCTCTCATTTCTTCTACAACCAGGGTATGCAGATTGTGTAACCCCTCTATGGGTAACATCCCAACATTTATGTCCAGATGTGCGAGCTGCTTCGCACTTTCAGCAAGTTCGTCGGTTGGAAATATAACATTCATCGGCTCGATTCTCACTAGCCGAGGTATCATGTTAAAGGCAGGATCCTTTCTCTTCCTTTGACTTGATTCCCAGGACTAATCATTGGAGTCCGATTCTTTCACCAAGTCCCGCTGGACTTGTTCGACTCTTGCGACCAAGATTTTCAATTTTGCGAGGCTCTCTATTATGATTGCTTGTGCTGCCTCTTCCTTGCTTTCTTTCAACGCCGGTGTTTCTTCAATATGCGTTAATACCCTGGCTATGATGCACTCATAGTCATCATCATGCAGTTGCGCATCCAATGGAGGCTTGGTATCCTTCACCTTTTTCCTCTGTGGTCCTTCCGGCATAGATGTGTCGATTTCCTTTCTCTTCTCACCTGCTCCTTGGCTAGGTTCAAGGTTCTGTTTGCTTTTTGTCTCATTGCCTCCCACTTCTTGACTTTTCGCTTCACTTTCCTCGGAAGTGGTGATCAGCGTAGATGGAACCTCAACCTTCCACTCTGATGGCCAGTATTCCATGATCAACTCGATCTTTTGCGCATCGAGCTGATACAACCCTTCGAACCACTGAGGCGGCGTGATTATCACGCGCGGCTGTATGTATATGGAGTGCAATCCGAATCTGAATGTCATCTTCTGATTGTAGCGGGCTGTCACTTCCTTGGTGATACACGAAGTATTCTTAATGACTTCACACAACTGCTCATAATAGGTGAAGAACTGGAGGTTTTTCTTCCTTTGGAGATCTGGCATGGAGTTTTCCCACACGTTGGCATACCTAGTTTCCCTGCAATCTCCAGGACATATCGGAAGACCTTACTGGTAGTGAGGTTCCTTCCCTCCTACAAAGGCAACCAACACCAGTAACTAACTGTAGTGGAATGGAGCTATGTTATCTTGCATCTCATGGACGTCTTCTAAAACCTCATTCAATAAGTATCCCTCCCAATTGTACTGAAATCCATCCTTAGCTTTCACCGCTAAGGATATTGCAGCAGCCGAAACTTCATTTTTCCTGCACTTTCTCAAGATATTTCCTACGAGCAGGTGCACAGAAAAGCGTGTTGGTTGATCTTGGATTCATATTGTTACATAACCAAGGCTTCCCTTATTTATGTCGAATTCAGTTTTCATTCTTGCAGCTAACTCTTTGTCCTTATTTTTTCCCACGAACTCAACGACAAGATCAACACCCCTTTTGCATAGGCATTTGATCCTGACAATGAGGTCAATATTTATATCCACCTTCCAGTATAACCACAAGTATCCCTAGTGCGTGCACAATAGTAAAGTGCGCACCGCGGCATTAAGCTCAAGACTTCTATCGAAGTGTGGGATTCGCAGCAGATTCAACAATCTGGATGCGTTTAACAGCGTGGCCCATTCCTATGGGTGAATTGTTGCTATTTGGGTCGCTTCATCCAATCTCTTGTACATATTTTGATCGGGATGGCACCGTGGAAACTTGTCCGGGTGTAACAAGACATGATCAACAAACTTACAATCGGGAATTTTTCCTAGCAAATTATCCTTAAGCTACACATGGCTTGACATAGGCGGCATTGGAATTTCATACTGAGCATTCTTGATGAGGAGCACGTCTGGTGTGTCCTTTCTTCTTGGTGGGATGTACTCCGGAATGAGCCATTTGGGTCTCTCCTGTGTCGCTAGCAGTGTGATTGGTTTTGAGCACTCACGGCCTTCGACTCTCCCTGGTCAGTGGCCTTGTGATTGTCCTTCTTTTGTTGTGGTTGGTTTAACGGTGAGTTCCTAGATGAACCACCCTATTCTAGGACAGACAGCTTCATGGGTGTCTTCATTACTCCTTCCAAACCAGACCGTCTGAAATCACCCAAAAATTATTCTAATGTCCATTTCTCAGACATATACTGTTGGGTAACTATCGTTTTCACAGGTAAACACTTAAGAATTTACAGGCAGTAAAAATTTAAAAGTTGCGGTAAAACCTGTAAGAAAATAGTCCTTATTATTTATAGGCACCTCACCACTATGGTGTGCCCAAAAATGGCTATCTTAGCATTAACTACTATGTCCGTTGGCCAAATCTCCCTGACATCTTGGGTCATTTCCTTCAATGAATGCGTCCGAACGGCCAAATCTAACGTGGATCTTGGTCCTTTCCCTGCATTGAATACGCCTTCAATGGACGAATATGCCCTAATTGTAGATACATATGTATTTAACTTATAAAATAAACAATGTATTTACTTATAACAGAAAGAATGTTTCTATTTAAAAAAACATTACCATTTCAATATAAACATATGTATTTAACTTATAAAAGAAAGAATGTTTCTATTTAAAAAAACAAAAAGAAAGAATGATTCTATTTTTAAAAAATAGAATAGAATGGTATAACTGTGTAACTGCATGCCTTTGCCTATCTTACTATTATTGAAGCATAAAAGTTACTTATTTACTGCCTTATTTCGTGCTAATTACATGTCTTCCTTACGCCCATGCATGATGTCTTCCTTACTAATGCTTTTAAAATAATCCCGCACTTTGGAATTTATCATTTTTTCGTAATTTTGATTATTGTTGCAACCCGAACTAGAATATGGAAAGTGGAAGACGGATACATTTCTGAATGAAGACATTGTTTAAAAAAATCCTTTCAATAAACAAGAAAACTAGTGGCACATTGAGTATAGCGAGGTTACTATTTATAAGTTGTAGTAGAACCGGTAAGCAAACAGTCCTTACTATTTATAGGCATCTCACCGCTACGGTGTGCCCAAAAATAGCTATATTAGCATTAACTTCTATGTTCGTTGGCCAAATCTCGCTGAGATCTTGGGTCCTTTCCTCAATTCTGCACCCTGCAATGTGGAATTCCCGCAATCCCACAATTCCGTAATCCCGCAACCCATAATGAGGATTGCGGGAAGATCGAATTTATGAGCGAAATATTTCACTGGCCCTTCCGGCATCACCCTGTAAATTGGTTGAAGTCACACCCGAAGCGGATATGGGGGGTTAGAGAATCAAGCTTCTGTAACTGTGGATATCGATACATTGGCTAAGTTATAACATATAAAAAAAATTATCCTAACTTCCGACATATGACAAGAAGGATCAGCTGCCCCTTCGTTTAGTAGAGAATTGTGAATTCACCTGTATCCAGAATGGTGAACACAAGAAGGATCGACCGACCCTTCTTGCAGTCTAGAACTATTATGAACAGAATACTGGGCACAAGAAGTGTCGGCCTACCCTTCATTTATGAGGGAATTGTAAAAATATCTCGAAGTGGGGTTTTATGATTGATTTTTTTCATTCTCACCTTGCATGCTTTGATCTCAATAAAAACTTTTAAATAACGCTTGTTTTTATGTATTTTCATGATTTGCGGGAGGCCTTGTTTTTCTTGGAAATACATCATTTCTGCAATCCCGCAATCCGCATTTTTTATGAGTTTGAATTTCTTGCTTCCGCATTTCCGCAACCCGCAATGCGGATTGCGGAAGTCGGAAAGCATTTGATCAATAAAAATCATATTTTCAATTTCGCCTTTCCGCATTCCGTAATGCGGATTGCGGAAAGTAGAAACCAAACTTAAAAAAATAAAATTTCATCACCTTTTTCCGAACTCGCAAATATATTGTGGATTGCAAATACCTAAATTTCTTAAAAATGTTCCTGCAAATCCGCAATCCAATTTACTAGCGAAATCTTTCACTGGCCCTTCTGGCATCACCTTGTAAATAGGTTGAAGTCTCACCCGAAGCGAATATGGGGGGTTAGAGAATCAAGCTTCTGTAACCATGGAGATCGGTACATTGTCTAAGTTATAACATATAAAAAAAATTATCCCGACTTCTAACATCTGACAAGAAGGATCGGCCACCCCTTCGTTTAGTAGAGAATTGTGAATTCACCAATATCCAGAATGGTGAACACAAGAAGGGTCAATCGACCCTTCTTGCAATCTAGAACTATTATGAACAGAATACTGAGCACAAGAAGTGTCAGCCTACCCTTCATTTATGAGGAAATTTTAAAAATATTCAACCTCCAAAGGCTAGGATGTCAATTCATGTATATGCATAATGGTGAACATTGAAAGAATACTGAGCACAATAAGGGTCGGTCGACCTTTCATTAATGAGATAAATGTAGGCACAACAAAACCCCTTTCACTGGCCCCTTCACCGTAAAATTGTAAACAGGTTGAAGTCTCACCCGAAGCGAATATTGGGGGTTACAGAATCAAGCTTATGTAACCATGGCGAAGGGGCCAGAATAACATATGACTTCGCACAAGAAGGATCAGTTGTCCCTTCTATGATGATCTCTCCTTCTATGATCGATCCTATCTCAAATGACTATATAAAATCTGCATTCGATCACTCATGGATAATGCTAGCAGATTTGTTCTTAATCAATCAATTGATTTTGAAAATGAGCGGTCGTTCCTTGTCCATCGATCATTAACATGAACATTTGCAAGTATACATCTAATATTAAAACACTAATTTATAATTATAAACATTGTATGCATTCTTATATTAACTACTTTATATTTACTATTTTGTAGATAAAAAATGTCTTCGTTGTTGAGCCTTAGTCGGTACCAAGAAATATCATTCCTTGAATTGTTAAAAGATCACAACCTTGGTTTATTCAAGCATGGATGGTATGCTGAGATGGATGAACCAGATAATTTGTACCCGGATTTATATATATAATGCTTGGATGAGGAAGGAGATCCAACTTGAGCTGGAATATTGACATATGTGGATCCCATTTCTGTCAGTTTATTGCATGTTCAAGTTGAAGTGGTCGAGAGAGATCGGTGTTTCATTCTACAGGTTGATCTTATGGTTTGTAATTTTCGACCAGATCTAATGAAAAGTGGTCCCAATTCAAATCCGGTTTCCTGTGCGAAGCAAGGGTGGGTTTTTCCCTCGTATGATGTTTCTAATCGATCCGGAATTAATACCGTGTCATCTTTGAAGAAATGAATTTTGTCGATATGGAAGAAAAGAATCATGGCTGCGAAAACTTCGTCTGTATTGCATTACATGAATATTGAAAAGAAGTTGACAAACGTAGTCCATGAAAATATTCTTATCTACCTTAGAAGAACATTTCTCCATCATATGGTAAACGATTTGGAAAAATATTCCTTCAAACCACTCAAATAAAGTCCTTCTAAAGCGATGATGCAGAAAGCGACTAAGAGCTTTGAAAGTTCAAAAGAAGTTCAACAAGAGCAGATCAAATACTTTTTGTTCAATGAGAATATTTTTTCCATTGATGTAACAAGATGTGTTGTTGCACCTCCGCAGTTACAATATCAAAAAGTTGATGAGGAGGTCGTGCAAAAGATGGTTGTATCTATTCTCCATACATTTACAAAAAGATTGAGAGATGTTATCCTATTGCCTTTCGATAAGGAGACCACATTCAGAACACTCACTACCATCTTTATATCCCCCAACCAGAGATGTTTGGCATTATACAAACAGGATACCCTTATATCCTTCAACCTTTTTCTCAACCAAATTCGACTCAATGGAGCACTTCCTTTTTCACGGTGCTACCCTCAGGAAGGGGCGCTAAGAGAGAGTCTGATAGAATTATAGCTTTAGCCTCTAGATACAATCCTGTGGGACCTTCCCCCATCCTTCGAGATCTCAGCGACATGACATGACCATATCTCTCTCTTATGAAAGATGGGACCCCCCCGGGCCTAAACGAAGAGCTATCACCCCTATATAGAAGCGCAGTGGGCAACCCAGACCTTCCACTAGCTCTTCCATTGGAAAACATACTATTTTGAGTCACCTTCGTTCGGCCTTGGATGTTAGGAGAGATGGATTTTCTCCTTGATAAACCTACCTCATTACTTCTATATTTTCTTTCTCCTGGATCTCTTACCCATGTACATCTCCACCCTCGTGCGGCCTCTCGTGCTCAGGGTCGAGGGTTTTTCATGTTTCTCATGCTTCAGCATAGACTTCATGCTCTTTTTTACTTTATTTTACTTTCCTTCCTTCTACATTTTAAAGGAGACCATTCCATACTCTTACTTTGCAATGATATCATTGTACTTAGCAATCGCGTTGACCTACTTTTGTGGTCATTAGTTGGACATTAATAAAATTATATTATATTATCTTTAACAGCATAGTAATGGTTTTTTTCTTGGGTGAAACATGCCCTCAAGGGTGATGATCCCTCTATTTATGTGACTCTTCAATGAAGTGTTTACATGGAACCTAAAACTCAAATTCTTTAAAAAGAGAAAGATTTCTTGGAATACGTTTACACTCAACTCTACACGACTTCCTCAAAGGAGATCTGATGCAACTTGTAGGTGTCACACCCACTATCACCTCAACATATGCACCTCTCGCTTAGGGTTGGTACATGCCAAATATAGTGGCATATCCCTAATTGTACCTGTAACTTGTTAGTTATTTAGATTAATAAGAAAGAGATGCAAGCAAGTAAATATTGTATTGAACCTATATAACCATTATGGTAGGATCAGAGAAGACTAGTGTATTTTCAGGGGTTGATGGAATCAAAAGTGGTCTAGAGTAATCGTTTGAAAAAGGGGTGGAGAATAGGGATGAGTCTTCCAAGATGGAAGAATCTCACCACCAAACAAAACGTGATTTGAAATAAAAAAGTTCTAATGGATGAACACTTTATCATGGTCGTTATGAGGGAGCTAGGGGTAGTGTAGCACGATGCACATCACGAGGGGATAAGGTAGGTCACTAAAGATTCCAATAATTTACACAAATTAGAGATACAATCATCCAATCTGTTAATCAACCTAACAACTTGCATGAGAAAGTAATCAAACTACATATATTTGTTCGGATATCCACATCATCTTTTTCAGGATCTTGCATGCAATTAGGGTTTGCATGCAAATTCTAGGGTTTGCATGCACTTTGCATGCATCCCAGTCACCAATTTGATGCCTCCAGCACCTTAGCCACCTTATTCTAGCACCCGAGAGCTTCTTAAATTAGTTCATTAGCCCTCCTAGTCAGGAAGGCACCCACTTCTCACCTACTTCCAGAGAAGGGCGCACTTCTTCACCTACCACTGCAGTTCCACTTCAGTTACACTCAGTTAGCTCCAATTCTCCCTGATTTGAGGCTAGTTTCACTCCCGATTGACTGTTTCACTCCGTTGGACCTCCATATTGACTAGATGACTTGTTCTGACTTCAGTTAGCCTCCCATGCCCCCTCCACTAAGCCCACTTCCCTGTATCAGTGCTACACACTTCAGTTACACATGTTACACTCAGTTAGACTCAGATTGACACCTGGATGACTGGTTCTTGTGCATTGATGACCACCACTGATTGATGATGAGGACTCCTAGTTGGAGTTAAGCTACTCCATTCAGTGATTCGAATGACCTCCTTAGGCAATTCAAATTGCTCAGTTAGATTACTGTATTGTATTTTAATTATTCACCCTCATTGGGATATTGAGCACTGATGCATGCTTTGCACAATTTTACACCATTTTTCTGAGTTTCATCTATTGTGATTGATTTACTTGTTCATTAGATCTGCTGTGACTAATTTTACATGGTATCAGAGCCATTGCAGGGACAAGATCTCTTTTCTACAAGTGTTTCTACAAGAAGATTTGAGTGAATTTGCTCAAAAATTACAAAAAGTTTTGGCATGAAAGATCTCAAGGGCATTCGCTCCTGTGCATGCAAAGCTTGAAAATACTTCCAATACCACTCCAGGAGCTTGAGTTTCCACATAAATCCTGGATCTGATACATTAGACCCATTCAACATTGCTTGATCTCCAATCCCAGGTGTGATGCAACTCTAAAAGGGTGGATTGTTCGACCTCATTGTTCTTGGTTTTATTGTGATTTGCAGGTTATTGTCTCCATCAATTGCATTCGCTACTCTGCCCTTGCAAGCTTCTCTACATCAGTGTGCACTCGCTCCTGGCAATGGAATACTCTTCTTCAAAGCCTATCCTCACCCCATTCAATTATTTTGATTGGAAAGATGATATGGAGATCATATTACGTTCAAAAGGTTACTACCGAGTCACTCTTGGTCTTGAATTGGAGCCAAACACCTTGTCAGATAGAACCAAACACTACAACAAGCTTGATGAAGCTTATGGTCTTCTTTGTCTCTCCATCTCCAAATATCTTCACTTCCATCTCAGCGGATTGAAGACTCCAAAAGCTATATGGGAGCAACTTGAAACACTATTTGGCAAGCAGGACGAGCTTAGGGCTTTTCAATTAAAGAATGGATTGATTGCCCTTAGTCCTGCGAATTTCGAGACCATTAATGAATTCTTCACAAAATTCAAGAACTTGAACATGCAGTTGAAGAAAAGTGGAGTTATCAAAGAGGATAAGCAATTGATCGTCTCCATTCTCAGCAAGCTTGGTAAAGATTATTCGGTATTTGTCTCTACTTTCAATTTCGGTCGGCTAACTACCCCGAATTGGAAGATGCCTACCTTGAATTCCTTTATTGAGTCCGTCACCAAAGAGAATGATAAGTTGATTCAAAAGGGGTCCATAAGCTCCAAATATTCATCCCTATATGTTCAAGGACCCAAGATCTTGAATGGTAAAGGAAAGCAAAAGAAGGAGAAGCCCAAATTCGAACCTCACAAGCAAAGAGAGAAAGACAAACAGACGGATGCACCATCCAGTTCGAAGTTCAAGCAAAAGGGCAAAGAAAGTAACCAAAAATATAAATGTACTTATTGCAACCGTGGCTTTCATCCCGAAAGTTCATGTAGGAAGAAGACTATAGATCAAATGGCCCTCCTTTTGGAAAAGAACAACATAACTCTTCCTGACGATGCAAGGAAGAAGGATAAGAATGATGATCATGAAAGAGGACAAGCACTCATGGCAACTGTTTCGAAGCCCACTACTCTCTTGATAGATTTGGGTGCATCGAATCATATGGCTGCAAATATTGATTATTTTTCTTCATTCGATCCAAACAGCTCCATCCCCATCCATTTGGGAGATGACTCAAAAATTTCTTCAAAGGGCAAAGGTACGATTCATGTAGATCATGGAAGCTTTCATAATGTTCTCTATGTGCCTTCCTTGGCTTCAAATCTTCTTTCTGTGTATCAAATGACACACACTGGTGAACCGAAGCAAGTTACATTCAGCCCTAATACAGTTGAAATTTCTGATATCAAAAGTGGAAGACTTGTTGCAGTCGGAAAGGCGAACCACACTGCAAAATGCTATGAGTTTTCACACATTATTCCGCTTGCAAATCCCACTGCTCTTCGCACACATGGTAATGAGGTTAGTAGGCTTTGGCATGAAATATTTGGACATCTTAATTATAAGTATTTGTTGCTGTTATCAAACAATTCCATGGTAGATGGTCTTCCACAACTCCGTTTCTCGAAGGGAATATGCACTGGTTGCATTATTGGGAAGCACCCCGAGCACAAATTCAACCGCGGCAAAGCTAGCAGAGCTTCTACAGTTTTGGCGTTGATACATTCTGATATCAGTGGTCCGCTACCCCATACGTCATTAAATGGTTCAAGGTATGTTTTGACATTTATTGATGATTTTTCCCGCTTTACATGGGTATTTTTTCTCAAAAACAAGTCAGAAGTGCTTGAAAAATTCAAAGATTTTAAGGCTTCTGTTGAGACTACCACTGAGAGCAAGATCAAATCTCTTAGATCTAATAATGGTGGAGAATATATCAAGGCCGAGTTGCTACAACTTTGTGCCCAAAGTGGAATTCAGATCCAACATACAGTTCTCTACACACCCTAGCAGAATGGTGTAGCGGAAAGGAAAAATCGATCACTGAAAGAGATGGCTACATGCATGATTGAATCAAAAGGTTTGGCTGCAAATATTTGGGTTGAAGCAATCAATGTTGCTGCATACATACAGAACCGTGTTCCACATTCATCCGTGAAAGGTATGACTCATTTCGAAGCATTCTTTGGTCACAAACCGGATGTTAGGAACCTATGTCAACCCTTCTCTTTACTATGTTAGTATATTGTTGTTGGACACATATGCTTTGTAAGTCGTCCCATAGTATTTGTTGATCCGTAGTTTATATTAGCCCATAGTATTGACACATAGTATTAGACGCATATGCTTGTAAGTCGTCCCGTAGTATTATATGTCCCATGGTTTTGACTCATAGTATTGGGCATAGACATAGTATATAAGTGTGTGTTGAGTTCATTGAAGGCACCGTGAAGTTAATTGTATTGAGCTTGCTCAAAGGAGGTTTCCCCCTCCAAGTGGCCCATGATCAATATAAAAGTGATTCTGAGTTCTATTATTTCTGATATCTCTTGTATTTTCATTAATTAATTATTGCAGGTTCATCACATCTGGTATCAGAGCACTTTCTTGGGCTCGTTGGGTGCAATTTCTGCCCAAAAAAAAATTCGCATCTGTTGCAGGTTCGAATTTGGAAATAATCCATATCCGCTTAACTGTGGGAAGTACTTGGGCATAAGCCTTAAAACTCATTGTGAGGAGTACCACAGGAACCCCAAAGTAGCTAGCCCATTGAGAGGACCTGCCAGTGAAAAGGGCAATGACCCCTACCTGATTGACTAGTTCCCACCCGTGAGGTAAACCAAGAGTTGTCGTTTGTGGCAAAGCGGTTATCAGTTTTACCTAAGCCATGGAGTGAGGGGTACTGCCCCAATACGCAAGCTGTCAGACAGCATTGGTGGCTGAGTGAAACACCAAAACTGTTAGGAAGCCGTACATACCTGGGGTCCATATCTATTTTCAGTTGAATTGTTGCCGATCACTTCTGCTCCAGATCCAGCCGTTATAGATCTATTCTGAAAGTCGTTCCAGATCCAGTCGTCATTTCAGATCTAGTCGTCGTTTCAGATCCAGCCGTTTTCGATCCCTTCCATGCCGTTGCAGATCCATCTATTGTGGATCCCTTCCGCGCCGATGTTGCTGATCCATTTCTGAACCAAAAAAAAAATAGTATAAAATTTAGTTTTTTCTCCATATCTACCTTGTTTTCACTATGTTTCCCTTGAAATTTTCGGGGAACCCCTGTCATTCCATTCTGCATCTTTCATTCTTGAGGAACCTATCCCTAATTCCCCTTCCCAAAGCCCGAAATTCCACATTTGTCTATTTTTAGGGTTTGCCATAGCTAAAACAAAAGAGTATAAAATTCAGTTTTTTCTCCATATCTCCCTTGTTTTCACTCTGTTTCCCTTGAAATTTTTGGGAACCCCTGTCATTCCATTCTGCATCTTTCATTCTTGAGGACCCTATCCCTAATTCCCCTTCCCAAAGCCCGAAATTCCACATTTGTCTATTTTTAGGGTTTTCCATAACTTCCTCAGATTTCACCCAATCACCTTCAAATTTTACCACAGAGTTCCTTTTTGAATTCTGCTTCTTTGTCCCTCTCTGCCAAATTTTCTCATTCTATCACCCCGCTTCTGAAATCCCCCTTTTTGCTTTCTTGTCCTTTCGACAGTGTCCAAAATCTAGTCAAACCCCAATTACCCATCAGATTGTTTCCCCAATCCAAATTTCCCTTTACTAAATCAGCTTCTGTTTGTGTTTTTCTACCCATTCCACCTAAAAAAAAAAAAAAAACTTGGTTATGGTTGTCACCCCCGTGCAGGAGCACACACCATGGAGGAAGCACTTGCAGCCATCCAAACCAAACTCCAAGATCTGGATGAAAAATTTATCAGCCTCCATCTTCAGCATTCAGCCATGAACAATACCAGACAGCCAGAATCTTTTGCAGCCATCGGGTTCTCTTCTTCCAGCAATTTTCGTGGGCCGAAGCTTGATTTTCCTCGCTTCAATGGTACTGATTCGACTAGATGGATATATCGAGCAGAACAATATTTCAGTTTGCATAATACTTCTGATGCCTAGAAATTTCCACTTGCATCCTTTCATTTGGAATAGGAAGCCCTGCAATGGTACCGTTGGTACATCAAAGCTCATCCCGAGCCAAACTGGACAGATTTTTGCCAACTCATTTTGCCACGATTTGGTCGTAGTGCTTTTGATGATTTCACAGGAGCACTCACTAAACTTCACCAAATTGGCACAATGAGAGAGTATCAGACAGAATTTGAGAAATTGGCCAATCACACAGAAGGATTGTCTGATGAATTCTACAGGAGTTGTTTTATCAGTGGTCTCAAGGATGAAATCCGCTCAGAGGTCAAAATGTTTTGTCCCAACACAATGATGGAAGTCCTAGGGTTGGCTAAGCTGGCCGAGGACAAGATCACAGCTCAACAACGCTCCAAACCCACCTTTGTTCCCATCAGAAATATGGGTTCCCAACGACCTCCCATCATGCCTTCTCCTCAACCAACTCCTATCAAGCATTTGTCTAAAATAGAAATGCAGGCACGCCGAGAAAAAGGGCTTTGCTATAATTGTGATGAGAAATTCACTCGGGGACATAGATGTGTTCAACAAAAGCTCTATCTCTTGGATGTGGATTCTCTTCCTGCCTTAGAACTTGGTGAAGAAGCTACATATACAGTAGATGAGCAGGTCGACATTCAACACCCGCCTGTTGACACCCCATCTCAAGACGACCCACCCGAGATCTCTCTCCATGTTGTAACTGGCGTCACCACCCCACAAATAATGCGAGTCAGGGGATACTTCAAGAAGCTCCCTCTTACCATACCCATTGATTCTGGTAGCACTCATAATTTCATTGACCCTCAGATTTCCAAACAAGCTGATTGTTTTGTCCATCCTTGCTCCAACTTTGAAGTCATGGTTGCCAATGGGGGCACCTTACCTTGCAAGGGGAAGTGTCACAATGTGTGTATATCTATGGAAGATTATAACCTACGCTCTGACATGTTTTCCTTGTCCTTAGGCGGATGTGATGTGGTTTTGGGCGTTCAGTGGTTATGCACACTTGGCCCCATCTTATGGTATTTTGCTGAACTTTGGATGCAGTTTAAAGTCAATGGGGCACAACACAAATTTATGGGCTTACAACCAGGGTCTCTCTGCATCATCAGTTCACATCGCCTGGAAAAAATCCTTAAGAAGAATTCACATGGTTTCATCGCTCAGCTCAATTCCATTCAGATGCACCCATCAATAGTCTCCACTACTTCCTTGGATAGATATGCAGGTATCCTTACTGAACCAATGCGCTTGCTACCTTCAAGAGACCTTTCCAGTAAGAATTTAGCCACATCTACCTCTCAGCAGGCAATGATGGCTATTTTGCATGCAGTACAGAAGTGGCAGCCATACCTATTAGGGAATTATTTCTACATCAAGACTGGTCTCCAGAGTATGGAATTTTTTCTAGAACAATGGGTCTCCTCCCCAACACACCTGAAATGGGTTATCCCTATGTGATCACTTACAAGAAGGGTAAGGACAATATGGTGGAAGATGCTCCTTCTCGCACAATTGATGACCCAGTTTCTCTTACATCTCTTTCTCTGCTTGTTCCAAATTGGTTGCCATATGTTCAACAGGGCTCTCTCTTCTATGAACTCCATGCTTCTTTATCAACAGGGCACTTTGGGTTCTGCAAAATGTATGACCGGGAACAATGTAACTTCTTTTGGCAGGGACTAAAAATGACAATTCAACAGATGGTGGCTGACGATGATACTTTCCAAGTCAACACGGGTGAAACGACACTCCTTTCGGGATTGCTCAAACCCTTGCCCATCCCTACACAGCTTTGGCCAACTATTTCTATGGATTTCCTAGTAGCGCTCTGGTGGTACAATACCACATCTCAAAGGACACCATATGAAGCAGTCTATGGAAAAACACCGCCAGTTCTTCTTCCATGCATCCTTCGCAGCTCCCCAGTTCAGGAAATTGACTCGGTTCTTTGAAACCGCGATCAGATTCTTCTCATTCTGCAGGACAATCTTCACATGGCCAGAATTCGCCTGAAACAACAAGCCGATGAGCACCGTTCTGAGCGCATTTTCCATGCAACTGATAGGGTTCTTCTTCATCTACAGCCTTCCAAGCAATCCTCCTTGAAACTCCAAAGGCATCAGTGGCCTGAAATGCAACTCGAGGATGCTATCGGGGAACCACTCCTTCAGATTCTGCAGCAATTTCTCCAACCAAAGCTTTGAGGACAAAGCTTTTTCTAAGGGAGAGGGGATGTTAGGAACCTATGTCAACCATTCTCTTTACTATGTTAGTATATTGTTGTTGGATGCATATGCTTTGTAAGTCGTCCCATAGTATTTGTTGATCCATAGTTTATATTAGCCCATAGTATTGACCCATAGTATTGGATACATATGCTTGTAATTCGTCCCATAGTATTATATGTCCCATGGTTTTGACTCATGGTATTGGGCATAGACGTAGTGTATAAGTGTGTGTTGAGGTCATTGAAGGCACCATGAAGTTAATTGTATTGAGCTTGCTCAAAGGAGGTTGCCCCCTCGAAGTGGCCCGTGATCAATATAAAAGTGATTCTGAGTCCTATTATTTCTGATATCTCGTATATTTGCATTAATTAATTATTGCAGGTTCATCACACCGGATGTGTCAAATTTGAGAGTTTTTGGCTCTACTACATGGGTTAGAATTCCTTCCAAGAAGAGACGAGCTTTGGATCCACAAAGTATTGAGTACATACTGATAGGATATGGGGAAGAATCAAAAGCATATAAACTCATGGATATCAGATCTAAAAAGATATTCATAGAGCGCAGTGTGCAATTTGAAGAACTGCTTCAAGAATTGCAACTAGTCGAGGAAGAAACTGTCGTTTCACCACCTTCACCAGAAGAAGATCCATGCAGCGATAATGAAGGTATGAGTTCTGATATTTCTGATGTTTTAGAAGCACATGATGATCATGACATATCAGGTTTGGAATCCGACCATTATGATCCTCCTCAGTTACCAAAGTGGGCCCAAAACACTCTTCAATCTGCTGGTTCGAACCTTGGAAATCCTGTTGATCCGAGACGAATAAGAGCAGACTTTCAAAGAGCAGGTATGGATCTTTCTATTTCTAATCCATTACTTCCTGAGATTTGTTATTTGATGACTGGTTCAGATCCCACATCATACTATTCTTCCCACCGAGATCCGAGATGGCAAAGTGCCATGGATGAAGAGTACAGTTCTCTTCAAAAGAACAACACATGGGAGCTATTTTATCTTCCACTCGGAAGAAAATTAGTGAAGTGTAAATGGGTCTACTGCACGAAAGTTGCTACTGATGGGTCTATCAGCAAATACAAAGCAAGGTTGGTGGAAAAAGGTTTCTCCCAAGTCCAAGGAGTGGACTACACTGAGACCTTTGCACCGGTTGCAAAGATGGATTCCATCCGCCTTATTTTGGCTATTTCCGCATCCAAGCACTGGTAAGTGCACCACATGGATGTGAAGAGTGCATTTCTACATGGAGATATTGCTGAAGAGGTATATATGCAGCAGCCAGAGGGCTACACATCAGATCCATCATTAGTTTGTAGATTGAAGAAATCTGTGTATCGGTTAAAACAGGCCCCAAGAGCTTGGTACGCAAAGATGGACTCCTTCCTTCTTTCTCATAATTTCCAAAGATGCAAATCTGATCCGAATGTGTATCTTCAGCGAGTTAAAGGTAATTTGTTGGTTATTGTACTTTATGTTGATGATCTTCTCATTACTGCTAGCACTCTTACTTCAATAAACAAGCTAAAAACTGCCTTAAATCTAGCTTTTGACATGAGCGATTTGGGCTTGCTGAGTCACTTTTTGGGCTTGGAGATAGCTCAAAATTTTGATGGGATCACTATATCTCAGAAAAAATATGCTTCCGACCTGTTATTGAAGTTTAATATGGCTGAATGTAAGGCAAACCCATTCCCATTCCTCTCAGGAATCAGTCTTGAGGAGGGAGATTCTACACCGTTTGCAGATTGCAATATGTATCGACAGTTGATTGGTTCACTACTTTATTTGACACACTCAAGGCCTGATATTTCATATGTAGTGAGTGTCGTGTCAAGGTATATGCAGCAGCCCCATGAGCTTCATTGGCGAGCAGCCAAGTGGATCTTGCAGTATGTGCAAGGTACGAAACATTTTGGCATACATTATGCTGCAGATTTTGAGCTTGATTTCATTGATTTTACTGATTCAGATTGGGCAGGTGATAGCATTGATCAAAATTCCACTTCTGGTAATGTTTTCATGATTGGTCATGGTGCTATTTACTGGTCCAGCAAAAAACAGGTAGCCATTGCACTTTCTTCAGCAGAGGCAGAGTATCGAGGGGCAGTCAATGCCTGCATTCAAGCAGTTTGGTTGCAGGGTATTCTTTCCGAGTTTGGTTTTGGTGGCACTACTTCGACTGTCCTATTTTGTGACAATCAAAGTGCTATCAAGATCTTCACGGATCCATTTCATAGGTAGAGGACCAAACACATTGAGATTCATATGCATTACATTCGACAGTTGGTGCATGATCACACCATCATTCTGCAATATTGCCCTACTGATGAGCAAATTGCAAACATCTTCACCAAGAGCTTCACTGAGAAGAAGTTCTCTTACCTCTGTTCACTGTTGAGGGTGAGTTCCATCATGGTGGAGACATATTGATCCATTATTATTCTTTAGCTTGAGGGGGGCTTTCTTCCCACTGGGTTTTCCCTCTTTCCTCACTTAGTTTATTTTCAACATTTTTTGGATTATTGTATTGGGGTGACCTTTGGTCTTAGTTACCAGGGCCCCACATTATTTTTCGCACATCATAGTCTAGCTTGAGGGGAGGTGTTCAGATATCCACATCATCTTTTTTAGGATCTTGCATGCAATTAGGGTTTGCATGCAAATTCTAGGGTTTGCATGCATCCCAGTCACTAGGTTGATGCCTCCAGCACCTTAGCCACCTTATTCTAGCCCCCGGGAGCTTCTTACATCAGTTCATTAGCCCTCCTAGTCAGGAAGGCTCCCACTTCTCACCTACTGCCAGAGAAGGGCGCACTTCTTCACCTACCACTGCAGTTCCACTTCAGTTACACTCAGTTAGCTCCGATTCTCCCTGATTTGAGGCTAGTTTCACTCTCGACTGACTGTTTCACTCCGTTGGACCTCCAGATTGACTAGATGACTTGTTCTGACTTCAGTTAACCTCCCATGCGCCCTCCACTGAGCCCACTTCCCTATATCAGTGCTACACACTTCAGTTACACATGTTACACTCAGTTAGACTCAGATTGACACCCGGATGACTAGTTCTTGTGCATTGATGACCACCACTGATTGATGATGAAGACTCCTAGTTGGAGTCAAGCTACTCCATTCAGTGATTCGAATGACCTCCTTAGGCAATTCGAATTGCTCAGTCAAATTACTGTATTGTATTGTAATTATTCACCCTCATTGAGATATTGAGCATCGATGCATGCTTTGCACAGTTTTACACCATTTTTCTGAGTTTCATCTATTGTGATTGATTTACTTGTTCATTAGATCTGCTGTGACTAATTTTACAATATTATCCAAATATGGAAGCACACCTGAAAGTGAGAAAACAATGGTGGATCAATGAAATAGATTTATTAACTACCAAACTGGAAATACAATAGGCAGTCTTTGAGATGCCAACCCCTATAATAAACATTGCACAATACTTTATAGGCCTCAATTGACCTAAATCAATGTGCCCTCGGGTTTGAATGAATGTGTACAACATTAAAAGAGAAATGGAAAGTTAGTCATTCTATTATGGAATGATAGGTCTCACTGATGTTTAACTCTCATTGCTGGTAATAAACTGCAATTTGTTAATCAAGGCACACCTAAGACTTGTTGTTTGGATGCTTTCTGAGCATGCATAAGTTGAAGAAGATAGAAGGTCCAACAAAGGCAACAAGACACATTGTCGTTAGGATCTTGCCACAGATTTTTAGGAGTGCACCCTCGTCACTATAGTCAACTGGAAAATATCTTTTGTTTAAGCATGAAGATCTGTACAGCTGATCCAACCCCCTCTTAGGACCCACTGTGTGATGGTTTACTTTACTAGTATTTCCCTAGTTGACTGTTGTTTATGAGTAACAATGACTTCACTTTTAATTGTGCCTCCTTGCATGAATAAGACTACAGATAATAACCCAAAGGTGCAGTTTGTTTATAGTTTGTAACAACAACTTGAGTAATGATAAGTGTGCCCTCTATTTTCGCATCGCATTAAACCTCAACTACACTAACGAAAAGTGCAATAACTTTTACAAACACATGCACCCAACGCCATCTTTCTTCATGCATGCACCCTCTACTCAAGTGCAAAAATAGTTGAGGGTGTATTTACAAAAGGTTTAATACTTAACTATCATTTTAACCAGTGTTACAAACATCGTAATATATCTGCAACATTGCGATATATCGCAATTCTAACCCCCTGGTGATATATCAGTCAATATTTTCCCCCTTTTTGGGCAATTTTTACTTTATTTTATCACGATTTTTTGGAAATTTCTTCGAAAATATCATGGTTTTTCGTCCTCTTTTTGCTCATTTGTTGTGGTTTGAGAAACAAAATTCAGCATTCCCATAAAAAAATGTTGCCTTGTTCAACAGTAATTGGTAATATTCAATTCCTAAAGTAAAAGTGCCATTCTCCTTATCTTTCATTTTCTATCATTTTACTTAAATTTTTAACATTACCAATAATCGTTTCAGGATATTTAAGAGTGGTTCCAACCTCATTAGACTTCATATGCAAAAAGTAGAATTTTAGATCCCTTTAAGAATTCAACAGACTTAATAGTTTTTAGGATTTCAGGATTGCAAAGTTTCCATCGCATTCTATCATGTATGAGGGTATGGGATTGGCATTTAATCAAGCACATGAACCCCTCTATGTACCTTGATGTTGGTCGTGTTGATCGTTGAACTCCTCTATCATGACCTTAATAAAAATGTACTCTTCACTCAAGCAAAATCAATTATTAAGCATGGGAAGATTTTTCTATCTTATTTTAACGATTGGATTAGGAAGTTTTATCAAAATTGTAAGGTGTTGAGTCATTGAATAATGTCCTTGGAGGATCAAATTTGAGATTTGAGGTAGAAGTCAAGACTAGAGCCTAGAGGAGAGAGGCATAGGGTTTTATTGATGAATATGATCCCAATATAAGCAATGATTGGCCGACATGTATGATTTACGATTTTTGTTTCACATTCCTTTTTTTAAATGTCCTTGCTCATTTATTAATTTAAAATATACATACTACATATACATACATAGAAATTTAAAATATACAGATTCCACTATGGTTCCCACAACCGCCAGGGCCTTCTTGTTCTAGAGGCAAAGCGATTATCAAGTGATTACCTTTTCTCGTAAAAGGGGTAGAGGTAATCAATAGTTTATTTACTTGATTTCAATGTATATGAGATACATTGATTGTATTTTTGGTGATTCATGAGTCAAGGACTCAGGATTCAGGACATGATTCATTTTTTTATGTGTGATATATCACAAGACATATTATACATCTTATATATTGGTTTTATTTCCATACTCATGTGGCAATGTATTTATTTGATGTTTTTGTTGCTTTAGATGTTTAAAATATTGAAAAAATATATATATTTTTGTATTTTTTAAGTTTGTTCATATATTGTCAATGTTTACCGACATTTTTTCCCATAAATCCAATAATTTATTTGGGGGCCCTTGACAATATATTGTCCAACACGATATTTGTAACTTTGGTTTTAACCCTTTAACCATTGTCTCAAATAGTAATTGTTGTGTAATTTCCAATCATGCAACCCTACACACACTTCTCTGCCACTAGGTCACATGCTAACTGGAGTTGAACTGAGAATTGAAGTGGAATAACATAACATAGAGAGTTGACTAAACCTTCACGCTTTTATTTGACTAGTAGCGGTGTGCTTTGCATGTTGCTTCTTCATTGGACTCCATAGTATGATCACTATAGTTGTAACATGCAAGGCATGCTTAGGGATAGGAACAACATAACAAGGCATGACAATAACCCAAACAACACGCTAAAGCATACATATATCATTTCATTTGACCCTCAAACTATCTCCCAGCAACAGTAATTATATATACTATCATTGGTCTATCCTATCAACAACTCGCCCTCAATGATCTTCCATGGCTTTCCCTTTATCGATGTCTAGCTGGTTTATGACAATTTCGTGAAATATGCATGGGCATAAACTAGTTTGGATGCCATTTCTAGTGACTTGTAAGTGTTATCTAACCAATTCTTTAACCCGTTCTTTTTATTCTTTGTTGGCCTAGGATTCCCCTTAAGATATATATCCTTAGCCCTGTACAAACCATCATGCACTGTTAGTGCAATATCAAATATCGATCCAACAAGATTGATAAACTTTCACAGAGGTAGATGTGTCTCACGGGCTATTTCTGCAAGGTATCCATCAATGATCTTGCAACACTTAACTTTGAAGTATGGGTTGTAGAAGTCAACATTCTACCTTCAGAAAATTCTAAATTTTTAGCAAACCTTGTTCTTTGCCTCCCACAAGGAAATTGTGCCCCAATCCAGACTGCTTAGAGGGCTCTTATCCTACATTAGAAAATGATCTAATATGCATTTCACAAGATCTACATCATCCAGAGAATCATTTGTGTGCGATGAAGGTGGAATTAATAGGTCATTAAGTGAAGCTTCTTCTAATATAGATGCCTATCCTCCTTGCAAGTTTCATTTCAGATGAAGTTTATTCTCCCAATATAGTAGCAACATTTAATAACTTTAGCAAAACTGCAGGAAGTTGATCCCTTTTTTGGTGGTAATAAGCTCACAATTGTTTCCACAAGTTGTCCATGTTTTACTGTTGTCTCCACGTCATTTGAAATTGACCCCTTTTCATTTTTTAAAGTACCTATGACCATCATGACCCTTGAAATTCCAGGTAACCAATGAAAAGTGTAAACCTTCAAGGCCTCATCTTTTAGCTCATGTGGCATTCTTCCCTTAGGTTTAGTAGCAACTATTACTCACTCATACAAATCAATATCCAGTTCATAAATGTCTTCGATCCACTAATATTTTGGGACTTACTGATGTTTGGAATTTTGGATTCCATTCCACAGAGGACTATTTGGAATTTTGGATTCCATTCCACGGAGGACTATTACTATTTCCTGCACATGGTTGGCTATTTACTAACTTCTCTCTTGTATAAGTGAAAGACCAATCAACCTTTGGAGGATCAAATGAAGTCTTGAAAGCAATTGAGTCAATGCACCTCCCTATCACCTCAAGGTCTTCTAACCAAGGTAAGAATGATTTGGTATCCTGCAATACAATAACGGAAACTTTCCAACTTTGAAATGAACTCGAGCTGAAAAACATCTCAATTTTATAAACCTGATTTCCTTTTTCAATAACTTTTGTCATCCCAAGATATTCTACAGCATAGAGAACTGTGACAACATTGTAGGCATTGTTGATGTATATGTAACTTCGGAATGTATTTCATCTGTGTATTTTATATATATTTATTGTACCCTTATAAGAGATGTGTTATTCCTCTATAAGGAAATGTCGTCATGTGGATTGACAAGTGTCGCAAGTGTGTGTACTTGCTGATGGGTTATTAGACCACCATATGGGGTCGGCCCGGAATTATATATAATATAATGTGGATGTATCTAAGTAGACAAGTCGGCCCCATTAGATCACTGGGAAAAAAGGTGAGTATAAATAGAGATAGGAGATCTCTATTTTACTCACTCAGAAAAGTAACTCACTCTCACTCTCAAAAGTGGTGCACTAGTGAGGAGGAGGAGGATCATCTGCTAGGAGACTATCTCAGTGTTATTTGGTTGTATTTTGGTTGAGCCATTGCTCTCTCTATCTCTGAGGAAGTTGTGGGGTTTTCACCTTAGGGTTTTCCCCATGGAAACTCTGTGTCTCTTGTCTTCATGCTTTTAATTCTTGTGATGCTTGTCATATTGTGATTTTCATGCATTGATATACTGTAGATGTTATTCTCTCAGCAAAGATCCTAGAGTATTGTGAATTAATGCTCAAAATTTAACATGGTATCAGAGCTAACCTGAGAAGAAGACATTTTGCAGTGACGGAAGCTTGAGTTCCTTGTTTATTGGGTTTCTCTCCACAGCTTTTTGAAAATCAGTATAGTAGATTGACTCTACTCATCAAGGCGCATCTATTTGTCCAATCAGAATTCAGTTCCGAGCATTTTCAGATTTAGCCCTAAAAATTAGGGTTTCCACAAAAATAGGAATTTATGGAATCTGAAGACACAGCTGGAAGCTCCTTGCAAAAATCGAAGTTTAGAGATTTGGATCGAGATTTTTGGCTGGGTAGATCTCCGGGAAACTCAAACCCTAATTCAGGGCTCTCCCTAGTGAACCCGGGAGGGCAAAAAGGCAATTTTGAAGGGCAAGACTTTGCTGATCTCAAATTTTGAATGTACCAGGCTGATCAACTCACCAAGGCGCATCTTTCTATCCTTTCAGAAATTTGAAATTCACATTTTGAGTTTTTAGGGTTTCTCTGACAAACCCTAATCCGGGACCAGATCCAGTTTTCAGCACTTCAAGTGGTAAGTCCTAAATATTTTCTATTTCCATTTGAAGTACTCTTTAATATGTCTCTCCACACCAAGCTTGAGGATAAGCTTGAAGGGGTTGATAACTTCCGAGCCTGGAAGTATAGGATTGGGTTAATCCTGGAAGAGAATGAGTTGGACTCATATGTGAAAGAAGACATCCCTATCCCAGAGGATGAAGAGGCCAAGGCATTGCACAAGAAGAACTTGGTCAAGGAAAAGAGAATCATTGCTGATTCTATCAAAGACCATCTCATACCCCATGTGTCTTCTCTTAAGACACCCAAGGAGATGTTTGACTCTTTGACCAAGCTGTTTGAAGGAAAGAACATAAATCGGAATATGACCCTGCGGAACCAATTGAAAGGAGTAAAGTTTCAGAATGGAGAAACCATTCAATCCTATTTTTCAAGGGTCTCCCAGATCAAGGAACAACTAGAAACAGTGGATGAAATGGTGGAGAATGGTGAAGTGGTGATGACCACTCTAAATGGCCTACCCAGGTCATGGGATTCCTTTATCCAAGGAATTTGTGCAAGGAAGAAGTTGATCTCTTTCAGTAGACTACGGGAAGAATGCTCACAAGAAGAAGCAAGGCTTGTGGCACGAGAAGAAAAAATGGGGAATGAATATCAAGCTCTCACAGCTCACAGCAGGAAAGGAAAGTCCAAGAGAGAGCCATCTCACTCCAAGAGATCTTCACATCACTTCAAAGAAAGAAGAATATGCTTCACCTGTAATGAGAAAGGACATATTGCCATAAATTGTCCCAAGAACAAGAAGGACAATAACATCTCCAACAAGAAGAAGAAGGGTAGCAAAAGAAGGTTTCATGTTCATGCTGCCGAAGATGATGAACCCCCAAAGAAGAAGGCTAGGGCAGAAAGTGATAGCAATGATAACTCATCAAGTGAAGAAGAGTATGTTCTGATCTTTGCTCTCACAGGTACCATCTCTCATGGTTGTAATGATTAGTTGATTGACAGTGGGGCTTCCAAACACATGACTGGGTTTAAGGAATCTTTTGTGAATCTATCTGAACATGAATCACCCCATAAGGTGAAACTTGGGGATGATTATCAATACCCAATCAAAGGAAATGGTGAAGCTTCCTACAATCTAGATTCTGGAAAATCCTTGAAGATGAAAGAAGCACTTTATGTACCTGGGCTCAAGAAGAACTTACTCTCCATTTCTGCATTGGATGCAAAAGGTATGAGGGTTGCATTTGTGGATGGTCAAGTCCTAATGTGGCCAAAGGGAAAGACCATAGATGATGCAGTAGTAATTGGAGAGCAAGAGGGAGGCTTGTATAAATTGAAGGGACAACCTGAACATGCCATGGTGCATGAATCCATGGAGCCAAGTGAACTTTGGCATAGAAGACTTGCTCACATGCACTATAGAGCACTTCCAATTGCAAACAAGGCAGTAGAGGGTCTTCCTGAAATCAAGACCAAACATGCAGGTGTTTGCAAAGGATGTGCAAAAGGTAAGAACATTAAGAAGGCTTTCCCAAGCAGTGAAAGCAAGGCAAAAGACATCCTGGAAATCATCCACTCAGATGTATGTGGCCCTATGTCATCTAGTTCCCTGAGTGGGTATGTTTACTATGTCTCATTTATTGATTACTTCTCCAGGAAGACCTGGGTATACTTCTTGAAGGGCAAAGATGAGGTGCTTGATAAATTCAAGGAATTCAAAACCTTGATGGAGAATCAAACTGACAAGAAGATCAAAACATTCAGATCCGACAATGGTGGAGAATTCACCTCAAGTGACTTCAAGAAGCTTTGTAGTGATTTAGGGATTAAGAGGGAGTTGACTGCTCCTTATAATCCTCAACATAATGGTGTTGCAGAAAGGAAGAACAGAACTATCATGGAAGCAGCAAGGGCAATGTTGCATGACCAGGATCTTCCTATGCATCTATGGGCAGAAGCAGCTAGAACAGCTGTATATGTGCAGAACAGAACACCCCACAAGATATTGGACGACAAGACACCAGAAGAGGTCTTTTCTAGTAAGAAACATGAAGTCAGTCATCTCAGAATATTTGGTTGTCCGGTATATACTCATGTCCCAAAAGAAAAAAGGACTAAACTAGATCCTTCAGGAAAGAAGGGTATCTTTGTGGGTTACAGTGAAAGCTCGAAGGATTACAGAATATACTTTCCAGGGTTCAAGAAGATTGATGTCAGCAGGGATGTAACATTTGATGTAAACTCAGCATTCATCAAATCAAGGAAGGCACCTACCGAAGTTTATGAAGAACCTAAGGAAACAGGATTTCAGGACACTACCATAACTGGAGCAGTTCCAGAAGCTGTTCGTGAGTTTGAAGATCCACAAGAACCTATAGATCCACCCCATGAGGATAACTCTCACAAGAGGAAACCTGCATGGGCTAGAGAGCTCATTCAAGATGCAGAAAGATTTGGTATTCCAGAAGAAGAACACATAGCAAAGAAGAGAACCAGATCACAAACCAGCTATGTTGCTTTACTCTGTGACATTATGAACAAAGATCCTTCTAGTTATGAAGAGGCAGCGGAAAAGAAAGAATGGAAGGATGCCATGGTTGAGGAATACCAATCAATAATGAAGAATGATGTTTGGGATGTTGTCCCAAGACCTAAAGAGAAGTCTGTTGTGACTTCTAAATGGATCTTCAAAATCAAGCATGCTGCAGATGGCAGTGTGGAGAAATACAAAGCAAGATTCGTAGCTCGTGGCTTCTCTCAGAAAGAGGGAATAGATTATGAAGAAACTTTTGCACCTGTAGCCAGGTATACTTCCATCATAACAGTACTTTCCCTGGCTGCAGCTATGAAATGGAAAATACACCAGATGGATGTCAAGACTGCTTTCTTGAATGGTGTAGTTGAAGAGGAAGTATATGTGGAACAGCCACTTGGTTTTGAAATACATGACAGGGAGTCATATTTGTGCAGATTGAAGAAAGCCTTGTATGGCTTGAAGCAAGCTCCCAGAACTTGGTATGGTAGGATGGACAATTTCCTATCTAGCTTGGGCTTTACCAAGAGTAAAGCGGATTCCAACCTTTACTACAAGGTTTTGGAAGGGAATCCTGTGATTCTACTCTTGTATGTGGATGACTTATTTGTAACAGGAGATGACAGACTGATTGCAGATACTAAGAGGAAGCTTGCTGCTGAATTCGATATGAAAGATTTGGGAATGATGCACTATTTCCTAGGCATGGTGGTGTGGCAGAGTGCAGGTGGGATCTTCCTTGGTCAAGGGAAGTACACAGTAGATATCGTGAAGAGATTTGGGATGATGGACTGCAAGGCCATGGCCACACCTATGGCATCAAATCTAAAACTTCTATGTGATGCTTCATCTGAGCCAGTTGATGTCTCCATGTATCGTCAGATGATTGGGTCCTTGATGTACTTGACGAACACGAGACCAGACATTTGCTTTGCTGTGAACACATTGAGCCAGTTCCTGACGGATCCGAGGAGTGTTCACCTGGTTGCTGTAAAGCATGTTCTGAGGTACCTGAAGGGTACAGTGGATTATGGTCTCATGTATGAAGCGAATCAAAAGTTTAACCTGTGTAGCACTAAGTACAGCTGAGGCAGAGTATGTTGCAGCCTATTCAGCTAGTTGTGAAGCAGTATGGCTACGAAAGCTACTGTCTGAGTTATTTGATCTCCCGTTGGATGCTACTGGTATCTTCTGTGATAACCAGAGTTGTGTGAAGCTGTCTGAGAACCCAGTGTTTCATGACAAGTCGAAACACATAGAGATCAAATATCACTAGATCAGGGATATGGTGCAGAGAGGAGCTGTGAAGCTCCTGTATGTTACGACGGACGAGCAGATTGCAGATGTGCTGACGAAGCCACTAGCCAGGGTGAAGTTCGAGTACTTCAGAGAGAGGCTTGGCGTGCTTCAGATCGAGGGCACTTCGAGGAAGAAGTGATGGACACATTTGCTGAAGCCATTCCAAGCATGTTGGAAGGGGGATCCTTCACATGGCTGTGGATGTAAGCGCTGGATGATGAGCATCAGGATGATGTTCTAGTTTCTGCTTGGATATGATCAGCTGGATCATTATATGTATATATGTATGCATCATGTTGGATGCTGGATATGATCAGTTGAATCATTTATATGTTTGTATGCATCATGTTGGATGCTGGATATGATCAGTTGGATCATTTATATGTATGTACGCATCATGTTGGATGCTGGATATGATCGGTTGGATCATGTGTATGTATTTTGTATGTACGCATCATGTTGGATGCTGGATATGATCGGTTGGATCATGTGTATGTATTTTGTATGTACGCATCATGTTGGATACTGATGGATACATTGTGTGGATCATGTATCTTTGTATGATCAGGTAGATCATGTATGTTGATGGATACATTGTGTGGATCATGTATCTTTGTATGACCAGGTAGATCATGTATGCTGATGGATACATTGTGTGGATCATGTATCTATGTATGTATCAGGTGGATACTTGGTGTGCATCAGATGGATGCATTGTATGATCAGGATGATCGTGGATGACGAGCTTCTCCAGATGACATGTAGCAGGATGTTGCAGTGATGATGATCAGGATGATCATGTGTACATCAGGATGATGTTTGATGAGTATCAGATGATACTTTGTGGCCGTGGATCGGGTTGTGCAAGTAAGCATGTAATTTGTGCCCTGGGATATTTGCAGATGGTCTTTCGAGGTTTTGCCTATGGCATGTAATTCAGTGCCCTGGGACATATGGCAAATGCTCTTTCGAGGTTTTGCTTGGAAGGACATGTAATTTGTGCCCTGGGAGATCTGCAGATAGTCTTTCGAGGTTTTGCCTATGGCATGTAATTCGATGCCCTGGGATATCTGGAAGATGCTCTTGCGAGGTTTTGTCCTATGGCATGTAATTTGCTCCTGGGAGATCTGGACAGGATGAAAAAGGCCTCAAATGCTTCAACCAGGTTTTGCCATGACCACATGTAATTTGCTCTTGGAAGATCTGGACAGGATGAAAAAGGCCTCAGATGCTTCAGCCAAGTTTTGTGGTGAGATCACATGTAATGTGCTCCTGGGAGATCCAACAGGTAGAGCTGAGTGCTCGTAACAGCCTGGGATGCTTCAGCCAGGTTTTGTGATGGGTCACATGTAATGTGCTCCTGGGAGATCCTACAGGTAGAGCTGTGTGCTCGTAATAGCTTGGGATGTTGCAGCCAGGTTTTGTGATGCACGTAATAAGTCCTAAGGATTCCACAGTATGGCCAGTGATGACGAAGACCTGCAGATGGCGGGCCTACATCCAGTATGAAAAAGGACTGGCTCTGTAGAACTTCCTATGACGAATAGAGTCAGAGATTGGTTGAGATAGCAGCAGCAGTGACGATGATGATGACGATGATCCAGAGAAGAAGACTTGTCTAGCAGATCTGTGTCGAGAAATACCTTCCTAGTTAAGAGGGAGTGTTGATGTATATGTAACTTCGGAATGTATTTCATCTGTGTATTTTTATATATTTATTGTACCCTTATAAGAGATGTGTTATTCCTCTATAATGAAGTGTCGTCATGTGGATTGACAAGTGTTGCAAGTGTGTGTACTTGCTGATGGGTTATTAGACCACCATATGGGGTCGGCCCAGAATTATATATAATATAATGTGGATGTATCTAAGTAGACAAGTCGGCCCCATTAGGTCACTGGGCAAAAAGGTGAGTATAAATAAATATAGGAGATCTCTATTTTACTCACTCGGAAAAGTAACTCACTCTCACTCTCAAAAGTGGCGCACTAGTGAGCAGGAGGAGGATCATCTGCTAGGAGACTATCTCATTGTTATTTGGTTTTATTTTGGTTGAGCCATTGCTCTCTCTATCTCTGAGGAAGTTGTGGGGTTTTTCACCTTAGGGTTTTCCCCACGGAAACTCTATGTCTCTTGTCTTCATGCTTTTGATTCTTGTGATGCTTGTCATATTGTGATTGTCATGCATTGATATACTGTAGATGTTATTCTCTCAGCAAAGATCCTAGAGTATTGTGAATTAATGCTCAAAATTTAATAGGCATTGAGTGTAACGACAATCCTCTAGAAGAATTTGGCACATAGCTCAAAGGATTTCCTTGGATTTGTTGTTTTAACCTCAAGTAAAGTGCCTATGTTTGAGTATGTGTGAGTTGCTTTATCCAACTATCTTCTTGTAAATTTGAGAGCTTGTACAATTGAGCCAGAAATATTAACTTAATTGTGTTAAATTCTCAATACCAGATCTGATTTTTGTTCTCAATAAGTTTTATGCCCAAAAAATAAAACACTGTTGTAGCTTACTGCTGAAATGATAAACATAAATACAATGATATTTTAACCAATAAAATGATGCAGAACAAAATAGGAAATCAACCATTGACACAAGTATTTACAATAGAAAAACCTCAATGGGGAAAATCCAACATTCAATGTTTCTTTTATTAGTTCTTGGCTCATAGATAAACTTAGAATTTTACAGCAATGGAACCCGTAACTCAGTCCCTCTAGAAAATCAACCTACTTAGGAAAATTGGCCCCTCTGAGAAAATCGACTCTCTTTAGAAAAATGGCCCATGGAGAAATCAACCCTCGGCAAATCGGCCCACTGAGCAATCGACCCTTGCGTCACCTCTGTATGGATCTCTCCCTGCGACTGTATGGATCGACCCTCTGGATTTATTGAGCAAATCGCCCCCTGACAAATCGGCTAGCTTGGCCTCTTGATTCTCCTCTAAACTTTCTACTGCAAATCACTTCTCTCCCTTTCTCTTTGGCCACTGAGTCTCACTCTTTCTCTTGAGAAAATATCTCTCTCAAAATGATCTTGTGTTGTTGTGTGTCTTTCACCTCTCCTTAGGGTTTCTTTAATAGCATTTCAATGAATAAAGCCCTAACCCTCAATCTCCAAATTGATGGATGGCTAAGATTAGATCTTGAGCCTCACTTAAGATCAACAATCGTGACTTAATTTAAAGTTTACTTAACTTTTCACTTTAGTAAGGCTTAGTCATTAGCTGACATTAAATTATTTAATGTGTTTTTCCTGAGTTAGACTTAGGAAAGAAATATAAAAGTCACTTACTCAATAAATTGAGCAAATACCTAGAGAGGTAATGGATAACCTTTTGCATGCTTGACACCTGACCTATGTAGAAGCACCTGTCCAAGCTATAATCATCAACACTTTGTTAATTGGGGGAACCTATTATTGTCTTTGTACTTCTGCATTTATTGTCTTTACAGACCTCACGAACCAGAATAGGCACCCCACTATCAATTATGCATTAGGGTAAATTTATTGTTAACAAAATACAATTTTGGTTGTTTGCATGGAAAGCACTCAACCAACCACTAAACCATAGCTCGACAAACTACAATCAATGATTTTATATTGCAAATGATGCGAATGAAACAAGCATAAAAATCCATACTATATGTGGCAGGAAAAGTAAAAGTGTGACCCGCATTTAACCTAACCACCTAAGAAATTAATTTAAAATTGATAACACCCTACTTATATCATATTTTGCATTAATTTTCTTTGGTTTGGTTATCAGCGAATTGCAAGTATTCAACACCTATGTTACCATAAATGGGAAACATGAACAAAACAAGAAACAATGTTAGAAGGTTTCAGGGGATAAGAAATGAGAACCCCTTAACCCTAGCACGTATATTATGTTTAGAAATTGATTAGCATTAACTAATATATTGTCAAGATAGCTGCCCTCTTTTGTTTAACAATGAATCAGCGGCTCAACAAGTTCTTCAATATGGTGCATAGCATATTGCCAGCTCCCTGGCTTATGTGCAATTCTGGAGAGCAGATTTCAATCCTGATGATAGAAGACAGGACAACTATCATATGTTTCTTGAGTTTCTTGTGTTCCCTGTCGATTTGAGGCCTTTTTTAGATATGTTCGCTCAACGATTTGGCAAGATTTTGATCCCTAACGAAAAACGTAACTTCTCCAACCTAATTTGTGTTAGATTTTTACAATTTAATCAATATTAATCTAGGATCTTACTGAGAGAATAACAAGCACACCATAAACACAAGAGACACAAATATTTTCCTTGGGGAAACCATAAAGGAGAAAACCCCGCAACTTCCTCAGATATAGAATGAGCAACAATACAATAGCAGAAAAGTAAACCCCAAAATAGAGATGGTCTTCAGCAGCTTCTCTCTTCTCCACTTGTGCGAATTTCTCCTCTCTCTCACTAATGCGAATTGAGTGAGTGAGTGAATGATCCAAATGAGAGAGGCACCCTCTCGATTTATACTTTTACTTTCACTTGACCTTTACCCCAAACAGGTCGGCCCCTAGTTGTACTTGACTGGGCCAACTTCTCTAGGAGAGTCTAATAACCCATAGACAGCTTAACTCTGGGGTCTAATGCCCCGACATACAAAGGAGGGTTAACCTCAATGACTTTACATGACCCAAATACAATAATGAATTCTCCGACCGGAGGAATAAACATCTCCATCGGAGGTACAATAATAAAATACAAATACAATATAAAATATACAAGTGAATATATTTCGAAGTTACAATTACATTAACACTCCCTCTTAACTAAGAAGGTATTCTCTTGAAACAGTCATCAACACAAGTCTTCTTCGCTGGATCAACAATGTTGGAACATCATCAACACTGGATCATCATTGTCGCTGCTACCGCAATCCTCATCATCTCGATCATCGATTGGTGCTATCTCTTAGTTCTACTCGTCATAGGAAGTTCTATAGAGCCAACCCTTTTTCATGTAGGATGTAGGCCTAGCCTCCATGTAGGTCTCTATCATCTCTGCGAGCAAGCCATCAAGTAGGTACAGTTTAGGACTTATTACATTTCCTCTGCAAAAACCTATGCACATCTTAGGACTGATTACATTGCCTTGCAAAACCTGTGTACATCGTAGGACTGATTACATTGCCTTGCAAAAACCTGTGTACATCGCAGGACTGATTACATTGCCTTGCAAAACCTATGTACATTGCGGGGCTGATAACATTGCCTTGCAAAACTTGCATACATCATTGGACTGATTGCATTGCCTTACAAAACCTGTGTACATCGTAGGACTGATTGCATTGCCTTACAAAACCTGTGTACATCGTAGGACTGATTACATTGCCTTGCAAAACCTGTGTACATCGCAGGACTAATTACATTTCCTTGCAAAACTTGTGTACCCTACTGTCGCCTCATCACGTCCAAATCATCTCAATGTCAACGGAGCACAGCCTAGATGCACATCACACAACACTTATATCAACAGCCATGGGAAGACACACCTCAACCATGCTGGAATGGCTCCAACCCTTACATCTACACCATGGGAGGACACACCTACCACCATGTGAGAATGGCTCAAGTGCATATGCGTCTTCCAGACTCATCACTTCCCCCAGGAAGGAACCTCGATCTGGAATACACCAAGCTTCTCTCTAAAGCACTCGAACTTCACTCTGGCCAGCGGCTTGGTCAATATATCAGCTATCTGCTCATCTGTCGCATCATATTGGAGCTTCACTACTCCTCTCTACACCATATCCCTGATATAGTGATACTTGATCTCGATGTTCTTCGCCTTGTCAAAGAACACCGGGTTCTCAAACAACTTCACACAACTCCGGTTGCCACAATATATACAAGTTGTATCCAACTGGAGATCAAACAAATCAGACAATAGCTTCCTCAGCCATACTGCCTCACAACTAGCCGAACAAGCTACGACATACTCTGCTTTGGCTGTACTCAATGCCACGCAGGACTACTTCCTGCTAAACCAAGAGATCACACTTGATCCCACACTGTAGTAGCACCCCAAAGTGCTCTTCCTATCAATGGAACTACCTGCCCAATTCGAATCAACATAACCCTCCAGGTTAATCTTCTTATTCACATCATACATGATCCCATAATCAACCGTACCCTTCAGGTACCTCAGAATATGCTTTGCAGCAATCAAGTGAACATGTCTCGGATCCGTCAGGAACTGGCTCAATGTGTTCATAGCAAAGAAAATATATGGTCTCATATTTGTCAGGTACATCAAAGACCCAATCATCTGACGATACATCATGGAATCAACCAAATCTAATGAAGCATCACTCAATAGCTTCAGGTTCGATGCCATAGGTATGGCCATGGCCTCGCAGTCCATCATCCCGAACCTCTTCAGGATCTCTACTGCATACTTCCCTTGTCCAAGGAATATTCCATCCACACTCTTCCACACCTCCATACCTGGAAAATAGTGCATCATACCCAAGTCCTTCATCTCGAACTCGGCAGCAAGCTTCCTCTTCGTGTCAGCAATCAACCCATCCTCACCTATCACAAACAGGTCATCTACATAAAGTAGGAGTACCACTGGGTTCCCTTCCTCAACCTTGTAGTAAAGGTTGGAATCCGCTTTACTCTTGGTAAAGCCCAAACTAGTCAGGAATTTGTTTATCCTGTCGTACCACATCCTAGGTACCTGTTTTAATCCATACAAGGCCTTCTTCAATTTGCACACATGAGTCTCCTTGTCATGTGTCTCAAATACGAGTGGTTGCTCTACATACGCTTCCTCCTCTACTACACCATTCAAGAACGTTGTCTTGACATCCATCTGGTGTACCTTCCACTTCATCACTGCAGCCAGAGCAAGTACTGATCTGATCGACACAGGCGCAAATGTATCCTCATAGTCTATCCCTTCCTTCTGGGAGAAGCCACGTGACACAAATATTTCCTTGTGTTTCTCTATGTTGCCATCTGCAACATGCTTGATATTGTAGATCCACTTGGAAATCACAACAGAGTTCCCTTCTGGTCTCGGAACTACCTCCCAGACATCATTCTTCATAATCAATTGGTACTCTTCGATCATGGCATCCTTCCATTCTTTCTTCTCGGTTGCTTCCTCATAGTTGGAAGGTTCTTTGTCAATGATGTCACAAAACAGGGCTACATAGCTGGAATATGGCCTAGGTCTCTTGCTTTCTCTGTGCATTCCCCCTGGAGCACCATACCTCTCTGCATCTTATATTGCCTCTCGTACCCATGTTGGCTTCCTCTTGTGGGAGTTCTTCTCACGAGGTGGATCTACAGGTTCTTGTGGTTCTTCTAATTTCATGGTCTTCATGGTCTTTAGGAATTACTCCTTCCATTGTTGTATCTCTGATCCTGGGAACTTCAGGTTCTTCAGTGTCTTCATATTGACTTCATAAATCTTCTAGATGAATCATCGTCACTTGTTCTTCAAAACAAGTCTCTCTTGTAGTACACGATCTTTCCTACAAGTCAATTTAGTTGCGTGATTAGAAAATTTTCATAATTTTTCAAAAAAAAAATTCTTATGCATAGAGACATAGCAACTATCTTAGCCAATGATTCAACACAACATTCATCCATATCCCGCATTCATATGGTAACTTCCTATATGCCTTCCATCTCTACCAGAACATTGTTAAGAGTGCGCACTACTTCCAACATGTCAGCAAAGAGGTTTCATTCTAGATAAGTAGCAATGGGATGTTGTACAGTACCATAGGCCACTTACCAATTACTTGCATATTAGTAGTATCTTGTTCATTAATGCAAATTTCCTAAGATGCATGATATACATCCTAAATCTAAGAGCATAAGTATGTACATGACTGAACAATATTATTTAAGTAATCAAATATACAAGAAATGACAATTCAAATACTTATCTTTGTTTGGTTGTTGGGTGGACTCCCTCTCAATCTTTGCTTCCTTGCAGGAACTACTGGAGTGTGCTCCCTCCTGATCTTTTGCTTCCTTAACCAATGCTGAAAATGGATGAGAGATTCTTCCATAGATTATTGATCTTTATTTGATTTCCGGAGTCCAACTCTGCAGTAGCTTCTTCTACTCCTTTCATGTAATACTTAAAGTCATCTCTAGTTTCACCTTATGAGGTGGAACCTTCTGAATGAACCCATGTAACCGGTTACCTTCATTACAATACATATTCTTCATCACTTGAAGAATCTTCAATGTCTTCTCTAGTTCTCTTCCTTGGAGGTTCATCATCCTATGCAGTGTGAACATGATGTCTTTTCTTGTTGGTCTTCTTCTTGTTGGAGCCACTTCTATTTCTGGGACAATCTCTGGAATAGTGTCCCTTCTCATCACAAGTATAGCATCGAATGTGAGATAGATCTCTCTTGAAGTTCCTTCATTGATTATGGTGGTGGTGTCTTTCTTTCTTGTGATGAGGATGCTCCCTCTTGGTGTTATTATTCCTGGTGTGTGTGCTGTGAGAGCCTGGTCTTCATTACCCATCTTCTCTTCTCGAGCTACAAGTCGAGCTTCTTCTTTTGAGCATTCCTCCCATAACTTACTGAATGTGATTAACTTCCTTCTAGCACAAATCCCTTGAATGAAAGAGTCCCATGATCTAGGGAGACCATTCAAGGTGGTCATCACAATTTCTCCATTTCCCACAGCTTCTCCCACAGCTTCAAGTTGCTCATTGAGTTGAGAGACCCTTGTAAAATAAGACTGCATGGTCTGTCACGTACCCACCCTTGGACCCAGTGCAAGGAGGGGAACCTGATTCCATTCTATGGAGCTTTTCATAAAATCAGCCATATTCATTTTAGATTCACAGCCATAAAAGAGATGTGTGCAGATGGAAATCAAACAAACATGCATAGCGGAAATGAACTCATCCACACACATATTACATGACTGTTGTTCTTTTTAACACAGTCAACAAATTAAAACATTTGCAGAAGTAAATACACAATAAAATACTCATCTTGATGCAATGCTGTCCCAAACAACTAGCTATGTCGCTGCAACGTTCCTCCCAACCATAGGTATCTGCCCAGCCTGTATTATTTCAGCACTCAGAGACCACCCCCGAGCTGGGCATGATATCTACAAGGAAAAGGGAACCCTCAAGCAGAACACAGCCCAAAGCAATGGATACCCAACTCAACCCCCAGCATTCTCTTGCACATCAAACTCAGATATGGGCTCTGGAACACACTTTCAACAATGGGACTTAGGAACTAGATGGACAAGGGTTTTCCCCAAAACGTAGGCACACCAAAAACGGATTTGTGAGAGGGAAAATCGACCATAGGGAAGAAAACAATTTCTCCCATAGATATACCAGCAATCTGTGAGCCAAAACAGCCTCTATGGTCCCCAAATTGATTTCTCTTTCTTCCCCACTGTTATACAACACAAAAACGCCCTTCCCAGCTAGGGTAATGAAAGAAACACAACCAAAACCATAGAGAAAAACGCCCAGGTAGATCTAAACTCTTGGGAGAGCAAAGCTGGTTGGTGAATCATGGCTTGGAGGCAATTTCGTGGCTCCTTTCTTGCCCAAGAAGCCAGACACGAAATTCTAGGAAGAGTGGCTTGCCCATACTCGAATTTGGACAGCCATACCTCCCATTCCCCAAGCCATTAACTACCTCTACCAACTCTTGGGAGAAATGAATGGTTGGGTACAAAAGTCAACATGGGTAGTTGAGGGTTCACGGGTTCTCTCATTGACACTTGGCTTGACTTGATTGGCTCAAGGGTTTGAATGTTTTTCCTCCCAATTTCCTTGTAACATCATGCCCCCATCTCTTGTTGCATTGCATAGCTAGTTGTGGGCATTTATATTAAGATGCATATTTACAATTCCCATGGTTCACTAGCACATGGGTAGCATAATTTCAAATACTTGCCTCTTCTAGGTCGAGCGTTCGCTAGCGGGGCCTTGGCCTTGAGCTCCACGCTGGGAATCATACATAATATGCATACAATATTTACATTATAACCCAAAATATTACAAGGGTCAAAGTGGGGACGTGACATGGTCTCTGTATTTTGTATCTTCACATTCTTCAACTGGTTTTGCAATGTCATATTCCGATTTATATTCTTTCCTTCAAATAGCTTGGTCAAGGAATCAAACATCTCCTGGGTGTCTTTAAGGAAGACACATGTGGGATGAGGTGATCCTTAATAGAATCGACAATGATCCTCTTGGCCTTAACCAAGTTCTTCTTGTGTAAGGCTTTATCCTCATCTCCCTCTGGAACTGGAACCTCTTCATTTACATATGTGTCCAATTCATTCTCTTCAAGGATTAGTGTAATCCTATACTTCCATGCTCGAAAATTATTAACCCCTTCAAGACTATCCTCAAGCTTGATGTGGTGAGACATCTTTAATGAGTACTTCAAATGTAAATACAAAAGATTTAGATCTTACCAATTTGAGATGCCCGGGGTCGATCTGGAGCTGGTTGGCCTAGGGTTTGTTAGAGAAACCCTAATTTTAAGTTGGAATTTGGAACTTCTGATTGGACAGATAGATGTGCCTCCTCAAGGAGAGTTGTCCAATGTACTCACTTCCCTAAATCTGAGAACAGAAGCCCAAAATATCTGATGCCCTAGTTTTCCTCCGACAGTAGTGTCGGACCGAAAAATGAACATTCTCGGAATTGAATTCTATTTGGATGGAAAGATGCGCTTGACTGAGGCGAGCAGGCTGGTACCCTTAGTTTCTGAAGATTCCAAAAATTCACCCCTGAAAATTGACTTGCGAATTTCGGATCTGCAGTTTCTAGTCCTTTCTGGTTTTCAAGTTTTTCTGGTCTAGAGTCAAACTAGGGTTTGACTTGTCCCGAGGTTCCACCCACTCAAAAACTTCAATCTTGGTCTCTAAATTTCGATTTTGATGAGGATCATCTCCCTATGCTGAAAGCACTCCAAAATTCCACTTCTGTGAAAATCCCTAATTTCCCGCAGTAGTGACAGGCCAAAAAATGAAAATGCTCATAATCAACTTCTGCTTCGATAGAAAGATGCGCCCTCCTTAGGTGAGTTAGCCTAGCCTCTCTTTTTTTATGAACTGTGGAGAGAAACCCAAAAATTAAGAAGCCCTAACTTCCGCAGCTGCACAATGTCTTCTTCTCATGTTAGCTCTGATACCATGTTAGATTTTTACAATTTAATCAATATTAATCTAGGATCTTACTGAGAGAATACAAGCACAACATAAACACAAGAGACACAAAGATTTTCCTTGGGGAAACCATAAGGAGAAAACCCTACAACTTCCTCAGAGATAGAATGAGCAACAATACAATAGCAGAAAAGTAAACCCCAAAATATAGATGGTCTTTAGCATCTTCTCTCTTCTCCACTTGTGCAAACTTCTCCTCTCTCTCTCACTAATGCGAATTGAGTGAGTGAGTGAATGATCCAAATGAGAGAGGCACCCTCTCTATTTATACTTTTACTTTCACTTGACCTTTACCCCAAACAGGTCGGCCCCTAGTTGTACTTGACTGGGTCGACTTCTCTAGGAGAGTCTAATAACCCATAGACAACTTAACTCTGGGGTCTAATGCCCCGACATACAAAGGAGGGTTAACCTCAATGACTTTACATGACCCAAATACAATAATGACTTCTCTGACCGGAGGAATAAACATCTCCGTCGGAGGTAAAATAATAAAATACAAATACAATATAAAATATACAAGTGAATATCTTCTGAAGTTACAATTACATTAACAATTTGAAGTATGTATGGATGTTGATTTGAAAAAAAATTGCCTCCTTTATTTCAGTGAGTGTAGATGGTGTTCGTCAACAGAAGGTGTAGTATTTGAATTTGTTGAATACCTATTTTGCTTGACAAGTACAAGATCATCTCATCCATGATTATCCTCACTAAAATCCCCCTCCAAGGGCTTCCCAATCTGTAGGGAATGTAGGTGTTTCAGGGACAATGGCTCAACCTGACAAGGTTGGTTCATAAGTTAGTGCAGTCCTAGTCACCAAGGAAGGCACCCCCCAAGTTTCTGCTAGAGGGTTTGTTCCTCGTTTTGCATCTAGATCTGTTACCAAGGTAGATGCAAAAGTGGTTCAAGAGATCTAGAAAGGTGTTCAAGGTTTGACACAAAAGTTTATTCCCAGTAGCTCTAGTGGCCCTCTAGTTAACACCCAGGGCCAGATCATACAGGCAACTTCAGTGAGTGGCAATGTTTAGATCTAGAAGATGGAGGTGGATGTGGATTGGTAGGTCAAATCTAACAAACGTAAGGGGACTTTGTCTCTGGTCGCTTTGGAGAGATCTGGTAGTGTTGTGAGCCTTGATCCAAAAAGGAAATCCATCAAGGAGGTTGTGACCTACTCACTTAAGAGGGGGGCATCCTCCTTGGTGATTAATTACCAATAAGTTTAGCTCCCTTGGCAATCCCTTGTTCCTTGAATGAAGTTCTCTCTTTTTCATGGAATGTTAGAGGGATGATGATCCCAAGTAGGAAGTAGGTTATTTGAGGAGTTCTTCATAAAGTCAAGCCAGAGCTAGTTTTTTTACAAGAGGTCAAATCAACAGGATTTGACCTTCACAAATGCAAGAGTTATGTTTGGAATGGCCCCTTCTGGGCCACAAATCGTGATCGGGCAGGAAGAAGAGTGGTGTTATCCATTTCACCTTCTTTGCAGAGTTTTGTCACAACCTCTGGGAGTAACCCAAGTAACATATGTGTGTGTATCACTATTATGTTTCAGGAGAGATTACTTGGGTTTTGTTTTGTATATGCACCAAACCTTAGCTCCGAGTGTACTCATATCTAGACATGGATGGAGGCATCTCTTCCAAATGCAAAATGGATTATTGGTAGAGACTTTAACATGGTCGAATGGGACATTGATAGGGGAGGAGGTGTTGGTTTTGTGATCAACGTTTCGAAGAAGCATGCATGGTCTAAGTGTAAAGCCTCTCTTCATCGTTTAGACCCAAATTGAGGGAAGAAAGCTCTAGACTATGGTGTATGGTTTACTTGGTTCAATTTTAGATAGGGCTCTACCAGAGTTTGGGCTATATTGGATAAGATTTATGGTCCAAGGAGAAAAGTTTCCTTCTCTAGTATTATGTATCCAATTGATTTTTTTATTGCAGCTACAAGTTCAGATCACCTACCCATTATGACCTCTATTTCGGTAGGACATGTGGTAGCCTCCAAACCTTCATCTTTGTTCAAGATTAACATCTCCCATCTGGAGTCTCCATATTTTTGTGCTATGGTGCATTGTGTTTGGAATTTTGTTCCTCGGCCTCAATGGGACAGAGGTTGGGTATTATGGTGGGAAACCACCAATCGTCATTTCAGTGAAGTTCATGAGGGTGTGGGGTCGCACGTTCATGCAGAAGTGCAGGAGGAGGTACATACTCTTCTAGAGGAGAACCTACATGACATCACCCTCCAAAAGGATGCAACCTAGTGTGAGATGGTGGTACGTAAGGAGGAGTATATTGCCAAAGGGGCTTGAGTTCATGCTAGATTGCAGTGGATTCATTAGGCTGATGAGGGGTCCAAGTTCTTCTTTGAATTACTGAAGAATAAAGTGGTAACTAGCAGGGTCATGGGTTTATGACACATGGATAGGACTCTTGAGGAGAACCCAGATGAGATCTAAGGTATGTTTAGTGATCATTTTCAAACTCTTTTCTCTACTTACCCTTTGTCAGACTCGGTTATGGATACTAGGGATGTCTGCTATAGAATGGTTCTGCACAAGGTATTGCCTAGAGATCGGGATAAGTTGGATGGAGAATTCACAAGAGAAATTGTTTGCTTCCCTCTCTTCCATGCAAAATAGGAAGTCCCCAAGTATTGATGGTTTACCTTATGAGTTTTAGAAGGTGATGTGTGACACAGTAGGGGAGAATTTTTGTAACCTTGCGCAATAATTTTTTTCTACTGGGAACCTTCAGAATCTCTTAATCAAGGCCTCATCAAGCTTATTTCGAAGAATTCAGCGAAAGACACTATTGGTGGGTGGCGCACCTTGTTGAGTGTCAGCCTACAAAATTATGGAAAAAGATTTAGCTATTAGAGTCCACGATGTGGCCAAAAAAATTCTTCGTCGAGGGCAGACAAGCTTTGTGCAAGAATGGTTTATTTTGGATACATTCTTGTCAACTTGGGAGGTGACCAATCAGCATGTGCTCTTTCTAAAAAATGATTTCAACAAATCTTATGACCGTATTGACTAGACATCCATTACTGGCATGTTGACTTGCCTTGGGTTTGGACAACGATGTGTTCATATAATTAGCGCTCTATTTTCATGTGCCTCCAATTTTGTTTCGATGAATAATGTTTTGTCTTCCTGCATCCATCTTCACATGTCCATCAGGCAAGGATGCCCATTGGCTGCTTATCTTTATGTGTTGATGATGGATGCTCTTAGATATCTGTTGGAAGCAACCCACTTCCAGGGTTGACTTCGAGGTATTTCTCTGCCTAAGGGGGGGAGATGGTTAATAATCACTTTGCAGATGACTCTCTTTTGTCGATTTTTGCTAACCAAGAATCAGTTGCAGCTACTAGGGATTGTCTTTCTGTGTTCTGCAAGGCTTCAGGGACTGTTGTTAGTGACAACAATACGAACTACTAGCTCATTGGTCTTGAGGATGTGCCTACATGGATTCCAGTTGCTTGGAGGTTTGTCCAACCAGAGGTTATTTTGAGATATCTTTGTATTCCTTTTGGGGTTGACCTCTCTCTAGTTGCTTATTCCTCAAGAGGATCTTTTTAAGATGAATATTGATATGACAAGTGCCTTTTGGAGAGACTGGGAGTGGAGTTTCGGGTATCCTTTGACCCAGTATGATTCTCATAATCTCTACTCCATCCTACATCAGCGGCATGAGTTAGGTCCTGTCCTTAATGCCCAGTGGATTTTTGTGGATGCTAAGAGCCAATGGATTCTACGGCTGCATGATGTTTGATGGATTAGAGTTTCCTATAAGATATGGGTCTTTTCTTGGTTGGTGTTATATCAAGGTCTTCCCTCCAAAGCCCAATAGGGTAAAAGTGGTCTTTTTGATGGCCTTTGCATTTTTTGCTTGAGGTCAAAGTCAATGCAGCATATTTTATGGGCATGTTCCTAGCTCGATCTTGTTGGGCCCAGGTTCAATCTTAGCTGCAGACATTATAGGGGGACATTTGCATTGGCGGGTAGTTTTGTTGGGCGATTCCAGATCAGTGATTCGGGATTCCTGTCTAGTATTTGGCACTGTTTGAGAGTCTTTGCTTTGTATATCATTTGGAAGCTCTGCTGCAAATATGTTTTTGATAATGAAGTTAGTTCTTCAAATGTTTTCTGTCATTTATGGCATGAGGAGGTACGTATGCAACTCCTAGTCAAAGGAGCTGTGTTGATTAAACATGGCAAGTTGTTAAATCCGAACTCTTACTCAAACTTTATGGTTGTTTAGTTGCTCTCAGGAAGAGAATATGAGGTTCATTGTATATATGCTTCCTTTTTCCTTTATTCTCAGCTGCTGATGTAAATAATTTCTGTATATATAAGAGATATCTTTAAAAAAAAGAAAAAAAAGATAGGAATGGGAACAGAGTCAAAATTAGATCTCTTGGTCAGGTTCTGGTAACACAATTCCACACTATCAAGTTTGAAAATTAATTTCTTATCAATATTGTCATTCCAATGCAGTCATAATGGAGATGAGTTATTTGAGAAGAAAAATTCTATCCTAGCTTGCATTGAGTTCATTTTATGTGAGATGCATATATGGCATATGCTATAATTTCCTTTTATTAGTTCAAAGGAGCTTTCAAGAGGCAATAAGACTAAAGAGCCATGAAGCAGAACTCTAAGAAATTCAAGATCAATTAACATTTTTTTAAATCAAGAGCTGCACTTGGAATGAAGTTCTAGTGTACAGTGTTGAGAAAGTCATGTAACACCACTCTTAAAACAAGAATATAATCTCTATAGATATCCTGGATAAGCCAGCAATTTTAATCATCTAGAAACATAAGAAATAGATCAAAACATGCTTTGTCTACAATTGAATCACTCAATAATTATAATGCTCTTATTAAAGTTAGAACACAAACGTAATAGGGCATAGTGCACATTGTACATTTGTTTTTCCCTTTCCAATATAAAATCTTAGCTCATATATCACTAAAAATTAACCTTGATCTCTTAGACATACATCTGAGTGTATGTGTACGTGTCTATACATGTGTGAGAATGTCTATATACAAGATATGCTCCATATGATACGCATTTATATACAAAAAATGCTTCATATAGTAGTGGTACATTCCTTCCATTGCACTTAATAGAGAAACGAGCTGTCAGCTCTTAATGAAGCTTGCAATAGGTCTATAGGTTCTTCACATGGACTAGACTTCTGATTCTGTGTTAAAATTACTCAAACAATTTTCTTGACTGGGATCTAAAGAAGTCTACCATGCAATCATACAAGTCTTCTTTTGCCCGTACACTGAGAATAAAATCAAGGTGGGCATAGGAGTCCAAATAGACCAACTCGGGTTCACTATTCAACTTGGCAAGTGTGCGGTTTACATCCACCAAATCTGCCAAAGCATCATTCCCTCCAGATGCCATCCACAGAGGAAGTGATTCTGGGATCTGAGAGAGATCATAATCCATTGGATTAATGCTTCCATAGTGCTTTAAATTCCCCAACGGTCCATAGTCAAACTTTGCAAATGTTCCCTTTCGAATCACTGCCAAGTTACAACAAACAAAATTTTCATGAGTTATCTGGAATGTGGTCTAAACTTCAAATTAGATAATGCAAACTTACAATTGTTGTGTAATTAAAGCAAGCTTAGGTATTACAAATGAAAGAGTACTGGTCTCTCTGGATCTCTCGTTCTCTAAGTGGAACAGAATCAAGCTTACAAAAAAGCACGAGACATAAGCCTATGCAGCAGCCACATAAAGGTAATTTATTGTAAGACACTTCTTATATTATACATAAAAATACAGATACAAAGAGACTCACTTACCTCACTGCTGTCAAAGAAGCAATGAGGTCAAACTAAGCCCTCACAGAGCATTCCTAAGCATCTTTTCATAGCAAATAACATTTTCCCTGACTTAGTCAGACAAACAAGCAAAACCAATCTTCCTAAATGAATCAACAGACCCAGTCATGGCCTAGTCAATTCCCTCCAGCTCATTCGGTTAAGGTGTGGGTCTCCTCGGCAGGGCGACCCAGGTTCAATTCCCCTTAGGGGTGAGCTAGTTGGGAGGGGAGCAGTATAAGCTTACAAAAAAGCACGAGACATAAGCCTATGCAGCAGCCACATAAAGGTAATTTATTGTAAGACACTTCTTATATTATACATAAAAATACAGATACAAAGAGACTCACTTACTTCACTGCTGTCAAAGAAGCAATGAGGTCAAACTAAGCCCTCACAGAGCATTCCTAAGCATCTTTTCATAGCAAATAACATTTTCCCTGACTTAGTCAGACAAACAATCAAAACCAATCTTCCTAAATGAATCAACAGACCCAGTCATGGCCTAGTCAATTCCCTCCAGCTCATTCAGTTAAGGTGTGGGTCTCCTCGGCAAGGCGACCCAGGTTCAATTCCCCTTAGGGGTGAGCTAGTTGGGAGGGGAGCAGTATAAGCGCCAACTAAAACGCCCCTAACTTGCCGGAATCCGGCAGAGCCAAAATAGCTGAAATGGCAATTTGGAGTGCTCAAATTGCAATTTCGGTGATCTGGGTAGTTTTAAAATAGGGCATTTAGTCTAGGATAGGCAATTACGATTGCTGAAATTGCAAAATTGCCAAAATAGCAATTTCCAGGAACAAAATTGACTGGTTTTTATGAAAAAATCGCCGGAAAAGTGGGGCGTTTTAGTTGTCTTTTATCCTATGCCGTTGGGAGGAGACACCCAAAATCCAACCAGTTGAGGGTAGGTGTGGCCCAGATCAGGTGCGATCCCCAGGTGATTTTGATGGCTTAGATGCCCCTGGGTCTGGGTTTATTAGACCAAAGGCCACTCCCGCAAGTCAGGGAGATTCTAGCAAACAAAAAAAAAACAGACCCATTCATGTCCTCAAAAACATATTTTAAACACATGTGCCACAAAGCATGTAAAGCACTGACATATTGCTAGAGACCAATGTAATGGCTCAAAACTAATGTCCTGCAATCCAAGAAGGGCAGTTTTCAATGGATGAATCACTGGTGGAGCAGACTGAATCTGTCATTGATACTCTTTCAACCAATGTTGCACGACTCGGACTCGGCAAAGACTCGGCTGGCATATGACTCGTGGACTCGGGAAGCACTCGGGAAAGACTCGGGACAGACTCGGCAAGACTCGGCAAATAGGAAAAAAATAAAAATATTGTACACTTTTGGCACAAAAAAGAGTTTAAAAACATTTTCAATCTATATAAGCTATAAAACTACAATTTATGCAATAATTCATAACATTGTTTCATAATCTATGATTATAGGACATAACACAATCAATTTTTGTATGCAAAAATTTAAATAGTGATCATAAAACATAGTGTTCATAAACCATAAACCATAGTGTTCATAGATGGTAAATCATAACCATAACCATAGACCATAAACCTATAATAGAAATAAAATAAATATAATATATAAAAAAATTAAAATAACAAAAATAATACAATTTAAAATAACATAAATTATAAAATTTAAAATAACAGAAATAATTAAAAATATTATAAAAAACAAAATATGACAAAAAAATAAATAAATACCGATACAAAAATTAAAATAGGAGATTAGTTTAGATTTTAAAATATGAATAAAATAAAATTTAAAATAAATATTTTGAAATAATTAAAATCAAATTTAAAATGAATAAAATAAATTAATATAGCTCAATTTGGCCAAGGGTCGATGCCGCAACAATGGGCAGGATTAGGCTCTAACCCATGATTGTTGGGCTCATTCTATCGAATACAACGTGGGAAGCAACGGAATTAGGCCTCTCATGGTCTTCACAGATACGCGGTGTTCATCCTGTGCCTTCGCCGCCAACGGAACGCTCGTCAACGTCGGAGGTTGGAGAGACGAAGGCAAAGCCATCCGCAACTTCGTTCCCTGGTCGAAAGGCTTCTGCGACTGGGATGAATCTCAGGCTGCCCAGCTCGTCGATTACCGATGATACGCCTCAAATCAAATCCTCCCTGATAACCGTATCATCGTGGTAGGGGGGATCGGCGTTTACAACTACGAATTCGTTCTGAAACGACCTGGGGAGGGAAGTTACAGCCTGCCTTTTCTGTCTCAAACCCGAACGAACTCAATCGTGGGGAACAATCTGTACCCATTTCTGCACCTGTTGTCGGATGGGACTCCATACTGCTCGACTACAATAAAAATGTTGTGGTGAGGACATATCCGACGATGCCGGGGAAAGGACCAAGAAATTACCCTTCCACAAGGTCTTTTGTCATGCTTCCCCTCTCCGTTTCCCTCCAAAACCCCGAAAATTGGCGGGCTGGAACCCTCAACCCGCGACCATAACGTTTCGCGTCCGTCAGTCAACGGCCGAGTTCAATGAGTGAACAACCGATTCGTCGAGTGAATGCCGGTTCTGGGGAGTTCGGAGAGTCCACGAGTATACTGCCGAGTGTGTGCCGATTGCGCGGTTTGGGAGTCGACTCGTGGAGACTCGCGAGTACTCGCGAGTCCCAACCGAGTCGTGCTTCACTGCTTTCAACACAAGTTAACAAAAGGGCACTCCTAAATTAGATGCTTAACTACCTCTAGCCTCCTACGCTGAGGTCACATATTATCTGTAAATCCGGATTTGGCCAATCTAAAGTTGGTGGGAAGGCCTTCATAAAGTACCAGCCATGTGGAAATTTCGTGAAAACTGAGCTTAAAACAAACTAAGAATTTCACCTTGAAACTTGAGGTTTCCTAGATCTATTTCCTGTAAACTTTCAGCCTTATGGCTGAATCTGAAATAAAAATTACAGCAGCACATATTTCACTTCTATCCAACTAAAATACATCAGGCCATCAAGAAAATAAACATCAAAACAATTTACTTCAAGGGGAGAAGATTCACAGCCTTAACGGCACAATCCCCAACATATAACAGATCCAAAAATTACTTATGAACAGCAGATTTGTTATAGCCACAAATCTTCCCTCTTAGCTTTTGTTTACTTGCCGATTTACTGAACAAAATCTGCTCACTGTTACGTTAAATCAGCATATATAACCAGCAGTAGAAAGTTGAGTCCCAATGTTGCAAAAATCATTTCAGGGAATATATCACTGAGGGTCTGGAAAGAAACTTATTGGAAAAGTTGGGGACTATATCAGAAATTGTTGGATAATATTGGTAAAAATAAACATAGACCTGAAAAACTTTGAAAATGTCAGAGAAATTGGCAACCTGAAAAAGTCAGGAGAAATCAGGATTCAAAAGTATCGAGATTCAAGAGAAATTGGAGATATTTGCAACATTAGTGGAAACTACACAATCGCCGTGGGAATATAATCTGCAAGTAAACAAAGTTTCGATGGTGTTACCCCTTGATTTGCAGGGCTTACTTAAGGATTGATGTGTTTGTGATTTCCATCGCAGACTGCAGTGCCTGAGATGAGATCTGTGGTTTGGGTTGCCCATAGATCATTTTCCAGAGACATTTCCAGACCATTTAGATGATCCCCTGTGTGCTTGGGGTTTTGATGGAGATTATATCAAATGCTGCCAGTGCTATGACATATATTATCCTCATTGACACATGGGGATGCCTTCTTTTATGTGGGGCATGACCGTGGGGGTCACTCTTGTGCTCTATAGTGGCTCATAACACATTAAAATTGCAGTTCAATTGCTAAGATGTATCATGGTGTGATCATAATTTGCCCTTAAATAAGTGTGTTGCCTTACGAGTTAAGTTGTATCCCTAGTGATTTAAGTAGGTGTCACACACATTCCATGTCATTTCAAACATTTCACCCAGCCATTTTCCATGCCTTGTCATTTCACCATCCGTATCACACACCACCCCCTTTTATGATTGACCTGTCGTGTAATTTCAAGGTCTTAAAAATATTCCCATGTAGGAAAATGCCCAAGTCAAAGCACTCCAGTTCGATGCAACTAATCATATTATTATACACTAATGTTATCAGGACCGGCAGAGCCCAAAATTTTGAACAGGACCGGAGCCAGAAAAAAACCGGACCAAAAAACCGGTCGACCAAAAAATACATAACATATTCTAATTTTGTAAAAAATATATATATTCATGTGCATCCATATGAATCCAAACCATTATACACAAATATGCAAAGTTTCTCATGTATATAGCAAGTAAATATGCATATAGCCAAAATAGCACAGAGTAAAATGCATCTATGAACCAAAATACATCAACAAAGAGGCTCTAAATGGTCCCTAGAGTCCAAAAAACTTCAAAACTTCCTACTACAAGTAATAACTACATATCATCAAAATTATTGCCTATATTGGGATCCTATTCATCAATAGCACCCGGTGCCCCCCACCTCTAGGCTCTAGCCCTTGCCTCTATCTTGAATCTCAAAGTTGATCCTCCAAGGACATTAGTCAACACCCTACAATTTTGATGAAATCTCCTAATCCAAGCATTAAAAAAAGGTAGAAAAAACTTCGCATGCGTAATAAGTGTTGAATTTTTCTCATATAGTAGTAGAAACACAATTTTCAGATCTTGACAATCGCACATTTCTATGAATTTTTCTCATATAGTTGAATTTCCTTATGATTTCAAGCATTCATTTCATCCCACGGTTTTCATTGAATAATTGCACATTGAAAATTTCAACTTAAATTGCAACGGAAACAAAAGATCATAGAAACACAACCATGCACAATAGACACAAAGAGTTTTACCCTAGGAAACCCAAACTTGGGAGAAAACCCAGCCAAATTTTCTTTAGAAGAAATCAATCGAATTCAAGAACATTATCATTCCTAAAGAAAAACCCTAGCACATAAAGTTCATCCTCTTTTCATGAGGAAACCCTAGCCATAAGAGAGTGCGACCTTCAAAAAGAAACCCTAGATAGGGATAGGAACCTCTACAGTAGATAAGAACCAGAAAAAATTAGCTCCTTGTGCCTTTGCTAGGCCTTCTTGACAAGTGCACATTAGGTGGAAGAGTTGTTGTGATGTGTTAGCTGGATTGTGAAAATGAAATGTTAGCTGCTTATTTATACACTTCAATTCACCATGATTTTTCTTATGGGGCCAACTTTTGTTGAATTTTTATCTATTTCCAGATCTTGACAATTATTTCACAATGATTTCAAGCATTCATTTCATCCCACAGTTTCATTGAATAATTGCACACTAAAAAAAATATCACCATTCACTTGCAGCGGAAATAAAACAAGGATCATTGAAAGATAACCATGCACAAGAGACATAAGAATTTTACCCTAGGAAACCCAATAGGGAGAAAACCCAGCCAACTTTTCTTAGAAGAAATCAATCCAATTCAAGTACAATACTATTCATGAAGATGAAACCTTAGCACAAGAGTGTGCCCTTCTTCCACAAGAAACCCTAGCTAATCTCTAGGAAGAGATAACGAACCACAAGAAGATGATAAGAACCCAAAATGTTTTCTTCCTTGCCTTAGCTAGGCCTTCCTTGAAAAATGTGCACAAGTGGAGAGAGAAGAGATCTTGTGATGATGAAAATGAAGTGTGAAAGCACTTTATTTATATTCTTCAATCCACATGACTTTTTCCTCAATGGGGCCAACTTGTCTTCTTTGTTGGGGCAGACTTGTTCTTTCTTCTAGGCCAACTTGTCTTCTTTGTTGGGGCAGACTTGTTCTTTCTTCTAGGCCAACTTGTCTTCTTGCCTTCAATTTTCTTCTAGGACTTCTTCAATGGTTAACATGACTTCTTGGTTATTTCTTCATCACAGAAATGTTGTCCTTGTTGATGTTCATCTCCTCGCATGCAAATCAAATTCACCCATAGAGCTCTAATGTTGATTTGACCCCACTCTAAGAAGTCCCTGACACTTCTTAGAGCCTATGTCAAATTCAACATTAGATTAGACTTTGTATATTTCACAAGGAGATAAAATCCCTTATCAAAATAAACAAGTCAACTCACTCTAATATAGAATAGATCACTCCTTCTTGGAGTACTCCTTCTCGAAGAATGCAATGTGACCTCTAGCTTCCTTCTCGGCGCACTCTTTCTCAGAGTAAGCATCCCAAGCCTTGTTTACCTTTAGTCACTTCTGATGACTAATCAAGGCTACGCGAGAGCCATCCTCTACCAACCATTGGTCATTTCTCATGACCTCTCTGGGAGAATGTCTGCAGAATGTTGCCCGATGCTACAACCATGGAGAAACATCAACACTCCCTCTCAGTGACGGGAACATTCTATATCACGCCAAGCTTTGCACTTGGTGAAAATGTTCATAGAAGACACTCTGCATCACTACCAAGCTTCTCGCTTGGTGAGAATGTCATCACTACCAAGTTTTGCACTTGGAAGACATTCTATATCACTGCCAAGCTTCACACTTGGTGAGAATGTCCGTAATCCATCTCGGATATGTACTGCATATGCATCTCGAGTCTTTCTATCCAAATCTCATGACTATCTGGATAAAAACGGCGCCTAGGCCATTCACCAATAGCATAGCCCTGTGAGTGAATGTATCATTTATCACTAGCATAGCCCCATGAATAAATGCCTGCCCTGATGTTGCTCATCTGTATGTATGGGCCATTCACCACTAGCATAGCCCTATGAGTGAATGTCTACCCCATACTGCTCATTTGTATAACCATCATAGTACCTGGGCCATTCACTTCACGTGAATGTCTATCGCTCGTTTGTAGGATCATCATGGTGTCTGAGCCATTCACTGCTTGTGAATGTCTGCCGCTCATCTGTAAAACCATCATGATATCTGGGCAATTCACTTCACATGAATGTCTGCCTAGTGCTGCTCATCCATCAACACTCCCTCTCACTGAGGGAGACATTCTCCATCACGCTAAGCTTGTCCCTGAAGTATACAAACTTTGCCTTGGACAGAGGCTTGGTGAGAATGTCAACTATCTGCTCATCTATGGATATGTACTGGAGCCTCACTGCTCCCTTCTGCACAATGTCTCAGGTGAAGTTATATTTGATCTCCTAATCAAATAGTCCAGCAAGAAGCATCTAAAGCCACACTGCTTCATGACTTGCAACACTGGCTGCAATATACTCCATATTTGTTGTACTAAGTGCGATAGAAGTCTACTTACTGCTAAACCAGAATATCATAACTGATCCCAAGCTAAAGCAGCACCCGAGGTGCTCTTTCTGTCCACTGCACTCCCTGCCCAATCAAAATATGTATATCTCTACAGTCTCACTTCACCACATGACACATATCTCATATCCAACTGTACCACGCAGCTACCTCAACACATGCTTTGCCACAACCCAATTTTCCTACATCAACTCATAAATTGGCTCAGGGTGCTCACTGCAAAGCAAATATATGGCCTAGTGTTAACCAAGTACATCAAAGATCCAATCAGCTGCCTGTATATAGTGGGAACCATCAAGTTTGAATCTAAAGCAAAATCACTCAGCTTCTTCACATTTGTCATCATAGGTATAGCTATGGATTTGCAGTCCATCATCTTGAATCTCTCGAGATCTCAATTGTGTACTTCCCTTGATTGAGGAAGATCTCATCTGGTCTCTGCCACACCTCTAATCCCAATAAGTAATGCATCAGGACATGGTCCTTCATCTCGAACTTAGAGGTCAACTTCTTCTTGAAGAGGAAGGTACTAGGGAACCTCCTTCATCATCAACAAACTATGCGGCGGGTACTCTCTGAGTGCAAGAGCACCCTGCTCCCTCTGCACCTAGGTATCCTGCTCCCTCTGCATCTGGACACTCAACTCCCTCTGCATCTGAGTATCCATCAATGTCATCTCCACCAAGTTGTTCTACTGAGACAAGCCTCCCGCTCACTCAAGAATACTGAATATCATCCGTGACTCTCTCTAAGCCTGCAATTGGCTAACTCCACAGCCTATATAGTGTGTCATCTGAACTGCATGCTAGATCTTATAGATCTACTTGGAATTCATCACTGACTTCCTCTCAGATCTCGGAACAATCTTCCACACATCATTCTTCATGATGGACTGATACTCTTCCATCATGGTATCTTTCCAAACCTGCTGGTCTGCTGCCTCGTCATAACTGGAAGGTTCGAAATCACTGATGTGACTCATAAATACCATATAAATCGAGAACCTCTGAGGTGTTTTGCTCTCCCTGAGAGTACCATTGGGAGATGCATGCCTCTTTGCATCCCAACAGGCCTCTGAATGTGACTCACCGGATCTCAGACACCTGACTCTCACTGTGTACTGATCACCACAAGAGATATAACTCTTGACTTAAAGAAGATATGACTCACTTCTGTCACTCACAAGAGATATGACTCTCTCTTGTCCATTCAAGAGATATGACTTACTCTTGATTTACAAGAGATATAACTCACTCCTGTTACTTTACAAGGGATATGACTCACTCTCTTGAGCATAAATTGTCATACTATATGTCTATGCTTTAACAGCCTTCATAATGAACCTGTCTGTTACCGGGCAAATTAGCAGGGCTAATTCCCAGTAAGCATAAATAAGAAAAGTGACCCAATGTCACCTCGGTCACCGATCTAACTTCTTCGGAAGTCGAAACCTCCAAGGAGAAGTATCCTTATAGAATCCTGTAAGACACTTAGACAACCACAGAAAATATATTTGCTATGCAATTTGTAGTTAAACCAGTGCCTATATGGAGTCAATTGCTAATAATAGTAATGTCCAACAATGATGTATATCATTTAGATCATTCAATGAAATGCGAATTTGATGTGAGTCAATAGTGAACGAAGACATAATAACCATCCACCGAAGTAGACTCGGGATCATTGCCAAAAATGTAAGAAACGTATACACATGTATTACAATAATCAATATTGGATCAAAAGACTATATTGCCAATAAACCTTAACCATTAACCAAATATGCATCATTCACTAATCAGATGTAGGTTTGTAGCATGACAATTCACAACCAAATGACTCAAAAGAAATGCAAGAGTTTAGTGACAAGTTCAATGCAGTTAGATTGTACAACAATATTAGGTCTATGACGACAATACCATCACCAATCAAATGTGTATCAGCAATATGTCATTCAAATGTTATAGCAAAATTAATTAAATTCGCTCTAGGACAAGATGTAAGTCTTAAGCAATGTAATTCACTGAAAATCAGACCACAATAATAAATCAGATTTGTACATGAGAGAGATCATTAACCATAGAAATATAAGAGTGCTTGTGCATGGATCATTCAATAATACTCATAAGTATAAAACCATTGACTAGGTGAAAATAATATCCTAGGTAAACCAGCAGTAATGAATAAAGGAATCAGATTATAATGTGGCTTTTTAAGTCACCAATTGCATTTAAACTCTTGTAATTTATTACCCTTTTAAAAGGACTAACTATCTTTTTACCGTATGTAGATAAGGGAATAAGCATTTATTATGGCAATGTATAACCAATAACAATATAATCAAGAAATATCATTTATTAGCAAACAAGTTTCAATTCTCAACAGGTAAAAAAGTATTTTCCAGATTTGCTGTAGGATATAAATCAAACTTACATTTGCACATTAAATTACAGAAAATAGATAATTGCACAAATAGTTAACTCTGGGAACAAAACAATAATTAAATTTATGAGTAAAAATGCTAACTAGTTTTCTGTTTTGAATGTGCAGAGAAAGGGCAGCGAAGGAAGCACACAGGGTCTGCAATTTTTATTGCAGACCTGTGTCTAAGGTAAAAAGTAGGAAAGGGGGGCTCGGATAGGGTAGTAAAAGGGAAAGGAGAGGACAGCGAGGAAGAGGGAGAAGTGGGATGGAGAGGGGATGGTGGAGTAGAAGGAATAAGAGGAGTGGGAAGAAAAGAAGGAAAGATAGAGCAGCCAAATAGGACTTAAAACACAGATTTAGGATTTTTTAGGATTAGTTTTAACACTAATTTAACACACTACTAACTCAGAAAATCAAATAATTTAACATAATATTTACAAGACAAACAAAACTCAGAAATTAGGGCTTTTTCGGGAGTTTTTGATAATTTTGGGATTTTTAGGGCTCCTAAAATTTCGCCCTAGGGTTTTTTGGGACAAATAGGGCTGGCCGAAATTATAGGAGGAAGGGCCAAAATTTTAGAGAAGCCAAAAAATGCAAAAAAAAAAATAAGGTTTTTATCATAAAATTGCAGACCTAATTCTAACCCTAATTCTACCATGGAAATGCAAAATTTTAACCCTAGATAATAATTACAAATGTACAAAACTCGGATTTTCGGTTAAAAAGTAGAAAGAGCAACCTAGGGTTTCAAAAGACAACTATTCACCAAACCTTGGGCATCAATGAGAGGAACAACCCTCCTTAAGATGATACTTGGCAAGCTTAACAAACTAGGGCTCACCTCCACAATGTCTAGAATTCGTATAGGAAGTCCAGCTTAAGCAAGACTTGAAGACCTAAAGCTCAAGCTTGAATGCAATGGTGATCAATGACAAAAATAAAATGCAAATCAAGACAAAATGAAGCAACAATAGCTTCCATTCAACCCTAACAAGCATCACTTTCATACAAATTGACCTAGAGACATCAAACCAAAAGTATAGATACCTCCAAGTGCATGTGTTAAGCAAACAACTCTAGCCTCACCTTAGCAATGGCATGAACAATAGTAAAAATTCCAAGAAAAGTTTCAAACTTGCAAAATAAACTTCATTAAGGAGAGCGCATCCCTTCAAAGAGCCCTAGTTAGGGCAAATAGCAGACCAGAGTTGCCGAATCGTCCACCCCCCCCACGGTTCGAACTGGAAATCCGCGCTCCGAGCGAATTCGCGGCCGAAGAGTTTTTGGAAGCCCGCTTCGTATTTTTGGAAGCCCGCTTTGGCATGGAAAAAAACGATTCCTGCCACTATGCGAAACTTTTGAGCTTCCGAGAGCTCCGAGCGCCGCCTTCCGCGCTTCGCCATCGCTTCCGCCCATGCTCTCCCATTGCTCCCCGAAAACTTCCGCGGACAGCCCGTCAAACCAAAAAACCGGCAAAAAGTAAAGTCATTTTTATGTTTTTTTTTTGTTTTTTAGCTCTTTGGGTGGGGCCTAGGGCGTTTTAAGGGTTAGAGAGGGGAGATAAGGCACAATCTCTCCCTCCTCTTCCTCATTGTTTCATCTTTGAGTTGGAGTGGAGAGGGAAGGAGCTCTTGGTGTTGGCTTGGTGTTGGAGCAAAGTTGGAGAGCTTGAAGAGGATTTGAGAGAGCTTGGAGGAGACAACAAAGGGTTCTATCTTCTTGCAAATCAAAGGAGATCAAAATAGGTATGCCCAATGTGTATTTTTGTTGAATATTGTTCACAAAATGTCTTGTTTATTGTTGTATTTTTATCTTCTCCTACATTTTCCCATTCCCTCTTCCTCCTCATTCTATTGCAGGTTGTTCATCTAAAACTTGAAGAAAATGTTGTTCTTGTGGTGTTTGCTTCCATTTTTGGTTCTCATGGTGTTGGTTGGGAATAGGCATGTGAATGAAAAAGAAGATAGTGGTCATTCTCATAGTGACCCAATGAATGAAGGAGAGGAGGGTGGTGAAGGAGGTGATATTGAAGTTGATAGTGGCAAAGCTTCATTAACCCCCTTGTGGAGGTATGTCACAAAAGTTGAGGAGGGTAGAGGTGGTGGAACCTCTAAGTTTTTATGCCCACATGGTTGTCGTCCAAATAAACCTTATAGCGGTTCATACACTCGTGTGAGGAGGCATCTTTGTGGGGTATTAGACAGTGATGATAACAAAGGGTCCCTTGGTATTGCAATTTTCCCTAGGATAACACAAGTAGAGAGAGAAAACTACATTAAGATAGAGGAAGCTGCACAAAGAATGAATGCTAAAAAACAAAAGGTTCACTCTGATGCTTCTTCTAGCTTTGGGAGCCCATTTTCATCTCCTACTTCACCTGGCGGAAGGTCCTCAACTGGTAGTGGAAGTAAGAGAACCATAGAAGATTTCCTTGATATTAGTGGCAGGGAGGATGTGGATGCAAAAGTGGTGAGGTTTCTTTATGCATGTCGTGTGCCATTCAATGTTCTCTGCTCCCCTTATTGGCATGCCATGGTTAAAGCCATTAACAAGGCCCATGCTGGATACAAGGCCCCTGGGTTGAAAAAGCTAGAACTGTGTTACTTGACAAGGAAAAAGCAAAAGTCAAAAGAGCTCTTACACGGTTTACAGATGGGTGGGAAGATACTGGGGTATCCATTGTATCTGATGGTTGGACAAATGTTAGAAACCAACATTTGATAAATATCCTTGGTGTTTCGTCTAGTGGTGCAGTGTTTCTTGGAGCGCAAGCCTCCTCATCACTCATGGCCTCTTCTCAGAACATAGCAGACATCTTACTGAAAACTATTGATGAGGATGGTCCTACTAATGTGATTCAAGTAATCACTGATAATGCAGCGAATTGTAAAGGAGCAGGAAAAATCATTGAGAGGAAATATACTCACATCTTTTGGTTCGGTTGTTTGGTGCACACATTGAACCTTTTAATGCATGATATTATCAAGCACAGAGAATGCACATGGATAAATGATTTGTACAAGCGAGGGAAGAAACTCATTAAATTTATCACTAGGCATTCAAGGGTCAATGCCTTTTATGGCACTCACTCTAAGTTGCAATTACTTAAGCTTGCAAAGACTAGATTTGGTAGCTATTTCCTCACCTTCAGCCGCCTATTGAGGGTAAGACAGGCGTTGGGTGCTATGGTGATGAGTGATGAGTGGGATGAAATTAGCACTCATAGAGATGGCATGGATGCAGCAAAGGACATTGTTCTTGATAGTTATTTCTGGACACGGGTCAAGTATGTTTTACAGTTCACCAAGCCAATTTATAACATGCTTCGGTTTGCAGATTCTAATAGACCAGTCATTGGAGAGGTGTATGAACAAATGGACACTATGCTAGGACAAATTAAGGACATTGTTCAGCCTAGAGATGAGAATTTGTATGATTTCATCTATATAGAGGTGGAAAAACGGTGGGAGAAGCTGAATATTCCACTACATGCCTTAGCATATGTGCTTACACCAAAATACTATCATATATCATGGCTTTCAACCCCAGCACCAGGTGGTGAGGCAAAGAGAAAACCACACCAAGATCCAGAGGTTGAAGCTGGTTACATGCAAGCATTGGAAAAAATGTACCTAGATGTTGAGGAGTGTGATAGCATTCGGCAACAGTTGAGCCAGTACATCAGTTGCACTGGTGCCTTTAGGAGCAACCATGCATCTAGAGATCAAGGGAATTTTCCTTCTCTTTAGTGGTGGAACATGTATGGCACTAGTTGTCCACAGCTACAAACTATGGCAATGCGGGTGCTTTCACAGGTGGTGAACACTTCTTCAGCAGAGAGGTGTTGGAGCACATACAGTTTCATGATTCATCCACAATGTCAAAAGAAACAGGTTGAATGTACAACGAGCAGATAACTTGGTCTATGTGCATTACAACTTGCGATTGTTGTTGCATTACTGTGAGGATCCAACTATAGACAAATCAAATAAGATGTGGGACTACAATCCAAAGGAGGACAACTTGGAGGATGGAGCATTGGTTTTGGAGGAGTTGGAGAATGCTCTTTTGGATGAGGATGAGCGTGCTGAGATGCCACCTCCATCCAGTCACAGTGCGAGGTCCCATGGACGAGGCCCCTTCACTAACACTCCAGCAGTACCTGCATTAGAAGGACCTTCACAGTCACACTTAGATACACATGCTTCATCTTCACTACCACCACGCGTACCCTCACGAGGCAATCGTGGTGGTGGAAGGAGGAACTAGGAGAAATAGATTGTTTTTGCATTTTACTAGACAGGATTTAAATAATAGCTCAGTTTAGTGTTTTGAACTTTAGAGACCTTTTAGTCTTCATATGTCGGTTTAATTTCCATTCTAGTACTTATAAGTTATGCTTCATGGCACATGCAGATAGCCAATTTTTGTAAACAAAACTATTTGGTACTTAATGATGTACTTCCCTATTTGGTACTTAATGATGTACTTCCCTATTATATGATTCTAAAGGTTGTTTGTAATTGATAGAATCTAGATGGTTTGTATTTGTATTTGTAAAATGCATTTCAATTCGTAACTTTGTATGTTTATAATGGAATCATGAATTATGGAATTTAGATGGCATTTCATATATTGGAAGTAGCACAAACATATATGTTTCATAAATTTTGCATCTAGTTTGGTATTCTACATGTTTTTTTGAATATATATCTTTATATATAAACGCTCCCGAGACGCTTCGCTTCCGACCATTTTTTGAAAAATGCGCACCCGCACTCCCGCTTCCCGATCCCGCTTCGCTCCCATGCTCTGGCAACCCTGTACCAGACATAATGATTTATCCCCAAAAGTTGATGTCTAAAATGTTAGATTGTGGTAACTTCAGGATGTCCTCCATGGTTCAGATGCCTTACATAGAGGTAGATTAGCTGCATAGGCATCAGGATGGAGTAGAGGGTGAGATACACTCTACTCAGTGGTATGAGTCCAATGGTGGTTGCATGCAGACCTTCCGGAGTATTTTGACCCTTGCATGCATGAGTTTTGCATGCACTGTCATGCGATCATTGGATGCATGCAAAAGTGACTTTTGCATGCACGGAGAATTAGGGTTTTGGCAAACCTAATTCATCGGTGAGATTATTTATAGAGGCAAGGGGGTCCCCGAATGAGGTTACTCAGTTGCATTGTCAGAGAGAGATATTGTTGGACTGAGGAGGGCGTAGCTGTGCGTGCAGGGCAACTTTTTGAAAGAGAGAGGAGCTGCTGCACAAGCTAGGAAGGTCAGATCTGAGCTAGATCAGTGACCTTCAGTTCCAGAGTCACTAGGCACCCAATAATGTGAGCTGAGATAGCTCATCAGTGTGATTTCTGATCAGTTTAGAGGAGGCCGAGTTCCCTTGGAGGAGGGTGCATTTCCCAAGGAGGAAGAAGCTCGTTTGGAGTTAGATTGACCGATTCAGAGTCTGAGTCTTCTTGGATAGCCTTGCCTCGGCATTTGAGGAAGGTTAGGGACGATCAGAGCTCAGATCTGCTGAGATCCGATCCGGTACGAGCATTTGACATCCAGAGGGGAGGGCGCACTTCTGCATGCAGTGGAGGTCGAGTTCTTCAGAGGGCAGTCTTCAAAGAGAGCAGATTAGAGCAGTGTGATACAGAGGAGGCAGATCAATCAAAGCCACCTACAGAGTTACTCAGATCCAGTTTACCAGTTAGGGTTTACTCTTCCAGTGCATGCAAATCTAGAGTCTACCCGATTCAGGGATTGAGTTACCTCTTGAGGTAATCTTGTATTGTACTTGTCATTTATATATATGCTCTGGGCTCGAGAGAGAAGATAGCCCCACAGTTTGTTGGTTTTCTCGGTTGGGGTTTCCAGGGTATATCTGTTGTTTATGTGTGATTGCATATGTTTCAGTGTGGTAAATGCAGATCTAGTTGTTGAGTCTATATTTATATGAGCATGAATTGATCTCGAGACTCATACCTCTTGAGATCTCTGGGTGATTCAGAGGGAGTAGTGATCTCTAAATCAAATATTTACATGGTATCAGAGCCTTGGTAAGGGTCACAGAGGGCAGTCACACAAAGATCAATGACGATAGAGACCAGATCTACCAGATCTGAGGAGCAGAGCTCAGATCTGAGGTTGTAGAGGTCAGATCTATCAGATCTGTGGTATTGGAGACTAGATTTGAGATAGATCTAGTAGATCAGTGAAGATAGAGACCAGATCTACCAGATCTGAAGAGCACAGGTCAGATCTGAGGTTGTAGAGGTCAGATCTATCAGATCTGTGAGTTTGGAGATGAGATCTGAGATAGATCTTTCAGATCTGGCATGAGTAGAGTCCATATCTGTGGCAAATATATCAGATCTGAAGCATAGTGTTCAAATCTGTGAGAGCAGAGTCCGGATCTGAAGAGCAGAGTTCAGATTTGTGAGTGCAGACATCAAATCTATTAGGATAGATACCAAATCTATCAGATCTATGAGTTCAGAGGTTAGATCTGAGATAGATCTACCAGATTTGTGATCAGGAGAGATTCTTGTTTCACTGTGGGTTACAATATTTCAGTTTTGCAGAGTTATGGCCACTAGCTTGAGAGTAGAGTACAGGTTGATGGGCAAGCCTGTATGTGGTTCCAGGGAGACCTTGGATGCAGTTTCAGTATCAATGACAGAGGGAGAGCATGATGCTTCTCTCAAGATGACATTGATAGAGGAGGAGCGCAGATCTGCATATCAGAGTGCAGCAGATGTAGCTAGAAAGTCTTCCAGTTCAGAAAGAGTTGCTGCAGCAGCATATGATGTGTTTGATCCTGGTGGATGCTTCTCCAGCAGTACCTTCCTCGCCAAGAGGGTGTGTCAGTACAGAGATGTGCATGAGATATGCATGTGCATGAGGTCTTGCATGATGCATGTGCATGAGTTATGCATGCTGCGTATGCATGAGATATGCATGCACATGAAGACTGAGAGATGGTTGATTATGGATGAGCAGGTGGCAACAGCAGAGGAGGTTGATGAGTTTACCTCTCGGTTTGAGAAGGAGTTCTCATTAGCCTCAGTTCAGTCAGGACATGATAGTAGCCTACCAGAGGCTCAAATTGATCAGAGGTGGAGAGTGGACAGCACTCTCAGCAGTCACATGACAAGAGTGCGAGATGCATTCCTGATCTTAGAGCACACACTCTTGCAGTTGGCTCGGGATGTGCAGGGGGTTGATCACTTGGTTACTGGAGTAGGTAGAATGAGATTTATGCTTGACTGTGGGGAGCTCCTGGAGGTTTCAGGAGTGCTCTTTATTCCAAGATTGAGAAGGAGTGTCCTCTCAATGGCAGCTTTGGCAGTTGCTGGCTGTTCAGTGGTGTTTCAGCGGGATCAGATATTCACCTACCCTAGAGGAGTAGACCCAGTCTTGTTGGGTCACAGGATTGATGGTGAGTACTTGGTTCATGGACAACCTACCTCGGGCACATCGGGATGGCTGAGTGCATCCTCCTCAGAGTCACAGGGGGATGATGAGCGAGATGCTCATAGCAGAGATGAGGCCAGGAGGAGTGAGCCTAGTCAGCAGATGGTTGGGCATGATGCTCACCATGATGAGGATCAAGGGAGTGATTCTGGAGTTAAGATGGATGGGCGAGATGCTCTTGATAGTGATGAGTCTCCGGAGATTGAGCCCTTGGGCTACTATTAGATGGATGAGCATGCTGCTTATGGGGGCACCAGTCAGAGATTGAGCTGGTATGATATTGTTGAGATGGACTTAGCTCAGGAGAGAGCTGAGTCAACTCAGAGACAAAGGGAGTTGACTTACAGAGCTGAGTCAACTCAAGGACACAGACAGATCACCTACCAAGCAGTGGATCCACTTGACAGAGGTCTTCAGGACTAGTTACAGCAGCAGAGACTCAGAGGGAGTCTGAGTCAAAGAGTAGTGGCAGTGTCGGCAGTGGTTGATCAGGGAGCTTCTTCTGAAGCCACACTTATGGAGATTGATCAAGGTTATTCAGGTCAGAGGGCAGCAGTGGCAGGAAGATCAGCTAGATCAGTGTCAATAGCATGGGAATTGTTGGATCCAGGCATCAATGTCAGGACTTCCCTCGTTAAGAGGGAGTGTTAGATTGTGGTAACTTCGGGATGTCCTCCATGGTTCAGATGCCTTACATGGAGGTAGATTAGCTGCATAGGCATTAGGATGGAGTAGAGGGTGAGATACACTCTACTCAGTGGCATGAGTCCAGTGTTGGCTGCATGCGGACCTTCCGGAGTATTTTGACCCTTGCATGCACTATCATGCGATCATTGGATGCATGCAAAAGTGACTTTTGCATGCACCGAGAATTAGGGTTTTGGCAAACCTAATTCATCGGTGAGATTATTTATAGAGGCAGGGGGTCCCCAGATGAGGTTACTCAGTTGCGTTGTCAGAGAGAGATATTGCTGGAGTGAGGAGAGCATAGCTGTGCATGCAGGGCGACTTTCTGAGAGAGAGAGGAGCTGCTACAGGAGCTAGAAAGGTCATATCTAAGCTAGATTAGTGACCTTCAGTTCCAGAGTCACTAGGAACCCAGTACTGTGAGCTGAGATAGTGCATCAGCGTGATTTCTGATCAGTTTAGAGGAGGCCGAGTTCCCTTGGAGGAGGGCGCATTTCCCAAGGAGGGAGAAACTTGTTTAGCGCTGGATTGACCAATTTAGAGTCTGAGTCTTCCTGGATAGCCTTGCCTCGGCATTTGAGGACAGTTAGGGACGATCAGAGCTCAGATCTGCTGAGATCCGGTCCGATACGAGCATTTGACATCCAGAGGGGAGGGCGCACTTCTGCATGCAGTGGAGGTCAAGTTATTCAGAGGGCAGTCTTCAGAGAGAGCAGATCAGAGTAGTGTGATATAGAGGAGGCAGATCAATCAGAGGCACCTGCAGAGTTACTCAGATCTAGTTTACCAGTTAGGGTTTACTCTTCCAGTGCATGCATCAGCTGATGCATGCAAATCTAGAGTCTACCCAATTCAGGGATTGAATTACCTCTTGAGGTAATCCTATATTGTACTTGTCATTTATATATATGCGCTAGGCTCGAGAGAGAAGATAGCCCCACAGTTTGTTGGTTTTCCTTGGTTGGGGTTTCCAAGGTATATATGTTGTTTATGTGTGATTGCATATGTTTCAGTGTGGTAAATGCAGATCTAGTTGTTGAGTCTATATTTATATGAGCATGTATTGATATCGAGACTCATACCGCTTGAGATCTTTGGGTGATTCAGAGAGATTAGTGATCTCTAAATCAAATATTTACATAAAAATGAAGTGAGGAGATCTTATTTATATGATCTCACACTCACTTTACACAAAATAAGGTCAATTTAATATTTAAAAATGTCAACTTAAAAATATTACAAAAATAATCTAAAGATGGCCTATTGTAGGCTACCTAGGGTATTTTTCCCCCTAGGTGCAAAAATATGCTAAACAAAGTCGATTCTAACGAAACTGAACGCCAGACTGTGCAGGGGGGGTCGTCATTCCCCAACTAACCCCTACAGTGATGAAAACCCTCAACGCCCACCCCTTTTTAGCAAGCAAACAGTCTACCTAGGAGGATGATGTCATCCTCTAAAGGAGGGACCAAAGGGAGGGCGTTGTTGAACTGGAGGACCAGGAGGGTGCCAGAGGTACTCTGGGAGATAAGATTGCGTCTCAGTGCTGAAGAACCTACCGCTGGAGTTATAAAACAAGGTCAAGGTCATGTGACCCAGTGACCAACCCCTGGAAGCCTCAGACACCAAGCTCAGGGTTTCAAACCCTTTCATGAGGCAATCAACGATGCCATTAAGACATAGTACTTCCAGAAGAGAATCCAGAGGGTCTGGCCATGCCCCTACCTCAGAATGAGCTGGCTAAACACCCCTCCTGGTCAAAAAAAATACACCCTCTCCCTGGGGCACCTCTGCAAGTACGTTGGTGCTAGTAGCATCGTAACACTGTCAATACATGACAAACATGTCAACAAGTGTTAACCAGTACTAAATAAATTGTTCTGCTATCCATCAACAAAATATCAATTTAACTTAAGTAAATAAAACTCATTACTTAAAACATTGAATACTTATCTTTGTTGTTGACTCCCTTTTGATCTTTGCCTCCTTGCAGAAATCATTGAAGTCCTTGGAGGTATACTATCCTCCACTGTATGACCTCAACACCTTGATTTTCTTCTTTGTCAAGTTCTCTGCCTGAGCATTGAACTTCTAGAACCTGTTAAAGACCTTATCTTTGGTCTTCATGAAGTAGATCCATATCTTTCGGGAAAAACATCAAGAAGTCACTGAATGCACAAGATCCAAGATCCTCTTGGATCTACCATCACTATTCAAAAGATCCCTTGGCATTCTTGCCAAGTGTGCAACCCTTGCTAATATCTTCAAGCTCTATTTGGCACTCTAGAAGACCTCTTTATGAAGTGTGCCTTGATATGATAGCTGGTATACAAATGTAGACTTGTCTTCTCTGTCAAAACTTTTTCTTATTGACCATTTTTTTGTCTTCTTCTATGGTGGATGCTCATCAATAGCAGTTATTGATGCATGTTGCTTTCTCTTCCTTTTCCTTTGAAGACACAAAGAAACATAGTGACCAAATTTGTGACAATTGCAGTATTTGATCTTTGAAAGATCCTTCTTCTTTTGTTATGGATTTGATCCTCTACTTGTATTTTTCTTCTTCTCGCCATTTCTTCTTCCTTTTCTTTTCTTCTGAGGACATTGAATAGCAAAGTGACCAAACTTATGACAATTGAAACATTTTACCTTCGAGAGGTCCTTCTTCTTCTTGAACTAGCGTTGATTCTTCCTCTTTATTTCTCTTTTGTTCTTGGACTATCATGTGCTTGGAAGCACTATTGTCCACTGACCAAGTATCACTATTATCTGTAATAGAGCCATTAAGAGCTGGAGACAAAAGAATATTGTACTTCATCTGCAATCTCAACATCATCCAACCTGTCTTCTATTCTGAGACTGGACACCATCTTGAAAAATCTGAAAATCTGATCCAAAGACCCTAGACCCAAAAATTAGGTCAAAATTGAAATCTAACTCCACAGATAGATGCACCCTCCTAAGGTGACTGTTATCACATCCATAGTCGCCAGGCTACCATGATTGCAGAGCAGTTTCATGTATATTTTTTAGCCAATCCTTTACACATTTTTTATGAGATCAGCCTATGATGAGTGTTACCAGCTAAGTTGTATTTAGTTGGACTTTCAAGTGAGCGGGCAAAGTTGAACATGTTACATGTTCATTATCAGTGATATGAAGTCTATCAGGCCTTTTTAAGGGCCCTTTTTTTACTTTTTCTTCATATGTCCATGCCTTGCGAGGTTTGTAATAAAGTGTGCTAGCATGGTTTTTTATGTAAAGAACTTGGCTTCCTAGGACTTGTCGATCAAGTTGGGTATTCCAAGGAGGTTTTTTATGTAAAGAACTTGGCTTATTATGATAGCCTATGGTTGGGACCATATATTATATTTGAACCAGCAGGGGTTAATTCTTTCTTCCTTTGCACTATGGATGGAGAAAGGTTGACTCTCCCAGTCAATGGACAACATCTCAAGCTGTTTTTCAAAGAAGATTTCCTAATGCCCACGGGGGCAGATTGATAGCAGGGCCATCTCTAAACCTTTGCGTTGCATTTTGTACATTATGTTCTGTATATTATTGATGTATATTAGTTTCATTTGCTTACTTTAGTTTTGCTTTGAAATAAATGTTGCAACTTATGTTTCATTTGGCAAAGATATGGGACTGATGAATTTTAATTTTGTGGCAGGAACCAGAGATTCTTGGATTCTCGCATACTCTATTTGATTGAATCAGATCAAGCACACGTCCCGCAGTTGGAGCCAGATGTTGCCAACTAAGTTGCACTTGGTTGGATTATCAAGCGAGCGGGCAGAATGGAACATGATACATGTTCAATTTTGGTGATTTGATATCCAGCTGGCCTTTTAAAGGGCCTCGTTTTTTATTTTTTTCCACATGTCTAGGGCCCTGCGGGGTTTGTAATAAAACATACTAGCATGGGGTTTTGTAAAAGACTCGGTTCCCTAGGACTTTTTGGCTAAGCCAGGTATTCCAAGGAGTTTTTTCACCTATCTATTATGTCTTGCACTAGTGCATAACATAATTAATTGGTTTTTCTCCTGCTCCTCCAAAGCTGGAATGCCTGGGGAGGCTGACGGGCCTTAGGGGATTATTAGAGTCTATGGGTCAATGTATATGAACATGCTAGGTGTTATTTTTGAGTCATATGGACATGTGCTAAGTCCCCCTAGGTTATTTTTAATTTTCGGCAAGTTTTAATTTTTCCGTAATTTGGGCAATTTTTTAATGGTTCAATTAAAAAAATTGTAATTGGCCTGTAAGGGGCGTCTGGAAGTATTTTTTGCCTTAGGGGTGCTCGTTTTCTAACTCAGAGCACCCCCTAAACCCCTAAACCCACTTTTCCTAATGTTTGGGTGCTTCTACTTTTGTCAAAATCCAAAAAAATCAAAAATCCCAAAAAAGTCATAAAAAAATAAAAAAAGTGAAAAAGTGACTTAAAAAATATTAAATTTTTGGAGAGTTTTGAGGGACTGATTTGGATCAGCATATATTAAGGAGTGTATTGGGCTGATTTTGTACTGTTTTGGCAGCCCCATATGTGGAGGAACTCATGCCCATATAGAGGGGCGCACTTCACTAAATGAGAGGGGCGCATTCATGGAGTGGGCAGCCCACGTTTTTTGGAGGTGGCAGCACTATTAGTGCTGGCTGCTAGCACACATGGTGCTTCACATGGGCAGCTAAATAGATGGAGTGGGCAGCCCCAATCTCTCCCTCAAATCGTGCCACCACTCCCCCATTGTCTCCTTCACCAAGTGCGCCCTCCCTCCTTGTTTATTCTATAAATTGCAGCACTCTCTCCATTGTTCACTAGTGAGAATTGGAGCAAGAGACTTATGATTGTAATATTTTTTCTCATTTGAATAAAAGAAGACTTTGGAGGTCAGCTTGTGGTGTTTGGTCATATGTGGATGTAATATCTTGATTCTTTTTCCAAGATGACTTGTGCATAAGTTTCATTCTTCAAGGGTGTGGTGTGCTCATCGGAAAGATTGTTACCAATCTATGAGATAAGTTGTTTTCAATTTGTTTATTGTAGCAGCTTAGTGATGTGTGCTTGGTAAGAGATTATTTTTGTATCTTTCATTTGTTTATGGATATGCAATCATAGTTTCTTGTGAGTATATATCTACACTTAATATTTTTTTTGGTGAGATCTGTGATGTGCAGGTGTTTTCTTGAGTTGGCAAGAAGGAGGATCTTGTTTGTTTCCCCTTTTACTAATCATTGTTTGCAGATATAGTCCCTTCAAACATCACTAAACCATCTTCAAAGCTTCGATTTTCAACAAGGATTTGTTCCCTCTCTCTCTCTCTCATTCAAGAAAAAATCAAATTTTATGGTTACTAGTTACTAATCAAAAGTGGATCTGATTTACATACTGCTGTTAAAACTTAAATAAATCAGATTCTGTCATCAAGAAGTTTTATTTTTTCATTTCATAAAGAGTTTATTGTTCATAGATCAAAGCTTCTTGGTTATCTAGTACTTTCTTTTCAAAAAACTGGTTTAAGTTGTCAAAATCTTTCAAGTTTTTTTGAAGTAGTATTAGATCTGATTTCAAAGTATTACCTGGCTGCCCTAGAGCTTGAAATTTGCAGCCATTAAAGGCTAGCAAAGATCCCAAGTAGACAAGCCCCATAGCTTGTTTTACTTGGTTACTTTTCGTCATTTTTACTTAGTTTTTAACTTAGAATTTTTTGGGTTTTTTAGGAGGTGTTCCAAAGACACTCTTAAAGTGTTTTTGGGCATCTTATACTAATCATTGCTTGCTGGTTTGCAGCAAAAGACGAACCGGTAGGAGGAAGTGCTGCCGAAATTTTGAAGATCCAGGCAATCCGGAGGACAAATTTTCATATTTTTCAAAAAACCGGTCATTTTTTCCTAGAATTTGTAAGCCACCAAGTCACTTAAAGTAGACTGGGGCACTTCTCTAAATCATTGTAAACAACTATTAAACGAGAGCAAGTGGGCTAGCCAGCGCCCACACCCCATCCCCCCAGGGGTGGCCTGTGTCGTCTCATTTTCATGGCGTGATTTTTAGAGTAGTTTATTTCTTTGTTTTCCGGCATTTAATAAAATCAATTAGGATTAAAATAAACCTTGTTGGTCCGTTCCACTGGCGGGCCACAAGTTCACTCATAACATAGTTTTTTTACATTTTTTTTACAAACTCATAACGCCCCCCTTGCTTTCCCGAAGTAGGGTTTCTGTATGAGGGCTTGCCCGAAATACATGCCTGAAAAGAGACTCCTGGGGTTTTAAAAAAGATAAAATTTGGGTTCATAAAATTTTTATAAAAATACCAAGGTCTTCTCCCGTATGCTCTGTGGCCAACTTGCAGCTCAATCTGATCCAGTTGGTACACACCAGAAAGGAGGGGATGACTAGTAATAGGATCTAACACCGCCCCAATAAAAAATCCTTTTTGTGAAAATCCGGCACAACACGCATTTTGTTGTCGTGGGCAAATTTCCCAGAAGGCTTGGGATAACACTGAATAGTGACCTCTTGGAAACCGTTAGGCTTGCCCTCGTTGGTATAGCATCTGAACACCTCCTCGAGACTCCGATTCATCCCAAAGCCTGAGAGGGAAGCCACGCTTCAAAATTCCGGACATGTTCCCCCGTACCTTGCGTATATCGGGAACCCACCTGCCTTAATAAAAAGATCACCATCACGTTAATTTTTAAAATAAACCAAGAACACTTGCACAACATTTACCTTTTCTGCTTATGCATTTGTTTATTGACTCCATTATAAGGCACTGGTCTTGTTGCAATTTTATTTTATATTGTTGACTAATGTGCAGTTAAATGATGGCTATTTTAAAATGGGAGCAAATGATGAATGATTGTTTTATTTGATCAAAGTATATGTTGTCTATTCTTGGTTACCAAAAGTATTTTTCTAACTCCTAGATTAGAGGCCTTAGTTTCTTTTTATTTTTTAGGGTCCACCCCCCTTGGCTTCGCTAGGAAAGCCTAGACGGAGGAGTCGAGTCCCAAGTGACAGCACTTGACTCTGACTTGCCCCCAAGGCCACACCAGCAGCTTGAAGACTTCTGCTGCGTTTTCCCCAGGTGTGGAACCAGGCGGCAACACTCATCAAGAAAACATCAATGGAAATTTTTATCATTTGTTTTTAAAAATGCTACATGTATTACTTCATAGAATAAATAAGTACATCATGAAACAGAAAATGTAATCACCTGAACAACAAGGGTTTGAGGAAAATCCCACCCTAGAAAAGCCAAAAATGCAAGTGTATGAGCTTGTGCATCAAGAGAGAGGAACCCAACATCACAATGGAAAAATTGAATTTGACTTTCACAAGCAAGCCAATTCTTACTTAAAACTCCTCAATTCTCCTAGGTTCTTGTAGGCTTAAAGGGTAGGGAATACTTTGGGGTTTATCATATTTTTTGCATTGGCGATTTTTTCCTATATTTCTTTGTCACTGAATTTGAACATGAACATGAACGAGGTGACTTTCAGCCATCTTTGGTAGTTTTTACCCACCACATCCAAATTTCCTTGCTTTTAGCCATCATGACAAAGTGGTATGTCACCTCCCCATGGAGGTGCCTATATCGGCATTGGACCCTGATTTCAGTTTTGTGATGAATGATGAAGCATTTTGTAGCCAGGTAGACTTAGGGTTAGCTAAATATTTCTAAAGCGATTCTCTCCAATTCTCTTCAATTTGAGTTCCTTTTACCATGTGAAAAAAGTTACCTAATGTAACACGATTAATAAGGAAGGTTCTAGAATTCTTGGATCTGATGCACCATTTGTTTCTAAATGAAATGGATAACATAAAAGGTCTAGGTTTGAGTAAAACTTAGTAAACGACCTGACTGAATGATCAAGCAATGTGGGTAAGCAAAAGGGAACTCATACCAGGCTTTAAAATATTCAAAAAGGAATCTTTTGATGTTGTAAAGTTGCGAAGTTTTAATTTATAGATGGCTTAAAAACCACATTAGGAGTTAAGAAATAACATGGAGCATGAGTGATTCTAGTTGGGGATATTTTATACAGAAAGAAAGGATCAACAGGAAGATCTGAATGGAAAAACTGAGCTCAAAAATGAATGTTCTTTTAAATGACTTCAGTATACTAAGCAAATGATTCAGTTTGATCCTTCTTAAGGAAAACAAAAACATAATCGCAGAGTTGGCAGGACTGATCTCAAAGTGAGCATGGCAACAATTTGTTTTGCAGGCCAGTGCAAGTTAATTGTGGGCTGGTTAAAGTAATTGCAAAGGATTTTAGAACTAGGAAGCCCGTCTATAAATATTGTGGTAAATGTCAGCAACTTATAGGCAAAATTCATATATGTAGACTAATATACAGACTTTGTGGACAGGTTATCCATGGTTACAGGCTGCTTACAGTGTTCTGGGGCTAATCTCAGGTTTTCGAGGTGAATTTTTATTAATTGCAAGCTAATCCTGAGATTGGCAGGCCAGTCTGAGATTCTGATGGTTGCTGTCAGTTTTGCAGGCCCATATCATCCTAGTTAGTGGATATCAGAGTTTGCAGGCCCAACCTATAATTTTTGCATGTTCCATATTTGATAGTGAATGCAATAAGCTCAAAGTCATACATGTTCCAAATTTAATATTGCCACATGCCAAGATGAAAACATCAAGAAATATAGCAGAAACCACCACTCAAGGTTTAAAATTTAGAAATTGTAAGTGACTAAGATGTCTAAATGTATTTGACAATAAAAATAACCGCAAGCACATCTAGAATAATAATTGTAAATGCATGACCACACTCTGAAAAGATTAAATAGGTTTCAGGGTTCAAAACCATACTTTGGAAAAGATGTTTAATGTTCTTTGTAGATGATGGATGAGGCTCATACTCCAGATAGAAATCAATGCGTGAGCTGTTGAAACAACAATTTGGACCTATAAATCACAAAAAATAGAACAAATAAAAAAGAGCTTAGTTACTGTTTCCTTAATGCAAAATAAGTCTTCCTTGTACACAAAAATCTAAAATCTATAAAGGCCTACCCGCTATTGATGTAAAACCTATATAGCTAACACGAGTAAAAAGCAATGGTAACTATGAAGAAGAAAAGAAACATTGATCAATTTACAAGGCATGGTAAATTGGTAATCACAGAAAAGTTCCAATAATTCTTAGTAAATGAACTCCAATACAAATTACTCTCATATACGAATATCAAAAAGGCAGGGTGGATATAAGATTCATTGCTTTCAACCTCTAAGACATAGTTCTCTTCCTACCAATCCTTTTGCATACAAAATCATAAATGTTAAAAGGTAAAGTTTCGTATGTTACCTTATGTGTGCATGTGTGATGTTTCTGATACACTAAACAGTGATACATGTTACCACACAAACTAGCACCTCTAAAGTGTAAGGTCTTCACTAGGGTTTAGTTGAGGGCAACTCTTAGAAGTGTTGCCACTGTCACCTCAACAACAGCTTTTCTTCACTTCAGTGCAAAGGATAAGGACCTAGCTCTAGGGAGGATTCCTTAAAGACAACTAAGTTTCAATGGATGATTCTTGGAGATATGTTTTATTATGAAACTAAGTTCGAATACTTTCAGATCTGGATTATTGTGTTTGAAGTGTTGATATAAGGTTTCAATACTTAGTCATTGGATGTCAATTGTTACCCTAAATTTCCAGAATTAAAATGAGATTAGATTGCTGTTATAAAATGCAGAGTTCAACCAGCAATGAACATATTTAACAGCAGAAAATTCTAGCCCTTAAAGTGTTTGAACGAACATGCAAATTAAGTTAGAAGGGACAAGCAACCAAATGTTAAATCTTAAAATTTGAATGCTCAATTAGTTACTTGTTTTCACCATCAACATGATACATTTTGTGATATTAGCTAGATTGACAGTGACAATAGATTGCAGATCTATAGTGGGAAGTCAATGATGCAAGAGAAAATGAGACTTTAAACACTTCAAACAGCTTATAATTAACCCAAAAATTTATAACAGAACTGAATCTACCTAAGAGAAAGCAAAACAGCCATTAAACTGCCCTAAAACCCAGAATTAAAAAGAGGATGCTACAGCCCTAAGGGTACAGACTAAATATGAAGTAAACGCAGCACTAAAGGAGGGTTCTAAATATGTATTTTTAGGGTTTTGCAGAAATCTTTAGAAGCCTAAAATGAACTAAATTCCAGGTTGCAAAATAAAAAGGAAAAAGAGGTTAAATTTTAATTGAGTAGCTAGAAACATAGAACTAGTGCCTAGGGTTGAAGTTGGGCATATGGGGTCAATCAAGGCTAGTGAAGACGAGATTACTAGCATTCAAGGATAGTTAGTGTTTGAGTGTCAATCCCTATCAAATCCAAGAAAGGCTAGATCTACCCTAGGATCTACAAGGGAATAACCTAAGTGGTATCTTCAAATTACCTTGGGCATAATATTCATCAAGCATCTAGGGCATACAAGCAAAAACTGGAAATACACCACCTATTCAAAAACCAAACAAACTTAACCTTACAAAGTAAAGAACTCATTTGCAAATCATCCAAAGATAGAACAATTGTTGATGCAAGAGTACACCATAGCATTAGAAAGACATCCACATCATAGCGCTAGCATCAACCATCCATAAGCATTCACCACAATAGCTAAGCAAAAGCCAAAAGGAAGAGTTATCCACAAGTTTCTAAAAAGTTTTAAAATGGATGAGACTCTCTTTATATAGTAAGAGATACTAACAAAATCCTCAATAGAAAATAATAAAATCCTCTTCATGACATGTTCAAAATACCAAAACCCTAACTACTTTCCCAAGAGAAGGGTGGCACACCAATAGAATAGGTGAGATAACACATGAATAATACAAAGTAATGCCAAAAGGTGTAGTGCTCCACTAGATCTAGCCAAATAATGATAGATGGATCCACAATTTAGGGTTTTGAGTCTTGACCCTTAAAATCCTCCCGAGTACAACGATCTCAACCAAATGCATGAGTATTAGTACCAAATCATCCCCAATAGGCCGCTCTCCATCCAAATGGTCCAACAAGGTTGAACGCTCTCCTAGAAACATGGCACGTGTGGCACATAAAGGCTCTCCCTGTGAGACATCCCATCAATAAGGTCAAAAAAGGTGGGGTGCTCAACTCAAACCAAGGGCCCAGTGTCAAAGAAGGTCCAAAGCCTAGAATGCTCCATGAGTAATGCAACCAATCTCCATTAAATGAGGCACGTGTGAGGTAAAAGTGGGACATCCCATAGAAATAATGCCATTATGAACCTGTTATCACACAACTTGTAGTCCCCCCTAATGATGATCCTATTCAGGATAGTAGAGGTGATGGGAAACTAAAGAGGTGACCTAAGAAGACCTCGATCCCCAAGATGGACCGGTTGTCAAGCCAATCGAGGCACTCTTCGCTTCTTGCTATCCAAGCCCCGGATAGCAAAGGGGGAGACCGTGATCTACTCCCAATTAGAGAGATCTAACCCAATTACCAGATCAAGCTATAAAAATAGGGTACGTAAGGTAATGGGTGAGGAACCCAGATCTAAGGGATGAAATTACTGTGGAGGCTTAGGATTGATGAGATCTGACTTAAAGTATATCAAACACAATGATTTATAGATTGGAGAAGGATCCAAGATTTGAATGCTAGGGTAAATGGTCAAAATCAACTGCCTTGGGAAACATGTAATTAGAAAAGGGTAAATGGTCCCAAAGAGTAGATCAGACAAGTTGTAGGCTTCCTAGCAGAGCTCAGCAATAGACCTGACAGGTTTAAAGGTCGAAAGCTCAACAAACAAGGTTTTGATCATCTGGAAGACAAGCAAACAAGGAGGGCGCAAGCATGGAGAGATTAGCGCCTAGGGAAATGGGAAGAAGGAGTCCACAGAGCAAGACGCCCTTGAGAACCCACCTAGGGTTAGGCCTAAAGATGAAAACCCAAAATTTGTTTGCCAAAAAACCAAATAATAAAGCGTAGAGAATTTTTATATTTTTTTATAGTTAGGGTTTGAGCAGAAAATTCAAATGGCCAATGGTTTAAAATCTCAAACAAGAGATCAAGTGTAGATCTTACCCGGAAAATCTTGTAATTGTCTTGAAAGTGATGATTTACCTCTAATCGATCAATTTGAGACGATTTGATAGTGTAGCCAAGTGCAATCGATTTGCCCAAGGAAGCCAATACACCCCTGTCTCCTGCACAAGCAAACTACGAAAATAAGATTTGATGTTCAACAAAAAAAGACTATAACAACAAGAAAAATATCAAGAAGCATATCAATGATCACAGATACAATTGAAAACCCCTTGATACAAAGCCACTTCAAAGTGAAGCAAGTTGAGGAGCCCCTGCAAAAACGCCCAAGTTGAAATCGCCCTCTTGCAGTAAAATAATGTTTCCACAAAAATATTTTGGACCCACATAAATATCTCAAATGCTAGGAAAGATAAACTTTGCAATCTCCATTCAAGAACAATCCAAAAAGAATATCCAAGAGTCTCTGCAAATTTATCTTTACTCTGAAAATTCCAAGAGCCAAAGTCCCCATTTACAATGAGGGGGGTCTCTTCTAAGTAGGAATGAGAGAGACCAAAACCCTAACCACCTTTTGAATGAGTAGTTGAGATTAAAAGATACATCAATGATAATCAACGGCTAAGATGAGCCCAAATACAATACACATGGATCAACTCAAAAATAGAGGGGGCGCACTCACTAAGACGTCCAAGGGGGATGCACCACATGACAAGTGAGTAAGACACATGACATAAGCACATGGTGGGGCTAGGAAGTGTAACATGTCCTTCTCTAGCATGACCCCATGGCACAATAACATATAATTACTCAAGATAATATCATACTGTGACCATATGACCAAATCGTGGCCCCTCAATGACAAAATAAAACACCCAAATAATACCCCGGAGTGTGTGTGGACCCCATTGAATGCTGCAAGCTGTGCCGGAAGGTGTGGGATGCATCACAAAAATATTCTGAACAAACCTGATGCCAATTCTTTGCCTCAATTGCCCAAATCGATTTCCTCAGTAGCCATTTCTTCCATTTTTTATCCTTAGGAAATCACTTGTAAAATAATAAAATGCATGTATCTCTCTGTCTGGTGCCTTGGGCACAAATCTTACTGCACCAAAATGTCTGGGAGTATGGTAATATGGTAATAACAAGTGGCAGGACCCCATACTCCCTCTGAAGCACCCTAGGTGAACCAAAATAATCTCAAAATGTGCTGACAGGCCATTTTATATGGCAAATATGCAATAAAGTGATAATCTGACCATAAACTCATCTGAAAGTGCCTGAAACTAATATCTGAGTGTGCCAATGGACTCAAAAGGCCCAAATGTAGTAGAGATGAGTACTCATACACTATGTGACCACCTAGATAATCATCTGTAAGCTCAACCATGCCCAGACAATAAAAAATAATGGTTTGTAAATAATAATAATAATAAAAATCCATCAAACCATCACATGAAACCTGTGTCTGCTACATAGAACCATCAAGTGGGCATCATAGGACCACAAATAATCAATCTCGAACATCATCGGTCCAACTCATCTCAGATCCTGTGGTTGACTTGGTCAAACTAGGTTGACTAGGTCAAAACTGATCAAAATAATGACCCAGGCTCAAACTGAATGATGTTGTAAGTGCAAATGGATAAGATATACTTCTTTAATTATTTCAATAGCAAGACTAAAGTATAAAGTAGCATTTCACAGGTGTTTAAGCAATAATACATGAAATATAAGTTTGGATTAAAACAATCAATTACTAAGAGAATGACCCTAAAGTGTATACTAAGTTTATGGACGTGACCATTTTACTAGAAATGGGTGCAGATGGAAATACAAGGCTAGGGAAAGGGAATGACTTTACAATCTTCAACACTATGACACTTTGGATAAAGGGAAAAGGGAAAATCACCTAAGCATATGTTGGACAGAAAACACACAAGGAATGGCGGTGTCTCCCAAATGGAATAAGTTGATTTGAGGAGTGCCTATTCAACTTTAGCAAATGTATACAGCTCACATCCAAGCTTGAACCAACTCCGTGAGGATCTTTTCTAGAACCACCGTGACTAGGTGCACAGCTAACCGTAACTTGAGGTTCTAGGGGACACTTAGAATTAGTTGTCCCTTAATCCATCTCACATCCCAACCCGTAGGCTCCGTGAGGAATTAATCATTACACTTTTATTATGGCCAAGATTCTTTAGATTTAGCATACATTTAACCACTGCTTTTTTTAGGCCTTATGACCCTTTGGATTTTGCATGTGCTTAGAAGCACAACTAATTGCAGCTTTTATCCAGGGTGCTTTACATTTCATTTCATAGCCCTCTTTCATTTTGCTTAAAAGCATAGTTTTATTTTATAATCATGGGCTTGCATATAGGATATAACAATGAGTCACATATGCATGTAATGATGGTAGTACAATTTGCTTCAAGTCTAACTGACACAACTCAGGAAACTAGGGGGATCATCCACAATCAAGACCAAACATCGGGGGCAACCGACCAGAGAGGTCAAGGCTTCAAATCCAACTCACCTAAGCTCAGGAACCAACACTAGTGGGTTCTCCTGGCCCAGAAGGAGCAAGGCTTTCGTAAGTTTTGTTGCACAACTCAGAGCCAAGACATAAAACAATAGGGAGTCTATCCAACATAGAGGCATAAGTGGGGAATTCCTCCATATCACAAGCTGAAGTGTAAGTCAGGGTAAAAAACAAATATGGAAGAGAACAGATGGATGGGGAAAGTTGACAGGTGATGCCATAACTAACAAGACATAAATGGTGGGAATGACCAAGTCCGTACTACTTAAGAGGGTGAGACCAACGAGTATACACAAGAAATTCTGATTCCAAGTTATTACTATTTGACCACTTTAATTCCAAACAGTCAACGAATAACCATATCTATATATAATATTGCCAGATCATGACTACTAGATACCTAGTCAAGCTACTAAGATAAGTAAAAGAGCACAATAAAAGTATATGATGCACAACCATATACCTGCTAGGTCATATACCTATATCTATCAACTGAACCATCCATTGTCGCTAGAACACTGTTGCGGCGTAACTCTAGGCACTATCACACTGCTCTGTATGGAAAGAAATGGTTACCTCAGTCATCAAATATGAGGTCATGAGGCTCAGTCATGGCATAAGGCTGTAGTGTCTGTTATGGGGTTGCTTAAAACACGAGTGATCGTAGAATAACTGCTCATCAACTGTCGATCTCAGGAATCTCATGGTAAAGGACTAGCTCAGAAAAGTATCGGAATGTGGTCTAAAGATATGGTAGCCCCGGCTACTATAAATGTGATAACAGAACCAAAAGTGCCTCCAATTATGTGAAGAAGGAAGGCACACCTCAAGTGTAACCTAGTCATCATCAAAACAACTCAATCTAAGTGTTAGACCATGTAGTATCTATAAGATGTTAGCTCTAGGAAGCCCGAATGGTATAGAGTCATAGACCTAGGAGAAATGTCATCAAATACATAGGAAATAATACATGAAAAGGTTAGCAATTGCACTTTGCTAATAACTCAATGTTCCTTTAATTAATTATTCCATCAACCTTAGATTCACTATGGTGTTACCATAATTAAACCCCTATTGCATGTTAGAGCCCTAAGACAAGATGTAATTCCTAAGTTTCTAAGTGAGGTGAGGTTAATGGAATGAAAGTGATACAGGGGAGAAGGTGCTCATGAATTGACAATCATAGAAATGTGTATAGGAGTTAGGTCTACCCCTTATCCCTTTATTTTATTTTATTTTTTCATTATTAGCCATTTCATTGGTTTAGTCCCTTTACTTTAGATTTAACCTCGATAACATGGGACATAGGCAACCTGGCTTTTTTGCAAGACGGCATTGCTCACATATATAACATTTATAATTTAGTTGCATAGACTTTAGATAAGATAAGATAATTTTATCAATGTCCAACAAATGACTATAAAAGTAGGTCAATGGGACTGTGCAGTACCATGAGAACAATACAAAGTGGGAGCGTAAAAGTAGCTCCTATAAAAGATAAAAAGCAGAACTCAAATCAAACCCGAGTTCTATAAATGGAGAGTCGGTCTCAGAGAAGAATATATACAAGGAGCGATATGAAGAGAGTTGATTCAAGGAAGGAGAGAGGAGAGATATGAGTAGTGCATCGCTTCCTGGAGGAGGGTACTTGATGCTGTAACCTGGAACAAGTCGTATGTCTGTCGCAATGGGGGCGAGACTGTCCCCGTCGTTGGTGTTGGGCGGAGGTAGAGGTGGACTATCATGTCCTAAATGAGCAGTCAAGGTCTATGACACCCTCTATCTATCTCTTGGTGCCCCTAGAGGAAGGAAGCACTGAAAAGGAGGTAATATACTGAATGGAGCTTTGTCTCAACTGAAAATGTTGTTTAAGGGTGACGGAGCGAAGCAGAAGGGCCTCCTACAAGTATAAGGCTAGACATCTTTGATCAGGGTATCTGTAAAATCTAGACAAAGTTTGGAGCTCGCTAAGAAGAAGATCCCTAAAAAGACAATGAAACCGCCCACGGATCTCATAGTAAATAGGACACCGAAAGATGAAGTGCTCCTCGATCTCAACCTCCAGACTGTTTTAATTTGACTTAGTCATTCATACATGAGAATAATATAGAGACCTTAGAACATAACATATGATAAGTCAATTACGAAAAGGGGACAAGATGAAAATGAATGAAATAGCTAGTGGAATGACATGACATGAAAAATGGCTACGTAAAAGTTGTGAAATGATATAAAATGAATGTTGCACCTACTTAAATCCCTAGGGATACCCCTTGACTCACATGGCGACACACTTATATAAGGGAATTATGACCACACCATGATACATCTTCAGCTATTAAAAACAATTAAAAGTACATGAGCCACTATAGAGTAACACCATCTGATGCCTCATGGTCATATCCCATATACAAGAAGGAAACCCCATGTGTCAATATGTATGGCATGCATCACAACACTGGTATCGATTGGAAAAGGCCTCAAAAATCTCTAGGACAAGAGTGGTGATCTGGCAAGATGGAAATATCTTTGGTAAATGTCCATGGGTGAAACATAGATCTCATCTATGGAACTGATAAATGTGATCAAAGTCACAAAGGAATCAATCATCAAGTCACCCTTACATTTCAAGGGGTAACATTTGGCTCCAACTACGGGACATGTACTCACTGGTAAAGTCCATGAGAACCTCATAAATCTCTAGTACTTCAAGCTCTGCGCAATCGGAAACACGACCAACATGTGCTCCAAATATAGGTCATCAATCACCTGTATTTGCTAATACTCAAAGCAAATGATAGGATGGAACAATACAATCACTCTGGTATATGAAAAAAAACTAAAAACGAAATTCATGAAACATTTTTTTTTTAATATATGCTAACTGAAAATAATAATAAAAATTGCATGAAGTAAACACATCGAATGAAGTGCAATACAATCAAAAGTACTAAGCAAAGATAACAGTGAAAATGCATGCAGAAAATCAGTTCTAATGCTCATGCTAAAGAGTTTATTTTTCCTATTCTAACATTAAAATTCTAGGACTAAGTGCCATCAAAAAATAGGGCTTCCAAAGCTGCCCATTAACTAGCAAGAGTTGCTTCTCTCCATCAAGGTTGGTAAGATAGAATGAATTTATTCCAACCATCTTTTCAATCTTATATGGACCAAGCCATAAACTATCAAACTGTTTTTGCATACCAGGCTTCTCCTTTCTCTTATCCCATAGGCATACAAAATCTCCTCAATGAACAATTTCCAATGAGCTTTTTGATCAAATATTTCCTTGATTCTTAACCATTTGATCTAAAGTTATTCGCCTAGATTCATCAAATTCAATCAATTGATTATTCTTGCTTGAACCGCCTCTTAATCAGTTTTAGATTGTTGTACACATTGATACACTAGGATTTTCAAATTAAGAGGTAGTTTCACATCCATCCCATGAACTAATTCAAAAGGGCCCTGTTATCACATATATAGTAGCTGGGCTACCATACATTATTTTTATGATTCCAGTACACTATTCAGCTAGTTCCCTAGCATTGAGATGCTGAGATGAGCATCTATTTATGGATCATGATTATTATTATGGAAAACAGTGTATTCCCCATGCCATGATTGAGTCTCAGGACACTCATAGAGATGACTGATGTAGCTATCTAGCCATTTATACAGAGTGGTCAGTATTGCCCAGAGTTATAGCAGCAGTTTCAGAGGACAGATGTTGGTTCAGATGATGAGCATTCAGGTATATGACTCAGCAAGTATATTATGGTGTTATGGTTATATTGCTTTTATTTTCATTCTTATAGCATGTCTTAGCATTTAGTATCATGATCTGGCGATCATATAGATATGTGGACCTGGTTGTACTTTTATATATATCATATTTGTCCCTACTCAGACTTAGAAGTTCTTGACCTATACTCATTGATTTTACCCTCCCTAGGGAAAATAGTGGTGATCATTCCCACCATACTTTGGCTTGCTAGTGTTGGTCTCATTATTCACTATCTTCACCCATCCATTACCTACCTAGTTTGTTATTTACCTTGACTTACTACTTGACTAGTGGCATGGAGGACCTTCCCCCGTTGTAGCCTCTGTATTGGATGAGCTTCCTTGTTTATTGTGTCTGAGCTCTGAGTTGGTGACAAAACTTACCTTTGGTGAGTTGGATTGTAGGCCTAAATCATTCCTGTCGATTGCCCCGATGTTTGGCACTGGCTCAAACTCCCCTTAGTCACTAACGATGTTGTTGGCTAAACCTGAAACAGATAGTACTGCCATGAATACAAATTGTGAAAATGAAATGCTATATCTATTGTAAAGAGCCAAATGAAACTGGCAAAGAAATATCAAATGTTATATCTATTGTGAAATGTAATACCCAAGTAAACAAGATGTCTAAAAACACACCTGGAAGTGCTCAGGTAAACAAGGTGCCTTAAAAACACACCTGTAGCAAGAAGCCTCATATAAAATGTAAATCTATGCAATGTGTTTATAAACACACATAGATCAAAGGCTATGGAAACTAAAGGCCCAAAAAGCAATGGAACTTAAATTCTATATCAAAAAGATTGCTGGCCTCATTTGTATTATGGATTGTGATCATCTGCCAATGTGAATAAACACTCTTTGAACAACTTATCCATTTGTGAGACACCGCCATTCCTTGCTATGGTGTGTATTTCCTTTCCTTATCCGAAGTGTCACAGTGTTAAGTCAGTAAGTCATCCCTTAGCCTAGCCATCTTTATTTTAGCCTTCACCCTTCACTAGCAAAATGATCACAACTATGAAGTGAATATGGTCTTGAAAGTCTAGTCTGAGTAATAATAATAATTAATGACCTTATATATTTGAATTTAGATCGCCAGTAATGATTACTTTTTGTTATAATTGCTATTTGAATGGATTGTAAAGCATGCTTTAACCTTTGACACATTGCAGCATTATGATGATAGCCTGAGTTATATTTTGGGTCATTGTTGACTTGGTCAAACCCAGTTTGACCAAAAGTCAACCACAGGACATGAGGTGGCAGACCTCAGATGATGCAGAGATATTATATGTGGTCTGGTACAGGTCACCATGGTGGTTCTATGCAATGGTTTCAGGCTTATGATGATGATTTGTGCTTTCCAGCACTTTTACAGATTATTATTATTTGGTCTGCTAGATATGATGAGTATTTATTTTTTACCATGCAAAGGTCTATATGGTGTATGAGTACACATCTTAGATAGATTTGGACCTTCTGAGTCCAATGGGACAGTCTCTTTTCAGTTCCGAGCAGTTACAGTTTTTTTTTAGCCTCAGTTGGCTATCCTAGTGCAATTTTGGCCTATCAGAGCAGAGCAGAGATTTGAGTGGTTCACCTAGGGCGCTGTGCATGGAGGGGGTGGTCCAACCACTTGATACTACCATATTACCCCCCTCCCAGAGAGCCTGGTGGCCTCACCTTGACAGTGCAGGAACTCTAGGAGGCAGTTTGGGCAGTTTCACACTTCCCAAGGCAATCCAGAAATGGTGAAAATGGCTACTGAGGGATTCAATTTGGGTTACTGAGGCAAGGTTATGGCATGGGATGACTTGTGACGATGAGTGGGATGTCTTCCACACCTTCTCCAGCAGTTTCAGCTTTCAGTGGGATCCACACCCATCACTTTTGACATTTTATATGATTTTCTGGAGCCTCCAAAGGCTCCCAACTTTCCCAGAGAGGCACGATTTGGTGCTCAGATGATTATTTTGATGACATTGTGCCATGGGGATGGACCAAGGGTGTTAGAAATTACCCCTTGGACCCACCATGAGCTAGTTCTTATGTTTTATCATTGACATTTGGTGGGACCCCCTATTAGGGGTGATTTGTCCATTATTATATTGTATTATTGAATTGATCCATGTATTGTATTGTTGAGCTCATCTCAACCATTGATTAGATCATTTGATCTTTTAATCTTAGCCACTCATTCAAAAAGTGGTTAGGATTATGGCCTCTCTCCATCCTATTTAAAGGAGAGAGCTTCTCATTGTAAAGGGGACTTTTGGCTCTGGATTATTGGAATAGAAAAATACTATTGCATCTACTTGTTGTGTTGTGGTGATTGTTATTGGAGTTGATTGTTTATTCTTCCTTTGCACTGGGTTATTGGAGACTATCTTGCTATCTTTTCTATCCATGTATTTCTCATCTACAGGTGGAGGCCAATTTGCTTCAAGGAGGTCGCATTGGTAAGGGAGACTCTCCCTGCCACTTCTTTGGGGTCTCTTCGTTGGTAACAGGGAGTATTGTTGTCTTAGTACCTTCTACTTCATGTTGCTATTGCATTTCGCTTGTATTTCCTCCATGCTTGATCTTTCTGATTGAATCGATTTCCTTGGTTTGACAGGTAGAGGAGGGCGCACATGTGGACTAGGGCATCACTTCGGGGCAAGAAAAATCAACAATCTCTCATTTGATCTCTACGGGAACATTCCTCAACAACATGGCAACCTCATCCATCATTCAGGTATGATCTCAAGGTAAATTTCTCATTCCCTAATTTATCCATTTGTCTAAATTACTAAAAACCCTCATAAGTTAAAACCCTCATTTTACATTTTTTTCAGATCTACTTAGATCTAGTGGCTTCTTGGGTAAGATATTAAAAACCCACCTCTATAGCATCCACGACAATCTGGATCTATAGTTTGGTGAGGATTGGCATCCATTTGACCCCTTTCCCAAGGCAACTTAGCCTCTCCAAGTGAGGTCGCACTTCTTGGTTGGGTGAGTTCACCTAGATCTAGCACCTGGGTAGGTGAGATCCCACTTGATCCTTAATCTCTACTGTTGATAACCTAACCCTAGTGTGTCACTTTAGTGATTTTCACCTTGTGGGCCCCATTCCTCATTTTGAGGGTTGAGCCCCACTTGGGTCACTTTGTGATACATTTCAATCTTAGATCTGTTAAGATCTAACCATTGGATGATCCTAATTTTCAAGACCCACCTAGATTTACACCTCAACATCCCTGATCTACAATTTGGTGGACATCTGACTCCATTTGGCCCATTTCCCAAGGCACTGATCCTTCTCCAAGCCCTCACGACTTTTCTGGGTTGTTGAGTTAGCTTGTGGTTCGATCTTTGTCTTACTACTTGAACATCTAAACATTGTCATATCCACTCATCAAGCCTATCTTTGGTACTGGTTAGCCCCAATTCTGTCCCTAACTACCCTGCATTGGACACGGTTCCCAAGGCAATGGATTTTCTCATCTTTGACTAGTACCCTGATCCTAGATTTAATTTCAAATCTCATAAGTCACTTACACAACCAAGTTGGATCAAATTTACATTGCTTAAGCCTCTTGATCCAACCCATCACTCATCTTGTGACTTCATCCACAGATCTAGGGTTTACCATACACCTTACGTACTTCATCCATACTTGATTTGATCTGGTGTCTTGGTCTGATCTCTCTTATCGGGAGTAGATCTAGGTCTCCCCCTTTGTTGTCTTGGGCTAGATAACATAAAGTGAAGATTTCCTCGATTGGCGTGACAACCATCCATTGGGAGTCGAGGCTATCTTGGTTGCACCTCTTTGGTTGCCCATCCCCTCTGCCATCCACCTTGGATCCATCTCTAGGGGCAACTACAAGTTTGGTGATAACAGGCCCTTACCCATGGCTCTCTTGGTTGTAAACCTATTTGCCCACAATGCAGACTTGATTTTACTATCCCAACACTTCTTGTTATTACCCATTGTTTTATAAAGGATATTCATCAAGTTTTATTACTTAACTCCAAGGCTATTGGGAGCGAGGAGCGTGAAGCGGGAGCAGGAAGAGAAATTTTCAAAACCTTCCAAGAGCAAAGCGTTTTGGGAACGTTTTTTATAAACACATATTTCAATATATTTCAATGCATATATATTAAAAAAAACATGCAAAATGTCAAATTGGCTGTAGAAAACCTGAAAACATAGATCTAACCATTTCGTACACATATAATATCAATCATCTAGTAGTTATAACTTATAACATTGTCATCAAATGATCAATCATCTAGTAGTTATAACTTATAACATTGTCATCAAATGATCAATCATCAACCACATCCACCTTTAAGTTTCAACATATAACATTTGCCATCAACAAACTCTAATAGATAGCATCGACCATGAAATGAAACATAGCATCATATTCATTACCAAAGAGTTGTAAGATGCAATCAACAATTTAAACTTCAAAGGCAGGTTCAAACTTCAAAGTTCAAAGTTAAAACTTAAACTATGTTTACAAAAATAGGCCATAATAAATATTAAGGACAAAGTACTATCTACCAAGCTTTCCTCTTACCACAAGAAACTTCCATTTTCTTTTCTTGTGATCCAGGAACAGGAGTAGGAGTAGCTAGAAGTGTTTGTGGAACACAAGCAATATTTGCATGGCCCCCATGCAATGTTGGACGTTGTGAAGCAAAAGGCAAATCTCCTACATCTGGAAACATGTTGGTGGTTGGGGTGGCATCTACGTTGTATGAATTTGATCACTACCATGATCACCTAATAGTTCGTCCTCCAAGCACTCTAAAGTTATAGCTCCATCCTCCAAATTATCTTCCTGTTGGTTGTTGTCCCAAGTCAAACATGTTCTATCATTCTTGGCCCATCACAATAATGGGACAACAACCTCAAGTTGTAGTGCGCATAAACCAAGCGTTCTGCCCAATCTACATTCAAGTTGTTTTTTATCATGTTGTGGATGAAGTTATGGGTGCTCCAACATCTCTCAACACAAGAAGTGTTAACAACCTCTAAAAGCACCCTCACTGCCAATTTATAGAGATATGTGGTAGAGGAGCCAGCCATGTTCCACCATTTGATAGAACTCAACCTATCTCAATCTTCGGTTGTGTTATCACAAATTATGTAAGGGGGATTTACTCCTCATTTTTGCTTGAGCATAACAGATTTTTTAGTCTGGCCAGTGTATTGAGTCCCAGAGACAGAGCATCAGTTGCAGATAGATGAGATACATTTTTGAGATTATAGTTGGATCAGTCGAGTGGGAAGAGTTTCAGAGTAGATCCCCAGGTCATCTACCTACATATTTTGGGATCCCTTGCCATACATTTTGGAACCTTGCATACAGTGGATTTCTCCACTACTTGACAACGGAATTGATCTTGACTTACAGTGCTTCATAGTATATGCCTATGATGTATCCTATATTCAACAATTGTACCAAACAATGTGCCCTGGGGATATCTATTTTTATGGAGATTATATGTGATATTGATGGAATGACTTGCATTAGGATTTATTTTATAACTAGTGATTATTTGATAAGTATGATGAGTAGGACTTTAGCATAGCATCACATTTGTGATGAGTAGGACTTTAGCATAGCATCACATTTTGTGTTGGTTTGTGGGTTATATACATTTTGTTCTCTAACAAGTCTCCACAGTGTTGCTTGGATCATAACCTGGCCCTTTGGTTTCCCCATGTTGACCTTATCCCTATTCCACCCATTCCACCTTGTATGATACAAATCCCCGTTGATCTGGATACAGCTAAGTGACTCAAGGACTCTCCCCCTCTATGACCTCTTTGTTAGGATGGCCTCCATGTCTTCCCTGGTGTCTTGGCTCTAATGTGTGTAACAAAACTATGCGAAGCCCTAACGCTTCCTGTCAGAATAGCTACCAATGTTGAGTTTTGAGCCTAATTGGTCTAGTCACTAGAAAATTACCTCTTAGATTTGAAACAAGTACTCCCCATCCTTGAAATTGGTGACTGAGAGGGTAGGTATTGTTGCCACCGGATACACACCTGGGTTAACGTGGCAGAAATCTTCAAGCCACTAAGTGTGTCCTTGGGGGCAAGCTTCGAGTCAAGTACTGTCACTTGATTCTTGACTCCTCCGTTTAGGCAAACTCCTAACGAAGCCAAGGGGGGTGGACCCTATAGGTTACTAAGGCTGATTAAGCTAATTAGTTTTGGTGGATGAGTAAGTTTTTTTAGGAGTTTATAAAAAATGAAATTGAAACAAGAGATTTGCAATGCATAAAATTAAAGCATAATAGCATAAATATTAAAAGTGTTTCAAAACCATTCAACACATGATATAATTTAAACACAGATTATAATGATAAAGCAAAAGACCAGTGCTGATAATGGAGTCAAATAAATTGATGTTGTGATGCTTGAAATAAAATATTGTGCGAATGATATTGGTCAATTTTAAATTATTGTGGAGATGAGTGGATTATTAGTGATGGGGATTCCCAATATACCGTGAGGTACTGGGAATATGTCCGGATTATGATAAAGGTGGTTCCTCACTCGAAAATGTGGGCTAGATCGAAATCTCTGGGAGGTGTTCAACACTACACCAAATGAGGGTGCAGTCTAACGGTATCCCGATGTCACTACCCAGTGGTTCCCACTTCCTTTGAAGAATTTACCCACACAATGTCAAGAAACGAATACGTCGGATTTTCGTAAATGGGAGGTTAATTAAGAAAAATGAGACTAATTACTAGTCACTAAGTCCTTTCTGGTATGATCAATCTATTCAATCGAGGCTGCAGCGATCTAAAGCATACAGGGACAAAGCCTTGCTAATTTTAAGAGTTTTTGAACAAAGTTTTCTTGTTTATTAAAAACCCCAAGAGTCTCTTTTATGGCCTACTCGGGCAAGCCCTTATCCTGAAATCCGTACTTCGAGAAAGGAAGGGGGTTAATTAAAAGTAAATGACTGGAAAAATAAAAGGTTATCTAATTACTACACTACCGAGGTAGTGGGTTAGTATCCGATTACTTTTGCAAAAGATAAATCAAAATGTACAAGAAAAGTATACGGTTTGCAAAAAACAAGATAAAGGTTCCTATGTCCTGAGTGAGTCAATAGCCCAATATTTGGATTGGACTATGACGGTAAGTTTTAATTAATCTTGGTTAATTTTAATCAAACTTAGAACTAAAGTAAAAGTTAGAAAGTTACAAAAATGACAACATCCACAAAAAAGGAACCGACACCAACCCCCCCTAGGGGGATGAGAAGCAAGCTTTATGAGCTTGCTTCTAAAAATGATTTTATTATGAGATTACAATGCCAACTTGGAAGTAAAAAAACTCATCTTTCTCCTTATAAATTTTGGAGAAAAGAGGTTACAAAATTTGAGGCAAAAAAGTTTTGGGAGGTAAGATAAAGTTCAAAAGGTCTTGGATAGTCCAATCTTGTCAAAATAAGTGCTCCAAAGACTATTTTTCTGTTGTCATGCAACAAAAACCAGCAAACAAAATTAGTAGCAAAAGTGCCCAAAATCACTTTAGAAGTGATTTGGGCAGATTAGAAAAAATACTAAAAATTCTAAGTTAAAAAACTAGTTAATTAAAGCAAAAAGACTAAGATGGATTGGCTAAAAAGCCAACCCTCTTAGGGTCTTGGACAACCGTGAAAAGGCAGCCAATAAAGCACTTGAGTTGTTTGATTTAACTTTAAAATATTTCAAAGAAAAACTTTTCAAACAAGCTTTGAATTTACTTGAATAACTTGCTCTGTCCTAGAGATAGATCCAAAGAAAATATTTTAATAAATTGAAAAGCTTTTAGATCTATGCACTAAATCAAATCTACTTTTTAAATATGTCTTATAAAGGAACTAGATCTGAAAATTTTAAGAACCGGTAACCAAGATAAATTTTAATTTAGAGGAGAGAGAGAAGAATGTGAGTAAAACTTGTTGCCGGAAAGATTCACCCAAGGGACTTGAAGTGGGATGCTGAGGGAAATTGTCTTGAAAATTTTGCCCAAAAGTGAAAAGGAAGCAAACTAGCTCCAGCCCTCCTTCAAGCTGAGATTCCTGTAAAGCTAGTGACAAACTTGCCAAATACCAGCGTCGTGAGATCCAGACATGCATATCAAAAGAAACTAGAACAACATGCATATAAACTTATAAAACATGTTCGATATATGCCTCTAAACATACACATATAAAAGAAACTAGCAAGTAATCTAACTTACTACTTCTTTTCCTACTGACTATAGCAGTCAATCAAAGGCTAGATTCATGAAGTAAGAAAACAAGAAAGCAATTAAATTAGTTACCTCAATAACACCATGACAATTTGGATCCACACAATAATGCACCACACAAATAGCCTCCAAAGCTTTTATTTATTCCCAATGCAAAAAATAATTAGCGAAATACAATTGCAAGCCTTTTCTCAATCCAACTCTAACTAATTTGAAATGAGAGGGCTGCCCTCAATTTATAGAAGAAATGGAGAGGAGGGTGCATTAGCATAAGAGGAGGGAAGGCGCATTAAGGGAGAGAATCAAGGGATTGACTCCCCCTTGATGTAGGAGTGAATGGGGGAGAGAAAAGAGGTGGCTGCCACCTTCTATTTCTGAAATCTGCCACCCTAAAATGGGGCTGCCATCTCCCTAATGCGCCCACCAAAAGAGGAATGCGCACCCCTTATTGAGGAGAAGATTTCTCTCATGAAAATTGATTGGAATCTCCTTTATTATGACAAAATTTGTACTCCATGAAATCCTCAATCAACTCCAATCCAAAATTAGATCAGATCCCACTGATTTAGGAGTTTGATTTTTCTCATTTTTCATTTTTTGGGTATTTTTTCACTTTTTTTACTTTTTCGAGTAAAAGTGAAAAAAATGAAAAATAAAGTACTCAACCACTTAGGAAAGTGGGTCTTGAGGTAAAATAGGTGCTCTGAGCTTGAAAATGAGCAAACCCGTGGCAGAATTGGCCCCTAGACCACACTTTTATTACATTTTTAGTTTTTTCCATTAAACTATTAAAAAATAGTCCAATTTTACGGAGAAAAAAAAATAAATAAATAAATAAAAATATATATATATATATATATATTCTTAGAACTTAAAAAAAAACTAGGGGGACCTAGCACATGTCCATACAACTCATTTTTAATACCTAGCATGGTTTAATACATTGACACTTAGGCTCTAATAACCTCGTAAGGCCGAAACACCACGTCGACTACCCCAACTTTGGAGGCATGAGTGAAAAAATCGAAAATTATTAGTCGTTTGTTCAACAACAAATAATTAACAAGGAAAAAAATACTATGGGCTAGTTGGATTAATGTTTAAGTCCTAGGAAGTCAAGTCTTTTACATACAACTACCATGCCATCACATTTTATTACAATTTCCCCGAGGGGGTATGAACATGTGGTACAAAAAAAAATAAAGGGCCTAGAAGGCCTGATGGACCTCTGAACTTTGATAATGAACACTTTGACATGTTCAAGCTTTGTCAACTCATTTGAAATCCAACTAAGTACAACTTAATAGGCAACAGGTACTCCTTGAATTAAGAGGTTAAGCCTACTTGCTCTAAAAAGGCATTATTGTGGCAACTCCATCACACCTATGAACGATGGTTGGCAGCGGAGCTAAGGTCGTGTCATAACTAGTGCCCAGAAGGCAATCTAGGGCCAATACCTTTCAGTCATTAGCCAACTAAAGGATTGCAAAATAAAAAGCGCTCTAAAAAAATATCCAAAGAAAGAAAAGAAAAGCATCAAAAGAAAAATGAATGAAAAGAAAAAAGTTGTAAAGTGAAATCCTAGGAGATCCTGACATCACTGGATCCATCTTCAGCTCTCTCTCATGTTCTTCCTCTCTCTTGACAGGTTTTTGAGTTGTCTAGCCTCGTGTTGCCCGCCGATGTGCACACAACAGCAGAAATCTTTCGAAGCTGCTTTAGGGAATGTGTGGCCTTGGGGGCAAGCAAAGAGTCAGGTGATGTCACGTGATCCCAACTCCTACGTTTAGGCAAACTCCTAACGAAGCCAAGGGGGGTAGACCCTACAAAGATTTACTAAGGCTCTTAAGTGTTTTTTAAGTATTTTTTGCAGATTGGGATGGGTGTTTTTTAGGAGTTTTTAGGCAATTTGCAACAAAATTATATCCAAGTACAGATTTGCAAGATAAAGCACATCCACAATATATAATGATAACTTATAAATTTAAAGAAGCATCCACAGCATGATATGATCAAATAAATGACAACAATTTCAATATGGATAATAAACAAATAAAAAGATTGAACAATTGTCATTGTTGAATGACCAGTGCCAATGGAGTCACTGTCTTTGGAATGCTTGGAGTGCTTGGAGTGCTTGGAAATGTTTTGCAAATGTATCTTGGTAAATTTTATTGTAAATTTTGAGAGAGGTGAATTATTGTGGGAAAGGGGATCTCCAAGATATACCTTTCAGTACAAGAGATATGTTTGGAATACAGTCTAGGTGGCTCTGTACAAGGACATGTGGGCTGGAACGGAGTCTCGAGAGCGGTATTCAACACTACACCAACAAGATGTAGTCTAACTGGTGGTTTGAGGTCTCTTCCCAGTGGTTCACGCGTCCCCAGGCAGAATTTTCCCACTTTTGACTGTAGCGATCAACACCGGATTTTCGTTGGTTTTCTCGAGAGTTTATTTTATTAGGTTGAAGTTGAATTAAATGTGAGGAAATTAAATAAGCTACAACTGTTTCTGGGTATCCAACAGCTCCGAAGAACTGCTGATGGGTAGAGCATACGCAGTGTAGTAAATAGGTTCGTTCCAATTTTATTTATTAGGTGATGAACATAAGAGCCATTGACTCTCCGACAGAGAGCACTCTTGATCCGCCTTATGGCGAGATTCAAGAGATTTTGAAATAAAACAATGAATCTAAAACAACTTAATGAAATAAATCTTTCCAACAGAGAGTGCTCTTAATCCAACTTTGCCGTTAGATTCAAGAGACTTTTTGTTCTTTTTAAACAATTTATATCAAATAAAAAGTAAAGCTAAGCAACTAAACAAAACTAAGACTCTCCGATAGAGAGTGCTCTTGATCCACTTTGCAGTGAGATTCAAGAGACTTTGGGTTCCTTTTAGCAGTTTTATATCAAAGCAATGAAATCTAAAATCTAACTAAACAAAGCTAAAGCAATGATAATTATTGAAACTAATCTAAACTAACAACTATTTAACTTGTGCAAGTATAAAGCAAATGAAAAGAACTCAAAGGATGATACAAGCATCCCCCAAATGGGGGAAGAAGGGTGTGGGAGTCGTAATCCCACTTGCTCTTTATTAATGTTTTACACAAAAATGGTGTTAATCTTCCTTTTGAGGGCACAAGGAATAGAAAGGGGATGAAGAAGGGGGAAGATAGAAGTTTTGTGCCCTTTTTCTTTGCCTTGCTCTTCTTGCTTTCGCTTTAGCCTTTGGGCTTTTTGCTTTGCCCTCTTGCTTTCCTGTAGATAAGAGCTTTGAACAAAGACTTAGTTAAAGAGTTAGAATTGTTAGTATATAAACAAAAGAGCAAACTTTTAAGTACTTGATAAATGATCTAAGCAAGGAATACTTCAAGTACAAAAAGAAACTAAGATCTGGAAAGTTAAAGCTTTAAAAAAACTAAGATCTAGATGCTAGAAAGTAGATCTATAAAAGATGAAAACATTTAAACTTTGAACTACTTTAAGGAAGATGAGCAAATAGGTGAAAGAAGGATAAAAACTTGAAGCTTAAAACAACCTATTGCATGCACAAGAGCAAATAGGCTAGATGGATGAAACTCGAAGCTTGAAAACCTATTAGCTAAGTGGAGAGCAAATGTATGAAAGACTGAAACTTTTAGAAGTAAAGCAACTCGCTTTTGTAACCAACAAAAAGGGAAAAGAGTTTGATTTTAGTTTTAAGAGGATGAAGAGAAGAAACCCAAGCCCAAGCTTGAATAACGAGATAACTTTGGAAATTCCTGTAGGACAAAACTCATTAGCTTTGTAAACAAAGGAGCAATGAGAAAGAGGAAGCAGTTGAACTCCAAATCCTACTTCGCCTTTGATGATCTACAAAACTCAAGCAACCTTCAACACAAGATCAAATATAGTGTGTTAAATCAAATAAAACCAAAAGAGCATTAGTATAACTGAATACAACTTGCTACTTTTAAATCTCAGACAATCTAGCACAAGCAAACAACTTGAAAACCTCAAATGTCTACTCTACGGACTTATAGAAAGCCTTCTAAGCTAATAACCTTGCATATAAAGAGAGATTAAATTAGACAAATATCACCTCGGTTCAAGCATACACCATGAGATTTTGCACCATTTAGACCTCCAAAGTCTTCACTTTATTCCAAACTTGCTTGCCAAATAGCAAAAGCATTACAAAATAATATAGCAGAGGTTCCTTGCAAAAATTCCACACTGAGCCTCTTTTTATAGCACAACAGAGAGAATGCAAATTGAGGAGAAGAGCTAGGGTTAGAAGGCGCAAATCCCAATGATTGAGGCTTGATTCAAGCTTGAACTAAGCTTTAACAACCACATGGTAGGTGCAATAGGGTGAGGTGGACTCCACCTAAGCAAGACGCCCACCTTCAGTTCTTGGAACCATCAAACATCAAATGTGTGAGTGCCAAATAGGAAAGTCGCCCAAGCATGCAAGGATGGCGCAAATCCCAAGGAGAAACCTCTTCTAGTGCTCTGATACTGATCTGGATCCGGTAGGTGATGATTGGAATATTCCTAGATGCTGATTGCCATGTCATCTAGCTCTTTATTTTGACTTTTTTCCTCAATTTTGGAGTTTTTTTATTTTCTCCAAATTTATTATTTTTAATTTTTTAATTCTCTTTTAATAATCTGGAGAGAATTTTTATTTGAGTCAATAATATTCACTGAAAACTTAGGAAAAGTGGGTTTACGGGTTTTATGGGTGCTTCGGGTTAGAAAACGAACACCCCCATGGACGAATTAAGCTCCTAACCCATCTTTTATCATTTTTTATGATTTTTTAATTAAATCATTAAAAAACCATGGGAAGCGGGAAAATAATTTTTGTTGAAAATGTCTGAAAATCCTAGGGGACCTAGTGCATGTCCGCATGACTCAATTTAGATGGCTAGCATGTAAAAAATCCTAGACACTAAGACTTTAATAACCACCTTAGGTTCGACCACCATGGTAAATACTCCAACTTTGGAGGTGTGAGTGAAAAACTCAGGAATTATACACCACTGAAGCGCATTGCATAATTCCTAAGGAAAAAAACACTCTAGAGTATCACCCTGATAGTTAAACCTAAGGAAAGCCAAGTCTTTTATAAAAGGACCATGCTTAGACCAACTTTATACAATTCCCCCAAGGGGGTGTGAAACATGCATTTTATTACAAATGGGGCAAAAATTGCCCTAAAAATTACTTCTGAACTCTGAAGATGAACATGTATCATGTTCATGAAACTGGCGGCTCACTAGAAGTTCAACTATTGTACAAAATAGTTGGTACCACCTCGAACAAACTCACTTTGTATCTTGCATCCCATATATATGATACTTTTTTATATAGGTTTATGAGGTCGTACTACGGCTTGTATCTTTCTTTATTTTACTTTATTTTATCTTAGTTTCGGCACTTTCTAGGAGCTTTGTTTGCACTCCCACATTGTATTCATACTAGATGTATCATCTAGTCCCATTGACCTACTTTTGTGGTCATTCATTGGACATTAATAAAATTATCTTATCTTATCTTAATGGCGTGCATATAGATACACCAGAAAGGTGATAAGTCATGCCTTTTGGTTAAAATGGTGACTTCTCATAAATTACAATGGTTAATAATAAATATTCATTCTGAGTCCTGACCTCATGACTATTGATAATAACTCTCTATATATTTAATACATAATGATTGTTTATATTCTAACATTGTGACAGGTGGTAACATGCCCTAGGAAAGTTTACACATAGCTTTACTTCTCCCTTCCTACACAAGCAAGGAGAAACAAAATAAACTGAAATATATCCATAATTGAACAAACTAGGCCCATGAGACAACAAGTAAAAACAACAATATTAGCAGTGCCTAATGCATCTCCTAACTAGCCAATCCAGATTCTACACTAGGAGTATACAACAAATCGCATAACAAGGGAACCTAGATTCTACACTGGGTTGCTAAGTCATCCATAAAACAGCGAAAGTCTTGTTATCACATCCATGTTAGCTGGAGCTACCATGCTGCAGATTGTGTGGTCAAGGACCATACTACATTTTTTTTCTAGATCAGAGATCAGATGCCTTTGGAAGGGGCATTCATTGTATTCAGATTGCCCCGAGCAAAGATATCAGATGGGACAGATTGTTTGGTATTGGTCCAGAGCTATTACAGAGCAATGATTACAGGGTCACCCTTCCTTGCCGAGCTTTGCACGATCCCATTGAGAGAGTTACTTAGCCATATTGTGATGAGAGTACTACAAAGTATTGCTGGTTTGCCACTTATTGCCCGGATTCAGCAGAGATCCAGTTCCAGAGTCAACTTCAGCAGCAGGTATATGGTATGGCAGGTATGGCACTTCATGGTTTATTGCTCATGTTGTTGTTTAGACTTGTTTATTTATGATAGTACACGGACTTGATGTATGATGTTTGATGTGGTGATCTCAGTTTTCATTATGATGTGTGTGGCCCTTGGTAATGTCAGTCCACCTCATTTAGTAGACTCATGTATATGCACACTGGTTCCTATCCCCACTATTGGTATAGACTTGGTCATTTCGTCTTCCTAGGCAGCTAACCTTGGATCCACCTGTCACTTCCTTCCACCCATCCGACTCATTCATGTTTGGTCTTTCCCGACTTGGACCTTGATTTGTGGCCTTGAGGATCCCCTTCCCCATTGACCTCTGAGTATGCCATGATTCCCTGTCTCTTGTGCCTCGGCTCTTTAGTGTGTGAGATGCATTCTCAAACCTGGGATTTGCTCCCATTGGTTGCCCCCGATGTTGCAATGCAGTATAGGATTGTGTAGACTCACCGTGTGTTCCCCATTGGTCATCGAAGCATGCACACTTGCCCCCATTACTTTGCAGTATGAGCGCCTTGTTATATCTTTTGAAATATGTATGTAGCCCAAAAAGGGCCATGAAATGAAATGTAAATGAAGCCAAAAAGGCTATATGAAATGTAAATCAAGCCAAAAAGGCTAAGTATGAAAGTCAAATGTAAAGTCCAAGAATGTGTTCTTGAACACACATGGACACAGGTCAACCATATATATCAAAGCATTGTAGTGGTTATTTCCTCACCTAGTCCTGCAGGGCAAGGAGGTGAGATGGAGCAAGGGACAGCTATGCGAATTGTTCCCTAGAGTCTCAAGTTACGGTTTGTCGGACACCCAGTCATGGCGGCTCTAGAAAAGATCCTCACGGAGTCTTCTGAAGGCACGGATGTGAGTTGCAAGGTGTATGTTAGATGATCAGTGGTGGTTTCCCTGCACTATACCCATTTGTGAGGCACCTCCCTTCCCTGTGTATTATCATGGTATGCTTATGTCAGTGGGTCTCGCTTTCCCTATTTATCCAAAGGGTCACATGGTCGTAGTCCTTGTCTTTCCCCATCCTTCACCTTGTTTATCAACCTCACCCAAAGTTAGCTAAGTGGTCAATTCTATAAGTTGTGCATAGCAGTTTTGAGTCTTGGTTGGAGGTGGTGGGCCCACCTCACCTGGGGCCTATTTTATTGAGATATTTTTATTATGATCACCACGTCATCATTATATTGTTTTAGTAATGTACTAACATAAATAAGGAAGCCTTGACGCTTCATGTTGCATACAGGTTTTTAGCCATTGCCATTTTGACCAGATTTGACTTGAACAAACCAGGTTGACTAGGCCAAAAATGGCCCCGAAAAAAAGTTGTGATCAAGATTTCGATTTTGGTCATTTATCATGTCTTGGAGTCCCTTATGCGCCTCCAAGTGTCAGATTCAGAAAATGTTGAAGCGTTGATGAGATTTTTAATTATTATTGGTCACCAGGGACCTGTTTTAATTAAAAATCTTTGATTTTGGAAAAACAGTGCCCAATTGATGGATCGGGGTCGTTCGAGTGACCATGTCTACTATATTTGGGGTCTACGATCGCATTGCAGCAGACGGTTCGTCAATCCAGGCAATATAAGTGGGTCAAAAGCGCAAAATACATCTTCAGAAAATAAAACCAGCAATTAATTAAATATGGAAAATCAAATTTGGCTAAGGTAACTATTGAAATGGTAAGTGCAATGGTTGGTAAAGGTAAGGGGGTCTCCTAAAGTCATTTTTGTAATGTTTGGACACTCAATTTGTGATGTGGGGCCCTCATTTTTGCCCAGCTCAACACATGGGACGAATTTGCCCATAGAGGGGCGTTTTTCACTTAGCAAAACTTCATATTTTGTAACTATTATGCAATGAGACTTTGGCTGAGTGGTATGGGGGGCTAAAACAGTCCATAGACACCCCCCAACCACCTATTTACATGTTTTATGGGCCCCACGAATGGTCCCATCCTCCACTTGGGCGCATGAGGGTAAATTCGCCTCCCCTCTAGAGTTGATCTCCACCATCGATTTAGCATTTGAGAGAGTGCATCTCAGCCATCGATTTTGGAGGGAGTTAGGTTTGAGTGTGAGCATTCTCTATAAGAGAAGAGACTCACCCATTTTGTACTTCTTCTTGGCATTTTGGACACTTGAGACTTGGTAATAGAGAGGCATTTCTCCCGGTTTTGCTTGAGTGTTGATGTTTGTTGTGTGATGTAGTGATTGTTAGTTGGCATCCATTGCTTTGTCAAGTTAATTAGTGATTCTTTCATCCATATAGAGCTTTTGCAGGTTCGCTGGCCACTTGGAGAGAGGCACATTTCTTGGGGTGGAAGCTCCATCTTTGCTCTAATTTCCGGGAAATTCACAAGGGAAGTGTTATTTACGTTTTGTATTGCATTTTCCTTTATCATTTTCTAGTTATTTGCTGTGTTAACTTGTGATTTTGCTGCACATACTGATTTTTATCTCTTTGTGGCAGGTTGCTAGGGCGCACTTGGTTCTAGTTCGCTCCAAATGCTTGAGGAAGATTGCTGGTTGGTTGGCATTTGATCTTTCGGGGCTAGTCTTCATTCAACACACAATATCTCACCATCATTTCAGGTAAGTTTCTCATGCTTGTTTCTCTTAGATTAGTTTCATTGTAGTTGTCAAGCTGGAAATTGTCAAAATAAACCCTAAACTTAAAAAACTAAAAATTTCACCGTTAAAAAACAAATTTTATTATAAACCCAATTCCAAAATAATTTTCAGAACTCAATCCCAAAGTTTCACTCCTTTCCGACTCCATTTGCCCAATAAACCAGCACTAGTCCACTCACTAATTTCGCCCTCCTTAGGCATTTTTCGATTTTTTGCTTGGTTGGGTCATTTTGGGTTTGTGGGTATTTCTGTTTTGGTTTGCATTGATCAAATAACATCAAATTCAAACAGAAAATTGTTAGAAGTAGTGTTTAAATCGCTGATTTTATTTTTGTTCTACATACTTGGTAAAATTTGGGTCAATTCCCCCCATAGGCAGAATTTCATCTTCCACTTCTAGCTGATTTTATGTTTCTGATTTCATTTCCAGCCATTAAACATTCCAAATCAATCATTCTTCACCTTAGAATCTGATCAGAAATTGCTTTAGTTAAGCGCTCCATCCATTACCCAATTTCTGTCCGTTGGTTGGAAAAGAGTCTCAGATATTTTAGACACCTCCCCTCTTTGCTTTCACTGTTTGTTTTGGGTTTGGGAGTGTTTGTTTTGTACCTCAACCATTGTTGGTTGAGCAGGGTCTCCCCCTGGATTAGGCTACGTGCCTTATCCGAAGCGACAAACGCCTTGTCCGGTGTGACGACCGTCCTTCGAACGGTGGACTTGGTGTTTGTAGGTTTCACCTATCTGGCTACCTACCCTCTACCATCTCGGATGAGATACTATTAGTAGTAGCTAGAGCTAATGTGATAACAAGTCTGCACTGCAAAATTCTGAGTAACGTCAACAGTCACTCTTCATCTTAGTGATCAGATGAAAGAGAGGACTATAAATCTAAGAGAAAATCAGAACATCTGTGGCACCTACTTACAGATAGAGAGTCACTCTTCAATGATTATGCCAAATAAATGTTCCAAAACTTCTACAAGATCTCATTCCACAACTTTCTAGAATACTTACATTCCAAAAGAATGTGCTTAACATCCTCCTTTGTGCATACTTACCAAACCTTGAAAGAAAACCAACCAATGAGAACCCCAAGTTTGAAGGTGCATGGGCTGATTCAAAATTTCAAATAGACTCAATTCTATGAAGCCATGTAGTTTTTGCATCCCAAGTCTTCTATCTCAGATTAAGCTTATCGATAAAACTGAATCTTGATTTTATCCAATTCTATAAGGCATGTGCCATACCAATTAGTTGACCATTGGGCCATATTCGATCCCCCCTAAACTGGCTCTTCTCTTGATATGACTGCATCAAATCCATCTACTAGATGCATGATATTGACCAAGTCCATATAGGTTGCTTTGTGTTTTCTCTGCAAACTAAATTCCAAGAGATATGCCACCAGGAATGCCTGTTGAGATTCACAAGGGAGCGAGAGCACCGAATGGAACCAACCAGAAAAATAAAAATAAAAATAAAACACCCTAATTCTGCAATGAAAATAAAAAACCAGAACAAGGGATAAATAACCCAGCAAAGCTTTAATTCTGCAATAAAGATAATAAACTAGCACTACAGCAATAAACCAGCACTATGGCAAAATAACCCAGTGAAGTCCTAACTCTGCAATAATAAGGAACAGCACTAGGGCAGCCAAGAGAGCCGTGGCCCTAGTGAAAGAAATAAACCCTAAGACAAGTGCGCTAGAGAGAGAAATAACCCAAGTGCAAGAGCGCACAATACTTTATTGTGCCTGTAGGCTAAAAACACTTATATAAAGAATGAATGAATGATGGACAAGAGGGTGCAATGTGGTGCCTGTCGTCTTAAAACAATTATAAAGATTGAATGAATCATCTGTTGTTGTAATTGTAACTTTGGAAGATATTCTTCTGTTTATTATTATTATATTTATTGTATTTTTGTTGTACCTCCGTCAGAGATGTTTTTCCTCCGTTCGGGGATATCATTATTATGTTTGGTCATGCAAAGTCATTGAGGTAAAACCTCCCTTGTAAGTCGGGGCCTTAGATCCCCTAGAGTCAAATGTAAAAGGTATTATTGAGTCTCCCTAGAGAAGTCGGCCCAATTAGTTTTAGTGAGGCTGGCCTAGCTAGGTAAAAGGTCAAGTCAAAAGTAAAGTATAAATAGAGAGCCTTGCTCTCTCATTTGGACACACTACTCACTCACACATATCAAGGGAGAGAAGACAAGTTCGCTGGAAGGAAAAGAGAGAGAGCTGCAGAAGACATATTTTTGGGTTTTCTATTCTTGCTTGATATTGTATTAGTGATGAAACTACCTTCGAGGAAGTTGCAGGGTTTTTTCCTTTATGGTTCCCCCAATGAAAACTATTGTGTCTATTGTGTTTTGTTGTGCTTGTTATTCTTTCAATTAAAGATCCTAGATAATATTGAATTAAAGTACAAACATTAACAACACAATACTCACTCACACAAGTTCGCATAGCAAGGGAGAGAAGACAAGTTCGTTGGAAGGAAAAGAGAGAAAGCTGCAGAAGACATATTTTTGGGTCTTCCATTCTTGCTTGATATTGTATTAGTGACGAAACTATCTTTGAGGAAGTTGCGGGGTTTTCTCCCTTATGGTTTCCCCGAGGAAAACTATTGTGTCTATTGTATTTTGTTATGCTTGTTATTCTTTCAGTTAAAGATCCTAGATAATATTGAATTAAAGTACAAACATTAACATGGTTTCAGAGCTTACCTAAAAACAAGGCATTGTGCAGCAGCGGGAAACTAGGGCTTCCAAGTTTGAGGTCTTCTCTCCACAAATCATCAAGAAAAGGAGGCTAGGCTAACTCACCCTAGGAGGGTGCATCTTTTGGAGGAAGCAGAATCAGATTCCGAGAATTTTCAGTTTTGACCCAGACACTAGTGTCAGGAGAAAACTAGGGCATCAAGCTTTTGGAGTTTTCCTCCATCAATTTGGAAAACTGAGTACATTGGACAACTCGCCTTGAGGAGGCACATCTTCCTGTCCAATCAGAAGTTTAAGATTTCAACTTTGGAAAATTAGGGTTTCTCTAACAAACCCTAGGCCAACGGCTCTAGAACCAGATTGGACATCTGAAATTGGTAAGACCTAATCTTTGTTTTTTCCATTTGAGGTTCTCATTCAAAATGTCTCACCACACCAAGCTTGAGGATAAGCTTGAGGATACTGATAACTTCCGAGCATGGAAGTATAGGATTGCTCTTGTCCTTGAAGAAAATGACTTGGACAAATATGTTAATGAAGAGGTTCCAGCACCAGAGGGAGATGAGGCTAAGGCTATCCACAAGAAGAACTTGGTTAAGGCCAAGAGAATTATTGCAGACTCCATTAAGAATCATCTCATCCCACATGTGTCATCCTTGAAGACACCCAAGGAGATGTTCGATGCGTTGACAAGACTATTCAAAGGGAAGAACATTAATCGGAAGATGACATTAAGAAACCAGCTCAAGAACATAAAGATCCTGAACTCAGAGACCATGCAATCCTATTTTAGAAGGTTCTCACAGATCAAGGAGCAACTTGAAGCAATTGAAGAAAAGGTAAAAGAAGGAGAGATCGTTATGACCACCTTGAATGGTCTCCCAAGATCATGGGACTCATTCATTCAAGGGGTATGTGCCAAGAAGAAGTTGATCACATTTAGCAGACTATGGGAAGAATGTACACAAGAAGAAGCTCAACTTGTGGCACGAGAAGAGAAGATGGGAGCAAATGATGATCAAGCTCTCATAGTTCACGCTAGAACAAATCACAACAAGAGGGAGCACCACCATCACAACAAGAGGGAGAATCGCCATCAAAATAAGAGAGAGAACTAAGATAGACAAAGAAGACCCAGAAGAGATTTATCCAACATTAGATGTTATGCATGCAATGAGAAGGGACACTACTCCAGAGATTGTCCCAGAAACAAAGGCTCCAACAAAAAGACAAACAAGAAGAGACATCGTGCTCACACCGCGGAAGATGATGAACCTGCAAGGAAAATAACCAAAGAAGAAGAAAGAGATGATTCTTCAAGTGATGAAGAATATGTCCTGATCTCAGCACTCAAGGGCACTGTTACACATGGGAGCAATGATTGGCTTGTAGATAGTGGAGCTTCCAAGCACATGATGGGATACAAAGAATCATTCGTCAATCTATCTGAGCATGAGTCACCTCATAAGGTGAAACTTGGGGATGATTACCAATACCCCATAAAAGGAAGTGGAGAAGCTTCCTACAAGCTATACTCCGGTAAATCTCTGAAGATGAAAGATGTACTATATGTTCCAAGATTAAAGAAGAACCTTCTCTCCATATCAGCACTAGATGTTGAGTATGAGGGTTGCATTTGTTGATGGCCAAGTCCTAATGTGGCCAAAGGGAAAGACAATAGATGATGCAACTGTAATTGGAGAGCAAGAGGGAGGCTTGTACATATTGAAGGGGCAACCTGAACAAGCATTGGTTCATGACTCCATGGAACCAAGTGAACTATGGCATAGAAGGCTTGCACATGTGCACTATAGAGCACTGCCTATTGCAAGCAACGCAGTTTCAGGACTTCCAGAAATCCAGACAAAACATGAAGGCATTTGCAAGGGATGTGCACAAGGAAATAATGCAAAGAAGGCGTTTTCCAGCAGTGAAAGCAAAGCGAAAGGAATATTGGAGATAATCCACTCCGATGTATGCGATCCCATGTCATCCAGCTCACTTAGCGGGTATGCTTATTATGTTTCCTTTATAGATGAATTTTCTCATAAGACTTGGATTTACTTCTTGAAAAGTAAAGATGAGGTATTTAGTAAGTTCAAGGAATTCAAATCCTTGGTCGAGAATCACACAGAGAAGAAGATCAAGACCCTTCGATCAAATAATGGCGAAGAATTTACCTCGGAAGAATTCAAGAATCTTTGTAGAGAATATGGGATTAAGAGGGAGTTGAGCACTCCCTCCAATCCTCAATAGAATGACGTTGCAGAATGAAAGAACAGAACGATAATGGAAGCAACGAAAGCAATGCTACATGACTAGGATCTTCCGATGCACCTATGGGCAGAAGCTGTGAGGACAATGGTGTATGTACAGAACCATACTCCTCAACGAGTACTACATAACAAGACTCCTGAAGAAGCTTTCTCTGGTAAGAAACCAAAAGTCAACCATCTCAGGATATTTGGCTGCCCAGGGTACATACACATTCCAAAGGAGAAGAGGACGAAGCTAGATCCCTCAGGAAAGTCGTAGGATACAGCGAAACTTCAAAGGCCTACCGAATATACTTCCCAGGATTCAAGAAGATCGACATCAGTAGAGACGTAACATTCAACGAAGACTCAACATATAACAAATCAAGAAAACTACCTATTGAAGAGCTTGAAGAACCTGAAGTTCCCAGGATTAGAGATTCAGTGATGGAAGAAGCAGTTCCAGAAGATCATGAAGACCGCGACATAGCAGAACCACAAGAACTTGTAGATCCACCACTTGAGAAGAACTCCCACAAGAGGAGACCAACATAGGTACGAGAGGCAATACAAGATACAAAGAAGTATGGTGCTCCAGATGGGATGCACAGAGAAAGCAAAAGACCTAGACCATACTCCAGCTATGTAGCCCTGCTGTGTGACATCTTTGATAAAGAACCTTACAACTATGAGGAAGCAGCAGAGAAGAAAGAATGGAAGGATGCCATGATCGAGGAGTACCAGTCGATTATGAAGAATGATGTCTGGGAGATAGTTCCGAGACCAAAAGGGAAGTCTGTAGTGACTTCAAAGTGGATCTACAAGATCAAGCATACTGCAGATGGTAGCATTGAAAAACACAAGGCAATATTTGTGGCACGTGGCTTCTCCCAGAAGGAAGGCATAGACTATGAGGAGACGTTTGCACCTGTAGCCAGATACACTTCTATCAGATCTATACTTGCATTGGCTACAGTGATGAAATGGAAGGTACACCAAATGGACGTTAAGACAGCATTCTTGAATGGTGTAGTAGAAGAGGAAGTGTAAGTGGAACAACCACTGGGATTTGAGACACATGACAGGCAGACTCATGTGTGCAAATTGAAGAAAGCCTTGTACGGATTGAAGCAAGCACCCAGGCCATGGTACGGCAGGATGGACAGTTTCCTAATGGGCTTACGCTTTACTAAGAGTAAAGCAATAAAGCAAATTCCAACCTTTACTTCAAGGTTGAAGCTGGAAGTCCAGTGATACTTATGTTATATGTAGATGACTTGTTTCTAAAAGGTGAAGATGAGCTCATTGCAGATGTGAAGAGGAGGCTTGTCGCAAAGTTCGAGATGAAGGACCTAGGTATGATGCATTATTTCTTAGGCATGGAGGTGTGGCAGAGTGCGGATGTAATCTTCCTTGGACAAGGGAAGTATGCAGTGGAGATTCTAAAAAAGTTCGGAATGATGGACTGCAAGGCTATGGCCACACCCATGGCATCGAACTTGAAGCTACTGTGTGATGCTTCATCAGAGTCAGTTGATGCCACGATGTACTATCAGATGATTGGTTCGTTGATGTATTTGACGAACACAAGACCAAACATATGCTTTGCTGTGAACACCCTGAGCCAATTCCTGATGGATCCAAGACATGTTCACCTGATTGCTGCAAAGCATGTATTGAGGTACCTAAAGGGTACAGTTAACTATGGGCTCAAGTATGAGGCGAATCAAAAGATTAACTTGCAAGGTTATGTTGATTCGGATTGGGCAGGCAGTGACGCAGATAGGAAGAGCACTTCGGGATGTTGCTTCAATATGGAATCCGGTATGATCTCCTGTTTTAGCAGGAAGCAGTCCTATGTGGCACTAAGTACAGCCGAAGCAAAGTATGTTGCAGCTTGTTCGGCTAGTTGTGAGGCAGTATGGATTAGAAAGCTATTGTCATATTTGTTTGATCTCCAGTTAGAGGCGACTTGTATCTTCTGTGAAAACCAGAGTTGCATGAAGTTGTCCAAGAACCCAGTGTTCCATGACAAGTCGAAGCACATTGAGATAAAGTACCACTATATCAAGGATATGGTGCAGAGAGGAGCAGTGAAGCTCCAGTATGTGGCGACAAACGAGCAGATAGTCGACATGTTGACCAAGCCATTAACCAGAGTGAAGTTCGAGTACTTCAGAGAGAAGCTTGGTGTTCTCCGGCTCAAGGTTCCTCCTAAGAGGGAGTGATGAAACCGGAAGACGCAGATGCACTAGAGCCGTTCTCGAATGGTGGTAGGCGTAGGTGGTCCTTGGGATGTAATGCACCAGGGGTGCTCCTAATTGTCCTCCCATGTTGGTAGATGTAAGGGTTGGTTCTCTTATTATGGTAGGCGTAGGTGGTCCTTGGGACGTAATGCATCTAGGATGCTCCTAATTGTCCTCCCATATTGGAGACGCTGAGAGGTCCACCGGTCATAAGACACTGTGTGTACGCCTAGGAAGGATCTCACATGGTGGAAGGCGTAGGTGGTCCTTGGGACGTAATGCACTTGGGGTGCTCCTGATTGTCCTCCCATGCTGGTAGACGCGGGCTGACCGTTGAGAGACGTAATGCATCTGGGGTGCTCCTGGGATGTACCCACTGGGTGGGAAACGCAGGTGGTCTGTTGGACATGAGATGTGCATCTGGGTTGTGCTCCGTGTGATGATGAGATGATCTAGATACGATGAGGCGATAGTAGGAGATACAAATGATTGCTATGGCAATGTAATGACTGGTCCTGGGCTGTACCTACTTGATGGCTTGCTCGCAAAGATGATGAAGACCTACATGAGGGCTAGGCCTACATCCAGCATGAAAAAGGGTTGGCTCTGTGGAACTTCCTATGACGAATAGATTCGAGGGATGTCACTAATCAATTATCAACAGAATGAGGATTGCTGCAGCAGCAACGATGATGATCCAGTGTTGATAATGATGTTCCAGCATTGAAGATGATCCAGCGATAATGACGTTGTCCAGAATTGTGTCCAAGGTGATGATGAGTGTGACGAGAGAATACCTTCCTAGTTAAGAGGGAGTGTTGTTGTAATTGTAACTTCGGAAAATATTCTTCTGTTTATTATTATTATATTATTATTGTATTTTTGTTGTAGCTCTGTTGGAGATGTTTTTCCTCCATTCGGGGATGTCATTATTATGTTTGGTCATGCAAAGTCATTGAGGTAAAACCTCCTTTGTAAGTCAGGGCATTAGATCCCCTAGAGTCAAATGTAAAAGGTATTATTGAGTCTCCCTAGACAAGTCGGCCCAGTCAGTTTTTGTGAGGCCGACCTAGTTAGGTAAAAGGTCCAGTCAAAAGTAAAGTATAAATAGAAAGCCTTGCTCTCTCATTTGGACACACTACTCACTCACACAAGTTCGCATAGCAAGGGAGAGAAGACAAGTTCGCTCGAAGGAAAACAGAGAGAGCTGCAGAAGACATATTTTTGCGTTTTCCATTCTTGCTTGATATTGTATTAGTGACGAAACTATCTTTGAGGAAGTTGCGGGGTTTTCTCCTTTATGGTTTCCCCGAGGAAAACTATTGTGTCTATTGTGTTTTGTTGTGCTTGTTATTCTTTCAGTTAAAGATCCTAGATAATATTGAATTAAAGTACAAACATTAACAACACACTACTCACTCACACAAGTTCGCATAGCAAGGGAGAGAAGACAAGTTCGCTGGAAGGAAAAGAGAGAGAGTTGCAGAAGACATATTTTTGGGTTTTCCATTCTTGCTTGATATTGTATTAGTGACAAAACTATCTTTGAGGAAGTTGCGGGGTTTTCTCCTTTATGGTTTCCCTGAGGAAAACTATTGTGTCTATTGTGTTTTGTTGTGCTTGTTATTCTTTTAGTTAAAGATCCTAGATAATATTGAATTATAGTACAAACATTAACATGATCACACTTGAGTGAATGATCTCAAAATGTGTAAATTACAAACAGGAGTTGTGTATAATATACACAACTGAAGAGATAGGGTGCTTCCCCAAAGGAGAGGTTATGACTCATGAGCCTATGTTGGGTTGACTAGGTCGGTCTTCACCAATACTAGAAATACAAATAATAATGATTACAATGTAAGGTCATCCGTGGCCGAAAGTGAAGCTTACACCATTCTCAACATCCCCCTTAAGTTGAATAGCAAGCCACAGAAAAAAAAATGGTGAATACAAATGAGAGTGGATTTATAGATGCCCAACACAATATAAGCTTGGTCATGGCCAAAATACAAAAGAGAGTGGGTTTATGGATACCCAGCTCAATACAACTAAGATTGGGTTTATGGATACACAATTCAATACAAAAGAAGTGTGAATACATATGAGATGGGGATTATGGATACCTACCTCAATATAAGGTTGCTTGTCGCCTAAATATGAAGAATACACCCCTATTATCAGCATTCCCTCTGTTGACCACCAAGACAACTAGGTGGGAAACCATGTACCATGTACCTTGAAGATGAGGAAGATATACCTAACAAAGATCTCCAAGTGAGACAGTTCTTCATTTTTCTTAATTCTTCTCCATGAGATTTTTGCACCCCTGCGGGGAATTTTGTAATGATATGTCAGCATGAGGATCAATTTTTGTAAATCTTAGTCGCCTAGGACTTTATCATTAGGGAAGTCCTTCATCGAGAATTTTTTCCCTTGGATAATTAAAATTCATTTTTAGTGATTTTAATTATCTGAGTTTTTCACTCAAAAATTCCTCCAAAGTGGTGAAAGGCATTCTAATGATCGAGTCCATGGGGTGATTGGGGCCTAGGAATGTTCTATATTACCATGCTAGACGTTATCTAGAGTCTTGCGGAATTTTATTAAGCTTTACTTAGGATTTTTTAATTTTTGGTAATTAAAAAAATGTCTCTCAGCATAAAATGTTGTGATGTAAAAGAGGGATATGTGGTCTGATATGATGTTGTATAGGGGTATGGGTACTCAAGATAAATGGCATGAGACCCCCTACACCCTTAAACCAAGTTTGAAGACATTTCATTGAGTTTTGATAGGATTTTTTATGGATTTCCCTAAGTCGGTCAAGGAAATCAGGGACATTGGCCATTAATTAGAATGGCAAATTTTTGAAAAGTGACTATAGTCACTTGGGGAGGGGAAATAATGTTTCCTAGTGTCATAATATGAAGCTAAGGTGAAATCAAAAGCAAAGAGGGGCCCCCCATGCAAGTGTTTCACATGTTTGAAGTGTTCTCCCAAGGAAACGCGCCCTCCTCAACCATGGGCAATGGTAAGAAATTGGATTAAGCCATGGGAAGGGTCCCACCTTAATGGACCCCCCCCCCCCCTTGGACATAGCATTGAGGTTTGAAACTTTAAAGGGGGGTTCCCCCCCTCAACATTTGTTTTTTGGACCAAGGAATGCACCCAAGAGAGAAATGTGCCCCCCATCATGGGCCCCTCCCTCTCTCAAGTGACAAATGGCAAGCATGCACAAGGGGTCTCTCCCTCACTTTTCCTTTATAAGGAGGCTCCTCCTCCTCATTTGGGTTATAATCTCTCATGCTCTTGCATTCTTGCTCCCTTCTCACTCTCTTGCTTCCATTTTGCTCCCATTTTGGGCCATTGTAATTTTCAACCATTTGGCTTGGTTAATAGAATTCTTTGGAGGAAATCTTGTGTCCATTGTGCTCTATGGTGGTTTGCTTCTACACTTCATAGCTACTCAAGTTTGGGGAGGCCAAACAAGCAAACTTCTTTACTTTGGTAAGATTTGTGGTATTTTTGCCATAAGTTTTGTGAGTTTTCATTCTTTTAGTTAAGAACTTCATATTTTTCTCGGTTGAAGTTTATGATTCCGTAGCTCATTATTTGCATCTCGCCTTCGTTTTAGTTGTGTAGCACATATCTCACAAGTTGCAGGTTGCTTTATTTGAAGAGTGGAATTCCTCGGTTGGATACCCCACTACTTCAAGCATTTGAAGAGCAAAGAGCACAAACTCCTCCCTTCTCTTTCAAATTTCTGCATTTTATTTCTGCATACATTTTCATATTTAAATATAGTTTTAGACTTCATTTACAAGCTCTTTATTGTGAAAATTTCACTTATAAAATTTCAGAAATTTTTCTCATAATTTTTACCTAACATTAATAAGTGTCCAAGAGTGATTTTGGGCATTTTCTGTGATATATTATTTGCTGATTTTTAGCAGGTTTTTTATAGTACAAGGGGTTATGCTACCCAAATTCGACCAAAATCAAGTGTAAAGGGCATCCACAAGTTGCCATCTTCGGTCTTTGGCAAGAAATGGGTCAAAAATCTCTCCTCCTTCTCTCATTCTCCCAAATATAAAGTGTTAAAATCTTATTTATTGTAACAAGTTCAAGAGAGTCTCTTGAATTTGATTCTTCATTTATTTACATTGTATTATAGAGTATAATTTTCAGCTATCCCTTGCATGCAAAGGAAGTTGGGCTTGCCCACCCTTGCATTGCAAGTGAAGAAGCTCTAGGAGTTAGTTTATTTCTTATTTGCATTTGGTAATATTGTTTGCCCACACCTTGCATGTGAAGTGGCTTTGCCCATCCATGCAAAATCGTGATGGCTAGTTTCCTCCTTAAAATTCAAGTTATTTCATTTAATCTTAGTTTTTGCCCACACCTTGCATGTGAAGTGGCTTTTCCCATCCATGCAAAATCGTGTTGGCTAGTAATTTGTTTAAATTTTAAGTTAGTTTTGTTTTAAGTTGTTGCCTACACCTTGCATGTGAAGCGGTTTTTCCCTCCTGCAAAATCGTGCTGGATAGCGATTCTTTTCCAAGTATTTTTCTTTTCAGAGCAAATAAACCTTGCCTCGTTATTGCCCCGTAATCACACCCCTTGCCGGTAAATCCAATCCTGGGTGACAAGAAAGGGCAAAAGATCGAATTGGCTAGACTAATAGGCACTTTAAGTATTTATCTCGAAAATTGAGAAAAAGAGGATTGACCCGAGGAGTTAGTGGGGTAGAGGCTGTTGGGAGCCTCGTGGCACTTCGTGTCCTCCAGTTGAACACCCGACAGTCTTCGGAACTAACTTGTGGAGCTAGAAGGGAACCTCGGTTCATTTGTTGAGCACCCAACAGTTTCTCTCAAGTTGAAGGATAAGTGTTAGTCACATTAGTTAGAACAATCATTTTTTGCACTTTCAATACACTAATTCCTAAGCTAAAGAGACATAAAATCCTTTAAAATATACAGGACCACTCGCAAAACATCTTATTTTCATATCACGACATTTTCATTACAATCTCTTTACTTTCAAAGCAATTTATTTCCAGTTCAAATTTATTTCTTTGTCAGTTAGTTGGTTTTGCTAGCAAGTCATTTTCCTCGTGCAAATTTGAATGTTCTAATTTAGGGAAAGCATATTATTTCAAGTTATTTGTGTATCGTGTTTTCCTTAAAACAAGTTTTGATTTCTTATTGACTCCATTAACCCAAGTAGAATAGGCACTGGTTAGTTGATTGTTTATTTCTTTCAACTTTATCTTGTAAAGTTACGAATCAAGGTTTGCCTGTCATTAAATAATTTGCATATTACATGACTGCTTGTCATTCAACTTAAATAAATATAATGAAAATTTAACTCCTAAAATTAAAACCTTTTAAAAAAACTTAGTAAATAGGGACTACCCCCCTTGACCTTTGGGAGTTGGGTCTAAATGGAGGAGTTAGGAATCGAGGTGACAGTGGGTTCTCATCTCATAGTTGCCCCTCAAGAACACACCTAGTGGTTGGGAGACTTTTTCTACGGTTAATTGTGTTTTAGTTGGCAACACCCCCCTTAATTTGAACAAGGGCCTTTGAAGAGAAGGCATTACAACACAATTCCCATCCCCCCTTAATGTTGAAAAAGGGTTGCAAAGCGAAGACATTACATATTATCCCCCCTAAACACCTTACCTCCCACACCAATACAATTCCACAAGCTGGTGAAGGTAGCCTCTAATGGACATGAAAAAACATTTGCGAGATGGGATTCGGACAACCAATCAGCAAGGTCCTCATCATCAACATCTGTCTTCTCAGTCATTATGGGAGTAACATCATAATGTGGAAGAGAAAGATCCATTGAAACATGATGGTCTGCTTAAGGTACAAAGATTGATGCAAGTCCCTGAGAATGGAGCTACTAAATGTAGTGTATCCAGAATGGACCAACATAAAAAAGAGAAAACCACTGAAACATGTTGAGAATCATCTATATGCAAATCCTCTATAAGAGGTAGTAGAAAAGATCCTAGTGGAGCGTGAATAGGAACTTCATCAAGATAGCATCCATACAAGGTCTCACATTAATGAACCTAACTGATATGAGAAACTTATAGAGACTTCCTCCCATGCCCTAGCACTCAAAAACAAACTGCCAATCAGGTTGTTCTTTGTTAGCTGTTGCAATGATTTTTTCCTGAACTAATCCTGCTGGGGATAATTGTAAATGCCTCCATAATAGTAATGCAAGTGGCCACTCCCGACATGTACAAGATGCATGTCTTTACAAAAACTTAAAGAGACTTTCTCCCATGTCCTATCACGGGTTAGATGCCTAGGGTCAAGACCTCACATGCAAACTGTTGTCAGTTCAGTCAATTTCATTCCTTACATCACCAATACTGAACAATAGTTCACCCTACAATGGAAATTATTGGTGATAGCCTACTAAAAATTATATGTAGCCTGACCACATACTGGATCTCAAGAATGGCACTTGACATGATACAACACTTGAGGTATATAAATCCACGGATGATTTTCCAGCCCACAGGGGCTAGGGCGCAGGTTGTGCAAGCACACACAACTTACCTCCGGGCCTGTTGATGTTTGTAGCTACATTAGGTATCCTGATTCCTGACTAGCTAAGTCGGCCCAGAAAGAAAACAAATAAATAATTTTATGTTGCATAAAGACGAGTCGGCCCAAACAGAATAGACAAGTCGGCCCCAGTGGAAAAGTCAACCAGAAATAAAGTATAAATAAAGGTGACAGCCTCCTCATTTGATACATCAATCAAGATTCGCTCAAGCAAGGAGAAGTTCACTCAAGGGCTGTAGAAGACTGGTTTTCTGGGGTTCTTTCTTTGATATCATCTTCCTATGTGATCTCTCTTGATCTAGATCACTTATATATCTGATGTACTTGTATTTTGTACTGAATCTCTAAATAAGAAAGAGTGGCTGGGTTTTTCCCGAGTGGGGTCTTCCCAAGGTAAACTATTGTGTCTCTTGTGTTTATGTGCATGGTTATTCTTTCAATGATCCTTATGTGGAGTTAAAGTTGAAAGAGATGAAAATTATATTGTTGTATTCTTAAAATCTAACAAGGCTGTTATCACATATATAGTAGTTGGGCTACCATATTTTCATATCAGATTCCAGTCCTTTTTTCAGCCAGTCCTTTACATGGAGATGCTTGAGATGAGCATTCATTTCAGGATCACTCTTATTTTATGAACAGCCAGTATAGCCTTATTCCATGACTGAGTCTCGGGAACTTAGATTTGATGACCGATGTAGCCATTTTTACCATACAGAGCAGTGTGCAGTGCCCAGAGGCGCAGCAGCAAGGTTCCAGTTGACAGTTGATGATTCAGGTGATTGGTACAGGTATATGATCAAGCAGGTATATGGTTGTGTATTGGTTTATTATTGCTTTGTTAGTCATCCTCATAGCTTGATTAGGCATTTAGTGGTCATGACCTGGCGGTCTATTTATATATTATGGACATGGTTGTTAATTTATATCTATATAGTCTTGCTTGCTCATAATTATGAAGTTCTTGTATATACTCATTGGTTTCACTCTCCTTAGGAGAATGGAGGTGATCATTCCCACCATTATATGGCTTGCTAGTCTTGGAATCATTTTTCACTATCTCCATCCATCTGCTACCTTCCAGTTTTAGTTTCACCTTGACTTACACCTTAGCCTGTGATATGGAGGACTTCCCCACTCTAACCTCTTTGTTGGATAAGCATCCCTGTTTAGTTTGTGTCTCGGCTCTGAGTTGCCTAAGTTGTGTTGGCTAAAACCTGAAACAGATAGTACTACCATCATTACATGTATCTGGAAACTATTGTATATCTTATGAGAAGCCCAATGAAATGAAATTCAAAACTGTGTTTCTAAACACAATAAAAGAAGGGCTATGGAAATGAATGAAATGTAAAATCCCCAAAGAAGGGATATCTAAAGGCCTAATAAAAGCAGTGGATAAATGTATGCCAAATCTAAAGACTGTTGGCCATGGAAACAAATGAAAGGCCCAAATAAAGCAATGGTTAAATAAATGCTAAATCCAAAGATTGCTGGCCTTATTTGAATGTAATGATTATTTCCTCGTGGAGCCTACGGGTTGTGATGTGAGATGGAGTAAGGGACAGCTAATTCTAAGTGTCCCCTAGAGTCTCAAGTTACGGTTAGCCGAACACCTAATCATGGCGGCTCTAGAAAAGATCCTCACGGAGCTGAGTCAGCTTGGATGTGAGTTGTAGACATATGTCAAGGTTGAATTTGCACTTCCCAAACAGCTTATCCATTTGTGAGACACTGCCATCCCCTGTATTATCGTTTATCCAGCATATGTTTGAGTGTGTATTCTTGTTCCTACATCCAAAGTATCACAGTGTTGAGTTTGTACAGTCATCCCTTAGCCTAGCTTTGTATTTATCCACTCTCACCCATTACTAGCAAATGGATCACAGCCATAAAGAGAGTATATCCTTGAGGTTCTGTTCTGAGCTATCATTATTAATGAAGTTTACATTGAATATCTTGTTTTAAACCGCCAATCAAATGCTACTTTATGTTTATAGTCTTTCCATTTGAATGATTAACGAAGCATGTCATAACCAATTACACTTGCAACACTTTGATGTTTCATCCTGAGTCATATTATTGGTCAGTTTGACCTAGTCAAACCTAGTTTGACCAAGTCAACCACAGGACATGAGATGTATTAGACCAGTGATGTTAGAGATTTATGATATATGGTCTTACATTGCCCACCAGGTGGTTCCATGCAGCAGCTACAGGTTTCAGATGATTTGGGATATTTTTATGATTCTGCCCATTTACAATTTATTATTTTTTATCTGTCTGGGCATGGTTATGATATTATATGATTATACAGTTATCCACATGGTGTATGAGTATGCATCTTTAGTACATTTGGACCCTTCTGAGTCCATTGGGATACTCAGTTTGCAGTTCCGGGTAGTTTCAATTGAGGTATTCTTCAATTTATCATTCTGGTGCAGATTTGCCATTAAAAATGGCCTGGCAGAGCAGTTTGACTTTTTATTCTTTTCACCCAGGGCGCTACAGAGAGAGTATGGGGTCCAGCCACTTGTTTTTACTGTATTGCCATACTCCCGGACATGTTGGTGTAGTCATTTTTGGCCCTGGGTGACCAGATAGTGAGCTATAGGCATTTTTATCTTTTACGGGTGATTTACAGAGGAATAAAAAATGGTAAAATGGCTACAGAGGAATTCGATTTGGGCTACTGAGGCAAGGAAATGGCATGAGGTTGATTTGGGTATTATGTGTGATGCTTCCCACACCTTCCAGAGCAGTTACAGCAGTTAGTGGGGCCTACACACTTTCCGGGCACATATTTTATGATTTTATTGTCTTTGAGGGGGCACGATTTGGCCATGTGGTCACATTATTGTACTTTGATGATATATTTTATGTTATTGTGCCATGGGGACACACTAGAGAAGGTTGAGTACACCTCCTAGACCCACCATGAGCTTGTTGTTATGTTTCCTAGTCACTTTATGTGGGACGTCCCCCCTAGGGCGATTTAGCTAGTGCACCCTCTTATGTTTTTGAGTTGATCCTTGTACTTTATTGTTGAGCTCATCTCAACTGTTGATTATAACTTATGTATCTTTTAATCTCAACCACTCACTAAAAGGTGGTTAGGGTTTTGGTCTCTCCCATTGCTATTTAAAAAAGAGACCCCTCATTGTAAAGGAACCTTTGGCTCTTGGAATTTGATAATAGAAGAATCAGTTGCAGACACTTCTTGGATTTTCTTTGATGTGATATTCTTAGATGTTGATTAGAAAGTCTATTGTCACCTAGCATTTGAGATTTTGTGGTGAATCCAAATATTTGTGGAAACAGTGTTTATCTACAGGAGGGCGACTTCACTTGGGACGTTTTTGCAGGGGGCTCCTCAACTCGTTTTGCTTGAAGTCACTAATAACAGGGGGTTTTCAATAGCATCATTGTGATCTTTGATTTCTACTTGTTATGTCTTTTGTATTTACAGTCTTATTCTCTTGATGCATCAAATCTAACTTAGGTAGTTTGTTGTGTAGGAGAAGAGGGCGCACTTGCTTCTTGGGGAAAATCGATTTCACTTGGACACTCACTCAAATCACCTCAAATTGATCGGGAAGGCATAGATCATCAATATCAAGGCATCCGCAAGATTATCCGGGTAAGATCTACTCTTGATTCAAGTATTTTGGGTTCCAATCCATTGGCCATTTCATTTTACTATCAAAACCCTAACTAGAAATTAATCGGAAAATTCCCTGGCTCAAACAACTTGGTTTACTGGCAAACCATTTCTGGGTATTTCACCTTAGGAAAAACCCAAGGTGGGTTCTCAAGGGAGTCACCCTTGAGGGACTCCTTGTGGCCCATATCGCTAGGCACTAATCTCTCTACCTCGTGCGCACTTCCTGAGTTGGCCTTTCCCTTTGTTGTTTGATGCCCGTTCTGAGACTTGTGTGTCCTGATACTGTCATACCTGTCATTCAAGTCTAACTAAAGGTACTAGATAGCCCCAATTCTATTCTTAACCTCCCTGCATTGGACATGGTTCCCAAGGCAGTGGATTTTTCTATCATTTGCTAGTGCCTTGATCTTGGATCTTTCTTTTAAGCTAATAAGTCACTTGTACTTTCATATTGGGTCAAATTTACATCTTTTAAGCCTCTTGATCCAAAGTTACAAATATCGGCGATATATCGCCGATATCGCGATCCAAACTCCACGCCGATATTATCGCCAAAAATCGGGGCGATATTTTAGGTCTTTTTTTGGCGAGATATCGCGATTTTTTCGCGATTTCTTTGCAAAATATCGCGAGTTGAAGCTTTCCCGCGGGTCAAAAAGAACTTAAAACAACGTTTTTTTTTTGTTTTTTTTTTTTTGTTTTTTTTTTTTTTTTTTTTGCGTCGAATTTCGTCGGGTTGCAGTCAGTTCGAGCGGAGAGTGTGGAGTGGGAGAGCTAGGGCACGGGTGTTGTGTGAAGTCGCCGCCGAGAGTGAGTCCATGAGCAGTCGCAAGTTCGTGAGTCCGTGACAGTCGTCGCCGCCTGAGAGTGAGTCATGGCAGTCGCAAGTTCGTGAGTCCGTGACAGTCGCAAGTGCTAGGGCCACATTCGTCTTCGTGAGTCCGTGACAGTCGCAAGTTCGTGACGCCGCCGGGGTCGAGTCCGCCAGGGTTGAGTCGGGGTTGAGTCCGCCAAGGTTGAGTCGGGGTTGAGTCCGGCCGGGGTTTCTCTGCTGCTTGGACTCTGTAGTGAGTCGTGGGCAGTGGCTGCGTGGCTTCTGTGCTGAGGAGCCGTCGATTGAGCATTCCAACAGGTATGTGTATGAATCTGCACCTACGGTTTACATTATTAAAATTCCTTTCTTGTCTTTTCTTTGCTATTATTTTTGTAGCTAGTTACGCCATTTTTGTATACTGTATAGTAATACCAATTCATTCCCATCTTGGTTTTCTCCTTTAAAAACTCCAACTCCTTCAAAGCATTCAAATTTGTTAGGGTTAGATTAGGTAAGGGTGGGGTTGATCTGCAAAAGTGTTGAGTCAGTAAAGTTAGGCTATTGGATAAGAAAAAAGTTTGCATGAAATCTACCTCATGCTTTTATTATGATGATTTCTTGCTCAAAGAATTTAATGATGGTAGCATGAATGGATGTTTCTCACTAAATGTAATGTTTATTTTTCACCTTTTGGAAGATTTTGCACTTGATTTATATTTGATCAACAGTGGAAGTTGTACCTGTTAGATTTTCTAGACCATGGTAAACAGACTCTGCACTAAAAGATTTCCTAAAAAAACCTAGATACAACTCTAATAATGCTAGAATCTATAAACACATACTGCAGAAGATATATAATAGAAAATTAGTAGATGAAGTGTCAAAACTTATTATTGTTTTTTCATTAATACTGAACTGAAATCTGTTACAGGGAGAAAACAATGAACTAATTCAATGCCTGCTGCTGAACTACATGAATCTTATATATAAGATGTATAAGATCTGCGTCTTTAACTGGATTGAATGCACCTTACCTAACTAAACTTAGACTTATGTCAAAATTAGAATAAAACTGAACTAACACATGCAAACCGCTGGGGGTAACATGCAGGGAGGCTATACCCAATCTATTTTAATTAACATTTTAATTTGTTAACAGTTTACAATTAAAATGTAAATTAATTTTTTTGTTTGTATGATTTGTTATTTTTAATTTTTTTGCAATAAAATTATAAAAGTAAGCTAAAAAAACTTTCTTTTTTTTTTATGTTGCAGGCTGCAACCTGCACGTTCAAAGTTTCAACTTTCAACTTTCAACAAACATGTCGAAGACTTTGGATCCATTCTGGGACTACGCAGAGCCTCTTGATCCACAAAATCGCCAAAAGCTAAAATGCAATTTGTGTGGGAAGGAGATGACGGGGGGGATAAGTAGGCTCAAATACCACCTCGCACAACTTTCAGGGCATGAAGTGGATATTTGCAAAAACTCCACACCTAAAATTATTCATAGGGCCAAACTCGCAATTGAAAGTATTGGCAAGAAGAAAGATGAAAGGGAAGCTCTCAGGCAGGAACTTGGAATGAGAGTGTCATTAGGATCCAGGACAACCGGACACACTTTAGGGGGAGTGGGGAGTGAGACCTTTTCCTCATCTTCCGCCATGCCTTCAATAACATCTAATTACTATGTTCCGAGATCCGGGCCTGGTGCACAACCAGGTATAAAGTCAATGTTCAAGATAAATGAGAAAAAGGAAGCAGACAAACTTGTGAGTCGGTGCCTTTTATGGAGTGATATACCATTCCACTTTGCGAGGAACCCATTCTACATTCCTATGTTTGATGTCGTTGCTACTATTGGGCCGGGGTATAAGCCCCCCACTTATGAGGAGCTGAGAGGGCCCCTTCTTGATAATGAAAAGGTTGATTGCACTACTAGGTTGGAGGAGCTTCGAGGTTCATGGGAGTTCATGGGATGCACAGTGATGTCAGATGGTTGGACCGATACGAAGGGTAGGACCCTTCTCAATTTCTTGGTTCATTGTCCCAGGGGCATAATGTTTATAAAACCTGTGGATGCATCTACACATATCAAAGATGCAACATTACTATGTGAGTTGTTGGATGGGTTCATCCAGGAGGTAGGACCGCAGCATGTTGTCCAAGTTATAACGGACAATGCTGCGAATTATGTGGCAGCTGGCAGGATGCTTATGGACATGTATCCTTCTTTGTTTTGGACCCCTTGTGCTGCACAATGTATCGACTTGATCTTAGAGGATATGGGAAAGATTGAGTTTATCAGGGATGTCATTGATCCAGCAAGAAGCATCACCAAATTTATATACAATCATGCTTCTGTGCTTAGCTTGATGAGGCAGTTTACTCATGACAAGGAGTTGGTTCGTCCCGCCATCACTCGCTTTGCCACTTGTTTCATCTCTCTTCAGTCTCTCCATACTTCTAAGTGGGACTTGCAAACTATGTTCCTTTCAGCTGAGTGGCGTGCTTTATCGATTAGCACTAAAGCGGAGGGACTTGCCATATCCAGACTAGTGTCATACCAGGAGAGCTTCTGGGATGGGGTGAAGGAAGTGTGTGCCATCTGTGAACCTTTGGTAAGGGTTCTTCGCTTGGTTGATGGAGACAAGCCCGCAATGGGCTACCTATATGAGGCCATGGATAGGGCCAGAGAGGCCATTCGTGCCTACTGTGAGGACAGGGGAGAGGATGGGCAAGCGAAGCAACAATTGATATGGGCGGTGATTGATCAGCGATGGAACAACACACTTCATCGCCCCATTCATGCTGCAGGGCTATTCCTCAACCCCGCATTCTCTTACTCCTGTGGCTTCCGGTTTGATGGAGAGGTAGTGGATGGGTTCTTGGAATGTGTCGGGAGGATGGTGCCAAGTGAAGATGATCGTTCAAAGATTTCCAAAGAGTTGGAAATCTATAAGAGGGCCATGGGAACATTTGGGTTTGCTATGGCTATCAGGGACAGGAAGAACAAAATGCCAAGTAAGCTTCACCTTGTTTCAAGTTCAACTTTCAAGAATGAAAAAAATTCAATTTATTTATTTCTTTGTTTTAAATTTTAAATTTTCAATGTCTTCTCTTATGTTTCTAACTTTCTCCATTTCATTGTAGATCATTGGTGGGAAACCTATGGCGCACGAGTACCCCATCTCCAAAGTCTTGCTGTTCGGACCTTAGCCAGACATGCAGCTCTTCTGGTTGTGAGCACAACTGGAGTGTATTTGAAAAAATACACACCAAGAAGCGCAACAGGTTAGAGAATTTGAAATTAAATTCGAAATTCATTATCTATTGTAATTTATGTCCCATGGGTAATTATAATTTATGTATTCTAGATTCTAATTTAATAAATTCACTGTCCTCATACAGGTTGGATACCCAACGCCTGAATGATCTAGTGTACGTCTCCTACAATCTCAGGTTGTGGGTGAAGCAGCTTCAAAAAAAACCCGATGTGGAGGCCATTTCATTGGATGACATTGACACCACTACTGCGTGGAGAGTGGAGATTGAGGAACCTGTTATGGAGGCAGCCCCTGATTGGTTAGAGGATGATCATGATACACAGGATCCCCAGAGTGAGATATGGGAGGATGAGGGGTTTGGCTTTGAGAGTGTGCCAGTAGCAGAGCCACCAGTAGACTGTCCAGTTGCATAGCCACCAGTTGCACGGCCACCGGTTTCACGGCCACCGGTGTCACGACCACCGTCTCAGCCAGAGGGACCCAGATATAGGGGCAGTGGTAGCAGTAGCAGTGGTAGAGGACTTGATGAGCGTGACGTAGTAGTACCTTATCAGTCTTCTAGTTCTTCTATATTACATTAGAGACCAGGCACTTCTAGAGGCAAAGGACGCCATAGTCCACGACGACCCCCACGAGCACCTGGGCTTTCTAGCTCTAGAGGCAGAGCCATTACTAGAGCGATTACCTTTACTCGTAGAAGGGGTAGAGGGAATCCATAGTTTACTTTATTTAGTTGATTTCATTGCATATGACAGTTGACTCTATGAGATACATTGATTGTATTTTTTTGGTGATTCATGAGTCGGGGACTCAAGATCCTGGACACGATTCATTTTTGATGTGTGATGTCTAGACTCTAGCGACACGTCTTATTATTTATGCATCTTATATATCAGTTTTCTTTCCATATGCATGTGGCAATGTGTTTAAACTTTATTTGATGTTCTTGTTGCTTTAGATGTTTAGAAAATTGAAAAAAAATGAAGGACACGATTCATTTTTGATGTGTGATGTCTAGCAATACGTCTTATACATCTTATATATCAGTTTTCTTTCCATATGCATGTGGCAATGTGTTTATTTGATGTTCTTGTTGCTTTAGATGTTTAGAAAATTGAAAAAAAATGAATATTTTTGTATTTTTTTAAGTTTGCCGATATATTGCCGATGTTTGCCAACATTTTCGCCGATAAATCCGATAATTTCTTTTTGGACCCTCGGCGATATATTCGCCGACACGATATTTGTAACTTTGTCTTGATCCAACCCATAACTCATCCTATGACTTCATCCATAGATATAGGGTTCATCATACCTAACACCTTACGTACTTCATCCATCTGATTTGATATGGTGTCTTGGTTGGATCTCTCCTATCAAGAGTTGATCCGGGTCTCCCCCATTGTTGTCTTGGGCTTAGATAACATAAAGTGAAGGGTGTCTCAATTGGCGTGACAACCAATCCATTTGGGAATCGAGGCTCTTGTGGTTCACCTCTTTGGTTTCCTATCCCCTCTACCATCCTGTATAGGATCTATCATTTGGGGAAACTACAAGTAGTGTGATAACAAGGGCCAACAGGACATTTAAAATATCTTTAACATATGAATGAAGGGATAGATTTGTCCGAGAGAGAGAGAGAGAGAGACCAGTGATAGATGTAAGCAGGTCACCGCAGTTTGTTTGTCCAGAAGCACATACATAGTCCAGTAGCTGGACAGCTAAGTCACTGCATGCAACAATCTCAGACTCAGTCACAATCAATACAAAAGTCGCATTTTGTTTGCCAAGTTTAACTTTAATAATCTCAACAGAAACTTAAACAAAAGGGATGGTTTCACCTTCTAAAATTGATTTGATGCAGTCCCATAGAGTCCATAATCTATATAACATCCGCAGAAATTGTCAACAACTATCTCTTGAGTGGTTTAGTGAAACTTAAGTTACACTGTTTACATGGGGTATAAGTCATACCTGATCAAGGTGCAAGTTTACAACTGCATGGGCAAAACTAGAAGTGATATGATTCAAATAGGATATGGGACTTAACAGAGCAGCTGCAGCAACCATATTTACCACCTCTGGTTGAGTAAAAGCAGCAAATGCCATAATAGTACCCTGCCATAAGAAATTAGCATCGTCTGTTTGAAATGCACTCAACATGTATGAAAAGGAAAATAGTATAAAAGTTTAAAAGTTAAAACAGAGCAGACGCATTCTAAATATGAACTGGAGAATGGCACTCTAAGCACAGACCTGTGAATGGCCCACGTAAAAAACTTTCGATTCTGTTACTGAATATATAAACTCAATCATAGCTGGAAGATCATAACCTGCCAATTCTTCCCAACTCCAATCCCAGAAGGCCTGCATCATGCTAAGAAGAATGAAGCTACAAAGAGGAATTCTGAAAGAGATATACTCCACTTAGCATCATAGCATACAACTTTAGTAGCAGCTGCTGTTTAGAAAAATACATCCACTGATGACAAATTTACCTTGTTATGTTCTGAAAGAGAGACATGACCATGACTCCAATGTGTACCGCGTACATTTCCAACCCAAACATCAAATCCAGAATCTGCTAATATGAATCCTAGAGACTCCTCTCTGGAATTCTGGAACCAAGCGTCCCCACCCTGCTCATATATCAAAAGGTCATTGAAGGAATAAGAAGCATCACTGCAAATGCAAAAGGAAAGAAATGGCAACACAATCACAGAACAAAATCACATTCAGCTCAGTTATGTTTATGTACTTTTCCCTAGTTTCCCCCATCACCTCCCAAAATGAAAATGATTGAACTTCCAATAGCTGTATAGGATATTATCGAGATGGTCCTTTTGTAAATTTTAAATAAAAGTTAAAATAGAGTTACTTCTTTGAATGTTAAGGTAAAAATGCGACCTTAGGGCTTCACCTAATTTCAAGCCTCCAAGTTAGACAACTCTAGTTATCCATACTATATAGCTGAAATTTAAACATAAAATGTTCCACTCACAAATATTGACCTTGACAAATCAATGACTACTTCTGTCACCTGTAATTGCAGTATTGAGAATCACCTGAAATAGTCCATGTTGTAAAAACACTGGAGGCCTTGACCCAACTTTTACAATGCCCCTATCACGGATCCCATATGGAATACGCTGCACTCCTAGTAAGAAACCATCCTTTGTACCCACCTGCAAGAAACATATATTGTCAAGACTCAAAACTTGACTTTAGAGAACGTTAAATTTGTCATACTAATCAATGATTAATAACATACAAAAATAAATAGTAAATACAATCATATATTTTACCTTAGATTGGACTATAATGGATCAAATTTCAAAATTATTAGGAGGCCAAATAAGGTACTTTACTACAAACAAACTAAATGAGAGAAAAAAACAATAGTTTGGTTTTCATTTTATTTTGAGCTGATGAAGCTCTCTGCATGCCATGAAAAAAAGGCAGGTCCTACCATTACAAGCGTGACCTTGCCTCCTAGGTCATATTTAACTTAATATTTTTATATATATAAGTTAGAACATAAGATAGATTTGATTTTATCATGTTTTTCTAGGAGCAGCATTTGTACTCCCGCTTTCTATTCTTTTACTAATGTGTGTAGCAGTCCCAGACAACAATTGACCTATTTATGGTCAACTGTCAGACCTAAGCCTGGGGGAGTGCCCCCCCCCCCCAATTGCTTCACTCCAAAAGCGCACTCCCAGAGGGACCAATCAAGAAGTGCTCTTGGGAATGCGCTTCCAAATCGCTCCCTTCTGGGAGAAATTTTAGGGAGCATGCTCCCTCGTAAAAAAATTTGCTCCCTTGCATTTTGGGGAGCGATTAGGGAGTAACAAGGGAGGGTCACTCCTGGAACACTTTCTCAGCACTCCCAAGTCACTCTTGGGAGCAAAAATTACACTCCCCCAAACACTCCCTAAGTGATTATGCAGGCTTGGGCCTAGGCACATTTTTTTTCTATTTTCATTATTGGAACCCAAGCATGGTTCCAATGTCTTGATTAGGCATGGCTAGGGCCCTTTTAGGGGATTAAAATACTCACTCCATTTGCTATCATTTTATTTCTCATTTTACTCATTTCACTCCTCTTTGCTAGGGTTTTGAGTGGGTTTGCTAGTTGTTTGTAAGCAAATATGTGAGAGCTTGGAAAGTGTTACCTCCCAAACTAGCATGTGTGATTAAAGTCCCAAAGATGCACACTAGCCCAAAGGAACCAAAGAGGAAAGACCAATGTCACCACACGGATCCCCTTCGTGCTTTAGATTGGCTCTTCTCCAACTCAAAGGGGAGTGTCCCCTATGGTTAGGGTTTTACTAGGGCAAAGGCAATGAGGATCAAGGTGATTCCAAAAGGTTTCCCTAGCAAAGGTTTGCAGTATAAAAATATACAATAGTGTGAAGGAAGGACAAGGAAACCCACCCAATGTACCAGTGCCAATCCAACCTATGCAAGTGGAGTTAATAGGTTGCTAACTTAGAGGGCCTTGATTCAAATACCACCTAGAAAGAGTAAGTGCTCTAAGCCTCCAACCCTTCATAGATGTATTGGGGGTTCAATTTACGATCACAAGGGGAAGGACAAATCCCTCCGTCAATTTCTTCCTTGAGTGAAACCCTGCACTAGAAGGGGTTAGATTTGCAAAATCTTGATTAGGATTAGTACAAAGAAAAACCTCCCGATATGCAAGAACTTCAATTGAATCCAACATAAAACCTTATCCAAGATCCAATCCAATGTGACAATCGTACCCTTCCAATGGCTCAAGAGAAGTAACATGGACAATGCTAGCAAAATATGATCTCCAATAGATAAGCACAATAGCAAGATAAATGCTACACATTCACAAGAGATGAGATAAGATAAGATAAGATAATTTTATTAATGTCCAACAAATGACCACAAAAGTAGGTCAATGGGACTGTGAGGCACCATGATGTCAATACAAAGTGGAAACGCTAAGGCGGATCCTATAGAAAGTAAGACGTAATTCTCTAACCTAAAAAACAAAAACCCAAGAAGAGCTAACTCCAAAGATAGAGAACCAATCTAGAAGAGAGATGTACGGAGAGATCTGATACAGAAGAAAAATGTACAACGGGAGTGGATCTGGAATTTGTGGTACAAAAATGGTGAGTTTGTCATGGTGCACTAGAAGCACTAAAAGTACTAGAGGCATCTCTCCTAACATCCGAAGCCGAAGGAGATGAGACACTTGCTGCTATGAATAGGGCACAAGATTTCTTGAACTTCTGTATTATCTATCTCTGTTTCCATTCTCCTTCCCGGCTAATATATTAGTTTGGGGTTTTATTAACCCAGGATGGGTTTTTCTCCAGTTCAAAATTATGTGTAGTGTGGATGTGTTTATTTAATTCGCTACTATATTTTCCATCTGTCATCTATTAGACTAAGCTCAGTATTCATAACATGTACCAGAGTTTTCCTTTCTCGTTTTTGCTCTTCTCAGTTTGTTGTAGGCAATAGGATAAATTTAATTGGCAAAATGAATGTAGTGGTAGCGTCAAATCCACCGAGCATGCACAGGGATTCTCATATCTGAAATTGTAAAGCCATGGGAAAATAGGGATAAATGCTATCAGAGTAGGAACTGTGATTTTCTATAGGAAAAGCATGCACAGCAGACTCCGTTTTGTAATCCTCAAATCAGTTTGAATCCATGGGGAATTTTTTGTTTCCTCTGGAAAATTTTCAGATCGTTAACTGCCGAGTATATGAATCCACTACGAAAAAATACATAAATATCCACACTTGTAATTCCCTCTGAGATATTTTGGCCCACGAGAACCAAAACAAACTAGGAGACTTCACATTTGAATGTTCAGTCTAAGAAACAAACTCTTATAAGAAAAAAACATTTTTAATTCTTTGATTGAATTCTTGGCTTGAAAACGTTGGTTGACTCTGTATCCACTTTGCGCTTGTACCCACAATCAGACCTTAATTTGCAGGCATCTATGATCTGGAATTCATAATCCTAACTACATATACATCGGGGGAGATTAATCGAAATGTAAAAAAAATTATAAGAGATTAACACGTACCACGAATTCAGTACAAGGGTAACCCATCGGTCGGACTAAATGAGAGCACAGACCATCATCAACTTCCATTGCGTACGCCCAGTTGATAGTTTGAATGACGCAAAAAAATATGAAAAAAGCTGAAGAATTCGTTTTCGATTTCTCCATCTTGAGTCTTCAAAATTGGATTGGGCAGCGAGAGAGGAATGCAAGAAGGGCTGTAAATTCGGAGGTGCGGAGCACCTCCAATGTTCATTGTTTTGAAACCGACTCACTCTGGGTTTTTCCTTACGACATGTTTCGCGCATACGCTAAGACAAAAACACATTGATTGGGATCGAAGTTAGATATGGAGTTAGTTGGCTTTAGCTGGCCCACGTGGGTAGTACGATTGGATTATATAATTCCAATATATATATATATATATATTTATACTTATATATACAATTCCAATATTTGATACGTTCCATCAAATCAAATATATATATATATATATTATTTGATATTTTTTTAATTTTGTGAACTTGAAATATGTGCATTATAATTTAAATCCCATATTCCGTGTTTATTTTTTATGCATTTATTTGCAACATTCAAATTTAATATATATTTGTATAGATATACATAAAAAGTTAGTTTAGTGGGTTAGTTTGAGTGGTTGAGTGTTATGAGCTGCAAGTAATAAGTCACGGTCTGAGTTGGCTATCTAGGTTAGGCTCCGTAATTAGGGCCAACGTTTTTTAGTAAAATGTATCTAGTTTTTCACACATATAAAATGTTCTTAGTTTTTGTCATTATATATAGAAGAATTATAATTGTCATTCTATAAAATTAGGGTGAGGATCAATATTATCAAACAACTTTTCTCATTTGGAAAGATTTGTGTTGAGGATTTTTTTATACAAATGGACATAACTGGCAAGTGGTGCCATTCAACAAGTGCCATATGGGATAATGCCAACAAAGAAAGTGATAACGAGAAAGACACTTCTTGAATGGTGCCACCTACCATTTGCAACATTTAACCATGATAGGTGGCACTACTCAACTAGAATCCTCATCGTTATAAGTGGTAGATAACATCATTCAGCTAGTGTCTTTCTCCTTATCCCTTACTCTGTTGGCATTAGTTTAATTCAAAGGTTGCAAATGGTAGGTGGCACCATTCAGCTAGTGTGCCTATGGTTGTATTTTAGTGTGTTGGTGTTATTCCATGTAGCATTAATTGAATTGTGACATCCGTCATTTGCATAAAAATATCCTTCGTGCAAGTTTTGTCACACTCGCAAAGTCACTCAACGACATTTATCATCTTTCATCAAATAACATACTTAAAATAGTCTTTTGTTTATACCTATCCATGTAAGTAGATTAAATGTATTAATTCACTCTTACATCTAGTTTTTTACCATATTTTGTCAAGGTAATGAGATTAGCTTAAAAGTGTATTGTATACATCTAAAATCTAGAACTATTGAAAAAAATATTTAGCACATGAAACTATAATTCTATAATCTTTATTGATTTGTGATAGATGGAGAATGGACTGGCGCGAGAGGAGCTCTACTAGGGTTTTGCATCCCACAGGGGCTGCAGACTAAACCTTATCCCTGTCAGGAATGACGCAGGCGCGGATCCCGATGGGTCGTATTGTCACGACACTTGGACCTAACTTGGAGTATCATACTGTGGACTTCGTAGACTATACACCGGACCCCTACGAAGGTCAGCCAATTTTTTACCACTCTACAGCAGTTAATCCGTCGGGCATTAGATTAAATTATTTGACATATGGGACCAGGTCGGCGGAGGCAATGACAGCTGGGGATGGTAACCCACAGACGAGACCATCATTTTCTGGTTGCTGGTCAAGAGAGGCGAAGGTTACACTAACGCACGACTTGTCTACGGTCCGCCCACTCGCACCGGAGCTCGGGGGAGCGTCATTTTCACCCGCCACAAAATATCAGTCTGGGCTTCCCGCTGACGATGGACTCAACCATCACACATGCAGCACCCCTGGAAGAAGGATGGGATCCAAACCTGCCTTTCCAGTCGGAACTGTTGGAATGTGGTTGGCCGCTTGCAGAAACCTTGGAACAACAGTTGTTACCTCACCACATTGACGAGGTAAACAACACTCAAAAGCCCTAAAGGATTCATAGCCTCGTTCTTACAAACTTCAAATCAACTAGGGTTTCAACCACCACTGGAGAAAAGGTTTGGATAGAACATACCTACAAACCCTCGCAGAACATTCGAGAGTTCCCCTCCGCGGAAGAAGAAAGGAAAATGCCTTAAAAATTCTCGAGAACCACTAAACCTCATCTGTGGAAAAAACATTATAGTTGCAAATTCGTTAGATATGGTGGAATCGGCGGTTGTAGGGCGATCCAGAGGAAAGTATCCTAGTTTTGAAGGTTTGGAAAACTGGGTCACCACAAATTGGATGGCAATTCTAGAATACAAACCGGAGACCATGGTCCTTTCTATGTTGAATGTGGTTGTCATTGATGTCAAAGGAGTTCAGTAATGACAAAGGAATAACCAAGGACATGATGGCAGGGAAAACTCAATGAAAGATAAAGGAGTAACAAAGGAAGTGATGACATGGCATGTATAATGATGTTGCATGTGTGATGAGGCTGGAAAGAAACATTATGGTGTTCTGGTGCTATCATGAAGTCAGTGCAGGGCAAACTTAGTGAAAGACAAAGGAATAAAAAAGGAAGTGATGACATGGCATGTATGATGATGTGGCATGTGTGATGAGGTTGGAAAGACACAAGTCAGTGTTGTAATCTGACATCATTCTAGAAAAGTATGGCAATTTTGTGAAACTTTAATTGACTAAGTATGGAAAAATTAGTTAAAATTGCTCTAAGAAAATGCCCACCATAATTCATAGGTTAAGGAAAATGCCCACCCCATCCTATCAGGCTATGGCTTCTTGAAGTGGTTATCTGACCATGGTCTCATTTCTCCAAAAGAGTATTTTATGACAAAGTTATAAGTCTGCCAAAACAGGGTTTCAGGCAGTTTTGCACCAGTCTAGTAATATGCCCGCCTAGGTCAGAGGAAGATGAGTTTGAAGGTGAAATTAGTTTGGTTGTGCTCAGTGATATGTATTACATCATATGGTATCATTGGTTCAGGGTTTTGGTGAAAGTAATAATCCACCTTAGTTGACCTAGGGTTTGGAAAATTTGTCTAAGGGTCAGCACAGAAGTTCAGAAGGCCATTTGCAAATGCCCACCAAATGTTGTCTTGGTGTCAATAAATTTGTCAATGCCATGAGACTGTTCTTTGGTGATGTGTCTATCCAATCATGCTTTTAGTTTCCTCCCCGATGGTCACATGTGCAAGAAATTAACCTGCCAAATTGAGAAAAATCATGTTTTGCCTATTAAAAATAAAAGAAATTTGTCTAAGTATTAAAAACAGAAGGTTAAGGGGCTATTTGGAAATGCCCGCCAGAGATTTTCCTTATGCTGATAAATTCATCAGATGGAATGGGTATGTTCCTTGATGATCTGGCCATCTATTCATGGTCTCAGATTTTTCTCTAGAGGTTACACGTGCGAAATATAAGCCTACCAAATTGAGAAAAAGTTTGTCTTACTGTCTAAATGAAGTCTGAGAGGCCATTGAAAATGCATGTCAGAAGCTGTGGTTGTGCAAATAAATCCATCCAAAGGTGTGGATATGTTCTTTGGCAACTTGTCCATCTAGCCATGGTGTCAGTTTCTTCTTTGGTGCTCATGCGTGCGAAAATTACACCTGCCAAGTTAGTGAAAAATCATATTATCCTTAAGAAGGAAAAATGCCCGCAAAATGTGAAGAATTATGCCTGCACAGTCTGTGAAAGGTAATGCACGCAGACATTGTGAAAAGCATGATGCCTATAGATATGGTGGAAGATATGGAGAATAATTTTGTGAGTATTATGTCTGCAAAGGATTATGCCTGCAAAACATTTATGAAATGTTATATAAAAGCATTTGCAGAAACAATAAGCTACAGGAATAAATCAGAGATAAATAAATAGAATCGTATTATTCATAAACAAAGATATGATAACAAAAGATGAGCTATAGGAATAAATTAATAAAAATATAATGAAGCAGAGTTTATTAAATAATAAACAGAGATATATTCTTTGTGGAAGGACGCAAGTTTCTTTTAGAATGACATAATTAATTGTTCAATACAGGTTCTTATGAAAAGACACGATGGTTCATATGAAGATGATGAATATATTAGACAGAGTTTGATTCTGGAAGCGACCGGTCTCAGGGTATGGAAGACAAGCATCTGAAGCAGCACACAACAGAGGCTAGAAAAGGAAAAAGCAGAACAGTATGTCTCTGCCTTTTAACATGAGCATCTAAAGCAACATAGATACCAGAGAAGAATAACAGAGTCTCTGTATATTCAATATGAAGACCTGAAGCAGTGTAGAAGCCAGAGAAGGTAAAAAGAAGATGAGAGTGTCTGGTGTGTGCTTAAATAAAGATATGAAGTAGTACATATTTCATAGAAATAATAAAAGGAACAGAGGTAGTCTCTGGAGCTTGGATTGAAGATCAGAAACAGAGGACGGTAAAAGTATAAACATATGTATATCCCATTGGAGTTATAAGATCAAATTAGGGAGGTATGGTGGTGCTAGGGCAGCTACATGCCTGCAAGGGGGTTGTAGCCTCCTTCCAGTAGTTGCTGGTAAATAGGGTGTTGAAGCATCCTTTCAGTAGTAACTGATAAACCAGGAGGTCGTAGCCTCTTTCCAGTAGTTGCAGGTAAATAGGGTGTCGAAGCATCCTTTCAGTAGTAATTGATAAACCAGGGGGTCGTAGCCTCCTTCCAGTAGTAGCTGGTAAATAGGGTGTAGTAGCAGGTAGAAACTAATTGTAAATATAATTTTGCAGTTATAGAAAGAGTTTGTGGTTTTCCCAATTGGGCTTCCACGATAAAAATATGTGTTCTGTTTATCTTGTTGATTCCATGTTTGAATTAATATTAAAAGTGGTTTAAATTGTTAAAAAAGATAACAATATTGATTCACCCCCACCCTCAGTATTGTCCAATATTCTAACAATTGGTGACAGAGCAGGATCCTTCACTATAGTCTAAACCATTGGAAGGAAGATCCTATTAAAAACCACTATGGATCAACAAGAAGGGATTGCCTCCAACAAAGCTCCAGTACTTAATAATGTTAGATTATGGTAACTTCAGGATGTCCTCCATGGTTCAGGTGCCTTGCATGGAGGTACATTAGCTGCATAGGAATCAAGATGGAGTAGAGAGTGAGATGCACTCTACTCAGTGGCATGAGCCCAGTGGGGGCTGCATGTAGAGCTTTAGGGGAGATTGACCTTTGCATGCAAGAGTTTTGCATGACCTATCAGCATTCAGTGACTGCATGCAAAAGTGACTTTTTGCATGCACCGGGAATTAGGGTTTTGGAAAACCTAATTCATCGGTGAGATTATTTATAGAGGCAAGGGGTCCCCAGATGAGGTTACTTAGTTGCATTGTCGGAGAGAGATATTGTTGGAGTGAGGAGGGAGAATCTGTCCATGTGGGGTGACTTTCTGAGATAGAGAGGAGCTGTTGCAGGAGCTAGGAAGGTCAAATTTGAGCTAGATCAGTGACCTTTAGTTCCAGTGAGACCAGACACTCATTACTGTGAGCTGAGAGAGCTCCATAGTGTGATTACTGATTACATTGGAGGAGGCCGAGTTCTCTTGCAGGAGGACATTTTTCCTGAGGGGAGAGAAGCTCATTGTGAGCTGGATTGACCGATTAGGAGTCTGTGACTTCCAGGATAGCCTTGCCTCAAGATTTGAGGAAGGTTAGGGACGATCGGAGCTCAGATCTGTTGAGATCCAGAGTAGTACGAGCATTTGACATCCAGAAGGGGAGGACACACTTGTGCATGCAGAGAGGGCCGATTTCATCAGTGGGCAGTCTTCAGAGCGAGCAGATCAGAGCAGAGAGATCTAGAGAGGGCAGATCTATCAGAGGCACCGTCAAAGCACTCATATCCAGTTTGGCAGTTAGGGCATACTTATTCAGTGCATGCATCAGCTGGATGCATGCAAATTAGAGTTTGTCCTGTTCACAGGGATTGAGTTACTGGCTGAGGTAATTCTGTATTTTATTGTCTTTTATACATCTATATGCTCTGGGATCGAGAGAGAAGATAGCCCCATAGTTAGCTGGTTTTTCCTGAAAGGGTTTCAAGGTATATCTGTTGTCTATGTGGTTGATTGCATTTATGTTCAGTAGGTAAATGCATATCTAGTTGTTTGAGTTTATTTCTTTATGAGCATATATTGATTTAGAGACTCATACCACTTGAGATCTTAGGGCGATCCAGAGGGAGTATTGATCTTTGGATCTAATATATTTACAAATAAAGAAGGATATGCATTATGGAGCATAAGAATGAGATTGTACTACAGTCATTAGGATATGGAGTATGGAATTCAGTAATATCTGATTACATCCCACCAAAAAGAATAAGGACTACATCTCAGAAAGAGTCCAAGAAAAATAACTCAAGGGCGATGGAGGTCATATTTGATGGATTACCTCAACCCATTAAAGATAAGATAGGACAATGTATATCAGCTAAGGAACTCTGGGTCAAATTGGAGAAACTTTACTCAGTTGAACAAAGAGCAGAAGCAAGCCTTGTTATTCTCGAGGATGATAGTGATGATGAAGAACCTTGCAGTCATAAGGAAGATCAAAAGAGTAAAACCATATACAAGAAAAATGTTAATAAAAAGAAGAAAAACTTATATTCCATGGAAGATAGTGAAGATGAAGAGATAAGTGAAGATGAAGAAAATCTATTCATGGGGAAAGTACCTTCAGAAGATGATTCAGATGTGGAAGGAGAGGTGGACCTAAAGGCAGAACTCATAAGTGCCCTTCAAGAATTGAGAAAGAGCAGAATGAAGAACAATTCTTTGAAAGAAAATTTGTCAAAGTACCAAGAAGAGCAGAAATCAAAAGAAGAGGAATTCAAGACCCTCCAAGAAGATCTGCACAATTCAAGACAACTAACAATGGCTAGCATGAAAGAGGCCGAGAGCTTAAAACATGAAGTTGCTAACTTCAAGGAAGAAGTAAAGAGGCTAAAAGACCAGAAGACCATTAATGAGAAGCTCAAGGAGAAAATACAAGACTCTAAAAGACTTGAAGCATAAGTTATTTTTCTTAGAAAGAAGCTTGATAAAGAATCTTTTAAATCAAAATTTGAGAACAACTCAAGGACTTTATATGAAATCCTAAGTAGCCAAAGACCATCAAGTGATAAAACTGGATTAGGTTATGACAAAGAAAATAATCCAAAATGTTTGTCTGTTACATTCCAAGATGGAAATAAAAGAAGCTATGTTGCTGCACTCAAAAGCTCGATTAAGAAGGATAGTCAGAAATCTGCTCCCTCCTCTCATAATAAAGACAGAACTGATATGATACCTAAAAGACCAATGACAAGCAGGTACCAACAGATCTTTTTTCGGTCATTTATACTCTTGTAATAATTTTGGACATATGGCTAGAGAATGTAAGCTAAGAAAGAATGCTTCAGTAAATGTTCAGAAACAAAGGAAGGGATGGAAGAAGATGGAAGTTGTGAAGCAAAAAGATCAAATATTCCTCAAATATAAAGGAAAGTTCTATGGATATTGTCATTGCTGTCACACACTTGGTCACAAAGCTGTTGATTGCAGAACCAAGGGAAAAGATCAAAGTACAAAATCCAAAAGACAAAGAAGATTAGTAAGCAGGGTACCTCATGGAAATATGTGGAGAAGAAAGTTAGATGACAAAGATTCAGAAGAAACAAAGACCCCAAGCCACAAAGAAGTTCTGAAAGATGACTGCGGAACTAAAGAAGAGTGTCTTTTCTAAAAAGTTTATCATGACCTAGAAGAGAACCCTGAAATTAGCATTAGAAGGGATCATATACTCAGGGGGAGTTAATATCCTAAAATTGCAATTGGTATTTGAAAGTAATTAATATCATTTCGTAAGAATAAAAGGCTATCTTCATCAAAGACAAGAAGTAGAGTAGAGGTGACAAATTGAAGAAAAATATTTTTTCTACAAAACATCTATGTGACAAGCACACTTAATGGTTGAAGTGTAACCAAATCAGAAGCAAAATTAGAGAAGACAAAAGATGATCATGGTTAAATGATAAGACTGGTGTTTGGTTGACAAAGAGCAAAGTGTAATTCCTATGAAGTAACATGAAAATATTAAAATGCATAATCCATGAGATCCATGACATGAAGTCTGTAATCCAATAGAAGATGAGAATTATCCTTATTATTCAGGTCAGCAGGTTCATGACAGTTCATCTACAATTTTCAAGAATGCTCAATGGTTGCAATTTGTTTGTGCTATATGATTTTACAGAATATGAAGTCATGACACATAAATTAAAAACTTTGTCCATACTGAAAGTATTCATTTGATCACATTGGTTTGGGATGACCTTCCACATTTTACACTTGGAGGATTTGATAATCTTGTCTTCATGGTTGATGAGCACATGTAAAGATTAATACAAGAACATATTTGAAGGGTACCATTTAGACAATCTTAAGGACTATCTGATAGGGCAATTATGAACAGTCATTCTTTTTATTGAAAAAGTGCCAGGATGAGTAAAAGTAGCAGTAAGATTGCGTCCTAGGAATCAAGAGGAGAAAGCTGCAAATACAATTTTTGTAGATTGTGTGGAACTTCAGCCAGAGCTCCAACGGTTGAATATTGCGAAGGAACAATTGGTATTCAAACACATATCAGTTTGATGAAGTTCTTTCTTTTGTCTCTTAGAAGCATGTTTATGAACCTGTAGCAAAGCTTGTTGTTACCTCAGACCAAGGAATTATGGTGCAGGCTATGAAAGAAGAATATAGTATCAATCAAGCCAGTTAAACCCTGGTCAATGTCTAAAGGAACAAGGACATATGGATAACAAATTGATTTCATGGCATTGAAGACTCCTTAAGAAGAGCAAGTTACATGATACATCTTTAAAGAGAATTTTATGGAAGAAAACTAATGATGAGTGTAAACTCTGTCACAAAATGTAGAAAATGTTGACAAAGGGGAGGAACATTGAAAGGGGGAGTCTATGAACTAATCATCCATGTTCTCTTTCAAAGACTCACTACAAGAAAGTAAAGGAGGATGTTAACCATAGTATCATAACACAATGCTTAGTACCAAGTCCAGTTAACAAGAGGAAGAGAAGCAAAGAGCTAAATTTCTTAAAAGAGGAGATATATTGGCAAGGGCAGTTGTCAAAAAGAAGAAATATAGGAAATTATCTATCAAGATGGTTACAGCAAGGGCATAACAGGTTATCCTTTGTCATTGTTGTAAAAGGGGGAAATTTTTTAGATGTTTCCATCAATGCCAAAGGGGGATAATGTTGAATGTGGTTGGCATTGATGTCAAAGGAGTTCAGTTATGAAAAAGGAATAACCAAGGACATGATGGCAGGGAAACTCAATGAAAGACAAAGGAATAAAAAAGGAAGTGATGACATGGCATGTGTGATGAGGCTGGAAAGACACATGAGGTTGTTCTGGTGCTATCATGAAGTCAGTGCAGGGAAAACTTAGTGAAAGACAAAGGAATAACAAAGGAAGTGATGACATGGCATGTATGATGATGTAGCATGTGTGATGAGGTTGGAAAGACACATGATGGTGTTTTGGTGCTATCATGAAGTCAGTGGGAAATCTGACATCATTCTGGAAAAGTATGGCAATTTTGTGAAACTTTGGAAATTGAATAAGTATGGAAAAATTAGTCAAAACTGCTCTTAAGAAAAATGCCCGCCATAATTCATAGGTTAAGGAAAATGACCGTCCCATCCTGTCAGGCTATGGCTTGTTGAAGTGGCTATCTGACCATGGTCTCATTTATCCAAAAGAGTGTTTCATGACAAAGTTATAAGTATGCCAAAACAGGGTTTCAGGCAGTTTTGCACTAGTCTAGGAATATCCCTGCCTAGGTCAGAGGAAGATGAGTTTGAAGGTGAAATCAGTTTGGTTGTGCATAGTAAGATATATTACATCATTTGGTATTATTGGTTCAGTGTTTTGGTGAAAGTAAGAATCCACCTTAGTTAACCTAGGGTTTTGAAAATTTGTCTAAGGGTCAACACAGAAGTTCAGAAGGCCATTTGCAAATGCCCACCAAATGTTGTCTTGGTGTCAATACATTTGTCCAATGCCACGAGTCTGTTCTTTGGTGATGTGTATATCCAATCATGCTTTTAGTTTCCTCCCTGATGGTCACACGTGCAAGAAATTAACCTGCCAAATTGAGAAAAATCATGTTTTGCCTATTAAAAATAAATGAAATTTGTCTAAGTATTAAAAACATAAGGTTAAGGGGCTATTTGGAAATGCCCGCCAGAGATTATCCTTGTGCTGATAAATTCATCAAATGGCATGGGTCTGTTCCTTGATGATCTGGCCATCTAGTCATGGTCTCATATTTTTCTCTAGAGGTTACACGTGCGAAATACAAGCATGCCAAATTGAGAAAAAAATTGTCTTCCTATCTAAATGAAGTCTGAGAGGCCACTGGAAATGCACGCCAGAAGCTATGGTTGTGCAGATAAATCCATCCAAAGGGGTGGATCTGTTCTTTGGAAACTTGTCCATCTAGACATGGTGTCAGTTTCTTCTTTGGTGCTCACGCGTGCGAAAATTACACCTGCCAAGTTAGTGAAAAATCATATTATCCTTAAGAAGGAAAAATGCCCGCAAAATGTGAAGAATTATGCCTGCACAGTCTGTGAAAGGTAACGTACACAAACATTGTGAAAAGCATGATGCCTATAGATATGGTGGAAGATATGGAGAATAATTTTGAGTATTATGCCTGCAAAACATTTATGAAAGGTTATATAAAAGCATTTGCAGAAATAATAAGCTACAGGAATAAATCGGAGATAAATAAACAGAATCATATTATTCATAAACATAGATATGATAACAAAAGATGAGCTATAGGAATAAATTAATAAAAAGATAATGAAGTAGAGTTTATTAAATAATAAACAGAGACATATTCTTTATGGAAGGACGCGAGTTTCTTTTAGAAGGACATAATTAATTGTTTAATACAGGTTCTGATGAAAAGAAACGATGGTTCATATGAAGATGATGAATATATTAGACAGAGTTAGATTCTGGAATCAAGCGATCTCGGGGTATGGAAGACGAGCATCTGAAGCAACACAAAACAGAGGCTAGAAAAGGAAAAAGCATAACAATATGTCTCTGCGTTTTAACATGAGCATCTAAAGCAACATAGATACCATAGAAGAAGAATAGAGTCTCTGTATATTTGATATGAAGACCTGAAGCAGTGTAGAATCCAGAGAAGGTAAAAAAAAGATGAGAGTGTCTGTTATGTGCTTAAATAAAGATCTGAAGTAGTACATATTTCAGAGAAAGAATAAAAGGAATAGAGGCAGTCTCTAGAGCTTGGATTGAAGATCAGAAATAGAGGACAGTGAAAGTATAAACAGATGTATATCCAATTGAAGTTATAAGATCGAATTAGGGAGGTAGGGTGGTGTTAGGGCAGGCTACATGCCTGCAAGGGGTTTGTAACCTCCTTCCAGTAGTTGCTAGTAAATAGGGTGTCGAAGCATCCTTTCAGTAGTAACTGATAAACCCGGAGTTCGTACCCTCCTTCCATTAGTTGTTGGTAAATAGGGTGTCGAAGCATCCTTTCAGTAGTAGTTGATAAATGAGGGGGTTGTAGCCTCCTTTCAGTAGTAGCTGGTAAATAGGGTGTAGTAGCATCCTTGTCTGTAGTAGTAGGCATAAACTAATTGTAAATATAATTTTGCAGTTATAGAAAGAGTTTGTGGTTTTCCCAATTGGGCTTCCACGATAAAAATCTGTGTTCTGTGTATCTTGTTGATTCCATGTTTTAATTAATATTAAAAGTGGTTTAAATTGTTAAAAAAGATAACAATACTTATTCACCCCCCCTCTCAGTATTGTCCAATATTCTAACATTCTCGAGTTTGGTTTGTATTCAAACTCTGGAATAGGGAGGATGTGGGTCACGTCTTGCAAAAACAATGGAGTCTGGGAAACTCCCCCATTCTATTCAAGAATTGGACACCAATGTTCGATGTCGACACGGAAAAATTCAATGTAATTCTGATTTTGGTAAGCATTTCGGGCTTACCCTGGGAATTCTGGAATTGGAACTCCTTCAGGGACATCGGGAACGCTCTCGAAGCTTTTATTGATGTCGATATGTCATTTACACAGAAAAAGCGAATGTCGGTGGCCAGGATCCTTGTTTCTATAAATGTTCGAGTTGGGCTCAGGGATTAGTTAAACTTCATTTGTGGACAGGTAACGCGCATTCAAAGGCTAGACTATGAAGGTGTTCCCTTTCGTTGCCACTGATGCCATTGTTATGGACACATGGCGAAGCAATGCCGGCTAACCTTTAAAAAGATCATGGAAAAATCCAGGAAGGGGATGGATGGAAGCAGACCAGGGGTGGAAGAGGGCCTTCAAAAAGTGGGGAGACTGAATGAACAGATGAGGGAGGTTCGCTATGATTTGGATACTGTCGCATTTTCACAGGCACCCAAAGACATAATTGATGTTCTGAAAACATCCAATCCACAGCATATTGGGGATATTAGTGACGAAAGACCTGTAGCAAAGCCGAAATATCATCGAGTTGACTCGAAATCTCTTTCCTCTTCGGGTAAGATTGATGTTGTTTCTACTCCTTTCTCCACACTAGAATATTATTTTTTTATTATATTTGGAAAAGAATGGCACAGTCTGCCCACCCCCAATTGCTACCGCCCCCCCTCATCCCCTTGGATCCAAATAACATGCTCATCTCATACCCTCCCTTGTCATCAGCTAAATCTACCCCACCTATGGTCTCTACACTTGGAAAAACCAACCATACTTCATTGAAAAACAATCCCATTCGTTTCTACTTAAGATCTAGGTACATTCCTGTCCTCTCGGTCCCACACTCCTTAGGCTCTGAACTTGGTATGAATCCCTTGCCCGAAAAAACTGCAAAAACTAGAGGAAGGCCCTCTCTCCTATCTTCGTCCCAATATAGGGCAATTCAAGACCTAGCGGATGGAAAACAGAAAACCATTGTAGGGGTGCTTAGAGCAACAAATGCCCAAATAGGGGTCTCTCAATGTTAATCTTATCTCTCAACAGTAGGGGTTTGGCAAATAAACCCAAAAAACTTTCCCTAAAAAGGATATCTCCTTACATCAACCGGATATCGTTATGTTACAAGAAACGATGGGGATGGAGGTATATGTCACTGGTTTTCTCAAAGCATCTTTTCCTCTGTATGATTTTGCTATTCTAAATGCCAAGGGACACTCGGGTGGACTTGCTATGGGATGGAACACAAAAATCTTAAAATCCACAAACACCTGGGGCTTTGAATCTGGACTAGGAGCGGAATTCTTTCATGCTGGATTAAATACAATTTTCGCTGTACTAAACATCTATGGTCCCTACCTGGAGAGAGTAACTTCCTGGAACTCTCTACGAAATAAATCCTTTCTATCAACGGAGAATTTGATCCAAGGTGGTGATCTAAACTTCACCCTTGGATCCCATGAACACTGGGGACCATTAGCAAGAGGGGATCCCCTAGTTGGTTTCTTTGATCTGCTGTTAAGGGATGCTCATCTCATAGATGTCATCCCCACCAAACTGAAGCCTACATGGACAAACTGGAGAACTACTGAGGGGAGAATTGCAAAAAGACTGGATCGTTTTCTGATGGCAGAAAACCCGGTAGGCCAAAATTTATGATTCAGACAATGGGTTGAATCTGGATGCGACTCTGATCATTCACCAATATGCCTCGAATTATTGGGGAACACTACAAAACCTCCTTGCACTTTTAAATTATGTGTTTCATGGCTAAATGAGGAAGAAGTTACAAATATCATTAATGATTCCTGGATCCCCTACCAACCTGATGAAGGTAACTTTGCAGCTCCCCACTTTGTCAAGAATCTCACTAGAGTAAAACATTTACTAAAAGAGTGGGCTTTCAAAAAAAAAAGAGATGAATGTGAATTGCTTCGGGTTGAAGGGGAAATCACAAATTTACAAGACACGGAAGGAGGGGGCTTCCTTACTCCAGCTACAACTAAACAACTAAAATCTTTGGAAGGATGTCGACGAAAACTACTATTGGAACAGGAGGAAGTATGGAGATTAAAAAGCAGGGCTATCTGGCTGGAGTGTGGGGATGAAAACACAAAATTCTTCCAGGCTTTTGCAAAAGGAAGGAAATCAAAAAATACCATATGGGAATTAAAAAATGAAAACAATGAGGCCACCACATCCTTTGATGATCTAGCTACTTTGGGTACATCACATTTCAAAGCCCTCTTTTCATAAAACATAAGAGCTAGCATAGCGGAAGTCATTTGACTCTCCCAATTTTTCCTAGGAACTGTAACTCACGAAGACAATGAGGACCTCATGGAAGAAGTCACTGAAGAAGAACTCAAAGAAACCCTGCACAACTTTCAAAAAGACAAAATCCATGGGCCAGATAGATGGATTATCGAATTATTTCTAGCACACTTTGAAGTCGTTGGAAGCGATCTTCTACACCCTGTGGAGGAATCAAGGAAAAGGGGAATTGTGCATCCGCCCCTAAATGCCACTTTTATTGCATTGATTCCAAAATTTGATAAACCAGAAACAATGAATGATTATTGACCAATCTCTCTCTGCAACATCACTTACAAGGTTGTGGCAAAGATCATGGCGAAAAGGCTAAAACGTGTCCTCACAAAACTCATTTCTAAGGAACAATTTGGCTTCCTGGAAGGAAAACAAATACATGAGGCTATTGGTGTTGCACAGGAAGGATTACATTCACAAAAAATGAAAGGAATAAAAGGAGTTGTTATAAAAATCGATCTTTCAAAGGATTTTGACAGAGTTAGTTGGCTTTACCTGAGATTGCTAATGACACACCTGGGTTTTGACTATGCCTTCATCAAATGGACAATGTGCTACATCACATAAGCTTCTTTTGTTGTACTAATTAATGGATATCCAACACATTTATTTTATGCTAAAATAGGTCTTCGATAGGGATTCCCATTAGTCCCCCTCCTTTTCCTTTTGGTAGTTGAAGGTTTGAGTAGAGCATTATTGGACGCAAAACAACAGGGATCTTTCAAAGGAATTCACATCACCAACACTTTTAGACTCACTCATCTACTCTTTGTAGACGACATACTCCTCTTCTGTGATGGCACTCAAAGGGATGTAGAACAACTGGATAACATTCTGAAACTATTTCAAGAAGCAACGGGTATGGTCAGAAATGAGCACAAGTCAACCATCACTCTTTACAAACTAAACGAGGAGGAAAGGAAAAGTCACTCTTCCCTTTTGAAATCTTAAATCTGGATGCAGGTCTCAAATACCTAGGCTTCCATCTAAAGCCAAATGGATACAAAAAAAGTGATTGGAACTGGCCACTAGAAAAATTGGAAAAATGATTAATGACCTAGAGCCACCGATGGCTATCCAAAGCTGGCAGATTAGTTCTTATCAAATCAGTTTTGGAGGCCATACCGGTATATTGGATGTCACTGGCTTGGATTCCAAAAGGAACTCTGGAAAAATACAGGAAACTATGCTTTCGATTTTTATGGTCTGGGAATTTTGATTCCTATGTTGCTCCTTGGGTCAACTGGGAAAGACTTGCACAACCGAAATATTTGGGTGGTCGGGGACTGAAACATGTTCACCTTTTTGCAAAATGACTTTAAGCAAAGGTTGTTTGGAGAATACTCACAACCGAAAATCTATGGACAGAGGTGGTAAAGCAAAAAATACATAGCCCTTGACTCTCTCATCCAATGGATTAGAAATCCCATAAAGCCAAATCTGGGAATCTCTGTTATTTGGAAAGTGGTACTATCGTCTCTACCACTTATTGAACAGGGGATCGCGTGGAAGGTCGAAAATGGAGCCCAGATTCGTATTGGAACCGATCCATGGCTAGGCTTCCAAAATAAACATCTCCTCCCCAACCCTCTAATTCAAGCACTCCAACAACAGGGCATTTTCCATCTAAATCAAATTGTGGACTACCATTCAACAAATATATGGAAACAGGGATGGCTGGGCACAGACGACCTTGGCATTCCAGAGGAATACTACAACATCTGGAATGAATATATGTTAACCCTTAGAAGCTCAGATGTTAGAATTAATGACTCCCTGGACGAGCTTATATGGTCGCCAACCTCAAATGGAAAATACACACCAAAGTTGTGCTACAAACTGTTAGCGGAACAAAAACAACAAAACGAGGAAAAAAAGTGGTGGTGGCAAAAGATATGGAAATCCCACTGCCCATCAAAGGCAAAAAATTTCATGTGGTGCCTCTTAGCAAATTGGATTCCGACGTGGGATCGTATGAAGAAGAAAAACATAGCTGGACCGAGTTGGTGTGCACTATAAAAACAAGGCGAGGAATCAATCTCCCATCTTTTCTTGAGATGCCCCTTCACGGTAAGCGTTTGGTCAGAATTGAAAACACAACATATCCCTTCTATGGAGTGGATTGGAGAATCCATAGAAGAAGCCTGGAAATTCTGGAATGGAGCTCAAGACACGGCCTACATTCATGCCTTACCATTGATTTCCATTTGGGGCATCTGTATTTCCAGAAACCGAATGATCTTCCAGGGAAAACAAACCACTCCTGCTCTTATGGCACAATACAACATCGTTATTCTCTCATACTTTCTGCGGGAAAAAAACCAACCTATCCCTTGCACTATTGTGGTGGAAGATATAAACCCACAAAAACCATGGGCATTATTCGATGGGGCTTCACAAAACAAAGTGTGTGGAGGAGGTGCAATTCTTCACTTATAAGAACACCATCTTTACAAGCTTCATATGGGATTGGGGCATGGCTCAAACAATTATGTTGAACTTTATGCATTAAAACTCTTGATTTATTTTACAAGAGAAAAACAATGCTCCCATCTACAAATTTTTGGAGACTCAATGATCATAATAAATTGGATAAATCAAGTTCAAATGTGCCACAATCTCCTATTAAACTCAATGTTGATAGAAACATTGAGGTTGTTAGAGGATTTTGACACTTTCTCTTGTCGTCATGTCTATAGGGAAAGAAACAGAGAGGCAGATCACCTTTCAAAGCTAGGATTGAACCTACATCTAGGGAAATGGAATATCATGGAACAAATAAGCGACACATTCCATGAATATTATCACAGACCTTTTGTAGAAGGGTTGGCACAACAAAACTTTTGAACTTTTGAGGATCTTTTTGACACACAAAATATTATCTTTTGAAATTTTTGATGTATATATTTAAAGGATTTTGAGTTTCCTTCGGGAGAACTCAGTTTCCATTTTTGGATGGGATCTACTCAGAAAATAGATTTTATTGGGTACTAGAAGCTGAAAAGCATTTCCTGGAAAGGGCTCACAGAAGCCTTTCGGCACTATGTAATTTGATTTTAACTAATGAAATTACGCTTTTTTCTTTGGAATTTTTTTTCTCCATAATCTCTATTAATTAAACTATAGGATCCATGGTAGCTAGAGATATGTTTGAGCTTATGTGCATTAAGTGTGGTTTGGTTATGGCATTGTCATCATTACCACCTGTCTTGTTAGTTATGTTAGCCTTTCATGACCCATTACATGACCTCTGGAAGCCATTTATAGCCTCACTAGGCTCAAAGATGGGTTATTTGAGTTACCTTCAACTTAAATGATCCACGACAACTCAATCACTAAAAGTGGCAATCATGACTATTATACTAAAGGTGCCTCAAAATTTTGTACCAAAGGTTTACCATGAGGTAGTAATTATTTCATGAGTATACCCCCATTGAAATCTGCATTTGTTATTATGATGATATATGTGAATTTTATAAAAAGCATGTATTACTTGGTTACTTTGTTGGTTGAATATCCCAAAGGTTGTGATTAAGGCATGCATGGAGGAGGTATGGAAACCACACAGATGGCATTTCCATAGTACCAATAACTTTTCAAGCTTTGTATTTTGTATCTTTCCTTGGTGATAAGTAATGGAGTTACTCAAAATTTAAAAAAAATCAAGATCTAACGTAATCTCACTCCAAAGAACTATGGACAACAACATTTTTTTCTTTTATTAATGAATATCGTTGTGGAGCCATTGTTGCTCATAACACTAGGACTCATTGTAATATACCTAAACTTAGTCTCCATCCTTAAAATTCCCTGAAAAACTTACAATTTTTTTAGCTTTAGACCCTTTTTAGCTTCCTACAGGAGTCCCACTTCCCTACAGAGGCCATAGAAGTGTGCACCATGAAGTCCACATACCCTACCCTATAGGGAAGAGCATGGCCACACACCCTACTATCCTAATAGGTGTGTGGGGTCTGCAAAAGTTGGGGGTTTTGCCCTATTTTCCCCATGTTTCTCCTTGATTGTTGTTGTGTTGGCTCTCTGAGTGTACTTGGAAGATTGTAGGCCAAAGTTTAGGGGTTTTGATTGCCCGAAACACTTCTTTTGTGCTTTGAATTGGTTCTATTAAGAAAAGAAAGAAATACTTAGTTGTTTAGTATTCCTTTTTGCACTACATTCATTGCATGCTTAATGGAAAAGAAGAGGCTTTCTTTGGGTGATTTTGCATGTAATTGTCTTGCATTATAAGTCATATAAGCTTGGTTTTGTTTCATCCCTTTCATTGCAATTTATTAATAGTTTGAACTTTGCAATTGCAGTTATTTGTTTGATTCATATAAGAATATGTTAGGTTCCTTGATGCCCTTGGGAGTGTTTGTATATAAAGGAAAAAATATTATATGGCTTTGCATTATCATGTTCTCATGAGGATCATATAGAATTGCTTGCTTTAGTTACAATAATTTCCTTAAAAAGTTGCATCGTGCTTAGGTTTTGAAAAGTTATGCTTGGTCCTTGTTCTTTTTGTAAGGTGTTTATGGTCAAGAATCTCTTTCAAATTTTTAAGTGGTATTCTCCATTTGCAAGTGGTATATTTGTTATCTATTCCATGTGAGAACATCGTCCTTTTCTCACTTTCACATCCCTTTGAGTAACAACAACCTTTAAAAGCAATGTATCTAAAATGAACTAGACTTGTTTTTATTTGCTAGGAAACCAATAGTAGTCTAGGCTCTAGGGCCTTGGTTGTAGGTTCGAAGAGTAAATTATCCAAGGCTACGTAAAACAAACCTAGAAGTTAACTAGTTGAGTGTGGAATCCATCAGTAGTGAAAAGCACTTGTTGGGAAAGCACACCTAACATGCACGTCAAGCATGAGGGAAACTAAGTAGTCAAGTGGGATTTTCCCCTCATTTAATTGTTTAGTGGGTTATGTGAGTTTAGGGGCTCTAGGTGAAGTGGCAAGTCCTCAAGGTGGCACCACTTTCCACTGGAGTTTCGATTCTAGGACCAAAGTCCTACATTCCTTGCCCATTCAAAAACACCTTACCGATGACTATTCCAACCAACTATTGATCATGAAGTGGTGGCCATAATTGCTTGTCCTAGGTTTCTCTCGGGTGGCTACAAGTGGTAAGTGGGAAGTGCTTGCAGTACCTGATACAGATGTATAAAATCCACCTCAACTCCCCTGGAGGGTGTCCGTCTTTGTGTGAGGGTTATGATAATTGTCTCTCACACATTCGTTGGTTGTTGGAGTTGGGCCCTAATCATCTTAGGCTAACCTTTGGAAGGCTCGTGTTTGGCTCTTCACTAATTGAAATTAGGGATTAACCACCCTAGATTGATTTTTGGGAGAGTGGGTTTGCTTGGTTGTGTCTTATAGAGTCTTTTTTAGGAGTGTATTTATCATAATTTTTCGACACCTTAGGATCCCTTAGAGATTTTATTTTTGAACTAAAGGACATGGCTAAAGTTCCTAAGGAGACCAACCAAGGGACCCTTGTTCTTTTTCTTTCATTGGAGATGTTGGTGCTCCCTTAATGGTCACCTTGAATCTTCCTAGATTCACTGTGGGGTTGTTGATTTGGTTGTTCTTCACTCCAAATGTCTTGCATGCTCCTGATGCTTCTCAAGTAGGAACTATATGTTAAGAGCATAAAAAATATTTGCTTTATTCGCCAATGGCATCTTTTCCTCCTCCTACCTCATCTAGTGAAATTATATTTCCTAGTAACTAGAAGTCTAAAAGGAATATAAAGAGGAAGAGTAAGAAGAAGATGTGAAGACAAGGGGGCATGCCACCAACCAATGTAGGTCATGTTGGGGACAATTTTCTAGCTAATGCAAGTCATGCTAAGGGAAGGTCACCAGTCACTGCAATCACACTAGAGATTAGCAATCAACTTCTACAAGTCATGACAGGGGTAAACAACTAGCCATTGCAAGCCATGTTGGGGGAAAACAACCAGCCTATACAAGTCATGCTAGGAGTATTGATACTGTTGAGAAACCTAGACGAATAGGATGCAATTCTAAGCTCCCTTGTAAGATTTGAAAGGGATATCATCTTACCCATATGAGCCTTGTTATTCCAAAGGTACAAAGAGTGTGATCCGTGTCCCAAGGATCCTCTACTCCTGAACAACCTATGGTTTCCAAGTATCCCATTCAACATTTGGTTGATAAAGTGCTTGAATTGATGCAATCTTCGGTCGATCCCACTCTTCCCTCGGAGAGAGACGAGATTAAAGTGGTCGAACTAATGCAATATTTGGTCGAACACTCTCTTCCCTTAGAGAGTGACAAGATTGAAGTGGTTGAATCGATGCAATCTTCGGTTGATCCCACTCTTCTCTTGGAGAGTGTTGTGATTGCTGCTCAAGTCTTCTTCATTGCTAGTTCATAACTTTCTGGACAAGGGGGCCCTTTGTTACTTCGAATGAGCCCCCACCAAGCTCTTGGATTGATTCCTCTAATTGGAATAGTCTAGTCAAGCCTTGTCTTCTTCTTTTGCACCCTTCCAAATAGGGGTTCAAGTTAAACACTAGACAAATTTTCAATTTATTGTAGATGGAGGAGCCTATGTTAGTATTTTATTTAAATAAGCTTGGAAAGGTTTGGGCTATCCCTGCCTTATGTCGGCTACCAATCAATCGATGGATTTTGATAAAAGGTCTAGTGAACCCTTGGGGTTTCTTACTCAATTTCCTATTAAAATAGGTGGAAAGACTATCTCAGTCTATTTTATTACTATGGAGGGCCCCTTGGACTTCATTATAATCCTTGGATGTGATTATGTATATACTATCAATGTTTTGGTTTCCACACTCTTTCCTGTGATGCATTTTCCTCACAATAGAAGCATTGTCGATATTGATCAACTTGCATTTATTAATCCTCCTCATTACCTAGCATTAGACCAAGCGCCCCTTTGTTTGTTCCTAGTGTTCTGGTAGACACTACCTTTCCACGGGTGAATTATGTGTCCTCATATCCCATGTCTTCAATTGCTATTGAGAAGGAGCCCCTGAGTTCATGCTCATCTTCTTGGGAATTGGTATGGGTTGTTGACCAACTGATTGCGCCGAGAGGCGCTCTACAGCCCAGTATGAGGGAGATCTTGTAACATCTGAGTGTTTGTCGAGTTTGTAGAGTGTTTGTGAGTAACAAAATAATACAAAGTAAACAAAAAATAATAATACAAAGTAAAAAGTAATAAATATTATGTCAGTCATAAACAAAAAAGAATAATACAAAGTAAAAAGTAAGTATGAAACTTAAACTAGAGACTTTAGAGCTTAGGATTAGGTGGTAAATATTATGTGAGCCATAAACAAAAAAGAATAATACAAAGTAAAAAGTAAATATGAGACTTAAACTAGAGACTTTACTATTTACTTTTAATACAAAGTAAAAAGTAAATATGAGACTTTAGAGTGTTTGTCGAGTAACAAAATAATACAAAGTAAACAAAAAAGAATAATACAAAGTGAAAAGTAATAATATTATGTCGGCCATAAACAAAAAAGAATAATACAAAGTAAAAAGTAAAAATGAGACTTAAACAAGAGACTTTAGAGCTTAGGATTAGGTGGCTCAGGTATTGCACTGAAGGAGCTATTCAAGGAGAGGTTTGCACCTCGGGAGATTTGATCCCTCTCGGCGCTTGATAGAGCCTAGGTTTTGGATCTAGGCTGGTTTATCCAATGTGGGACATGGATCTTGCTCTCTCCCCTGTTGGTACAAGTGGGTTTTTTGACATGTGTTATCTTTGGGATGACATCCTTCCCTCATAAGAAGCTCTCCCAGAGGCTATGATTGATTCTAACATTCCTTCAAATATGTTCGTCCTTTACCAAGATCATCTCCCTAGATTGGACCTAGTTGCAATCAAATCCAACCTTGATTTTCCTTTTGAGTATGATCTCACTATTTGTGGAAACTCATATAGTGGCATTTTTTAGTCTTTGGACTCTACCATTGAGATGCAAGTTGGCGTTCATGATGAGTTTAATACTTTTTGTAGATTCTTAGACTCTTGCGATGATGAGTCTATTCCTATAGACTCTATCATTGCTTTCAAATTTGATCTCTTGTAATGTCCCCACTTTGGATTCATCATGGTTCATCAGTAGGACCATTAGAACCCCCATGGATCCTAGTGGAATGATTAGTTAATAAAGAGGTTTATTTTGGCCATAGTCACTTAGGAATTTAAATAAACTATGGTGGGCCTCAATTTTATTTTATTTAATAATTCTAATAAAAAAAAATTGAGTTGTAATGGCCTAGGTGGATCAAGGAGGGTGCATTGTATGAGGATAAATCCTATGATTTGTCCTCCTTAGAAAAGCTGGAAGTAAAAGTAGCCCAGAAGTAGAAAAAATAGGAAAGCATCGGAAAATCAAAGAAAGCAAGAGTTTCCTAATTTTTGAAGATAAGAAAGATTGGCAAAAGCAGGAAAGAAGGAAAAAGGCTCAAGGAAATAAACAGAGGATAAATTTATCCAAGGAGGGCGAATTCATGAGGTAAGTGGGTCCAAAATGCAAAAGCAACTTGCCAAAGTAGCCCCACTCATCACTAAATTTGAATTTCATAGATGGAAAGTCCTAGAAGGTAGGAAGATAAGATCAATTATGAAGGAGAAATTTATAAAAGGAGGACTACAACTCCATTTCACATCTTTTTTTAGTCAGAGCATTCGAATTAGAGATCTTGAAGCTTCTCTAGACTTGGGAGATGTGCCCCTTGTCAATCAGTTGGGAGATGTGCCCCTACTGTCACCAACTAGTTGAGAGATCAACTAGAGTTTGAGGAGAATGTAATTCAACCATTATCATTGAGTTTATTGCAGGTCATTTCATGTTATTTGAGAGCCAAAACTTCTCCAATTGAGAGCACTCTTGTTCTTCAGTGAGTGAATGTACGGGTTTTTATTGTGCCTATTGTTCTGCTTTGTATTTTCCCAAGGAGGGGCACATATTAGTGAGTGATTGTTGTTATTATTACAGCTATGTAATGTCTATGAACTCTTCTGAAAATTAATGATATCACGATGCTCTTGGTTTTGCAATAAAACTGTTATTGTTAATTATTTACTCACCCTACGCTCGTTACAATGCAAAATCTAGCTAGTTTCCAGTTTTAATGCAGTTAATAATCTTCTATATGTCCAATTTCGATTCTATGAGTCGATGCAGGTTATTAAGACTCTGATGAATCCATACCAAGCCCTAGTTTAGATATTTGTGACCCTCTAGGGTTGTTTGGAAAAGCCTGGAAGTTAACTAGTTGAGCAGTCCCAGATAACGCCCTTGTTTGTTTGACGTCCAAACCTTGTAATATTGTCCAAATCCTTGTATTCTTTTTGTAGCAGGGTGGGGAGTGTCCGCATATCTTACCTAATGTCTGAGTACTTTCAGGGAGCACTAGAAGCCTTGGGTTTCCACATAAGTCCTCGGGGAATGCCCATTGGTAGCCTTGCCTCATCCAAGGAAATATTACCAAGCGTGAAGCACCCATTAATGTGTTGCTGTCGAAGTATTGGATTGCTTGTCATATTATTTGAAGCCTTATCATATACTCACCTTCATCTCATGAGGATTAGGAAAAGTCTATTGTTGTTTGAAATTTTCTTCCTGAGTACTAGTTAAACTAGTTAGTTTTAGTGCCCACACTATCTGTTGTTGTGTTTAAATTTTGCAAGTCTTGAGTTAATTTGCCTGCGATCAGATTAGGTACATTACATCTCCCTCATGATTTTGGTCTTATTAATTGTAGATCCTCATTCCTTGGCATTCTTGAGTCTTTTCTAGTAGAATCTACCTTGGTAACAAATATTTTTTTTTACAAGAACGAGTGACGAGCTTTTATATTAAAAAATAGAACGGAGTTACAAAATATAGTCGGGAAGACTGATCCCAAAAATGGAGAGCTATCATAACAGGCTCATCCAATTTCAGTCTTGGCAGTTCATACACTAGCTTAATTCTATGACGGCTATGAATCCTTACAAACTTTCCTAACAGAAGACAACAAAAGAAATACATATCGAGTAGATAGACAATTGACTAGCTTCATCGATTCTTTACAATTAACCAAAACATTCTGGAAAAACATGGAATATCAAACAATAAACTGATGGCCATTCTTCTCCTTGCTCCCATTCTCTGGTCCGATGTTATCTTCAGTGATGCCATGGAGGACAGTGGGATGATCAGACTTCATGCCATCGAGCTTAGCTTCAACCAATCTCAAACTGTTATTCAGGGACTTAATTTGGGTGTTGATATTCACTGAACAGGGACAACCATTTTCCAATTTTCCAACTATCACATCGAATTACTCTTTCAATTTGTTTGCAACCATTGCGGACTTCATAAATTGTGATATGGACGAAGGTGGAGAGGTGAGATATTGCTTTTTTCTGGTCGGAATTTTCTCCCTTGAGCCAACGTATCTGATTTTCCAGCTCCAGTAGGTGAGAAAGGACCTCAGATGATGGACTATCCTGTCCATTCAGAGACTCCAAGTTAATAAACCCATTTTCCAGACCTTGCGGAGCATTCCAATTCTTTCCATTTCCAGTTTCATTGGAATGTCCACGAGCAGAATGCTGCACTACCCCGCCCATGCACTGGCTGGTGCCCAAATCCAGAGGCGTCCAACTTTTTCCAATACTAGGCTCGTTGGAGTGTCCACAAGCTAAATGCTGCGCAACAACACCCATGCTTTGACTGGTGCCTAATTCAAGGGGTACCCAATTTCTACCATTATTAGGCTCTTCAACCCTGGAGAGGCAATGAAGGAAATTCTGTGTTGAACCACCTCGAGCTTGCCCAGAACCACCATTCCCCTATCCTTGTACGACGTCGAATACTGAAAGATAGCGCTTCATTCCAACCCCCCCTGAATTCTCCTGGATGTGCTTCCTACAGCAACGGCACTGTAGCGAAGAGAGGTTTAGACCAGTATTCAAATTATCCTCCATAATTGTCCAGAGAGGACCCAAATTTCTATTCCAAATAAGGGCGAATGACTTCTGATAATCCATACAAACCAAAAATTCAGCTTGAACATGTAATGTGTCGGGCATACCACCCTGGGGTGTGATATAAGGCAGGTCGGAGGGTGGTGCAATTGAATGCATGCATGCGATACAGGTGGGAACAAGTGGGAATAAGAGGATGAGGGCACCAAGTGTGACGGGAGGACGTGGGAGAGGATCGAGGCGAGGAGGAGGATCCCAAGGCAATCTTTCCATTAATCCAAAGCAAAATTCAAAAAATTGTATAGTTTTTGGAGTGAGAGTTTAGATCCCAAACCGTGAGAGAAATCATAATGAACAAGGGGGTAAAAAAAAAAACAGAGAGAGGGTTAAGGGACCCATTTAATCACAAGGTTAAGACCATTAATGGTCACCAATCCACAATCCAAACCAGCACCGATGTTTGCCATGTTGCCTGCTTCCTTATTATTTTTTCTCAAGATGTGGAGAAAGGAGATAGAGCTAAATTCCTTAGCCACATAGATGAAGAGATGCTGAAGTTTGGAGACAGGTTTCCTACGATTGTTGGCCAAAGATCTGGCTTCCCTAATTACCAGTATGGAGTCTCCGAAAGCCACTAGGTCCTTGACATCGTCATTCCTGGCAATTTCCATTCCTTTGATCAAAGCGAGCCATTTCGCCTCGTTATTAGTCCTCCTGCCAATTCCCCAGGCATAATATTTCCTTCTATTTCCATCAGAGTCAAGAAGGACTCCTCCCGCACCTGCCAACCTAGTACCTTGGTAACAAATATTGTTAAAGACAATAAAGTTGAAAATACCCCTATCAAAGAGACTTGTATTATATCTTTTTTTTTTAATTTTTTAGATATGATCATGGTATTGTTGTTTCTTGGATGCAAGATTTTAAGCTGGATTCTTGGTTGCTTAGGGATCATGCTTTACATGTTGTTTGATTTGGTTAGTTATATTCGAAAACTTGCATATAGGTTTAGGTATTCCCTCTATTATGATGAATTTGAACCTTTTTCCACCCAAATATTCCATAGGGTCGAACATGTTGGATATTGGTGCATTAGCCTTCTCTATTTTCATTTTGCACTAGTCCGATAGAAGAGTCTACCTAACATGGGACATTGTAGTCAGTTCCCTCTTACCATTTTGGTGCTCATGTTGAGTTTTTCTCATAGGCTCAGGAGCATTTTTATTTTTACCATTACTTTAAGAAGAAGCCTCATGCCTCTCTTTCTCTTCTATTTCTACCCATTCCCTATAAGGATCCCAATTTTTTTCATTATGTATCTGCCTTTGCTCACTGCTACTTGTGCACCTATGCCTAATGCTTAGCTACAACTTTCGTACTGCCATTGCATTCATTATGATTCTCATCACTTGCATCCGTTGCATTTGCATTATGGATTGTATCCTTGGAAGAAACATGCTAATGAGCATCCACCTCTTTGCCAGTACTTTTTTTGCATAGGTATGTTCCATGCGCTTGGAACATAGTTGCATGTCTTGTGACACTCATTTCTTCCATTGTAATATAGCATTATTTTATTCTTTTTTGGGTTTTCTACCATGAAAAATCCAAACAAAAAAAATTGTAAAAAGAGAAAGGGGGGGAGGGGAGATATTAGATCATTGTTAGTGTTAATGCCAGCAAGTCAAGTCACTTCACCCTTGAACAAACCACCAATTTTGAGTCTTGTCAACAAGTTGAGTTCTTAGTATTGCCTTAGGAAACCAAACCATGATCTTTGAGTCTATACTCCTCTAATTGGTTATTGTTCCAATCACTATGGAGAATTTGTTAATTCTTTTTGCATTGCAAATTTATATCATTGTTCCCTTTGAGTCTAATGTTGCCCAAGTCAACATTGTGTCATGCTAATGTTCAAGGGTTGTCTTTAGCTTGTGTCGACCATTCTAGTTTAGTCCCCCTGACCATACAAGTTGGCCTTCCCTGCTGTCAAGTTACTTTCAATTTGTATCATCATATCTAATGTTCATACTTGTGCTATTGTGGAAGGTTCCCATTGACTTCTCAATGGCGGGTCATTTTTCATCGATGACAACACATTGCTATGAGATGTTGACCTAGATTCGTTGGCACCTTAGACCTGATTTCATCATTGGTAGGTTGCCTTGCACTCGAAATATGACATCTCATCATTGGTTGTTGACTGAGCAGTTTCCCAGATGTTCGACAACAAGGCCTTTATACACATTTTGGGATTTGTGTTGTACCTTTGATTCCATTTTCATCATTAGTGGAAGTCCTTGCTTTTGTTAATGGTTTCATTATATGTTGTTGGTTAAGGGTCTATTTTGTGTGTTATTTACATATGGTGCATGTGAGAGACATTCTCGGTAATATGTCACTACAAAACTTTGTCCAAGACCTCTCCAAAACAAATCAGTTCCTGATACTTCCTCATGTTGGTTGATGGGGAAGGCCTTAATTCTCCCTTCCAATGGGTCTCTTCCAATCAACTTGATCTCATATTACTATGGGCACAAGATTTACAGACCTTTTAGTACCTTGGGGCTTACATTCATAAGTGGAAATTTCTCTCGCTATTGACATTGGGAATGCATTAATGTCCCCTGATTGATAGATTCTACAAGTGTTCGACTTCAACACATCTATTCACACTTGCTATAATGTGTTAAGTACCTTGGCGCCCATTATCTTCATCAATGGGTTGTCTCGTGTTTGTTAATGATATACATCAATGATCGGTAATCAAACGGTATCCCCCATGTTCGACGTTAGCTCATTTATTCACATAGTAAGGGAACATACATATTGATAGTTTGGACATGGTAAGGACACCTTTTGATTACCGATCGTTGATGTATATAGTTAACATGAGACACCGTGGTAAGGACATATATATCTTGATGGTATGGATGGAAGACCTTGGGATACAATAACACTACCTCATTTTCTATTGCTCGAGTTGAGCAAGATTGTACCATATATTATATAACATTAGTACCATATTGAGAACCAATTTGTACTCACTTCTGTTCCACTTGTTCTCTTGATATATACTGAGACATAGATCCACTTTGTATTTTCTCATGGCTATGATATATTTTGGTATGGATACAGTGTGTATCTTTATCGTGGCCATGATTGAACATATTATATATTCCATGGATCCATAACGTACTTGATTTGGAAACCATTCTTGCTTACACACCTGAGCTTGAGTATTCCTGCCTCATAGAAGAAATATTATCTGACACATTGCCTTGTTTTGTAGGTACTTTATGGGACCACTGTCCAGGGACCTTCACCTGAGAGCACTCCATTGCTTTTCCCCAAGTATTATATTGTATTTCAACCATCAACTCCCCTTCCGACCTCACACATTAGGGAGAATATATTATAGCGCTAATTAGCACCCCAATGACCCTTATGGCACCCTAATGGCCCTAATAGCATCCATGTGACCCTAATGACATTGAAGCCTCTCAAATAGAATCCAATTGTCCCTAATTTCACTGGAAGGGCCTCTAATAGTTGTTGTTGACCTTGAATGTCACATCAAGTTTATCCAAGTTGATGGTCATTACCTCATAGAAGGGTTTTAGGTCATTCCAACTCATTTTCTTCTAAAAAAATCCTAGTTTTGACCCTTGCGCATCTCTCCCTCTAGTAAGGTGCTCAGACACACTCTTTTCCCTCATGTAGGGTGCATGGGCCTTGTAAATTGCACAAAAAAATAAAAAAAATTGTAAAATTCCTAAATCCAACAATTTGAAGGGCATTTCCTAGGTGGTAACCAATCAAAACAACCTCTTGACCATCGTAAATATGTCAAACACTCAATAAAAAGGAACCTATGAGAAGGAGGAGGGGGGATATTGAAAGGAGAAATAACACCCAGGTTATGATACTGGAAGAACTTCTTCTTATCCCTAAGTTTTCACATTTGATTCCCCCTCAGAGATCCTTATCCCTGAGTGATCTTACCTTTTGCATGTTGAGGTTACTCTATGACCTATTCCTTATATGTGTGATAAGGTTGAAATTTTGGGAGTAGTACAAATGAGTGGCTCAAGGTTGCTAAGGAATCCAGACTTCGGTTCTGGGAGTGCTGGCATCACAATCATGTATACTTATGAGTTGTTTTCATCATTTTTGAGTAAATATGTATTATCTCCCCCCTCCTAAATTCAATTGTCTTTATAGTTGTCTCTCTATGTGCAAGTATAAAGGAAAGCCATGTGGAAATGTTGGAGCAGAAGAAGAAATGAAGAAAATAATCATACTATAGGTTCCTTCATCTACTCTACTTTTTTCTTTTTGTTTACCTTCCTAGATCTTTGTGCATTAGATTGAGTCTAGACCAATACCTTAGGGGAATTGTAATATTTATCCTTCCATCATTCTATTGGAAATCAAGCCATAGTTGTTAGGTCTAATTCCTTACAACATAGGACAAATAATTGCAATAATATATATTGAACTTGTCAAATTCACCTTAAATTTTCAACCCATCGATTGTGCAAACTTATGAGGTGTTGTGCACTATATATGCAAATAACATAAGTTTAATCTAAAGTACAAATTCTAGTAAATTGTGACAAGGAAAATGATCAACTTTGATAGCTCATTATGATTTACTTCTCATGTGCTCAGGTCCATGAATTTCACTCCTATCTATTCTAATAATATGTTAAAATCCAAATGAAGCTATGGTGTCATTGACTATTAGATGTGAAATTAACCAAATGAGAAGGTTTCCTTGAATCAATGATCACTGTGTTGTTGCTATATTAGTCAATCCTTACATCACATGTTATCATGCACTAGATGCATAGGGATCACATCAAAGTACTAAACATTGCAATTTGAAAACTTTCAAAGAAATACATGAAATGAAAGTGTCACTCAAAGAAATACATGAAATGAAAGTACCATTGGAAATGAAATAACATAAACTAATACTATGTTCTATATAAGTCTGTCTACTCTAAAACATAAATTTAATGAAATGAAATGAGTGTTCCTATGTCCTTTCCTTGGGTGGGCCCTACTCAAGGAAATTCCTAGAACCCTTAGAGACATTTAGAGACTCAAAAATTTAGTAAACTCTGCTTTCTTTTATTTAGAAATGTCATGGAAACAAGAGGACATAACTCAACCTCTCTAATACGATTTGAACTAGCTCTCAATACAGTAGCAAGGAAATGAAATAATAAAATTTTACTATCCTACTCTATCAACTAGGCTTATATTTATGTTTGAAAAGATCCCTAACTAGCCCACCTAATCAAGTTCCTTATTGGTCAGAGTTGTCCCTTGATTGCCTATTTTTATGCATGTTGTTTCAAGGGAATTGTTTCCCTCATTTGCCAATTTGAATCCCAGGGTCATGAAGGAGATTGAATTGTCTAGGCATTTTATTGTTTCCATTAAGTGATGATAGTCTTGAAATTAATGAGGGACAAAATCCCTTAGATTTCCTACTCATTCAATTAATTGGCCTAGGATAAATAGTGAAGAGGACCAAATGTCATGAGATTTGAATTCGTTCATCAAGGTTGCACTAATTTCTTTCTTGTAAACCAAATTAGCTCACGATTGAAAATGGCATAATTAACATAAAACACTTAATACCAAGCATATAGTACATCCTTCTTGAGATTAAGTAAAGTATATTCGATTAAATAAGCACGAGTTAAAATATCTAAGATAGTCATCAAAAGTAATAGTGTTTTTAGGAAGGTATTTAGTCTAGGAGGAAAAATGTATCAAAATTGAAGCACAATATGGGCTATAAAATGGCAATTGGAGGTGCCATCAAGTATACAAAATTTATAGAAATGGAAGGGGGCCTCATGTCTCGATAAAGCTAGGTACTAACATTGAACTAGACATGTCTCAAAGTTAGCATTTCCTCTTAGAAAAGATTCTTGAACGAATTACAAAATACTAATGAAAAATTCAAGTATGAGGACATAAAGAACTTGTTGGTATTTTGAAATTTGGCCAACCAATGGGCCACCTAATTTGAAATAATCCTCCCCAATAAAAAAATGCATCATTGTGCAATGCATAATAGATGACATACAAAACATACCCGGGTACTTGTGCTATGTTTTATTGATTAATAATCTAAGCAAACAACCAAGTTGGCTCTTGATAAGGCATGATCATTTCAATGACCTCTGTTTGGTGTGCCTTGGATTTGTTCTCTTTTGGTTGTAGAATCCATTTGTTTAAAAGGATGCTTCCACCGCCATGTGCATCTAAGAAAGAATCAACTTCAGAGACTTTGAAAAGCTTTATATGTTATGATAGGTAGAGCATTCTTTTGATTGTGGACGAGTTAGATGAACACACATATTTCCTTCCTCCTTTAACTTAACAAGTTTATGGTTGGAGTCAATATGATTAGAACACCAGTGTACATCCTCTTTAGAACTTCAACCATGCATCCAACCTTTGTTAACCTTGAAGTCCACAATTTATTTTTCCTTTGTTCTTCTTCTTGCAATCTTGAGTACCATTTATAAGGAGCAACCCAATGGAAGTCTTTGTTGTTATAAGACAGAGAGTTGAACATATATCCACAAAAAGGTTTTGAAATTCTTTCTATGTGAAATTCTTCTTAATCATAATACCACATGTTCTCCAAATATTAACAAAAGACATTCATGACTAACCATTTATTGCCTTTTGAAAATACCACATCATCATATCTCATGGTACATGATTATATCCTACATCAATGGCATTGCCATAATTTAGCCACCATCACATTGCACTTTAAATGAATAATTCCATATGTTGATGTAGTGTGGCACCACTTGCAATTGGAGTAAATTCTCGGGGAATAGTGAAGATGGGATGCTTCTGCATCCGCATGCTAAAAGTCATGTGGAATGTGAAATGCGTAATAAGTAGAAGTGGAGGACTGCAATAGAGCTCTAAATCCGCATGGAAAAGCGATGTAATAATGTATAGACACATAATCTAGAGGTGTGAACATGGTTCAAGGGTTTGACACCCACATGGTAAAGCAATGTAGGATGGGGATTGTAGGAGCAAAGGCATGGTATGAAGTCTTCCAAATTGACATAGAATTATGGTATAGAATGTGGAATGTAGAAGCAAGATGATGGGATGAGAAGCAAAGGGATCAAATGGATTTTCATCTACATGTTAAAACCAATGTGGAATGTGAATACCCTCTTCATTTGTGCTCTTGGAAAGATTGTTCCACATGGTGCATTGGCACCCACTTTCAATGTTTACTTATAAAATTTTCAAAGAGATTCTCCCAAAGTGTTTCAAACCACCAAGGCATCTCAAATGACTTAACAAAGGAGAAATACTATATACGAGGAAAGGGAAAAGTGCTTGTGAGGAAAAACTCATCAACATTGCTTTGGCTAGAGAATTGTCCCTTGGTTGTCCTAGAGCAAGTTGGAGGTCCTGCATGTAAGTTTTAAACCCGTGAAGAGAAGCAATGCATATAGATTCTTAATCAAAATAAAGATTAAACAATGGAACACAAACATTACACAGAGTTTCACTCTAGAAACCCTTAAAGGGAAAAAATGGCAAAACTTAGATCCGCATCTCTATCTTTCTCATAATGTTTATTAACCATTCACAATACAATATTTAGGTGTTATGTAGCATTCAAAACCCTAATACGTTAACCCAGATTAGATATAGACCCAAATCTCCACATTCGACAATCCCCACACCCACATGCAAAAAATATAACACATACCCAACACTTCACCTCCAGTGGATGCCTTTATGATGTTCTCCAAGAAGTGAGCATATTGATATACAATGTCATCTTAGTGATTGTCTTAATACTGACATGATATTCTAAAATAGAACTATAAGAAATACTAATTTAAATACCAACTTTATGAACACACACACACACACACACACACACACACACACACACACAAACACACACACACACACACACACACATATATATATATATATTGCCACATTCCCATCCTTAAGCCCATATGTGAGAATGAGATTGTTGGTACCTTGCCAACCCTAATCAACAATTATCTCATGAAGAGCCCCATTAGCAATTAGCTCATGAAGATCAAACGTGTCACAAGTGGGATTTGAAACTAGGAAGGGAGGATACAACCTTTCCTGTCTACCACTTGAGATAGATCCAATTGACATCAACATATATAAAGATGTGCACTCGCGGAAGAGGAAGTTCATCTAGGTCTTGAAGATGGATTTGAAGATGTTTTATGGGTTCTAAGACATTCTTGATGACACTCTCTTGAAGGTTTTTCTTAGGGTTTCTAAGGTTCTCTAAGGAAGAGAAGGCACACCTTGTGAAGAGGAAGGGATGTTTTCTTGCAGGTTCTTCTTTTGATGAAGGTGATTATGGCAGATTTTGGAGCTAACTTGAAAGTGTTCTTATGAGCCATATTTGAATTAGTTTATGAAGTAGGGGTTATAAGGCCTAATTGAATATTGCATAGAAGTTGAAGTTACACAGGAAGAATGTAGGTATTGTGATGAATGCCCAATAGTAAGAATTGTCTTGCACAAAGCAGATTGTGACAAAACATATTGTGACATTAGTGAAGATTGTCTTGCACAAAGCAGAGTAGAGTGTGACAGTGGTGAATATTATCTTGCACATAGTAGAGTAGAGTGTGACAATAGTGAAGATTGTCTTGCACATAACAGAGTGAGACAAAGAAGAGTGTGATAGTAGTCTTGTGTAGAGCAGAGTGTGACAAGAGTAGAGTGTGATAGTCTTGCGCAAAGTAGAGCATGACAGAGCAGAGTAATACAATGCATGAAGGTAAATGAATGAACATGAGTTAGAGTTGCTTTGCGCAATACATAAATGTAAATTGATGCACACAAATTAGAGTTGATTTGCGAAGGGTAGCACATGACAGGAAAGTTGATGCATTCAGTGTATTAATACAAAAGAAAAGCTTGAAATAAGCAACAACACTGTATTGAATCCAATGACAAATACATAGGAAGTGTTACAACATAGAAGTTGAATACTGTGCATAAGTAGCGCATAAGTTGAAGGCAACACAAAAGTTGAAAGCAATGCATAAGTTGAAGTTACATAGAAGTTGAAGTTGCGCTAAAGTTGAAGTATCATAGAAACTGAAGATTGCCTTGAAACGAAAGTTGCAAAAGCTGAAGCTGATTATGAAGAGATTATGTTAGCATTCTTTTACCTGATTCTTCAGTAGGTTGGTGCCTACATATTACCGAGTTGGTGCTCATTTGAGGAAATTGGTGTCTCTAGTAGGTTGGTGCCTACATATTACTGAGTTGGTGCTCAGTTGAGGAGATTGGTGTCTCTGGTAGGTTGGTGCCTACATACTATTGAGTTGGTGCTCTATCAAGGGGATTTGTGTCGCCAACAAGTTGGTGCTTGTAAACATTGTAATGGTAGGATGGTGCCTACTCAAAATTCATAAAGATGATGATCATTGTGGTTTTCTCTTGATTGGGTTTCCACGTTACATCTCATGTTCTATGGTTTGAGTCTACTTATGTTTATTATTATGAATTGTTTGATGAATGGTTAAAAAAGGAAAAAGTATGTTATACTGATTTACCCTCCCTCTTAGTATAACCATAAATCCAACAATTGGTATCAGAGCAGGTTCCTTCAAAATAAATTAACCACTGGAAGGAAGAAATCGAGCATAGTTTCAGCACAGACAGATCCCCTTTATTCAATGGAACAAGCTATCTATTCTAGAGCATAAAAATGAAGACATATTTGATGGCCCTTGGATTTAATATCTGGGAATTAGTCACAACAAGAGCTACATATGAGTCACAATAAAACAATAAAAAAACAATGAATGCCATCTTGAGCATCTTACCAGATTTTGTAATTGACAAGGTAAAGAAGTGTACATCATCCAAACAAATTTGGGTCAAGCTACAAAATATTTATGAAAATAAATCCGATGATTGTTCCAGCTGTGCATCTGAGATAAAGAAGCACAATTTGTGTTAATGACAAAGGAAGGACCTGGAAAATACAAAGGTAAGATATCTTCCAAATGCTTTAATTGTGGTGAAATAGAACATTTTGCTACTAAATGTCCATATGCAAGGAAATACATTGATATTGAAGAAGAATCTCTCTCCATGGAAACAAAGTTGGTTGATGACGAATATGAAGACAATCAAATGTTAGATACATAAAATGAAGAACATTCTGAAACATATGAGGACGCTGATATTGAAGAGGAACCGATTTGTGATCTTGATGAAATCACAAAGATAAAAAAAGAGAACCAGTCACTAAGGGAACAACTGAAAAAGTATCAAGAAGAAGATCATAATTCAAAAGAAAAAGAAGACAAGTTTGAGAAACTTGAAGTAGAAATTACCTCTCTAAGAAAGGAATTAGAAGAGAAAGCTACCCATCTTAGCACAAACTTGAAGCTTGAAAAGAATATTATAATTCAAGTGGAAGAGGCAAGAAAAGTTGCAAAATTTTTGACAAGGCAACTAAAAGAGAAGTAAGAAATTTGTCAAGAACAATAACTTGAGTTTGTTTCTTTAAGAAAGGATTTGGAAAAGATAGTCACCACAAACTTGAATCTTGAAAAGAGTTCAACAATTCTAGATGAAATTCTAATTTTTCAAAGATCATGACTTGATAAGATTGGTTTTGGGTATGACAACAATCAGAAGAGCATTAAAGAAGCGGAAGTTCCAAGCTACCAGAGAAGAGAAGTGAAGAGAAACCTAGAAGCTATGTAGATGTTCTTAGAAGCTCCAATAAAAGAAAATACAACTATCAACACGAGTCAGACATGCATAAAATCAGAGGAGTTGCACCACCAAGAAGATATTATACATCGAGGTATCAAAATGTCATTCATGGTTTTAGTTATAGTTGTAATAATTTTGGACATAAAGTTGTAGATTGCAGAGCTTATGCAAGAAATTGTCAAGTGAAAAATAGAGGTGTTTACATGCCTCCCTACAAGGTTGAATGTTACAAATGTCATAACAATGGACACATAGCAAGGACTGTAGAAGTAGCATAACAAGATTTTATAGACATGGAATTAAAAAGGCATGGAAAAGGAAACCGAGACAAGAAGAACATACAACTATGCTAGCATAGATTGCACAAAACAATGAACACAAATTGAGTATTAATGATGGATTCTCAAGGAGAAATTAAAACACATAAAATTATAGCATCATATGCTATAATTGCAACAATTATGGACATATAACAAGACTTTGTAGAAGCAATTTCAGAAGAAATGAGAAAGAGAATAACCATGTCAAACATAACGAGAAATGCACAAAAGTATGGAGGAGGAAATCATCAGAGCAAAAGTAGGAAGATCGTGGACCAACAATATATGATGATAGTGGATGTTCAAGACACATGACATGGAACTAGACCAAGTATTTCATTTTGAAGAAGGACAACAAAGAGAGTGTAATGTTCGAAAAAAAGAGCTCTATGACAAATGATGATGAAACATAAAATGTCATGTATGTTAAGGATTTGAAAGATAATCTTATCAGTCTTAACAATTGACTCTCAAATTTGCAAAATGAAGAAGACCTCATAGCAAAGGAGGTGGATTTTGGGGAAAAAGGAACAAAAAAGTCAAAAATCCAGTCAGTCTTACAAGCCAATTTAGTTAGATAGTTCACAAGCAATGCATACTCTAGAGTTGAAAGAGGGAACGTTGGTGAAGGGTTATCAACAGAAAGAGAACTTGAGAATTTGGTGTATCCAGTTAACAACTTAGGTAATTATATACAAGACTCTAAAGAAGTTAGTTGAAGATGATGTCAACAAACTTATATAGTTCTTACTAGAAAGGTGTCATCTCAATCAGAGATGGAAGAGCTTTTATAAAATCAATAGAACCCGAGAATCGAATCAATTTGTTGAGCATGACAATAAATTAGACTCATCAAGATGCAATTGTTGCTCAACATCCGATCAAGAATATGCAAAGTGTTAGTGATTTTCTTGCAACTGGTATAGAAGAATCACATAATAATATGTTTACTCTAGAGGAAAGTGAGAAGCATAAAATAATATTGCAGTTCGTGATACAACATTTTCTTCAAGAATAAAAAGATTAGTTCAAGAGGATTTCCAAGTGAAGAAGAAGAGCTCCAAGAAGCAATAAGGAAGAGTTTAAAAGATCTTCATGCACATAGAGACAGAACATGATGAAGTCATTGGCTGCTAAGGTTTTTGAATTCACTGCATGATGGAAGAAAAGTGCAACAATGCTTTGGAAGTGTTTGTTCTAAGTAGCGAAAATGATAGACTTCAAGAATTAACCAAGCAAGATAACTCCGAGACATGACTATATAAAGCAACTGCAGATCATTTCCCTGTAATTGTCCAAAGCTAACAATTGTTCCATCCATGTAGTTTAAAAGATCGATGCTTCCAAAGTAAAGGAAGAAGAGATAAATGTTAAAACGATATGAAGCTGAAATAATGAAATTATGACAAGCCTGGATCAAAATATGAAAACATTGACATGGCTTAAGATCCCATGGTTGTTGATGAGAGTACTTCTGTGAGAGATGATTTGAATGTCTACAAGGTTGATTTCTCTGAGGCAGTTGAAGAGCAGGAGTTCAAGATTGAGTTTCCAGTGGCAATAGATGATAGCACTTGCAATAGACCATATATTTCTAAAGTCCATGAAAGAAGCTTCAACGTGGACGATTTACCCAAATGGATTAGTTGTTGTTGATATTAATCTAGCAAATATATTTATAGGAAGATCAAGGTAAGCAACATGTGGTTGTTTTACGAATCTAATTCAGATGAAGAAATCCTAGAAATGCCTGTGATCGTGAAGGTACTCTGCCAAAAAATTCAAGCAAAGATCCCTCCACAAGTAGCCATCAATACAAGAATTGAGGGCTATTGGTTCATAATAGAGAGAAGATGGCAATGAGAGTAACAATAAAACAAATTGTAGAATGCATAAAAGGATAAAAATGAGGGAGCATGAAGATAGGGGGAGTTACAAGAAAATTGCAGATACAAGAAAATATATAACAAAGAAAATAAAGCACAGTCTAAGAGGGAGCAGTCCTAAGGAGAAGCATAATTCTAGGGGGAGAACCCCTTGAAAATGATGAGGTGCTGCAGGTAGAGGGAGAATTTTCAACAGGAAAAAAAGTGCAAACACAAGGATAAGCATAAGCTCCGGGGGAGAAACCCTTTTCCATTGATGTTAAAGGGGGAGAAATTGCACAGGGGGATAAGTTACATTTAATGAAACTACTCAAAGATAGAATTGTGTAGAAAAAAAATTGCACATAAATAGAATTGCACAGAATCAAAACCACAGAGAGACATAATTGTGTAGAAGCATAATTGCGCAAAGACAAAATTGTAGACAAGGGGACTATCTATAGGTTTGTTTCATAATTGTCTAAAGGTTGCCATCAATGAAAAAGGGGGAGATTGTTGGAAATATTGTTTTCATTGATGTCAAAGGAAAGGAAATATTGTTTTCATAATGTCAAAGACATTGGGAGACTACAGATAGAGATTGCAAGATGAAGATTGTTGGAAATATTGTTTTTGGATGCCCAATTTGGATACCCTAAGTTTGAAGGCATTTTTACTCTAGAAACCTAGCTCAAATGGGAGTATAGTCTCTATGGTTAGAAATATTACTCAAAGACCTTTCCAATGGTATATGGAACCCCCTCTAACTCCATAGGAATGAGGATATATGAAAGAATTTGTAAAGACAACTCAACCATAATGTTAGGTTGGCCCTGCCAGGATATTGAACAACGTTACATCATCCCAAAAAGTGATTTAGGAAGAGTATAAATAGAAGGAGGCACCCTAATTTGTTCATATATTTATCCACTCATGGATCTCTGAAAAATGTACGCACTTGTGGAAGAGGAAGGTCATCTAGGGCTTGAAGATGGATTCGAATCTATGTTTTCTGGGTTTTGAAGATATTCTTGATGGCACTCTCTTGAAGGTTTTTCTCGGGGTTTCTAAGGTTCTATAAGGAATAGAAGGCACACATTGTGAAGAGGAAGGGATGTTTTCTTGCAAGTTTTTCTTTTGTTGAAGGTGATTATGGAATATTTTGGAGCTAACTTGAAAGTGGTCTTATGAGTCATATTTGAAGTAGTTTATGAAGCAAGTTATAAGGCACAGCTGAAAAATGTGTAGAAGCTGAAATTACATAGGAAGAATGTAGGTACTGTGATGAATGCACAATAGTAAGGATGGTCTTGAGCAAAGCAGAGTGCGACAGAACAACGTGTGATAGTAGTGAAGATTGTCTTGCACAGAGTAGAGTAGAGTGTGACAATAGTGAATATTGAATCACGCAAAGCAGAGTAGAATGTGACAGTAGTGAATATTGTCTTGTGTAGAGCAGAATGAGATAGAGAAGAGTGTGAAAATAGTCTTGCACTAGTAGAGTGTGATAGTAGTCTTGTGCAAAGCAGAGCGTGATAGAGTAGAGTAATACAACGCAGGAAGGTAAATGAGTGAACATGAGTTAGAGTTGCTTTGTGTAGTAAAAAAATGTAAATGATGCACAAGAATTAGAGTTGATTTGTGAAGGGAAGCACACAATAGGTAGGTTGATGCATTCAGTGTATTAGTACACAAGAAAGGCTTGAAGTAAGCAACAACATAGTATTGAATCCAGTTACAGATACACATGACGTGTTATAGTGCAGAAGTTGAAGACTGTGCATAAGGAGCACATAAGTTGAAAGTAGCGCATGAGTTGAAGTTACACAGAAGCTGCAGCTATGCTAAAGTTGAAGTAGCATAGAAAATGAAGACTACGCTGAAACAAAACTTGCAAAAGTTCAAGCTAATTATGAAGAGATTATGCCAGCATTCTTGTACCTGATTCTTTAGTAGGTTGGTGCCTACATATTATTGAGTTGGTGCTTAGTTTAGGAGATTGGTGTCTCTAGTAGGTTGGTGCCTACATATTACTGAGTTGGTGCTTAGTTGTGGAGATTGGTGTCTCTAGTAGGTTGGTGCATACATACTATTGGGTTGGTTCTCTATCAAGGGGAGTGGTGTCTCCAATAAGTTGGTTCTTGTAAACATTGTAATAGTAGGATGGTGCCTACTCAAAATTGATAAAGATAAAGCTCATTATGGTTTTCTCCTGATTGGTTTCCACGTTACATCTTGTGTTCTATGGTTTGAGTCTAATTATATTTATTATTATGAATTGTTTGATGAATGGTTAAAAAAGGAAAAAGTACGTTATACTGATTCACCCCCCTTCTCAGTATAACTATAAATCCAACAATAAAAAATGTTGAATGGTCTCTTCATTTTCTTTTCATAAAGAACATTTATTTGGGATATGGCAGTTCCCTTTCTAACCCATATCCCATGTTAAAACCTTATTGTTTAGGGCTATCCACATAAAAAATCAAGATTTTAGAAAATATTTCACATCTATTATTTGTTGAAGATGTTCTTTTATTCTCAAATGGTCCTGAAGCGGAGGGGAGGGATTTCTAGAATATTTTTCAATTGTATTTGTAGGGCCTTTGGTATGGAGGTAAATGTCCATAGGTTTGTTGTAATTCGATGAATTGAGAGAGGAGGTAGTATTGAGGCTTAGGAATCCTTTCTCTTTGAGTCCCTTTATTTTTTGTGAGTGTTCAAATACTTGGGATTTATCCATAATCTCATTTGATATCTAAAAAAGGACTTGGAGTGGTTGATAGGAAAGAATAATAAAAGAAGGATTCATTTCTAGTGTAATTGTTGGCTCTCTAGAGGTGGTAGACTAATACTCGTCAAGTAAGTCCTCAAAGCAATCACTATTTATTAGCTTCTGCTTGCATATATTTGGAAAGGTGTTTTAGAAATGATAAGGAGGATCTATTTCAATTTCCTTTGGAGAGGTAAAGAGGAAAATAGAGGTATTCACTGGACTACTTGGAAATTGATAACAAAGTCTAAAATTGAGGGTGTTTTGTGGCTCAAGAATATTCATACTTTTTGTATATATTTAGCTACAAGGAAATCGTGGAACCTTATTTCATATGATAGTTTGTGGAGGAGGATCGTCCTTCATAAATACGTATCTCCAAATACTTGATGGATTGGATAAGGTGTCCAAGAAAACTTATTAAGGAAGTATCAATTCATTGGAAATCTTTGTTCTAGTCTTTCCTAGAGTTGGGAATCACCCATCATGGAGGTGGGATTTGGTAGGAATATTAGAATTTGTAGATATGCTATCGTGGGGTGTGGTAGAGTATCTTTATTCCTCCTGATTTAGTACAACATTTATAAGGCCAAAGATTCTACTCCTTAAAATCAAGTTGTTGACCAAGACAATACTAATTTATGGCACCAAGGATGGAAGACTGCTTAGCTCATTGGGATAGAAGGTGAATGGAGGGATGCATGGTCACAATCTGTAGTTGAAATGTAGAGATGACACATAAGGCTTTAGGATGAGCTTGATTCTTTGATGTGGATAAAGAACAAGAATACATGGTTATATATACGCTGCAAAGCTAGGGTACATGGTGCTAACTTACGAGGGAGCTCATGATGAAAATATAGAAAGAAGTTGGTGGTGGTGTCATATCTAGAAGAGAAAGGCCTCATTGAAATATGATATCCACATGTGGCTAGAAATAAAAAAATGAGTATTAACTCGAGACTTGTTGCAATAGAGAAATTTTCAAGGTCCCATTGTTAGTTATTTTTTCTTGTTAGCTCAAGAGTCAATCTATTATATGGTAATAAACTACAAATATTCCAAACACATTTGTTTCAATATAGAATAAAATATTGGTTTCCATGATATATGGTTTGGTAAATGCATTGAGGACTACCTAAAGCCTTGGTTTCAAACAAAGTAACTGAAGGGATTCCAAGCTCTTCCATGCATTATTTTGTGGCGTCTATGGATTGCTCATAACCCTACACTCTTTGAAAATAATCAATTGTCTTCTTTTCATATCTTCACGTAAATTTGAGATATCTTCCAACAATAGAAAGAAAATCCTAAGGTAAATATTCCAAGGCAATTAGGATATTTTTGGATTGATAAAACATTTGTGTGGGATTTTTTAATGGAGCTTTCCATGTGGAATAGATTTAGTGTGGGTGGATACTCTATCTTATTGAGGGTCATTTCTTTAAGTTTAAATCTATTTTTGGATTGGGGACAAACAATCTAGTTAAGTTAATGGCATTGAAATCCCTCATGAAATTTGTAGTCTCCAAGGAGGTGAGGAAACTACATGTATTTAGGGACTATTAGTTTGTGATTAAATGGTTGGACTGTATTCCTCTATATGAGAAGGAATTATAAGGTTTATTTTGAGTCATGATCTGTCTATAAGATGCTTATTTTGAGTTTGTCTTTAAGAAGTGTTGGAGAGGTGAACAATAAGGTATTTTTTGGTTTGTTCCTTTCGAGTTTGAAGCATGTTAGGTATTTTTGGGTTGCAAGTGGAGGTCATACCTCTTTGTTTCCTTTTGGAAGTTCCTTGGGCATGTGAAGAAAGTGTTTTTAATTCTAAGACATAAAACATGTGATTTTTTAATGTGGAATAAAAAAATTAGTTTTCAATAGGCTTTTAAACTTCAAGACATATTTCCACCGCCATTCAGATTTTTCCAGACCATGTTCTATAAGTTTATTTATATATAAATTCAATAAGAAAAATCAACCTTTTGTAACATGTTTGTTTATTTTAATCCATAATTTACTTTCATAACACAAGATTTTATTATTCACTATTTTAAATCATTACATCGATAGGTGTTAGAATAACACCTATCAGTGTTATTCTTCTCACTTTTGGGGATGGGGGTCAATCTCCAGAATCCCAAAAACTGTGGAAGATTCATGGTAGTCGTCATTGATTAAGGATCATGATTAATAGTTAAGAATGTGGATTAATTGTTGATTAATGATTAACTATTCATGCATGGTGGTTAGGGAATTAAGGATTAACGATTCATGCAGTGACAATGCTTAACTTGCAACCACTAATGAATGATTTGTTTTTCTAGGTCAGAAAAATAAGGAAATCGATTGCAAAGAATTTTGGAAATTCATCGAATTCCACAGGTATGATGGAGAGAAATGTTGATTATGACAATAACAGTCCCTATTGCGGCTACCTTGACAAAGATGGCCACACATAGAGTACCTGTGGTGGGTTGTGTGGTTTCAAAAGTACTAAAAATAGTCTTCTATATATCTTTAACAACTACTCTATGTTAATAAAAAAAATGTATTTCAAGAAACTTCAAATAAGTTGATAAGAAGTTTCAATTTATCAATTGAAGAATTACAATGTTCGTGTGTATAATATTTGTTGTCTGCAGGGACCTAAGTAGCCATTTATTCGAGCTATCCGATGTCCCAACCTGGTTATCTGTTTTAGAATCATTAACCATTGTGTAAGTCCAAGTTATTTGATGTTTAACAAGTAATTCAAATGTTAGGATATAAAGATATGTCCAGTTATCGTTTTTATGGTCAATACAAAGTTTAAAAATATTGCAATGACGTTGAAAATCAGACTTGAACAGTTAGTAATCCTCATTTTTGAATGGCATAGGAGACTCAAATAATTTTATAAATGGATTTTTGCAAATAGAATCCATTGTTAGGCAACAAATCCAATTAATAAACCTTTGATACAACACCATCACAAGCATTTCGCTAGGAATAAGCTATAACAATACGTCTTTGTTGTAAGGATTTTCATAGTAAACCTCTAAACTAATTAATTTAGACTTATTGTTCTCTATTGTGTGCTATTGGGGTCGAAAAGGGTTTTTTTCATTGAGGTTGAGATTGAATATTTTTATTATCACGAATAACACTAGGTGTTATTCTAGTCTCCACTTTTGGAGATGGAGGTCAATCTCCTTAATCCCAAAAATCGTGGAAGAGTCATGGTTTTCGTCATTGATTAAGGATCCTGATTAATAGTTAAGAATGTGGATTAATTGTTAATTTAATTGTTCACGTGTGAGGGTTAAGGAATTAAGGATTAATGGTTCATGCAACCATTCATGCAGCATCGGTGGTTAACTTGCAACCACTAATGAATGATTTTTTTTTCTTCGTCGAAAAAATAAGGAAATCGATCGCAAAGAATTATGGAAATTGATCAAATTCCAAAGGTATGATGGAGAGAAATGTTGATTTTGACAATAACAGTCCTTGTTGCGACCACCTTGACAAAGATGGCCACACATAGAGTACCTGTTGTGGGTGGCGTGGTTTCAAAAGTACCGAATAAAGTCTTCTATGTATCTTCCACGACTGCTCTCTGTTAATAAGAAATAGGTATTTCAAGAAACTTCAAATCAACTAATAAGAAGTATCAATTTTTCAATTGAAGAATTACAATGCTCATGTGTATACTATTTGTTGTTTGCAGGGACCTAAGTAACAATCTATTCGAGCTGTCCGATGTCTCAGCCTGGTTATCTGTTTAGAATCTTTGACCATTGTGTATGTCCAATTTATTTGATGTTTAGCAAGTAATTAAAATGTTGGGATCCCATATAAAAATATGACCAGTTATCACTTTTATGGTCAATACCAAGGTTAAAAATATTATAATGATGTTGAAAATCAGACTTGAAGAAATTATTAATCCTCGTTTTTCAATGGCGTAGGAGACTCTCAAATAATCCTATAAATGAATCTTTGCAAATAGAATCCGCTGTCAGGTAGTAGCTCCAATTGATAGACCTTCAATACAACATCACAAGCATTTCGCTGGGAATAAGCTACAACAATACGTCTTTGTTGTAAGGATTTTCATAATAACCCTCTAACCTAATTCATTTAGATTTATTGTTCTTTTTTGTGTGCTATTGGGGGTGACGAGCATTTTTTTTTCATTGAGGTTGAGATTGAAAAAAATTATTATCACGAAAGATCTATCAAGATCTGCAAGCTTGTCACTTAACTTGTAGATTTGACTACACATTAAGTGTTTATGCTAGTTAACTATAAATGAATGTAATTAATAGCTAGATGTTACTAAGATTAAATGAGACAATAAAAAGTGACCTATTTTCATTTTATGTTATAAGAACAATTTTAAAACAATTTTATTATTCATGATTCTTATTAATTTAATTATTACTGTTTTTTTTTTTGTTGGCAAGTGGTAGTACCCCCTGACTAGCAGGTTCGTCATTGGCTGAGAGACCACGAACCAGGGGCATCTAAGCCGTCAAAATCACCTGGGGATCGCACCCGGCCTCGACCGCACCAACCCTTAGCATGGTTGGATTTTAGTATCCGCGGGGTTTCGAACCAACGACCTTTCCGCTTAAGGTTTTCTTAACCATCACCCGCCACCGATTGTTCTACATCTCACGGATAAATTATTAATGTTTGTTATTACTACATGTTGAATAAAATTATTTTTATTATTCATGATTCTTATTAATTGAATTATTAGTGTTTGTTATTACTACATGTTGAATAAAATAATACATATTGGATAAAAGAAAAGTAAAACAAATTTCCATTATCTATTGAACACAATTAATAACTAATTGTTACTAAAATTAAGTAAAAAAAAGCCATTTTTAAAAAGTTTAATTATTCACGATGTGATTAATGTATGAGTTGAGTAAGACAAAAGTAAAAGAAAGTCCCATTCGCTACTCAATGTAATTAGTAACTAGTGATTAGTGAGGTGAAAAAAGCAAAATAAAACTTTATTATTAAAAAGTTTTAATCTTCATTTAATATAATTCTAATTTTAATTAGTTACTAGTTATTTTTAAAGTTAAGTGAGTAGTTTCACTTAATGTAATTAATAATTTCTTTTTATACAAATTAAGTAAATTAAAAGTAAATAAATTTGTATTCATTTATTATAATTGGTTACTAATAAATATTAAAAATTAAGGAAATAATAACTTAATATTAAGAGAAAATTTTATTATTAAGAAGTTGCAATTTCACATTACTTTTTATACTACATTTAAGTGAGTTACAAGTAAATAAAGTTGTAGGTTGGGTGGTTGGGAGGAAAGATTGTTACCCTCCCCACCTAGGTTCCATTGGAAAAAAATAAATTTATATTTATTTATCATAAATAATTACTAATTTTTGTATATAATACCTTAAAAATAACTTATAATAAATTTATATTCACTTATCATAATCAATTACTAATTGTTGCACACAATAACTTAAAAAATAGAGTTAATTGTTGCACATAATAACTTAAAAAATAGAGTTCATATTTTTTAAAAGTTTCATTTTAAATCAATGTAATTAATAACTATTTATGACTTAAGTTAAATGATAGGTAAAGATATATCTTCTATCCTAGGATTGCTATATTGATGACCAATTTGAGTACATATCTTGAGACACTTAGGAACATGATGTAAACATGATATTCATTATTTCATAAACCTTTAAAATAAGAATTAATATGTATATAGTTTAATGAATTTGCATTTTAAAAATCAAGGAATGAGAAAATATTTTTTTGGAAACATGGCAAGTACTTTAGAGTAATTAATTAATGGAAATAAATATCATTTATATTTAATCTACTAAGTTAACTACATATGGTAGAAAATAAAATTTAGTCATAAATACATAAAACAGGACTAGAAATAACAAGTATTCTATTATAATTCCAAAAATAATAACCCATGGAGTAAGAATAGAGATAACAAGTATTCCATCATAATTCCACGAACAAGAGCCACGAGGTGGCAATGTCCCTGACATTGCCACTTGGGCTAGTTAGTTTTTTTGCAAGTAGCTAAATATCAATTTGAAAGTAAAGATTGCAATAGTGTTACAAGTGTGTGATCATTTAGAATTGTGATAAAAATTATTTTTTCTAAAACAATAATAAATCAATAATTTGGTTGTATAGAAAAATAAAATGCATTGGTGTTACTCTAGAAAACAAGGAGAAAATTAATATTAATTGAGAGAAGTTATTAAATAAATGTATTAAATCGAGAATTAACATCCCTCATGATGTAAATCAAGAAATATACTTGATTTCCCCATCATCGTAAGTATGTATCATCATATATATAAAATGAAGCTCTTACAACTTATCCATCCAAAGCTTCTTTACAAATTGATGTTTCACTTCTCCAATGGGAAAGATGATGTTAAAGTTTCCTTGTCGTTGTGTCTATATGGATATCATGAAAAATATTTATACAATGTAGTACACCCTAGCAACTAAGGAATCCTCTATTTCCATATTTATCCACTATAACTTCTAATAAGTCTTTTCAATTAGTTACTTCCTTCTTGGATGTCACATTATTCAAATAATTCCACATGCCTCTTTTTGAAAATGAAGTGTCATTTTCATCATGATGAAATGAAAAGAATATTTAACATATTTCCTCACACTATTATTTTTGGGTCTAGTTGTTATTGATATTAGTATATATTTTTGTTTAAATGAGTGTTAAGATTGATTTTATAAGTGTATCATCCAATAAGATTGATATATAATGTGAGGACAACTTTTTTGGTGTAGAATTTATTAGGGGATGAAGTATTTTCAATAATATACATAATTTTCAATTAAAAAATATAACAATGTTAAAGCTCAATTTAGAAAAAACTTATGGTTACTTTTAACCAATATTAATAAGATAATTCATATATAAAAAATAAGTATAATTAAATCTTAAGAAGCCTTAGATAACTTTAGATAACTTTGTTTGTTAATTTGATTTTCAATAGAAAAAAAAGAAAAGACATACACAAAATTGAGAAATGTTTAATAAAGTCATTGTATTATATGCCATATATTTTGTATTTATAGTCAATATAATTATTTGTAATTATAAAAAAGCATACAACAATTAACTCAGAAACATATACCCTAAATAAATTTGTTCTTTAATTAGAAAATTGTTTGAGTAATCTTTTTCACTTTATAATGGATCAGATGTCTCTTGTGTATCTTTGAGTTAATAGTATTTCCTTATCAAATTCATTTTAAAAAACATTCTAAATAATCCATATAACAGTTGTTCATGGCATTTCAATAGAAACCTCCAATGAAGAACAAGTTTTTGAATTACTCTATATAAACAGTATAATTTTTTTTATTATGAAGTGTTTGGCCATTGCAAGGTTGTTGCAGTTGCACATTATGGAGATTGGAAAAATGACATTCACCTCGTTCGTATATATATATATATATATATATATATATATATATATATATATATATATATATATATATATATATATATATATATGAATTGACCTAAGTTTAAGATAAAAGAATGAATCATTTACTTAATGTAAATGAAATACATATCATTATACCCTCGGAAGTTATAAATTATTGTCTCTTATGTTATTAAAATCCACTTCTCTCTCGGAAGTTAATTTGTTGTTCTCTCTATAGGTGGTTTGCTATAGAAGGGTCATTGCCTGCATAATGCTATTATATTAAGATAGTAGAATTCGGTATTGGTACCAGATTTTATGATCATTACAACATTTTAGCTTTTAATGGAAAGGACCCTAAGCTTAACTTCTATATTCTTCTTTCTTCTTTGAAAAAGACTAGGTATGGCTTCAATGTCAGGGAAGAATGTAAAGCTGATGAGTAATTCAGTGGAGTGCGATTCGAGTTTTCTTATGGGAAGAATGTAAAGCTGATGAGTAATTCAGTGGAGTGCGATTCGAGTTTTATTATGGACAGTGTCAATGTTAAAAGTAGGATTTATTATGGAGTGTTAAAAGCTTAATATCGGGGGAAAAATTCAGTGAAAAATATATAAAAAAAGAAAATTCGAAATGTAGAAGTCTTTGGAATAGACTCCTCTTAAAAGATGGTGTTATGGACTTTAAAAACAAATTTTAAGTCCAACTTATTGTAGTTATTCTACCTTAAAAGATTATATATGCCATAGATGCACGTAACATACATAGTTTAATATTTAAATATTCCAAAAAAATTCTAACTCACATTAATTGTGAGATTGATTGTATATGTAACCGGGTGAAATTTTTTAAACATACCTGAATTAGTAGAAAATATTAGACAAAGCCATTAGCAGGTTAGCAAAAAGGGCCGTACACCCGTATGCATAAATGAGACAATTAAACAATTTCTTAAATACATGAAGTATCTAGAATGGGCATATAAAATGACTTCTTTGCTCACCTCGAAACAAGCAAACTGGGCTCAACAATTAAAAGCTTGAGAAATGCAGCTATAATTGGGCTTGCAAGAGAGGATCGTGGAAAGTTCAGAGAAGGTTAAATTAAAAGAGACGAAGGAAGAGACCCAATGAAGCTCGTACTCCTCTTTTCTTTTCACTCAGATGAAAACAAGTGTATCGATTAAGTAAATGTATTCTCATCCACACAAAATGCTTGAGAGTGGAACGGGAGGTATAAATAATAGATTCAAATAATATCAAACAATGAACAATTTACCAGTCAGACGACAAATAGAAATTGTGAGAACTAAAATCTTTAATCTAATAGCACACGGATTGAAAACTTAGCTTTAAAAGTTTGAAATTTTTTGTTCCTCCTAAAATATCAACTCCAGTAGGTTAAATATTGGCCAAAAATCAACTAATAGCCTTAATATTGGCCTATTTACTAACCAGATGAGCTCCCGGTCCTCAAATGTCCTCCTGACTGCACAGTGCATTAACCTTCTATGTTGTATACCACTCACTTAATGAATGAATGCATGTTGTCCACCTTTTCCCTTATCTATTGTGTGTGAACCGCCTTCTACCTTTGTTGTGTTTGTCCTGCCCTTGGCACCTTTAATTTCTACGAGGTCAACAGAATAAGCTACTGTATAGTCAACATAATAAGTTGTTATTGTTCTGGCTATACGATATCTATGGCTGGATCTGGGTCTTGTGAACTGGAACTTATGCTGGCTAAGGATATGGAACAGTAGAACGACATGCTGGCTAGTGAGATGGCTATGATACTAGCTGTGTTATTTCCTTTGTTGCTATGTCTCGATCTTGAAGTTCGTCTGGCTATGGAGAACGAAGATCTAGATCTGGCTCGGTCTCTATCTGGATCTAAACCTGGAACAACTACCTCTGGTAGATAATAGTAATTAGTAATGTAAACCATCGCTATAAATTCTAATGCAAAAGCCAGTAAATCAATACCACTAACCTGTACCCAAGAAAACAAATGCAATTTAAAAAAGAGAACCCTCTATGCAAAGCAGAAAGGTGACTAAGTTATTATATCATAATATAATTATTTTAATTGTTACCGAAAAAAATTGTTTTGAAAGGAAACATCAATTTTTTTTAATAACCAACAAATACTCACAAACATGCAATTAGCCTAAATGCTTGATAAAATACATTATTAAATTGGACATATTGTGCTTCTGAAATATTTAGTTCAATAAAAAAATAGAAACCAAAATTCAAGATGCTGATTATGATCTCCCAAATCTAAAATAATGACATATTTGATGCATTTCAACTTTCAAGATGAATATTCTAAACACTAAAATAACTGCAAAACTTTGAAAGCAGAAGGAAGAAACAAGGGAGAACCTAGGAAACAATCCTAGAGTTGGTTTGGAAACAATAAGTAGAGGCTGCAGGTCCCAATCATTTTTCACCCTCTTTAGTTTCAAGCTGCAGATAATTGAAGCACCCTACCAAGTCTCACTTCACAACATTGGAGTCTATCGACACCTAGGTGGACAAAGCAACCAAGAGCATCAACAAGATGACAAGTGAATAAAAAAATGCAAACAAGAGCATCAACAAGATGACAAGTGAATAAAAAAATTGATATGACAAGTGGAATAAAATTTTTGATCTGATATCTACATCTCATTTCCAAATAATCACGAGCAATGCAAAAGATCCATAAGCAAACTTTCACTTAACATTACATTAAATCCTAAATATGTTGGACTAAGGCAAGAAACTTAAGGTAGTCCATACTAGTGCAAGACCAGTTCTGACATTACAGCTTAAGATTATGGCTGAACGGAAATGACTTGTAAATAGAAGAGCTAGTACTGGAAGAAGTATCTACATATATTTATTTATTGTTACAATGGACAAGCTAAATGACGCGAGATCATATATGTATGTTTCTGTGAGGATTTCACAATTTAGTCTATATAGACTTCCCATATTGCTGCTATGACAAGACCTGCTCTGGTTAGATTTATCAGCTAGGTATTATCCTTTGGAACTATTACACAGACACATTATAGTTTCTTTGCTATAGAGAGCTATCTCGTAGAAATAAGGCTTTTATGTTAAATCCTAAATATGTTGTCATTAGAAATTTAGATGAAAACATATAACTGATATGGTGACAGAAAAAGAAAGACTTCAGGGTGCCTGAACCCTAATTATAATAAACCTGTTAAGAAATTCTGTAATAGAAAACGACTATAATTGCGACCCCGAGAAAGAAGAATAACTTGAGGAAAAACCCTAATTAAGATTCCAAATATAAAGAGAAGCATGTACAGTAAATATACCACATATGTACCGTGATAAGAAAACAAATTTTGGTAAGCGGACAATAGCAATGAATTGCATTTAACTCGGAAACGACTATTTTCTTCGCTGCCTCTTGCACGGTTGCACCCTGTCACACGATAGCTCACATAAATTGAATGGTCTTGTTTTCTGCAACAAGATTCCTTTTAATGGTTTAAGATTTTAATTTAAAGTGGTGAAATAAATACAAAGATGAAAAACGAGCATCTTACATTCTCCCTCGACCCAAAGTCGATATTTGTGGAGGACGTCTAAAACATTGATAAACATTTCATTTTTCTTCGAAATTTTTCGGTAAATGTTGTAAGAAAACTGAAATATTTGCCATAAAATCCTGCAAGTCCCTAACATCAAGAACCATTCCCAATAGAATAAGACGAGTTTGTCTGCTTTAGTATTCCCCCCATTTCAGCTTCTTTTGATGATTTGAGAATGTCAAAATCTCTCTGCTCATTCTCGGTGAGCTGCGCTTCACTTAGAAGACGCTCATTTTCACTGAGCTGTGCTTCGCTTGAGAAGTCTTCGTCATCTGTGTAGCTATCCCTATTATTGATTCTATCGAAGAGAGCCATGAGGTCAGCATCTTGTGTGGGCAGTTTGAGTTGTGTTTCTTGGCCTAGGGAATAACTAATATCCCCAAATCTGTATTATGATCATCGAATAAAATGCTCTCCATCACAACGTAGGATTCGTCCCTCGCTCTCTTGCGGGATAGAGGGCTGTCACTGCTCTGAGAAATAACATCTGAATCGGCCAACTCTTGTGTATCAAATTTACATGAAAACAATGTATTGTAAAACGATTTGACATATCAAACTATGGTGGTACGCACAACTTATCCCACATCGCTCATTGTGGCGATGGATCAACGAGCGTGGATTAGGATGGTTAATGCGTAGAACAACAACAATTAATGCGTGATATATATCTCTGCAGGTCATCCCACGCAGCTCATCATGGTCTGCTACTCATCCCACATAGCTCATCCCACGATGGATCATCGAGCGTGGAGCATGTCGGTTAATGCATTTGACAAAAACATTTAATGCGTCATAGATAGCTATGCAGCTCATCCCAAGCAGGTCATCGTGGTCTACAACTCATACCATGATGGATCATCGAGCATGGAGCATGGCGGTTAATGCATGATAGGTAGATTTGCAGTTCATCCCATGATGAATCATTGAGCGTGGAGCATGATGATTAATGCGTATGAAAAAAAAATTCAATGCCTGGTAGATAACTCTGTAGCTCATCCCACGATGGATCATTGAGCGCAGAGCATGACGGTTAATGCATATGACAACAACATTTAATCTGTGATAGATAGCTCTGCAATTAAAATGGGTGCACAGAATCGAGACATAAATCAAATAGAATGCCATGCTTGTACTTTGCACTCTGCAGAATATGATGTCATCCTGCAGCCACCTCCTGGGAAGGGAAAAACAAGGATGACATCAGTATTTTGCAACCAATCAAATTTTAAAAAATTAAATTTAATATAATATATTTATCACTATAATCAAACTATAGCTTAAGAAAAAAATTTATTCTATAGACCCAAATTAATAGGTACTCCACGATATATATATGATCCCCTTCGGGGACATAATAATAGTCCATGTTCATAACTGTTATGACAAACAATGGGGGCTGAATATTAATTTCTTCTCAGATAGGACTATGCATTACTTTGTTAGGTATGCATGCATAAGTGAAGGTAAATTAAAATTATGGAAAATATAATGCAATGTATATGATAAAAAATATAGAGTTTCCCTGGAATGGGCTTGCTTTATAGTTAACAAGGAAGTAGAGTTACAAAATTCTATTAGATTGCTTAAGTCATGGCAATAATTTATTCTCTGCTAAGTCTAAAAACTTCCTTATTTCTCTACTAGCTTTAGATTTTCTGGGTTTCCACCATTAAAGAGTTTTTGAAAGTTTTAATAAGATATTCCAGTAGATGATGCATGGTCAACCATCCATGGCTTAAGATACATTATGTGCTCCAAGTGACAGGTTCATTACAAGCAGAAGCATGTTTAGGATAGACGCCTAAAGTGATTGGAAAGGATTTTCAAGAATTGTCTATTTCAAATTTCGGCAGCCATATGAGCAGGCTTCATATTACATTTCATTACTTCTAGAGCATAGGATGTGGCTAATTAATGAATTCCTTGAGGTTCTTCCCCATATTGAACCAGATAACCTTCTGGGTTTTTCCCAACGGTTAACTTCGCAGACTTTCTTTAAATGTTACTTTGTAGGTAATATGACATCAGAGGAAGCTCAGTCCCTGGTTCAGCATATTGAAGAGTCTTTGTTCAAGGGTTTTGGAGCTCCAAGAAAGACACTTTTTCCATATTATCATGTGGAAGAGAGAATTGTCAAACTAGACTCAGGCATGTAAATCAATATTATCCTATTGAGGGCCCGAGTGAACAGAATGAGAATTCTGCACTACTTCATTACATTCAACTCGAACAAGATGGATGTTCAATTGGATCTTTTTGTTCTTTGTGCCCAGCAAGCGGCCTTTAATTAGCTTAGATCATTTGAGCAGCTTGGATATATCGTTGAACTGGCAATTCAAAACCTGCAAGAACAATCAAGCTTTTACTGGAGTGAAATTGAGCTGGTACCCCTAAATTTTGACAGGGAAGAGATTGAGATTGTTGAATTAAGGAAATTGACTAAGCAAGACTTACTTTACTTTTTTGATAATTACATGAAACTTGGATGCCCTGGAAGAAGAAAACTGACTGTGCAAGTATATGGAAAGTCTCACAGTGGAGCATACAAACTGACCAAATCAATTGACAAATCCTAAGACATTTGTAATGGGAAAACAATTACGTCAGATACTTCAGATGGAGAGCTATTAAAGGATGACTTAGTTAAACTTGCTTCTTCACATCAACCAACTGATGTGAATAGCAGCGAACTGGATGGATATCAGGCGAAGCGCATTGATGACATATATAACTTCAAAAAGTCTCAAACTTTGTTTGGCTCTTTGTGTGGATCAGTCAGTCAAGTTTATACTTAGCAAAAGTTGAACAGTGATTGTACAACAAAATGATATTGTATTGTTCTCTAATACTAAATTGAATCTCTGTACTAATTGTTCTCTCTAGCAGAAGATTAATATTGGTGAAATGCCTTCGAATGCCATTGTTAGATGACAGTTTACTATGGTCTGGTCCTTCCCATCTTGGAATTGATCATAGTGGCTTAACCAACTTGCTCATGTTACCAACGGTTTGATTTGGATAGTGGAAATATATGCTATAGATCTCAAGAATGGACACCGACTGCAAAAGAAGCACAGTCTATTGGGTATTTCAATGCTTGAACTGGATTATAAACACCAAAGGAGATGAAATTCTTGATTGACAAAGCTCACAACTTAGGTTTACAGATATTGATGGACATGGTTCGTGGTTGTTACAGTCCCTCCCATCAGACCCAGCAAGGGAGAGAACATGACACTAAATCCGGGCATCTAGCTCCATGATTATTAAGTAAACTCATTGATAATAAAAAGACATATGCAGATGTGTATATATATATATATATATATATAATACAGCAGAATTTTAGTCATCTAACATACATTCAATATATACATGATAATCATCAAATAAAGACATTGCAGAATTATACAAGAGAGTACTTATCTTAAGACAAAGTAATCCCGAGCAACTGGCTATGCAACTGCAACGTTCCACCCAACCATAGGCCAATTGTGCTCATCACTAGATTAGCACAACTTCCACCCTCGAGCTGGGCATGATTTCTACAAGGAAAAGGGAACAACAGACTCACACATAGCCAAAATACACCAAAACCAGCCAAGCCAATCCACAATTGGGGTTTATCAGGCTGCTAAGGCAAAGGAGAGGGAATTAATTGCTAAGCTAGTGAGCTCAAACGCAGAGCCAATGATACCTCTACAAGATCTATCTAGCTTGGCACCCATAATTCCTACACACCCCACACAAGGAAGTATTCCCTTCACTAATACACAGTCCCTCATGCCATACCTTCCATTCTAGTGTTGTTCAAGGTGTGCATAGAAGAGTAGCCAGCCCTTTTGATCTTTTTGAGAGGTTACTCTCCTCACTAGGTTTATCAAGCCAATTCGGGTCCTCTTCCACTCCCAATTTCTTGCTCACAAATTCAAACCAAAACAGGGATTCAAATAACAGCAAAATCACAAATGTTGGGCATGAAGAAAAATGTTTTGACAGTGAGATGCCCATAATGAATTTCCATTAGTTCCAGTAAAAACGTGGGAAACCAAAAACGAAATGGCAAAAGGGGAATCAACCCTGGGAGAGCAAAATCGTTTCCAGAAAACGTTTATGGGCATTCAAGGGACATAAACGACCTCTATAAACCCCCAAATCGTGACTCCATTCCTCCCAACCACTGTGCAATACAAAAATGAGTTCCTAGCCATAGAAAATGTAGGAAAAATATGGAAAACGTGAAGGAGAAAACCCCAGCTAGTCCAGACTGCGTGAGAGAGCAAAGTCCATGGGTGAAGGATGGATTTGGGCACAATTTCGTGGGTGTTTTCTTGCCCAAGAAGCAAAAAATGATTTCCCAGATTGATGGCTTGCCCATACATGAAATTGGTTGCCATACCTCTCCAATCCCAAGGCATTAACTACCTCAACCAACTCTTGGAAGAATTAAATGATTGGGTGCATAAGTCAAAATAGGTAGTTGGTGGTTTATGGGTTCTCTCAATGACATTTGGATTAACACCATTGAATCAAGGGTTTGAATAATTTCCCTCCCTATTCCTTGTAGAATCATGCCCCCATCTCTTTGTTGCATTGCATAGCTAGTTGTGGGTATTTCATTAAAATTCGTATTTACATGATGTCTTAATTTACATTGTGCCTGTCTAGCACAAAAACCATATGCACCGATTTTTAATTGTCGATACAATAAATTTGTGTTAGGAACCTATGTCAACCCTTCTCTTTACTTTGTTAGTATATTGTTGTTGGACGCATATGCTTTGTAATTCGTCCCGTAGTATTTGTTGGTCCATGGTTTATATTAGCCCATGGTATTGACCCATAGTATTGGACGCATATGCTTTGTGAGTCGTCCCGTAGTATTATATGCCCCATGGTTTTGACTCATAGTATTGGGCGTAGAATTAGTATACAAGTGTGTGTTGAGGTCATTGAAGGCACCGTGAAGTTAATTGTATTGAGCTTGCTCAAAGGAGGTTGCCCCCTCGAAGTGGCCCGTGATCAATATAAAAGTGATTCTGAGTTCTATTATTTCTGATATCTCGTGTATTTGCATTAATTAATTATTGCAGGTTCTTCACATCTGGTATCAGAGCACTTTCTTGGGCTCATTGGGTGGAATTTTTTATTTTTTTTTATTTTTTTTCGCGTTGTTGCAAGTTCGGATATGGGGATAACCCCTATCTGCTTAACTGTGGGAAGTACTTGGGCATAATCCCTAAAATTCATTGTGAGGAGTACCACAGGAACCCCAAAGTAGCTGGCCCATTGAGAGGACCTGCCAACGAAACGGGCAACGACCCCTACCTGATTGACCAGTTCCCACCCGTGAGGTAAACCAAGAGCTGTCGTTTGTGGAAAAACGGTTATCAGTTTTACCTGAGCCGTGGAGTGAGGGGTACTGCCCCAATACGCAAGCCGTCAGAAAAAATTGGTGGCCGAGTGAATCCCCTGAACCGATAGGAAGCCGCACATACTTGGGGTCCATATCTATTTTCAGCTGAACTGTTGCCGGTCACTTCCGCTCCAGATCCAGCCGTTTCAGATCTATTCTGAGATTCATTCCAGATCCAGTCGCCGTTTCAGATCCAACCATTTTCAATCTCTTCCGCTCCATTGTAGATCCATTTGTTGTGGATCCATTACGCGCTGTTGTTGCTGATCCATTTCTTAAAAAAAAAAGGGCTATATCTCCCTTGTTTCAACTCTGTTTTCCCTGAAACTTCACTGACATCCCTGCAATCCCATTCTGCATATTTCATTCCTGAAGACCCTATCCCAGATTCCACTTCCCAAGACCATAAATCCTACATTTGTCTATTTTTAGGGTTTGCCATAACTCCTTCAATTTTCACCCAAACGCCTTCAACTTTTGCCACCGTGTTCCTTTTCTAATTCTGCTTCTTTGTCCCTCTCTACCAAATTTTCTCATTCTTTCACCCCGCTTCTAAAATCCCCATTTTTAGCTTCCTTGTCCATCAGAAAGTGTCCAAAACCTAGTCAAACCCCAATTACCCATCCGAGTTTTTCCCAAATCCAAATCTTCCTTTACTAAATAAGCTTTTGTTTGTGTTTTTCTATCCATTTCCTAAAAAAAAAAAAAAAACTCACTCTTAGTTGTGGTTGTCACCCGCGTAGGAGCAAAAACCATGGAGGAAGCACTTGCAGCCATCCAAACCAAACTCCAAGATCTGGATGAAAAATTTCTCAGCCTCCATCTTCAGCATTCAACCATGAACAATAACCAACAGCCAGAATCTTTTGCAACCACCGGGTTCTCTTCTTCCAACAATTTTCGTGGGCCGAAGCTTGATTTTCTTCGCTTCAATGGTACTGATCCGACTGGATGGATATACCGAGCAGAACAATATTTTAGTCTGCATAATACTTTTGATGTCCAGAAAGTTCCACTTGCATCCTTTCATTTGGAACAGGAAGCCCTTCAATGGTACCGTTGGTACATCAAAGCTCATCCCGAGCGAAACTGGACAGATTTTTGCCAACTCCTTTTGTCACGATTTGGTCCTAGTGCTTTTGACGACTTCACAGGAGCACTCACTAAACTTCACCAAATTGGCACAGTAAGAGAGTATCAGATGAAATTTGAGAAACTGGCCAATCACACAGAAGGATTGTCTGATGAATTCTACAGGAGTTGTTTTATCAGTGGTCTCAAGGATGAAATCCGCTCAGAGGTCAAAATGTTCTGTCCCAACACGATGATGGAAGTCCTAGGGTTGGCTAAGCTGGCCGAGGACAAGATCGCAGCTCAACAACGCTCCAAACCCACCTTTGTTCCCTTCAGAAATATGGGTTCCCAACGACCTCCCATTACACCTGCTCCTTGACCAACTCCTATCAAGCATTTGTCTGAAACAGAGATGCAGGCACACCGAGAAAAAAGGGCTTTGTTATAATTGTGATGAGAAATTCACTCGGGGACATGGATGTGTTCAACAAAATCTCTATCTCTTGGATGTGGATTCTCCGCCTACCTCAGAACTTGGTGAAGAAGTTACATATATAGTAGATGATCAGGTCGACATTCAACACCCGCCAGTTGACACCCCATCTCAGGATGACCCACCCGAGATCTCTCTCCATGCTGTAACCGGTGTCACCACCCCACAAACAATGCGGGTCAGGGGAAACTTCAAGAAGCTCCCTCTTACCATACTCATTTATTTTGGTAGCACTCATTACTTCATTGACCCTCGGATTTCCAAACAGGCTGATTGTTTTGTCCATCCTTGCTCCAACTTTGAAGTCATGGTTGTCAATGGGGGCACCTTACCTTCCAAGGGGAAGTGTTACAATGTGCGTATCTCTATGGAAGATTATAACCTACGCTCTGACATGTTTGCCTTGTCCTTAGGCGGATGTGATGTGGTTTTGGGCGTTCAATGGTTACGCACACTTGGCCCCATCTTATGGAATTTTGCTGAACTTTGGATGCAATTTTCAGCTAATGGCACACAACACAAAATTATGGGCTTACAACCAGGGTCTCTCCGCATCATCAGTTCACATTGCCTGGAAAAGATCCTTAAGAAGAATTCACATGGTGTCATTGCTCATCTCCATTCCCTTCAGATGCACCCACCAATGGTCTCCACTACTTCCTTGGATAGATATGCAGGTGTCTTTGTTGCACCAGTGGGCTTGCCGCCTTCACGAGACCTTTCCGGTAAGCATTTAGCCGCATCTACATCTTAGCAAGACATGATGGCTATTTTGCATACAGTATAGAAGTGGCATCCATCTCTATTGGGGAAGTATTTCTGCATCAAGACTAATCTCCAGAGTCTGGAAACTTTCCTGGAACAACGGGTCTCCTCCCCAGCACACCTGAAATGGGTTATCCAACTCATGGGTTATGACTATACGACCACTTACCAGAAGGGTAAGGACAATATGGTGGAAGATGCTCCTCCTCGCACATTTGATGACCCAGTTTCTCTTACAACTATTTCTTTGCTTGTTCCAAATTGGTTGCTATCTGTTCAACGGGGCTATCTCTTCTATGAACTCCGTGCTTCTTCATCAGTAGGGCACTCTGGGTTCCTTAAAACGTATGACCAGGAACAATTTAACTTCTTTTAGCAAGGACTGAAAATGAAAATTCAACAGATGGTGGCTGACTGTGATACTTTCCAGGTCAACAAGGGTGAAATGACACTCCTTTCGGGATTGCTCAAACCCTTGCCCATCCCTACACAAATTTGGCCAACTATTTCTATGGATTTCTTAGAAGCGCTCTGGTGGTACAATACCACATCTACAAGGCCACCATATGAAGCAGTCTATGGATAGAAACTGCCAATTCTTCTTCCATACACCCTTAGCAGCTCCCCAGTTCAGGCAATTGACTCGGTTCTTCGAAACCGCGATCAAATTCTTCTCATTCTATAGGATAATCTTCACATGGCTAGAATTCGACTGCAACAGCAAGCCGATCAGCACCATTCTGAGCACACTTTTCACGCAGCTGATATGGTTCTTCTTCGTCTACAGCCTTCCAAGCAATCCTCCCTGAAACTCCAAAGGCGTCAGTGGCCCGAAATGCAACCTAAGGATGCTACCGGGGAACCACTCATTCAGATTCTGTATCAATTTCCCCAACCAAAGCTTTAAGGTCAAAGCTTTTTCTAAGGGAGAGGGGATGTTAGGAACCTGTGTCAACCCTTCTCTTTACTTTATTAGTATATTGTTGTTGGACGCATATGCTTTGTAAGTCGTCCCGTAGTATTTGTTGATCCATAGTTTATATTAGCCCATGGTATTGACCCATAGTATTGGACGCATATGCTTTGTAAGTTATCCCGTAGTATTATATGCCCCATGGTTTTGACTCATAGTATTGGGCATAGAATTAATATATAAGTGTGTGTTGAGGTCATTGAAGGCACCGTGAAGTTAATTGTATTGAGCTTGCTCAAAGGAGGTTGCCCCCTCGAAGTGGCCCGTGATCAATATAAAAGTGATTCTGAGTTCTATTATTTATGATATCTCGTGTATTTGCATTAATTAATTATTGCAGGTTCTTCACAATTTGACAGAATTGTACTTGGGCCATAATTGCTTAAGGAAATGGAACAAGAGGTTGCAAAGATCAGGCATAATTTAAAAGTAGCCCAGGATAGACAGAAAATCTATGCAGATACGCATAGAGTGCATAGGGAATTCATTGTTGGGGATCATGTTTATCTTAGAGTGAGACCAATGAAGAGTTCCTTGAAGCTTGGGAGTTGTGCCAAGCTATCACTTAGATATTGTGGGCCATTTGGAGTGCTTGAAAGAATAGGGCCAATTGCATATAGGCTTGCATTTCCTGCTAGCACTAGAGCTCATAATGTTTTTCATGTCACTTTGCTTAAGAAATATGTACATGATCCTAACCATGTGATTAATTGGGATGTGATCTAGGTGGAACCCGAGGGAGAGTTCCAAACCGATCCATTGCGCATCCTAGACAAGAAGGTAACATTGCTCTGGAACCGAGCCATCAGACAGGTAAAGGTGTAATGGAAGCACTACGGTCCCGATGAGGCTACATGGGAGCTAGAGGATGCCATGAGAGTGGCATATCCATTTTTGTTCAATTTTGATGAGCACTGAGGACATTGCTAATGTAAGGGAGAGGGGAATGTAATATCCCGATTTTGATCCTATTGCATTAAAATTGTAAATGATGTAAATATCGTTTTTAAATCATGGTGAGGAGCTCAAGGCCAAGGCCCCGCCATCGATTTATCGTTTTATGTATTGGCAATTAAAAATCGATGCATATGGTTCTTGTGCTTGACAGGCACAATGTAAATTAAGACATCATGTAAATACGAATTTTAATGAAATACCCACAACTAGCTATGCAATGCAACAAAGAGATGGGGGCATGATTCTACAAGGAAGAGGGAGGGAAATTATTCAAACCATTGAGCCAATGGTGTTAATCCAAATGTCATTGAGAGAACCCATAAACCACCAACTACCCATTTTGACTTATGCACCTAATCATTTAATTCTTCCAAGAGTTGGTTGAGGTAGTTAATCTCTTGGGATTGGAGAGGTATGGCAAACAATTTCGTGTATAGGCAAGCAATCAATCTGGGAAATCGTATTTTTGCTTCTTGGGCAAGAAAACACCCACGAAATTGTGCCCAAAGCCATCCTTCACCCATGGACTTTGCTCTCTCAAGTAGTCTGAGCTAGCTGGGGTTTTCTCCTTCACGTTTTCCATATTTTTCCTGCATTTTCCATGGCTGGGAACTCGTTTTTGTATTGCACAGTGGCTGGGAGGAATGGAGTCACGATTTGGGGGTTTATAGAGGCTGTTTCTGTCCCTTGAATGCCCATAAACGTTTTCTGGAAACGATTTTGCTCTACCAGGGTTGATTCCCCTTTTGCCATTTCGTTTTTGGTTGCCCACATTTTTACTGGAACTAATGGAAACTCATTCTGGGCATCCCACTGTCAAAACGTTTTTCTTCATGCCCAACATTTGTGATTTTGCTGTTATTTGAATCCCTGTTTTGGTTTGAATTTGTGAGCAAGAAATTGGAAGTGGAAGAGGACCCAAATTGGCTTGATAAACCTAGTGAGGAGAGTAACCTCTTAGAAAGATCAAAAGGGCTGGCTACTCTTCTATGCACACCTTGAAAAACACTAGAATGGAAGGTATGGCCTGAGGGACTGTGTATTAGTGAAGGGAATACTTCCTTGTGTGGGGTGTGTAGGCATTGTGGGTGCCAAAATAGATAGATCTTGTAGAGGTATCCTTGGCTCTATGTTTGAGCTCACCAGTTTAGCAATTCATTCCCTCCCCTTTGCCTTAGTAGCCTGATAAACCCCAACTGTGGATTGGCTTGGCTGGTTTTGGTGTATTTTGGCTATGTGTGAGTTTGTTGTTCCCTTTTCCTTGTAGAAATCATGCCCAGCTCGGGGGTGGTCTCTGAGTGCTGAAATAATACAGGCTGGGCAGAGACCTATGGTTGGGTGGAACGTTGCAGCAACATAGCTAGTTGTTTGGGACAATTGCACAATGAAGATAAGTGTTTTTCTGTCTATACATTTACTTATGCAATGTTTAAATTGATGATTGTTTTTGATATGCTGTATGCATATGATATGTGTGTGTGGATGAGTTTTAATTCCGCTATGCATATTTGCTTAATTTGCATCTGCACACTTTTGAATTTATGTGTATGAATCTAATGAGTGGGCTAAGTTTTGTGTAAAACCCCAGTGATTGGCCTCATGTTCCCTTCCTTGCATTGGGTCCACGGGAGGGCATGTGACAGTGGTCATGCTGAAATCTCAAATTTTTTATCTGGAAGTAGCGTGAGAAAAGACGTAGTGTTTCGCTGTCCAAGTGTTGAGAATAAGGGTTTTTTGTTGCTAAATGATTATGCTTTTTCTGTAGTATTGACCAGGATGTAGGACGTTGCTTACCGCCTTTGTAGTCTTAAAAAAACATAGAATAAGGGTTTTTTTGCTGTTAAATGATTATGCTTTTTCTTTAGTATTGACTAGGATGTAGGACGTTGCTTGCCGCCTTTGTAGTCTTAAAAAAACATAGAATAAGGGTTTTTTTGCTGTTAAACGATTATGCTTTTTCTTTAGTATTGACCAGGATGTAGGACGTTGCTTGCCGCCTTTGTAGTCTTAAAAAACATGCAGTACTTCATATCAAAAGGTGTCTAAAGCAAAAGAGTTTAGCTGTAAAAAGAAGCACTCATATTTGTTTTGGTCGTCGTGCAGCACTAGAAGTGATGTTATACACAACTACAAATGCTTTTGCAAAATGAAAAAATTCAAATGCCATTTCACTTGGATATCAACATATTGTGGGTCAGATAGTGAGCTAATTGAGGAGATTCATTCACTTGAAGAGGAAGCAAAACATCCCCTTTTTTAGGTTTGAGAGTGTAACTCCAAAGGACCTAAAGATTTGAACTTCCAATCTCGACTACTTTGGTCTTGGACTCAAAAGCTCCAACCAATTAAGCTATGAGGGCTATTTCATTTTGGTTTTATTAGAGTATTTTTTAAATATTTTCAAATTGGTGAAAGCCCGAGTTGGTCAAGAGTCAGTTAGAGAAATTATATTTTTATTTTTCTTAAAAACCTTCTTTTACAACAATTACGGGTGGGAGGTATGGTGGGGTAATAAGTTTTTATTCAATTTTCTCATTCATTCATTCATTTCATTCTTATTTTTCCCCCGAGAAGATTTAACAATGTCGTTGATAGCAGGTGCTCTCTTAAGAGCTTGAAGAGAAACGAAAGGTTGAACTTGGTTTGGATTATTTAAGGTAGATTGTAAATCCTGTAACATAAATTAAATTAAAAAATCTATTTGCACTCTGGGTTAATTAATGGTTTTATGTGCAAGAAGAAAGCATTACAAAACTAATGATTGATTCACAACCCTTTCTATCCTTCCTTCATTGTAAAACTTGATCATTTCTTGAGCGACGCCACGTAACATACCGCCTTATGTGATTTTAAAAATTATGCATGGTCTAGGAGTCTTGAAAGCTAAGTTATTTCTTGAGAAAATGTATGAAGTGTTTTCATCTATAAAAGAAATCATTTTGGCTTAGCTATTTCTCGTCTTTAAATTTTGGTTTATGGTATATTGACCTTTTTACATATGCAAGTTATTTAATTTTATTCCGTGTATTTTAAGTTTTCCGTACGTACATCCTTTTAGGTTTGTTTAAGATATTTTCTAATCCTATATATATTAGTTAACATTTTATCATTCATTTGAATAATGTTTTATTTCTTTTATTATTTTCTTATTTATTATTATAGATGTATATAAGTAAAACAATATTTAAAAAAAAACTTGTTTAAGAAGATTGGAAAGAAAACATATAAGTATAAATATAAAAAAAATGTTTTTCACTTATTTAATTTTATTCTATTTTCATTTCCTCTCTTTTATTTTTTTATTTAATTAATGTAAATAACTATTTGTTTTAGGATTAATTAATACATTAACTCATCATTTTAGTTATTTAATATTTTACTATTATTTCTTTTGTAATAAACACTAACATGTGTAAATAATATTTAGTTTTGATTTTTTTATTTGTTATTATTTTCTTATTATAAAAAAAACAAAAACAAATTATTAGTATTATGGGACAATGTTAAAACTGATTTAAGAATGCACATTTATATCCCATACACATATTCTCCTTTAATTCAAGATAAAATGTTTTGTCTTAAGTGGTTTTAAACATAGGATGATCATTCCCTCCTATTCTGCATAAGCCTAGCAGAAGTCGAGGTTACTGTGGGAAAATTCTCATTTTCCACATCAACATATAAGAGTGAGAGAAGAGAATGAGATATAAGAAGGATTACAAGACTACAAGAAACATACATATAACTTGAGTGATGAATCCTTAGTGAAATTTTTGTATGGGTAAATGTTGTTTTGTCTTTGCCTGATACTCTCTTCAATTTGCAGAAAAATGAATTGGATTTTCCAAATGTGTTCTTACAAGAATATATTGTGTGTTTTCAACTACCCTTTTAGTCACATGTGCCCCAACCATTCTTGATTCCTTTTGATATCCACCACGACCTCTCCTGATATGGTCCACTTTGATGATTCCTAGTGGCCAACTATACAGATCAAGGCCAGGATTTGTCAAAAGCCATGCTAAATCCATTCATCCTTGATTGCACCATTTCCAACTAAACAAAGGATTTGTACATCATTGGTGGAGTGAAATCTACTAGAAAATAGGCAGTGGCCCTTGGTTTGATGGGTATCCCAATTTCTGATTGTATTGTTTGGTTAGGTGCCCACTACTAGACTTCCACTAAATACTCCTTGTACCATATTGGATCATTTTTATTGACCCATATATTTGTTGGTATGATCCTATCTTTATCATCTCACAGTTCAATTAGGATAATGGCTAGCCACCAACTTTTTAACCTTATATTTCATGTTACTCATTCATTGTCTAAAGGAAATAACAATTATTGATTTTGATTCCTTTACCATTTGATCCTTTTTAGGGATATTTTGTGCTTCTATAACTACATTTTATTTATTCAATATAGCTATTATTTCCAATTCATCATTATGTAACCTTTAACATTCGTCATTTACATCCTTCATGATAAGATCTTAACTTGAAACCTTACATTTTCCCTCCTTACATCTTGCTTCATATTTTCCACTTTGGTGATGATATTTTCAATATATGGCAAATAGGGTTGAAGTTCACTTTGCGGTTTTCTTAACTTATTCCCATGCCATATTGATAGCTTGGACCATTTCTACCTTGCCAAATGACACATGTTTAGTTTTTTATAATACTTACTTAATTTCATTCATCTCCCTTACAATCACTTCCTTCTCATGAGTGTCTTTTCATAGGTGCCACTTCATCTTTATTTAAGTTGGATTTCAATGGATCAACCTCATTATTATTTTCTCTTATTGTAATCCAAAAGTAGGTGATTTATGTCTCCTTATGTTGGATGTTTTTCATTAGGGATACTAATTTTGCAGAGGTTCCCTTCCTTATAAGTTACTTCTCTGATTCTTCTATCATATTTCTCAACAATTTACTTTGAATAATTTGATTTTGTAGGTGTCCCTTTGTGGATCGAACCTCCTTGAAATAGTTGCTTGTCTTTGATTCAACTATTTGTACATCATTCCTTAGGGATTTAATTACTTTATCCTAGTCATTTGTTTAAGTTAGAGCTACTTGTTTTCATCTTCTATTGTGGGAAAATTTGCACAAAAGGAGTGCAACACTTCCCACTTTGAGGTAAATCCTATGATGTTGTCAACAAGGCCCAATATTGTAGTACAAAAAACAAATGTGAATGACTCCAAATTGATCCTAGAAGCCTTTGTTAGTGAACCAAAGCAAAATAAAAACAAAAACTTGAAATAAATTGAAATAAAACAAAGAGGGGTGAGAGGATGCAAACCACATCAAAGAGGAAATGCAAGGACCAATTTAGATTTCCCAATGGTCAAGCTTTTTACAAGAAGTTCCACCTAGGAGGTATGGACTTCAAAGGGAAGCCAACAATCACCCTTAGGGAGGTCCTTTTTGTCCACACTAAATGCTAATAACTTGAGAGGGACCAATGGGAGAAACACTTACCCCTTGGAGGAAGGTGGCAAGGGAGCTAGAAGAATGCGTGGAGGTATGGGAATAGGTGGAAGAAGTTCCAACACAATTCCAACAACATAACCTTGCTCTAATTTCGCCTTATTGGATGCATGCCCATGGCCTCTTTTTATAGGCCAAGAAACAACTAGATCCAAATGTGGACTCATTAAATCCATGATTTGGCTCCAAAGTACACAAACGGGGGCCATTCAATGAACCCAATTTCTAATTATTGGAGGTGATGGAGCCTTGATGAGCCTTCAATGAGCCACTGGTGGTTGAGGTCCCGTTGTTTTTTACAGTTGTGTGGATTTCGAAGGAAAATCCACACTAGTATAGCGTGAGCACAAAATTGATAATACACGTTGTAGCGCAGTATATCATGGGAGTAACCACACTAGGCTTAGTTTTTTACTGTCTTTTGGAATTTTTGGACTCATGTTGCTTTCTGGATCTAATGAGGATGTATTTGGTGGGATGAATGTTATATGTTGATGACACCTTACTAGAAGTTTAGCCAAAATGTCGCATGTCTGTGAAATTTAGGTGTGAATAGATGCCTCCTGATGTATGAGGTTCGGAAGGTACTGTAGAGCCGATAATGCATCATCATTTATTTTTGTATTTTCCCATGTGCTTAGAAGTTCTGAAGCGAGTGTGGATAGAAGGTTCCCTTGGGGGAAGACTGTTGGTGATAACCGGCGAAGCTGTAACAAAGAATAGTGTTTTATCCAAATGAGGTAGGCATACCCATGCTCATGAAATCTACCAAGATAGTTACAATGAGAGGAGACCGGGGGGTCAACTCATACTACTACTGGTGCATGGGTGAAGGCATATTCAATCCATGTAAGAGTATCTGAACTTGGAAATGCTGGTATAGGTGCTGAAGGAGCAGAACTGATGATGACCATGATAATACCATGGGGGTGGGGGACCAAAATAATAGTGAATTTGTTGGATGTAGGAACTCACTGTACTGCTGCTACCATGATTTGTAAATGTGAACACAATTATCTTCGAAACATACGACTCTCCTTGATGCGATAGATGTGTTGACATCGAGCATAGGAGAGACCACTAAGTTAGGGAGCACTAGTGACTCTCCCTACCTAGTTCAAGGTGATCCCTTCTGTTGATTGAAAGGGACCCCAAGGTACAACTGCAAATACTATGACTCTTAGAGTATGAGTATTTGGTGTCTATGAGAGCTGAAGCACAACCATGCATCACTTTGACCCTGCATTGTCTTATAAGCAATTGGTATCTCTATCGAAGGGAATCTAGTATAAAGATAAACATAAACCAACGAAGCAATCCACTATAGATATAGCTCGATATCAACTACCATATATGTCCAATCTATCTTGAACAATCCTATCATCTTACTTTCATAAACCTGTCACTTATCTATCACAACCAAAACAAGAGTGTATCGTACTATAAAAGATCATGCATTTATCTGACGACGGTCTTATGTTGAGAACCAAGATCATTTTGTAACCAACTGTAAGAATTACAGAGCTGACACAAGACTAGCTAGTAAGTGTGAGGATCATAACTTCCTTTGATTGATATTAACTTGGGGAGTAACTGACGTTAACATTCTTCAAATAAAGATACAGGGTGTAACAGAGGGAGACAAACCACATATGAAGGGTTTTGCTGGGGACATGACACTGAGGGTGATGGTGACTAACAAAACTCATAATGATGGGGGTAATGAGACTCAATGACATCGATCAAAGGCGATCAGGGGCTGGTTTCAAAAGAATAGTTGTAATGTACCCAAATAGGATTTAGGCACACTAACTCGAAATTGGCAAGCTAGGACTAGAATTTCCTAATTTGTCACAAACAACACTAGACCTTCACTAATTTTACCAGGCAGGGGTTCGAGGAAATCTACAGAATTTAGATAAATAGATCCACACAATAGAAATTTTATAGACTTGACTTGATGATTTGCTTCGATAGTTTGCGCATTCGGGAGTGCATCACACTTGGGAAGACCAAAATGACTGGAGCCATTGTCCCCAAGAATTATGTGGAACCTCCGCTGCTTCTGGTGCAATACTGGAATAAACTAACCAACAGTATGGACTGATATATCAAACCTGAAAACCTATGCAAATCAATAAGTTCAAAACAGTGGAAATACAGAAGCTAGACTCAAAACTAGGTGCTCAACTTCAAAGACTTGACTCCAAACACTGTTTTCTTCCAAGGATTTCAAACACCACCAAACAGTTATGGATTTACTCACTAACACTTGTGCTCATCCCTAACACACCCAGAATGAGATAAATTAACCACTGAATGATTAATGGAAGCATCTAAGGTTGAATCATGACAAAAAAAAAGGGTTGTAATTGCAGATTTCTATAAGAGATTTAACAATGAAAATTAGACAAGAGGCTATTGGAAAATCACATTGAAATTGTATTATTGATGTAAGGACATAGGATGAACATTCATGGTTTCCCCAACAACTGCAGATAACAAGAAAGTTTGATATGACATGAATCACAGAACTTATAATAATTACAAAGAAGAGAAGATAGATAACCGCTCCCGGAAATGATTTCTTCTTCACAATTCTTGGAATACCAAGTAGTAATTCGATCCAAACTTGAGATCAGACCTACAAAATACTTCAAAGGCTGCATTGAATCTCCATGGAAATAACTGTGTGCTCTCTCCCTCAATATCCAGCTAAAGGATCTCACAATATCTCAACTGGATCACTAGTTGCAAAGGGGCACATCTCCCAATGCTAGAAAGGGGCACATCACCCAACCTGTGAAAAGCTTAGAGCTCTTCAAGTCAATCAATAAAATGCCAATATATTCTTCATAGAGGCTCTCATACTCATTTTATAAGCTTCTGGTGGATTTTCTCCTCCTCTAGAGCCTTCCTTCTTGGATTTCAAGCCATTGATGAATTGGTTGATTCAATGATAAGTTACATTGCATATGGACCCACTTGCCTTATCAATTGCGCCCTCACTGGATAAAATTAGGACTTGCAGCTTTCCTGAGATTCCTTCCTTGATTTCTTGTCTTTTTTGCTTTAGGTTGCTTTTCTTTCTTTTAGAAAAAATCTGGAAACTTCTCTTTCTAGTTACATAATTTTGTGCATCATCTTCCACTTATTATTTCTAATATTCATGATATCCCTATGGTTGCTCTAGGAACTTAGTTACACATCTTTATAGCAAAATAAATGATTTTTTATACTATATTGAGAATATGATTTGATGTTGAGTAGTGGTCAAAATGGATTACTAGTGTATGTCTTCGATTCAACTTCAAGGATGAAGTATCTTAAAGATTACATATAATAAACATAATTAATATAAATAATATATATTTAAATATATATAATTAATATAAATAATAAATATATAAATATATACTAAACAAAATAATAAATTAATTAAGTTTCTATTTTTTTAATGATAATTATGATAATTATTACCATTCAATAGTACTTAAAACATCACAAATAATTGAATAAAAAATCTTATTTATTTATCATCAATTATATTTTACCTTAATCTGATTCTTTACTTTGTCATATAATGTTTGTATAGTTATCAAACATGAGTGTTCTTAATAAAGAAACATTCAAATATATAAACATTTCTCAAAATATAAAGTCCACACACCTACATATTCATAAGAGGAACGAACTTGTGATTCATGTTGGAGAATCAAAGGATTAGGTAGATCATAGACTAGTATTCAAGAGAGAGATGTTGTTTAAAAACACTATTATAACACTTCATAATGTAATATAATTTCATACCAATCAACAAAAGTAGGTATGATAGTTTAATAATTTATTTATGGAAGCATAATGCAGATGAAATTTCACTTAAGACAATTTCAAAAGAAACCCTTCCTCTTATTTACTGTGACAATGTTTGACATCATACTAATAACGTAAGTTAAGATTTCAATCTTTGAAGGAAAATTCTACTCTAGAATTTCTCTAGACAACATAATACAAACATGAAATCTTTCAATTCTAAGTCTAGATGAATTTTCCTTTATACAAGACAACATAGATTCAGGCTTTCCATGCAAGGAAAATTCAGGGACTAATAGTGTACTTCATAACACATTTTCATAATTATTTTCAATGAATATAAATTGCATAATCCATTCCATTCACCATAGCATGAACAATTAAGCTACACTCTAACTTTCATTATTTCAACTTGATGGTCACATAGCAAATTCCAAAAGTATGCTTCTATTTCTCCTCAAGAGGATAGATTTAAGGATTTAATGTTAACGATCCCAATATCATTCATGAAACACTTCATACCTTTCTTATAAGAGAATAAATGTTCATTAAGGTTACATAATCATATACAAATAATTCTTTCACATACATGCCTCTCACCTTATTGTTTTCACATTCATGGTTAGTTATAGGGATTTCAATAATCTTGAAGGAACCTACCAATGACCTTGAGACAATCTTAAATATCTTTCACTTGTCTCTTAAATGTTCACTTGACTCTTAAGGTGGGGTAACCTTTCACTTAGTAAATCTCCCAATACAACAATACTCACAAAACAATCCATAGTCTCCTAGCCTTTTAAATACAATCTCAATAGAAAAACCCTAACTCCTTGTGGCCCCAATATTAATGAGTACCAACTAACTAGTTGACCTTAATTAATAAAGAGAACCCTTTTACATTAAATAACTATCCACTACTATAGATAATGAACCTTATTCAAAAAAGATGGACACATACATTAATTTACTATCACTTAGGTAGCCTAAATTAGGAAGGTTAGGATATGACCCTAATAAATAGAAACACAGAACAATAGTATATGATATCCTTAGCTTGAACACTTTTAGAGAGAGCAATAGATCATAATGAGGATTTACATATGAGAGAGTTGTGGTGTATTTATGCACATCTCAAGTAGGTAGGGAACTTTCCCCAAGGATGTGTTATGGGCTTGCATCAAGTTCACTAGGTCAACATTAACCACAACCTAGTATTATAATAACGATTAAATCAATACTTAACCAAATTCATTATTGATACATTATTATTTGACCATAGCCAAATTTGAGGATGACACCATTGTCAACATGAACTTGGGTTTCCATGTTAACACAAACTTGATCACCTTGTTTCTTACTACTATACAACACTTTCGTGGTATTATGATATAATATTTAAACAAATGCCAATGACGTGACCAAATAAGTTATCTTAAAATGGTAATGTGGTTATATATCAAAGTAAGACGATTGAATATGACTAGGCAATTATATTCCATGTTTTACTAAGTTTCTAATTTTCATTCATGTCACTAAAACTTGTAACCATGATCTTAAAAATAATGATTTTAATGGATCACTATATACTTGGTCATCGATTATAGTACTTACAAAGTGGAAACTACAAGGCATGGCCTTTTTAAGCCCATCTTAGGTACAAATCTTGATTTGGTGAATTGGATTCTTGAAACTTCCAGACCATGTTTGAGGGATTAAAGAACACTATTTTGACTCAATATTTTGAGATTTAGTCTCTTATCCCTGAGAATATGAAGACTTTGTTGAAATATTTTCAATGAGATAAGTAATTCTAAACACATTTTGTATGGCAAAATTACACCTCTAGCAAGTTGACCTATGATTTGACCACCAGAATACCAATTGGATGTCACATTAGTTCTTATACTCTCACATGCAGAGCTAGTAAACATGTGGACTTTCAAGAATATTCTAGAGGATCCCAAACCCAAACCCTCATATGGGTAATGTAAAACACCTAACCCTATATTCCTAGTAGGTCACGTTAAAATCTAATCCACAAGGAAAGGGAGGTTTTTTTCAAAGAAAAAAGTCGCAATCTCTTTATTTCAAGTAGAAGTGGTGACATTACATTTAATACATACTAGAGGACACTAAACCAAAAAGGGAGTTGGAAGCAAGTCAACCATAACAAAAATATATGGAAAAACCAACTCAAAAGATTTATATATTAGATACAATCAACTGAAATTTATAGTTTTAAAAAAAGTTATATTGTGTCAAACTAGTTTCATTCTAGAAACCTTATAAATAGTAGTGTCTAAAAAATTGACATTAAAAACATGTTAATTTCATCCTTGGAAAAAAAATTCTACATAAGAAGAGTGTCATAACACTAGACAAATAAATTCTAATGGGAAGGATAACAATAACTGCATCCTATATCTCAACAATCTCAAGTAAGCCTACTTAAGCATTCGTTACCTATTTAACAAACCATCAACAATGATATTTAATTGTCTAAAATTATGCATGCATGAAACGTTGTCAAATCTGACCAACTAGTCATTTTATTGTCATATGAGATGTTTAAGCCCCAAGTTGATATTACTCTTATGTCCATTGTTCCATTCCACCACCAACTTAAAATCCTTGAATATCTAAAAGTATGAGCTACTTATTTTAGTTGTTATCCCAACAAGAGTGAGAATTGATTTGAACTCCACCACGTTGTTGCTCCACATCCAAACCACAAGTGAAACTACAATAATGTATCTCTAAGATGTATAAAACTCCTCTAATGTTTCACATACTTGGATTCCCTCGGAAGTAGCAAAAAAAACACACCATGGAAGACCTTTATCAATATGTTGTTATGAAATATTATAATTGATGTCAAAATTGCCATGTTTGGTGGTATATTGTATTAAATGAGAGTTAGTGGTAACACCCTTTAGGGTTGTATGTGCATTTGGATGAGTAAATCTCTTATGCATTGGAATGAGTAGTTATGTTATGTTCATATTTATTTAGAGTGAAGTTATTACTCATGAAGAGGACTATATATGGCTATTAATAAGAATACATTTCTATTGATATGAATGCATGAATGAGTTTGGCTGTGGAACAATAAATGTGCACTTGCTATGTCTTGGGGTTATAATGCCATAGTTACCTAGATGTTTCATCTTGCAGGTTATGTTATGTTGTACTTTGAATGCTAACTTTGAGTGGGTTGTATGCCACTCTTCAAAATAAGCTAGTATGAAACGCTCATATAATAAGTATGCAAGCGTGTTATGTATGACATGATAGAAGGCACATTTTCTTTTGTTGTTAGCTTCTGTATGAAAAAGAGAAACATACTTTATTTATGCATTTGAAACTTGTCATTTGAATGATTGTGAACCTTTTTATAACATGTGTTGTAGTCTAGGGGATTGCATCGGTTACCAGTAGTACATTATACTAGTATAGAGAAAGAGTCACATGCATATACGCATTATACAACCATATAAGAGAGTAAATGGGATAGCAACAACAAGCTTTATATTAATGCGACCAAAACATAGTACAATATCAGTGCAGATATATATTTTGATGTCGGCTCTACATCCTATTTACATAAGTTACATACAGTTATTCAGTTACAACTACCGGTCGGTCGACTAATCGACCAATGGCTTTGGGCCGACCATAGTCGGCGGAGGACCTAGTCAACTCGTCGACTAGGATCTTCCAACATCTCCACACCGACAAAGCGATTCTTCATCTCGAATAAATCAAAATCATAACTGAAAGGTGAGTCAAAATTGAGTCAAAATTAATGGACGCAGTTGCTGTTGTTGAACTGAAACAGGATTTTGCAATGGATGGAGCTGAGGAAGAAAGGTGTCATTTGAAGTCCTCCCATGTGTGAGTAGCCGTCTGCATGTCTACACTGAGCACAGTAAGGTTGGAAAGTTGACTGATCTTGTTGGGAATAGTCAAATGTTTAATGTTGTGAAGATTTGGTCCCAAAGTAGATGCTGTTGGTTGGCCGCTTGGAGGAGACGGTTGATGTGCGGGCTAATTGATTCGACCTTTGTCTTGGCACTCTGAGCTTAAGTTTCCCACTGTGATTGTTTTTCATGCAGTTCAACTAGGAGAATTTGCTCCATTTGAATCTGTTGTGCAATATTTTGGAGAGCATCAGGATCAGCGATGGCTTTCTGCTGGAATATTTGTGCTAAAGTTGTTTGTATCCTTCCCATGTCGATGAAAATTTGACCATAGGAGCTATACTAATAAGTAAGGACACCAGTAGATTGTTGTGCCGGTTTAGCACATTCCTTCAGCTGCTCATGGCATTCAAGAAATAACTGGTATTGATTTCCAAGCAGAGAGAATGTTTGCTTGATGTCCTCTTGGTCTTTCTGTCGAACAACGTCTTGATACAATGAGACCAAGGACACGACTAAACTAGTGATTTATTCTAAGGGATTATTGGTCAGGGGTCCATGCATATTCTATGCTACTTGAAAGATCAAATTTTGATAGGTTTGTATGGCTGTGGTCTATTCATCCTTCAGCATGTCGACTTTATTTTTATCTAATTCCTAGTGTTTTTGTTTTTCTTGGTTGATGACATCCATAAATTTATTTAACTCATGATCCTTTGGGATGGCAGAGTCAAATGTAACTGGTGGTTCTTCAGTATCCTTGGTAAGCTTTATTTTGACTTTGGATGGGCCTTTTTTTTGTGAATCGTCAGTTGGGGCCGTGATGCTAGTAGTCTCCATTGTAGATGATGAAGGTGGTGTAGGCACTTTTGGTTGAACAAGTGACCTAGGTGAAGTGGTCGACTCAAGAGGCGTAGTTAACTAAGGAAAACCAGTTGATTATGATGGAATAGTCGAGTCAGGAAGGGTGGTTAACTCAAGGAGAATGGTCAACTCGGGGGTGAGCAGTCGACTTAGCGAGTCGAGTCGACTCAGGTGGAGTGGTCAACTTAGGATCCATGGACTCATTAGGAATAGTTGATGCAGGAATAAATGACTGAGGGACATCATTTAAATTTTCCAGGGTAGGTTGTTCGATTGGTGGATTATAAGAAGTAGGTGACTGTGATGGTTGGATTGTCGATGCGTTCAAGATGAGTGGTAAAAGTGGAGAGGGGCGGGGGATACGATGGTGTATCTAAGGATTGTTCAGTCAGGGATACTCCAGGTGGAGGAGCTACATGAATATTAGGCGGTTACATAGCATCTAGGATAGTGTGTGTGGCAACAATAGTTTTCCAGTTAGGAAAAATGTTGGGAAGATTGGCGATAATTTCTGGAAGTCAGGGTATTGCATATAGCTGGGTTGCGATGAGGAAACTTCCTCAATAATAGTTGGAGATAGGGGTGGTGAGTTGTAGGGAACCTAAGTAGGATATTCAACTTGGAATGGTTTATTGATTTTAGGTTTCTTGACTGAGGTCGAAGTTACCTGCACCGGAACAACACGGCTGGCGGGAAAGTGGTCGATCTACTCATCGACTGAGATGCGACGTGCAACTGCATCACAAACGATATGCTTGACCTCATAATGGAAATATTGGAGGTCATATTCAGTTGGCACATTTAATACCATTTTTTGTTTTGATGACCCTTTTGATTTTAACAACTGTTTCTTATTGAAGAGGGATTCAACTACAATATCAAGTTGTTCTTTGGTTATGTCGGGCTTAGACTGTTGTTCTTCTAATACATCATTGTCGGTAGTTTCCCCCGACGAATCATCAAGTTTAAACTGGGTAGTTTGTCTTGTATGCTTAGGTAGGGGAATGATGGTGAGTGGATTTCCTTCTTCTTCTGGGGGCCCAAAAATTTGGAGGTACAACCCCACCTCGTAAAATTATTCTTGTTCTCTATCGGTGAAAGTTTCTTGTAGATGGTTTGATACCTTCCATGCCAACTCAGGAACCGGGTGCACCGTGTTTGAATGATTACTAATGTCTACAAAAATAGCTTGCACCGAGGGGTAATACTCTAACGTAGCTGCATTACCTGCAATGCCTTACATATACCAAACTTTAGTATAGTCAAGTTCCAGCTGAATACGAACAGATGGTGGTAGAGTTCGGCAAACTTGCTGCAGAACTCACCATCTTGAGCATGTTGTTTTAAGGAATTGAAACCAATTTTCAAGCCACATCTTAGCCGCCACGGGTGCTTTGTTGCATCTGTGAGGCTGGAAGACTCGAAACTTATGCATTGCTGCTGGGTATTCTGTAGTAAAGGAAGCATCATCGACAGGGGTGATTATGTACATTGCAAGCCATATCAATAAGGAGGGGGTAACGAATTGTCGACCTGGTTTCTTGACATTTTTCACAGGTCGATCGAAAAATCCCTGCTAAATACTCTTCCCAATTAAACATTTTTCCTTCTGTTGCGACCACTTTTACGGCTTCCAACATATCCAGTCGGATGTTGGATGGTCGACCCATACTGGTTAGACAAATTGAAACTATAATTACAGCAAACTTATAGTTATTATATTGAATTTTTCTAATAAACAGTCCTTTGGAATTATTCCCTTGTGGTGACCCTGTGAATTCCTCAACCAACTTTGATTTTACCCTGACTAGAACCTCAGGTCCTTTGCAAGAAAGCGCTGTGACCCGAGCAATGAGTTTAGCATTAAATTCAATGGGTTGGTCCAACCAAAGTTTCCCATTATGATATCGATTGACTACATACTACGCAATTAAATCTTTGAGGCCATTGAAATTGTCCAACAATGATGCTTGTAAGTAAACCCCACTTACACATTTCCTTCCAGTAACGACTCCCTTGATGTTCTTCAATGCGTGCTTTTCAGATTCTAAGGAGGCGGGCTTTCAGTGGTGAAATTGAATTGTCCTCAACGTCAGGTAAATCCTTCTCAACGAGCTTCTTCGATCTTGTTGTAGCAGTGCCTCTTTTTGGACCCATTGTATGTGTTGATTCAAATGGAGGAGTCAGATTACTAAGGGTGTCCGAAATTGGTGCTAAGTACACTTACTCAATTTCTTTGCAAAAGTATTCGGGATAGTCCGTGGTGCATTCAATTCGGTTAGGTGAATGCATTAATTGCAGATTTTGTGGGAGACAACTTCTTGGTACGTGCGATGAGCCTTCTTGATTACAATTTGGTCGACTTTCTTCATGCGACCTCCGTCGGGGTCGATCATACTGATGTCTATGATGATTTGGATGACTCATTCTTGAGTGTTCTTTTGATTGATAATGAGTTCCTTCTAACCAACGGTCGGTAGTGGGTGTATTTTTATAGTCGACTCGCCGTCGGTGACTTGTCTCATGCTCCTTATGCCAATCTACCATCATTATAATGTATTTGATATGTGTCGATCCTTCATGCTTTAATTCCTTTTTATACAAGTTTTTCTTGAAGTGCAAGTTAGTTTTACGATAACTAAATCTATCTTGAAAAATGTAATTAAGCTTGGGAAAAATAGTAACTAATTTGCAAACTAGGACACGGCGGTCGATTGAATGGAGAAGGATCCATTCAGTCGGCACCATGCACGCATTACGATTGTATAAATTTTTAATTTGGCAACTTTGATAACTTTGGTAAAATCTTTCCCTTGTAGCATTCCTAGTCGAACCATCCCATTTTGATGTATTTCTTCAACTATAACGGTTAATACAGCTGTGACTTGGACTAAAAGATCGTGAAGTAAGTCGTTATCAAGATTATCAAACTGTTCCCTTGTTGTTACTTGTGCTAGATGGTCGGTTGATGACTCTTTACTCAATCTTCTGAAATCAACACAAATTCTAGACTTTGTTGGGTTGTATTTCTTGATGTGTCGGACTAGAGCTTGACCTTGTGATATTATTACTTGTGTAGTCGGATTCATGTTTCCAAATTGTTTTGTAGAAGTAGTTATCTCAATCTGGTGACAATTTTGATGCATATCCCCCGGTCTTGCTGCATGACTCCTACTTGTTTCCACTAGTGTCGGTATGCGACCTTGATTATCGACATTTTTTTATATTTGCTCGATATGCTTAGTCGGAGATTCATGTTCTTTATGCTGAGGGGTTGGGATGCTTGTTGGTTCCCTTTTGTTAAAAATAATAGTCGGGTGTGTTTTAATTTTCTCCTTAATGATTTTTTGGAATGACCGATACAGTGAAGCAGTGCTGCGTCCTTTTTCTAGGAATGAATTTAACTGACCAACAGTCGCGATCTTGTGTTTCATAGTTTTCGAGTTCCCAATCATATAATTCTGAATTAGAGTTATACCCAATAAACAAGAGAGTCCCCAATCGCAGTTCTCCATGATTTTTAGGTTCAGTGGAATCTTCATTGTTGTGGAATATTTGGTATAGACGTCAAATGTCTTCATCGTGATCATCAGGTTCTGCCTAGGTTTTTCCTTGAGATGGATTGATTGGTACAATTACTTTTTTCCCATATCCTGTAAGTTTGATGTGCTCTTTATCAAGTGAAATGGAAGCTTTCATTTTGTGTCCCCATGGTCGTCCAACTAATGCTAGCAAATATTTGCCTCCTTCTCTTGGAACAATGGTTTCAAAGTTGATATGGGTGTTGATACCCATGATTGAATTTTTGACATTTCTCCATATGCCAATGGGTTCAATCAGTCCTTGGTCGGCTAATTTGAGATATATCCTTGATTCTTCAAGTCGTGTTCGACCAATGATTTCCCATGTCGATCTGGTCATGATGTTTCCTTGTGATCCAATGTCGAGGAGAACTTGCGAAATTCGAAACCCATCGACTTCCAGGTCAACAAGAAGATCCATATCGACTTTTCTTTTATGATTCAGACTGCATAGCGTTTTGGTAATTTTTTCATTTTGGCCATTATTTCTGATAAGATGCATTGCTTCGATTAACTTTTCCACAGCTTCTTCTTTTGTTAATAAATGAAGTAAGTCATGAAGCATTTTTCTTTTATTTTCTTATTTACTTTCATCAGATGTTAATTATGAGAATATTTTTGAGGCATTTTTTAATATATCTTTTTGCTTCGTCATGTTAGGATAATATTGTTGTGTATTGTGCAATTGAGTGACATGAGGGTTACCCCCCCCAGTATTTGTGCCTTGTTGTGTAATTACATGCAGGTTTTATTGCTACACGCTTCATTTTTAGAGACACACGATAAAATACTAACATTTTTTCTTTTATTAAGGGCGTCTAACATAATGGGGAACTCTTCAAGATTGTGATCCCTGACTCCAAACTTTGTACAAAATTTTAAGTCGGTCATGTCCTTCCACAGACAGTCGAGACTTAAATTTTCTTCATTGAAACATACATAACAACGTGGTCGAGTCTGGCCTAGTGGTTAGTACGCCTGATTACTATAGTTTTTTCCTCGACCATTGTATCCTCCTCGTTGGTTATTTCCATAATTGTGATGGTCGGTATTGCAATTATACTGTCCTCGTTGATCGACTGTTTGCATCTGATAAACGGTGTGGTGTTTTGCTTTAGCATTTGGATTCTTTATGCACTCTGCTGTCGAGTGTTGTGTCATCAGAAAAATTCCACACCACTTCGGCTTGGCATTATCAGCATTGTATGGGAATTATGTCATTGTGTGGGGCTCAAATAGTTCACATATATCGCAAAAATACGTCGTCTACATCGTTTGGACATTTTTTGGATTCCTTTCTTCAAGAAAGATATTCAGTTGTTTTTCTAGCATTCTCATTTTTTTTGCTGAACATTGTAATTATTCTGATAGGTTCTCCCAACATCATAAGGACACATGTCATTCATATGCCCTTCATTAGAGCATTTACTGCACCATAGATCATTATGTTAGAAAGTCATATGTTGCATCGATTTCTCCATCCACTCAATTCTATCTTGCAATTCTCGATCGATGGTGCGACTAGAATGATTTGAGTATGATTCAATTATCAATGCTTTCTTCAGGGCTTATTCATAGGCTATGTAGTCATGCATCAACATCAGAGTTCTGATTCTTTCAGCTAGACCGTCGACAAAGAATTGAATTGCTATAGCATGGTCGATTTTGGAGGGCATTTGGCTTAGGAGATCTTTAAACCGTCGATAATATTCTCAGATAGATTCTCCCACTCTTTGTTTAATCTGCTTCAAATGGTGGCCTTCCAAATGCTTTGAATCCTCAACCTTGAAGTGTTCTAGAAAAGTGTCTTTAATCTGGTTCTTTGTTTTTGGACCTTCCTCCAAAACATTCATGTACCATGTGAGTGAACAATTTCCGAGTCCTCCTGCAAACTGTGCAATTTGATGATTTTCATCATCAATTAGGTTAGATTTCCATAGGTCCTCACACACAAACCAATGCTTTTTAGGATCTCCATCTCCTTTGAAAATAGGATTATTGACTGGAATATGTACAACCATATTGCTACTTCTATGAGATTTTGGACTGACTGACTGATTATTGAAAGAACTTACTATTAACTGACTACTGATGACTTCTGATGAATGCAGCTGCTGCCAAGACAAACGTATCTCCTCTACAAAATATTCTTTATCTGGTCAGAACCCTGACGAGTTAACAAGTTCAATCAACAATATTGCTGGTAAGGGGGGTACCTTGATGTGTTCCGAGTAAAATAAATTGAAAGAATGTCTCCCAACTCAGGAGTGAAGGTAATACAATTACCTTGCTCTGGTCATTGGATCGTCAATATGTCTGCAATTCTGCCACATTGGTCTAGTCAGTTTCAAATTCTAGTGTCGCTTGGTCGTAATCCGATCCGGATTTATGTGGGAACGAAGCAAAAGATAGCATATATCGAATCATATACAGAGATATATTGCAAATAACACAGTGATACAGTAAACACATATTCTATTAAATAGCGGAAATAGAACAGACTGTAAAATACAATAGCTAGAATGGTGGTAGCTATCTCTGAGAAGAGATGTGGCCGCTATGCTCATTCGTGCCAAGATGAATACAAAGAGAGACCGAAAGGGCCTATTTATCATAAGCATGAGGGAAATAATCCCAAACATCCAAAAACCTAACCCTAGAAGATGAACCGTCATAAAGTTTGCGGCCCCAAGGTGGTTAGTTGAAAAGTCAACTTCCCGGGGTCATAACTTTTGCATACGATCTCTGTTTGGGGCGCTCGGTAGCTCATTGGAAAGGTCTATCCGAGATTTACAACTTTCGACTGGGGCCAATTGTGAGCCATTGGAAACCATTTGGCCCTCCAAATTGCCAAAAAAGGTTGTTTAGGGCCTCAAAACGGCCTCGGAAGTTTAGGACCCAAAAAACTGTAGAAACATTACTAGAAAATTGACAAAATGGGAAACTGTTTTGAGCCAGTGGAATAGGTGGGTGGCCACCGATATCCATCTGGATCAATCATCCCCCCTTAGGAAGCAATGGTCTCCATTGCGTCAAATCTCTTATCGTATGTCGAGTTGTGTGTCGAGTTGAGCTCTTGGTGCGACATTTGCTGAAGTGGAAAGGTTGCCTTACTTTGACATATTCAGAGGGTTGTAATTGTTGTTGATGGATGCGCTGGAGCTGTTCAACAGTTTTGGTTCTTGTGGTATCCTTGGTATGCACCAGTGTGGATGGTTTCTTTTCGGAGGAGCACCTTGAATGCGTGGCCTTGCACTGTAGAGGTACCCGAATAGGCGATGCTGCACTAACTTTGTGTTTTTTCTTGTTTCTGCTGAGTAGAAGGATAATTTGCAGAGGTTGTGGATGTCTTTGTGATCTGATGTTCACCTTTAGTGGCATTTGCGAATAGGGAAAATTTCCCAGTGTGGGAGATTATCTTCCTGCCCTGCTTGGTTGGGGTAGGTGAAACTGTCTCTGGTATCCGATAGAGTTGTCCTCCCAAAGTGACAATGACACTGCGAGGTCGGGATTCATATACAGCATGACGCTTCCACATATATGGTTGTCCTAAGAGAACATCACATACTTCGAGTGGGGCCACATCACATAATACCTCATCTTTGAAGGGCTTGATGCCATATGGTAGGCAAGATTGGTGACTGACACAGATCCTCGTCCTTGGCTTAGCCATCCAATGGTGTATGGTTGTGGGTGTGGCGTTATTGGTAGTACCAATCTCTTGATGACTTCTTCTGAGATCAGGTTGTTCTGGCTGCCGCTGTCCACAACAAAGTGTAGGGGAATTCCCTTCACCCACATCTGTGAGTGGAAAAGGCGCTCCTCTGCCTCCAACTCTTCAGGCTCCTCTGGCTGAATCTGTGTGGTGGCAACAACATCACTGGGTTCTGCATCAATGATCTGCTTCCCTTTTCGCGCGGCTGTGAAATTAGGTTCTGAGTCAGAATCGAAACTGGGATCTGATTCTGAAGCTTTGATCTCAGCCACCAATGACTGTTTTGAGCGACATTCATCACTGTTGTGCCAGGGGATTTTGTGGAACTCGCACCACTTCCTGGTGTCCTTCTTTGTCTTTTCTTTACCCTTCTTTGCTTGTGGTTGGGACTGGTTGTCCTTTCCCTGCCCCATGTTCTGCGATCCAGATTTTCCCTTGCCCTGCTTCTGCGCAGGTCCGAAGCCATGCTTGTTCTTTTGCTGAAATTTCTGCTCGATTTTGATAGCATATCGATAAGCGGATCCGAGTGAAGAGATTTCCTGGAAATCCATCTCTGTTCGTATGTATCGGTGTAGGCCACTGCGATATTTCAGTACTAGGTGCCGCTCGGAGTCCTTGATACCCAGCTTTGTGCGCGAGGTATGAAAGTTGTTGGTGTACTCCGACACCGTTTGGTCCCTCTCTTGGTGCAGAATGGTCCATTTTGTGTACTGGTCATCATAGTTTCCAACAGGGTAATATTGTTCCTTGACGGCATCTATAAAAGAGGCCCAAGTGGGATTGGAATATTCAAACAATCCTGACTCGTCTGATGAGTTTTTCTCACAATAAGTTTCCCACCAATTTTTGACATGGGGGACGGCCTTAAGGAGCGCAAAGATGATCTTTTCCCTGTCGAAAAATTGGTGGACAGAGAAATACCCTTCTAGTAGATTCAACCATTTATCTAGGGCATCGGCATCGATATGGCCTTCAAATAAAGGAATATCAAAACTAACTTGTACCTTGAAGGGAGTCGTATCTCCGAAATGGCTGCTCGTTGAGGGTGTATTTGCCGCTGTTGGCATGCGTCAAAGGATCTCGGTGAAATTATCCATCATCTCGTTCCTTTGTCGCGCGAGGGCTTCCTCGAGCAACAACTTGATAGGATCTACTGCTCCGTTGTATCTCTTTTCTTCCTCCATGGGAGGCCGTTTGGGGCGGCGAGAGTGGTCTTCCCCAAGTGAAACTAGTTCGAGACCCAACTCTCTGTATCCTGACCTCGTCAGGGACATGCACCGAGAAACAATCAAAGAGCAGACTGCTCTGATACCACTGATCCAGATTTATGTGGGAACGAAACAAAAGATAGCATATATCGAATCATATACAGATATATATTGCAAATAACACAGTGATACAGTAAACACATATTCTATTAAATAGCGGAAATAGAACAGACTGTAAAATACAATAGCTAGAATGGTGGTAGCTATCTCTGAGAAGAGATGTGGCCGCTATGCTCATTTGTGCCAAGATGAATACAAAGAGAGGCAGAAAGGGCCTATTTATCATAATCATGAGGGAAAGAATCCCAAACATCCAAAAACCTAACCCTAGAAGATGAACCGTCATAAAGTTTGCGGCCCCAAGGTGGTTAGTTGAACAGTCAACTTCCCAGGGTCATAAATTTTGCATACAATCTCCGTTTGGGGCGCTCGGTAGCTCGTTGGAAAGGTCTATCCGAGATTTACAACTTTCGACTGGGGCCAAACGTGTGCCATTGGAAATCATTTGGCCCCCCAAATTGCCAAAAAAGGTCGTTTAGGGCCTCAAAACGGCCCCAGAAGTTTAGAACCCGAAAAACCATAGAAAAATTACTAGAAAATTGGCAAAATGGGAAACCGTTTTGAGCCAGTGGAATAGGTGGGTGGCCACCGATATCCATCTGGATCATAATCCCATGTCACACTCGATGATCTGTCTAATATTCGGTCCAGTCATCATGATCATAGGTACAAAACTAACAGGAGTTGCAGCATCTGGAATTGTGATGCACATTTTTATGGGGGGTCAAAACCATTGCGTTTGATTGATCTTCGGATGTCGGCACCTCACCTTCTTCTTCAACTAGTCAACTTTCCCTCAACTCAGGTAGGAATCTTGGTCGCTCGACCATCTCTTATGACTTCTTCAATCCTCTCCTATGATGTAATGGGATGGAAATCTCCCTCAATTGCTCTCGTTGTCTGTATCTTTTTTCTCTTTCTAATCTTTGGATATCTGTTGTTTGCTTATCGATGACTAGACATATATTCCGTCGCAGTGGACTCGACTTCTTACCGGCCTTCATTCTTCTATCGACTAGCCTACAACTTCTTTATTCAAAACACTTCTTTAGAGACCCTCCCCATTTCCGACCCGAGTCTTATTGATCGATGGATACGAGGTCAGCAATGTCATCATTTTTTCAAAAAATATTCCCATTATCGTTTGGTCCAGAAACGTTCCCACTCTTTTTGCTTGTTTTCCTAATTCGTCATAGCATGCTCCTCTAAGGGTGGTCGGGGTTCGACGATGTGTCTGGAATCGTTCTTGATAAAAAATTTATATAGCAGGATGGGGACAGAGCAGAACAAATTCTCATGGAGATCAGTGAAAAACTTGCGTCGGACTTTATCAGCGGACACTCTGTACTCAATGGCTTGTTCTTCACAATAGTCTTCACAGATTTTGTCAAACCATTAGACCAAATTTGTTCTTCCGCTGTTAAGGATATTTCGCGTTAGCAACTTTTCATTATGGGAATCCAATCTGTTCATGAACAAATATAAGGAATTTCATTATTTCTCTAGGAATAGACTCTAAAAATTTCTCATGGGGCTCGGTGAAAGAACTTCTGCCTTGCTTGTGCTAACATCAACTTGTTTCATCGTGCATAATTCTAGATATAGTTCGCTACTTTATTTTCCCACCACTCTCGGATTTCTCTCTTTGTTAGAATTTGTGCATCTTTATCATTTCTTAAAGATGTGTACTACCGGCAAAAGAACCAGTGTTTTAGCTTAGGGGATTGCATCGGTTACTAGTAGTACATTATACTAATATAGAGAAAGATTCACATGCATATACACATTATACAAGCATATAAGAGAGTAAATGGGACAAAATCAACAAGCTTTATATTAATGGGACCAAAACAGAGTACAATATTAGCGCATAGATATATTTTGATGTTGGCTCTACAACCTATTTATATAAGTTAAATACAATTATTTAGTTACAACTACCGGTCGGTCGAGTAACCGTTGACCGATGGCTTCGGGCGACCATAGTCGACAGAGGACCTACTCGACTCGTTGACTAGGCTCCTCCAACATTATGTTATCTTAAGTTTGAGTTGAAGTTGTATGAATTATTGCTAAATCATTGAAAGGATAATGTACATAGACTAGTAAAGACATTTGATATGAAAGACTAATTAGATAAGTTGGTAAATACTTGAGTTAGGGAGTAATTTGATGAACATGTGAATGAGAAAGTGTTCATTTTATTTTATCCCATGGGGTGTAGAATGGATGGTGAATGGGTGTACTGTTAAGGAACTCCTTGTGTTAGGTCACCGGTTCGAAACCCTGTGGGTACTAGCTTAAAAAAAGTGTTCATTTTATTTTAGAGGACATGATATTATTTTGAAAATTTTCTTTTCTTTAAATGTTTTAGATGTTGTAATGAACAAGCATTTCTTTGAAAATAGTGAGATTTGCGATTATGTTCAGTGGGACAAATATATGGATAAATAATTTTGAATATAGGCAATTGAAGAAATCCCATAAGAAGAGTGCCATAAGAGTTTTATCATTCAAGCATATATTTTATCCTAGGTATTTGATGAACATTGATGACTCACACATGATTGAAAATTTAGTGCATTCCTTTGCTTTGATAATGTGAAGATAGATTTTTGAATGCTTGAACCTAACAATTGAATCTATATAAGTTCATGATCAACTCATGGTGATTGTCCATTTGTACTAAGTGTAATTTTCAAACCTGTGCAAAAAAGCAAAGCATACAGATTCTTTTCAGCAAAATTGAGATTACACCACAACATTCACACATAATACATATATATTTACCCTGGAAACCCTTAACCGGGAAAACCAACAAAACTTAGAGCCACACCTCTTATTTTTTCATTATGATTATTAACCAGTCACAATACAAATACAGGTATTCTGCAGCATCCAAAACCCTAATATGTTAACCCAGATTATAAATAGACCCCAATGTCTTAACCGGGATTAAATTACATATTTTTAGAAAAGACCTAAAAGTAAGCCGAAAATAGCCCAAAAATTTTCGAACTCGCTTCGCGGAAGGGGGAGCGCGTTGGAACCCTGTAATACCCCTATTTTGACCCTTAGGGTTTATTTGCCTCAATGTAAATATTGTATACATGTTATGTGTGTGTTTTCGCTAGTGTGGAGCCTAAGGCCAAGGCCCCACTAGTGGATGTTCAGGTTTTAATTGCATAGGAAAGTATTTGACAGGTTGATTATCCACGAGCTTTTAAGCCATACAAATTTGTAAATGATGTAATTATTAATTATTGCAATAAAATACCCAAGCAGCTGGATAAGGAGGCAACCAATGAGAAGGGGCCATGTGTATCCACTGGGGAGAGGTGAGGGGGTTATGGGATTGGTACCTATGCTTCCACATGTCCAATTGTGAACCCATTTGACTCCCCATGCTAACATTAATGCAATTGTAAGAGGGCGGGTGAGAAAACTAGACCCATGAATTTGATGGAGTATGGGGCAACCTGCGAATTTGTATGAAGGGTATGGCCCCATGCGTTGCTTGTCCCTTAAGCCACTCCACACCTGAGAATTCGCCCATCCTGTTTGCTAACCATGGATTGACCAAGAAACCAAGTCATTCACACACATGCGGATCCCAGCCGGGAGGAAACAAGAGAAAATGGCGATTTCTGTGTGAGCCGAATGTGTAAGGAAAACCCTGTGTAAGGATGAAACCGGTTGGGACAACCATAGATCCATTCGTGGGATGAATTGTAGAACTTGAATGGCTAGGAGAACCCATGAGAGCACTTAGAACCATTTTACAGAAGGCCAAATTGAAGGGGAGAGCTTAAGTCGCGGCCTTGTGAAGAATTATCTTGGATAATAGAAAAAGGTTATCTTAGGTTTGGATCTGCTTGATAAACCTAGTGAAGGTTGTAATCTCATGAAGAAAAGCAGTTGAACCTTTCTATGCCCAACCTGAATAGCACTGGAGGGAAGGGGGCCTTGAGGGACTGTGCAGCAGAGAAGAGGGATTTCCTTGTGTTGGGTGAGGTAGGTAATGTGGGTGTCATGCTTGCTGAGTGGTCTGAGATGCCTACAGCTTTGTGGTAGAGCTCACTAGATTAGCAATATTCCCCTTGTTCCCTGGATTGCTTGATAAACCCAACTAAAGGTTGGATTAGCATTGGGATGAGACCTTAACTGTGAGAGAATTCATTACCCTCCTCAATGGATACACAAACCAACTCGGGGGCAGTCTCTCAGCTGAAAGAATAGAAGCTAGACAGAGACCTAAGGTTGGGTGGAAAGTTGTCCTCACTTAGCCAGTTGCTTGGGGCAGTTTCAAGATTCAAAGATAAGTGTTTTGTGGTATAAATTGTGAGGTTTCATGTATTATGCTTATGTGTTGATGCTCAAGTTGTTCATTGAATGTTGTATGGATTTGATCAATAGATAGACTGTGTATAAGCCTGAGTAGAAGGATGAGTTCATGTTGAATACTTGATTCAGTTGCATAAGCTTAATGCATTACAAATATTGCAGGTGGTAGATGTATTGGTTAGACCTAGTTTCATGCACCTTATGCATTGTTATGATTGTCATGCCCTAGACTAATGAATGGATGATTTCATAAGATTTCTCATTAGGAATATAGGTAGAGTTTTGAATATGAGATTGAATGCATGTTGAATACTTCATCATTTACATGAATGTGATGTATGACTAACCCTGCAGGATGTAGGTGTAATGATTAACTTAGTTCATTATACATGTTTAGTATGCATTGTATTCACCCTTCAAGGGATGGCTTGACTTCACCTGGCCTTGGGAAAGGAATGGGATATCCCCTGATGTGTTTCAGATCCCTCTATGGTCAGGTGAAGGGAGAACTCCTAGTAGGAAGGAGACAAAATCCCTGGCATAAGGATAAAGGCACTTAGGTGGAGTTATGAACATAATTTCATCTTGTAATTTGGTATGGTTGGAATGATCATATGGGGTGGGTATTACACCATTGGATAGATCTCTCTAAGAGATTTCCAAGGGTACGAACCTTGTCCCATTTAGACCAAGGATGAGGGAGTTATGACCCTTGGAAGTTTTCCCGGGAAGCTTCTGGGGGCAGGGGTCTGTGGTCCTGACCTTTCCGCATCCGCAGTGCGTATTGCGGATTGTGGAGGTCGGGGACCGACCGTTGGAGCGACGTATATGGGTTTCCACATTTCCGCATCCGAAATGCGGTTTGTGGATTGCGGAAGGTAAAGTTGTCTGGTGTGGATTTCCACATTTCCGCATCCGCAATGCGGGTTGCGGAAGGTAAAGCCGCCCAGTGTAGATTTACGCATTTCCGCATCCACAATGCAAGTTGCGAATTGCGGAAGGTAAAGCCGCCCGGTGTGGATTTCCGCATTTCCGCATCCGCAATGCGGGTTGCAGATTGCAGAAGGTAAAGTCGCTCGGTATGGACTTCCGCATTTCCGGATCCGCAATGCGGATTGCAGGAGGAAATTTTTTCTAGTGTTGGAATAGGGATTTATGCATTTCCTCATCTGCATTGCGGATTGCAGATTGCGGATCGCAATGGTGACTTGCGGATCCGAGCCCATTGAGGCTGTGTGTGGAATCCGAAGGGATTGGAGAAAAAAAAATGTATCAATGGGTTCCATGGTCTCTAAAGGCCATCAGGGAGGTCAGGGGACGTGAAAACATTGTATCGGAGCTTCAGTTGCAGCACTGGGAGCTGTTGGGATGAGCCGTGTATTAATTTTCGGGCAAGAAATGCGCCCATGGCATGAGTTGATAATGTTATTCAATGCTGATGAATAAATTTCCAGAATTGTAGTGTTTTTTCTACGTTTTTATGTCTAATAAATTCCTATGTGATGCACAGTGATTGTAGCGATTAGACATTGAAACGTACAGCAGGGAAGCACACAGAAAGGTGGGAAATGGAAACCTTCAATGATCCGCAGGATCCGTTTGAGCCAGAGGACGATGTGTTGGGTGAGAACGTGCAAGAGGAACATACATAGGCTGAGTTTGATGGAAGAAGGGCTCAAGTGACGCCCCCAAACTTGATCAATACCATGGTAAGCTTTAATGAGTGGATGATGAAAGCGCAGGAAGAGCAACACCATCTCAACGCGGCCATCTTGCAGAGCCTCACGAACATGCATCATAGGATAAATGGGGGGTCTAACCCAAGCAACGAAGTCCGAGAGGAAAGAAATGCAGAAAGTCACTCTTGGGGCCATTCTAGGCGAAGAAATCCAATCCCTAGAAGGGATTCTATGAGCATAAAACACAGAACACCCTCTCCTAGGTTTTCCTCCAGCAGGTCAGATGAATCCCACGGTTCTCAAGGAATCCCAAGACATACTTCCAGTAGGAGTAAGAATACGAAGAGGCATAGAGGTATCCCACAGGGTGAATATAGGAAGGAAAAGCCTCCCACTTTTGATGGAGAAAGCAAAGAAGGCCAAGAAGCAGAGGCATGGCTTCTTGGAATTATAAAGTAATTCAAAATGCATGAGTATTCATAGAATGAAAAGGCTAGGGTTTCCATATATAATCTTAGTGGAAGAGCTTCAATTTGGTGGGAACACCTCATGCAAGTGAAAATAATTAGTGAAAGAAGAATCAGTTGGGAAAGGTTCAAAAGATACTTCCAAGAGAAATACCTATCAGCTAGGTATTATGATAACAAGAGGAAAGGGTTCAATGAGCTCAGATTTGGGCATACCACTATGGATGAGCATGTCCACAAGTTTTTAGATCTGCTGAGGTATGTATATTACATCAAGGATGAAAGAGTGAAAATACATTGTTTCCTTGGTAGTCTACCACAAAATTACAGAGATGGGATTGAGTTTGTCAATCCCCCAAGCTTGGATGAAGCCATCAGAATGGTAGAGCATTGCTATGAGCAAAGTAAAGTCAAATCAGAGATGCAACCAACATGGAAAGGTAATCCCAAAGGAAGGTTTGAACAAAAAAATAAAAGTGAATTCAAACCACCATTCAGAAATCAGACCAGAAGATTTCCCCAGGACCAACAAGCAAGAAGAGAATTCAAGCCAGCTGCAGTAGCAGAAAAGACATCAAAAGAGCCACTCCAATGTTGGGTATGTAAAGGAAATCATATGCTTATAGATTGCCCACATTGGAGGGAAAATCCAAGGGGTTTTCATAACATAGAAGGAGAAACTACAGTGAGAGAGATGGCAAGAGCAACACCTAGGATTTATGCAGCATTGGATGATCACCAAGCAGACCATCAATCAACAGTGGTGAAATTGAAGGTAAGATTGCTAAGCAATCTATTTCTATTATGATTGATCCAAGGTATACTCATAGTTATGTGTCTCCTGAGGTAGTTGAAAGTTGTTCTCTTGGTAAATTAAATCATGGTAAGGCTTGGCTAGTTCAATTATCCACAAGTACTAAGAGGAAGGTAAGTGAGGTAGTGAAGGAGTCCCCCATAGAATTGAATGGACTTCTCACACATGCAGAATTAAATATCTTACCACTAGGATTGTATGATGCCCTAATTGGCATGGATTGGTTGGAAAGAAACAGAGCCAAGTTGGAATGTTATGAGAAATCACTTGAATGAACTGATGATGAAGGAATACCAAGGGTGGTGAAAGGAATTCCCAAGCAAGTTTCAGTAAGGCATATTTCAGCCTTACAGCTGAGAAAGTTCTATAAAAAGGGTTTCCAATTATATGTTGTGCATATATAAGATTCAACAAAAGATAAATGACCCAGGTTAGAAGACTTTCAACTGTTACAAGAGTTCCAGGATGTATCACCCAGATGGAGTGCCAGGACTTCCACCCAAGAGAGACATTGAATTTTCCATTAACCTTGTTCCAGAGGCAACACTAATTTCCAAATCCCCTTACAAAATGAGCACACTAGAATTGGTAGAATTGAAGATGCAACTGCAAGAATTAATGGACAAAGAATATATCAGGACTAGTGTATCTCCTTGGGGTGCAACTGTGTTATTTATTAATAAGAAGGATGGGACATTGAGGCTGTGTATTTATTACATGGAGCTCAATAAAGTGAAAGTTAAGAACAAGTATCCATTTCCCAGGATTGATGACTTGTTTGACCAATTGAAGGAAGCTAGAGTGTTCTCAAAGATTGACTTGAGGTCTGGGTACCATCAAGTGAGGATAAAGGAATAAGACATTCATAAGACATCTTTCAGAACAAGGTATGTCCATTATGAATTCACAGTGGTGCCATTTGGTCTTACCAATGCACCTGCTACATTCATGTGTCTCATGAATAGTGTCTTCAACAAATATTTGGATAAGTTTGTGATTGTGTTCTTGGATGACATTCTTGTGTATTCAAAGAATGAATAAGAACATAATGATCATTTAAGAATGGTGTTACAAGTCCTCAGAGAGCACCAAATGTATGCAAAGCTGAGTAAGTGTGACTTCTACGAGTAGAAAGTACAATATTTGGGTCATATTATATCATTAGAAGGCATTGCAGTGGATCCAGAAAAGATTGAAGCCATAATGGATTGGCCTACTCCAAGGAATGCAATGGATGTTAGATATTTTATGGGCCTTGCAGGCTACTATAGAAGATTCATTGAAGGATTATCCAAGATAACTTACCCAATCACTTCATTTCAAAGGAAAAACATCAAATTTGTATGGTATGAAAGATGTGAGAAGAGATTTCAGCAGCTGAAGGATTTTCTTACCAGTGCTCCCGTTTTGAAGATTGTAGATCCAAAGAAAGACTTTGTGGTATGCATAGATGCTTACATTGAAGGGCTCGGTGGAGTACTCATGCAAGAAGGGTTTGTAATTTGCTATGAATCCAGGAAGTTAAAAGAGCATGAAAGGAACTATGCCACACATGATTTAGAGATGGAAGCCATAGTTCATGCTCTCAAGAAATGGAGACATTATCTCTTGGGAAAAATATTTGAACTCATGACTGATCACATGAGTTTAAAATATTTATTTGACCAGCCAAATCTGAATGCTAGAAAAACTATATGGATGGAGTTTCTGTGTGAATTTGATTTGTAGATTAAGCATGTCAAAGGTAAGGAAAACAAGGTTGTTGATGCACTCAACATAAAATTCCATGTTGCAGCAATAAGTAGGTGTAAATCAGATTTGAAGACAGGGATTCTAGAAGCTCAAATCAGTGATGAAGTTTACCTTCAAGTCAAAGAAAAATTGCAGCGGGGTATTGTGTATGAGAAGTATGCAAGATATCAGCTGGGTAAGGATGATGTTCTCATCTATCAGGGTACTAGATTGTACATTCCAGATAGTGTAGATTTGAAGAAGCTTGTGATGGATGAGATACATCAAAGGCCATATTCTGGACAACTAGGATATCATAAAACTATAACAACATCAAGGAAGCAATACTTTTGGCATGGTATGAATAAATACATAGCTGAGTACATTGCTAGGTTTCAAAAGTGCCAACAATTCAAGGAAGAGCATCAACATCCAACAGGATTGTTGTAGCCATTACCCATTCTAGAATGGAAGTGGGAAGTAATCTCTATGGATTTTATAACAGGTTTTCCAATGAAAGTGAAGAAGCATGATTCAATCATGGTAGTGGTGGAAAAGCTATCAAATGTAGCTCATTTATTTCCAGTCAAGTCCACTCACAAGGACAATGACATTGCAAATATCTTCATGAGAGAGATATTCATATTGCATGGGTTTCCCAAGGAAATAATTTTGGATCGTGACACAAAGTTCACATCTAATTTTTGGAAAGGATTCTTCTAGGAATTATGGACTCATCTGAATTTTAGCACAACCTATCATCCTAAAACTGATGGTCAGACTGAGAGAGTAAATCAGGTTCTTGAAGACATGTTGATGATGTATGTGATGGACAAGCCATCCAAGTGGGAAGACTATCTACATTTGGTAGAGTTTGCATACAACAAAGGACATCAAGCATCATTGTAGATGAGTCCTTTTGAAGTGTTTATGGCAAAGGATGCAAAACTCCAGTGAATTGGGACAACCTAGTGAACAGGGTAGTGCTGGACCATAAATGATCAAGGATATGGAGCTAGAGATTGTTAATATCAGAAAAAATTTGAAGGCATCATAGGATAGACAGAAGAGTTATGCAGATCTGAAAAGAGTGCATAAAGAATTTCATATTGGGGATCATGTCTACTTGAGAGTGAAACCAAGGAAAAGTTCCATGAAGATGGGAAGTTGTGCCAAGTTGGCACCAAGATATTGTGGGCCATTTGAATTCCTTGATAGGATAGGACCAGTTGCATATAGGATTGAATTTCCTTCTAACATGAAAGCTTATAATGTTTTCCATGTCTCCTTGCTTAAGAAATATGTACATGATCCTAATCACACAAATGATTGGAATGTGATACATGTGGAACCAGAGGGAGAGTTCCAAGTGGAGCCTATATGCATCCTCGACAAGAAGGTCACTTTGCTCCGGAACAAATCCATAGGGCAGTTAAAGGTGCAATGGAAGCACCTTAGTCCCGAAGAGGCCACATGGGAGATGGAGGATGCCATGAGAGAGGCATTCCCATTTTTGTTCAGTTTTGAGAACACCGAGGATAGTGTTATTTTAAGGGGGAGGGAGTTGTAATAACCCTATTTTGACCCTCATGGTTTATTGGCCTCAATGTAAATATTGTATACATGCTATGTGTTTTTTTTCCCTAGTGTAGAGCTCAAGGCCAAGGCCCCACTAGTGGATGTTCAGGTTTTAATTACATAGGAAAGTATTTGACAGTTTGATTATCCATGAGTTGGTAAGCCATGAAGATTTTAAATGATGTAATTATTCATTATTGCAATAAAATACCCAAAACCACTTATACTATGAAACGAGAAATCGACACAGTTCTCATTTTTCTCTCTCCTAATTTTAGTAGCTTTTTTACCTCCATTTCAAAAATGGTTGATACCAGTATCACACATTTTCATTTTGAGGCATTTTTTGGGGCCTTTGAATTATCTTTGTCGTAAAATATTTTTAACTTATATTTTCAAGTGTGATTTTAGAAATTTAACAAAATAACATACATTTTAAAGCAATTTATAATGAAAAAATATATACATTTTCCAAAATTTTCTATTAAATAAGACATTTTATGGACAAAATAAGACATTTTTATTGACAAAATTGTAAAAAATTCCAAAAAAATAAAGACATTTAACACCATTTTCAATGAGTTTCCAGATATTTTTTGTATAAAAATGATACTATTTCATATTATTTGTCGAAAAGTGACGATTCACATAAATTCAAGAAAAAATATACAATTTATTTGTAAAAAACATATTAAACACATTATATATATAAATTTTATTCCTAAAATAAAGTCTGAAAGTCAAAACATTACTAAAATATATTTTATAAAAAAATTGTCAAATTTAACATTTTCTTCAAAACATGAAACTAATCAACAATATCATGCAGGCCAAATTCTTCTTCGAAATTGGAATTTTATGGAGCTTGGCTTTCCTCAGGGACATCGATGTCCTCTTCGATTGGGTCTTCTATGTATACAAGATCCCCAAAGTGCTCCTTTCCAAACACCCCTCCTAATGGGGGTCGAGGCTCTTTTGACATCTTTGCCACAAGCGTTTCACTAAACTCTCATTTCTTCAAACCAACTTCTTGCAGTTCATCTGGAAGAACTTGAATAGCATTAATTCTTTGCTTTATGTAATTGCATTGTAGTGGATCATTATCAATGGATATGCAATTTATTCCTTTCTGTAAGGAGCATGCTATTGTTGTACCTAATCACCAAAAACAAAAATAAAGTTAATTCAAATTGCATAAAGAAGCATACTTTAAAACAGTAAAATGATTAAGAATAAAACATACAATAAAACTTGATATATGCTTTCAGATCTAATATGAGAAAGTTTACCTGAACTCGAGAACAAATCTAAGACCCAATCTCCTTCTCTTGGAAATATATCTATGAGATAATTAATCAAAGCTTGCGGCTTTTGATAGATGTTTACAGTCACTCCTTTCAAATCCCTTTATTCATATGTTAATTGTTTTACCACGACATTATAACTCAACAACTAACTATATTTTCCTCCACTCTTTTCATTGATTAAAAGAGATTCATAAGTCTCATCTTTTGTCCAAGTTGCAATATGTATGCTTTCAATATCACTCATGAACGGGATCACTGTTAGAGCTACGAACATTAGGATTTTTCCTGTAACAAAAATATAAAAAATTAATTAACTCATCAATAAATATAATTGTTTATAAATTCAAAAACTTGATAATATAGTGCAGATATATTACCAATAAAGTTGCTTCCTTTTTTTTCCTTTACCCTTGAAGGATGTCAACAAGCCCCCTAATTGTGTGTCTGAATGGAAAACAACAAATATCCATAGTGGTGATGTTGTGACATTTACAAATCCCGAAACCACTTTATTGAATGATTGGTAAGTATAAGTCTCACAATCATAAGTAGTGTTTCGGATATTGTATCCATGAGGGATTCCTGCAATCACTAGTGCGTACTCCTTTTTAGGAACAAGATTTGCAATGTCTACACAATCACCTAAAATGACTTTATATTGCACAGTGTCAAGCCCATTCCAAATATAATGATCAAGTGTATCATCAAGTTCAACGTTTGCAAGACGTTGTCTCCTTTGTTGTTCTATTTTGGCTCTTTGGATATGAATTTTGAAGGACTCTGGTACTCCATCTGTACCCCTCTTTGGCATCTTTAAATGAAAATTATCTCTATAAGTAATAAAATAGAAATGAATTGAATTAGAAAATAAATAAAATATGATGTATCATAGATCAACATACCTTCTTGAATGCAACAAAAAAATGTTTTAAAGTTTCTATCGAGCTTGAGTCTAGATAGTTGCATTTGACATCATCCCAACTCTTCTCATTCAACATTATAACCATCTCCTCTTGTATTTTCATGTAGACCTTGTGACTAGACACTGAAACATTAAATGTGTTTACAATCATATATAATAATATAACAGAATACTTAGAACATAGCAAAAATGTTAAACTCAAGAACAAAGTATCGTACCATAAAAAAAAATCAACTTACTTTTCAAATTCACTGCACATTTCCTCCATGGATAATTCACCTGACTTTACCCATGATAGTATTGTAGATATTAATGTTTCATCCTTCACACCTTGTATTGTTATCCAAGATGTAATAGTCATGTATTCTGGCAGATTCTTGACGCCAGGACCTGCCTTACAACCGCTCCATGGAACAACTCTACTTTTTTTCACTTTCTGGTTTTTTATGCCAATATTCTCCCACAAGCTAAATATGTCATCAATCAAATCCCATGTTTTCCCAAATCTGAATTCCAACTGGAAATAGGCATCTACAGCTATGAATGCATCACTTCCTTTGGCATTTTTTTGTTTCACATTATCCTCTTTAATAAGGAGACCTGTTTCCAGACAACATTGTCTCCGAAAACATGCATCAAATCTAGATTTGTCCCCACCACATATTTGCACAAATTCACTGTGGATAAATCTCACCCTTTGAATAAATGTCATTGTCAACCTATATTCACTATCTGTGTTATGATCCCATGCCAATAAATTTGCTTCTACATCTGTTAAACCAACATAAATGATGCATTTAACTGTTTAAAAAATAGGGTTATTGGGATATTATTGCATCAACTCTCTTCTTGCCTCTGCAGAATGATTCCCCCCAAGAACATAATATTTGTAATGAAAACATCTTGTTTGATCAAATTCATCTCTAGTAGGAACATATTTCGGGTCAACAAGGACTAGGTAGTCAACCACATGTGCATAGGGATTGTGCCTCATCAATGATTTCAAGTTGTGAATATGCAAGTGATGTGGTTTTCTAATTCTAAATTGATCTTTCCCTTCTGTGAGTCTATAAAGTTCATTCGCATTCAACTCAAATGTATGTCCATTGTTAACCAATTTATCCCTTCGCAATCGATCTCGAATGGCATTTTGTGTTGTCTTGACAATGCCATCCTCTAGATCAGCACCTGGAGTAATGATTTCCCTAATGTCCCCTGAATTTTCACTCTCAGATTCAGGAATAAAATTGGCTTTAGTAACAACAAATCTCCTCTTTTTCTAATTTGAAGTGGTTCCTTCTAAATCAACAATGCCTTCAACAGGAATCGAGGCACTCTCAACCATATTTATTTTACGAGATTGTTTGTTACTCTTACTAGTAGGAGTAGCAAGCTCATTTGCAACACTTTCAACATGTTCAGTTGGGCGAAATGAAGATTTAAATATAACCCTTTTAGGGACCTGATTTGAGTGTTGGGTGCTCTTTCCTCTTAGTGCTTGTACTTCTTCAGTTTGAACATTTGACACTTGTTTCTTCTTCCTTGCTTCTGGTCCCTTTTGAACAACGACATTAACGACATCCATAGGATTGTCCTCTGTATAATAAATTCCATTCAACATTTTTGAAATCGACATGGAAAAATCCTGCAAAATAAAAACATTATCGTATTAAATCTATTACATTGTCATATCCAAGTTATAACAAAACCAATTTAAGAATAATATCAATATTCAAACTTACTCTCTCGCTCTCAATCTCATGCACGACCCCTTGACAAAATTCTGTGAAAATTTCTTGAACATTATATTTTGAAATCTTCAAACAATATCGGATTTTGGCAAATGTCTTGGCTTGTTTCACTTGTGCATAAACAATTTCTGTACCAAGAATCACAAATATATCTCTCAACAGTCCGAATGGTTGGTACTCTGATTGAATATATGGAAATGTAGATGAATATAAGTGAATACTTTCTGGTTTGCCTTGATATTTTTCCTTCAGATGCCAATGATAGTCTGATCTATCTTCTTCTGCTACATGTTTCCATTCTCTAGCAATCTTCATTTTTAAATCATCAAAGTTAAAAAATTCATCTTGAGGCTCAAAATTCTCAGATGCCTCAACTGTTTTTTTCGACGCAATCATCGTTGCTCTTGATCCAAAAACGTTTACATATATCTTTCTTAATGCCATTCTCCCTATATCCAAAAGGAAGAATTTTAAAATACAATCAACAAACATTTAAATACCCCCCTACCCCATAAACCCCCCACACACATATAATAATTAATTAAAAAAAAAATGTAAACCTTCCCCCCCTAAAATATATTAAAAAAAAATGTAAAATGTAATACCCCCCCTAAACTATATTAAAAAATTAAAAATAAAAAAATCTAACCCCTATACTTTATTAAATTTTATTTAAAAAAATATATTAAAATCAAAACCCACTAAACTATATTAAAAAGAAATTAAAAAAAAAAAATCAAACCCACCCCCCCTTAACTATATTAAAAAGAAATTAAAAAAAAAATTTCAAACCCCCCTCCCTCGCGGCCCCTTCCCCCACCTCCCACTCCTACCGCGCGCCCCCTTCCCCTCCTCCCACCTCCCCACTTCCCCCTCCTCCCCCTTTGCTTCCCGCTGCCTTCCCACTTCCCCCTCCTCCCACCTCCCCACTTCCCCCTCCTACACCTCTCCCCTCCGCTACCTACCTTCCACCCCCCTCCTACACCTCCCCCCTCCGCCCCCCCTTCTTCCACCCCCCTCCTCCTCCCTTCTCCCTCTGCGAGCCTTTGGCCGCCTGCTTGGGAGCCAATGGGCCGTGAAGGGAGAAGGGAGGAGGAGGAGGGGGAGGAGGGGGAAGCGACGACAGGGGGAGTAGGAAGGGGGTGGTGGAGGGGGAGGAGGGGGAAGGGAGGATGCGGTGGGGGGAGGGGGAAGGGGAGGCAGTGGGCGGCGAAGGCCGCTCGTGAGGGGCGACCCTTTGGCGCCCAAGCGAGCGGTCCTCCTGTTCGTTTCCTCCTCCCCACCTCCCACTTCCCCTCCCCCCCTCCGCCTCCCCCTTCCCCTTCCCCCTTACCCCGCCTCCCCCTCCCTTCCCCCTCCGCCGCCCACTGCATCCCCCTGCCCCATCCCCCCATCGCCCCTTCCCTCTCCTCCCCTTCCTCCTCCTCCCTTCTCCCTCCATGGCCCATTGGAGCCCAAGTGGGCAGCCAAACGCCCGCGGAGGGAGAAGGCAGGAGGAGGAGGTGGAAGGGGCGGCGGGGGGAGGAGGAAGGGGGAGGTAGAGGGGGAGGAGGGGGAAGGGAGGGGGGCAGCGGGGGGAGGGGGAAGGGGGAGGCGGAGGGGGAGTAGGGGGTAGTGTGGAGGTGTGAGGAGGGGTAAGGGGGCGCGGGAGGAGTGGGTGGTGGGGGCGGGACTTGCGAAGGGAAGTGGGGGCGGGGGGAGGAGGGGGAGGTGGGGGAAGGGGGTGCGAGGCGGAGGGGAGGGGGGAGGTGGGGGAAGGGGCCACGAGGGAGGGGGGGTTAGATTTTTTTTTTAATATAGTTAGGGAGGTGGGTTTGATTTTACTTTTTTTTTTTAAATTTATTTTTAATATAGTTTATGGGGGGGTTTGATTTTTTTTTAATTTTTTTTTTGTATTATATAATTCAGGGGGGGTTTAGGGAGGGCCGCGAGGAGGAGGGGGAAAACAAAAAAAAATTGTTTTTAAACACAAAATTAAAATTCGTGGAATAAGGGGGCAAGCCTTGCCTCTATTAGTACTACATGAACTTAAAAAAAATACATTTAAAAATATATATATATATATATATATATATATATATATATATATATATATATATATAACCTAGAAAGTGGTAGAGCCTCCTCTCTTGATAATGCTAGAAGCTCATTTCCGCAATCTTCTCGTTCTTCTTGAAAGCCCTTCGTGAAAAATGTAAAAAAAAATCAATAAAACCATAAAATAAACATTGCCAAATTAATAAAAGCCATAAAATAATCATTGCCAAATTAACAATAAAACTAACTAATTATTAAAAATGGAAAAAAAACACTAACCTTGAAAGTGTTACTAAATTGTTCCAAATTAAATGATGAATAGTAGGAAATGTAAATGGTTTATATAACCTAGGTTAGGTTTAACATTACTTGTTTTACGAATGTGGGATTAAAAAAATGAAATTAGTTAATGCATTATTACTAAATTGATATAAGATGGGTTTACATGAAATATTACTAATGTTATGAATGTGGAAGTACAAAAAATGTAAATAGACATTACTTTATTACTAATTATATATAAATAATTTTACAAGAAATTTTACTAGACTTATATGTCCGGGATAGAAATATGTAATTAGTTAATACATCATTTCAAAGATTTTTATATCATAAATTCATTTTTTTTACTAGTTTTATGAATGTGTCGGAAATGTGTGCTTTAATTTTGTAGGGAAATTTTGGAGGGAAGTTTTGGAGGGAAACTTTTGGAGGGATATTTTCATTCTCATAGCTATAAGATTGTTGGTTGACAGTTGCACCATTCTACTTTTTGGTGAGGACTATGTTAAAATTTCATTGTCTTATCTATTAAGATTTTTCTATAATTCTATATTTTAGTGAGAAGTCATGGACTCATCTGAATTAAATTCCAATGTCAATGAAGAGTTGTATTTTTCATCTAGCCAAGATACTTTCAGTGCAAGCAATGCAATCAAACATGTTCTTCAAGAACTTCCTAATTATGAAGATTTTGAAGACACTAGTAATGAAGGGCAAGAATGTGATGATGATGAAGATCTTCCTCCAAGTGGGGATCCTAAAGACAATAAGCAAGATGATGACAATTTTCCTCCCAACGAGGATTTTCAAGGCACCAATGATGATTTTCCTGAAAGCGAGGATTTTGATGGGACTAATGATGCTTTTGTTGAGCATGCATGTACAAATAATGTTGATGGTTTTCTTCATAGCAATGAATCTAATGGGACGAATGGTGATTTTCCTTCAAGCTTAGATTTTAATGGGACCAATGATGATTTCCCTCCCAACGAGGATTTTTATGGGACTGGTGATGATTTTCCTCAAAGCGAGAATTTTAATGGGACATATGATGATTTTGGTGAGGAAGACGACATCAATAATGATGAAGATGATTTTCCTCCAAGCGAGGATTTCAATGGCACAGATGATGACTTTCCTCCAAGTGAGGATTTCAATGGCACCGATTATGACTTTCCTCCAAGCGAGGATTTCAATGGCACTGATGATGACTTTCCTCCAAGCGAGGATTTCAATGGAATAGATGATGACTTTCCTCCAAGCGAGGATTTCAATGGCACCGATGATGTCTTTCCTCCAAGCGAGGATTTCAATGGAACCGATGATGATTTTCCTCTGAGCGAGGATTTCAATGGCACCGATGATGATTATCCTCCCAACGAGGATTTCAATGGCACTGATGATCATTCTTTTGACGATGAAGCCACCAATGATGAAGACAATGATTCTCCTCCAAGTAAGGATGTTATAGGAACCAATGATGAAGACAATGATTCTCCTCCAAGTAAGGATTTTACAGGCACCAATGACGTCAATGTTGAATCTCAAGAGTTCCCTTTCAGTGAAGAATTTAGTGGCACCAATAGCGTTGATGGTCACATTGATCTGTCAGCAATTAATCAACTTATTAGTGATCATGACAATAATTTTCATACTGAAGTTGGTGATGATATTTTCAATGAGGGGGGTCATATGCATCACAATGAAAACATTCCTTCTAATGAGGATGTTGTTGTAGACATAATGGTCCAGGAAATGCAGTGACACAATCCAATAATGAGCAGGATTAAGTGTAGGACTAGACCTTTTTATGTCAATCCAAAGCATTCCAGTTATGCAAGGTCTAGGAAAGAATTGCTCACAAGTCCAGGTTCCATTACTCATTTGATTTCGAGTGAGTGTTGCCACAAAAGTTGTTTGAAAGGTATAGGCTACAATTATGCCTTGGAGAAAAGGAAGATGTATTTATCAATGAACAAAAGTATGCAAAATTCATATTTAGTGGGGTGCATGATTTCTACAAGAACAGGTTATGATTATCGCGTTGGAAAAATTCTTCTTTGTAGAAAGGAATTCAAACGGATTCACTCAATTGGTAATCTTCGATTATCAAGAATCCAAACAAGACTAGAAAATGATCCTACATTTTATTCTGATGATTATCAGGGACGAATCATTGGGCCATCAACACACATTGTGTTAACGAACAATCCACTCGGGCAGACACGAGCTGGATCTCCCTAGTTCAAGTGAATCTAGAACAAATAGAACATAATACAAAACTCATTTCCTAGATCTAGTTACAGATCGAGTACTTAGATATCGTACCTTTTAGATCACGTATCCTTCTCCTTGTTGTTGCTCCAAGTCTCGTGGTCATCAGATCTCCAGCTGCAAGACCTGTCAAGACAATATGGAAACGATACAAGCAGTACAAGATATCTAAACAATAACTGATCTAAACTAACAGTTGAGGAAGAAAGTTCTAAACATCATCAATGAGACAACATTTATAGAAAGAGATTATAATAACTGTATAAAAAGGTGGGAATACATAGAAATGATGAAGCTACAAACAAAGACTCAACGTCGCATCCTCCATCCAACATGTCCAAGCCAAGTCTCCAAGATGGTACAAGCTTCCCAATCACCGATATGGATTCTATCAGCATAAGGATACCATAGAACTTCCTCCTCCCATGGAGAGAGTGGGTGTTTATATAGGGCTAAAGAGATAGGGTAGGTTGAGGATTAGGGGGAGATGGTTAAGGCATCTTCCCATTAGGTTAGGAACCGAAATTCCACCTCACCTAGAGTCTAGGGATAGGCCTCATCCTCAACAAACTTCTATAAAGACCTAAAGACTCCCCAAAATAGCCTTTAACCAACCTCGTCGCACCTTGGTAGAGGACACAGAGCGACAAAGAGGGGTCGTCGCACTCTGTAGGAAGACAAAGTGTGACAGTGTCTCACCCTAGCTGACCATAAACTATAACATCGCACCCTAGATGAAGGAGAAGTGCGACAACCTACTCAAAAGGGGTCAACTAGGCAGGAAAAATCTCTCAATTGGATGTGTTTTAGCCTAGAATGAGGTTAGGGGTCAGAGCAAAGAGTTTACACAATGGTCAAGATGACGACATTATCACAACGGTCATGATGATGACACTTTGTCATAAGGACGATACTTGCAACGGTCATGGTGATGACACTAAGTCAGGATGACGACACTTGCAACAATTGTGACACTTGCGACACTTGCACAAGGGTGACAACATTTTGGTGTAACAGAATGCCCCCTAAAGCATGAAGTTGACGGAATGAGACAGGTGAAATGCTTTGTAATAAGAAAAATGGCAAGGACTTGTTGGTTGGAAGGAGCTGCTGCAGAGATGACCTGAGATCCACAAGTCTCATACAACACAAAACATGGCTGCCAACCAATACATTGCAGATCCATGATAGTAAAGACCGACTGAACACAATCATGGCTACTAGACACAATCCTAGATCCATGATGAGATAATAACACAACCATGACCAATACAAAAGTGGATATGTGTGATATAACTCAATACAAACTCTATCGCAAACTGGGTAAAACATGACTCCCTAGGGTCTTCAAGCTGAACTCACAATGATACGAATCTATCCATGTGATTACAAATGTCTTGATGTCGAACATGGTAGAAACCACTTGATTACCAGTCATTGATGTAAACCGTTAACACGCGCGAAGGAGATCACCATTGATATCAATGATTCCCAAGGTATCACAGTACATATCATCAAGCGTGAATAAATGAATTGAAGTCGAACGCGAGATGAAATCTTTCAATCAAGAGTCAATGATGTAAACTCATGATGAAAGCGAGGTAACCTGCCATTGAGGCATGTAGGGCCAAGGTACTTGGTTGGTTTCTAGATTCAATCCTCGGACGATGAGTTGATGTCGACAAGGATGAACCCGTCGAAGGAGGGCCATGATGAATCCCCCATCAATCGACACGAAACACGACAAAAGATGTGTAGAGTAGATCGGATGGTACAGTAATGTGCAAGACTGACTCAAGGTAGACCGACATGATTAAAGGTATACTGACTGCAGATGATGAGTAATGAACATCTCTTGAACATGGGCATGGCATGACTTGGCAGTATTGACATGACGAGTGCAACAAAAATTCTGAAAGCAACTGATGATGGAAGCTTTTCTTTAAATGAATCAAAGGAGTAACAAGACTCGGGAAATAAGTGGAACTCGAGGACAAACGGATGATCCAAGTGTTGTATGAAAATGTAGATGAGTTCCATGTTCAAGAACGACTACATACTGTCACTAATAAGGTATGTAACAGAAACGCTTTCCTTTTCCCCCATCATGAATGATGAGTGCCTCATGTATTTTTTACGAGCTTGATGAGGGTAACCAGATGCTCGGTATAGCTTATCTCATAGATGAGTCCAATCCCAAATATTTTTCGAACCTAGGATAGGAGGGGTTCATCCCATGACGGGCCCTTCAATGTGAAATTTTTAATGAGTCCATAGAAGGTAAACTTGGTTGTCATTTCATGTTTAGAGAGTCTGAAAAGAACTAAAGAAGACTCCAAAGGTCCTTTTTCGTAAAGTTAGCCTCATCGCCTGAAAAAGGGTAAAACAATGCGGGAGAGAACTCTTCCAACCATGGTTGGTTGGAGTATTCCTTTTTCGTAAAGAGTGCTTCCTGGTCCGAAAAATGGGTAAAATATCACCAAAAAGACGATCATTCAAATGCTTTTACAAGCGTGAAAGCATCAAGTTCGCGTGGCAATATTTTCCTAATTAGGGAGTCTGAAAAGAGATTAAAAAGGACTCCATGAACAACTTTGTCATGGTTGATGACCGAGTACGACAAAGGAAAAAGTAAACTCAACACAGTTCCTTTTCCGTAAATAGTCTAGCGAGGCCGGATAAAGTGATAAACCTATACTCGTTAGACACACCTTTTTAACTCAAATTTTTAACGAGCACGAGAATGGTATCAAAAGCACTCAGAATCTTTTTCATATTTGAACCAGAGTACGAAAAAGTAAAAAGTAAGCTCAAACCACTTTTCATGTTTTAACCAGAGCACGAAAAAGTATAAAGTAAGCTCAAATACTATCTTACTGTTTTTAACGAGCTCGAAGATATGTTGGAAGAATGCTCATGATGTCTGCTTCATTTTTTAACGATCTTGTAGCATAAAATGAACTATGCTCGGGATAATTTTCATGGTTTAATGAGCTCAAAACCTAAAAAAGGAAAGTATGCTTGAAAATGATCCCAATGGTGAACTTTTCCCCAACATGGCATCCAGAGGTTGGTGTGTGTCCCCAGCATGATTGCTAGAAGTAAGTGACTTAGCTCCAACATGGTGTGGAGAGGCGATCGAGTTGACTTCAATGTAACTTCTAGAGATTGAATACATGCCCCCCAAGCTTCATTTCATTCACCTAGGACATAGGCGGATAAAAAAAAGGTTCAAGTACTAAGTCTATGAGAAGACTCGACTCAAAGGGAAAGGAGTTGTTTCATTTTTTAATGAGATTGACACAAGATTAGAACTCTGCTCACGGTTAAGGCCCATTGATGGGTTCCTTCCCAACATGATTCCCAGAGGTTGGTAAATTCCCCCAGCATGATTGCTAGCGGCTTAACATGGTAGTGTTCCCTCAACATGATTGCTAACGGTACGACAATGTGGCATGCCCCCCAAGCTTCATTTCATCTAAAAATGTTGTTTGCTAACCCAACTACCAACCTGGCTACTAATATGAAAATGTTCACCAAGGGGGGGAAAACGAGAATCAGAGGAAAAGAAGGTTCAAGTTCTAACTTTAGCGAGAGACTCGAACTGAAGGGAGGGAGATCTATTTCATTTTTACACAAGCTTGAAATAGACAATAACTATGCTTGAGGGGGCCCATCTTATTTTTTAACGAGCTTGAAATGGAATAAAACTATGCTTGAATGGATTGGTTTCATTTTTATGCAAGCATGAAACCAAAGGTAAACTATGCTAGAGGGGTCTATCTCATTTTTTAATGAGCTTGAAATAGAATAAAACTGTGCTCTAATGGATTGGTTTCATTTTCATGCAAGCTTGAAACCAAAGGGAAACTATGCTTAGAGGGGTCTATTTCATTTTTTAACGAGCTTGAAATATAATAAAACTATGCTCCAATGGATGGTTTCATTTTTATGCAAGTTTGAAACCAAAAGGGAAACTATGCTAGAGTGGTTGGTTTCATTTTTTAACGAGCTTGAAACATAACATAAACCGTGCTGATGCCCCCATCCTTAGGGGGAAGAAACCATTAAAACATGTGGAACATTCAGGGAAGTCTGATGACTAGGAGTCATATGATGAGTGGGTGTCACATAGGAAAGCTGATCAATGGTCACAATCCTCCCATCATAGGGAAAATACATCACTTGAAAGAGTGTGGACACGACGGCTTTCATAGCATAGACATAATCACGTCCAAGGAGTAGATTGAAATCTAAAGGACTTTGGACAACCATGACATCAACATAAACAGTTTTACCTCTCAACGTGATAGGTAACTGCGGGAGAATCCCTAAAGGTCCAGTAGGCCTTCTATTAGAAGCCAAAATCTGGTCAGTGACTGGCACAAGCTGAGGCGAACCTATGGCTTGCCAAGCAGTTGAGGATAAAATACTAACAAAATCTCCCTCATCAACTATCGTATGAAAGATTTCTTTATCGAAAACTCCTACATATATTTGAAAAGGAATACTCGAAGGAAGATGAGATTCTGTTAGACCATTCCAATCAAAGGAAATAACCTCAATACTTGGAGGGGTTCCTGTAGAAATGGACAGGGTTTCCCCTTGCCTAGGACATTTTGAACTGACGAGGAAAACATCAGCGGTTTCCAATTCACTCTCACTTGGAAGATAAGAATGAGATGAAGATTGTGTCATGGTGACTGCTTTAGTCTGGACTTTCTCCAATGAAAGAGTGGGATCGAGTGGAGATGACAATGATTCAATCACTTCACTCTCGGAAGGAAGAGTGGGATCAATTACAGATGAAACTGAATTGATCACTTGATCAACCAGCGGGGGGTTGAGGGACAACTTCTATCACTTGTTGGAAACACCTGTTGAGAATTAGTAATATCTTCCAACCATCGTGAAGCTTCATCCATGCTTGGACAAAGGAAAGTACGGTGCATGCCCTTGCATATCCAACAAGGGTCTGCGGCTCTACCCTTCCGACCCTTCACCAATGGGTCACTGGTTGAGGGAGTGTCATCAACATGATGGCCAGAGGTTTACGATACAACTGGTTTGGGGTTTTTAGACCACACTTCTGACACACGGGGAAGACCGGGACAATTCTTGAGAAGGTGGTCACCCTTGCAAAGTTTGCAAGGGAATTTTGACTTACGAGGCGTTCTCATAGAATGAGTGCCATCAGAGGCAGATGGTTGACGCGTGGTCTCTTTCTTAACCTTCTTCTTCTTAATCTTCTCTTTCTTCTTCTTCACACCCGCCTTCTTACTAACATTAGAGCTTTCAGTAGGAGAAGAGGAAGAGATGGAAGTTGATCCAACTTTCGACGAGAAGGAGAAGGGTTACCATGAGATCGATGCTCATGTGGTGACGGACCTAGGTTCGATGTAATTGGTGCACTTGGTGTAACTGGATTGGAGAATAACTATATTGGTAATCCTATCATCAATCCAGAAAGACTCAAAGTAGCCATAAAGGGAGGATCAACAGTTCCACAAGGGGGAATAACAAATGGCATACCCTGGAAAGGGGCCTCTTGGTTGGTAGTCCCGGAAGAGTCTTCCATATCTAATCTTCCTAAGAGTCTCTAAAGTACCACACAAATCAAACACTACTCAAGTCTAAAAGCAACAAGCAAACTATGTGAATAGGAGTGGATTCAAAGTCTGGAACCTCACAGGATTATCAAGGCATCGCAAACCGCTATATACTGCAGGGTCCAACAATATGACGCGACAAGGAGGATTGGGACTGTACCCTTGCCTGCATACCTGATTACCTGGACAGTACGTACGTGCTAATCTCCCCAAGTGCTGTTCTCGGTGTATTGCTTTGCCAAGACAACCAAATGGTTAACTCAGTTGGTTTCAGGATTCCTATGGGTGTCTCCCGATATACGCAAGGTACGTGGGAGCTCAAATCCGTAGTGGTTTTGTCTAATGCACAACCGTTCGGCAAGAGACCTTTCGATATACTACCAAGTACGTGATACACCCTTCGATATACGCCAAGTACGGATTATGGTACTTGGTGGGTACGTGAAGGAGCTCGATATACCAATAAGTATGTGGAAGACTACAATACCCCCGGGATACAGTGCTGGAAAATAACGACAGCTGCCACGCTTAAAGACGTCGGAACACGTCTCTAACTTACACACATTTACTAAATGATTTTAACCTAAGCTTACGTTAATTTTATCTTGTACGGTTAGGTGGATGCATGAGGTGAGTACATAAAGGTAAATATAATGCAATCCTCAACTATATGATAATGCACATTTTCCTTTCCTTTTCAATGAAAACTACTTAAGGTAGGGAGAGATTTTTCTTTCTTTCAAACCAAAAGTACTTAAGTAGTAGCGAAAAGATGAATTCCTTCCTAGAGTGCAATAATTCTAACTTTCTGCAATAATCAGCTAAAAAGCGCAAAGAAAATGAAAGATGCAACTAATCTTAACAATGTATAAGACAAAATAATGAAGCACTTTCAATTTTCAAATGAATGTATCAAAAATGGAACTTGATAACTAAACGCTTTTCACATCTATACACAGAAAGTGAGAGAATATCTACAACACTCTAATCATTCAGAAATTCTCAAAGAAAAATGGCAAGCACCCAAACAACTCAAAGGCACTCAAGAAAGGCTCAAAATCTACTGAATGCAATAATTATAACTCATTTCCTATCTTTTTACACTTGAAAAAGACACATCTAAGCTACGGAAAGAAGGATTCCACAAACGTTTCCAATCAAATGCAAGACAAAGATAAGCACTTAACAATATTATCTAACTCAAATGCACACAAATATGAAACAAGCCTTTCTTCTTCTTATGATGATAAGACCAAGAATATCAAATGATCAAAATAAAGTAAGAAGAATATTTACATTTTCCAAATACATGAATATAACAAAAGAGTGACAAAATCAAGCTTTTCTTTGAACTAAAGTGGAGACAAAGAATCATTCTTCCCCAAAAATGATTGAATAGCTCAGCATGTAAGGGAAACAAGATGCATAACCCAAGAAAGAGAGGCTAAAAAAGACATGGACATCCCACACTCTTCAAGTCTTTAAAACAAGCCAATCGCGCCAAACCAAAAAATGATCTCAAAACCTTGAGATGGGTCAAAACGACTGAAGAATGCACGATTCATGCCCCCCCCCGACCATGAGGGGGATTTTTTTTTCAAAAATAGAACCCATTTCGTTTAAAAATGCAAGCAAAACACTAGTTTTTACTCAAGGGGCCAAACATGAATCCAAAACTCAAAAGACCCAAAAACCAATACAAACAAGCCAAACAAAACACTGCTGGACAAAAGGGGCTCTGCTTGGAAGGTACAGTGCATAGGAGTCTATACACAAACCAAAACTCAAATCAGAAATGGAGAAAAGGTGCCTGTACGGAAAAAAATGGCAGATCGGCGCACTCTGTGCTTATGCACAATGCGACATCGCAGTTCACTAGTGCGGGAAGTGCGACGACGTCGCAGTATACCAATGGAAGGGCTGCAACGACAGACTAACAGGAAAAGAATATAGATAAAAAACAACACAGTGTCGCTCTGGGTACACTGACCAGGTGCGACAGGTGAGATCTAAATCCAAAAATGAACCAATTCTCCAGATAATGAGCATAAAAAGGTCTGCCAATGAGAAGTACAAACTCAAAGGAAGGAAATCAGACTCTTCAAAGCGAAGATCTGATGGTGAAAGGGCTTAAGAAGAAAATGGCCAAAGAGATGGCTTGGAAAATCAATCAACTGAAACTGACATTCAGATTGAAAACAACAATGTTCTTCCCCAGTATGGTCACCAGATTTGTTAAGGGACAATCCACTCGAGTGAACACGAGCCAGATCTCCCTAGTTCAAGTGAATCTAGAACAAATAGAACAGAATACAAAACTCATTTCCTAGATCGAGTACTTATATATCGTACCTTTTAGATCCCGAATCCTTCTCCTTGTTGTTGCTCCAAGTCTCGTGGTCATCAGATCTCGAGCTGCAAGACCTGTCAATACAATATGGAAACGATACAAGCATTACAAGACATCTAAACAATAACTGATCTAAACTAACAGTTGAGGAAGAAAGTTCTAAACATCATCAATGAGACAACATTTATGGAAAGAGATTATATTAACTGTATAACAAGGTGGGAATACATAGAAAGGATGAAGCTACAACCAAAGCTTCAACGTCGCATCCTCCATCCAACATGTCCAAGCCAAGTCTCCAAGATGGTACAAGCTTCCCAATCACCGATATGGATTCTATCAGCATAAGGATACCATAGACCTTCCTCCTCCCATGGAGAGAGTGGGTGTTTATATAGGGCTAAAGAGATAGGGTAGGTTGAGGATTAGGGGGAGATGGTTAAGGCATCTTCCCATTAGGTTAGGAACCGAAATGCCACCTCACCTAGAGTCTAGGGATAGGCCTCATCCTCAACAAACTTCTATAAAGTCCTAAAGACTCCCCAAAATAGCCTTTAACCAACCTCGTCGCACCTTGGTAGAGGACACAGAGCGACAAAGAGGGGTCGTCGCACTCTGTAGGAAGACAAAGTGCGACAATGTCTCACCCTAGCTGACCATAAACTATGACATCGCACCCTAGATGAACGAGAAGTGCGACAGCCTACTCAAAGAGGTCAATTAGGTAGGAAAAATCTCTCAATTGGATGTGTTTTAGCCCAGAATGAGGTTAGGGGTCAGAGCAAAGAGTTTACACAATGGTCAAGATGACGACATTATCACAACGGTCATGATGACGACACTTGGTCATAAGGGCGATACTTGCAACGGTCATGGTGACGACACTTGCAACACTTGCACAAGGGTGACGACATTTTGGTGTAACACATTGCAATATCATGGATGCATGATTTATTTTCCAAGCATGGAGAGAGTATGCCAAATAGAGAAACAATACACATCCTAGATAATTTCACAAGGCATGAAATCTACAACTTATACAGGGATTATGTTCAAGGTGGTCAAGGAAATGCCAACTTCATCAGATATGCATATTTCACAAGAGTATGGAAAAATAAGTTCAACAACGTCCGCATTCCAAAGAGGTCAAGGATGGGGGTCTGTAGTACATGTGCTTCTCTTAAAGAAAGAAGGGATAGATCAGAAGGGATAGAAAGAGGTATGTTTACAAAATTGTTTTTTTTTAGATAAATGTCAATTATTAAATCCAGTTAACAATATGTTTTTGTTATGTTGTTTGTAGATTCCATAATGAATGCACTGCAAGAACATCACAATCAACAATCAAATGAAAGGCAAAAGTTATACAAACATCGCAAGAAGTGTTATGATGCTCCACATAAGTATATGGATTTGATAATTGATGGCATGGATCAGAAAAAAAACACTCTTGCCACATTTTGTTCGTGTGCCAAAGAATTTAAAGGAGGAAAATTTTATTCAGTTTCACTTGGTTGGGTGTATGGTTTTTAATGGTGAAATGCCTCCAAGGGTTTACTTCACAACTCTACATATTCCAAATGATGCAAATTTGACCATCACCATAATTCACCATGTCATTACTCATTGGCATGGTGATATTCCTGAAGTTCTATATCTACAATTGGACAACACATGCCGAGAAAACAAAAATCATATTGTGTTTGGTTATCTAAGCATGCTAGTTGAATTGAGAATTTTTAAAAAGATAAAAGTTGGCTTCCTTCTTGTTGGGAATACACATGATCATATAGATCAAATGTTCAACCATTTTGCAAGGAAATTGAGGAGGAAGAAAGTCGGGAGCCTACCATCATTGATTGAAATTATAGGAAAAACATACCATTCAAAGCCTATTGTACTGAAATTGGAAGAAACTATTGACATGCAAAGATTTCTGTTTGGATCACATGGTGAAGAAAGGTGCATTGAAAAACTTAATGACATTAGCTTTCAGCATCAATTTCGTATAAAAAATATTGATGGAAAAAAAATACTGTGGGGAAAGAAGTACTCAACTAGCACAGAATGGGGGCCTTCATTAGGTTTGGCATTTTTGAAATTCATCCCAAATCGTCAAATGTATGCTTCAAATTTATTGTTATTGCAATCATCTGCAGAGATTCATAATGCAAGGCGACATAGTAGAGATGTTGATTCTTCTCAATGCTTGGAAGAAATCAAAAAGTCTATCGAAGATACATATGAGTACTTTGATGTTGCTGATTCTGTTTGGTGGGAGTCTTTTTTCATGGAGCAGAGTGACATAATTTCAAACTCTACAAATGGAGATATATATTTGAAGTCTCCATTTGCTTGTCCACAAAGTTTATCAAATGAAAACGAGGTAACAAATGTTGAAACTCGAGTTGTTGAGTTTTTTCAAGTAGAGGAAAGAGAAATGTATATTGACTCTAGAAGATCATCCACAAAGCATCGAGAGATGGAAGACCTTTACAGGGGATTAGTACAAGATATCAAGGAGGTTGCATGATTGCAGTTTTGGCTACAGATGATGCACGTCATTATCCATTTTGGATTGCAAAAGCTACGAAGGTCAATAAATAAAATGAAGAAGTAGTATCCGTAGAAGTACATTGGTATGCAACAGATACACACCCATTTGATGGTGTGTACAAGGCCGAGATGGTGGTTGAGAAAAAGGTTTGCAGAAAGAGAAAAATAAAGGGTCAAAAAATAAATCGCCGCCACATTGACATCTTGAAATTAGAGGAAGTTGATATACTTGTTTATGATTCCAAGTTAACAAAGAAAGACACTCTTCGCTCCAAGATTATAGATATTATCAAGAGGTTGCTACCAAAACAAGAAGTTGCAAGATGGGAGTTTGTTAAACCAAGCCGTAGATCCCAAAGGAATATGACATCTGAAATGATGGGCATAGATGTAGACTCAGATGATGCACCCATTGATAATAGAGAAGAATATGGGTCATCATACATCTTCATCTGGTCCTTCATCTACAAAAAATGTAGATTCTGATGGGGTGTCAGAATCCATGGATCAATTTGAATAATTTCACATGAAGCATTTTAGATGTTTTTTATTAGTATGATGTTTGTAATTGAAACTCTAGAGGCATTTTTGAATATTTATATGAACCATTTGTTCTTGTATGGTCTAATATATTATTTCATTATGAATCACATCATAATTTCTTTGTTTTTATATGGTGAGAGTGGTGAAATTATTTATGAAATTTATTTTTTTGTTTAATATGCAAGTTTCCAAAAAGTTGTAATTTATCTCTTGAAGAAAAAAAACTTTTTTCCAATTTAGGGGTTGATTTTAAAGTTTTTGTAAACAACAGTATGGGATGTTTAGGCCATGGCTCTTTTTTTTACCCTGAAAAAAAATATGTGTATACTGGTATCAACACTTTTCTATTTGGGGGGTGTTTTTGGTGGTTTTTTTGCAAAAATCATCGTTTTTATGGGTAGAGTTCTCATTCATAGTATAAAGTTCTCGTTTCATAGTATAAGTGGTTCCAAGAAGCTAGCTAAGGAGGCAACCAACGAGAAGGGGCCATGTGTATCCACTAGGGAGAGGTGAGGGAGTTATGGGATTGGTACCTATGCTTCCACATGTCCAATTGTGAACCCATTTGACTCCCCATGCTAACATTAATGAAACTGTAAGAGGGTGGGTGAGAAAACTAGACCCATGAATTCGATGGAGTATGGGGCAACCTGTGAATCCGTATGAAGGGTATGGCCTTGTGCATTGCTTTTCTCTTAAGCCACTCCACGCCTAGGAATTATCCCATCCTGTTTGCTAACCATGGATTCACCAAGAACCCAAGTCATTCACACACACGCAGATCCTAACTGGGAGCAAACAAGAGAAAATGGCGATTTCTATGTGAGCCGAATGTACATAGCCGAATGTGTAAGGAAAACCTTGTGTAAGGATGAAACCAGTTTGGACAACCATAGATCCGTTCATGGGATGAATTGAAAAACTTGAACGACCGAGAGAACCCATGAGAGCACTTAGAACCATTTTGCAGAAGGTCGAATTGAAGGGAAGAGCTTAAGTCGCGGCCCTGTGAAGAATTAACTTGGATAACAGAAAAATGTTAACTTAGGGTTGGATCTGCTTGATAAAAATAGTGAAGGATGTAATCTCATGAAGAACAACAGCCAAACCTTTCTATGCCCACCCTGGATAGCACTAGAGGGAAGGGAGCCTTGAGGGACTGTGCAGCAGAGAAGAGGGCCTTCCTTGTGTTGGGTGAGGTAGGTAATGTGGGTCTCATGCTTGCTGATGAGATGCCTACAAATCTGTGGTAGAGCTCACTAGCTTAGCAATATCCCCCGTGTTCCCTAGATTGCTTGATAAACCCAACTATAGGTTGGCTTAGCATTGGGATGAGACCTTGACTGTGAGATAATTCATTAGCCCTCCTCAGTGGATACACAACCCATCTCGGGGATGGTATCTTAGCTTAAAGAATACAACATGGAAAGAGACCTAAGGTTGGGGGGTGGAAAGTTTTCATCACTTAGCAAGCTGCTTGGGAAATTTCAAGATTCAAAGATAAGTGTTCTGTGGTATAAACTGTGAGGTTTCATGTATTATGCTTATGTGTTGATGCTCAAGTTGTTGAATGAATGTTGTATGAATTTGATCAATAGATAGACTGTGTATAAGCCTGAGTAGAAGGCTAAGTTCATGTTGAATACTTCATTCAGTTGCATAAGCTTAATGCATTACAAATCTTGCAGGTGGTAGATGTATTGGTTAGACCTAGTTTCATGCACCTCATGCATTGTTATGCTTGTCATGCCCTAGACTAATGAATGGATGATTTCATAAGCTTGCTCATTAGGAAGATAGGTAGAGGCTTGATTATGATATTGAATGCATGTTGAATACTTCATCATTTGCATGAATGTGATGTATGGCTAACCCTGCAAGCTGTAGGTGTAATGATTAGCTTAGTTCATTATACATGTTTAGTATGCATTGTCTTCACCCTTCAAGGGATGGCTTGACTTCACCCGGTATTGGGAAATGAAGGGGATAGCCCCTGATGTGTTTCGGATCCCTCTGTGGCCAGGTGAAGGGAGAACTCTTGGAAGGAAGGAGACAAAATCTATGGTAGAAGGATAAAGGCACTTAGGTGGAGTTATGAACAAAATTTCAGCTTGTAATTTGGTATGGTTGGAATGCTCAGATGGGGTGGGGATTGCACCATTGGATAGAGCTCTCCAAGAGATTTTCAACAGTACCAAACTTGTCCCATTTGGACAAAGGATGAGGGAGTTATGACCCTTGGAAGTTTTCTTGGGAAGCTTGGGGGGGCACGGGTCTGTGGTCCTGACCTTTCCACATCCGCAAGGACCTTTCTGCATCCGCAATGTGGATTACAGATTACGAAGGTCGGTGACCAACCATTGGAGCAACATAAATGGGTTTCCGCATTTCCACATCTGCAATGCAGGTTGCGGATTGTAGAAGGTAAAGCCGCCCGGTGTGGATTTCCGCATTTCCACATCCGCAATGCGGGTTGCGGATTGCGGAAGGTAAAGCCGCCCGGTGTGGATTTTCGCATTTCCACATCAACAATGCGGGTTGTGGATTGCAGAAGGTAAAGCCTCCTGGTGTGGATTTCCTCATTTCCACATCCGCAATGCGGGTTGCGGATTGCGGAAGGTAAAGCCGCCTGATATGGACTTCCACATTTCCGCATCTGCAATGCAGATTGTGGATTGTGAGAGGAAAAAATTTCCGGAGTTGGAATAGGGATTTTCGCATCCGCATTGCGGATTGTGGATTGTGGATCGCACTAGACGACTACCAAGATCGACCGGGAGATAAATTGTCCTTTTATGAGTGAAATGACTAATTTAATCTAGAGAAATTGTCCCTTTATTAGGTAAATGGTGAATTGTGGATCCAATCCCATTGCGTCTGTGTGTGGAATCCGAAGGGATTGGAGAAAAAAACGTATCAAGGGGTTCCATGGCCTCTAAAGGCCATCAGGGAGGTCAGGGGACGTGACACCCCCCCCCGCCTTGCCTATAACCCCCCCTGAGCCAGCGCTATGCTCAACGCTTGGTGCATACGTTAGAGCACTAGATGGTGGGGATCATCAAGTGCACAGTCAAAGGAGCACCCCCCCCCAACACGCACACATGCAAATAATATAACACATACCCAACACTAAGGATCTATGAATGACATGGAATCTATCCTTCACATGCTTCTAAGAATTGTTTGAAGATACTTAACACATTTAAGTGGATTTGCACCCTCTATGAATGACATGGAATCTATCCTTCACATGATTTTAAGAATTTTTTAAGTCACTCAACACATTTAAGTGGATTTGCACCCTTGGATTTCCTTGTTAATGTCACCCTGAGACTTAATATATCGCTTATGAGTATTGTGCTTTATGCGGATTCTTTTAAAAGTGTTGATGGTAGTCATACCTTACTAAGCCACTAAGCAAATATTCATTTCGAATAGGCCTTGGTTTCTTGTGATAACATTAAGTAAATTTGCACTTTTAATATCATTGGTGAATTGGTACCTACTTCTTAGTTATTACAAGATTTTCTTTTAAGTTCACATGGATGTCCTAATAAGTTCATTGATGGTTATTTTACTATGTTCATGTTACACATGCTATGAATGACTTTCATCTTTAACCAAATGCAATATCTCTTTTGAACTATACCTTGATGCTTGATAGATGCTTGATATATTGTAATTGTCATACTAAGATTTGCTACAAGTTATTGTTCATTGTTCATGTGGATTGATATTATACAATTACTTATGATATAAGATTTAATGCTTGGTTCACTTCATTATTGATCCATTGAAATATTTACATTGTCGGAGATGATTATTATTTAATTGATGCCACAAGTTTTATATGCAAATGATATATTGATAAATTGTTGAATTTGAAGTATTTATTGAATGTTAACACACATATTTGGTTCAAATGACAATTGGGATTTTTGGGTAGAAGACGTGTTCTAGCGTCTATAAAGATTTCCAGGAGTTGTTGTTAGGTGGGTAAAACTACGGTTAAAGGAAACCCTAGTAGATAGTGATCATTGATTGGAGAAGTCCCCTTGCATCCTCGTAAGGTGCAAGATGTTGGGAATCCCCTTTGACTTTGATCTAGTACCTTTCTTCAAGTAGTACCACATTAGACATCATTGAGGACGGACTTGGACCCCGCGTACCTTGAGTATATTAGGGACCCCACTAGACATCCTGAAACCAACCTATCGACCATCCTATTACTGTAGTGCATCGAACACAATATTTAAGAAGATTACTCTTAACACATCTAAGAGGTTTGGTGGTGCGACCAAGGGTATGGTCGATCCTTCTTGGTTAGTGCTCTAAAATATTGAGCCAATCATAATCATTAGATCTCATGGGTGGATCGAAAGGCTACAATAGCTTGACAACCCTTATGACTATCGAGCCCTTTTTGGGGGGAATTTGGGCATTTAATTTATTATTCAAGAATTCAAATGGTTAATTGTTAATGTGAATACTTCTATTTCATTTATCGTATAATGTATCTAGTTCTCATGGTTATATTTTGTACATCTTAAAAATATTGAATTGAAGAGTGCCTTGTATCAATCAATTATCTCTAGTTAGACTCTTTTCCTTAAAAACAGAGCTAGGTAGTATTTGGGGTTAGCTAGATTTTCTTAGTTAGCCTTAGAAAAAGCTTGGCTAGGGTCTCTCTCTTGGTTAGTCTAGGTTCATTCACTATTGGACTTAGGATACCTAAAGAAATGAATTCTTTCCAATAGTGACACATTGGGAAGGTCCATAGTTGTGTAGGTTTAGCGGTCAATCCTTGCCTATCCATTGATCGTTAGGTTGTGCATAAACAATACCTACCTAGGAGGACTGTTGGGAAGTTGGAGGAGGGAAATTAGCCCTAGGAGCTTGGGACCATGTGATGCATACATTAGAGGTTGGAAAATTGACTTGAGGTGCTTGGGTTGAGGAGCATACTACATGGAGGTTGTTGATTGAACTAGACATAAATGTTGAGGAGGAGCATTGGAGCTCAATTGACTACATTGGTACACATGAGAGTATCATTGGGCACACAAGAGGACATGTGGCACACAATTAGAGGAGTTCCTTGCATGAGGGAACTTGGATAGTGGATCACTGTGGAAGGAGCATTGGACTAAAAACTTGTTGGAGAGTGCACCATCTTGAAGGAGGAGCATTGAGCCAAAGGAGGATCATGCTTGGAGGGTGTTTTAACTTAGGGGATGGATAAACCCTAGTTTGACACATGCACATCTTTGTATTGTAAAGAACTCCATGTAGTGTTTCCTTGTTAGTTGTATGGATACATGTCCTTATTCTATGTTATCCTCTCTCACCTATCGTATGTATAAGGGATGAGAAAGCTCTTGTATTCATTATCATCAAAGTACTCTATATTTGTACTTGCCTTGGATATGCTAGGGTTTATGAGGAAACCCTAGGAGAAGAGAAGAAGTCTTGTAGGGACCAAGATGCTACGATTCATGTGGAAACCCCAAGAGGAGAGAGAGAGAGAGAGAGAGAGAGAGAGAGAGATGTCTTAGATGTTCTTAAAGAAAATGCTATTATGAGATACTAGGGCTTGCTCTTGTGAGATTCTGGGGTTTGAGTTATATACATCAAACCTAAAGAAGAACGTGATGTTGGAGGTGATGATGGCTCTTGTGGCTCTTGTTGTAGCACTAGGGTTTCTACCCTAGTAGAAAACATGGAGTGTGGAGCTAATGCCTTGGATGATTTTGTAGTCTTGCTCTTGTGGGAGGCAAGGCTAGGGAAAGATGATGAAAAGATGAGTTTGTTGAGTCTTGAGCTTGGTGTGATGCTTTGCTTTCAATAAGACTAATTGTCCTTAATGTTCCATGCAAGTCTTGGTGCTTGTGTAGATGCAAGAGTTGAAGACCTAGGGTTTGAGGACTCAAACACTAGGATAGACATGTCAACTTAGAGGCTAGCAAGTTAGAGTTATCTTGCCATGTACTTGTGTGAAGCAATATGGATAGGGTTTGTAAACCCTAAGGATGACAATAGTGCTAGTGCTTTGTGATACAAGCTTGCACGCGGATTAAATAAGTTATGCTTCGGAGGTAAGTAAATTAAGGTTCAAATCCCATTGCGCTCTGATTTTGGCCGGTTGGCATGGCATCTATCTTTTGGAGGCTAGACTACCTGTGCAGCGCTTTGTCAAATCTTTATCCTAGGTAGGTTGTGCTCTTGAACCTTCTTTACGAATCCGCCTTCTAATAGTGCCATATACTCCGCTGATAGAATGCATGAGCAATACACGACCAGAATGATTTGCTCCAGTAGACTTGCCTCCTCGCGATCTATTAACCCCTCTTCGACACTTTGATCTATTACTTCCCGATATTCAACTCTACCAATTCACCTAGAAGTATGTCTTTGATCTATTACTTTCACTATTCAACTTTGCCAATCTGCCTAGAGTAAAAGACGGATATATATATATGTGAATAAGAATCGACCCACAATTATCAATACCACTTGGTTGTATTCAATCAGGTCTCCAATACTGTGGGTTGAACTCTTTCATCTGGGCATGTGAGACACCCCCACTATTGCACGAGGCACCACGCACAAGGGAAAGTCAACGTCGTTCAGACTGAAAACTGAGCTCTTCAATTCACTGCCAGCAATCTTCCTTCAAGTCGATCAGGCTCATTCAAACCTACCATTGTTTGCTATCCCAATCAACTGCTCCAGACACTGTCAATCGACTACGATCATCGAGCAATCACCCATAAACTCTACGTCCAAGAATCCAATGCAAGCTCAGATTCTCCTTTTTACGTCGAGTTCACCGCACAATCGACCATTCTAGTCGATCAAAGCTTCACGCATTCAGAAATCGACGTGCTCTATGCAAAGGCCAATGGATCTATGTTTCCACTTCTTTCTCATAACTCTATCAAGGACAAAGACAAACTAGGGAACAAAATATCAATGGTTCTCACACCACAGGCTCCAATAGCCGTTCTATCAAACACTTAATCGGACAACCTTGTACGCTATTACAACTGCCTGGAAAATGTACCTTACAAATATGTTAAGGTCTGTTCGTATAACATCCAGCAAGCTCAGATCAAAGAACAGTCGTGAAAGTATCGCAATCAAGACACCAGTGATCACAACAGATCTTCCCACAAACCGAGGGCACACAACGGTGGTACTTAGCGCAAAATATTAAACTCGTTGCAGCTACATCACCAAATGCCCCCGAGCCGCCTGAATCCAGCGGTAGAAAAATTGCTGAAATTGCAGTTTTTATTGCTCAAACTGCCGCGATTTAGGTAGTTTTAAAATGTGTTATTTAGTCTAGTGATCCTGTAATTGCTGAAATTGCAAAATTACACAAACTACAATTTCCAGACATGATTTGGACGATTTGATAAGAAATTAACTGAAAAGCTAAACGTTTTAGTGAGTTTTTATTCTATGCGATTGAATAGTAGTGACAACAGTAAATCCAGGATGCAATGACTAAATAGTTGTGACAAAAGTAAATCCATGATGTAGTGGTTGTGTCAAGAGACACCATTGTTAGACACAATGGCACACTGAGAGGGGGGGTGAATCAGTGCTAGCAACTCTAAACATTTTCACTTCTCAATGATGTTAAGCAGAGTTCATCATTTACATTATGCTACCAAGTACATCATCATTAATTAACTAATCAATAGATGTCATATTTCTATATAAGCATGTCATCAACATGGATCATAACAAGAGACACATCACAAGACAAGATTTGTATAGTAAACTGTATTTATAATTTTATATGATGTACAATGGAAGACTTCAATCTTCGCGATTACAACAACACCAACTGAATAAAGGGCACCAACTCTTCCAATTGGACCCATCCTAGTATTCTTAGCTCCAACTAAGAAGAGGTGGTTTTCTTAGCTCCAACTAAGAAGAGGTGAGGTGTCCAAACCTCAGATTGCAAGACTCAACTTGCCATCTAATACATCTGTTTGTTAGCTGCCATCAATCATTCACTGTCATCACTTTGTCACTGTTATCATGGTGTCATGTCATCACATTGTTGCATTGTCATGTCACTGTTCTGTCACTTGAACAATGCCCTTCTTATCTCCAAGCTTCATCAAATACCTTGATGACTTTCAAACCTTTGGATGCCTTTAGGATGACCTTCAAACATTAGACTTATGATATATGCTATGACTGCTTAGAACCTTTAATATTGTACGTTGGTTGTCTTAAATCATCCTCACAACAAGGTTTAAGGGTCTTCAAAAGGGTCTGTGGATATATCTTAGATTCCTCCATACATGCGCGAATTAGTAAGCTTACTTCTTTTTTATGTTCAAAGCATATTTAAAAAACATGATTCAAAACCTTTATCTTCAATTTACTATCCTCCAATCTATATAATGTTTTTTCTTTACCAGATATTAGAAAATTATTCAGCTTGCTTGCACCAAATACTCTTATCTACTGTATATACCAGAATGTAGAATGTAAATAATGCTTAATAAACTTATTGCTTCAAGCTAGCCAAATTTCAGATCACTGAATGATTACATCAAGTTGTTAACTATTGTCATCATCAAATTGTCAAATCAAAAGAACTATCATTGTCATGCCCCCGATAACATTAATGAAGACTATCTCTTAGCATTGTTTGTTGTTGTTGTAGATTGCCCCTCAGTTAACCACCAAAATTGCCTCAGATAACTTCGAGCAAATCATACCATTTTCACACACACTTTTGGAATGAACAAGATGCAATTTATATAGGTCGTTGAGGGTGCTTTTAAGGGCTGGCCGACCTTACAAAGGAATAAAAATCAATTAAAAAATAACTTTACTAGGCTGGCCGACCTAAGAAGGGGTAGATTTTGCCATACAATCTTCAAAAATTCATATCCCTTCGACCGTGAAGATTTAGAGGAAAATCTACATATAAAAGGAAAGTGATTGACGAGGACTAACTCTTTATGAGGGTCTTGATTGCAACGACAAGGTCCTTCATTCTTGATTTCTTCAATTTGTGCAGGACGTCAAAGAATATCTTGAAATCATTTTGATGGCTTCTTCAAGAGTTTAAGGGTATTATCATTATCAAATGGACTCCAACACCATCAACATGCAACAAAGACAAGTATAAGGGATTCTTGAGCTTGTTCATAGCTCCAAGGGCTTCAATAATGCATCAAGGGCTTTACTAAATACCACATCACCAACATCTCAGATTGCCATGTCATCAACAACCTTTGTCATTAATGACTTCAACCTTGACGTCAATGACAACCATGCTCAACAAACTCCCCCTTTGTCATTGATGGCAACATCTCTTGAATTATCAGAATCCTACCCACGATTTTCATCTTTTCCAATAAAATAAATGCAAATTAAAATTTAAAAAAAATAGTATGAGGATGATGCTCTTGAGATCAAACATCTTGTTATTCGCCTATTGTCACAGATTGCCAGTTCTTTTGTAGTTGAGAGGAATTGGTCCACATATAGCTTCATTCACTCTATCAAGAGGAACAGACTTACCCCTAGGAGAGCAGAGAAGCTAGTTGCAGTGCATAGTGCCAGGATACGTCTTGCACATAGGAAGATGCTAGTATTGGATGGAACCAACGACACGATCAGGGAAAATTTTAAGGATCCCATCTAAATTTATGTATATAATAAATGGGTGAAACCCCATGATACATGGGAAAGTGTGAAGGCTATTTTATCAATAATATAATATGTATATATAATTTCTTGCCGAAACTTTCACGAAATTATAGAATATTGTAAAATATGGGCAAATCTTTCATGGAATTATAAAATCTTGTAAAATCATGGCGAATATTTTATATGATTATAAAACCTTGTAAATGTCTTGGCGAATATTTCACAAAATTATAAAATCGTCTAAAATATTGGTGAATCTTTCACTAAATTATAAAATCTTGTAAATTCTTAGCAAATTGGTTGAGATTTGACATAATAAAATTTCCTAGATGATTTTGAATTCACTTTGGATTTGCCATGTACTCTTACAATTGAACACCTTCTAAACAAAATCCAAACTAATTTGTTGACTTTACTCATCACAACTACTTATGCTAGTAAGTTCAGACCTCCTTAAAGATACAATGTAGAGATAATTTCATAAATGTTTGCAACATACAATTGAGCACTCGATCAAAGTATGCAATTAATTTATCCCTCAACATTTGGTGTACAATCATTTTTCACAAATTATGTGGGACCTATCATCCCCTTCAATTGAAATTACGACTAAAAAGAAACTAGTTGCTTGAAGCACTACTTAAAGGAAAAAGACAAGGTTGTGGTAGATGCTTTACCAAGGAAATATGAGGAATAGGGATCCCTCTTTGACTTATCGTCTCTCGTACAGGAATGGGTAGAAAAAGAATGACAAGAATGGCTCACCAATGTTACTACATCTTAGATCATCAAGCAAATTAATGAATATGCCAACATTCACTAGCTATCCAACATCCCTTCACCAAAGTTTTATGACCCATATCAAATTGTTCAAGGCATGTGTCAAATGGATTACAACTTAGTGCTCTAAGTACACTCCAAGATCTACACAATATTTCATGTGTTTTTTTTGAAAAAACGTGTGGGTCAAAATTGTCAAGTTCAAACTCCATTATAAGAACTCAATGCAGAATGCTCCATTTGGCTTCATCCTACAACTGTTTTGGTCACACGAGAGAATCACCTACACCAAGGTACATGTTAACACAAATATTGTGGTGGGGGGATTATCTCTCATTTTTTGCTAAAGCAAACCACATTTTTGAGCTTGGCTAGTACAATTGAGTCCCAAAGACAGAGCACCAGATGTAGATGGTTAAGATTTATGGGCTGCTATCATGGCTATATCAGTTGAGTGGGAAATGTGTCAGAGTAGGAGCCCAGGTCTTTTACCTATTGATTTTGGGATCCCTTGCCATACATGTTGGAACCTTGGTTAAAGTGGATTTCTTCACTACTTGATAGATGATTGGATTGTGGATGACAATACCTCCCGATAGCGAATGATGTATCCTACATGTTACAATTTGTACTAGATGGTGTGCCTTGAGGTTATTACATGGATGGTTAGCTATGATATTTATTAACTAACTCGCATGTTGATCTATCTTATAGCCTATGATTATTTGATAAGTATGATGAGTAGGACACTAGCTTAGTATCATATTTGCCGTTAGTTTGTGAGTTATATACATATTGTTCTTTAGCAATTTTCCACGATGTTGCTTAGAGCACTACCCGACCCTTTGGTTTTCCCTGAAGACCTTTCCCCTTTTTCCATCCCTTCCACATTTGCATACTATGAATCCCTGTTGATATGGATAGGACCAAGTGACTCAAGAAATTCCCCCCTTTGTGACCTCTTTGTTAGGTTGGACTCCATGTATTCCCTGGTGTCTTGGATCTGATGTGTGTGGAAAAATCTTGCTGACCCTTTTGATCTCTTTTTGCTTGTAGATCTAGGTGAATTAGTGCAACTAAGGTAGGCCTAGTCACCAAAAGAGTACCCCCTAGACTTGAAACGAGTACTCCCATCCTTGAAATTGGTTAATGTTTGGGAGGGTAGGTAATCCTTGAATAAAGAGGTTAAGCCTACTTGCTCTAAAAGGAATTATTGTGGCAACTATGTTGCACCTATGGATGGTGGTTGGCAGCGGAGCTAAGCCCATGTCATAATTGAGGCCCAGAAGGCTATCGAGGGCCAGCACCTTTCAGCCATTAGCCAACTAAAGGATTGTAAAGTGAAAAGAGCTTGAAAGAAGTATCAAAATAAAGAAAATAAAAAAACATAGAAAACACTAGGTTTTTTGGACCCAAAATTCGACGGCCAAAAAGTTGGATTTTCTACATCTTGTGGTCGACTATCCGACAACCTCAGCATTTTTTTAATGTCGATCCAATTTTGAATTAAAACTGATGGCTCGGACTTTGTCGATTCTTCGACGCCTATGGCAGTCAGATAATCGATGCCCCTCACAACTGAAAAGGGTTTGGATCGGACCTTTTTTTTTCCGTCGGATCTATGGCATAGTCGTCGGTTTTTTTCACTGTGGCGGTCGGATAACCGATGCCCCTAACAACTGAAAAGGGCTTGGATCCGACATCGTTTGCCATCGGATCTATGGCATAGTCGTCGGTATTTTTCACTTTGGCGGTCAGATAACCGACGCCTTTCACAACTGAAAAGGGCTTGGATCCGACGTCTTTTGCCGTCGGATCTATGTCATAGTCGTCCGTATTTTTCACTGTGGAGGTCGGAAAACCGACGCCCCTCACAACTGAAAATGGCTGAGCACCGATGTCGTTTGCCGTCGGATCTATGGCAAAGTCGTCGGTTGTCTTTGATATGGCCGTCGATTATCCGACACCTATGGGAAATATAAAAAAAAAAAAAATATCGTTTGGAAGTGTATGTTGTTATAATTCCAAGTAAAGGTGTAGAAGAATTGATTGTAGCAAAATACAATAAGGAAAAGATTGGGGGTAAAGGTCGAGCTTGTACAAGAAACTCAATAAACAATGGAAAATTTGTAATGGATATATGTTGCAGTAGTGAGTGGTGTTGTTGTAGAAGATGACACTATAGAAGAGAGTGGTGTTACAATGGTGGAGTTGCAAGGAGATGATATTTAATTAGATGTAGTAGTGGAAGATGCAAATGTGAATATCTTATTCCGATAATGTGTAGTGTATTGATATCATTGTAGATGAATTTGAAAGTGCAACAAAAGAAAACAGAGTGGAGAAAACCAAAGTAAAAAAAAAAATCAAAATGAGGAGTTGATTGAGAAGTCCAAGCATTTGTGGAGTTTGTTGCTTGAAAATGGTAATGTTGTAGAAGAGGGAGGATGGAGAGGCAGTAAGCACGATTCAAAAAAAAATGAGAGAGAGAGAGAGAGATTTGAGGGAGTATGGAATGATGATGCATGGTTACCTTTTATGAATTTACTTGACAGAACCTTGTTGAAGTTTGAAGTAGCATAAGGGGGAGCATTTTAGCTTGAAAAAACCAACAACAAAATGTTGATGAAGATGGCAAGGTACAAGGATAATTTACAAGACACAATATCAAGATCAGTCAATAGGCGTAGTAGTCAAAGCAAATGAACTTTTACTTCATTTGCTCAAACTACCCCCCCTATCATATGAACTTGTCCCGCCGTATCTAACTAGTCTTACCTTGGTTTCAAGAGGCGACTGTGAAGTCGGACTGTCATAATGCATCGTTTCATATATCTCTGGTTTTCTCAAAACTCTAGAATGGACATAAAGAGGATTTCAACGGTAATATATTCCATATTCCAAACCTATCAAGTGCACTTTTAGGTCAGTAATTTTGACGTCTCTGAACTATGGCAGCTCTATGGCCATGATTTTCACCCTGTAAATTGAAGGATTCCTGCAAACAAAAACCACTATGTTACATGAACTTCTTTCAGGGTTTTGTTACATTTGCTTCTAAGATCTTTCATCGCTTTGTTACAAGAATATTTTTGACCTAAAAGTACACTTGATAGGTTTGGATGGAACAGATTTTCGTGGAAATCCTCTTTACATTCATTCTCGAGTGAATCGATATTAACAATTCCGATTATCACAAGGGGATACATAATGTTAAAAAAGGAAAATAAAGAAAACACATAAAGGGATACGTAAAGTTGACAAAGGAAAATAAATAAAATCTATAATTTGCATCGAAAGAATAACTGGGTACGAACTAAACTGAGGAGATTCGAACCTGCGACCTATGTCTAGTCCCAAGGATACCACCTTCAATCCTGACCTTGTCAATCAATTCCCATCGCCATTTACTCTCATATGAAGTCCCACAACCATTTCTCTCGACACCCAGTACTCTTCATTCATTCTGCATGCATTTCACTATGCAATGGTCTCAGATTCATTGCGTTTTTCCTGAATTAGTGTCTCAATTCAATATGACCCACGCCCGCCATCCAAGGAGTGTTTCCAATGGTCTTGAGTTTCAGCCTGGAAACAGTGATGATTCATGGTATTATGTTTCCCTTTAGATGCAATATGGAAAACTCATAGTCCACTGTGAAGGTTTGTCTGACAAATGTGACTGTTTGGGTCATGCTGAATCGAGAAACCGAAACCATCACATTTGTCAGACAAACCTTCGTATGAGAGCTTTGAGTTTGTCATATTGCAGCCGAAGGGAAACATAATACCATGAATCGTCACCGTTGCCAGGATGAAACTCTAGACCGCTGGCAACACTCTTCGGATGGCAGGCGTGGGTCATGCTGAATCGAGAAACTAATTTAGGGAAAGCGCAGAGGGGATTTGAGACTGTTGCATAGTGAAATGCATGCATAATGATTCAAGCAAGGTGGTAGCCCGTCGTCTCCCACTATGAAATGCATGCAGAATGAATCAAGCTGCTTGAATGTGGTATCCCATTGTTAGTTGCACTTCAAGCTTGAAGGTGTTAGCCTTGGGACTAGACATAGGTCACAGGTTCGAATATCCTCAGTTAAGTTGCAACCATAAAAAATGATGAACATTGACAACAGGTAGCATGTTTCTAATTGTTGCTGGTGTATGCTAGATTAGTTGCAAATATCATGCTTCAGAAGCCAGGCTTCAATGGTAAATAGACCATTTTGGAAGGGTTTAATGTGAGGTTAAGGATATTGATTCCAATGAAATTAAAGAGAAGGTTAAGGATATTGATTCTAGTGCATCATTTAATCAGCCTTTGAAGTTGAGGAAACTCGAAATTGGTTATGATGAGCAACCAAACATCACAACAAGCTCCAAGAAATTGTCAAAATTTAGATGACACGCTAGTGGGTTGTAGAAAGCCAGCATCATAGACAATCATTGAGATCCTCTCTATTTCGAGAATAATTTAATATTCTCTACTGAACAGGGCCAACCACGTGAAGGTGGAAACTCTTATGGCCCCTCCCCCCCCTCACATCACTCTCAATTCCCCATACCCAATGCATGTACTTGAAAAAAACAAATATGTGCAAATTCATCCATATTTCATCATGAACTTTCATCTACCATTCATTCAATAAAGGCTAACATTCATTAAACCATTGTTTCATTCAGTCAACACATTCATACAATAAAAGATAACATTCAATAAACCATTCATTCATTTAGTCAACACATTCATTCAATAAAAACTGACATTCAATAAAGGTAACAGTTTACTACACTGAATCATTAAACCATTAAACCATTCATTCATTCATTAGGCCAAAAATCATGGATGATATATTGTTATAAAAAATAATTAGACGAGTACATTTTTCGAGTCACTTCTTTTTACTAGCAGTTTTTCTTCTCTTTATAAATGGTAAATAATCTCTAAGAGGAGCATCTACCCCTGGACTTTCTCTTCTAGTTCTTGGTTCTTCATCAGATGCTTGTGGTGATGTCTGCGGCAAGGGGTTCGGATTTGCTGCAACAATGTGAAAATGTTACATTGTTGTATTTTGATATTGTAATGACAGGTATTTCATTTTAAAAAAAACATTACAAAGGTGTTTTTTTACCTGGTGTGGCCACATCATGTAGTTCATGTTCTTGTCCAGGCTCAATATGTACAGTTTCACCCTCTACATGCTCTACAATTGAAATATGGTGAACTACAATTAATGTTCACCATTTGCAATGCTATACATAAAATTTTAGCATATGAATAAATTCATTACTAGGATTAGAAGCATGATCTTCGATTTGTTGTTCTCCCTCCTCAACCTTAGGGGGATCATTGCTTTCCTGCTCAAAACAGAGTCAATATTGTTTTTCAAGTATTTATAATGAATATATTGCGCAAGCGGTTAATATTCAATAAAGTATATAGATTCTATTTACCTGTGCACCGGATGGATTGGTACCAGAAGACTGTGTTTGGCCAGACAAGCTTTTTCGTCGTTCAACAACAACTCCAAAGCCTTCCTTGAAGCCAAGCTTCATGTCTTCCTCATTGGGTTGTTCATTGAATTGTTCGGCCTACATATTTGCATAACGTCGTTAATTAACATTTTTCGGTGCAATAAAATGAAAAATAATTTGCAATTTATTATTTGCATGCATTATTGGTTTTTCGAAACTTACAAATCGTGCCGCGAAATTGGAATAACCACCAGGACCAAGCTTGTGCTGACCTATTTTTTCAACTCTTGCCTTTGTGGCCTTTGATGTGTCTAGCAACATATGCAAGTGTTGAAATACGTTAGATGTTCCAAGTTCGATATAGAAATATTCAATAATAATAAGGTTTTGAATTACAGTGTGGAAAGTATTGCATACCTCCCTATGCCTGGTGTTATCTTTCCTTCTCTTCTCTGAGCCCTCTCCCTTCCATCATCCACTAGAGCTCTCCACTCCATTGGTGAAATAATTGGAGGGCACTCATACTTAGGGTTTTTTTCAAGGTGTGTCCTATATTGGTCTCGGACAACCTTCACATGTTGACAAGCCTTTTTCATGACCTCGACTTTATTAAAGGTTTTGTCGCCGAACAGGCCAACCAACCGATGCATGAGTTCATCTTTTAAACATTTCTGTTGTTTATCCCACCTTTCTCGGATGGTGGGCCCGAAGATCTCCAAGCACGCGTCATTCATTTGTTTATAGAAAACATCATTTCCTGCGAAACGATCATGCCATGATCATAATTAGTTGAAAGAAAACGTTTTATCAGTATATTACAATGAAGTTATAAACAATAACTTGATCAACGTATATTAATTACCTGGGACCTTATCGATCTTTATTGGGATGAGATCGGTGTCGACCAAAAATGTTACCTCCATTGTTCCTGTGCTAGTGACACGGGAAGATCCTGGAAATGCAACTAGGTCGATATCAATATTACCAAGATTCTCGTTGTCGACCTCTTCCGGTGGACGATCCGGTGTGCGTCGGTCACCAACGGCCGGTGCGCTCACAGTTGGGGTCCATGGTGTGTCAGAACGTGTTGCCGACTGTTCAGTCGACAACAATGGTGAAGGAGTCGATGTAGTACGTGGAGTCGTTTGCTCATGATGCCACGTCTCTCCACGAGCCTCGCTGCGGCCAACATCTCCTCCACCACTATTGTGTGTTTTCCGATAATTCTGTAAATACAAACCACATCTTACACGTTCAGTACTATCATATAAAAGAGAAAATTATAAAGTTATAAATGAATTATTTTATGAATCAAGATTCCTCAACTTACTTCCAAGGATTCAGATTTCCCTTCCAACAATTCAATCCTTGCCAGGTTCTCGCTTGTCTGCGGAAACTTGATAAGCAAAGAAACGAGTTCCGTAGTATATTTTTCCAACAATTTGTCTATCATCGAAAATCGGTTTGTGGCTTCACCAGTTTTCCTATCATCTTTAAGGATCTCAGCCACTTCAGGATCTACTGGACATTCTTCTGATGCTGTTTCATACAACGATTCATCGGGCTGCAACAAAAAAATATAAAAGACTATTGAGTTATATCATGATAGATTCCTAAAATTATATGAACAATTCCAATGGATTATACCTGCAATGTAGAGGATCATGATCCACTCCTCGGATCGATGCTCATAGGTGACTTGCCCCGATCTGCTAATAACGGGGAGTTGCCCCTTACAGATACCTAAATAAAAAACATAGTGAAAGTCACCTAAACATAGTGAAAGTCAACTATTGTTTCTTATTATATTTGCACTATTACAAAGATGTATACCTGATCCCTCGAGGAAGATGTACTCCTTCGACCATTTGCTGGCGGTGTTTTATCCCGATCACTAGCCTGCGAAGTAAATGGGGAAAATTTAAACGAAATAAACTAACAAAAAAATCCTTAATATGTTAAATTCATTAATAAAAGGTTGGGTAAATTGTTATATGTACCACTCCCATAGTAACCTTTTTTGTATCTACTCGGTTCAAATTGTAATTAATAAGCAACTCTTCCCCTGTAGATATTGATTTAATGGCAACTACAAAAACACAGTTTCCTTCACGCCCCTCAAATTCGCAGTTTGGTTGCTTAATTGTAGACCCTGGTTGTGTACTGTTTATAAACCCCGCAATATTCCCTGTGGCCTTTGTCCTTCCGTCCATGTACAACGTTGCTCCTTTATTTTGATTTTTGTCTTTCAACTGTAAATAGTTTGTTGACAATCCATAGCTACACATACTTTTTGTAAATTGGACCAGGTGCATCCAATCTTTGTAGCTGTAATAGGGTCCAACAATATCCATCAATTTTGTACATGTGTTGTAAGGGACCCTTATGTCATCCATGCTGAACAACCCGAAACCATGTATTGACGACGGTGCTATTCGATATATCCTATCGTTCACACAAAAATCTGTGTTCAGTTGAGGAAGATCCTTGGGTACCCATTGATTCACTAAATGTTTGTACCTCAAGGGCACCTCGAGGTCGTCTTTTGTCTCATCACCATAGGAACATGACCCCCCTTGACCGTGAAAAAATTCATTGCGTTTATCAAATTTTCTTCTGGTCTTTTGACATCTAGTTGAATATACAACTCTTCTAGACCTACTGGATGTCTCACTTTCCTCTAGCCTTCCTAAACTCCCCTCGCTCGAGGAAGACAAATCTGAAAAATACCTGTTTGGTTCTACCTGCAACACGGGAAAAAAGTTTAGATACGACCGCAAGGCATAGTGCCTCTTAAAAGGTGACATGTCACACCTTTTATAATGTTACTTTATCATCATTTCCTTTCTTAACATGTAGGCATTCAAGCGATGAGGAAGACGATCAATTTATCTTTCTTATGAGTACAAATTCACGCAATTATGAGCTTTCTTTTATTGCTCCTTTGGGTCTTGACTCCCATATCAAACCATCCAATTATCAACTGTGTCGTCATTGCCCTAAAGTCTCTCTCATCCCATCAGTTTGGGTTCATCAACTCGGTAATTGAAGTCCAGTCACATTTAGTAAGATATTTATATTCAACAATAATAATATAAAATAAAAATCACTAACCATTATGGAAAATGTCTAAAAGTTTTTAATACTTTCAAAAGTAAGATCTTTTAAGTGGTTAATAAGTGTTCACAAATCTTAAAAAACAATATTTTATATAATGTTGTGGAACTTGTATAATCTTATTCAAGCATGGTCTTCTTAGATGACTGAAAGTAATTGAATCAAGCAAAAATAGAACCGTAAACATGTAAGTTGTTTTGAAAAATGGTAGCTTTCAGTCATACTCCCAACTAATGCTGCCTTTGGACAATTACTTGTAATATTGACTTAGGATATTTAATACATAACATATATTTTCAATCATATTGACAGAGAGAAAAGTAGGGCTTTCTTTATATTATCATGACATAGTTACAAAGACTTTCTTTTCAATCTTTATGACAATTTGAATGGACAGGCCCCACTCATAGCCAAATACTTCTGAGATATTTACAACTCATTGGAGTATGGGGGACCATACAATTCTCGAAAGACGTTGGATTCAACAACCCATGCCTTTGAATAAATAGACCTCAGGACCATGCGTCTATTCTAATGCATGTGGACGTCTATGTGGGTTTTGACAAGCCACCGTCGTTCATTTTTAACGTAGTACCGAAGGATTTGAGCCTCAGTAAGCTTTGTCTGCAAAATATCTTTGACCTGTTCGAGAGATTCTCCAACTTCCCGTTTTAGATTATAAATAACACCTGGATCTAATGCTGTCAGGTTGATGCCGAATGACCGCCACTAGTCAAGGAACGTGGTGGACTACATCAGCATGGAAAACGATTTCAACATAGAGGTAGATACATTAATTGTCTTAGAGCCCTAATATCTTAATTAATCACACCTAGAAAATTCTCAAATCCAACCATTAACAAACGTCTTTGGTATTCTTATTAAATTTCAAAGGAATATTGTCGAGACTCAAACATGTAGCAAGTTGCAAGGCTCCACTTGACTTAGGGTTGATTCCATTTCCACGTGTTTATATGTTAACACCATAAAAATAACACTACTTAAGTTACATTTATAGGTAACTTGAAAAATAATGTAAACATGAATGGAAAAGCAAATAAATAAGTTCCATCAATGATGTTACCATATTTCTTAATGAAGAGACCAAAATGTTTGTTATCTAATTTGATAGCAATTGAGATTTAAATGAAGATAGTGCAAAAAAGATACAAGAGAAATAACAAATGATAAACCCTATAGTAGAAAAAAGATACATTATTTAATCTATAGGTATGGTTTTTGATGTTGCAATGGCGAGTGTCAACCAAGTTTGAGTCCGAAAACCCTCCAACACATATTTAAAAATTTTCAACGTTGGCCCCATGTATCACATTATTTAATCTATAGGTATCTTTTTTGATGTTGCAATGGTTATTGTCAATCATGTTTGAGTCTAGAAACCCTCCCACACCGTCAATGCATGCGTCTTGACTAACCATGCAGAATTTCAGTCCAAGCCAACACATATTTAAAAAATTTCAACGTTGGCCCCATGTATCACATTATTTAATCTATAGGTATGGTTTTTGATGCTGCAATGGTGAGTGTCAGCCAAGTTTGAGTCCGAAAACCCTCCCACACCGTCAGTGCATGAGTCTAGACTAACAATGCCAAATTTTAGTCCAAGCCAACACATATTTAAAAAATTTCAACGTTGGCCCTGTGTATCACATTATTTAATCTATAGGTATGGTTTTTGATGCTGCAATGGTGAGTGTCAGCCAAGTTTGAGTCCAAAAACACTCCCACACCGTCAATGCATGCGTCTAGACTAACCATGCCAAATTTCAGTCCAAGCCAACACATATTTAAAAAATTTCAACATTGGCCCCATGTATCATATTATTTAATCTATAGGTATGGTTTTTGATGCTGCAATGGTTATTGTCAGCCATGTTTGAGTCTAGAAACCCTCCCACACCGTCAATGCATGCTTCTAGACTAACCATGCCAAATTTCAGTCCAAGCCAACACATATTTAAAAAATTTCAACGTTGGCCCCATATTGTATCACATTAATTAATCTATAGGTATGGTTTTTGATGCTCCAATGGTTAGTGTCAGTCATGTTTGAGTCTGGAAACCCTCCCACACCGTCAATGCATGTGTCTTGACTAACCATGTGGAATTTCAGTCCAAGCCAGCAATTATTTAAGAAATTTCAACGTTGGCCCCATGTAGCACATTATTTAATCTATAGGTATGGTTTTTGATGCTCCAATGGTGATGATGGCGATGCCGATGATGATTATGATGATGAAGAATGGTGACGATGATGATGATGAAGATGATGACAATGATGATGATGACGATGATGATGATGAAGATGGTGACGACGATGATGATGATGGTGAGGATGATGACGATGATGATGACAATGATGATGATGATGGTGGTCGTGACGACGACAATGATGATGATGATGATGATGGTGGCCGTGACATCGATGACGATGATGATGATGATGATGATGATGATGATGGTGATGATGAAGATGATGAAGATGATGATCAAGATGATGAAGATGTCAATGAAGAAGAAAAATATGATGATGATGAAGATGATGGTGATGATGACGACAATGATGATGATGATGTTTGAGTCTTAATAATTGTGCATTTCCTTACTAAGCTTCTCTCTGTTTCGAGAATAATTTAATATTCTCTACTAAACAGGGCCAACCACGTGAAGGTGGAAGCTCTTATGGCCCCTCCCCCCCCTCACATCACTCTCAATTCCCCATAACCCGACAAAAATATCTATGTACAAAAACTTTAAATGTGTTTCTTGGCATACTCTATAACAAGCAATGTTACTAATTATATCATACTGGAAAATGGAAACTCACTAAGAAACAGTTAATTTATTATTACTGCATACCTCATAAACTTCAATGGTCTTCATCATCTTCTTCATCTGAGTCATCGTCTGTACTATCATCCGATGATCCAGATTCAACATTGTAAGGATTGGCCATATCATCCTCGTCGTCAATGTCAGGTTACGATCATCATGTCATCATCGATATCATCTTCATGGACATTGTCTGATACATCATCTGAGTCAATAAGTTCTTCGACATCTTCTTCAGGAACATGATCATCTAACTCATGTTGATCATGATCATCTTCTATGGCGTCTTCTTCTTTGAGAACGTATTCATTACTTTCATCTATGTTATACTTTACCCGGCCTTCCCCTTGGATCGTGTCTCACAGCAAATGACCAACCCGCTCTACCGAGAACCTCAGAGTAAAATACATGTTCACATTGGGTTGGAAGAACATAGGGTACTCCCCTTCGAAACTCTTATTGGATTTTGGGCCACAAATGCGACGTAAATTGAGCTTTTCTGCTAATTTAGGAAGATATTCACTAATATACAACATGTTTTGGTATACCATATATCCCTCCATCATAGAACCCTCAACATATGCTCGTTGTCTGACCAAACCCTTCATAAATTTCAAGTGCCTCTCAACCATCCACATGGACCTTGAGTGCGCAGGTCCACACAGTTCAATCTCCTCAACTTGGTGTATGAGGTAGTGTTCTTGTGCATTGAAAAATGCCGAAGATAGATGCTTCTGCATTTCACACATGAGACGAGGAATTTCTCTCCTCCAATACTTTATGTCTTCTTTATGGAATTATTTAGATGAAAACCATCTACAAGTGACATGACAACCAAATCAAGAGATTAAAGAAAAAAACAATATATTACGTAACATCATGAATTACAAAACGGAAATCAAATATAAGTTCTATGTTGAATTAAACAAACACTAAGCGCATGGAAAAAATCACCACTTACCTAATGTATTTCCCGAGACTATATATTATTTGCTTGACATTGTTGTCGAAGTTGTCTGGGATAGAGAGAGGTAGAACATACTGTAACAATAATATACAAATAGTTTCATTTTATCAACAAAGAGTAGACAAATAAAAAATATACCAACCATATTCATTGTAATAGGAAAAAAAAAATTAAATCTATACCATAATAATTACCTTCATGAAGACATGTCAATCGTGAGTTTTCACCCCCACGAAATCATCTTTCTTTGTTATGATATTCTTCATGTTCGCACAAAATCCGGTGGGAAATTTAATTTTTCGAATGACTTCTTTTACAACATTACTTTGTTGGTCCGTTAACATCCATGGAAGTGAGTTTATATTAATTTGCTCTCCGTTGCTATGAAATTGAATGACGTCTTTCATTGCATGGTTTCTATCTTGAATGTCTTTGCAAATTTTGACAATTTTTTCTTTGTCACTCATTCCATCCAATATTCTCCATAATGTTTCGGTCACATTCTTTCCGATATGCATTGTATCAACTAGATGAGCAATTTGTAGGTGCTCATAGTAGGGAAACCTACTGAATTGTCTAGGATAACTTTTCATTCCTCGTGGAAGCCCATTAATTCCTTCATGATCACATGAACGACAATCATGAAATTACATAAATTAATATCAATTACAGTAAAAAACACACAATAAAAAAAATACAATATAATATACGATGATTCATTATACGTACCTTGACGATTTCTATTATATTGCAACTTCCATAGGCGAGGTGTCATTCTTTGCGGGTTTAATGCAGTCTCTTGCTTGCCATTGAACATATGTTTTTCGGTAGTTCGATACCTATGATTCTTATAGAGGAAGTGCCTATACTCATCAAACACCTCCTTTCCTAAGCTTTTTGAACGACGAGATTTGATCTTAGGACCACAAACTGGACATGCAAATTTCCCCTTTGTCTGAAGACCTACATAAAGAGATGGAATATCTATGTCAATTATAATTATATACAAAATGACTAGATTATTTAGAAAAACATGCGTGCGTAGTATATTAACTAGTTGTTCGTATAACTTTTTGCAAATAAAGTGGAACTTATAATTACATACCACAGAAATGGGTTAACCCTGGGGCATCATGTATTGTCCATACAAGCATTGCATGGAATTGAAATTTCCTTTGTCGTATTGGTCTAGATATGTCATACATAGTGATGCTATTCCATAATTTCAGTAGCTCGTCAATAAGAGGTTCGATATATACATTCATATCTTTCACTTGGTACTTACCTGATTGATATGAACATATAAAAAATATAAATATGAGACGTACCATTTAAATTACATATATTAAACCATATTGCACAATAGAAAAACATTAAATATATATATGACATTATGCGACAAAAATACGACAAATGAGATACAACTACTTTAAAAAAAAACTGTAGGGTTTGTACCTGGAACAATCATCGACAACATTATGTGCTCCCTCTTTATTGTCAACCATGGAGGAATATTGTTGTTGGTAACAAAAATAGGCCACACCGAGTAAACGGATCTCATCTCTGCAAATGGATTGACACCATCTGCTGCCAAAGAAATCCTAAGATTACGAGGTTCTTCTTTAAAGTGGGGCCATTTTTCCTCCATATCTCTAAATGCAGACCCATCTGCAGGCATCCGAATAATGTCGTCTTGACTTTTGTTCCGTGCATGGTAATCCATAAACTGCGCTATGTTTTTGCACCTGAACAGTCGTTGCAGACGTGGAATAATGGGAATATAACGTAGAACCTTGCGAGGCACCTTTTTAGTTACTTGATCTGTGCGATATCTACTGATATGACATTCAGGACATTCTATTGCAAATTCATGCTGATTGTAATATAGAACATGGTCATTGGGGCATGCGTGAATTGCTTCATAATGCATTCCAATTTCTTTCATGATGGCAGATAAATCTCGATATGTGCGAGGTAAAATATTTGACGGTGGTAACAAATATTCACCTATCATGCTACAACAAATTAAAATACAAATCTAGTTAATATAATATAGAAATAATATTAATGGAACAAATTTCATCCGTAATAATTTGAATTATATATGAATGAACAACAAAATACACAATCATATATATTTTGTGATGGAATATATTACATACCTTAACATCCGTGTGACTGATATGTTTGAAAGACCATTCATAACCTTCAAGTTCATTATCAATAATATAGCAGAGAGAAGATTTGTCTTGGAGCCCTCATAAAGGGGTTCGTATGCCTTATCAAGAAGAGGTATATCATGAATATCATCAAAATGTTCATCATCATCATGATCAACATCGACCATTCCAACATTAAATGAATCATGGATCAAATTATTTGTAACATCATATTCAACTATGTTTTCGGAATGATCATCTTCTTCATTAATGTGATCATTAACTTGTTCTCCATTAATATTCATAGCTTTCGGTACTTCTTGTGGAAGCACTTCCTCTGGACGAAGTGCCCTAGGATGTCTTTCCTTTATAATTACATGAAACCATCAATAGATAAAAGTTAATATAAGAAATTCAACCGCAAAATGTAAACATTTATGTGATGCATTTAAAATGTAACAAACTTTGTACTGTTGGGATGAAAAGAGCAACGACCTATTGAACTGTTGGTCAAATAGGTGCATCCAAACTATCCAAGAGACATAATAATTGACCCAATTACTGAGCAAAGCTACTCAAATATAACACAAAATTTCTCATACTGTACTCCACTAAGGTAAGATAAATGATGCTATGGTAATTTCTATAGAGAAAATATAAGAGAAATTACAACATGCCAATATAGTCGTTATTTCTATTAGCATGATAGAAAGTGTCACAAATCTAGAGAGTTAAGTGCTTTCCTCGGTGAGTGGGTTAGTCTCACTAACGAACAAATAAATGAGTTATTCTACTATACCCTAGATTCAACATGCACAAAAGAAAAAGAAAAAGTATAATAAATATTTAATATTAAAGTAATATTTATTGTCCATGTTAGTCCCCATCTATTGAAACCACGATCAATACATAAATTTACAAAAGCAATCAAAATAAAAACATATATAATGCAAAACTTACAAATGGATGGTATTCATGTCCCCCCTCAGCGTGCCCATTCTCCCTACAATGTTTTGTGGCTGTTGTGATCAAAACTCTTCTCCTCTTAAAGCCCCCGCATTGAGTACATGGACAATAGCATTTCCTATCACCCCTTTTTTCAACTCCTTCCCACAATCTAGAAAGCAATTGTCGATTTGTTTGTCTGGATCAGGAATATTGCTAGTTGATATTCTCGTAAAGAGCTTGAATGAAGATTATCGATCTTAGAAAATGAAGCTCCACACTTCGCTCACTTGAATCTAAAAAACAATGGAAATAATGAAAAACAGTCAGCTGAAAAACAGTCTGCCGAATAAAAAAACTTCCGCAAACCGTCGCTTGTATAGCAAACATGTCGGAATGTTTCAATATTTATAAGTTTTAAAAGTTAACCTTCTGTCGGATATCCGATGCCTTGAACCTAGTTACCGTTGGAGAATTGATGTCGGATTTCCGACATCCTCGGGTTGAATAGCTTGGCATCAGATATCCGACCTCCCAATGCATAATATGATGTCGTATGTCCACAGAACCGTCGGATATCCGACGTCTCCTTTTATCAATTTTAAAAAGATCATCAAATTTTGAAATTTTTAAGGTGAAATCCTATGACATAGTCCTTCTTCGTCGGATTTTGTCGTCGGATTTTGGGTCCAAATCCACTAGTGAAAGAAAATCATTGAAAAGAAAAAGTTGTAAAGTGAATAAAAGGAGGGGGGGATGGATAGAATCAAAGGGGTGACTTCTAAGAACTTCATCCATTTTTTAGACACCCTGCTTCCCTAGTGTCTACCGAACTAGCAAATGTCATAGAGAATACATGTTTCCTTTCATCTCTAAGAGAAAACTCATGCCTTCTAATAATCAACAATTCACCTTTCCTAACCATTTTGACTACTTAACCATCCATTCCACCCACTGAGGTAAGGTTTATCTCTGCAACATTGTGTGATGAATTTGACTAGAGGGTAACATGCATATAACTCATTTACTTGTACTTGATGTGCTGCTAAGTTTGTTGTGCTATGTTGTCATGTCATATGAGGAGTCACATAGTAATCACTAGCTATAAGATATGATCTAGTGTTGAGTTGTTTATCAATATCACTACAATTGAGTGTTGTTTCACCTCTACAGGCTATGTAGATGCTTGTCCCGTCATTTCTCACCTTGGTTAAAGTTTGACCAATGTTTGATTTTTTTGGTCAAACAACAATATGGGATGTTCAAGATAGGTTTTGTAACAAATGTGAGTAAAAAAACTATTGCAATAGAAGGCGAAAAATTGGGAGAGGACGGGCCGCGCTCGGAGGCCACTGAGACTGCCGCTCTAGGGTTTTGCGCTTGCAGCCGCCATGGCTGTGCCTGGGGGAGGGTCCCCCCTCCCTCCTCACCCATCTCTGCGGAAGAGGATTTCAGAAAGATCACAAACCCGAGTGGTAAGAAAGCTGCGGCCAACGTGATTCCGAAATTCATCAAAAAACTGGATGAAATCCCTGAAGTCGAGCTACCAGCGGAGAGCGCCATTAAAACTGCTCTAGCCCTCTCATCTCGTGGACTGGTAGGCCAATTTATGGGCCTGTGGCCAACGACGAGAACTACAGATGACTGGATACAACGGAATTGGAGGCCCCATCTGAAACACAGTGTAACGTGCTATCCAGTAGGAAGAGGATTTTACATTTTTGAATTCATCTCAAAAGAAGATAGAGACCTAATCTTCAGAAACAGACCCTATTTCATGGGGGCTCAAGGACTCTATCTCAACAGATGGACCCCGGATTTTGATCCAAGCATTAACGTCCCAAAGGAAGTGTCGGTCTGGGTAAGGCTCCCAAACCTGCCTGCTCATTGCTGGAACCCTGATGCGCTGGAAAAAATTGGAAATCGCCTTGGCAGGTACATAGATAAAGCGGACCCAAAGGGGCAATATTCGTGTGCCCGAATCTGTGTGGAGGTTGATTTAGAAGCAGGTCTACCAGAAGCACTCAAGATCTCCATCGGCTCCTGGAGTCATTTTCAAAAACTGAATTATCAGCAACTGCCTTTCAAATGCAGGCTCTGCCATGAGCATGGACATTTTCAAAGATCCTGCCCAAAAGCCCAACCCCAGGAGGAGACTGAGGGTTGGAAACAAGTCAAGAAATCAAAATCAGCAGCCAAGACCCAAGAAAAAAGATCAATGAACTCAGGACAAAATCCAATATCAAAAGATCCCTCCAAAGCCAAAGAGACTGTCTCGGGGAAAAAAGCAGCAGATCAGATCAATGTCCCCACATCGAGCAAGGTAAACCACTCTCAGGACTCAGATATAGAAATAATTGAGTTGGAGGAAAAGACAAATACTAACCATGAAGAAAATCTAGAAGCTGGAGAAATCCCCCAGGAAGAAAACGAGGGAAGGTCAATCCAAGATCAAATAGATAACCAACCTCCAGAACCCTCGAGAATCTCATCTGACCCTAAGAATCCAAAAGATCTGGATCACGAGCCTACCAATCTGGACTCTGAATCAGGGGGTTGCACAGATGAAGAAGCTTCAGACACCAGCAGCTCACATACTACCCCCAATCAGCCTGCCAAAGCTCTAGGCCGCAAATCAAAGAAAAAACACAGGGAAGAGAAATCCATTCAAGATATAAACAAAGGAGCCCAGCAAACCATTGATTCAATGATTACCAGATCAAAGCAAGGCAAGGGCCTTAAAAGGGCCCCCACCCCTAAGAGAGTTTAAATGCGATACGCCTCCTGGAACTGTAGAGGCCTAGGCTCCAAATCCAAATAAGAAGCTCTGAAGGACATCATAAAAATCAATAAGCCTGACATCCTCTTAGTTCAGGAGACGAAATTGGAGGAAGTAAACCTCCATCAAGCTGCACTCAATTTCTGGAAAAAAGGACCGGGGAAAGCCATCAGTTCTAGAGGAGCCTCGGGAGGAATTGCCACTTTCTGGGACGAATCCAAATTCAACCTCATTACAGATCACTGCAGCATGCATTGGATCTACACCAAACTTCAACATATTGACTCCGGAATACAAGTAAGTCTGTTCAATCTCTATGTTCCAAATCTGGCCTCTGACAAAGTTCAATGCTGGGATTCGCTGGAATCCTTTCTCTCCTTGCACTCCCCAAACAACATTATTCTAGCAGGAGATCTCAATGTTACTCTATCTGCTGATGAAAAGAAAGGAGGCTCCCCAATAAGAGACCAATCCAGAGAATGGGTGGAGGACCTTATCTTGGGATGGGACCTCATTGATATCAAACCGTCGGTAGGAAATTTCACCTGGACTAACAAAAGGCTGGGCCCGGGTCACATAGCGGCTAGGCTTGATAGATTCCTGATCCATTCCGACTTCCTCCTGCTAGGACTTTTAGCAACCTCCAAAATCCTCCCTAACTGTATCTCGGATCACAAACCCATCCTTCTGGAACTCTCCTCTGAAACTAATATGGGCCCTCTCCCTTTCCGATTCAGCCCTCTCTGGATTCTACAAGAGGACTTTCATCAAGTAGTCTCTAACTCTTGGTCAGTCCCTATCCCAGGATCTCCTTCCTTCTCTTGGGAACAGAAAATTAAAAGGCTAAAATCGGATCTTAAATCCTGGGCGAAGCGAATCACCTCTCCTACTACTGGCAGAATTGAATCCCAAAAAATCCTGGAAGACCATCAACTCTCCCTGGAAACAATCACCCTCACTCCTCAGACCTAAGCTACTGAAACTGAACTCCAAAAGCACTACTACCAAGCTTGTAGGGTAGAAGAAGAATATTGGCGACAAAAATCAAGGAGTCTATGGCTCGAAAGTGGAGACAAAAACACCTCCTACTTCCACAAACAAGCGGAGGCCAAAAAGAACTTCAAGGAAGTCACCGAGATCAACTATCAAGGCTCCCTGATCAACAATTTCAAGGACATCAAAAAAGCCGCTTTCAACACCTTCAAAGACCTCTTCTCAGCTCCAATTGAAGACCCCCTGAATCCCCTTGATCACCCTTTTGAGACCATCCCATTTCTGGTCCAAAATTCTGATAACATCTTTCTCACTGCCCCCATATCCATGAAGGAACTAAAATTAGCCCTTTTCCGAATGAAACCTGATAGTGCCCCGGGCCCGGATGGTTTCACTGCAAGATTCTATACCAATTGCTGGGACCTGATAAAGCTGGACCTCCTTAGAATGGTGAGGCATACGCAAAAGACCAATAAATTGGGGGGAAGCACAAATTCTGCCTTTCTTACTCTGATTCCAAAAGAAAAAGGTGCCAATCATTTCTCCATATTTAGACCTATCTCCCTTTGCAATCTGAGCTACAAAATTGTAACCAAAATCATAGCAAATAGACTCAAAAAATTGCTGCCACGAATAATCCCGGAAAATCAAGGAGGGTTCATAAAAGGTCGACAGATTCAAGACAATATTCTGCTGGTCAAGAAGCAATCCATTCCAGCCACCAATCCAGAGAAGGAGGCATGGTGATTAAACTTGATTTAGCAAATGCCTTTGACAGAGTTAATCATGAGTTCCTGTTCCTGGTCATGAAGAAACTCGGGTTCTCAGACCCTTTTGCAAATTGGATCCAAGGATGCATAAGCTCACCCTGGATAGCTCCTTTGGTAAATGGACGACCCACTGACTTCTTTCAAGCATCTCGAGGCCTTAGACAAGGCTGCCCCCTCTCCCCGTTGCTCTACGCAATCCAAGCCTCGGTCCTAAGCTTCCAACTGATAAAAGCCCAGCAAATGAATGTCCTCCCTGGTCTCCATATGGCAGCTAATGTGAATAAGATCAATCATGCACAGTTCGCAGATGACACACTTCTCCTGGGCGCAGCTAGTATCCAAGTTGCAAGGAGATTCAAACATGAGCTGGATATCTACAGACATGTCTCAGGCAGCAAGATCAATTTCCAAAAAAGCAAGATTTTTGGCTGGAACTGCATTACAAGAGAGCTGGGAGAAATAGCTAGAATCTTAGGAATGGAAGCAGTTCACGAATGGGAATCCATCAACTATCTGGGGGTTCCAATTGCTAAAGGCATTCCAAAAGCAAACCAATGGAATCCAATCCTGGATAAACTCAAAAATCGAATTCAAAACTGGGGCTCAAATTGGCTAAACCAGGCAGGAAAGACAGTCCTAATAAAATCAGTCTTGATGAGCATTCCGATCTATCAAAACTCCATCCTCCTCGCCCCTTCCTTGATTATCAGGAAAATGGAAAAACTAATCAGGAAATTCCTCTGGGAAGGAGGAAAAGGAAACAATCACAGACTTCATCTGGTAGGATGGGATAAAATTCAAAAGCCTTACAAGGAAGGAGGTCTGCAATTCAGAAGTATGGCTAGACAGAATATGGCCATGGGAGCAAAAATACTCTGGAATCTAGTCTCAGGCCGAGAAACTTGGAGCAAAAAAGTCATAAGGAAAAAATACTTCCCAGGCTCAAAATTAAATTGCCTTGATAAGCCACCTCAAAGAAAGAAAGGATCCCCAATCTTTACGCTCTGTAAAAAGGTCCTTGAGCACTTCACAAGCCTCCTTTACTGGATTCCTGGTAACGGGAAAAAAATAAACATCTGGGAGGACTCTATTATGGGAGACCAGCCCCTAGGAAATGCTAATGAAATTGGAAACCTGAAAGCCTGGATGCAACACAGAAACAAAGATACACTCTGGGACATCTCCATCTGGGAGGAAGAAGGAAAAAAAAGTTGGGCTGATTGGAATCTAGGAGAGGTCCCTGAGAATCTATTAGGGGAAGCCGAGGTCCTGCTACAACTTCTTCAAGGTAAAGCCCCCCTTTCAGAGACCGCCAAAGATAAAAGAGGATGGGGTCACGGATCTGGTCACTATACAGCAGAAGAAGGGTAGAGATCTCTCCAAAATGTGCATCAAGCCCCCACTAATACAGCTAAGTGGAACTTCATCTGGACATTTCCCAGCATTCCAAAAATAGACTTTTTTTGCTGGACGGTAGCACATAACAACATCTTAACGGGAGACACGCTAAAGAGACGTGGAATGGAAGGGCCTATAAGATGTCCCCTGTGCCTCACAGATGAAGAAACAGTGACACATCTGCTGCTAACGTGCTCTTTCTCAAAAGAGGTCTGGAAGCAGGTTCTCCTTCCAAGCCATGGGAATCCTGACAGCTATGGAAGCTTATCTGACCTCTTCTCCAACTGGATTAAAAACTCCCCATTTGAACTTCATAAGAAAAACCGTCTCAAAACCATCTGGATGTGGATCCCAAAATTAACCTGCTGGAAGATCTGGCTGGAACGCAATAATCGTATCTTTAGAGATGAAGCAAGATCCAGCTCCCGGGTAGCTGCCAACTGCGTGGCCTTGTTGGGGGAAGCGGCGGACTCTAGAAATATCTCCAACACTAGAAGCCTTAGTCCTTTTGAGGCAAGCTGGTTGGATAAATTCAAACTAAAAGATGCCCCTGAAGCAATCTCAGCTTCTTCTCACGAAAACTGGGAAATTCGAATGTGCGATCCTGATTTCAAAAATTGGAGAACGCGGCTAAGGGAGTATTGCCTCTTCTTTGACGGGGCCTCCAAGGGTAACCCTGGAAAATCTGGAGCGGGGGGAATCCTCCTCAACAAAGATAATGAAATCCTCACTTCCTTTGCCTGGGGCTTAGGGACGGACACTAATAACAATGTTGAAGCTCTGGCCCTCTGGCAAGGGCTAAAGCAAGCCATTGAGAATAATATCTCCGAGATCACAGTCTTCGGAGACTCACGGATCATTATTCAAGCCATGATTTTGAACAAGCCTCCTCCAAAGCTTAATCTCTCTAGGGTCCTGCGAAGAATCTTCATGATCGCTTCCAAGTTCAGTAAAATCAAATTTTATCATGTACTCCGTGAACAAAACGGACAGGCTGACACCGAGGCAAACAGGGCCGTGCTCCTGGGCAGGAGTATTTTATCTATAAATGACAGAGAATCAATTTGCAATCTCCCCTAAGACAAAAAAGATCCTGACAACGAATATTTGTTGGATCGCCGTGTTATTCGCTGATCAGTTAAGCTCTATGGTCAAGATTGCCATCGAGCAGGATCTCCACAACAGTCTGTATCCTCCGGACGTTGTCACATTATCCCGTGACTCTTCAGGTCGCCACTCCGCCTACTTAATCAGACCGACTGGAAACCGATCACTCCAATGCGCTAACGCTAGAATAAGCAGTAAGAAGACCAGGATACGCCTGAGCAGCTCAACATGGCATCGGTGGGATCAACTTCTGGAGGAAAATCGGTGGAGGAGAGGCTGGATGAGCTGCAACAATCAATCGATCTCCTTAAAGCAAAATCAGAGGAGCATGAAGGGCGCCAGCAATCCAACAATGCAGAAGATCTTCAGAAATGGAGAAAGTTCAACAAAGATATTCAGAACATTAAAGAGGAACTTAAAGACTCCAAGGGAGAAGTTACCTACTTTGAAGAGGTGGTCTACACCCATTTCAAGGACCTGGCCAACACCTCAGGGAACTATGGGAGTCGAATTGCTGCATTGGAAGCTGCTGTTCAGAAGATTCTGGAGAAGCTCAACATCGCTTAATATCTGTTCAGATCTATCCCATGCTCTCTTTGTTAATCTCAATACTTCTTTTTGTTTCACAAGCCTGTACTCTGTAATTTTGCTACATAATTCTGGAGCTTCTGGGCATCTCAAGCCCAAGAATTTTGTTATTTCAGATAGCGATAGTTATGTAACCAAGCACCCGGTGGCTGTTTCACCGGTTATCAATTAAAACTACCCTATGTTTCAGTCTAAAAAAAAAATATGGGATGTTCACAAATATATCAGATGTCATATCTCAACCTTCAGAGACCAATTGTATCTCTCCAAATAGCATATGTGGCAAAATTGAATTAATGGATTAAATTGGAATATTTTCCTAAGGTTTGCCTAAGTAAAAAATTAAATATTTGGAGTTGATCTCTCACGAGGCATTTTAGATTGGATATTGGCACAAGTATAGTGCATTCTTTGGTTTTTAAGGCCAAGGAACTCATCTATGGCATCGGATTTTCATTCCGGGCAAGAGAAGCATGATCCAATTAATTGTACCTTAATTATTTTTATCCTAAGGTAAATTTAAAAAATTCCTAAGGTTTTATATGTATGGCAACAAGAATCCAAAAGAGGAAAGTGATTACTTGGGTCCTCTTATTTTGGCATCCTAAACATAAATATAGCATTAAATTGCAATTATGGCATTATCCACTTCACTTTTGGCATGGCCCACTTAGATAGGGCGCATTTCTCTCTCAGGGGGCGACTCGGGCATATATTGAGTTCTACTTTAACATTTTCAATGATGTAAAAGATGTAATGAGTCACTAAGAGACCCCCTAGTGGCCCCTAGTGACAAATAACCCTTATGAGTTGTAACTTAATTTATTGTACTTTGGCATAATGAGACAATTCGCCCCCCTCATGGAGAAAATCATTTTCAGCAAAATGAAAAGCCAGGAAAACATCTCAGCCATTGATCTCTCACTCTCAAAATGTAATCTCAATCATCAATCTCTTTGGATTAGGGATTTGGCTCACTCTCAAGTTATAAAAGAGAGTGAGCTCTCATTTGTATAGACTCTTGGTCATTTTTCAAAAATACAAAGAATTGAATTTCTTGTGACTCTTTCACTCTTGTCTTTGGATTGAAAACATTGATTTAATCTCTTGCCAATCCCTACTACATGCTACTTGGTGTATTTTTCTAGTTTGGGGAGCGATTTCATTGTGTTTTTGCAGGTTAAAACATAGATCCATAGGAGCAAGTGCGCCTTGGCTCTCTGGTGAAGGGGGGTGCTCTATGTGAAGAAATCGATTAGCTTTGAAACCATCATTTTCTCGCTAGCTTTTCCTTTCAATCTTGCATGCAATCTTTATTTTGCTCATTCATTTTTGTTTTATTTTTGTCTCGGCTAACTATTTCAATGTGTGTGGCAAGTGGAGAGAGCAAAGGAATACCAAGTGTGCCCCAGGCAAGGAGAACACAACTTGTATTCAAAATTTGTTGAAAAGGAGAGAACACTCAGTCAATCATCTAGAGCAGAGTTAAGTAGCACTAACCATTCCCATATCAAATTCTGAAAATAGTCATTTGTCAAGCAGTTTTCATAGAATTTTCACTTGTTTTTGTTGAGCATGTGGGGCTTTAGAACTAAGTTTTAGTGGCTGTAACTTTCAAGCATTAGTGAGGGGTCTTTTATTTTCTTGAATAGCTTATTTTTTACTCCATATCCCCCCTAGGATAGACAATGATTTAAATAGTAATTTCCAGTCATTGAATCTTAGTTTTGGACCCATTACATGCCATTTTTCATCGCTTTCTTAAGCCATTTCAGATCTGATTTTATGTACAGTGAGGTCGTTTGTATGCTAGGATAAACTTAATATTAACTCAACTCTCTTATTTATTCCCATTTTCAACTATTGTGAGTATTTTTGTGCCCAAAACCCCTCTAAATCACTTAACAATAGAGCTGGAAATTACCACTTAGCCTACTAAGTTTTTAAGCACCTTACATATCATCATTCAATTGATTTGTACATGATGGTTTGTTCTTCATATAAATACATATATCTGACCAGTCGTTTCACCTACTTATTTCGATCACTTTTGTATGCCTAGAGACCATATTTCATCCAAGCAATTATCATTTCATATCTATTATGTGTGCTACTTGATTTAGCTATCATATGAGTTGTTTAATGGTTGATTGTATTCATTTTACTCCTAGGTAGAAAATCCCCCAAGGTATTGTTATCACATTTATAGTAGTTGGGGCTACCATATCTTCAGATCAGATTCCAGTCATTTTTTCAGCCAGTCCTTTACATTGAGATGCTTGAGATTAGCATCAGATGAGCATTCATTACAGGATCACCTATATTTTCAGAGCAGCCCCTGAGCAGACAGTACAACCTTATGCCATGACTAAGTCTCAGGAAGTTATATTTGATTACCGATGTAGCCATTTTTACCATACAAAGCAGTATGCAGTGCCCAGATGTGCAGCAGCAGGTTTCCAGTTGATAAATGATGGTTCAGATGGTTGGTACAGGTATATGACCCAACAGGTATATTGATGTGTATTTGTTTATATTGCTTTGCTGGTCATTTTGGCAGCCTCATTTAGCATTTAGTGGTCATGAATTGGTGGTATATCTATATATTATGGACATGGTTGTTAAATTATATCTATATGGTCTAGCTTGCTCAGAATTATGAAGTTCTTGTTTATACTCATTGGTTTTACCCTCCTTAGGAGAATGGAGGTGATCATTCCCACCATTATATGGCTTGCTAGTTTTGGCACCACCTTTCACTCTCTTCATCCATTCGTCACCTTCCAGTTTTTAGTCTAACCTTGACTTACGCCTTAGCCTGTGATATGGAGGACTTCCCACTTCAGCCTCTTTGTTGGATAAGCATCCCTATGAGTTTGTGTCTCGGCTCTGAGTTGCCTAAGTTGTGTTGGCTAAAACTTGAAACAGATAGTACTACCATAATTAGATGTATGTGGAAATTATTGTATATATCTTGAAATCCCATTGAAATGAAATTCAAAACTGTGCTTCTAAGCACAATGAAAGAAGGGCTATGAAATTAATGAAATGTAAATTCCCCAAAGAAGGGACATGAAAGGCCTAATGAAAGCAGTGGTTAAATATATGTTAAACCCAAAGACTGCTGGCCAGGAAACCGAATGTAATGGTTAAATCCTCACAGAGCCTACAGGTTGTGATGTGAGATGGAGTAAGGGATAGCTAATTCTAAGTGAACCCTAAAGTCTCAAGTTACGGTTAGCCGGGAACCTTGTCATGGCGGCTCTAAGTCAGCTTGGATGTGAGTTGTAGACATCTTCCAAGTTTGAATAAACACTTCCCAAACAACTTATTCCATTTGTGAGACATTGCCATCCCTCGTGTTATCTTTATCCAACATATGCTCGAGTGTGTATCCCCTTTCCTATATCCAAAGTATCACAGTATTGAGTTAGTACATTCATCCCTTAGCCTAGCCTTTCATTGTCCACCTTCACCCATTACTAGCAAATTGGTCATAGCCATGAAGTGATTATATTATTGAGTTTCTATTCTGAGCTATTATTATTTATGAGTTTATATTGAATACTTATTTGCTTAAGCCATTAGTGAAATGTTACTTTATGTTTATAGTCTTTCTATTTGAATGAGTAACGGAGCATGTCTTATCCAATTACACTTGCAACATTTTGATGTTTTAGCCTGGGTCATATTTTGGTCAGTTTGACCTGGTCAAACCCAGTTTGACCAAGTCAACCACAAGACATGAGATGAGTTAGACCATTGATGTTAGAGATTGATTATATATGGTTTTCCATTGCCCATCAGATGGTTCCATGCAACAGTTATAGGTTTCAGATGGTGATTTGTGATATTTTTATGATTTTGATCATTTACATATTATTTTTTTTTATATGTCCGAGCATGGTTGTGATTATTGATCTGGATTTTATGAGCAAAACGAAATGAATACAGATTATTATCAGATGCTTAACACAAAATAACAGAGATACAGTAAAACTGGTTTTCTATTCAATAAGGAAATAAGCTAGAACTGTAAAATGCAGCGGAAAACAAGCTTGTTGGAATGGTGGCGGCTTATCTCTGAGAAGAGATGTGACGGCTGCGCTCATTTAGAAAGAAGATGGTTACAATGAGGCTCTCAAGGCCTTTTACAATACACAGGAATGTCAAAAACCCTAGACATCCAAAAACCTAACCCTAGGAGATGAAGCACCAAAAGTCATGTGGGCCCCGTTTGGGTAAGTTAGTACATCAACTTCCCGGGGCCGTAACTTTTTCATACGATCTCCGTTTGGGGCGCTCGGTAGCCCGTTGGAAAGGTCTATCCGAGATTTAGGCAATCATTTGGCCCCCCAAATCGCCAAAAAAGGTCGTTTAGGGCCTCAAAATGGCCCCGGAAGTTCAGGACCCGAAAAACTGCTAAAAATAGTACAATACCAAAATTGCCATAAAACTGTTTTGAGCCAGTTGGAAAGGTGGGTGGCCACCAATATCCACCTGGATCAATCCTCCCTCCTTAGGAAGCAATGGTATCCATTGCGTTGAGTTCCCCCATCAGATGAGGAAATTTCTGCTGAATTTGGCCTCGAGTGAGCCACTTGCCTTGGTGCAGGAGCTGCCCTGCTTTGACAACTCGATAAAGCTGGATCCTTTGATGTCGAGTGCCCTTGATCTGTTTGTCTGTAATATGATCACTGGATGCTTGTTGTAGGTAGTCAGGGTTGAGCTCTGTTGGTGTCAACTTCTCTGCTATCTCTGAGGTGTCTAATAGTGGTGGGAAATATGGCCGAAGGAGAGCCACGTTGAAGACTGGATGCAGACCAAGGAAGGGGGGAATGTTGAGCTCAAAAGCATTGTCACCCACTGCCTTGGTGATGGTGTACGGCCCATAATGGAGTGGGCGAAGCTTTCGATGGGGCCCTGTAAGGCATTCTTTCTGCAAATGCAACCAAACTTTGTCACCCACCTGAAACTTATGTGGCACCCGATGTTGATCATGGCGCTGCTTGTACTTGGCATTACACTTCTGTAGAATATCCTGAACCTGTTGGCGGATGTGTTGGATCCGTTCAATGAACCGGGCGACTTTGTCAGCTTCTGGGGACGAGTCAGCCGAGGTGGTTGTGAGGGGAAGTGCAACATCCATGGGGCCCAATGGTTGGAATCCCAACCCCACCTGAAAGGGGCTGTGGCCAGTTGAGCTATGCAGGACTCGGTTGTAGCTATGTTGGACATAGGGGAGACTCTCATCCCATGTGCGGGGGTGTGTTGAATTGTACATGCGCAGGATATGTACGACCATCCGGTTGACGACCTTCGTTTGTCCATCGGTCTGGGGGTGGAAGGCAGTGGATTTGGTGAGCTTGGTATCCAACAGTGACCAGAGGCTTGACCAGAATGAGTTGAGGAACCGACTGTCATGGTCTGAGATAATGGTCTGTGGGATCCCAAAATGTACCCATACTCATTCAAAGAAGAGCTTGGCAGTGGCTTCTGCTGTGATGTTCTTCTTGCAAGCGGCTAGAATCGCCATCTTGGAAAAGCGATCAACAACCACAAAAACACAGTCGTTTCCCCTCTTGGTGGACGGGAGGCTCGACATGTAGTCCATTGAGATGGATTCCCACGGCCTGTCAGGAGTAGGCAGAGGGGTGTATAGGCCCTGTTTCTTAGTGGTCGGTTTGGCAATAGCGCAAGCGGTGCAGGACCTGATATACTTGCTGACATCCTGTCGAAGTTTTGGCCAGTAGAAATGTTTCTGCAACGTTGCCACTGTCTTTTCGACGCCAAAGTGTCCTGCCACCGGACTGTAGTGAGCTTCCCAAATCAGCTTCGTGCGCTCGCTTAATGGAACGCAGAGATGGCCCAGATGACACAACAACCCGTCCTGAAGATGGAAATTAGCAACCACTGAGTTGGTGCCCAACATTTGATAGGTGGCGGAGAATTCAGGGTCTGTCTCGTAGAGGTGGGGCCATCCGGAGGTCTCGTGGCCGCAAGAGTCTAGCACCGTGGTAAGTACCACGACTGGAGGTCGACTGAGGCAGTCAACAACTCGGTTGGTACTCCCTGTTTTATATTTGATGTTGAGGTGGAACTACTGTAAATATGTTGACCACTTCTGATGGCGGTCATTCTGCAACTTTCCTTGGGTCTGCATGAACTGTAGTGGCTTGTGATCAGTGTGGATGACTGTCTCCTTCCCAAGAATGTAATGTCTCCATTGGCGGCAGGCTTGTACAATGGAGTACATTTCTTTGTCATAGGTAGGGTACTTGCGGACAGCATCTGATAGTGTCTCACTATGATATGCCACGGGGTGGCCGTGTTGAGTGAGAACGGCGCCCACAGCATAATCTGAAGCATCTGTCTCGATCTCAAAGGGATGTTGCAGGTTCGGTAATGAGAGTACCGGCGATGAGCACAAACGCTTCTTCATGTCATCGAAGGCTTGTTGTTGGGACAGGCCCCACACAAATTTTGCCTTACCACCACCCCTGGTCACTTGGCTGAGGGCCCATGCAATATGAGAGAATCCCAGCACGAACCGGCGATAGAAATTGGCGAAGCCCAAGAAGCTCCGAAGTTCAGTGAGTGTGGTTGGGGCTGGCCAGTCACGGATGACCTGGATCTTGGCTGGATCCACATGCACACCATGTCAATCAACGATGTAGCCTAAGTAATCGACCCTGTCCATGCCGAAGGAGCATTTTTCCAAGTTTGCATATAGTTTGTGCTTCCGCAGGGTGTGCAGAACCTGCTGAATATGATGCAAGTGTTCCTCCCAAGTCTTGCTGTAGATGAGGATGTCATCCAGATACACCACTACAAAATTGTTGGTGAAAGGTCGTAGGATATCGTCCATCATCCTCATAAAAGTTGCTGGAGCATTTGTCAAACCAAAAGGCATGACCAGCCATTCAAAAAGACCTTCTTTTGACTTGAAGGCAGTCTTCCATACATCTGTCTGTTCTATTGGGACCTGGTGGTATCCAGACTTCAGATCAATCTTACTGAAGTATTTGGCCCCCGTGAGCTGATCAAGGAGGTCGTCGATTCAGGGAATCGGGGTACCGGTTACGGACTGTGATTTTATTCAGGGCCCGGTAATCAATGCAGAGTCTCCAGGTCCCATCTTTCTTCTGCACCAGCGCGATAGGGCTCCCACAAGGTGATGAACTGGGATGGATGTGCCCCTTGTGGAGCAATTCTTGGATTTGCCTGTTGATCTCCTCGTTTTCCAACAGAGAGCAGCAATAGACTGACCCATTGGGTAGCGGTGCGCCTGGGGTCAAATCGATGGGATGCTTGACCTGGCAGTGCATAGGTACCCCGGTCGGAGAGGAGAAGATATCTGAGTATCCTTCCACCACCTTGTCCACTTGCTTCTGTTGTGTGGATAGATCGGTCGTGGAGGCCCGGGATGTGGCTGCGATCTTTCTTTCACTCTGAGAGTGAATCACGAAGAAGACAAATTTCCCGGTCTGAGAGATGACCTTCCTGCATTGCTTGGCAGAGATCAAGGAAATAGGACTAGGAGGGACTGCCTCGGATATCCTGTACAATTTCTTGTTCAAAGAAATAATAACACTATGAGGCCTAGACTCATATACAGCATGACGTTTCCATAAATAAGGTTGGCCCAAAAGAACATCTGAAACTTCGAGAGGAGCAACATCACACAATACCTCGTCCTTGAAGGGCTTGATGTCGTATGGCAGTCGACACTGTTGGCTGACGCGGAGATCGCTTCCTCTGTGGAGCCATCCAATGGTGTAGGGTTGTGGGTGCGGCGTTGTCGGCAGGGCCAGGCGCTTGACGACCTCTGCTGAGATGAGATTCTTCTGGCTACCGCTATCAACGATGAAGTGCAGCGGGGTGCCTTTTACCCACATCTGTGAATGGAAGAGGCGTTCTCCTTCTTCTGGCTCGTCTGATTCATCAAGTTGGAGCTTGGTGGTAGCAATGGTGGCACTGGGTTCCGCGTCAATGATCCGTCTTCCCCTTTCTAGTTCGGACTCAGAGTCAGAACTTGCATCTGATTCATATGCTTTCACTTCGGCCACCAGTGACTGCTTTGAGCGGCAATCAACAGTGTTATGCCAAGGGCTCTTATGGAAGTCGCACCACTTCCCGGTATCTTTCTTTGCTTGCAGCTTGGACTGGTTGTCCTGATACTATCCATCTTTGCTCTGTCCTTTATTCTGTGGGTTGGGGCCGCCCTTTCCTGTCTTTTGCTGTGAAGGCTTCCCAGGCCCAAATTGCCGCGTCTTTTGTTTGAGCTTCTGCTCGATTTTGACGGCATATCGGTAGGCCGCGCCCAAGGAAGAGATGTCCAGAAATTCCATTTCGGTCTGGATGTATCTATGCAAACCACCACGATACTTGAGCACCAGATGCCACTCTGAATCTTTGATACCCAGCTTGGTGCGCAAGGTATGGAAGATATTTGTGAACTTTGGCACTGCTTGGTCTCTTTCTTGTCGCAGTGTGGTCCATTTGGTATACAAGTCGTCATAACTTCCAACAGGGTAGTATCGTTCCTTAATAGCATCCCTGAAGGATTCCCAGGTGGTCGTGACTGAAAATAATGAGGCTTCTTCTGTGTCCTTTTGCTCGCAGAATGTTTCCCACCAATCTTTGACATGGGGAACGGCTTTGAGGAGCGCAAAAGTAATCTTTTCTTTATTCGAAAAGTTATGGATAGAAAAATACCCTTCTAGTAGATTCAACCACTTATCTACAGCATTTGCGTCTATCTGTCCTTCAAATATAGGAATATCGAAGTTGATTTGTACCTTGAAGGGGGTAGTGCCTCCGCTCGAGGAAGATGCATCGCTTGTTGGTAGTCGCCGAAGGATTTGCACGAAATTATCCATCATCTCGTTCCTCTGCTGCGTGAGGGCTTCCTCAAGCAACATTTTAATAGGATCTCCTGTCCCGTCATTTTTCTTTTCTCCTGCCATGAGAGGTCGCTTGGGCGTGCGAGAGCTTTTGTCCTCAAAAGAAACAAGCTCGAGACCCAATTCTTTGTACCCTGACCTCATTGGGGACATGCATTAAGACGACAAGGAGCAGACCGCTCTGGTACCACTGATCCGGATTTTATGAGCAAAACGAAATGAATACAGATTATTATCAGATGCTTAACACAAAATAACAGAGATACAGTAAAACTGGTTTTCTATTCAATAAGGAAATAAGCTAGAACTGTAAAATGCAGCGGAAAACAAGCTTGCTGGAATGGTGGCGGCTTATCTCTGAGAAGAGATGTGACGGCTGCGCTCATTTCGCAAGAAGATGGTTACAATGAGGTTCTCAAGGCCTTTTACAATAAACAGGAATGTCAAAAACCCTAGACATCCAAAAACCTAACCCTAGGAGATGAAGCGCCAAAAGTCATGTGGGCTCCGTTTGGGTAAGTTAGTACATCAACTTCCCGGGGTCGTAACTTTTGCATACGATCTCCATTTGGGGAGCTCGGTAGCCCGTTGGAAAGGTCTATCCGAGATTTACAACTTTCGACTGTGGCCATTTGGCCTCCCAAATTGCCAAAAAAGGTCGTTTAGGGCCTCAAAATGGCCCCGGAAGTTCAGGACCCGAAAAACTGCTAAAAATAATACAATACCAAAATTGCCATAAAACTGTTTTGAGCCAGTTGGAAAGGTGGGTGGCCACCAATATCCACCTGGATCAATTATAGATGATGATATAGTTATCCACATGGTGTATTGGTACTCATTTCTAGTGCATTTGGATCTTCTGAGTCCATTGGGATACTCAGTTTGCAGTTTTAGGAATTTTTAGTTGAGATACTTTTCAGTTTATCACTTCAGTGCAGATTTGCCATTTAAAATGGCCTGGCAGCGCAATATGACTGACTTTTTATTTGGTTCACCTAGGGAGCTACAGAGGAATCATGGGGCACAGCCATTTGTTATTACTATATTGCAATGCTTCCAGACATGTTGGTGCATTCAGTTTGGCCCCCTAGGTACCAGGAAGTAAGATACATGCATTTTATTCTTTCATAGGTGATTTTCTGAGGAATAAAAAATGGTAAAATGGCTACAAAGGAATTCGATTTGGGCTACTGATGCAATGAAATGGCATGAGGTTGTTTTAGATGATGTGTGTGATGCTTCCCACACCTTCCAGAGCAAGTTGCAACATTCAGTGGGGCCCACACACTCTCCGGGTTTATATATTATGATTTTATTGTGTCTTTGAGGGGGCACGATTGGGCCATGTGGTCACAATATTGTACCTTGATGATATTATTTTTGTTATTGTGCCATGGGGACAAACTAGAGAAGAAATATTTCACCTCCTAGACCCACCATGAGATTATGTTGTGACTTTAGTCACTTTTATGTGGTACATCCCCCCTAGGGCGACTTAGCTAGTGCGCCCCCTTCTATTTTTTAGTTGATCCGTGTAATTTATCTTTGGGCTCATCTTAGCCATTGATTTTCACTTATGTATCTTTTGATCTCAACCACTCATTAAAAATGTGGTTAGGGTTTTGGTCTCTCCCATTTCTATTTAAAGGAGAGACCCCCCTCATTGTAAAGGCACTTTTGGCTCTTGGCTACTAGAATAAAATATATGTTTGCAAATTCTTGTGATCTGGTTTTGGGTGTTGGATATGTCAATTGAAACTGCTCTTCCATTGCATTGAGGATATTGGTGATCATTTTTCACATCCATCTTTCCATGTTTTACTTGTAGGTGAAGAAGGCGACTTGGAGGAGGGGCGCACTGGTTGAGGAGAATCTCCTTGTCTTTCTCTTTTCATTTTGTTTGGTTCAGGGAGTATCATTGTTTTCGTACCTTTTATTCTCTATTATCATTTTCGCCATCTGCATTTACCTTCATTGTTGCTTGTTGATTGAGTTTATCTCCTTGGATTTGTAGGAAGAGAGGGGCGCATCAGTGGAACTGGGAAAAGTTCGTAGAGGCAATATAACACATAAAATCTTTACTTGATCTTTGTGGGAGAAATCCTTGAAATACTAGCAATAATTTCCATGATCTAGGTACGCTTGCAAGGTATGTAATTTATTCTTCTAACTTACCCATCTGTCATTTACTTTCAAACCCTAACTCTAAATCATTCGAAAAATTCTCTGGGTTTTATTTCTTCGTTTATCGGCAAACCATTTCTAGGTTTTTATCTTATGGCCAAACCCCAGGTGGGTTCTCAAGGACGTCATGCTATGAGGACTCCATCTACCCTTTATGCCTAGGCACTGGTCTGTTACCCTTGCGCCCTCCCTGGTTAGCTTGTTTTCCGGGTTGTAGAACCCTTACCTGTTGAGCTTGCATACTTTGATATTTTCAAATCTCTCTTTCAAGCTATGCTAGAAAGCCTAAATTGTCAGATCTACTCCTTGGACCACTTTCCCTGTTTCTAGGGTCACGTTTCCCAAGGCAGCTAAATTTGATCATTTGTACTAGCACTTGAATCCTGGAATCACACCTAATATCAAGTCATTGTGTTTAATCACTCAGAAGTCTTATCTTATCTCTCTTAAGCCTCCACAATGACCTTATTTCCTTAAATCTAGGGTTCTCCACCCTTTACCTTACGTACCCTATTTCATAGCTTGATCCGGTGATTGGGTTAGATCTCTCCTGTCGAGAATAGATCAGGGTCTCCCCCTTTACTATCTGTGGCTTTGATAGTATGAAGTGAAGAGTTCCTCGATTGGCGTGACAACCAATCCATCTTGGGGATAGAGGCCCTCTAATGTCACCTCTTTGGTTTCCCGTCCCCTCTGCCGTCCTATATAGGATCATCCACTGGGGAAACTACGAGTTGTGCGATAACATTTTGGCACCGTTGCCGAGGAGGTAGAGGCTTACCTTCAGTGGCTGCAAGTGTTCGTGCGTTATCTTATATCTTATCGCATCCAGTATTTTTGATTGGTGATTGTATTTTTCATTTCTTAATGATTCCAATCACCATCTTAATTAAATCATCTTACCTCTTCTACGACATTTACATTTTTGGTGAATTACTTGTGTGGTTCACCTGGCGACTCCACCTCGCGACTCTACTGAGGACCGAACCCAACATATAAATGTTAAATTCCTTAATCATGCCTTATCCTGAAGATATTGGTATTGAAACTGATATGACTATCCAGATGATGACCCAAATGATAATGTTAATGCAAAATCTCTATGGATTAGTTTTAAGTCAGCAAGAGGAAAACATGAGGCGTGATGAATACCTTCACAAACTTTCTTAAAATGTGTATACCAATGATTTTCCTCAACCTAAACCTATTAAAAGGGCTTCGGACCACCATGTAATGACAAGATCCCAATATAAAGGTAGACCAAAGACTTATGAAGCTACCAAGTCTCTTGTAAAGGAAAGTTCCTCTGTCCAAAGGCAAATTATGCGTAAACCAATTGACCAAGTTCCAACTAAATATTTAAGTCCTCCCCTCAAAGGTATTTTAAAGAATAATGATCAAACTCAAAAGACAATGCCTCAAGTCATGAAGGAAAAAGTTAAGTCAAATCCTATTAAGTCTCAAACTAGGGAAGTGATACAAAGAAAACAAGTAAGTCTTGCTAGTAAAGAATCTGCTCCCATAGTGCATAGAGCTCAAGAAAATATGAACACAAATATCTTGGGAAAACTATCAGGATCATCGATTATGGTTTCTTTGAAAGAACTAGTGGTTATTCCTTGTGTCAAAGCACAGATTATGAATTTGCTAGGATTAAAAGCTAATGCTAAGGATATGGAAAACCTCTGTAATTTGAAGGTTGATTTAAACATTTTTTTCTCCAAACCTAATATTCCTATGCCCCTTGACGAATTCCCGAAGATTCCTCCACTTTTCAACCAAGCTACAGATTTCTTAGGGATTAAACCCAAGTCAAAAACTCAAAAGCAATTAACTACAGAGGAAGATCCTCCCGACATGATTCAAAGTGTAACTGATAACGGTAGTGGTCATCCACCATTTTATTTAGATTTGGAAATAAACCAGTTGATTCTGCACAATTGCATGTTGGATTCAGGACAAGAAGTAAATATTATGCCACTTAAAGTAATGGAACAACTAGAACTAAAACCGTCACGACAATTTAAAAATGTGTGTGGCATGGACTCTCGGCCTGTGACATCTAAGAGAGTAATCGAGAATCTGAAAATGAAACTAGTAGCATATCCAGAAATTAAAATAAGTATGAATGTTCTTGTTTTGGATATACCCAATGTTTGGGGAATGTTGTTGTCAAGATAATGGACTGCTAAGCTAGGAGGGAGTATTCAAATGGATCTGTCATATGCAACCATCCCTATTGGAGGAAATGCTTATTATAAGCTCATAAATGAAAAACCTGTGTTTGAACATGTGGAAACTCCTGAACATCTTTTTGAAGAATCTATGTGCTACATAGATGAGGTTGGAAATTATATGGTTTTGGAAAATTACTGGGAAGAAATTCAACAACATCCTTTTCCCCCTAGTCAAATCTGGAAGATGCATTTTGATGGGGCTAAGTCTCGGCATGGTGCAGGAGCTGAAGTTGTTTTAACCTCACCTTCTGGTGAAGAGAAAATATATTCTTTCCGCCATGAATTTGAATGCACTAAAAACGTGGCCGAGTACGAAGCATTACTTTTAGGGTTAGAAGTTGCCCGAGATCAAAAGATTAAGTGTTTAAGTGTTATAGGGGATTCATATTTGGTTGTGTCTCAAGTTAAAAATCAATTTGCAACGAAGAACAATCGACTTCGAGACCATAGGAATGCTGTGTGGGATGCCATTGAGATATTTGATGCATTTTCAATTAAGGTTGTTCCAAGAGAAGAAAACGGTTTGGTTGATGCATTATAAGTAACAACCTGTACTTTTGAAGTCCCAGATCATCTTAGAAAGAAGGACTGCAAAGTTGAATTTTTATTCAGACCATCTGTTCCTGATAACCAAGACCATTGGAAATTTTTTGATGATGATGCTCAAATTCTTTCATTCTTACATTGTGTAGACGATTTTCAAAATTGCACTGTTGACTTGGATGATAAAATAAAGGATTTGTTTGTGCAAGATGTTGACGTAATGTAATTATCAATCCCTTTAGAGAAAAACTTCAAGAGACATGATGAGTATAAGGAAAGAAGAGCGGAACCTATAGATGAGGTTATAAAGATTAACATAGGATCTCCAGTTGCCCCTAAAATGATTAAGATTGGAAAAAACGCTTCCCCAAAGGAGAGAAAAGCCATTGAAAATCTAATTAGAGAGTATAAGGATGTTTTTGCTTGGACATATGATGATCTCAAAACTTTTGATCTTGCTATCATTGAGCATACTATTCCTTTAAACGAAGGGGCAAAACCTTATCGACAAAAATTACGAAATATAAACCCTAAATTCGCCCCCTTGGTAAAAAAGGAACTCGAAAAGATGTTAGTAGCTGGGATCATACGGCCTGTCAGACATATTACTTGGTATCAAATCTGTTAATTGTGAGAAAGAAGAGTGGGGAAATAAGGATATGTATAGATTTCAGGAATTTGAATCAGGCATCTTTGAAGGATAACTACCCTCTGCCGAATATGGAAAATCTGTTGCAAAGTGTTACGGGGGCTGGAATGTTGTCAATGTTGGATGGTTTTTTAGGATACAATCAAGTGCGTATAAAAAAAGAAGATAAAGAAAAAACAACTTTCACCTTAGGGAACATACGAGTATATAAGAATGCATTTTGGGTTGTTAAATGATGGATCAACTTTTCAGCAAGCTATGGATCAAGCATTTAGTGACCTAATAGGAAAAATCATTACTATATATCAAGATGACTTAACAGTGTTTTCCAAAGGGCGGGATGATCATGCAAAACATTTGAGGAAAATTTTGTATCGATGTAGGAAGTTTGGTATATCTTTAAACTCGAAAAAATCCACATTCGGAATAGATGAAGGAAAACTCTTGGAGCGTATTGTATCTAAAGAAGGATTTCGGATTGACCTTGAATGTGTACAGGCTATTAACACTATCCCCCCTCCTCACAATGTGGTTTCCCTTCAATAATTCTTTCGCAAAATCAATTTTGTCCGAAGGTTTATTCCAAACTTGGCTGAATTAGCTAAGCCTCTAAATGCCCTTTCGAAGAAAGACATGAAATTTGTTTGGGATAAGGCTTGTGAGTTATCTTTTGCCAAATTAAAGAAAGCTATCTCGACTGAACCGGTCCTGGCATGCCCAAATTATAACAATGAGTTTTTGATTTAGTCTTATGCATCTGAAGATACCATTGCTGGTGTGCTTTTGCAAAAGAATGATGAAAACCATGAGCAACCCATAGCTTTCATGAGTAAGAACCTGAGAGATGTTGACCTAAAGTATACCACTACTGAAAAACAAGCTTACGCTTTAGTCAAAGCCCTAAAACATTTCAGAACCTATATTGGATATTCCAAGATTAAAGCATAAGTACCATATCAACCAGTTAAGGATGTATTGTCACAAGCTGATGGTATAAGTGTTCGAGGAAACTGGATTTCACGTATCCAAGAGTATGATTTAGAAATCAAACCAATCAAAATTGTTAAAGGGCAAGGTTTAGCTCAATTATTGACTGAGAGAGGTAGTAATAGCACAGTTAATCTAGTCAATGAACAAAAAATTCATATTTTACACATTGACGAAGAACATGAATGGTATAGAGATATCATCTATTTTTTGAAGAATTTGTCTTGTCCTGATTACCTCGTAGACCATAAGAGAAGAGCTCTAAGATTTAAAGCTGAAAAGTATGTCCTAACACAAGATGGTCTTGGTTGGAGGAATCTGGATGGTATCATTCTAAAATGTGCAAACCTTGATGAGTCTAAAGCCATTATAAAAGAAATGCATTCAGGGTTATGTGGGGGTCATTATGCCCCAAGAACAACCGCTGCAAAATTCATGAGAGCAGGTTACTATTGGCCTACATTATTTAAAGATGTGCATACTTATGTTAGATCATGCTAAGAGTGTCAATTTTTCATTGGGAAACCGCAATTACCGGCTTTTCCTTTGACCTCGGTTATAATCGAGAATCCATTTCAGCAGTGGAGTATGGATTTTGTTGGACCATTTGATGAGAACTCAAGTAATGGATATAAATACATTTTGACTTGCGCTGATTATTTCACAGGTTGGGTTGAGGCCATACCAACTAAGAGGGCTACAACAGTAGTAGTAAAAATTTTAGAAGAAAATATTGTTTCTCGGTATGGTTGTCCTCTAAAAGTAACCATTGATAATGCTAAGGCTTTTAGTAAAATTGAGATGTCAACGTTTTGCATGAATCATGGGATCATGTTATCCCGTTCTTCAAATTACTATCCTCAAGGAAACAGTCTGGCCGAGTCTAGTAATAAAAATTTAATTAGGCTTTTAAAAAGGATGGTTGGGGAAAATAGACGAAGTTGGGATAGCAAGCTAAAGTATGCATTGTGGGCTGACAGAACAACAATTAAGAGAATCACAGGGAAATCTCCTTTCGAGTTAGTATATGGGCAAGATTGTAAGCTTCCAATCAACATGTAGATTCCAATTTATGAGTTGCTACAGCAATGCACCACGGATAAAGAAGCAATCCAAGCCAGAATTGATAAGTTAGTGGAGCTTGATGAGAAAAGAAGGGATGCTTTTGATAAAGCGGCTATTGAACAAGAAAGTGTGAAAGGAACCTTCGACTAGAGCACTCGTAATGAGACTTTCGATATTGGGTATGTAATGCTTTTATGGGATAAATTTAAAGAAAAGCCAGAAAATCACGTTAAATTGGAAAGATTATGGATGGGCCCTTATAGAATAACTAAGATAGTTGGAAAGGTGGCGTTTGTTCTGGAAACGTTGGATGGTGAGGAAGTTGAGTTTCTCGTAAATGGGAGGTTGTTGAAACATTACTTCCCTCCCATTAATCTTGAATGACTTTCCTGGTAGATTAGAGTAGGTAGGAACTGAATAAGCTCGCTTGAGCAGTAGTTTAGTATTTTTTCCATTCAGTATGGCACCTTTTTTCTTTTAAGCTCGCTTTTGAAGCTAGTAGCTAGTCTTGAGTGTTTTTCTTTTTTCTGTTCCTGCAAAATAATAAAATTTTAAATTTCCGTTAGTAGATTAGTTGCTTTACTTTCAACATTTCATTTCAGTATTGTTATTTTGATATTTTTTGTATATACATGCATGTGTTCTGACGACCGGTCTGCAAGTTTGGTATAGCTCTCGTCATTTTGAAGATACTAGGTACATTTTTTTTTAAGATGATGCAGAGCTAGATTGCATGTTTGAGGATACGAGTAACAAAGTGATGAGGACCAGATATTCTAAGGTTCTCAAGTGCTCTATTCAGCAGAGCACTTGTCCCAGTTGGAGCCAGATGTTATCACATTTATAGTAGTTGGGCTACCATATCTTCAGATCAAATTCCAGTCCTTTTTTCAGCCATTTCTTTACATTGAGATGCTTGAGATCAGCATCAGATGAACATTCATTCCAAGATCACCTATATTTTCAGAGCAGCCCCTAAGCAGACAGTACAACCTTATGCCAAGACTGAGTCTCATGAAATCAGATTTGATGACCGATGTAGCCATTTTTACCATATAGAGCAGTATGCAGTGCCCAGATGTGCAGCAGCAAGTTTCCAGTTGACAGATGATGGTTCAGATGGTTGGTACCGGTATATGACCCAGCAGGTATATTGATGTGTATTGGTTTATATTGCTTTGCTGGTCATTTTGGTAGCCTCATTTAGCATTTAGTGGTCATGACCTGGCGGTATATCTATATATTATGGACATGGTTATTAAATTATATCTATATGGTCTAGCTTGCTTAGAATTATGAAATTCTTGTTTATACTCATTGGTTTCAGCTTCCTTATCAGAATGGAGGTGATCATTCCCATCATTATATGGCTTGCTAGTTTTGGCACCACCTTTCACTCTCTTCATCCTTTCGCCACCTTCCAGTTTTTAGTCTTACCTTGACTTATGTCTTAGCCTGTGATATGGAGGACTTCGCCACTTCAGCCTCTTTGTTTGTGTCTCGGCTCTGAGTTGCCTAAGTTGTGTTGGCTAAAACCTGAAACAGATAGTACTACCATCATTACATGTATGTGGAAATTATTGTATATCTCTTGAAAGCCCATTGAAATGAAATTCAAATTTGTGCTTCGAAGCACAATGAAATAAGGGTTATGAAATGAATGAAATAAATGAAATGTAAACTCCCCAAAGAAGGGACATGAAAGGCCTAATGAAATCAAAGGTTAAATATATGTTAAATCCAAAGACTGTTGGCTAGGAAACAAAATGTAATGATTAATTCCTCACGGAGCCTACAGGTTGTGATGTGAGATGGAGTAAGGGACAACTAATTGTAAGTGTCCCCTAGAGTCTCAAGTTACGGTTAGTTGGACACCTAGTCATGGCGGCTCTAGAAAATATCCTCACGGAGCTGAGTCATCTTGGATGTGAGTTCTAGACATCTTCCAAGGTTGAATAAACAATTCCCAAACAACTTATTCCATTTGTGAGACACTACCATCCCCTGTGTTATCTTTATCCAACATATGCTCGAGTGTGTATCCCCTTTCCTATATCCAAAGTATCACATTGTTCAGTTAGTACAGTCATCCCTTAGCCTAGCCTTGCATTGTCCACCTTCACCCATTACTAGCAAATTGGTCACATCCATGAAGTGAGTATATTCTTGAGTTTATATTCTGAGTTATTATTATTTATGAGTTTATATTGAATACTTATTTTCTTAACCCACCAGTGAAATGATGCTTTATGTTTATAGTCTTTCTATTTGAATGACTAACAGAGCATGTCTTATCCAATTACACTTGCAACATTTTGAAGTTTTAGCCTGGGTCATATTTTGGTCAGTTTGACCTGGTCAAACCCAGTTTGACCAAGTCAACCACAGGACATGAGATGAGTTAGACCATTGATGTTAGAGATTGATTATATATGGTCTTTCATTTCCCATCAGGTGGTTCCATGCAACATTTACAGGTTTCAGATGGTGATTTGTGATATTTTTATGATTTTGATCATTTACAGATTATTATTTTTTATCTGTCCAAGCATGGTTGTGATTATAGATGATGATACAGTTATCCACATGGTGTATTGGTACTCATTTCTAGTGCACTTGGATCTTTTGAGTCCATTGGGATACTCAGTTTGCAGTTTCAAGAATTTTTAGTTGAGATATTTTTCAGTTTATCACTTCAATGCAGATTTGCCATTAAAAATGGCCTAGCAGCACGGTATGACTTTTTATTTGGTTCACCTAGGGAGCTACAAAGGAAGCATGGGGTCCAGCCACTTTTTATTACTATATTACCATGCTTCCAGACAAGTTGGTGCAGTTAGTTTTGGCCCCCAGGTACCAGGAAGTGAACTACAGGAATTTTATTCTTTCATAGGTGATTTTCTAAGGAATAAAAAATGGTACAATGGCTACAGAGGAATTCGATTTGGGCTACTAAGGAAAGTAAATGGCATGAGGTTGTTTTAGATGATGTGTGTGATGCTTCCCACACCTTCCAGAGCAGGTTGCAGTATTCAGTGGGGTCCACACACTCTCCGGGTTTATATATTATGATTTTATTGTGTCTTTGAGGGGGCACGATTTGGCCATGTGGTCATAGTATTGTACCTTGATGTCATTATTTTTGTTATTGTGCCATGGGGACACACTAGAGAAGGAATATTGCACCTTCTAGACCCACCATGAGCTTATGTTGTGACTTTAGTCACTTTTATGTGGTACATCCCCCTAGGGTGACTTAGCTAGTGCGCCCCCTTCTATTTTTAAGTTGATCCGTATACTTTATATTTGGGCTCATCTTAGCCATTGATATTCACTTATGTATCTTTTGATCTCAACCACTCATTAAAAAGGTGGTTAGGGTTTGGTCTCTCCCATTGCTATTTAAAGGAGAGACCCCCCTCATTGTAAAGGCACTTTTGCCTCTTGGCTACTAGAATAAAATATATTTTTGCAAATTCTTGTGATCTGGTTTTGGGTGTTGGATATGTCAATTGAAACTGCTCTTCCATTGTATTGAGGATATTGGTGATTATTTTTCACATCCATCTTTCCACGTTTTACTTGCAGGGGAAGAAGGCAACTTGGAGGATGGGCGCACTGGCTGACGAGACTCTCCTTGTCTCTCTCTTTTCATTTCGTTTGGTTCAGGGAGTATCATTGTCTTCGTACCTTTTATTCTCTGTTATCATTTTCATCATCTGCATTTACCTTCATTGTTTCTTGCTGATTGAGTTTATCTCCTTGGCTTTGCAGGAAGAGAGGGGTGCATCAGTGGAACTGGGCAAAATTCGTAGAGGCAATATAACACATCAAATCTTCACTTGATCTTTGTGGGAGAAATACTTGACATACTAGCATCAATTTCCATGATCCAAGTATGCTTGCAAGGTATGTAATTATTCTTCTAACTTACCCATTTGTCATTTACTTTCCCTGACTCTAATTCATTCGAAAAATTCTCTGGGTTTTATTTCTTGGTTTATCGACAAACCATTTCTGGGTTTTTATCTTATTGCTAAACCCCAGGTGGATTATCAAGGGCGTCACTCTATGAGGACTCCATCTACCCTTTATTCCTAGGCACTGGTCCGTTACCCTTACGGCCTCCCTGGTTAGCTTGTTTTTTGGGTTGTACAACCCTTACTTGTTGAGCTTGCATACTTTGATACTGTCAAATCTCTCTTTCAAGCTGTGCTAGAAATCCTAAACTGTCATGTCTACTCCTTGGACCACTGTCCCTATTCTTAGGGTCACGTTTCCTAAGGAAGCTAAATTTGATCATTTGTACTAGCACTTGAATCCTGGAATCACACCTAATATCAAGTCACTGTGTCTAATCACTCAGAAATATTATCTTATCTCTCTTAAGCCTCCACAGTGACCTTGTTTCCTTAAATATAGGGTTCTCAACCCTTCACCTTACGTACCCTATTTCATAGCTTGATCTGGTGATTGGGTTAGATCTCTCCTGTCGGGAGTAGATTAGGGTCTCTCCCTTTATTATCTGTGGCTTTCATAGTATAAAGTGAAGAGTGCCTCGATTGACGTGACAACCAATCCCTCTTAGAGATCGAGGCCCTCTTGTGTCACCTCTTTGGTTTCCCGTCCCCTCTATTGTCCTATATAGGATTATCCACTGGGGCAACTACGAGTTGTGTGATAACATGTACCATTTTGACTTTTTGCATAAATGCCCTGAGTACCTTGGGGTTTCCATCTTAAAAGAAGTTATATAACTACGTTTGGAAAGCTAAGACTCTATCTCGGTTAGTACTTGGGAAAGCAAAACTGGGGACACCTCTCATGCCTAGTCTAGGTTTGTCTCAAGCGAAACCGGGAAGCCTAAAGAGAGAGGATCCTACCTAATGTAACACATTTTGGCGCAAGGTCCTAATCTGTCGTTGGTGTAGCGGGCAAGTTCTCTGCCATTACAAAAAGACTGCTAAACTTTGTGACAACAATGTAGTCAAGGAATTTCTACCCCAATGGAAGGATATGCAACCAAAAGATGCTACTTGAGAATTGTTAGCCCCTTTACAACATTTCCCCATATCTTGCCTCGAGGACAAAGTTGTTTTTGAAGGGGGAAGGCATGTTAGGGTCCTGTTATCACACAACTTGTAGTTGCCCCAAATGATGGATCCTATACACGATAATAAAGGGGATAGCCAACCAATGAGGTGAACCAAGAGGGCCTCGATCCCTAAGATAGATTGGTTGTCACGCCAACCAATGCACTCTTCACTTTATGTTATCCAAGCCCTATATAACAATGGGGGAGACCCAGATCAACTCCCGACACGAGAGATCTAACCAGAACACCAGATCAAATCAGATGAATGAAGTACGTAAGGTGTGAGGTATGATAAACCCTAGATCTATGGATGAAGTCACAAGGTTGGTTAAAGGGTTGGATCAAGATGATTAAAAGATGAAGTTTTGATCCAATGTGATAATACAAGTGACTAATAAGTAAATAAAAAGATCCAGGATCAAGGCACTAGCAAATGATGAAATTTGTTTTGCCTTGGGAAACGTGTCCAAGGTAGAAGGGTTAAGATTAGGATTGGGGCTATCTAGTACCTTTAATTAAAATTGATTGAGGGGTATGATAGTATCAAAGCTTGCAAGTGACAAAACCAACATCAAACAACTCAGAAACAAGCCAAATCAGGAAGTGCGCATGGGTAGAGAGATCAGTGCCTAGGGAAATGGGCCACAAGGAGTCCCTCAAGGGTGACTCCCTTGAGAACCCACCTTGGGTTAGGCTTAAGGTGGAAAACCTAGGAATATTTTGCCAATATTTTTAATTGTTTGAGCCAAAGAATTTTTCTAAGGAAAAGTATCTTAGGGTTTGAACAGAAAATGGAATGCCCAATGGATTGGAACCCAAAATAACTGAATTAAGAGTAGATCTTACCCGGATAATCTTGCGGATTCCTTGATATTGATGATCTATGCCTTCCCGATCAATTTGAGGTGATTGAATGAGTGTCCAAGTGAAATCGATTTTCCGAGAGAACCAAGTGCACCCTCCTCTCCTGCACAACAAACTACCTAAGTTAGATTTGAAGCATCAAGAGAAAAAGACTGTAAAATCAAAAGACGTATCAAGTAGAAATCAAAGATCACAATGATATTATTGAAAACCCCCTGATATTGGCAGCTTCAAGAGAAACGAGTTGAGGAGCTCCCTGCAAAAATGTTCCAAGTGAAATCACCCTCCTGCACTTAAACACTGTTTCCACAATATATTTGGATTCACCACAAGATCTCAAATGCTAGGAGACAATAGACTTTCCAATCAACATCTAAGAACATCCAATCAAAGAAGATCCAAGAATCTCTGCAAATATTTCTTTTATTATCGAATTCCAAGAGCCAACGGTCCTTTACAATGAGGGGGGTCTCTCCTTTAAATAGATATGGGAGAGACCAAAACCCTAACCACCTTTTTAATGAGTGGTTGAGATCAAAATATACATAAGTGAAAATCAATGGCTAAGATGAGCTCAACATAAAGTACATGGATCAACTCAAAAATAGAAGAGGGCGCACTAGCTAAATCGCCCTAGGGGGTATGTACCACATAAAAGTTACTAAAGTCACAACATAAGCTCATGGTGGGTCTAGGAGGTGAAATAATCATTCCTTAGTGTGTCCCCATGGCACAATAACATAAAATAATATCATCAAAATACAATACTGTGACCACATGGCCAAATCGTGCCCCCTCAGGGCTCAGAGACACAATAAAATCATAAAATATAAGCCCAGAGAGTGTGTGGACCCCACTGAATGTTGTAACCTGCTCTAAGAGGTGTGGGAAGCATCACACACATCATATAAAATAACCTCATGCTATTTCCTTGCCCCAATAGCCCAAATCAAATTCCTCTGTAGCCATTTTACCATTTTTTATTCCTCAGAAAATCACATGTGAAAGATAAAAATGCATGTAGCTCATTGCCTGGACACCTGGGGCCAAATCTGACTGCACCAAAATGTCTGGGAGCATGGAAATACAGTAAAAACAAGTAGTTGGACCCCATACTCCCTCTATAGCATCCTAAGTGAACAAAATAAAAAGTTAAACTGCTCTGTCAGGCCATTTTTAATGGCAAATCTAATCCAAAGTGATAAACTGAAAAATATATCAACTGAAAATGCCTGAAACTGCAAACTGAGTATCCCAATGGACTCAGAAGATCCAAATGCACTATAAATGAGTACCAATACATCATTTGGATAATTGTATCATCATATATATGTAAAAATTTTGTGTTATTTCAACTTGCTGGTTTATGTCAAGTTTTCATGGTTTGCATCCCCAATCGGTTTTGCATTGGCTGGAAATTACTTATAAAAATTTCAGACAGTAAACACGCTGTAAAAACACTTTTAACAGGCAGAGAACTAATTTAACCATGCACACCATAAAAAAATCAGACTCAGAAATTTTGGCCAATAGCCCTGGAAAAACCCCCACGGGAAAAACCAGTCAGAGAAAGAGAGTTTATTATTTCTTCAGTAATCTTTAGTACATAAATTTTTACAGTCAAAATGTACTTATCTCAACCAAAAATTTCACACCCAGAATCTGCCTCAATTTCTATGCCAAGGTGCTGCCTTGAATTATGTGCCAAACACTGTCTCGATTTCTGGGCCAAACACTCTCTCGATTTATGTGCCAATACTGCCTCGATTTCTGTGCCAACCTCTACCTCGATTTCTTTGCCACTTTTGCCTCGGTTTCTATGCCAAAAGACAATACCGATTTCTGTGCAAAAACAGTCTCGAAATCTGTGCAGCAAGTACAGTCCGTACGAATGTACGGACCTTGAAATTTGTACAGAAAATGTTCTAGAAAAACGTGCCCAGAAACAACCTAGAAACTCGTGCCCTATCTCGGTAAATGTGCCCAACAATACTGCATAGAAAACCATACCTACCTCGGGATTTGTGCCCAGCTGAACTCCTCGCTTTCTCTGCCTAGAATCACGCCGTACCTTCTTGATTTATGTGCTGCTCTTTAATGCTTCCTAGAGCTGCCTCAAAATGCGTGCCCTCTCTTCTTCACTCCTTTCAAAAGTGAATGATTTTTGCCTCCCTTTCTCTTTTTAACTAAACCCTAGGGTTCTCCAAATCCAAGGGATGAGATTAGATGAAATCAATGGATGAGATTAAATGCTCCTATTTAATTCTCATAAATATTAATTTCACTCACCCACTTAAATTTATCAAAAAGTGACTTTAAGTTATAAAGTCAATTAAATGCTCATCTCAAGTCATTTAATGCAAGGGTCACCTTTTTCCCCACTTAAGTGACTTAGGAAAAAAAGTCACCTAGGGGACACTTCCTAGGTACAAAAACTAACAATATAATCATAACCATGCTCGAACAGATAAAAAATAATAATATGTAAATGATCAAAATCATAAAAATATCACGAATCACCATCTTAAAACTGTAACTGCTGCATGGAACCACCTGATGGGAGCTGAGAGACCATATATAATCAGCCTCTAACATCACTGGTCTAACTCATCTCATGTCCTATGGTTGACTTGGTCAAACTAGGTTTGACCAGTTCAAAACTGACCAAAATATGACCTAAGCTAAAACATCAAAATGCTGTAAGTGTAATTGGATAAGACATGCTTTGTTAGTCATTCAAATAGCAAGACTCTAAACATAAAGTAGCATTTCAATGGCAGTTTAAGCAAATAAGTATTCAATATAAACTTATAAATAATAATAGCTCAGAACAGAACCTCAATAATATACTCACTTCATGGTTGTGATCAATTTGCTAGTAATGGGTGAAGGTGGACAATGCAAGGCTAGGCTAAGGGATGACTATACAACTCAACACTGTGATACTTTGGATATAGGAAAGGGGGTACAGACTTAAGCATATGTTGGATAAATATAACACAGGGGATGGCAGTGTCTCATAAATCAAATAAGTTGCTTGGGAAGTGTTTATTCAACCTTGGCAGATGTCTACAACTCACATCCAAGCTGACTCAGCTCCGTGAGGATCTTTTCTAGAGCTGCCATGACTAGGTGTCTGGCTAATCGTAACTTGAGACTCTAGGGGGCACTTTGAATTAGTTGTCCCTTACTCCATATCACATCACAACCCGTAGGCTCCGTGAGACATTAATCATTACATTTAAATTTCATGGCTAGCAGTCTTTGGATATAGCATACATTTAACCGCTGTTTTTATTGGGCCTTTCATATCCTTTCTTTGGGGATTTTACATTTCATTCATTTCATAACCCATCTTTCATTGTGCTTAGAAACATGGTTTTGAATTTCATTTCAATGGGATTTCACAAGAGATATACAATAGTTTCGATATACATGTAATGATGGTAGTACTATATGTTTCAGGTTTTAGCCAACAGAACTTAGGCAACTCAGAGCCGAGACACAAACTAACATGGATGCTTATCCAACAAAGAGGTTGAAGTGGGGAAGTCCTTCATATCACAAGCTAAGGAGTAAGTCAAGGTAAGACTAAAAATGGAAGGTAAAGAATGGATGTCAAAACTAGCAAGCCATATAATGGTGGGAATGATCACCTCCATTCTCCTAGTAGAGTGAAACCAATGAGTATAAACAAGAACTTCATAATTCTGAGCAAGCTAGACCATATAGATATAATTTAACAACCATGTCCATAATATATAGATATACCGCCAGGTCATGACCACTAAATGTTAAATCAGGCTACCAAAATGACCAACAAAGCAATATAAACCAATACACATCAAAATAACTGCTAGGTCATATACCTGTACCAACCATCTAAATAATCATTTGTCAACTGGAAACCTATTGCTGCACATTTGGGTACTGCATACTACTCTGTATGGTAAAAAGGGCTACATCGGTCATCAAATCTGAGTTCATGAGACTCGGTCATAGCATAAGGTTGTACTGTCTGCTCGAGGGCTACTCTGAAAATATAAGTGATCCTGGAATGAATGTTCATCTGATGTTGATCTCAAGCATCTCAATGTAAAGGATTGGCTAAAAAAAGGACTGGAATCTGATCTGAATATATGGTAGCCCTAGCTACTATAAATGTGATAACAGGTCCTATCCTAACCCCTCTACTTTATCAAAGTACAAAGCCATAAGGCCCTGTTGCCGCCTAAAACACACTTGACCGCAGGTAAGTCTCTCAACCATTATATGTGTTCCTGAGGGCAACTATGAGTTAAGAACACAATGCCACATCAATCCTAAACTCTTTCGTTTAGACCACAACTCCTAATGGTCAAGGGGGGTTGTCCCTACTTACTAAGGTTTCTATTTTAGAGTTTGTTTTTGGGAGTTGTAAGTTATTAAAAATTAAAATGACAGTCAAACGTGCAGCAATGCAATGATTCTAAATGACCAGCAAAACCTTTTACAATAAACCAATGGTGATTGTAAGAGAGAAATAAGCAATTAACCAATAAGACCAGTGTCGTCTCTACTCAGGCTATGGATTCACAATAATCAATTTATCAAATACTTTTCCAAAGCATTAACTCATTCACTTAACAAAATATAGCAAGAAATAATGACTTTCAGTAAATGAACAAATTAATGCAAGATGCTTGTAATAAGATGATCAATATATCACATAAAGCATTAAATTGTAGAACATGAACAACTTAATGAATCAAAGATATATATAACAAGATTAAGCTGTAAATGAAGTACTTTGGAAGCAAATATTGTGAACAATAGTAACAATATTGTGCAAGTAGTCCTGTAAATTTTAATATATTTTAGGTCTCTCTTTAACTTAGGGGATTAAGGTTTTGTTGCAAAGAAACTGAACTATTTCTATGTGTCTTACTAATTATTTGCCAATTTTCTTGATTTCCTTGACTGACTTAGGAAAATGTGACCAAAACCTTAGCAAGACTTGTCAAATGACTTCAAACTTGGTCCAAGGGTGTAGGGAGTCTCATGCCATTTATCTTGAGAATCCATACCCCTATACAACATCAAAAAGGACCAAGTATCCATCTTTTACATCACAACATTTTATGCTAGGGGACATTTTTTAATGACCAAAAATTAAAACATCCTATGTAAAACTTAATGAAATTCCGCAAAACTTTGGATAATGTCTAGCATGGTAATATAGAACATTCCTAGGCCCCAATCACCCCAAGGACTCGATCACTAAAACGTCTTTCACAACTTTGGAGGTATTTTTGAGTGAAAAACTCAAATAATTAATCACTAAAAATGAATTTTAATTATCCAAGTGAAAAAACATTCGATGAAAGGGCTTCCCTAATGATAAAGTCTTAGGCAATTAAGTTACACAAAAATTGACCCTCATGCTAACATATCCTTACAAAATCTCCCGCAAATGTGCGGAAATTTCATGGATTGAAGATAAGAAGAAGAGCTGCCTCGCTTGAAAAATTCATTATGTACTTCTTTCTCATCTTCAAGGCACATTGAACACGTGCATTGTACATCGTTGTCCACCTAGTTGGTTTGGTGGTCAACAGGCCCATTTATCAGTTATCGGGTGGTGTCTTAATGTAAAAGGGTCTTCCTTATTGAATAAAGGCCCCTAGGTGGTTGACCCTCATTAATAGTGGGTCCAAGAGTAGTTAAGCCTTTAGCTATTGAAGTGTTATATATAGAGTAATACGTTATGTAATGTGAGTCGAGAATTGTCATTGTAATTGGAGCTTGCTCTGGAGGTTGCCCCCTGAAGAGGCAAGTGAACATATCACTCTATTTTATTTCCTCTTGTGTTTTTCTATATTTCCTCTAAAATTTTGGGTTTAAGTATATTACAATGAAGTTGTGCGCTCTATGGGTTGGAATCTGGGATGGGCACAAAGCCCTTTACTTCAACATCCTCTTACTCCTCTTTGGGCTTTCTTCTCCTGGCTATTGTGCTTGGACTTGTAGATGATCAAAGTGTAACTTGAGGTTTTGGGTTTAAGTATATTACAATGAAGTTGTGTGCGCTCTATGGGTTGGAATCTGGAATGGGCACAAAGCCCTTTACTTCAACATCCTCCTACTCCTCTTTCGGCTTTCTTCTCCTGACTATTGTGCTTGGACTTGTAGAGGATCAAAGTGTAACTTGAGTCCTTCATTTTCTTTTTGCAAAGATTTCAAAGGCTCATTTGATGATGGGATGGATTTCTCACTAGGTTATTCCAAAGAATCTTTTGAGAGAATGAAAGATTGGGATTTTCATATTGAGTTGAGACTTTTTCCACAAGATGACATTGCACCTTTGCACCTTTCTACCATCTAGGTTTCTTGTGTTTTCATTTTTTTTAACTGGATTATCATCAATTTGTCATTATTTATGGCACTAGGCTGCCATATGCCATGTTTCAAACCATGCTTTGCATATGAATGTGGCATGTTCATAATCCAAAAGTTGTTTCCAGAGGTAGTCTTTTGCTACTAACCCGATCTCTTCTAAAAGACATTTGGTGAAGTCCATATCAATATAAATCCAGACATGAGTGGTAATAATTTGTTTCTTTGTTTCTTCGCTGCAAAAGTGAAATTTTCCAATAGCATTTCTATAGCACTCAAAGTTCTATATGACTAGAACTGGTAAGGGAAGTTATTAAGCCTTACCCAAACCAGTGCCAGTGAAAGAGAGTCTAAGGAAGGATCAAATCCTGGAAATCTGGGCTTCATGCACAAAGCAACATACCGCTCAGAAGCAACTAGGTGAAACACTAGCCGCAGGAGAAATCTCCATGCCTCTTCCTTTATCTTCAAAAAAATGATGATGTTAGTTTGGGGGACATTAATCAGTACAAGTTTTATCTATTTTTTGTACCAACCACACTAAACTTAGAGTATTGTGTTTCTATCTAGAAACGGATGGGTCACCTTTTTGGTAGTCTATTTTTGGTTTGTAATCCAATTTTAACTTAAGCATCAACAACATATACTAATAAACTTGTAATAGGAATCCTAATAAGATCCTAGAAAAATCTGAAAATTGAAAGTTCGAATGCTTGATGTGTCACAACAGAATTGGATTCATGTAGACAAGGAGATCAAGGTATCGTAGTCTAACTGTAGCTGTCCTAGCTCCTTCATGCTTGAGATGAACAGGAATGGAACTTGTAGCATGAAACCAGTGATTTCAATTTGTTATTGACCACATGCTAATTTCCAAGTTTATATATTATTCTGATTTGATACATGCAGTCTTAGAGACTACACACATATTGGAAACACAAATTCAGTAGAGACTACAGATATGCAGTTCTTATTTAGTAACATCGACTATTGTATTATAACCAATTTAAACAAATGAATTGCATTTGAAATATTATGCCGAAAGATGAGTAAATTGCAGGCATTGAGGATATACAACTTTACACAAAACCCATAGCTCGCATCTTGAACATTTGCAGTCAGGGAAAAAATACTCTCAATGAACCATGATATGCATTATACCCTTGACCAAATCACGAAAAGCTGAAGATATTAATTAGATCATTTTTTTATAAATGTAAAGTTCATGTTGCCTTTTATTTGCAGGTTTGAAAGGCACAAATGAAGACCTAAACTTGACAGTTTTTAGCAAAATAGCCAGAGATCTTCCACATCTATTATGTGGTCCATGAATTATGCACCTCCCCAAGTTTAACAAACAGTCCGGCCAGTTTTGTCTAATACCGACAAAATAAATACGATCAACTATATATGTATATACAACAAAATTTCCAATGAGACAGTAGAAAGTGTTGCAAATATCTCTAATTTCCCCAAATGTTTCCAAGTTTTTCAGGTTCAAATTTATGCTTGCTTCTTTCTACCCAATATCCTTGGCGATATATTCCCAAAAGTCCTACAAAAGATGAGATATGTATTTCTTACAACAACAAAATTTGAAGATCACAAATTGGCCGTTTTTCCCTGAGAAAACAATGTTATTTTGTCTACAGCTTTGAAAGCTATGCAAGTCCAAAGATATAAATCCAATACATCACTAACAGATAGCCTCCACAACATGACCTAGCTAAGTACAGAATCACAGATTACAATAGCATATGGATGATATGAAGAAAGATCTTAGGGAACCCTCCATAGAATGCTGCAGCTACTGATATCCCGAAGCCTGACACCTGCCTCACTGTTCCTATCAGTAGCAAGTGTGTCACTACGATTTACAAGATAACATATCAACTATTTTACAAGTAGATATTTTAGTTAAAACTTGGATGTGCTTGTTCTACAACTGACATCCAACCTTGTAACCTTGTTAGACCATGAAAGTTAAGGCACCCCCTAGCTGATAAGGATAGTCATAATGCTTCTCCAAATGCTGGATAAGCCACCCACCATGCACTTGAAAGAAAACAGTATCCAAACCTCATCACAGGCTAGGGAACAAAATTGCAGAGATGGCAATAACATCTCCATTAACTCTTTCTCCAAGACTAAAATCATGAGATTGCACCTCCTGCATTTAATAAATATTGCAAAACTATTGGTATTTTTATATTGTTATTCATCCATCAAATCGTCTTCGACAATCAATCTTGTTGCAATCTGTCAGCATTGACCTCCTCTTCATAGCTCCAAGCTTTTCCACTCCTACCTTTTATATAAGGATAGGATGGATGTTTCTCTTTTCCCATCTCCAATCCTTGATAGCTTCTCGAGACAAGAAATTCCGCACCGGATTTGGCAATTCCTTTTGTCGTAAGAGAATTTGCAGAACTTTCATGCAGTTGAAGAGCTTTTTGTGTTGCATTTGCCAGCACAATGGCCCTTTCTCCGTTCTCATCCGTATCATCTGCATGAAAAAGACATTTGTTAAATGTTAAGGCATTGCTAAAATCTTTGTCATTGTGACCCTCACTAACATTGATGCAAAGAAATGTTTCAATCTTAATGAAAAATAAATAAAAATGGCCATCCAATCCCTTATTGATGCACTCAATAACAGTGCAAGATAAGATGTAAGTGAGGAAAGGAAATGAAGAGTAAAATGAAATTGCACGATCTTCAAATGCACCCACACCCAAAAAAGAAAAAAAAAATGAAAGAAATGACTGCTTTTAATGAAACATGCCTTTGTTCTAATAGCCGAACATGACCCTAACAAGAAGCTATTATTATGGATAGAATTAAATTTAAATATGAAGATGTGTGTGTAGATAGATATAATTTATGCACTATCAACTCAATCATATATAACAGGATTCACTGGTTTTCTGAAAGTCTAGTAAAAGGAAAATGGAAAAAAATTCTAACTGGATTTGGATACAAGGATATCAAATGAACAAACCCCAATCTAGTGAAGTAACAATCTACAACCCACATTTGGAGATCCTATTTAGAGCTGATGCTTTTTGTAAAAGACAAAAGGAGTGGTAAGGTGATTGCATCAGAGGCTAAGGTGCATTGGTAGCACAGATTTGTGGAGGTTGATGTCATAAAATCACATGCTTTGGCAACCAATGTGAAAACTGGAAATGGTTCTTTATGGCTGCAAAGTAGTGAATTGCCATTATTCCAGGAAGAAAAAGATGTGCGTGCAAGATGCTTGGCAAGTAACAAGCCTAAGATGGTTAATGAATTGCCATTATTCCAGGAAGAAAAAGATGTGCATGCAACATGCTTGGCAAGTAAACAGTGCGGGAGGGTGTTTGATGAAGGAAAGGCAAAAAGAAAACATAGTGTGGATTTTGTCCATTGTGATCTTTGTGGGCCCATGAAGACAACTTCCATATCTGCTGCAAGGTACTTTCCTCTTTTGTTGTCGACTCTTCGAGAAGAATGTGCATTTTCTTAAAGAAGATCGATGCATTTTAGGAGTTCAAAACATTTAAAATAGATAAGATATGATATGTTTATTAATGTCCAACAAATGACCACAAATAGGTCAATGGGAATGCTAAGTACATCAATGTTGATACAAAGTGGGAGCACAAGGGCCATGTTATCACACAACTTGTAGTTGCCCCTAGAGGTATCCCATCCGGGACGGTAGAGGAGTTAGGCAACTAAAGAGGTGACCTAAGAGATGCCACGGTTCCCAATGTAGGTGGGAGTCACGTCAACCGAGGCACTCTTCGCTTTAGGTCAAGGTATAACTAGACCAAGGGGGAGACCCTATACCCCAATCACAGTTGATTGGACCCAAGCAAAGGTTTCAAAGGGTGAATGAATGATGAGTTACGGAAACCAATGCAAGGCTAAGTGGACCTAATGTTTAGGGTATGGTTGAAGGTGGTATCAAGGATAGTTAGTGTTTCAACCTATGTATGGTTTAGGCCACTTGATGGGGTATGATTATTTAGTATAGTACCATGTGTTTACACAAGTGGGTCTTGTTGCCTTGGGAAGTGTGAAATGGTTTTAGGTGGGCCCACAAGGTGAAGTTAAGTGAGAAGATGATACTATAGGCTAGATCTAGGTTAGATCTACAAGTTAGAGTTGGTTCTAGGGTTACCCATGTGTTAGATCTAGGGTTTGACACTAATCCCAAGAAGTGCGCCTTGCTTGGAGAAGGACTAGTGCCTTGTTGGATGGGCTAATGGGGTCAAGAAGGATATCAAAGTGTAGATCGGGACACCTAGGAGCCAAGTCAAGTGGTTTGGATGAGATCCAATGGTTGGATCTTGCTAGATCTAGGTTTTTAGGTAATGACCAAAAGTGGACCACAATTCCTTAAAACAAGGAATGCAATCCCCAAGGTGGATCGGGACAAAAGGATAGTCTAGACCTAGGTTTCAAGGCATGGGCAATCCAAATCCACAAAAATCTCCAACACCCACTTCCTAGAAGTGGTCCAACTCAAAACTCCCAAGGGGTGCGACTTTCTCAAGGAGAGGCAAAAAGAGGGTTTGGTGGACCATACCAAGTCCAATGGCCTCCAAAATGTAGATCCGGGATGCTAATACCCCGATCTATGCATGTTCAAAGTTTCAAGTGAATCCAATGGGTAGATCTTAGTAGATCTAAGTTTTAAGTTACCAATGAGGTCAAAGGGGGGTTTCAACCCCTCAAAACATGGAGAGATGTCCACAAGGTAGCTTTCACCAAAGTAAGGATATGGGTATGTGTTATCAAGTGTCTAGTAGTCAAATTAAGCGGGATCTCACATACCCATGTGCTAGATCTAGCCCAACAAGCCTCCCTCAAGGAAGTGCGCTTTAGGTCAATGAGAGCTTTTTGTCTTAGAAAATGGGTCAATTCTTAGCCAATCACCACCAAACTATAGATCCAACTAGGGGTGGATGTTATAGAGGTGGGTTTTCAATATCTTTTCAAATTGAGGGCTAGATCTAAGTAGATCTAAGAAATACAAAAAAAAAACAAGGGTTTTAATTTGATTAGGGTTTTTGTGATCTAGAAATTATGGAAGATTCAAGGAAGAGAAGATCATACCTCTTGGGACATACCTGGATGAAGAGATGAATGCTAGTTGAGACGAGGATTACTTTGCCAAAGATCAAATGGAGAATTGTTGAAGCCCTCTTGCCAAATCGATTTTTCCAAGCCACATGTGATTCCTTCTAACCTGTCAAGCCAAGGAGCAAAGCATCAATTAGTTTAACAAATTGAAGGTAGATGCAAGCAAGAGAGAGAAAAACATAGAATAGTTGACACAAAGGCAAAACCACTCCCTGTCAAACCCAAAACGACTTCTTCCAAGCTTGAAGGGCAAGCCTCCCCACCAATTCGCACTTGTCAAAGTCGCCCTCTCAACCTGCAAATAAAGTATGGCAAATACGCAAGATAGCTACAATAGATCCTCCAGTGCAATGGACAATAGCATTTACAATCGAAACAACCAACATCCACTCCAATCCAAGCATGTACTCCAAAAGATAGAAATTTTATTCCAAGAGCCAAGAGCCAAAAATCTCTAGATGACTTTTACAATGAGGGGGTCTCCTCCTTATATAGGATAATAAAGACCAAAACCCTAGATCTCAAAACCACTTTTTGAAATGAGTGGTTGAGATTAAAAGATTTCTCAACATAATCAATGGCTAAGATGAATCCATAACATAATATCACATGGATCACTCATCATAACAATAGCGCCCTCACTAAATGGTACAATAGAGGGTGACGTCATCCCACAAGAGGGGTATAAAGTACAATAATCCACCTCATGATGACTAGGACATGATAAAATAAGCACATGGTGGGGCTAGGAGGTATAAATCCTTGCTAGCTCACCCCAAGGCACAATAATAAAAATATGTCCAATATAATAATAATGACCAAAACTGTCCTCAGAATCCATGACAGTCGAGCAGTAAATGTCCTCCTGTGATCAATCTGGAGATACCCACATGGTGAAAAATGACTGGAAGATAGTGAGATCAACCTGGAAGACCTCTGTGAAAACCAAATGCCAAAACCTTGCCTCAATTGCCCAAATCGATTTCTTCAGTGACCACTTTATCCCATTTTTTAACTGCCTCGGGAACTGTGAAAGTGCCAAAACTGCCTCCTAGGGTGCTAGCGCTGTCCATCTGAGCCCACCAGGCTCTCCGGGAGGGGGGATAAATGGTAATAACAAGTGGCTGGACCACCCCCTCCATCATCAGCGCCCTAGGTGAACTGGCCTCTCGGGGCCCCTGCTGCTCAGGCTGGGAAATCAGCCCCAAATCTGGTCAACAAGTGTAAAACTGCATCAATCACTGTCAGAAGTGCCCGGAACTGAAAGATAAGTGTCTCAATGGATCCAGAAGACCCAAATCCACTAGGAATGAGTACTCATACACCCTGGGTTGCCCTAATGGGCCAGCTGTAGGGTCCATCATATATGGACAATGTATAATCTGCTGATCTGTAATAATAATAACCTGCTGAACTGGATCAAACATCATCTGCATCATATGTCCATCATATGATATCATCATCAAACATGTGGGACCATAAATCATCACCAATAATCATCATACATGGTCCACATCATCACGGATCCCAAGAATATATATAATCAAGGATAAATCACATCAGTAGACTAAGACAATGCTTCTTTAATCACTTCATAGCCAAGCTCAAAGTATAAATTCCATTCAGTGGCATTAATCAAGTTAACATATTCCGTGATAATATAAAATTACTTGCACCCTAGTTCAAATGACAAACTTACCCATTGGACATGGTCAAACTGCTAGTGAAGGATGAAGGCTAGGAGCAAGGTTGGGCCAAGGGTTTGACTTGTCTAACTTAATTCAAAAATACTTTGGACTGGGAGAAGGGGGAAGCTACAAACTCTGTGTTGGACAAAAGAACACGGGGGATGGCTGTGCCTCACAAATGGATAAGTTGTTTAGAGAGTGCTTATTCAACTTAGGCATCATGTCTACATCAAGTTGATCCAAGTTCATTAGGATCATTCAATTTATTTCCATGGCCTTTTTGGCCTACATAACCCTTCGGATTTCAGATGTGCTGAGAAGCACAACTAGTTGCAGCTTGCATCCAGGGCATGTTTTTTATATATTCACAAGGTCAGCAATTGTTTAGATATAGCTTTTAAGAACTATTGCTTTTTGGACCTTTCTTTATACTCTTCGAGGAGTATTTTTTTAGCTTTTCATTGCTCTTGCCCTTTTTTGTTTCCATGGGCGAATTTATTTGGTTTCCACAGGTAGAACATGAGCTTTCAGTTTTAGCCAACAACATCTCAAGTGACTAGGGGGAGTTCGAGCCAAGGCCTACAATCCAACTCACCAAAGGCAAGTTCTGTCACCAACTCAGAGCCGAGACACTGAATAAACAGGGATGCGGTCCAAACACAGAGGTAGAAAAATGGGGAAGTCCTCAGTATCAGAAAGTCAAATAAGACAAGTCAGGGTTTAAAGTCAAATAGGAAGGTCATGTATGGATGGAGACAAGTGGATATGGAGCCTATACTAGCAGACAACAGGTGTCGGGAAAGACCATGTCTATGTAAGGTGAAATACCAGTAAGTTTTGTTAGATGACCTAAGAGTGCAAGCAATTGTCCATTTTAAGGTTTACAATTCATTTTAAATAGTTTGCCACATCAGGAATAATATACCAAGCACATGCTATAATCATGACTAAATCAACAAGCTAATAATCCACTGTCAGTGAGAACATATCCATAGATCATACAACATCATCATAATAGCAATCATCATGCATCATCTGAAACACTGCTGAAGTACATCTCTAGGCACTGAACTGAAACTGTAATGGGATAAGTGGTCACATCAGTCATCCAATCTGAACTCTCAAGGCTCAGCCTTGACACAAGATCATACAATATCTGAATAATGTACTGCTCTGATCATGAGTGATCCAATATATATAGCCATGCTCTGGAATAAATGAAGCTCTGGAATGTGCAGATATCTGCTGTACAAGAATAGTAGCCCTGCTACTATGGTGTGATAACAGGCCACTCCTATAAAAGCAAGAGAAAAGCAGATCTAACCTGTATGACCTGAGATCTAATATCCAAGAGAAAAATACAATGTTGTGATGCAGAACAAAGTGTGAGTACTGCTGAGTACTAGAATCATAGAGGAATGTCTTGTACAAGTGTAAAAGGGAAGGAACATTAGTGTCCAACAGAGCTATTCCCTAAAACCGAGGTGGCAAGTCTTCCCTCCTCCAAAACAATAACCTTAGTATGTGTGTGTATCTCTCCTAACACTTGAGGTCATAGAAAAGAAACTAGGGATAGACGACTAGTTGGAAGAGATGGAAGAGTTAGTTTGTGATGTGTCTCACTATCTAGAAGAGGAAATTCACTGCTGAGATCCAGAGGAAGTCATATGTCTGCTGGTGTGGTGAGTTGTCCTAGGATCTAAGACAACATCTCTGCAAGGGTCTTGAAGAGGAATGGCAACTTGCTAGCAGAGGTTGAATAGCCCCCAAGGGTCTCATGGATCTAATATTTGAAACATTGTTGCTCTCTCCCTACCTCTTGGATCCCATGTCCATTGGGAGCACCTAAGTTGTTGAGAGCAGGGAGCGGGGAGTGGAGCGAAAAGCAAAATTTTCAAACGATCCCATTTTGGGAGCGTTTTTTTATATAGTATATATTTTAATATATTTTGATGGATTTATATCTAAAAAACATCTAGGATGTTGAATTAGCAATAGAAAACATGGATTAAACCATATAACATCAATCATCTAGTAGTTATAACTTATAACGTTGTCATCAAATGATCAACCATAACAGCTTTCATTGATGTCTATCTCCTAGGGACTTAATCCTAAAGACTCTAAGTGGACAGTGTATATTTCCTATTCCTATAACCAATAGCAATTTTCTTGCTTGGAAATAGTGCATAGTATTCTTAAGGGGGTGTCTCTAAGGTGATAAATTGATTCAACCTACAAAACTTACCATAAATCTTTATGAATCAACTAAAGAAGTTGTAGATTTGACTTTAATTTCTTAAAAACCTGCGAAGAACAAATTTAGATCTACAACTACTAATTGTTATGAACCAGACAGTTCATAATCCATTTCCATGTAGAGCATAGAAATCATGGCACATGAAGTGCACAACAATATATATGCATATTGAATAAGAACGAATGATTAATGATTACAATTGAATAGTAAGACCTCTTATACAAGGTTGAAGAGATGAGTCACGATGAATGTATGCAGTGTTGCAAACATTGACCGAGGAATCGCGATTTTTTCTGCTCGTCAATTTTTTCTCAAAAAATCGCCTAAAAAATCGGGCCGATTTTTCTCGATATATTGCCGATTTTTTCCCGATTCATCCCGAGATATTGCCAATTTTTTCTCGATTTTTTCTAAAGGTGGTTTTAACTTTGTGGGGGGTGGAGTGTGAGGAGCCTATTATGAAATTCGCCTTTGCAGAGCATTCTTACAGCACTAATTAATTAATTTCAGAGCATTCTTATAGCACTAATTAATTAATTTCAGTGCATTCTTATGGCACTAATTAATTAATTTCAGATTACCACACTAATTAATTAATTTCAGTGCATTCTTATGGCACTAATTAATTAATTTCAGATTACCACACTAATTAATTAATTTCAGTGCATTCTTATGGCACTAATTAATTAATTTCAGAGCATTCTTACAACCTTAATTAATCCGCCCTTGCAAATCATTCAGTATCCTAGTTGAACTAATTAATTTCATTTATTATTATTATTATTGACTTGTGATGATCATGAGATACATTTGTTATATTTTTTGATGACTTGGGAGTTAGGATTCAGGACACAATCCATTTTTTATGTGTGATGTATCTCTAGACATCTTATATATCTTTATATCGGTTTTCTTTTTATATTCATGTGGCAATGTGTTTATTTGATGTTATTGTTGCTTTAGATGTTTAAAAAATTGAAAAAAAATGAATTTTTTGTATTTTTTTAAGTTTGCCAATTTATTGCTGATGTTTGTCGATGTGCTGCTGAGATATCCCGAATCGATGTTTCCTGGACCCTGCCAATTTTTTCGCTGCGACGATGTTTGCAACACTAAATCTATGTGACCTTTACGAGGCCTCACTAATAATAATTAATGATAACAATAATGTCAACAGGTTCATTACATGTCTCCCCTCGTTGAGATGCTTCATCCTAGAAGCAGGATTAAGGACTGATGTTGCATTTTAAACTTCTTTCACCAATGAATTTCAGAGTATTGAGGCCCATCTCTACTACTAGTGGACCTTCTTCTGATTTCTTCTGATGAGATGATGTGATGATCATATGATATATGCCATTCTCCTATTGCTATGCCATGTCAAGATGATATATTATGTGATATTGTGCTTTACATTACTGCTACTACATTAGATGTATTGATTATTTGATGAGTATAGTTAGCAGTATCAGCAATAGGTTGACGAGGATAGCAGATTCTTGATTTACTTATGTACCATTGAACCAAGGTAGATCTTGGTCTTTGCAAGGACTTTTTCCCCCTTCTTCAGGTCCGCCTTTGGCCACCTACACCTCATCCATCATCACATCATACTTTGGTCTACATCATTTGGCTAGAGATTGACAAATTGACTCTTGACCTCCCCTCTGTGACCCCTTCACCATGAAGGCCTCCCTCTTCTACCTTGTGTCTCGAGCATGCGTGTGTTGTGACTCACGAGGATTCCTTGTAAATCGCTGGGGTTAACTGGTTATCAAACATGAAGAGTTGTCATTCAGCAATGCTTCTCCTAGACCTAAAACATGAAAGGCTATCCCCCTACAATGCATCAAAAAGGGCATTTGAAGACAGCTCCCAGTCCAAGACTCCTACCAGAAGCTGGTGTAAAACAAAAAATCTTCACCAAATCAAAAGAAAATCAAAGAAGACCAAGACAAATTGCCTAAAATCAAGCAAGCCAAAGAAAAGAAGCAAGTCATACTTGCACGTGCCTTCAAATAAAATCAAGGCCAAGGTCTCCAAGTCCAAGAGTACAAAAAGAAAGCGTCCAAGAAAAATAAAATAAGAAAATTCCAAAAAGAAGCTCGCAAAGCAAAATGTAAAGAAAAAAGGGGGCTAGTCTGATTGCCAAGGTCAAAGGAGTAGTGCCTCATTACACAACACCTATTTGTGAGACACTTTCCCTGTTGTTTTCCCTAATGGTGAAGATCACAGAGTTTTCCCCTATCCCTCATCTTGAGTCAATCAGTCACCTTTGACAAAAACCTCACTTGTCTAGCCTGGTTTAATCCTTTTATAAATCATCCGAAGAAGAAAATTGTCTTTGTGATGCTTAGATGTTGTCATGGTACTGGTTAATTTGTAAATCATTTTTCTCATAAACCTGTTTGAAGATATCTGTTTGAATTTTCAAGTACTTGAATCAAATCCTTTCAGGATCAGATTTAAGAGATTCTTAGGTGAGCCTATTCGCTCCCCCTCCTTGGCTTAAATTTTCAGAATTACAAACACATAAAAGTGTTAAACTTTTAACACACTATAAGACTAAATAAACTAGCAACAAGTCACTGATGCTTGTAGTGTTTTGAAGTCTAAATTTCTAATTTTTTGTTAAATAATCCAAGTACCTAGCTAGTAGGCTGCTTTAATCTCTTGAATTTTATTCCTATTAACTTATATTGTTGTTCTCTCTAGTCATTTTAAGATCTGAAAGTTACAGCAAGTATTAAGAGTTGACTAATTTATTATAAACACACTAACATTGTGCATTTAAGTGGTTTATAAGATCAATACTTGGATGCATGCTCACTATTGTTAGTCATCTACTTAGCATTCAACACTAAATATTTCAAATCTGGTTTTTCCTTTTAGATCAACTAAGTACTCATGCTTTTCATCGATATCTTGTAGTTGATCTATCTCATAGCACAGCTTATGTTTATTTTCAGTTATCTCTATTGACATTGGCTATTCACTCCACTTGAACAACTCAACAATGATTAATTTTGCATTGCTGGTTATGCTATGATCTAAGGAATAAGAAGCTGATTTGAAGAATCATGAGAACAAAGGTCACCTTGAATAGAGGTGTACGGCTGTACACCAATAATGAGAACAAGCAGAATTTTAAAGGGATGATAGAACGACCTCTTGACATACCTACAGCATGCTGTCTTGGTTTGATCTGTCAGGCATAATAAAACTCAGAACGGTCTAAATCCAACAAGTTTCAGCATATTTAACGCGTGAGAGCAGACCTGGCATGAATTATCACTGCCATCCACGTGTGATCGATCTGGCAGTTGTATAATTTGATTCGAAGGGATCCATGATCAAGCTTTATTGCAACATTGACGTAAATATGTATCCCTGTCTCAACGGCTAAGCCAAAGGTGATGTGCCTGGCTCCGTCTATCCATCTAACGAAGGCAGAAGGGCGTGTCTCTTCCAGTTTTGGAATTCGCCGATGACCAAGTTAAGGATTCGCTGGGTGATTTTCTTAAATTTATCGGCCAAGGGCCTCATTTACGAATTCTAGTGGTTGTAGGCCGATATTACTTTGGGCTTATATCACAGAAGAGGGCATAACCTCCGATCACCCGTGGAAATTTGTTGGTGGTCAACCAGCCAAGTAAAAGAGCCATAGATCAATGTTGAAGAAATCGCGTGGGCCATTTCCCCTTGACCGAGGATGGACGCATTATTATAACTGAGACTTGGCCATCATTCTATTTACTTGCGCCATTGTAGAACGCCCCTTTATTCGTGCTTAGATGGGTTGTCTTGACTGCGTGTTTGGTGGAGGATCATGGAGCCGGTCCTATCCATAACTTGCTAATGGTTCGTGGACCTTCCATGATGGAACAATATTAAAGTCATTGAGACACCCTTCTTTTATGTCCTTACGTAACTTAGTGGGTTTGGTTAAAAAGGGACCTTTATGAAACCAATGGAGTTGAAAAGTTTGGTTAAAGTTCTTATCACTTTATTGTTTAAAGAGAAGCTAAAGTGGATCTAACCACTATTTGGGGATATTTGTTAAGCACAAAAAATAAAAAAAATTCAGTCCCTCGTGAGAGCAAAATGAGCCCTTTGGTACCACAAGCATTGTAAGTGTGGCTTTGACCACCTTTGTTTATGAAGTTTGTTAAGAGTTGGTTTACCTAAGTGGGTTTTTGTCATTTGTTTACCTCACCCTTAAGGATTTAACATTTTTTATTATAAGAGTGAAGTTGACCTACAACCTATATAAGGTTGGCTCTCTCACTCATTTGGCATACTTTGGAGCCTATTACCCCCCTTTTCAGAAGAGTGACATTGATAAGAGATTTTGATGTGAGATATGTGATCCCACCATTGATCATTGGTCCAAGATCCTCCAGACTTGTCAGATGGTCCATGTGCTATGATATGCCTAGTCAAGGACAGTCCCTGATCCTCTAGTGATGTGATATTTTCAAACCTTCATTTATTCTTAACATGTTTTATGATATGACAATATGTTAGTATGCGATGTTACATGTATGCTTTATGATAACTCATATACTTAAATTGTTGTGCATCTCTTAGTCTAACCTTAGTGTAGTTCTTCTTGTTGGAAATAATGTAACTTCAGAAGTTGTTCTTATTATCCCTGCCGAAGGCAGTTATATAGCAATCCTTTTGGATTCAAAACTTTGTTGACTTTTAATTAGTTAACAATTTTTCAAAACATTTTTATAAAGTTTTGTAATGTTCTGTAAAATATATATATTAAATTGAATTTTATAAAAAATAAAAATTATTTTTTAATTTTTCAAAAATGCAAATTCTAATTTTTGATTGGCTAATACCTATGAAATGACTATATTCATTTGGTTAGAAATTTAATTGTCAAATATAAAATTAATTTAAAAATAATAAAAAAACTATAAATAGCCAAATGTCTCTAAATACTAGTTTTAATAATTAACTATAATAATGAATCACAGGTTTCGTACTTGTATTAGCAGTTCGATTCACCAATCCACCTCAGTAAATGGTATTCATACTTTCTCTTTAATTTATTGCGATACTATTACAATTTCCTCTTCGTTTGATGTTCCATTTTCAAACTCATTATTCCTGCATTTAAGTTCTGATAATAACGGTAATATTTAGATCTCAAGTGTTTCATTCGTGCATTACAGTGATGAATGCGTATATCCCTATGAAACATTTGTTCATTGTTCATTGTTGATCCATTATTCGTTCATGTTTAAACATTTATTATTCGTTTAATTTATTTTGTGTACAGAATGTTGTGAATATAATGATGTTGTCTCATTGTAATAAATATTCCATTCTTCAAATATACTTAATTATGAAAAATTTGGATCAAACCTTTCAGCCTCCAACACCAACAACTTAGATATACATAATAAGAAGCTCTTCATATTATAATTGTTAGTCATTAAAATTCAAACACCGTTTCTAAATTTAAAATATAGTTTAAGTAACTAAATTTTAGATATAAGAACTTCATCATATTATAATATTCATAATTATTTATCATTTTTAAATTTCAAATATTATTCAAATAATTAAACTATTATAATATTTATAATTATTAATATTTAAAATTCAAACAACTTTTCTAAATTTCAATTTTTTTCAGTGGATTCTAAATTTCAAATATTATTTAAGTAACTAAACTATCTTTAAAATATATATCAAAGTTACAAATATTGTGTCGGCGATATATCGCCGAGGGTCCAAAAGAAATTATCGGATTTATTGGCGAAAATGTCGGCAAACATCGACAATATATCGGCAAACTTAAAAAAATACAAAAATATTCATTTTTTTTCAATTTTCTAAACATCTAAAGCAACAAGAACATCAAATAAACACATTGCCACATGCATATGGAAAGAAAACTGATATATAAGATGTATAAGACGTATTGCTAGACATCACCCATCAAAAATGAATCGTGTCCTTCATTTTTTTTCAATTTTCTAAACATCTAAAGCAACAAGAACATCAAATAAAGTTTACACATAATCTACACACCAATTTGGTAAATAATAATCTATTTTTAAGGTTATGTCTAAGCTAGACACCAATTTGGTGTATGAGACTTCCGTGTTTGTGGGACAAGGGATCTCCCTCTACGCAACTATGTAATTGCTAAAGTTTACATAGATATACATACCTTATCCATCTTCGAATTTGAACATATGACCTTCTAACCTCCTAAATGAAAACACATATTCTTAATTATTAAGTTCAATCAAATTATAATATTTAAAAATTACTATATAATATAAACAAATATTAAATAACAAATAACAAATAACAAGTGACGTATTCACACTTTTATTGAGAATCATTTGATTTAACGCCTTACAACTTTCTACATTTCTTTTCTATAAAATAGTTTAGACATGAGAAATGATTTATCTACCATTATTCATAAGAAGTCGGTTAATAATGTAATCAATACAAGAATCATGATTATATTTTCAAAAAATTACATCGAAACATTTCTTTAATTTAATAAGATGCTAATGATGGAATAACAACCATTATTTTATGCATATTTCATATTAGTGAATATTTTATATTATTGAATTTCGATTTTAATAAAAACCATATTGATTATTCATTATACACACTTATTTTAGAGGGAATAAATATTAATTTAAATTATTTAGGCATAAGTTTTAGTATTCAATTTAAAACATTTATAATTACTTATGTGATGTGAAACACAAATGAATAATGATACATATTATTGTTGAAGATGATTCCATAGGTTAGAAGTTTACTAACTACAACTAAAGCAACAAGAACATCAAAACTCGACGGTGACTTCACTCAGCGAGTCAGGACTGTGGCGAACTCAACCTCGACGGCGTCACAAACTCGTGACTGTCACGAACTCACGACTGTGGCGAACTCTCGGCGGCCAATTTTCTCAACACCCGTGCCCTAGCTCTTCCACTCCAGACTCACGACTGCGGCGGGCTCTCGACGGCGACTTTTCTCAGCACCCGTGCCCTAGCTCTCCGCTCGAATGATGAATGCAGCCCGAGTGAAAAAAACCAATAAAAAAACGTCGTTTTAAGTTGTTTTGACCCCGCGGAAAGCATCGACTCGCGATATTGCAGAGAAATCGCGATAATTTTGCGATATATCGCCTAAAAAATCACCCTAAAATATCGCCGCGATGTTTGGCAATAATATCGCCGTGGAGTTTGTCTCGCGATATATCGCCGATATTTGTAACTTTGATATATATAATAAAAAATTCAGCATATTATAATATTTGAGTAATTAAACTTTTATTTAGATATATATATAAGAACAATGGAGACTTATTGAAAAAAAACTTATAAACTAAAACTTCTAAATATTTGATTTGGTATTCAATTAGCAAAGCTTATTTTTCATATTCAATACACTAAAAATAAAGATTGACTTTTCATTTATGAATAGAAATTAGTATTACCTTATTAGGTTATTTCTAAAAATATATGATTAGTTTGTTCAAACAAATATAATGAATAATATTTTAGCATGTGGACATTATATTATGGATTTAATAAAGTTTAATAGTTTTCTTAATTTTTTGATTAATTAAAACATTTTTAAATTATTAAATTGAGTTATTTCTAAAAGGCAGGTATAAGCAGCTTTGCTGCTAATTTCACTTGTTGTATTTTATTAGGTTATTGTTGTACCTCCTTCGGGAGCAATTATTAATGTAATTGATCATGTAAAAGATCCTGAAAGAATAAATGTAAACCTTGGGTTAGAATTACCCAAAAGAAATAAATAATAAATGTAATTTTATCTTCCCCCAAGACAAGTCGGCCCAGACAGTTAGAGAAGTCAGCCCAGTTGAGGAAAAAGGCAAAATAGACAAGTATAAATAGAGAGGTCGCACCTCTCATTTGGTCACTCGCTCATCACAAGCTAGTTTGCTCAAGAAGAGGAGAAGTTCGTTGCTGCAATTAGACAAGGCTTATTTGGGGTTGCTACTATTGCACAAGTTTCTCTTTCTCTCTCTTATTCTTGATATTTGGATGTACACTGATCTCTGAACTGATTATCTCTATACAAAGGTTGTTGGGTTTTCTCCCTGTTGGGTTTCCCAAGATAAAATTTTGTGTCTATTGTTTCTGTGCTTGGTTATTCTTTTAGTGATCTTGTTTTATTATCTGCAAATAATTATACTGCTAGAATTGTATAAAAGCTAACACTTCTAGCTTAATAAGCGTGTTAGTACAAGGTTAATCTATACCTTGGTGAAGTAAGTCAAGTGATTTCCACCATTCTCATCATATTTTCCCTATCTATTTTTCATCTTGCTAGTCAATTCACCCATCCCATTCATATTTTCCCTTTCTGAATGATCTATCCTTAGTAATAATGGATGGTCTCATTACTATCCCAATTTATGAATGCCTCAAATAGAGCTAAAAGAGTCATGTAATCTCCTAAAAAAAGAATTTGTTGAATAAATTTAATGAAAAAATGCAAATGGAAATAATCATGGCAAATACTCCCCATCGGAAAAGCCGAGTTCCCTTGTCTCGGATTGTCTAAGCCATATCTAAATCAAAGGGACTAAGCCAATGAAAGCGTTAAATGAAATGCAAGTAAATGGAATATCAAAGGAAAAATGAAAATAAAAGGGATCACAATATGAAGGTACAAGGATGGATGACCCATGACAGAACTTCCTTAGGCACACATGTGAAAAATACATAAAAATCCTAACTCTTCAAAGTTAAGGAAAGACCAACACATTCATGTTACTAGAATGAGCATTTCACAAAGACCCCTTTCTTTCCTATATACGCACTTCACTTCATACACCCTCACTTGACTTAGGTAAGTTAACCTATGTATGTTCGCTTAAGACTAACACATGTAAAAGGGTTTTAAGAATTACACTAATGTTAGACTTAGATGGATAAAAATATTTTCATTGAGTTACTAGATAAAGTGTGTTTGTAACTTATATCTTGTATATTATTGTCATATTAGATGAACATTTGCCTATGTTCTTATGATGGTTAACTTAATTACACTAGAGAGATCTTATTTACACACATGCTATGACTTGATTGGTAAGTTGGATGATCATTAGGCACCTATATCTTGAGAACTACACTTTGTCATGTTCCTAGCACACATGGAGGGGCGTCCTAATTTCAAGAGAATTTATATTTTGGCAGAGAGCCCAAAATTGTGCCATCTCATCACCATTGAATGCATAATGGCTGCGGGATTTTCGAAAAGTGGTTATAATAAAAAACCTGATAAATATCAAGAAAGTTGGAAAATCTAGAATTGTCATTTAAAACTTTAAAGTGTCACACTGTAATTTTGTCACGTGAATCTTTTTGGACCATTTCTCCTAGAGCGTCCTCCTTCTTGGACCATGTTTTGTACCACTTGTCAGTCTTGCACCATGATTTGATGGAGCGTCCTCTCTCTTTGGGGGTTTTGTTGAATAATGATGTATATTTTATGTATTTTGCTCATTTTTAGAGGATCCCTAGGTTGGATCTAGGGTTTCGAACACTTCATTATTATTTTATTGTAGAGAAGGTTGAGTTTTTCTCTTATATAAGAGAGCTCAACTCTCATTTTCATTGTTGTTGAGTATTGGAGAGAAACACCATCACTTTGCATCTAAAGGTTGTCTCTGTTGGAGTAATGTATAACTATCACACCTCTGATAATATAATGTGGACTAATCGCCACACTGGAATCATGGGACTATGTGCTTGGTTTGGAAAGTTGGTCAATCTGCAGGTTTTTGTGTAACGACAAACCTTACATGGTATCAGAGCTCAAGTACCAGGTTCAATTACCCTAAGTTATGTCGGAGAGGGAGTGTTGGAGTAGGGTATAACTATCACACCTCTGATAATATAATGTGGACTAATCGCCACATTGGGATCATCGGACTATGTGCTTGGTTTGGAAAGTTTACCAACATCTGCAGGTTTTGGTGTAATGGAAAACCTTATAGTCTCTTGGCCTTCTTCTATGGTTGGCACTACTTGGTGATTCTTCTTGTTGATGTAAGATGCTATCTTCTTCATTGTAAGGTTTATGCTCCTAGTTCATTCAAAAAGTATGTTTGCTACAATGGAATGACCTTATCATTTTGTGGTTTAGTTTTGATGTTGGTTTGTAGTTTGCCTACCTTTGTAGAGGCTATAGATTCGGTGGCATAAGCTAAGGTACATGCTAGGGCATGAGTTGAAGATGTGTTATAGTAATGACCACTCTTCCTTGATGAGGGTTTAAATGAAGCTTCAATAGCTTGGGACAGGAGATTCTTTTGTGTTATGCAAGGATTTCAGCCAAGCATTTACATACAAGGCCACTTGGAGGATTCGATCCCTAGACTAGCCCAAGGGTTTGAAAGCACTAATCTATCTTCCATTTCTTCAACCAAAAAATACCAAAATCTTCCTTTCTCTTGTTTTTTAGAATAGATTGAGTAGAATTTATTTCAAAAATCACGAAAATATTTCTTTGTTTTCTATGGTAGTTTAAGGTAATTCTAGGGTGAAATTAACTTCAAAAAAAAATTAAAAATATTTTCTGAAATTTTCAGGTTAGTTTAGATTTTTTTCTTTAAGTTGAATTAATTTATATTTAATTTATGCACTTAGGTTTGATTTCTGCATTTTATTTCTAAAAAAATCAACCCTAAAATTTTATCATTTGCATAACTTTTGGGGGGTTTTATGCGAGAGTAAGGTTGCTGTAAATTTCTAAGTATTAGTCTTACATATTTCTGCTATTTCCCAACTAATTTTATAGCTAAAATTGTTAATTTTTGAATTTTGGAAATAATAACAACAAACAACATGATTCTGGAAACAATTTTAGGGGCCATATCTAGCATACAAAATTCAGAATTCTAGGTAAAAAAATTTAGCCACAAATTTCTGGGTTGAAATCTGAAGTTTTTGAGTTTTTTCTTGTTGATTATGTGGCTGAAAATGATCTAGGATGGCAGCACTTTAATTCTGGATGTTATTTACTACTTAAAAGTCTGATCTAACACCTCAATCACATTAAATCAGTGATCTAAGTGTGATTTTGAAGTGCTTAAATGTTTTTGGGTCTCTGTCGTATTTGGTAAGTCCATGAACATAAAGATAGATCGGTATCTCATTTTTGGTCAATGCTGATTTTTTTTACAGTGCATAGACTCGATGTTTTAAAAACCGGAACCGGGAATCAAACCGGTCAGGGGTCAACTCGGACCAGAACTGGAACCGGTAATGAACCAGAGCAGTTTGATTTCAATGAACCGAACTATTAAAAAATACAAAAAAAATTACAATTTTAATCATAAAAATTATATTTAACATTCCAAGCTATATTTCAAACCATTAGACACATAATATGTATATTTGAAACCATTAGACTTGTTTATTGCTGTTTGGAGGGCGAATTAGGTTTAGGTTTTTTGTTTTTTTATTAAAAAACCAATTAAAATTTAAAAAACCCAATTCTGGGCCCACGGACGTGTTCCTTTTAGCTGGCCGGCCGGGTTATTACGGAACCGCCCGGTTAGGACCGATTTGGTAATGAACCGGGCCGGTTAGGGCCGGTTCATTACCAAACCGGACCCCCGGTCCAAGTTGACCACCGGTTCATTGTTCCATTTCCTTTGGCCGGTCAAACCAGCCGGTTCCGGTTCAAACCGGTTCGAACCGGACCGGTTATTAAAATACTGCATAGACTCTTGACACATTGACTAAACAGTAAATAAAATTTCTAGAAGAATTTAAAATTCTAACTTTGGATTTTTTCTGCAATCTGCTATTATAATTAATGATGCATCATAATAGAAGCATTTGAAACTTACTTAGTTAATGGTGGATGAATTGTTTATTTTACATTGACAAAGTAATTCTTGTGATAGTTCTAGAAAGTCTTCATTTGGTGGATGATTAACTACAATTCATAAATCACACAATGATTAACTAAGTGATAAACAATTTATCGAAAATTTATCTTTCTCCCGAGTTTGTTTTCCCTTCATGGATCAATGAATGTATGATGGTGATGACCTCTAATGCTCTACGGTTAATGTCCATGGCTCATGTTATTTCATACTCTTGAGATATTTCTAAGTGTTTGATCTATTGAATATTACACATCTTGAATGGTCAAATGATTATTTAGAAAATCAACTACATAACTCAACACACATATCATCACCAAGTTGACCTCAATTCCCTTAGCTCTCTTTAAATTAGATCCAATATAACCTATAGGGAAGCCTCCCTTGGCCTTTGAGAGCTGGCCTAAAAGTGGGAAATTAGCACTGTGGTGATAGTGGTGCTTCTTTCTGAAGTTGCCCTTAATCGCATTAGTGAGTTGGGACTTCCTCACTTAAGTGCTAAATCAAGTGGTAACAAAGCCTAATTGACATATCTTTTCATGGAGCATTTTGAAGTTTAAGGGTTTTCTTTTCTCTTGGATTTTCTTGGATGGCTTATGTTGATGTTCTCCATGGTTCCAGCATCGGGCAAACATTCTACAAATCATTCTCTTGGATGGGTTCGTGACCCAAAGAGAATAGCCCCGTTGTAGCCCTTGTTTGTGGCACAGATGCTTAGCCTCGTTCAATCATGTGGATTGGACTATAGGGGACTAGAGGTCACATTGCATACTCCATGTGGGAGTGCTCCTTAAGCGGAGTGATCTATTCTTGTAGAGTGAGATGACTCGTCTATGTTACCATGAGATCGTATCTCCTTGTATATTAGATAAAGTCTAATCTAATGTTGAATTTGACAATTGGCTTTAAGAAGTGTCTGAGAATTCTTAGAGTATGGTCAAATCAACATTAGAGCTCTACTAAAAAGAATTTGACCGCATGTGAAGGAGATATCAACGAGGAGAACTTTTCTATGATGAAGAAATAACCAAGGAGTCAAGACAATCCATTGAAGAAGACCTAGACAAAGTGAAAGGCAAGGAAGGGCACATCTGCCCGAGTAAAAGGGGTGAATTGACCCTATAAGACAAAATGACAAGTCGGCTTGAAAGATAAATAAAGAATAAAATAAAAGTACAAGCCGAGCTAATTGGAAACTTCTAGTCAACTAAAGAATATAAATAGAAGTGTTCTCACACTTCATTTTACACATACACAACACATCTTCTTCTCTCAAGTGGTGTGCACTTCTCAAGGAGGACTAGCAAAAGTCACATGAGGTAATTTTGGGGTTTTCTCTTATTCTCTTGGAAGATATCTACCCTCGCTAGGGTTTCTTGTGAAAGGAGAGCACATTCTTGTGCTAGGGCCTAATCTTCATGATTGGTATTGTTCTTGTATTGGATTGATTTTTCTTCTGAGAAACGTTTGTTGGGTTTTCTCCTGAGTTGGGATTTCCCAAGGTAAAACCTTTGTGTCTCTTGTGCATGGTTATCTTTCAGCAATTCTTGTTTATTTTTCGTTGTAAATGAATGATGCTATAATTGTGGAATGAAATTATTTATGAAATTAAAAGTTGAAAAAGATGAAAATTATACTGCTATTTTAAAATGCAACAGCTTAATATTCAGGTGACATGCTATTTTTATCATTGTAAAGTTTATGCTCCTGGTTCATTGAAAGAGTATGTCTACTCCAGTGGAATGATTTTATCATTTTGTGGTTTAGTTTTGTTGTTGGTTTGTAGTTTGCCTACCTTTTTAGAGGCTACAAATTTATTAGATTTTCATACATTCATCGCATAATAATTCAATTGCATGAACAGGATCACTAGAAGAAAGACAAAGCACAAAACAATAACACAGAGTTTATGCTGGGAAACCCAAACAGGAGAAAACCCAGCAACCTTCGTATAGAGATGATAATCCCAAGATCAGAGTACAATCATAAAAGAGAAAAGATGGAAAATGTCTTCCAAAAGTAGAAACCCCAAAACAGTCTTCTTCTCCTCTAGCAGATGTGAACTTCTCTCTCTCAACTAATGCGAACTTGAGTTGAGTGGATGATTGAATAATGAGGTGAGCTCACCTCATATTTATACAAGTGTCAAATTGACCTTTTACCCTAACTGGGCCGAGTTGAAGGTGTGTTGTAGTAGTGGCCGCCCTTCTTTGGTGAAATTTTGCATGAAGTTTGAACGATTTGGGACAGAGAATTCTCTAGTGTCGTGTAGGAATTCTAGCCAAACATATATGAACAATGCCCTTGGGGGGGAATTATCTTAAGACTCCATTTTCCCTGGACCTATACTACAAAGAAAGACCTCAAGTTTTACTAACGCTAACTCTTCGAAATCACCTTGTTCCCCCATTGCCATAACCTAGCAATCCTATTTAAGGAATCCCCCCTCAAGTTGGAGAAGAGCCAACCGGAAGTGAAAAGAGGTGGTTATCGAAGTGACAATGGGTAACACTTCTAGGTTGTAGTTGGACTAGCCATGTTCTTTGGGGCTTTAACTTACTTGCTATTTCAAGTTGTAACAGGTTGGAAACTATAATAATATAATGGTGACTGAGATAGATTGCCTATAAATATTAGGCAGATCTGTTGGTGCAGTTTGTTTGATAACAAAACCACATATTAAAGAAGGACACAGAAAATAACCCACTTACAAAGAATGACCAGATTCTTTGAATCTTCAAGAAGTCTCTATGTATTGAGTTACTGATGGTTGGATTAAACAATGAAAATCATTAAAACAACTCCCTTCTCATCAAATACATGTAATATATAAGAACCTTATAGTGTTAAATTACAAAAAAAATTAAAATGGATCATTATTATAATTCAACATTAACAAGGACAAATCTAATCGATAGAGCTACACAAAATCTATCTCGTGGTATATAAGGGATAGTGATGTCCTATGTGGTGCTAAGCATTACGAAGAGATGCCTATGGAAGATTTGATTGGCTATTTAGCTTTCTTTATAGGTATGAGACCATCCACTATAAGGGCAATGTTGGACACAGTCATAATATACTTATGGTGGATGAAAAAGGTATGCATAAATGACAACGCTATAACTATTTTTCTCTTTTTTTGTGCTTGTGATTCAGGTGTAAGGAGCAAGTCCTTAACAATTACACATGCACTTCCAAGCATGTCAAATGATTTAAAGATAAGTAGACCAAACCCTAACTTATGGATGAGATCAAATAAGTTCTAGGGCAACTGTATGTACAAGATGCAGGAACAAAAATAAAGGCACAGGTGACAGAATGATTTGAATGGTTTCATCCTGTCAAATCTTGTTTTTCATCATGCACTATATGCATTATTGTAAAAAGAAAATAATCTTGATAATATACATTCTAACTGATTAGGAACATTCTAGTGCAAACCAATATCAGGTTCCAAACAAAGTAAAATTTTGGCAGTATCGTTTTGCTTCTTAACATTTTATACCAAAGGCATGAAGAAAATTCTTTTTAGCATTATAAATATTCTACAAATTAGCACTACATCAAGCCCTGGAATGCTTGGACATAGGCTTACCTGGGCACGTATCATCTTCTACATAGCTGCCTTTAATAAATGAAAAACGTATTTCTTCACATCCATTATTAGCCACTACTTCAGGAGGCTCCAATAATTTTTCGAAGTCCAAGAAATAAGAGCCTGTCCACTGGCTTCCCCTGTATATTACAAATTTATAAATTAGCTTTTCCCACACTTGCAATGACATGACCTGTCTATAAGGGTAAGCTGCAAGAAATGGGATATGAACCATACATTCTTTGAAGTAATTCATTGACTTTCTAGTGATTGTATATAATCTCCCCTTGAATGTGAACTTCATATAGAATATCATGCGAATGTTGAATTTAGAAATTAATCTAAAGAAACTAATCGATAAAACAATATGCTTGTCCATTGGATTCCCCTATATATATTACAAATTTATAAATTAGCTTTCTCCACATTTACAATGACAAGACATGTTTATAGGGGCAAATGACGAAAAATGGGAAGCGAACTATACAATCTTTGGCATGAATAATGGATTAATTTTCTAGTAACTGTATATAATCTCTCCCCTTGAAAATGTGAACTTCTCTAATATAGAATAGCATGAAAATGTTGAATTTCTACATTAATCTAAAAAAACTAACTAATAAAACAATATGCCAGGAGGCCATGCTAGATAACTTGTGCCAAGACAATAATTGCAAGTACCCTAAGCGTTGAAATTTGTGCAACTTCGGAAGTTATTCTTATTATATTTTATTGTAATTATTTGTACCTCCTACGGGAGTTGATCTTGATGTAATTAATTATGTAAACCCTTGAAAGAACAATGTAAACCTTGGGGAGAAAATTAAGTAAGAAAAGAATTATTAAATGTATTTTTATATTCCCCCAAGACAAGTCGGCCCAGTCAAGTTAGACAAGTCGGCCCAGTTAGGGAAAAGGCCAGTGTATAAATAAAGGGGATGTGTTCCTCATTTGACACACTCATTCAACCAAGCAAGTTCACACCACTTGGAGAGAGATTCGCATCTGCAGCTAGGAGAAGATATTTTGGGGTTTTTACTTGGAAAGTTCTTCCACTTTTCTCTCTCATCATTGAACTCCGTTCTCAGAATTGTTCATCTCTATACGAAGGTTACTGCGTTTTCTCCCTATTGGGTTTCCCAGGATAAATTCTCATGTTCTTTGTTTCTATGCTTTGTCTTTCTTCTAGTGATACAGTTGATCTAATGCAATTGAATTATAATGTTATAATTGTATGAAAAACTAACATGGTATCAGAGCAGTACTAGAAGATGCCATTGCCGGAACAAGGGTTTCATCTTTTAAGGCCTTCACTCATCATTTTGACAGAAAAAAGTGGCTTGGGAATTTCGCTCTAGGAAGGGTGCATCTTTTGGTGAAGGCAGAATCAAATTCTGAGAAGTTTCATTTTTGACCTAATTCTGCAGCTGCAGTTACTGCAGAAAATAGGGTTTCAGTTTTTGACCTACTCCCTCAATAGTTTTGGCTAGACACTACCTTTTCTCAACTCACCTTGCTAGGGCGCATCTCCCTGTGGAGTCAGTTTTCCAAGAATCCAACTTTCACTTTTGACCTAGCTCCTACTAGGGTTTCTGCTTCAGATCTGAAATCAGGATGATTGGAATGAAGGTTGAAGATCGTCTCGAAGGGGCTTCCAACTTCATCTCTTGGAAGTCTAGGGTTCTTCTCTTACTAGAAGAAAATGATCTCTTGCAGTTTGTCAATGAGAAGGCCCAGAACCAGAAGCCGAAGAAGACAAATCTCGCTAGAGGAAGAATGATGGCAGAGCAAGAAGGATTTTGTTGGACTCAATTAGAGATCATTTGGTACCTCAAATCTCAAGAAAGAAGATGGCTAGAAAGATTTTCAAAACCCTAAAGAAGTTGTTTGAACATAGTAGTATCAATGTAACCCTTACATTAAGGAACCAGCTATCAAACATGAAGATGTCCAAGTCAGAATCCATTGCCTCATATTTCATGAGGATCATAGAACTAAGGGACAAGCTTAGTACCAGTGGAGAACCCATTGATGATAAGGAGCTTGTCATTACTACTCTAAATGGTCTCCCACCATCTTGGGAGTCATTCATTCAAAGCATAAGTGGTCGAACCAAGCTACCCAAATTTGACAAGTTATGGGCAGAGTGCACTCAGGAAGAGACAAGGATAGCAGCAAGGCAGAGACTCCATGGCACTCAACCTGAGGAGAATCAAGCATTCTTGTCCCATGCCAAGAAAGGCAAGGGAAGGGGAAGAAAGTTTTACAAACACAAGCACCAAGGTAGGAGATCAAGTCCTCCTCCAGATTAGAAGAAGAAAAAGAAGGATTTATCTCAGATACAATGCTACAGGTGCAAGACATATGGCCATTACGCCAGTAATTGTCGAAGTTCAAACAAAAGGACGCATGAGGCCTCAACTGCTGATGTAGAAGAAGACCATGATCACAAGAAGCCAAGGAATGAAGATCGTACAGAATTCTTCTTCATATCACCATTATCAGGTACTGTTCCCACCACTAGTGATACATGGCTCATAGATCGTGGTGCTTCTAGACATATCACAGTTTATAAAGAAAATCTTTCAAAATTAGTTGAGAAAGAATCTCATCTTTGTGTTGTACTTGGAGATGATGCTAACTACACTATGAATGGATATGGGACAACCTCCCTTCAGCTAGAGTCTAGTGATACACTACACTTGAGTGATGTGCTTTATGTACCTGGTATGAAAAGAAATCTTGTCTCCATCTCAGCCTTGGAGGACAAGTGATATAAAGTTGTATTTTTAGATGGGAAAGTGCTTGCTTGGCGCAAGAACTCAAGCATGGATACAGCCAAAGTAATTGGTGTGAGAAAGGAGAGCTTGTACCGGTTGAGCACTCCACTAGCTCAAGCCCTAGTTCATGACTCTACCAATATGGGTGAGCTATGGTACAGAAGACTAGCTCATCTAAATTATAAAGCTCTTCCAGCATTGAAGAATATAATAACAGGTACACTAGTGCTTCAGGTAGACCATGATGGAACATGTAGAGGATGTGCACTTGGCAAGAATGCCAAGAGATCTTTCCCAGATAGTGAAAGCAGATCTAAACGAATTTTGGATCTAGTGCACTTTGACTTGTGCGGGCTCGTGACTGTTGCTTCACTAGGCAGCTACAATTATTATGTGACATTTATTGACGACTACTCACGGAAAACTTGGATATACTTTCTCAAGACCAAGGAATCCGAGGAAGTACTCAACAAATTCAAAGAGTTCAAAGCACAAGTCGAGAATTTGATAGGAAAGAGGATCAAGATATTGAAATCTGATAATGGTGGAGAATATACCTCTATTGATTTCAATAATTTATGCAAGGAAGCAAGAATTAAGAGGGAGCTCACAGTTCCCTACAACCCTCAACAAAATGGGGTTGCAAAAAGAAAGAATAGAACAATTGTGGAGGCAGCCAAAGCCATGATACATTACCAAAGCCTACCGATGTTCTTATGGGAAGAAGCATCTAGAACAGTTGTCTATGTACAAAACAGATGCCCACATGATTGTGAAGAACATGACTCCGGAAGAAGCTTTCACAGGAGTGAAACCAGAAGTGGGCCACCTTTGGATCTTTGGTTGTCCAATCTACATACATGTGCCCAAGGACAAGATGACGAAGTTAGAACCTTCAAGCAAGAAGGGAACTTTCGTGGGATACAGTGAATCTTCAAAGGCCTACAGGATTTATATCCCAAGATCCAGATAGATCGAAGTTAGCAGGGATGTGTCCTTTGAAGAAGAGATGGTTGTCAGGAAAGGCAAAGGATCAGACATGGAGATTGATGAGGAGGAGATGCTAGACCCAAAGGAGATGAGATCATCTCCCCCTCCAGTTCAGAGGGAGTTAGCAGAGTAGGATGAACCTATTGATCCCATTGATCCAATTGAACCAATGGATGTTCCTAGAGATATTGCAGTAGGCCGGAAAAGGCCTAGATGGGCACAACAGACCTTGCAGGATGCAGAGAGGCATGAAGCTCCACATGGTACTTTCCGAGAAAGTAAAAGACCTGAAAGGTTCTCTAGTTATGTGGCATTGATGAGTCACATCATTGACTCAGAAGTTAGAACCTACCACTTGTAAAGAAGCATCCAGATACCAAGTTTGGAAGGATGCCATGGTGGAGGAATACCAATCCATCATGAAGAATGATGTGTGGGAGGTTGTGTCGAGACCTGAGGGGAAGTCAGTATTGACTTCCAAGTGGTTATACAAAATCAAGCATGGAGCAGATGGCAGTGTTGAAAAACACAAGGCTAGATTTGTTTCCAGAGGATTCTCACAGAAAGAGGGAGTCGATTATGATGAGACATTTGCTCTTGTGGCTCGATATACTTCCATCAGATCGATCATTGCTATTGCTTCAGCTATGGGATGGAAGTTGCATCAAATGGATGTCAAGACAGCATTTCTCAACAATGTTATTGAGGAAGAAGTATATATTGAACAACCAGAAGGGTTTGTTGTCCATGGAAAGGAGTCTCACGTATGCATGCTGAAAAAGACCCTATATGGACTCGGACTCAAGCAAGCACCCCGTGCTTGGTATGGACGGATAGACAGATTCCTAGTGAGTCTGGGATTCACCAAGAGTGATGCAGACATCAACCTTCACTACAAGGTTGTGGATGATGAGCCACTGATTTTGGTCCTTTATGTTGATGACCTGTTTCTCACTTGAAATGAGAAACTTATCGTATGGTGTAAGAAGAAACTTGCCTCTCAGTTCGAAATGAAGGATCTTGGATTGATGCATTATTTCTTGGGATTAGAAGTAAGGCAGAGGCAGAAGGAGATTTTCCTAGGTCAAGGAAAATACACCATAGGTATTCTGAAGAGATTCGGAATGTTGGACTACAAGTCCATGGCCACTCCGATGGATGCAAATTTGAAGAAGCTGAGGGATTCTGCTTCAGATTCGAATTTGATTGATCCCACTATTTACCGTCAGTTTGTTGGATCCTTGATTTACCTGACGAACACCAGACCAGATATATCTTTTGTTGTGAATGCTCTCAGTCAGTTCATCTATGAACCAAGGCAAATTCACTAGGTTGTTGCAAAACATGTGCTCAGATACTTGCGTTGCAGTGTGGGATATGGCCTGAGATATGCTTCAAAGTGTGACTTGAGATTGCAGGGGTTTTAGACTCAGATTAGGCTGGATGTGTTGTAGATACGAAGAGTACTTTCGATGTTGCTTCAATCTAGGTTCTGCAGTGATTTCCTGGTGTAGCAGGAAGTAGACCTCAATAGCACTCAGTACTGCAGAGGTCGAGTATATGGTTGCTAGTACAACAGCTTGAGAAGCAATATGGCTTCGAAAACTCCTTGCAGGATTGTTTGGCCAGATTCCAAATCCAACCATGATTTAGTGTGATAACCAGAGCTGTGTGCAGATGTCAATGAATCTTGTATTTCATGACAAGTCGAAGCATATAGAGATTCAGTATCACTTCATTCATGATATGGTGCAGAAAGGTGCGGTTGAGTTATAGTATGTTCCGACAGATGACTAGACTGCAGATGTTCTCACCAAGCCTCTTCCCAAGATAAAGTTTCAATACTTTCGTGGAAGGCTTGGAGTAGAAGAGAACGTGTCCCTCCTTGAGAGGGAAAGATGACATAGAGATGTTTACCTTGCTTTCACCTAGGTACCTATACTTGTCCAGGTTCTCAACCAGGTATGGGAGTGATCCCATCGGTATGTGAGACGAACAGGTAGTAGATGGTCGGGTTACACACAAGTACCTCTACTCGTTCAGGTTCTCAGCCAGGTATGGGAGTAATCCCATCGACAGATGAGATGAACACGTAGTAGATGGTCGTGTGATGCTTGCACAAGTGCCTCTACTCGTTCACGTTCTCAGCCAGGTATGGGAGTATCCCATCGGTAGATGAGGCGAACGAGTAGTAGATGGTCGTGCACCTCTGCTCCAGTATGAGATGAATATCTATGTTTTGATGTTTTCTATAGCTAATTTGGCATAATACATGTTTTTTTTTAATTTATATGCATCAAAATATATTAAAATATATATTATATAAAAAACGCTCCCGAAACACTCCTGAAACGGAAGCTTTTGAAAATTTCGCTTTTCGCTCCCACTCCCGCTCCCAACAGCGTAGGGCCCGAGTGCCATGTTGGTAGCCCAAAAACTTAAAAGGGAAGTTATTTTGAATATACTTTGGGGGATTGCGTGTCACTCAAAAGCCGTGTAGAGCTCATGTTTAGGGTACACGTTGTCCTAGTCGAGCAAAGGAAGTCATTACGCGTGAACTGCTGCTTTTAATGTTTTATGTAATCCCTCTACAATTTCCACTGGCAGAAGGAGCCTTTTTCTTTCCCGTAGTAAACCACGTACAATTTTGACGAGAGGGATTTTGAACAAAACTTCAACGACACGTCTTCAGGTTGCTCTTCTATTTAACTGTCCGTGTCTGGTTTTTATGGCAATTGAATGATCAGACACTAGCCGCTAAAGGCAAGCCAGGAGGCCCGAGGGTAGCCCCATTTGGCCCTAAAACAAAAAACATTTTTTAAACAGAAAAAAAAAGGAACTAAGCTAGAACTAACTGCGAATCTCTGCTCCCCTGGACCGGCAACTTCACAAACTTCAAAGTGCTCACTACGGTTCACAAACGGCGAACCTCTGCTAACTTGCTAAGTGCTCACTGCTCTTCGTGCTAGCGTGGGATTATCAGACCACTGCTCAGTGCTAACGCGGGATTATCGGACCACTGCTCAATGCTAACGCGAGATTATTGGACCACTGCTCAGTGAAAGCCTGAACCGATGAGGGATTATCGGACCACTATTAATGTGCTTGCAAGAGACCAACGGATTATCGAACCACTGCGAACATGGGATTATCGGAACACTTCCAAGCGACTGTTGAACAGTGAATATGCTTCCCGTGGACCAACTTTAGTGCGTTGGATTTGTCGGTTTAGGGATTAAAAACATATTTGTAAAATCTTATTTTTAAAATGCATGAAACATCATCGAATTTCAACCGGATCCATTTCCTCCAAGCTAGATCCATATCCACTTTTCCGGATCCGTTTCATTTTTTTTGGATCCGTACCATGGCCGTATCACAATCGTTTCTTATCCGAATCCGTTTCTGAAGCAGTGAACGGCGTTTCAGCAGGGTGGGAGGGTCATTTCCAGTAACTTAGGCTTAAATATAGCTTGGGCTTAACCTTTGAGGAGTCGCAACTTCTCATTAATAATTATTTATTATTATTATTAACAATTTAACTATTATTATTAATTATTACTTGTATTTATTTATATTTTATTATTTTATGTTTGTTACAGAAACCTGTTTCTGAGGAGTACCAAACGCGTTTCCAAGTTTCCTACTTGATACAACAGTGGTACGGGGCCTAATACCAAGTTTCCTGCAACTTAGATTTAGACACTTAAGAGTTAGTTAATATCAACTTGGTCTAATATGTCTATAGGCAATGTGTGTTTCTTTAGTATGCATTTGTACTTATATAATCTGACGATCACAATATATTCTAGACATAGAGAGATCCGACAATTCATCTTCACCTCAATTTTAACGGCTATCAATATGTGGCTTAGCACCCAATTGGTCCATGATCTCTATTTAAGGAGCATGGACATTGGAGGGTCATTTGCTTGATGATCAATTGTGAGAAACTCATGTGTAAATAATTTTTCCTTTTGCATTAATACATTTGCCTCAAGTAGCTATTTGGCTGGGGCCATGGATTGTTTTTCTTACTATGGGTTTTAACCATGTAAAATATTGATGTGTTGATCTATGATTTGTTTGTGTGAGCGGTTGCTTAAGTTGCTCAATCTTGTGGAAATACCCTATTTTAGTGGAACATGGTATCAAAGTTGATGATCCTATAGATCAGCGTTGAACCCATTCACAGTTCCAACGAGCCTCTTATCTTTTGGCTCAAGTTTCAGAGATTCATGGTCTGGAGCTAGTTTGCGGGGAAGCACCCGTCTCGCCTGTTGATGTATTTGTAACTTAGGAAGATATTCACTTGTATATTGTATTTGTACTTTACTGTATCCCCAATGGAGATGTATTATTCCTCCGATTGGAAGTGTCGTCAGTTGTACTTGCAAGTGTCACAAGTTATATTGTAAGTGTCGTAGCTTATACTTGATGGGTTATTAGACCACCTTGATGGGGTCGGCCCTGTATGAGTCATGTGGGTTAAAGGGTTATTAGACCACCCTAGTGGGGTCGGCCCAGTCAACATTATGTTAAGTGGTTAAGTTGGGGCCGACCTAGTTGAGTAAAGGTCAAGTGAAAGTAAAAGTATAAATAGAGAGTGTGACTCTCTCATTTGACACATTCTCTCATTCACTCACTTCGCATTAATGAGAGAGAGGAGGAGTGCGCACAAGTGGAGGAGGAGTAGCTGCTGCAGTCATCTATCTCTTGGGGTTTGATCTTTGTGATCTTTGTGTTGGTGCTTATTCTATCTCTGAGGAAGTTGCAAGGTTTTTCACCTTCTTGGTTTTCCCCAGTGAAATGTTTTGTGTCTCTTGTCTCTTGTCTCTTATGCTTGATATGTTGTACATGTTGTTCTTTCAATTAAGTTCCTAGATCAGATTAAATTAAATGTTGAAAAACTAACATGGTATCAGAGCTAGCTTGAAGGAAGGCATGGTATGGCATTTATGACACTTGTTGCACTTGCAACAAATTGGAAGCTAGGGCTTGGTATGGTAAAACCCAGCCATCGTGGCACTTTCGCTATAACCTAGTTTTGGTGAAGGTTCAGGATCTGAAACTTCTACAGGTCGAAGATGAAATGCCCATGTACCTTGTGTCCGAAGGATAGCATCAAATTCATTGTACTTTGTGAGATATGATCCGTACAAGTTAGGGTTTCTGCCTCTTCTAGAATGCAGTCCTAAACAGGTGACCTAGGCAAAAAGGTCATATCTCGGTCTAGGAAGCTCCAAATGGAATTCCGTAAAACGTGACAGTTAGGGCACAGACTGTACTTTCACAGGTCTGGGTTTCAGAGGCCGAAGTTGAAACAGTGACACGTGGCACGCCGTACAAGTTCGCTATACTGTTTCATCCCATAAATAGGTCACGTTGCGACACTTGGCATATCTCTCTCTCAGAGAATCCATTTGAGGTCAGATTTGTGGCGTTGGAAAGATGACAGGTCAATCTAGCACAGGCCGAAGTTTCAGACCTTGAGGATCCGAAATTTCAGAGATACATCAGAAACAATATGGCATATATTTCTATCCAAACGGAATTGGATTCTGAGCACCTTCATTTTTGGATCGTCACTGCCGTGGGAAATTAGGGTTTCATAGAAAGTTGGAATTTTTGAAATATGAGACCACGGATGGATGCTCCTCATCAAAATCGAAATTTACAGACCAAGTTCAAAGTTTTTGGTTGGGTAGAACCCCGGGCATTATCAAACCCTAGTTTGAGATCTTGATCGGAAAGGTGGAAAATTAGGGTTTCTGCAAAAGTTGAAATTTTTGGAATCTGTGGCCACGGCTGGATGCTCCTCAGAAAAATCGAAGTTTAGAGCACAAGATCGAACCTTTTGGCTGGGCAGAACCCCGGGCATTATCAAACCCTAGTTCGGGATTTTGACCAGAAGATCCGAAAATTTCAAAGGCAATTTTGAGGGGTCAAATTTTGGAGATTTCAAAATTGAAGTATACCAGCTTGATCAGCTCAACAAGGCGCATCTTTTTATCTAATCAAAAGTTTGAAATTCAAAGTTTGAATTTTTAGGGTTTCTCTGCCAAACCCTAATCCAGCTCCAGATCCAGTTTCAGCAAATCAAAGTGGATTGGGTTAATCCTAGAAGAGAATGAATTGGACACCTACATAAGTGAAGAAGTTCCAGTTTTAAAGGGAGATGAGGCTAAGGCCTTACATAAGAAGATTACAAGCAATCCCAACAGGTATGACTTGAAGAGATACAGGTATGTTTTGAAATTTTTTCATGATTAAGTTTATGATATGTTTGTCTTCATTTGAGGTTAGTACAATCTTGATTAATTTTAGACTTGTCTTATCACCCTAGTAAAAGTATGAATGCATGTGAATACATTCATTGATTAGGGGTATGACACTTATGATTGTACTAACACATTGTGCTGTTGTATGAGGATAATGTTGTCCACTAACATGAAGGGTACATCAAGAAAGACAAATCAAGTTCTAGATCAAGAACATATGACCATGGTGACATGAAGACAAAGACTCATCCATAGTCATGGATCACATAGAAGCTCTACTTACGAGGTATGTATAACTTGGTTCTACAATTATTAACTTATGAGATATGCAGGTTGCTAGCACAAGGTCTCTAAAGAAGACATTGTTTGGGTATACTAGACAAACATGATAATCCAGGTATGTTTTCCTATATCGAGTTAGAATCCTACTTTGTGTTAGGATCTTAGATAAGTATACTTTTGTATGATTGATAATAATTATTCATGAAGTTATAAGTTTGAGTAATCATGGGTTTATGCATATTATACTTCTTACTTTGATTGATGATATGGCAAACCAGAAGAGTCTTATGGTCAAATAAGAATACGCATGAGTAAAAGAAGTACTCCCTGAAACCTTGAATACTAACGCTTGTGATAAATTACCTGTGTATGAAATGATCATGACCATACATGTTTAATATTATTTAGAATCATAACGTTTTGATAGTATTAAGATTATACTAATGGATGTATGATTATGTATGAGATCTTGAGGATGACACAATGATGACACTAGTGCACACTTAAGCATGCATAGTGGTCCAGGATGGATATAAGTTCAAGGACAGATAATCCAGAAAGCAAAGATCAAGAGGGAGCACACTCCAGTAGTTCCTGCAAGGAAGCAAAGATTGAGAGGGAGTCCACCCACAACTAAACAAAGATATGTATTTGAATTGTCATATGATTACTTAAATAATGTTGTCCAGTCATGTACATACTTATGTTCCTAGATTTATGATGTATATTATGCATATTAGAAAAGTTGCATTAATGAACAAGATACTACTAATATGCAAGTAATGGGTAAGTGGCCTGGTACTGTACAACATTCCATTGCTACTTATCTAGAATGAAACCTCTTTGCTAAAATGTTGGGAGTTGTGCACACTCTTAACAACTGTTCTGGTAGAGATGGAAGGCATCTAGAAAGTTACCGTGTGAATACGGGATATGGATAAATGTTGTATTGAAGCATTGGCTAAGATAATTGCATGACTGTATGACATATGTCTTTATGCATAAGAATTTGTTTTGAAAAACTATGAGAAGTTTCTAATCATGCAATCGAATTTGACTTGTAAGAAAGATCATGTACAATCACCTACAAAAGAAGGACAACAACATTTGTTCCATCAACGAAGTTCACTATCTATTGAAGAATCTGAAGTTCCCAGGATCCAGGATGCAGTAATGGAAGGATGCCATGATCGAGGAATACCAATCGATCATGAAGAATGATGTTTGGGATGTGGTCCCAAGACCAGAATGAAAGTCTGTTGTGACTTCCAAGTAGATTTACAAGATCAAGCTTGATGCAGATAGTAGCATAGAGAAATACAAGGCAAGTGATGAAGCGGAAGATACACCAGATGGATGTCAAGACAGCTTTCTTGAATGATGTAGTCGAAGAGGAAGTGGAGCAGCCACTCGGATTTGAGACACATGACAAGGAGTCACATGTGTGAAAATTGAAGAAAGACTTGTATGGCTTGAAGCAAGCACCCAAGACATGGTACAGCAGGATAGACAGCTTCCTACCCAGTTTGGGCTTTTACCAAGAGTAAAGCGGATTCCAACCTTTACTACAAGGTTGAGGAAGGCAATCCAGTGATACTCCTATTGTATGTGGATGACCTGTTTGTAACAGGTGAGGATAGATTGATTGCCAACACGAAGAGGAAGCTTGTTGCCGAGTTCGAGATGAAGGACTTGGGTATGATGCATTACTTTCTAGGTATGGAGGTGTGGCAGAGTGCAGATGGAATCTTCCTTGGACAAGGGGAGTATGCAGTAGAGATCCTGAAGCAGTTCGGGATGATGGACTGCAAGGCCATGGCCACACCTATGGCATCGAACCTGAAGCTATTGAGTGATGCTTCATCAGAGTCGGTTGATGCCATGATGTATCGTTAGATGATTGGGTCCTTGATGTACCTGACGATCACGAGACCAAATATTTGCTTTGCAGTGAACACCTTGAGCTAGTTCCTGACACATCCTAGACATGTTCACCTGATTGCTATAAAGCATATTCTGAGGTACCTGAAGGGTACGGTTGATTATGGGCTCAAGTATGATGCGAATCAAAAGTTTAACCTGGAGGGTTATGTTGATTCAAATTGGGCAGGCAGTGTTGCAGATAGGAAGAGCACTTCGAGGTGTTGCTTCAGTATGGGATCAGGTGTGATCTCTTGGTTTAGCAGGAAGCAATCCTGCGTAGCACTGAGTACAGCCGAAGCAGAGTATGTCACAGCTTGTTCGGCTAGGTGTGAGGCAGTATGGCTAAGGAAGCTACTGTCTGATTTATTTGATCTCCAATTGGATGCTACTTGTATCTATTGTGACAACTAGAGTTGTGTGAAGTTGTCAGAGAACCCGGTGTTCCATGACAAGTCGAAGCACATCGAGATCAAATATCACTATATCAAGGATATGGTGCAGAGAGGAGCAGTAAAGCTCCAGTATGTTGCGACAAATGAGCAGATTGCAGATGTGTTGACCAAACCACTAGCTAGAGTAAGTTTGAGTACTTCAGAGAGAGGCTTGGTGTACTTCAGATCAAGGTTCCTTCCAAGGGGAAGTGATGAGTCCAGAAGACACCGATGCACATGGGATTTTCCGACATGGTTGTAGATGTGTTCTCCCATGGTCGTGATGTAATTGCTGAGCCATTTTTCACATGGTGGTAGATGTGTTCTCCCATAGTGAAAAAGTAAGGGCTGGAGCCTTCCCCGAATGGTGGTAGATGTGTTCTCCCATGTCAGTGGTGTAAGTGTTGTATGATGTGCATCTAGGCTGCGCTTCGTGGACAATGAGATGATCTGAAGAGGACGATGCTCCGAATGATGCTGTGATGATGATCAGGATGATCATGTGAAGATGATATGCATCAGGACGATGCTGTGACAATGATCAGGATGATCATGCAATGATGATATGCATCAGGACGATGCTGTGACGATGATCAGGATGATCATGCGATGATGATATGCATCAGGACGATGCTATGACGATGATCAGGATGATCATGTGATGATGATGTGAATCAGGATGATGTACTGTATGATGATGATCAGTATGATCATGAGAATCAGGATGATACTCCATAGACAGATTGTACAGGCAGCATGTAAAAGATCCTGAGAGATCCGATAGTCTGTGGTCGGATGCTCTTTCGAGGTTTTGCTACAGGTAGCATAGAAAAGATCCTGAGAGATCCGATAGTCTATGCTCGGATGCTCTTTCGAGGTTTTGCTACAAGTAGCATAGAAAAGATCATGGGAGATCCGATAGTCTGTGCCCAGATGCTCTTTCGAGGTTTTGCTACAGGTTGGTCGTGGACAGGTTGTGCAGGTAGCATAGAAAAGATCCTGGGAAATCCGATAGTCTGTGCTCGGATGCTCTTTCGAGGTTTTGCTACAGGTAGCATAGAAAAGATCCTGGGAGATCTAATAGTCTGTGCTTGGATGCTCTTTCGAGGTTTTGCTACTAGAGGCATGTAATCTCCTGGAGATCCGATAGGTTGAGCTATGTGCTCGTAAAAGTCCTAGGATGCTCTTTAGAGTTCTTGAAGGTTGCAAGACACTCTTTTAAGGTTTTGCCTAACCACATAGAAAAGATCCTGGGAGATCCTATAGTCTGGGCTAGGATGCTCTTTCGAGGTTTTGTGGTGGTGGTCGCATAAAAAGGATCCTAGGAGATCCTATAGTCTGTGCTAGGATGCTCTTTCGAGGTTTTATGACGATCACATGTAAAAGATCCTTGGAGATCCGATAGTCTGTGCTCGGATGCTCTTTCAAGGTTTTGTTGACGCACGTAATCAGTCCTGACGATTCCACAGTATGGCCAAAGATGATGAAGACCTACAGGAGGCTAGGCCTACAACCAGCATGAAAAAGGGTTGGCTCTGTAGAACTTCCTATGACGAAAAGAATTATGAGATAGCCCAGTGATCAAGATGACGAGTACAGCAGCAATGACGATGATGCTCTGTGATCTAGTGACGATGATCCAGCTCTAGAATTGAAGACTTGTGCCTATATGTATTGATGACTTGTGTCAAGAAAATACCTTCCTAGTTAAGAGGGAGTGTTGATGTATTTGTAACTTCGGAAGATATTCACTTGTATATTGTATTTGTACTTTATTGCTTTATTGTATCCCCAACGGAGATGTATTATTCCTCTGATTGGAAGTGTCGTTAGTTGTACTTGCAAGTGTCGCAAGTTATATTGTAAGTTTTGTAACTTATACTTGATGGGTTATTAGACCACCTTGATGGGGTCGGCCCTGTATGAGTCATGTGGGTTAAAGGGTTATTAGACCACCCTAGTGGGGTCGGCCCAGTCAACATTATGTTAAGTGGTTAAGTTGGGGCCGACATAGTTGAGTAAAGGTCAAGTGAAAGTAAAAGTATAAATAGAGAATGTGACTCTCTCATTTGACACATTCTCTCATTCGCTCACTTTGCATTAGTGAGAGAGAGGAGGAGTGCGCACAAGTGGAGGAGTCGTCGTTGTTGCAGTCATCTATCTCTTGGGGTTTGATCTTTGTGATCTTTATATTGGTGCTTATTCTATCTCTGAGGAAGTTGCGGGGTTTTTCACCTTCTTGGTTTTCCCCGATGAAATGTTTTGTGTCTATTGTCTCTTATGCTTGATATGTTGTACATGTTGTTCTTTCAGTTAAGTTCCTAGATCAGATTGAATTAAATGTCGAAAAACTAACACCGCCCCCTTCGCCCACGCTCCGGAAGCTAGCTTCAGGCGAAGCTAAACCGAAGTGCGCTTCCATTTCGCTTCCAGATGAGAACATTTTTCGAAAGCTTGCTTCGGTGCAAAAAATTACGCTCCCTGCCTCTGTACAGAAGCATTGAGGAAGCTATCGGGAGCGATCACTTCCTGATAGCTTCCTCAACGCTTCTGTATGCTTCGAACTTCGCTTCCGTACGCTTTCGGGGGATTTAAAAAACGCTTCCTGTCGCTTCCAAAAACGCTTCCCGTAGCTTCACGTCAACCCACGTAAAAGGCAAGGAGAAAGGGGGTGGGGTCCACGATTTGAGTATTGGAGGGAAGGAAAAGGGCTTTGGGGGATAAAGCCCTCTTCTCCACTCTCATTCCCACAACAATCTGAAGGAGCATAACTTGGAGGATGGAGCCTTAGCTTTAGAGCGCTTGCAGGAAGAGCTTTTGGGCAATGAGGATGACCATGCAGCAGCAATGTCGCGGCCATCTTCTACCTTGTTTCCAGATGCACCATCTTTCCTAGAGGTCCAACTTCATGACCTCCATTTGCATCAGCGAGGGGGGGTCGTGTAGGATCGAGTCTTGGACGTGGATCAACATTGGTGGCTACTGGGGATGATAATGCCACTCCCATTGTTCATAGAGCACGAGAAAAGAAAATGGAATTTCCTGTGGCAAGAGGAAACATCCATAAAATCTATGTTTCTTGTCTTTTCTTGTTTACAGTACTTTCAAGTTTCTGCACTATTGATTCTTTTATATTTATTATGGTATATTTTGTAAAGATTACATGGCATTTCAAGTTTGAAGTTTGAAGTTGAAACTTGAACCTACCTTTGAGGTTCACTATTTGCAACTTTGCATGATTGAGTCATTGACTGCATAAAAGCATATTATAACTATTTGGTAATAAATATGATGCTTCGTGAATTGTTTCAACTTTCAACTTTCATTTTATGGTTGATGTTCTCTGTTATAGACTATGTCACTATAGTTTGGTAACTTTGGTTACAACTTACAAGTACTAGTGATGACAAAATGTTTATATATTGAAAATTTGAAGCTTTAAGGTTGAATCTTGATGTTATAACTTATTGAATCATGGATACTGGACCTATGGTTGATGAATTCACTAGTAAATGATTAATGCTTGATGATTGATGAATGATGTTATATGGTATTATTGTTTATTTCATGTTTTTATACTTTCCATAACTAATTCAACATTCTGCATGCATTTGTTGACATATATGCATCAAAATATATAAAAAACACTTCCTAACCGGAAGCTTTTGAAAATTTCGCTTCTCACTCCCAAGTAACCTTGGTTCGGAGACATTTGCGAAAGCTTCTGGCCATCTAGATTGGGACGCAACTATGAATGAAGAAAATCATTCCTTAATGGTGAACGATACTTGGAATCTAGTACCACTTTCGAAAGGAAGAAAACTTGTCAAATGTAAATGGGTGTATCAAACTAAGTATGCATCAGATGGAAGTGTTGAAAGACTTGAAGCAAGGTTACTTGCCAACGGATTTTCTCAAGTTGAAGGAAATGACTACAGTGAAATCTTTGATCCTATCACCAAAATGAACTCCATCCACTTTGTTCTCGCCCTTGCTACTTCACACATGGAAGGTCCATCAAATGGATGTCAAATCCACCTTCCTGCATGGGGATTTGTAGAAAGAAATTTACATGAAACAACCTCCCGCCAATGTTTAGAATGACTCTAACCTTGTTTGTCACCTTAAGAAATCTCTCTATCGTCTTAAGCAAGCTCCTCAAGCTTGGTATACCAAAATGGATAGCTTTCTCCTTGACACCAATTTTTCTAGATGCCATTCTAACCCCGATGTCTATACCAAGAAAGTAGGAAACCATCTCATAATCCTCGTTCTTTATGTTGATAACCTTGTTCTTACTGGTAGTGACCCTAAACTTTTAACCCATGTGAAATCAAGCATTAAGAAGAAATCTGAAATGATCAGCTTAGGACATTTGCATTATATTCTTGGCCTTTGAGCATTGCAAACAAAAGAAGGATTTTTTCTTTCTTAATCTAAGTATGCTTGTGACCTTCTTCATCGCTTTCACATTGAAGATTGTAAACCAACCGTTCTCCCTTCTAGTCTAGAGTCAAACATTTTGTTGCTTGCACTACACTTGAAGTAGATGCCACCTTGTACCGTCAATTGGTTGGCAGTCTTGTGTACTTGTCTCATAGCTGTCCTAATATTTTCTTTGTTGTTGGTCTTGTTGCCTGGTATATGCAAACACTCCATGATAGTCATTGGAAAGCACAAAAGGGATACTTCAGTATATCCGGTGTACAGTTAAGTTTGGGATACATTACAGTTTAGGGGGGACTCCCTTGTTGGTCGGTTGGCTTCAATGATTCTGATTGGGTCGAGGAACTTGACGATCAGAAGTCTATTGCAGGTTATGTTTCTAGTCTTAGTTCCGGACCAATCACTTGGGCTTGTAAGAAACAACAAGTTTTTTCTCTTTCTTCAATAGAATCAGAGTATTGAGTTGCAGTTAATGCAAAGTCAAGACGCCAGATGGCTTCAACAAATCCTTTCAGAGTTTAGATTCCAGCAGTAGCATCTGAATACCCTCTGGTGTGACAGTTGGAGTGCCATCAAGCTCACTAAAGATCCAATTCAACATCAGTGTAGCAACCACATTGAACTACAAATGCAGAATTGCGTTCTTGAAGTGCTCTTTTGCCCTATAGATGATCAAGTTGCAAACATCTTCATAAAGTCTCTTACAGAAGCAAAGTTTTTTAAACTTCGATCTATGTTGAGAGTTCAAGAATTTGGCATTAAGGAGGGATTTCTTGTGTTGATTTTTGAAAAAAGTATGTTGCATGAAGTGGGAATTTGTGAAAAATCAACCCCATAAATCATTCATATTGCTAATCAATCACTTATTGAAATGGGTAAAAAGAAAGATGAGAGGGAAGCTTTGAGACTTGAGCTTGTAGCAAGCGGAGTTGCAAACTCTACAATAGCCACAAACATTTCAAGGGGAAGGAGAAAGTGAGAGCTTCTCCTCACCTCACCTTCTACAATGCCCTCAACAATCTCACCTTTCTTTGTTCCAAGAACCATAACTGTTGCACAACCTTCCATTAGGTCACTCGTTAAACTAAGGGAGAAGCAAGAAGCAAACAAGCTTGTGGTTAGGTGTTTTCTATGGAGTGACATAATTTCAACATTACCAAGGACACCCCGTTCAAACATTCTATGTTTGATGTTGTTGTTTGGCCGAAGGTACAAGGACCTTGTTTATGATGAGTTAAGAGAGCCTTAAAAATGAAAATCTCAACTCCACTCACAGATTGCAAAGCCTAAGGAATCATGGGAAGTCACTAGATGCACGTGATGTCAAACAATTGGACCAATGGGAAGGGTAGGACCCTTCTTAATCTCTTGGTTGATTGTCGTAGGGGACAATGTTTATTAAATCTATCGATGCATCCTCGCATGTTAAAGATGTAGCATTATTATGTGAGTTGTTGGATGGGCTAATTGTTAGGAACCCATGTCTTTTCTTTGTTAGTATATTGTTGTTGGATGCATATGCTTTGTAAGTCGTCCCGTAGTATTCGTTGATCCATAGTTTGTGTTATTGTTGTTTGGCGCATATGCTTTGTAAGTTGCCCATAGTATTGTTGATTCATAGTTTGTATTGGCCCGTGGTTTTGACCCATAGTATTGGCACCTAGAGTTAGTCTATAAGTGTGTGTTGAGGCCTGTGAAGCCAGCGTGAAGTTATTTTGTATTGAGCTTGCTCAAAGGAGGTTGCCCCCTCGAAGTGGCCTGCAATCAATAAAAGTATTCTGTGATCTAATATCTCGTGTATTCATCAATTAATTGTTGCAGGTTCTTCTCACTAATCCAAGAGATAGATCCATAGAGTGTTGTCCAAGTCATAATAGATAACGATGCTAATAATGTGGTCATTGACAAGTTGCTTATGCTAAGATATCTGACCTTGTTTTGGTCTCCTTTTGTTGCCCATTGCATGATTTGATTTTAGAGGATATAGGAAAAAATGCTTATATCATGCATATGTTCTTAGCTTGATGAGAAAATTCACAGGTAACAGAGAGTCGATGCATCTTGCAATCACATGTTTTGCCACTAGCTTCATTTCTATTCGATGTCTCTTGATTTGTATGTTGGAGGAGAAGATAATGTTTCTTTCAAATAAATGGCATGATTTATCATTTCTCATAAAACCATGGCGCAGGACGTATCCAAGTTAGTGTCATACCAAGAGAGTTTTTGGAAAGGAGTGGAGGAGGTGTGCGCAAACCAGACCTCAGGCGATATATTCACTGACAGGATGTTTGCAACATTGGTTTTGAGAGGTAATTAGATTAGAGAGTGGTATATGTAATGTGGAGTCTACCTTGGGCTCTTGATGATGTACTTGCTGCAGAATCACTAATATATCTGACATTTATTATTCTCTCCACAGTTATGTCTATTTTTTGGTTGTGCACCCTAAATTTCCTACATTCTTTGCTGCATCTCCATGTTTACAAGCAGTTTCCATTTTGGAAATATTTCCAAATCGAAATGGCAGTGGGATCATGCATTTCTTGTAAGTCAGTTATTTCTCCTCCTACTACTAAATTAGCAATAACGAAGGGCTGAGAAGTCATTCTGAGACAGATTACCTTGTAAAAGCAAGTACAGCTTCGTATGGCGTAATGAGAGGAGACAAGAATTCTTTGCTGTCTAGTAATGCTGTTTGTGCACAAGCAAGATAAACGAAAACATTGCACTGCCAATAACAAGATCACTATTAGCCAGGAAGGTCACCCTACACTGTAATTGAACTCCTTATTTTGGAAGAAAAGAACACCGCTTCAGACTGGATATTCAGATTCAAAGACAGAAAGCTGCAATACCTCTGGAAAGTTTGCAAGCTTCGCTGGATTTGGCCGTCCCATGACAAATATGTATGATTTCTTTCCTGCTCCTTTTATTAATTTCTTTAGGTGACAAATAGCTTCTTGATAACCAGCTGCACCAATATTTTCATAAAAGTTACAAATAATAATTACAGGTAACAGAACAGCTATACAAGTCATGCCAACGTGGTAACAGTCAAGTTGCAAGCTCCAAATTCAAATAACTAATGAAACCATTGATAAAATGCATTAGAAATAGTACAGAAACCTGCTACAGTACAGCTTGTCAAGGTTTACAGCAAAAGCATGATGTTTTTACTGCATTAACTACTACATTGTAATTTTCAAATTGTAATGATTCTATCTTATATGCTGGATACAATCAAGCTCTCTAAAAGGAGACTAATATTATTTTTTCCAAGCACGTCCGGACCTCAAAATTTGTGCAGAAAATATTCTGGAAAAATGTGCCCAGAAACAGCCTAGAAACTCGTGCCCTGTCTCGGGAAATGTCCCAGCAATACTGCATAGAAAACCGTTCCTGCCTCGGGATTTGTGCCCAGCTGACTCCTCAGTTTCTGTGCCCAGAATCACGCTGTACCTTCTCAATTTCTGTGCCGCTCTTTAATGCTTCCTAGAGCTGCCTCGAAATGCATGCCCTCTCTTCTTCACTCTCTCCTCTTCACTCTTCTCTCCAAAGTGAATTGCCTTGCCTCCCTTTTCCTTTTTGAGTAAACCCTAAGTGAGTTTTTCATCCGACGGTGGAGATTAGATTAAATCCCACGGTTGAGATTTGATGAGAATAAATTGTCTAATTTAATTCTCATAAAATCATTTTCACTCACCCACTTAAATTTATCAAAAGTGACTTTAAGTTATAAAGTCACATTAAATGCTCATCTCAAGTCATTTAATGCAAGGGTCACTTTTTCCCCCTTTAAGTGACTTAGGCAAAAAGTCACTAGGGAAATACACTTCCTAGGTACAAAAACTAACACTCCCTCTTACCGAGGAAGGTGTTCTGCACCACTTCCAACTTGTCTCTGAAGAAAACAAACTTGCCCCTCCCCAAAGATTTCGTCAAGATATCTGCTACCTGCTCGTCAATGGATATGTACTGCAACTCTACTGCTCCTCTCTGAACGTAGTCACGGATGAAATGGTACCTGATCTCAATATGCTTTGACCTGTCATGGAACACTGGATTCTCAGAGAGTTGAATGCAACTCTGATTGTCACAATAGATCACCGTAGGCCTAAGCTCTTGATCAAACAAGTCTACCAACAACTTACGAAGCCACAGTGCCTCGCAAGTAGCCTGACTGGCTGCCATATACTCAGCCTCGACGGAACTCAATGCAACAGACTTTTGTTTCCGACTGAACCACGACACTGTTGCCGAGCCCAAACTGAAACAACAACCGAAAGTGCTCTTCCGATCCCTCACACTGCCTGCCCAGTCTGAATCTGTGAAACCAACCAAACTGACTCCACCCGAACACCTGTAATCCAAACCATAGTCCACTGTACCTGCAAGGTATCTCAGCACATGGTTTGCGGAAGTCCAATGTACACTCCTAGGCTCCACCATTAACTGGCTAAGAGTGTTCACCGCAAAACACAAGTCTAGCCTGGTGTTGACCAAATACATCAACGACCCAGTGAGCTGACGGTAAAGTGTAGGATCCACCAACTTACCCTCACAAGCATGAAGGTGCTTCCAATTGGTGATCATAGGTGTAGACATCGGCCTGCAATCCTCCATCCGAAATCTCCTCAGAATATCAACTGCATACTTCCCTTGTCCCAGGAAAATATGTCCAGGCTCCTGCCAAACCTCCATCCCCAGATAATAATGCATCAACCCAATGTTAGTCATCTCATACTCAGTAGTAAGGTCTCTCTTGCAATGTGCAATGAGACGCTCCTCTCCAGTAATAAACAATTCATCAACATATAACAAAAGAATGACAGGATCTCCACCAACCACAATGTAGTAAAGGTTGGGATCAACCTCACTCTTCTAAAAACCCATCGATGTCAAATACGCATCAATCCTGGAGTACGAAGCTCTAGGAGCTTGCTTCAGTCCATATAAGGCTTTCCTCAGCCTGCACACATGAGAATCTCTCCCATGAATCTCAAATCCCTATGGCTGCTCTAAGTAAACCTCCTGCAGAAGACCATTGAGAAATGCGGTCTTCACATCCATCTGGTGGATCTTCCAACCCATCTCTGCTGCTATAGAAATCACTGCTCTGATGGAAAAATACCGAGCAACTGGCGCAAAAGTCTCATCTTAATCAACTCCCTCAACCTATGAAAACACCCGTGCCACAAACCGAGCCTTGTACTTCTCCACACAGCCATCCGCAGCATGCTTCACCTTGTAGATCCACTTGGAAGTCACAACAGACTTCCCCTCTGGTCTCGGCACTATCTCCCATGCATCATTCTTCATGATGGAATGGTACTCTTCCATCATGGCATCTCTCCAAACCTGATGCTGAGAGGCCTCCTCAAATGTGGAAGGCTCTGAATCACGAAGACTCGCAACAAGAGCCATACCCAATCTATCCGGCATCACTACTGTCCTGATCTCCTCCTGGGGTCTACCAAATGCATCTGCTTCCTTCAAGGTCTCCTGAAGCCATTTAGGCTTCCTCTTCCTTGAAGGCTCCTCCCATACTGGTCTATCCTCATCTGAAGAACTCCCAGAACCAGAAGGTCCAACACCCCGAGGACCAGTGACTAATGAACTAGTCCCTGAAGAACCTGTAACCTGAGTACCAGAACCTAAACCTGTCCCTGAAGTACTTGTCACCTGAACCACTGAACCTATAGAAGATGTGCCTGTACCCTGTGACCCAGTCACTCCGGAGACCTATGGACTTGAGATCTATATCAAAGAAGCCTGAGTCACCTGAGGTGTGGGAGTCGGTGGCTCCCTCTACTCTATCTCTCTGGACTTCCTAAAGGCTCTCTCCTCATCAAACTTCACCTCCCGCCTAACAACAACCTTCTTCTGGCCACGAAGGTAAATCCGGTAAGCCTTCGAAGTCTCATCATATCCCACAAAGATGCCTCTCTTTGCAGTGGGGTCAAACTTCGTCCTCTTCTCAGAAGGGACGTGAGAGTAAGTCAAAGAACCAAATATGCGAAAATGGCTCAAATAGAGCTGCTGAGAACTCTTAACCTTTGTCGGGAGTCGAGGGCAAAGTTGTGGACAAAATGCCTTCATCAAAATAAGTGCGGCTTTAGAAACTCAAATAATCGCCTGGGGAAAACGTTAAAATTGCCGGATAACGCCTCCACATCGAATCAAGGGTCATCATTCATTATGCCGATGTGAAGAATCAAAGAAAGGCATTACGTGCAATCGAGCTTAAGCCGTGACCTTAACTAAATCATTCACAACCGGAATCACCAGGAGAAACCATAGACCGTTGTCTTGGCGAGGTGTACGCCGGTGGGGATACACACCGGTGAACATCGAGTCGCATTTTTAATTATCTTGTTGATTGTAAAAGGTTGGGAAGGAGGTTGATATGGTAGAAAATAATGTCATAGTCTAAACGGAATTTGTTTTTCTGGACAGTTCAAAATAACAGCTCACAAATAAGTTAATAACAGACATTTGGATTTTTTACTCAATCATGTAAATTATTTTGAATGGATAGAAACGTCTATATAAATGTTTAATATTGCAAAATTAAATTTGTTTTTTCTGGACAATTCAAAACAACAGCTCAAAAATAACAGAAATTTGGATGTTTTTACTCAATCATGTAAGAAATATTTTGGATGGATAGAAATGTATATTTAAATCTTTAATATTGCAAAATTAGATGCAGCATAGGTATTTGAGTAGGTTTTGAGGGTGCTGAACAGTGCTGACATTTAAAGGTTTTTTTATTATTTTTAATGTTTTTTATTTCTGGTTGTGGGGAGGATACTGTCAACATTGATCTGCAGTAAAATTGCCTACACATCATTTTCTCCTCATAGGTGTATTCTGAACCAAGTTTTATATATATATATATTATTGTTTCATGGCTTTCTTCTTATAAGGTGGACTCGTATATTAAATAAGACTCAGCTTATGATGAAAAAACCTTTTTTTCCAAAAAAAACATATATCTGCTATTATATTATCATCAAGTTATAAAAAGTACAAATTCATCAGATCCAAAGATCCAAAAGTCTGTAAGAGGCTCAAACAGCAAAGACAAAAACCAGTCTGCCAGAATAACCATCGGGTACTACCATTGATCCATTACAAAATCCTGCTATAGAACTAGACACAGAAGTCCAAATCTCCAAAAAAGAACAACAGAGAGAACATTTAAAAGACGGGTCAAGAACCCCTGGAAATCACTCTGCCATCCTTCTATTCTTCATAAACAAGAACACCTTCTTGTACTGCTAATGCTTCTTTAGATAAGCCATCTGCCAGTACATTGAATTCCTAGTAGACATGAGAAAAAAGAATATCAGAGAAGCATTCCTATAGTGATCTGATCTTCCTCTGCCACCACCCCAATAGAAGAACATTTAGTCCTGCTTTCCCATTAACCCATTCAATGATAAACTTTGAGTCTCCACAGACCATTAACTCTGAAATCCCCTTGGAGTGAGCAAAATACAAAAGCCCCCACAAAGCTATAAGTTCAGCTCAGGTATTGGATCCAACACCTGCTCCTAGTATAATATTATAAAAATGGCTTACCGATATCATTAGTTGCATCCCAGCTCTACAGGTTCCCTCTAGCCCTTGACAGTCTCCATCATAGAACCCAAGAGGATACCTTCTGTTCACCTCAGGAGGTTTCACTGTCCTTGGTTTTTTTACATCCTTTCCTGTAAACATTTCCTTAAAGGCAACCAGCACTGTCATCACAACTGACTGAACAGTACTGTAATCTTGAAATAAAACCAGATTTATGTGCATCCATATTTTACAACATATATAAACAGGAAACTCTTTGAAAAAATTGTTTGAAATGTGCAGCCAATTCCTCCAGCTGTGTGCATAGGACACTGTTGTCCGGTGCCCAAAAAACTTAAGGGATACTTTAAGCTCCCACCACAACTGTTTTGTGAATACACAATGGATTAACAAGTGGTCAACAATCTCACTGCTCTGCCTACAAAGAACACATACATTTGGACCCTGCCCACCTTTCTTCACATAATTATCCCATGTTAAAATTTTGTTTGAGAAGGAAAGCCAGATAAAAAGTTTCAGTTTGAGTGGACAATTCCACTTCCAGATGTGAGATGATCACCAGATGTTATCACATTAAGGATTTTTGGAGATAATAGCTTCATAAGCCGACTTGGCAGTCACCTTTCCATCAACAGCATTCTAAGACCAAACCAAGGTGTTCTCCTCATTGGAGAGGAACACTCCACTGTGCTTTAAACCATGGGTAAAGGAGCTCCACTCTACAGCCAAATGTCCCTCCAAACCTAAATCAACAGCTTCCATCCAAGATTGTCCAACTCTTGTAGGTATACTCACTTGAGCCAAATTATGAAAACCCCTGTTCCTTAAAATGTCTACAAGAAACCCTGATAACTTATAGCAGCTAGCTCCACCCACCCAGGGGTCAGCCCCTATCAAAACCATGTTGCCATCCCATATTTTCCATGCCATCCATTTAGCAATGACTCGCATAGCTCTGACTAAACCATTCCAAAAATTTGAGACTTTGGATACCTTTTTTGGTTCCAACCTTACCCATTCTTCAATTGACAAAAATTTTAGTTACTTATCCTTGGTCACCTCACTCCACAGGCCAGTACCAAATAAACATCTCCACATACTCTTGGCTGCCAGTGCTGTGCCAAACCTAAAAATATTTTTCAACCCCCACCCTCCAGAGTCTTTTGGTCTAGCAAGCATATCCCATCTTACCAGGTGAAAGCTCCCTCTGTCCTTTCTACCAGCCCACAGGAGGTTAAAGCACTTCTTTCTGATCTTTTCAAAGAATATACTTTGGAATTTTGGCCAAAGACTGCCAATATACAGGTATACTTTCAAGAACAGATTTAACGAGGACCAGCCTACCACCCAAAGAGAGCCATCTATGGCACCAATGGTCAATTATTTTCTCTATTTTCTTGACTAACGACATCCAATTACATTTTTTGTAATCATTTGGATTTAAGAAGAAACCCAAATACTTCATCCCCTCATCTAAACCCTCCATCTGGAACTGCATCAAGTTTCTAAGACCAGCAACTATTTGCTCATCTATCCCATACTGGAGAAGAAGAGATTTTTGGATACTAATTTCCATTCCTGAGGCCTTACAGAAACAGTTAAGCATATCCAGATATTCAAACTACTCTTTTAGGGTACCACTACCAAACATAGGAACATCATCAACAAAAAGGCAATGTGTCAGATTATAATGAGGTGATACTTTCACTCCCTTTATTCTATCCTCCTCCTTTGCTCTGATGATGAGCCTACTAAGGCCTTCCACAATGTGGAGGAGCAGCAGAGGAGATAACGGGCATCCCTGTCTGAGCCCTCTTGAACTTTTGAAAAAAATTGAAGGGCTGCCATTCACTAAAACTGCATAGTTTACCGAGCTTGCACACTCCATGATTAGTCGGTAGTTTCCAAACAAACCTGTATCTCAAGCAATGTTAAAAATATCGGTGCGGCGAAAAAAATCAGCAGGGTCCAAGAAACATTGTTTCGGGATATCTCGGCAGCGCATTAGCAAACTTGAAAATACAAAAATATTCATTTTTTTCAATTTTTTAAACATCTAAAGCAACAATAACATCAAATAAACACACACATTGCAACATGAATATGGAAAGAAACCGATATATAAGATATATAAGATGTCTAGAGATATATCACAAATCAAAATGGATCTTGTCCTACTCCTGAATACTGAATCATCAAAAATATAACAAATGTGATAAATTTGAAAAAACTGCAAATGCAAAGCTCCAATCTTCAAATCTGACCGTTGATGGCGAGTGAAATGATGAATAAAATCCTCCTTGGGCAAGATAGAAGCTCTCCTAGTCTCCGTGGCTCTCCTCTCCTTGGCTGTAGCATCCAAATGAACCAAAACAAAGTGAATCCACGGCCTTTAAAACCCCTTTTCCGGACACTAACATGCCCCATCAAAAATTCGGTCGACTCGGGATAAATCGGGCTGATTTTTAGAGCGATATTTTGTTAAAAAATCGGGACTGGAGAAAAATCGCGATTTATCGGCATATCGCGATAAATCGGCCGCGGTTGGTAACATTGATCCGAAGCAAGATAAGCTTGAGGAAAGACCAATCCACTTTATCATATGCTTTCACTAAATCCAGCTTTAATACCATGACAGCCTGCTTTTGAATTTTGATAGAATGCATTGCCTCCTATGCCCTCCTATGGCATCCATAATCACCTATTATGGAGGAAACCAAATTGTTGCTTTGAGATCTGATTTGATAGAGCACTCTTGATTCTAATTGATGTTTCCTTAGCAATTACTTTATAGACCAGGTTACACAAAGAAATAGGCTTGAAATCATCAAATGTACTAGGCATAGAAGCCTTTGGAATTAAAGCTAAAGAAGTAGCATAGAGGGAACCTGTAACTTTAACTTTCAACCTGGGTTCTTCCACCACTTCCTCTAAGTCATTACCCACCAGCTCAAATGTAAGCTACCAGGCTTACATATTGAAATATTTATTGATATAAATATATTTTGAATAATTGATTGATGATTACAATGGAAAAAGGGCCAATGTTAAATATGGCCTTTGGGAAATGACATGTCTATTGATAAATAGACATGTCGTATAATAATTAATTAATTAACCTATTACTTATAAATAAATTAATTAATATATAAGCTATTTGTAATATACAGTTAGGTATATTACAAGTCATCCTGCCTTGAAAAGATTCGTCCACGAATCTTGGATTCTACTTAATTAACTACGACATTAGAGAGGCTTCCAAGCTTGATGACAAACAACCCTTATTTAGTGATTTGTTTCGGATAACAGTACCATGATTTAGTAGTTCTTGAAACATTCGGTCACATTTCCATTCAAATCTCTTCATTCATATAATTTTGTAGATAAAAACATAATGATTATAGGGGGTATTCTTCTGAGCTTTCAATCTGTTGTTTTCATGAAGGACTTGCATTTTCAAGCTGATCTCCAATATTTTTCAACGCTTTGGTATGACACTAATTTTTATCTGACATCCGGTTTCTTTAGTGTTGATAAGTGGATCTTCAAACATGGTTGGACCTTCAGTTACATTTGTTATGGTCTTCTTATCTGTAGTGGCAACTACTAACAACTTACTTAATTCAATCCGATTGGTTAACGTGTCTTCATTTGCAGTTTCGTTATGTACTTTTAAAGTTGAAACACCCCTCTCCTTTACCATGCCTATCTCCCTTTGTTTCCACGCTGCATCTCCTTCCCCGACTTCCACATCGGTCCACCATTTCATTACATCCCCTTATCCCTCCACACTCCATACTCCTCCCTCTCCCCACGTTTCTCAACCCTAGGGTTTGTGAACCCTCTCTGCACTTCCATGCTGCTCTTCGCTTGTTGCTCCACTTATTAGTTGCGCCTTTCACCACCCTCTCATCCCTTCACAACTCGCTGCCCTCTCCATTCTACTGCCTCACGCAGTTCTTCCCACATCTGCCCCATCTCCCTTCTGCCACTTCCTCCATTCCTTGCACCAGCCTCACGCTGCATACACTCACCACGTCTACCGTGCTACTCACTCCTTTCTCTAGTGTTTTCCCCACTCCTATCTTCCACGCTTCCCTCCAACGCTCCCATCTCTCCCTACGCCCATCCTCCCACCTGGTCTCTTTCTCCCACGAGCCACGCACTACACACCCGCGCTCCCATTTCGCCCGCGAACCACACCCATACTTGCCCTTCCCAACCACCATCCTTCCAATCTCTGACTCACCCCTCTCAACACTTGCGCACCCCCTCATCACTCGCCACCCATGCATCCTCCCATCCTGCCTTGCCTCTATGCCAAGCCCCCCATCCTCCACCTCCACGTCACCACTCTTCCCTTCTCCTTGCGCGCACTCCCCATACGACCCCCCTGGATACTCCCTCACGCTCATGCCAGTCCCTCTTCATTACCACACCCTCTCCTCAATCCAACGCTCCTCCTTCGCGATTCATCCTCTACTTTTAAGGTTGAAGCGCCCTTTAATGTTTTTGTTTCATTAATTTGGGTTTGATTTAAAATTGCAAATGATTTATTTCCTTGTCTTTATTTGACGAGCTTGTCTCCAATTGTTCCTTGGAAACCATTTGATCTTGAGTTTCTTGAACATATTGAGTTGCGACAACCTGTATAACGTTTATATCTTCGTGTGTTGAAGAATCTTCTGGGCTTTCTTCTTCTACGTTATCATGATTAGGATCATCTTCAGTGCTTTTATTTTCATCGTTGTATCCTTCTACAACTTCAATTCTTTCATAATTGTCTTTAACACCAACTTCGTATTCATCAGTATTTGGTGCTACATTATTACAATCTATGAAATCATCATTTTCTCTACAATTGATATTGACATCATCGTGAAACCTTGTTCACCGAAGGTAAGATGTCGTGAGGGGAGTAGTGAGTGAAACAAAATTGATGGTTGTAGCAAATTATAGAAATAAAAATCAGCCAACAGAGTTTAAGTATGAATGCGATATGATGAAAAAGAAAAAGGCAAAAAGACTCAAACTCAAAAAGACCTCGGGGTAGGCCTCTACCTCCCCGGCAACGACGCTAAAAATGTTATCACACAAACACTAGCTACTACTAAGGGTATCCTATCCGGAACGGTAGAGGTAGGCAGCTAGGCGGGTGACACTTGCAAACACCAGGTCCACTGCTCAGTAGGGCAGTTGTCACTTCGGACAGGGTGTTTGTCACTTTGGATAGGGCACCTAGCCTAATCCAAGGGGAGACCCTGTTCAACCAGTTATAGTTGAAAGACAAAATCAGACACTCCCAAAACCAAAATAAACAATGGAAAACAGAGAGGAGGTGTCTAGAGCATCTAAGACTCTTATCCAACCAATGGACTGAAATTAGGTGATGATTATAAGCAATGATTCGAGCAATTTCAGATCTAATATGAGGATATAAGCAGTGGAATTTAAATAATATGTGGCTGGAAATTAAATCAGAACTGAAAATTGTACTAGAAGTGCCAATTAGACTTATGCCTATGGGGGAAATTAGCTTAATCCAATAGGGCATACAAGGCAGAAGTAAAATATCAATTTTTAAGGCGCTTCTAGTGATTTTTTATTGATAATAGATGTTATTTAGCCAATACAAAGTGAAAACAAAAGTACCCACAAACCCAAAATGACCCAACCAAGTAGAAGAGCAAAAACGCCCAAGGAGGGCGAAATTTGTGAATGGACCAGTGCTGGAAGTAAGGGTAGATGGGGTCAAAAAGAGATGAGATTTTGGATTTAAGGTTTTCTACGCAAAACATAAGCGGGTTTAAAACAGAAATAAATTCCTACAGTTAATTTTTTGAATTAATATGGTTATTTAGTTATGAAGATTTCTCTCTAAACCATTCACAAATTGAAATTCATGAGAAAGAAGTGAAACACTTACTTGGAACCGGGTGATATCTATGATTTGTTGAGGATATGTGTCCCAAAGATCAAATAGGAGCAATTGTTGAATTCCCCAGGTGAATTCGACTTGCCTAGTCCCACCAATTCGCCTTCCTTGCCTGCCAAAACAAATGGACCAAAATCAGATTTGCATGACAAGTAAATGAAAGCTATAGCAATGTAAATAAAAATGAGAATAAATGCTTGGCTCAAATGGCAAAAACACGTCCCTTCGAAGACCAATCCCGGAGAGTGGAGCAGCAATGGTGCCCAAGTGATGCGCCCTCCTCCAAGACCTCTTGTTTGCTGCAAATAATGGTTAAAAACAAAGTGCTGAAGACACCTACAATCTCTCCTAGTGCATTGAGATAACAAAACAATCAATTGCTCAAAGAAAATCACCACAAGAACACAAGCAAGGAGCTACAAATCGTTTTCCTTCTATTCCAAGTCAAGAGTGCCAAGAGAGCGCTCCAAATGACAAAGTCTCTTCTCTTATAGAGATGGATCACAATCAAAAACCCTTCCCCCCAAAACGAATGGCTGGGATTAAGTCCCCCAAGAGCCGAACGAATGGTTGAGATGAGTTGAGTAGGGGGGGCGAATTGCCCTCATGCACCCAAGGAGAGAGGGGGGGACCACGTAGGGCCCATACAACATGCAATGGGGTGTCTAAGGGGTGGCTTTAGGCTATTTTAGCCCCTTAGACCCCTTGCCCAAAGTCTCAACATATAATTTTTACAAAAAATGAGTTTTTACATGGTGAAAAACGCCCAAGTATGGGCAAATTCGTCCCACAAACATAGTTGGGCAGAAATGGAGGCCCCACACCAAATATTTCATGTCCAAACATAAACAAAATGATATTAGAAGACCCTTTTACCTTTGCCTACCATTGCATCTTCCATTTCAAAGGTTCACTTAGCCAAATTTGATCTTTTCCATTAATTAATTGCTAGTTTTTATTGCTGAAGGTGAAATTTTCTCTTTTGACCCACTTATCTTGCCCGGATTGACGAACCGTTTGTTGCATTGTAATCGTAGACCCCAAATCTACTAGAAATGGTCACTAGAACGACCAAGATCCATCAATTGAGCATGGCTGCCCAAATTCAAGGATTTTTAATTAAAACAGGGCCTTGCTAGCCAGTAATAATTAAAAATCTCACCAATGCTTCAACATTTTTGCAATTTGATACTTGGAGGCATGTATGGGACCCCAACACATAATAAATAACCAAAATCGAAGTTTTGGTTGCAACTTTTTTCGGGACCCATTTTTGGCCTAGTCAAACTAGTTTGACCAAGTCAACTTTGGTCAAATGGCAATGGCTGAAACCTGCATGCAACATGGGATGCCAAGGGTTCCTTATTTATGTTAGTACATAACTAAAAACATACAATGACGACATGATGATCATAATAAATAATATCTCTCGAAAAACAGGCCCCAGTTGAGGTGGGCCCACCACCTCCAACAAAGACTCAAAACTGCTATGCATACTTATAGATTTGGTCACTTGGCTAACTTTGGGTGATGTGGACAAACAAGGTGGAAGGCCAGGGGGATGACAAAGACCATGACCGTGTGACCCTTTGGATAAGCAGGGAAAGCGGGACCCAATGACATAAGCATACCATGATAACACAAGGGAAGGGCGGTGCCTCACAAATGGGTATAATGCAGGGAAACCACCACTAATCACCTAACACACACCTTGCAACTCACATCCATGCCTTCAACAGACTCCGTGGGGATCTTTTCTAGAGCCGCCATGACTGGGTGCTCGGCAAACCGTAACTTGAGACTCTAGGGGACACTTAGAATTAGTTGTCCCTTACTCCATCCCACCTCCTTGCCCCGCAGGACTAGGTGAGGAAATAACCAATACAATGCTCTGATACATCTGGCTAGCCTCTGTCCGTGTGTGTTGACAAACACATTCTTGGACTTTACATTTCACTTTCATACTTAGCCTTTTTGGCTTGATTTACATTCAGATAGCCTTTTTGGCTTCATTTACATTTCATAGCCCTTCCGGCTTCATACATATCTCATAAGATATAACAATGGCACTCATATTGCAAAGTAATGGTGGCAAGTGTGCATGCTTCGATGACTAATGGGAAACCCCTGGTGAGTCTACACAATCCTATACTTCATTACAACACCGGGGGCAACCGACAGGAGTAAATCCCAGGTTTGAGAATGCATCTCACACACTAAAGAGCCAAGGCACAAGAAACATGGAGTCATGGCATACTCAAGGGTCAATGGGGGAAGGGGTCCTCAAGGCCACATATCAAGGTCTAAGTCGGGAAAGAACGAAAGGTGGATGAGTCGGATGGGTAGAAGGAAGTGACAAGTGGAACCAATGTTAGCTTCCTCGAAGGATGAATGACCAAGTCTATACCAACAATGGGGACAGGAACCAGTGTGTATATACAGGAGTCTACTGAAAAAGGTGGACTCACCTCACCAAGGGCCATAAGTATCACAATAAAACACGAGATCACCAAGTCAGCCATCATACATCTAGTCCATGTACTATCATAAATAAACAACCCTCAAAGCAAACACATGAGCAATAACCATAGAAAGATATACCTGCCATACCATATACCTACTGTTGAAGGTGGATCTGGAACTCAATCTCTACTGTATCCGGGCAAGAAGTGGCAAACCAGCTGTAATCTGTACTGCTCTCATCATAATATGGCTAAGCTACCCCTCTCAATGGGGTCATGCAAAGCTAGGCAAGGAAGAGGGACCCTGTAATCACTGCTCTGTAGTAGCTCTGGACCATCAAAACATATACTATCCTCCCTGCAATCTCTACTCCGGGCAATCTCAATACAATAGATACCCCCTCTAATGCCATCTCATCTCTGATCTGGAAAACAAATGTAGTATGGTCCCTGACCACACAATCTGCAGCATGGTAGCTCCAACTAACATGGATGTGATAACACATCCATGAAGAAACAATGGAGCATTGCCTTGCTTTTATAGCCTCCAGAGAAGAGAGGGTGAACTCATGAGAGGGGGGGCAAATTGCTTGAGATGAGAGCCAAGTGTTGGATTGAATCCAATCTAAATCCCATGATTCGAGTTGATGAGGGTGAATGGGTTGCCACCTAAGGGAGGCGCCCCCCTCTCCACATTGGGATCAACTCCCAAACAATGCAAGGCTTCCACCTCGAAGGTTGAAGCGCAAGACAAGGAATGCGCACTAATCTTGACATGATTCGCATATCTTTTGAGTTGGCATATTCATATGTGCTTATAATCTTCAATTCGTTTGTGTGAGGTGATGAGGTGGCTGCCACCTCATGAGAGGGGTGCCCCTCTCACTTTGGATAGCTCCTAATCAAAAGAGTGAGGCTCACGAATGAGCAAGTCGCCCACCACGTGAAGGAAAACGTATCTCCTCACTTCTTCTAACCATTCGCTATCCTAACATTGGTTTTCAAAATGTGCTTTATCCAATAATGTGGGTCGCCCTTCACTTAAGACCATATGCCACCCTTTCCACATCATTTTTTAATCAAATTTTTGAGTTTTTTTATTTTTGATATCAGTGCATTTTGTCGAAAACTTAGTATTTAAGTGTTGTTTTGTAGCACCTTTAGGAAAAATTACCACAAATGGCAATTTAGTCGCCCGAAACCCAAGAAAAGTGCATCTATGTTGAAAAGGACGCTCTGAGCGTGAAAACGAGCATCCTGTTATCACATATATAGTAGTCGGGCTACCATACATTATTTTTCTGATGCCAGTACACTACTCAGCCAGTTCCCTTACATTTGAGATGCTGAGATGAGCATCTATATTGGATCACTATCAGATTGTGGATAGCAGTGTATATTCCCCATGCCATGACTGAGTCTCAGGACACTCAGAGAGATGACCGATGTAGCCATTATGCCATTGGTACAGAGCAGTCAGTAGTGCCCAGGGTCACAGCAGCAGTTTCAGAGGACAGATGATGGTACAGGTTGATGAGCAGTCAGGTATATGACTCAGCAGGTATATCATTGTGTCATGGTTATATTGTTTTTATATTTATTCTTATAGCATGTCTTAGCACTTAGTGTCATGATCTGGCGATCATATAGATATGTGGACTTGGTTGATCTTATTATATATATTATATTGTCCCTACTCAAACTTAGAAGTTCACTATTCATACTCATTGGTTCTACCCTCCTTAGGGAGAATAGAGGTGATCATTCAACCATACATTGGCTTGCTAATGTCGGCTCCATCATTCATTGTCTTCATCCATCCATTGCCTACCTTTTTAGTTTATCACCCTGACTTACTACTTGACTAGTGACATGGAGGATCTTTTCCCCACTGTAGCCTCTGTATTGGATGAGCTTCCCTGTTTATTGTGTCTCGGCTCTGAGTTGGTGACAAAACTTACCTATGGTGAGTTGGAGTTCCTTGTGAATTCCCCCTAGTCACTAAAGTTGTGTTGGCTAAACCTGAAACTTTTAGTGCTGCCATGAATACAAAATCTGGAAAAATAAAATGCTATATCTTGTATGAAAAGCCCATTCATGCAATGTGTTTCTAAACACACATGAATGAAAGGCATGCCAAATGAAAATGGCCATGAAAATAAAATGTTATATCTTTTGGAAAAATAAATACCTAGGTAAACAAGCTGTCCATGACACACCTAGAAGTGCTCAGGTAAACAAGTGCCTTAAAAACACACCTGCAGCAGAAAGCCTAAAATAAATGTAAATCTATGCAATGTGTTTATAAACACATATAGATCAAGGCTATGGAAACTTCAGGCCCAAAAAGCAATGGAACTTAAATGCTATATCTAAACAATTGCTGGCCTTATTTGTATTATGGATTGTGCGCATCTGTTAAAGGGGAATAAACCCTCTTTGAACAACTCATCCATTTGTGAGACACCGCCATCCCCTGTGTTGTTGCTCATTCAGTATATACTATGGTGTGTATTCCCTTTCCTTTTGCCAAAGTGTCACAAAGTTAAGTCAGCCAAGTCATCCCTTAGCCTAGCGAGTTATTTTAGCCTTCACCCTTCACTAGCAAATTGATCACAGCTATGAAGTGAGTATGATCCTGAAAGTCTAACCTGAGTAATAATAATAATTAATGACATTATATATTTGGATGTAGATCGCCAGTAATAATTACTTTGTGCTATAATTGTTATTTGAATAAGTTGTAAAGCATGCATTAACCTTGGACACTTTGCAGCAGCTTCTGATGATGGTCTGAGTTATATTTGGTCATGTTGACTTGGTTAGACCAAGGTCAACCATAGGACATGAGATGGTTGGACCTTATGATGATATGGATAGATGATATATGGTCTATGTGCACATACATGATGATTCTATGCAGTAGCTGCAGGGTTATGATGATGATTTTTGGTTTACAGCAGTATTTGATCATTTACAGATTATTATTATTGGCCCTGTTCCGATATATTGGATATATATTTTGATCATGCAGAGACTCATATGGTGTATGAGTACACATCTTGGATGGATTTGGACCTTCTGAGTCCAATGAGACAGTTTGTTTTCAGTTCCGGGCACTTACAGTGATGATTGAGCCTCAGTAGGCTATCCCAGTGCAGTTTTGATCTGTCGGAGGCCCTGTCAGAGCAGATGTGATTTTTATCCGGTTGACCTAGGGCGCTGTGCTTGGAGGGGGTGGTCCAGCCACTTGTTTTTACCATATTACCCCCTTCCCGGACACACTGGTGCCCTTACCTTGACAGCACAGGCACTCCAGGAGGCAGTTTGGGGCAGTTTCACGCTTCCCGAGGCATTTCAGGATTGGTAGAAATGGCTATTGAGGAAATCGATTTGGGCTACTGAGGCAATGTTATGGCATGGGATGATCAGTGATGATAGATCGGGGTCCTCCACACCTCCTCCAGCAGTTTCAGCTCCATCGGGGTCCGCATCCATCACTTATGGCACTTTCTGAGGATTTCTGAGGTCTTTTTGAGGCCTACGATTTGACCATGGAGGCACGATTTGGTACATTGAGGATTATTTTGTGATTATTGTGCTATGGGGATTGACCAAGGAGGGATAATATTACCCCTTGGACCCACCATAAGCCCCTTATTATATTTTGTCATCATGATTTGGTGGGATTCCCCTCTTCTAGGGCGATTTTGTCCACTCATATAATATTTTATTAGTGATCCATGTATTTTATTGTTGAGCTCATCTCAACCATTGATTAGACATTTGTATCTTTTAATCTTAGCCACTCATTCAAAAAGTGGTTAGGGTTTTGGTGCCTCTCCTTCCTATTTAAAGGAGAGAGCTTCTCATTGTAAGTGGTCTTTGGCTCTTGGATTATTGGTATAGAAAAACTTTCTTGTGGAAATTCTAGTGGTCTCCTTTGCATCTGGTGTTCTTAGATGGTGATTGGAAATTCTATTGCAACCTAGCATTTGGAATTTGTGGTAAGATCTATCTATTTTGGAAATCATTGTCTTGTCTACAGGAGGGCGACTTCAACAAGGGCGATTTTGCAAGGCTTCTTCAAATCGACTTTCTTGGCATTTGCTTGTATCAGGGGGTTATCATTAGCATCATTGTGATCTATGCTATCTTTCTGTTACTTCTCTTGTGGCATTACTCTTATCTCTTGATTACATCAAATCTGATATTGTTGACGTTTGTTGTGCAGGAGAGAGGGCGCATTGGCTTCTTGGACTAAATCGATTGCATAGAAAACTACCTCAAAGCTTCTCAAATTGATCGGGTTTGCATAGATCATCATCATCAAGGCATCTACAAGGTTACCCAAGTAATATCCACAGGTTTGTTTCTCTTATCTTGATCCAATCCATTGACCTAACTTATAAATTGATAAAACCCTAATTACTTCAAAACCCCCATTTTACATTTTCTCAAATCTACTTAGATCTAGTGGGTTGTTGGGTATAATATTGAAAACCCACCTCTATAGCATCCACGGCATCCCGGATCTATAGTTTGGTGAGGATTGGCTTCCGTTTGACCCTCTTCCCATGCCAAACTAGCTTTCCCAAGCAAGGGCGCACTTCTTGGTGAGGGTGAGTTGACCTAGATCTAGGTGGTGGGTAGTTGAGATCCCGCTTGATTCATAATCTACACATCAAATAACCTACCCCCAGATTGTCACTTTTCTGATTTATACCCTGTGGGCCCCATTCCACATTTTAAGGGATTTAATCCCCATTTTGGACCACTTGGTATATTTAAACTCAGATCTAGTAAGATCTAGCCGTCGGATTGCCGTGAAATTACAGATCCACACTCCTACTTTACTAATCTACCCGGATCTAAAGTTTGGATGCCATCGAACTTGTCTTGACCCACCTAACCCACATTTTTAGCCTCCTTGGGTAAAGTCGCACCACCTTGGAGAAGTGAGTTGACTCACTTCTAGGACGTGGGTACTTGAGATTTTTGAAGATTTGGAACGAGAATAATTCAAAACCTAGGTCTAGTGTGTCCTCTTGTCAAATCTTGCCTTGGGGATAACATTCCTTATTTTAAGGGATTGTGGTCCACTTTGGTCAAACCTAGATTTAGACCTATTCATCCATCAAGACCTTAATTGCCCACTTGTCTCATATCATAGGAGTCCTTAACCACAAGTCAACCCTACTTTGACTCCATTATCCCAATTCCCAAGGCACTGGTTTCTCTCCAAGTCAATTTGACTTTCCTAGATTGTTGGATTAACTTGTGGTTTGACCTTTGCATGGTGAACCAAACCCTTGAAGCCATCATGTATGATGATCAAGCTTGTCACTTGTACTAGTTAGCCCCAATTCAACCCCTAAACTACCCTGCATTGGACACGGTTCCCACGGCAGTGGATTTTCCAACATTGAACTAGTACTCTAATCCTAGATCTCATTTCAAATATTACAAGTCACTCTCACATCAACTATGAACTAAAGCCATACTCTTTGAACCCCTCACGTGTCTTGTGACTTCATCCTAAGGTCTAGGATAAACCATACACCTTCCTTCACTTAGAATTAACTTGATTTGGTGTTTTGGTTTTGATCTCTCCTGTCGGGAGTAGATCGGGTCTCCCCCTTTGTTGTCTGGGCTAGATAACATAAAGCGAAGGTTGCCTCGACTGGCGTGACAACCATATATTGGAGGTCGAGGTGATCGTGGTTGCACCTTTTGAGTTGCCCTTCCCTATTGCCATCCATGACTGGATACATCCATAGGGGTAACTACAGTTTAGGTGATAACACATCCCCACGCCAAATTCCGCCTCCAGGTCAAGCTTTTATTACAATTTGTATTTTTCCATTTAAACCATTAAAAAATGGTCTAGTTTACGGAGAAAAAAAAAAAATATATATATATATATATATATATATATATATATATATTTTTGTTGGAATGAGTTAACTCCTAGGGGACCTAGTGCATGTCCATACGACTCATTACTGATGGCTAGCATGTAAAAAATACATAGACACATAGGCTTTAATAACCTCCCTAAGATCGACCACCATGGAAAATACTCTAGCTTTGAAAGATGAGTGAAAAACTCAGAAATTATACGCCACTGAAGCGCAACGCATAATTCCCAAGGAAAAAACACTCTAGAGTATCCCCTTGATGGCAAACCCTAAGGTAGGCCAAGCCTTTTACAAAAGTAGCATTCTTAGACCAACTTATTACAATTCCCCCGCAGGGGTCTGGACATGCAAATTTTACAAAGGGCAAAAAACATTTTGCCTGATGAACCTCTTAACTCTGGCAATGAACAATGATATTGGTCAAGTCTTCGTTGGTTCACAAGTAGTCCACCAAAGTGCAACTTAGTGGACAACATATCTTATTACAAGTTAAGTTATTTTTGCAAGCAAGTTATTTCTTCCAATTTCAAATGTTCTAAAGTTTGGGGAAACAATTTTTTGCAATTTCTTTGTGTATCTTGTGCAATTTTTTTTTTTCCTCGAAAAAAAGCGTAATTTCATTTCATCCAAAGAGTACGAAATTACATTGATCATCTCACTCATCTAGAGTGGAGTATAATACTGCGGAGAGTGTGTCCAGAAAAGTTTCCAAAATAAGCTGAGATGCTCTCTCTGTGTGAGAAAGATACATCTTTTACAAAACTCGGAGAGTATGCTGTAATGGTGCCATATATATAGGTACAGGAATTTTCAAATCCTAAAAACATAGCGATTAACATAGCTTTAAGTTCAGTACAGTCTTCCACATGGAAATAACATATAAAAACAGAAAACGGCGCCAATGACCAAGGATCCTAATCCCCATTCATTCAATGAATGGACGGTGATAGTAAACCTGCTCATGCCCGTTCAGCGATTCAGTAATTTTCCATATTCCAACCCCCAAGGTAAGACCCTCCTTGGAGGCCTCGTCCGCCTCTGTGTTGTTCTCACGAAAAATGTGCCTGCAAGTAAAAGTATCCAGAGTAAGAGTGGCATTCTGAATTTGATCCAAAACAGAGGCAATCCTCCGGTTGTTGCAGAGAAAGGTGCCATTAACCCAATTAACCACATTCAATGAATCCCCAAAGACGTTCAAATTCAGTAATGAGCGTTCCAAAGCAAAAGAAAGCAGCAGCTTGAGGATGAGTATTTCAGCCCAGTTGTTGGTTCCTCTACCAAAACCAAAGGCCATCACAAAGAAATGCACTGAGGATAAGAAAAGAACTGCTCCTCCCCCACATATGTTGTTTTGACAGGCCCCGTCGAAGAAGCCCCAGGGTTGAGATCTATCAATATCAACAGGGAGAATAGTACGGGGAGAGGATGGTTGCCGGGCCCGTCGGAGTGCTAAAAAGATCCCGCAGCTCTGTAATGCCACTTGAGCCGGAGTGCCCAGTTTGTCTTGAAACAGTCCACTATTACGCATGAGCCAGAGTCCCCAGTTTATCACCGGAGGGAGAGCTTTGAATGGTTTCAGCGCTACATTGTTAGTCCAAATCCTCCATGCTTCATCAATAGAGTTCCCTGTCCATGGAAGCGTTGTTTTAAGAATGCGGGCAGATATATTCCAGACCTCCTTGGTGAAGTGACACTGGAGGAACAGATGTGGTATCGATTCCTCCCACAGTTTGCACAAAATACAACGACTAGGCCCATGGAAGCTGCGCTTCTGCAGGATTTCCCACGTTGGAATTCGGTTAGCCAGGGTGCACCACAGGAAGAGTCTGGCCTTAGGAGGGCAATGGAGCTTCCAAACCGTTCTCCACCACCAAACCAATTCACGTGGTTCCAGGTTTTCAGAAATCCACAGATAACCACTTTTAGGTGTGTATAGTCCCGAAGGGTCTCCATCCCAGATGAGTGAATCTTCTCCATCGTTCAGAAAAACCTGATCCCTACAGAGAGCTCTACAGTAAGTTCTTAATTCATCCACTAACTCCGCTCTTAAGCCAAGTGAGTCCGGCCTCCTCCAAAGAGGTCTGCCCATCCAAAGGTTTCCCAAGTCTGCTAAATGGCATAAGGTTATGATACCTCGTTGTCTTAGTGCATCCATCAGATCCTCCGACAGAATATGCTGATCGATGCAACCGACCCAAGGGTCGCGGCCAATCCTAACCCTTTGACCATTGCCAACCTCCCAAGCAAGATTGTGCTCGATGATATCAAAAGATTTAACCAATGCTTTCCAGATGATAGAGCCACCATGATGCCTTTTGTTAGGGGATCTAATCCAGTCCTCCACCGAGTCAGGTTCCACATATTTCCGCAGCATGACCTTAGCCCAGAATCCTTCCGACTTGATTAACCGCCAGCCACATTTGGCTGCCAGAGCCTTAGAGAAATGAAAAATATTCTTGAGGCCCCATCCCCCCAGAGCTTTAGGAGCAGCGATTCTGTCCCACCTTACCCACGGGGTGACATGGGCATCGTCCTTCCCGTTCCACAGAAAATTGAAGCAAATTTTCCTTGCTACTTCCAGTGTCCCTTTAGGAATCCAAGCAAGTGACATCCAGTAGACCGGGATGGCCTCCAGCACCGATTTGACAAGAACAAGCCTCCCAGCACGCGAGAGCCACCTAAAGCTCCAGCTCCTCAGCCTCTTTTCCAGTTTATCCAACAGCCAGGTCCAATCATTTTTCAAGTAGTCATTGGGCTTTAAGTTGAAACCTAGGTATTTAATCCCATCCGAAAGATTGAGTGTCCTGAAGGGAAAAGAAGAAGTATAGAAAGTGAGATCCTCCTCCTGCAACAGCGAGACAGAAAGTGTTGATTTTCCATCATTAATCTCCATTCCCGTAGCTGCTGAGAACAGTTGCAAAATCTCTTTAAGCTTAGCAGCGTCTAGATAAGAGCCAGAACAGAAGATCAGGATATCATCCACAAAAAGCAAGTGAGTTAGGGAGAGCCCAGGAGCTACCGAAATCCCAATGAAATCACCAGATCGTTTGGCATCCAAGATAGCTCTACTCAAGCTTTCCGCCACCAGTAGGAAGAGTAGAGGAGAGAGAGGACATCCCTGTCTTAATCCTCGTCCTGAGTGAAAGAACTGGGAAGCAGCTCCATTCAGTAGGACAGAGAAAGAGACGGTGGTTATTAAACAAGCATTTATTTATTGTAACTTTTAAGCCCAATAGATAAGGCACTGGTATAGTCAATAATTGGTTGTTTCATTCTTATAACGTTATTTGGTTGATTTTCAAGAAGGTTTGATTGCCATTAAAATATCTTGTTGCACATTGCATTATTGCTTGTCATATAATCTTAGTCAAATTGAATTGAATTTTAACTCCTAAAATAAAACCTTTGAAAACTTAGTAAATAGGGACTACCCCCCTTAGCCTTTGGGAGTTGGGTCTAAACGGAGGAGTTAGGAATTGAGGTGACTGTGGGTCCTGTTATCACACAACTTGTAGTTGTCCTTAATGGTATCCCATTTGGGATGGTAGAGGAGATGGACAACTAAAGAGGTGACCCAAGAGATGCCACGGTTCCCAATGCAAGCTGGGAGTCACGTCAACCGATGCACTCTTCACTTTAGATCAAGATGAATCAAGACCAAGGGGGAGACCCTATAGCCAATCAAAGGAGATTGGACCCAAACAATGGTTCCTAGGGATATGTGAAAGGCGAGTTACGGAAACCAATGCAAGGTTAGGTGGACCTAGAAGTTTAAGTATGGTTGAAAGAGGCTTAAGGAATGACTACGGTTTCAACCATTGAATTATTTAGGCCATGAGATGAGATCAAATAACAGAATCTAGTACCATGAAATACATAAGTGGGGCCCACTGCCTTGGGATATGGAAATGGTTCAAATGGGACCCACAAGGTGAAGTTAAGGGTGCAAATGGTACCAAGGGGTATGCAAAGGATAGATCTATGGATCTAAGATGAAGTTAGAGATACCCACATATGGGATCTAGCAATTGACACAAATCCCAAGAAGTGCGATTTGCCTTAGGTGGACTAGTGCCTTGAAATGGATGGGCAAATGGAGTCAAAAGGGTATCAAAATGTAGATCGGGACACCTAAGATGCAAACCAAGGAGGCTCTTCAAGATCAAGTGGATGTGATGGTTAGATCTTACTAGATCTAATGTTTCACTAAGTGACCCAAGTGGACAACAATCCCCAAAATGAGGAATGATTACCCCAAGGCAGAACTTCACAAAGTGATATGCTAGATGTAGGTTTCAAGGTATGCTCTTTCCAAAACAAGTGGGATCTCAAACACCCAGTTCCTCTAAGTGGATCAACTTAAACCCCCAAGAAGTGCGACTTTGCCCAAGGAGGGCTAAATGCATGGAAAAATGTGTCAATTCAGTCCAAGAGCCACCAAAGTTTAGATCCGGGTAGTGAAAGCAATTGTTAATGTGGATATTGAAAATCAAGGGCATCCAATGGCTAGATCTCCATAGATCTGAGATTGAACATGCATCACCAAATTAACCCAAGTAGGGCACAACCCTCAAAATGAGGAATGGGGCCCACAAGGCAAAAATCAATGAAGTGAAGCACTAGGGGTAGGTTATCAAGTATGAGGATCATGAATCAAGTGGGATCTCACCTACCCATCTCTTGGAAATAGCCCCAATAGCTTCCCTCAAGGAGTGCGACCTCCCTCAAGGAGGCTAAAGTGCCTTGGAAAGTGTGTCAAATGAAGGCCAATCCACACCAAACTATAGATCCGAATTGCCGTGGATGCTATAGAGGTGGGTTTTCAATATCTTACCCAAAGCCAAGTTAGATCCAAGTAGATCTAAGAAAAAGTGAAAAATGAGGGTTTTAATCAATTAGGGTTTTTATGATCTAAAATTCATGGATAAGCCAAGGAAGAAGAAGACCATACCTTTGGAGCATATTTGGATGAAGAGATGAATGCTAGTTGAGATGAGGATTACTTTTGCCAAAGATCAAATGAAGAATTTTGAAGCCCTCTTGCCAAATCGATTTTCTCCAAGCCACACGTGTGTCCCTCTAACCTGTCAAAACCAAGGAGCAAAGCATCAATCAGTTTAACATGTTGAAGGTAGATACAAGCAAGAAAGAGATAAGCAAAGAATAGTTGGTACAAAGACAAAACCACTCCCTGTTTAACCAAAACGTCCTCCTCCAAGCTTGAAGGGTAGGCCTCCCCACCAATTCGCACTTGTCCAAAAACGTCTTCTCAACCTGTAAAAAGTATGGCAAAATATGCAAGATAGCTACAAGACACCCTCCAGTGCAATTGACAAAAGCATTTACAATCAAGGCAACCAACATCCACTCCAAGATCCAAGCATGTACTCCAAAAGATAGAATTTTATTCCAAGAGCCAAGAGCCAAATTCTCTAGATGATTTTACAATGAGGGGGTCTCCTCCTTATATAGGATAATAAAGACCAAAACCCTAGATCTCAAAAACCACTTTATGAAATGAGTGGTTGAGATTAAAAGATCTCAATACATAATCAATGGCTAAGATGAATCATAACAACAAAACACATGGATCACTCAAAATAGTGATGACGTCATAGCTAAAAGATAATCATGGAGGGTGACGTCATCCATTAGAGGGGGCAAAAGTACATGGGCCCACCTCATATGACTAGGACATGACACATGGAGCACATGGTGGGGCTAGGAGGCATCAATCCTTGCTAGCCCATCCCCATGGCACAATGAAATAATATAATATGTCCAAAATAAATACAAATGATCAAATCTGTCCTCAAAATTTGTGAGAGACATGCAGTAAGTGGCCTCCTGTGGCCTCTGTGGACCCCCCTGACTGATGAAAACTGGCTAGAAGATAGGGGGTTCACCCTGGAAGACCTCTATGAAAACCAAATGTCAAAACCTTGCCTCAATTGCCCAAATCGAATTCCTCAGTGACCCTTTTATCCCATTTCTGGACTGCCTCGGTAACTATGAAAGTGTTGAAACTGCCACCTAGGGCACTTGCGCTGTCAAACTGAGCCCACCAGGCTCTCCAGAAGGGGGGGGGTAAATGGTAATATCAAGTGGTTGGACCACCCCCTCCTCATACAGCACCCTAGGTGAACTGGCCTCTCATGGCCCCTACTGCACAGGCTGGGAAATCAACCCCAAATCTGGTCAACAAGTGGAAAACTGCATCTATCACTGTCAGAAGTGCACGGAACTGAATGATAAGTGTCTCATTGGATCCAGAAGACCCAAATCTACTAAGAATGTGTACTCATACACCACGGGTTGCCCTGATGGGCTAGCTGTAGGGTCCATATATGGACAGTGCATAATCTGATGATCTGAAGTAATAATAAAACCTGTTGAACTGCATCAATCATCATCTGAATCATATGTCCATCATCATCAAGAGAATGTGGGACCATCAATCATCATCCATAAGCATACATGGCCCACATCATCACCGATCCCAAGAAATGACCATAGTCAAACTGGGTTTGACTAGGTCAATATATAACCAAGGATAAATCATATCAATAGACTAAGACATGTTTCTAATCATACTCATAGCTTAACTTAAAGCATAACATCATTTAGTGGCATTAATCATATTCATTCATTTTGTTGTTATTTATATTTACTTGCACAATAGCTTAAATGACAAACTCACCCATTGGACATGGTCTAACTACTAGCTAAGGATGAAGGCTAAAAACAAGGTTGGGCAAAGGGGGTGACTTGTCTAAACTCAACTAAAAAACACTTTGGACTGGGAGAAGGGGAAGCTACAAACGTTGTGCTGGACAAAATAAACACGGGGAATGGCTGTGCCTCACAAATGGGTAAGTTGTTTAGAGAGTGCTTATTCAACTTAGGCATCATGTCTACATCAAGTTGAACCAAGTTCATTAGGATCATTCAATTTCATTTCATGGCCTACATAACCCTTTGGATCTCAGGTGTGCTGATAAGCACAACTAATTGTAGCTTGCATCCAGGGCATGTTTTTATATATATAAGGTCAACAATTGTTTAGATATAGAATTTAAGTACCATTGCTTTTTGGACCTTTCTTATACTCTTCGAGGAATATTTTTAGCAATTCATCGCTCTTACCCTTTTTAGTTTCCATGGGCGAATCTACATAAGTTTCCATAAGTAGTACATGAGCTTTCAGTTTTAGCCAACAACATCTCAAGTGACTTGGGGGAGTTCGTGCCAGTGCCAAACATCGAGACAACCGACTGGAATGATTTAGGCCTACAATCCAACTTACCAAAGGCAAGTTCTGTCACCAACTCAGAGCCGAAACACTAAACAAACAGGGATGCGGTCCAAACACAGAGGTAGTAAAAAGGGACGTCCTCAATATCAAAAAGTCAAGTAAGACAAGTCAAGGTTAAAGCCAAATAAGGAAAGTCATGGATGGATGGAGTCAAGTGAAAGTGGAGCCTAAGCTAGCAGACAACTGGTGTCAAGAAAGACCATATCTATGCAAGGTAGTAAACCAGTGAGTTTTGTCAAAGAACCTAAATGCGCAAGTAAAATGTCCATTTTATAATTTATTAACAAGATAGTCCATTTTAAGTTTTACAAAGTTTGCCACATCATGAATCATATAGCAAGCTAATGCTGTGAACATGACTAAAGCAACAAGATAATAATCCACAGTCAATGATCATAAATCCATAGGTCATACAACATCATCATAAGAATAATCATCACATATCATCTGAAACACTGCTGCGATACATCTCTAGGCACTGAACTGAAACTACATGGAATAAAGGGTCACATCGGTCATCAAATCTGAACTCTCAAGGCTCAGCCTTGACACAAGGTCTAACATAAGTCTGAATAATACGCTGCTCTGATCATGAGTGATCTCAAAATATAAAGTCATCATAGCCAAGCTCTGAATAATCTAAGCTCTGAAATGTGCAGATATCTGCTAAGCAAGAATAGTAGCCCTGCTACTATGGTGTGATAACAGGTCCTTAACTCATAGTTGCCCCTCAAGGACACACCTAGTGGACAGGAGACTTTTCTGTGGTTAAGTGTGTTTTAGGCGGCAACACCATCCATACAGTCGCAGTAGCTATGTCTCTGTATCTCTCCCCAACGTACTACCTATCTTACACAACCAAACACCTGGACTGCCTTATGTACAAAATTGAACTTATTATCATTGTTAGAATGGTCAAAGCAGAATTTATTCTTTATTTATAGTTTCAACTTTCACATGTGCATGAAACTGCTTTATGTCATTCACTAAAATCCATACACAAAATAGGTTGATCCTATTATGAATTTATGAGGATGAGGATGATGATATAGAATAGGCCATCTAAAAGTTTAGACAGTCTGACCATAAATGAAATTAAAAGCTGAGACTAAGAGAAACGTATGCCCTGCCAATAGCCCATAATATACAACTTTATGAAAGCGCCAAGATAATTGATTCTTGAAACCAAAACTTGGCTTTCATCTTGATATGTATTCACTTAAGTAAAACCAAAAAAGTTTCAAACAAACAAGTGCTATACTGATTTTGAACATTTCCAATGAAAGAAAACATCTTAGCAATAGAGGAGTTATATTCCAAATTTTTATGCTAGCCCACATATCACCCATAAACCAGTAGTCATATCTAATTATGAAAATCTGGGATTTTACCGCCATTTAGATGAACAAAAGCAGACACAGTAAGACAATCCCTTGTAAGTATTGACTTCAGAGTTTGCTGATGTAAGAGTTCATCATTGACATTGGCACAGTAAAAGAAAAGTTGCAAGAAACCTACCAATACCAAGTGTACCAACAACAATACCGACAACATCTGCATCCTTAGCTCGCTCGACAAGGTAGTACCTGGAAACAAGCATTTCAACAGTGCAATTCAAACATGTAAAGCCATCTAAATGTTTAGCACATATGAATAACCAACATAAACATAAGCAGCAATCTTTAATGCCAAACCAATGAAGATAGACTGTGAAAATCCGAGATCATCACATGGAAAATCTTGCTAAAATAATTTTATGCAACGAGATCATCATGCTGGTACAAGTTAGGCAACCTACCTGCGTTTCAAAGTCTTGTTCTGGCTTGGAACATTTCTGACCAAAATATTATGTACAGAATCATATCTTGCTACAAACACCAAAACCAAAGTTTGCAAAAGTAAGATTTCAAAAAGAGAAGTTGAAATGAACAATGTTCATTAACTAACAAATATCCAATGTAAGAAGGATAGACAGCAGAAACCCATATAGGACAAATAAAAAATAACTGAAAAAGACATATGATGAAAAAAATGATTTACAATGACCTCTGTGATGGTATATATACAGTGTACACATTGACTGGTCACATTGGTTGAATGGTCATGTCCCTTAGTTAAGTCATGTGTCACTTCATTAATTGTTGTTTATTATTATTATTATTGATATTTTATCAATGTTACATTTATTTGGATCCAAAATCTAACTTCTTGTCAATATCGGGAAAATATCGGAAATTATCAAAAACAATTGGGAAACTTAAAAAATACAAAAATAATCAATTTTTTACAATTTTTTAAACATCTAAAACAACAACAACATCAAACAAACACATTGCTACATAAATATGAAAATAAAATTGATATATAAGATGTATAAGATCATCTCAAGTGGTAAATCACACATTGATACTGAAATATGATATCTATCCTAACTCCCGAGTCATAAGTCCTCACAGGATGATACAAAATTACATCAAAACAAAAATAAATGTATTTCATGATATGAATCATCATGAGGCATCTAGATACCACAAGGATAATGCACTAAGGAATCAACAATTAGTTTGAGTCGATTAAAATTTAAAACCCTCAAATGGTTCACCATACTCCCACATTGAGTCCAAAGGCTTTGGCATTTTCTAGGGCATTGATTCAATGATAAAATCTATGGCACAAAACAAATGGGGAAATTTAATCAAAACAAAAAAAATGCTGCAATTAAAATATCACAGCTAGATAAGTGTTAAATCTCCTATTAAAAACAGCAAGAACAGGTATATCTAATGGATATTGCAAACCCTATATTAGATCTTGAAAAACAAAGATAATACAAGCATATTTTTTTTACATTCCTAGGAATATGGATATGGTAGACCAGAGAAAATATCCACTCCCCAATTGCTCAGCTAATGGCAATGAAAACAACAGATTTCCCCTTGTTTGCTTGATGTAAAATGGTCACAACATCATCAAAGCTCAATCCACTAACTCACTTTTGCAAAATGAGAGAAAAAAAAACCCAAAACCAGCTTTTTAATGCAAACTTGGCAGAGCAGGCCGATAATTTTCCAATTTATCGCTATAAATTCAAAAACCTAAATTTATCGTGATAATTTATGGCGATAATATCAGCAACCCCCAAAAATGGCAATATATCATCATATTGGCGATATATCATTGACATCATATTGGCGATATATCATTGATAAGTGCAACACTATGTGTGTGTGTGTGTTCTGTTGTTACCTTTCACACACCTAGGGGTTACGTGGCAGAAATAGTCAAGCCACTAAGTATGTCCTTGGGGGAAAGCTTCGAGTCAAGTACTGTCACTTGATTCTTGACTCCTCCGTTTACGCAAACTCCTAACAAAGCCAGGGGGTGACCCTAAAAGTTACTAAGATTGATTAAGCTTTAGGTGATGGTTTGTGGATGAGTAAGTGTTTTAGGAGTTTTAATAAACTGAAAACTGAAGCAAGAGACTGCAAATAAAATAATTGATACAACAGCATATGAATTAAAAGATCATTCAACACATAGTACTTTAAAGGGAAACGATTGTAAAAGTAAAATGACCACTGCTGAAAAAAGGAGTCATTATGTGTTGATGAGAAAGTAAAATGTTTTGCAGTGTATCTTGGTTCGTTTTAAGTTAATGAATTAATAAGTGGATTAAAGGAGAAGGGAACTCCAAATATACCTGACAGTACGAGGAGTGTGTCCAAATTTATCAAATGTGGCTCCACGCGTAGAAATGTGGGCTAGATGGAGTCGCAAAGGGATGTCCAACACTACACCAAACTAGGATGTAGTCTGACGGGGCCCTGCGGTCTCTCTCTAGTGGTTCTCGCTTCCTCTGTGAAATTTCCCCACAAGAGATAAAGAACAAGGCGTTGGATTTTCACCTTTGGGAGGTCAATTGCAAGATGTGAGACTAATTACTACAGGCTGAGAAACTCTTTTCTGATCATCCACCACGTACTTGTTATCACCTAAACTGTAGTTACCCCTATGGATGTATCCAGTCATGGACGGCAATAGGGAGGGGCAACTCAAAAGGTGCAACCACGATCACCTCGACCTCCAATATATGGTTGTCACGCCAGTCGAGGCAACCTTCGCTTTATGTTATCTAGCCCAGATAACAAAGGGGGAGACCCGATCTACTCCCGACAGGAGAGATCAAAACCAAGACACCAAATCAGGGTATTTCTAAGTGAAGTTAGGTGTATGGTTTATCCTAGACCTTAGGATGAAGTCACAAACCAAGTGAGGGGTTCAATAGGTATAGCTTTGGTTCATAGTTGATGTGAGAGTGACTTACAATAATTAAAGATAAGGTCCGGGATGAGAGTACTAGTTCAATGTTGGAAGATCCACTGCCTTGGGAACCGTGTCCAATGCAGGGTAGTTTAGGGGTTGAATTGGGGCTAACTAGTACACATGACAAGTTTGACCATGATACATGATGGCATCAAGGGTTTGGTTCACCACACTAAGGTCAAACCACAAGTTAATCCAACAATCTAGGAAAGTCGAATTGACTTGGAGAGTAACCAGTGCCTTGGGAATTGGGATAATGGAGTCAAAGTAGGGTTGACTTGTGGTTGAGGACTTCTATAGCATGAGACAAGTGGGCAATAAAGGTCTTGATGGATAAGTAGGTCTAGATCTAGGTTTAACCCAAGTGGACCACAATTCCTTAAAACAAGGAATGCTATCCCCAAGGCAAGATCTGACAAAGTGACACACTAGACCTAGGTTTTGAATTATTCCCGTTCCAAATCAGCAAGAATCTCAAGTACCCACGTCCTAGAAGTGAGTTAACTCACTTCTCCAAGGTGGTGCGACTTTACCCAAGGAGGCCTAAAAGGTGGGTTACGTGGGTCAAGACAAGTCCGATGGCATCCAAACTTTAGATCCGGGTAGGTCAGTCAAGTAGGAGTATGGATCTATAATTTCACGGCAATCCGACGGCTAGATCTTACTAGATCTGAGTTTATGTACACCTAATGGTCCAAAATGGGGATTAAATCCCTTAAAATTTGGAAAAGGGCCCACGAGGTGAATTTCAGAAAAGTAACAATCTGGGTGTATGTTATTTGATGTGTAGATTATGGATCAAGCGGGATCTCAAACACCCACCACCTAGATCTAGGTCAACTCACAACCACCAGGAAGTGCGCCTTGCTTGGGAGAAGCTAAGTTGGCTTGGGAAGGGGATCAAACGGAAGCCAATCCTCACCAAACTATAGATCCGGGATGCCATGGATGCTATAGAGGTGGGTTTTCAATATTATGCCCAACAACCCACTAGATCTAAGTAGATCTGAGAAAATGTAAAATGGGGGTTTTGAAATATTTAGGGTTTTAACAATTTATGAGCTATGTCAATGGATTGGATAAAGGAAAGAGAAACAAACCTGTGGATCTTACCTGGGTAACCTTGTAGATGCCTTGATGATGATGATCTATGCAAACCCGATCAATTTGAGAAGCTTTGAGGTAGTTTTCTATGCAAGTCGATTTGATCCAAGAAGCCAATGCGCCCTCTCTCCTGCACAACAAACGTCAACAATATCAGATTTGATGCATCAAGAGATAAGACTAATGCCACAAGAGAAGTAACAGAAAGATAGCATAGATCACAATGAAGCTAATGATAACCCCCTGATACAAGCGAATGCCAAGAAAGTCGATTTGAAGAAGCCTTGCAAAATCGCCCTTGTTGAAGTCGCCCTCCTGTAGACAAACAATGATTTCCAAAAAAGATAGATCTTACCACAATTTCCAAATGCTAGGTTGCAATAGACTTTCCAATCACCATCTAAGAACACCAGATGCAAAGGAGACCACAAGAATTTCCACAAGAATTTTTTTCTATACCAATAATCCAAGAGCCAAAGATCCCTTACAATGAGAGGCTCTCTCCTTTAAATAGGAAGGAGAGGCACCAAAACCCTAACCACTTTTTGAATGAGTGGCTAGGATTAAAAGATACAAATGTCTAATCAATGGTTGAGATGAGCTCAACAATAAAATACATGGATCACAAATAAAATATTATGTAAGTGGACAAAATCGCCCTAGAAGAGGGGAATCCCACCAAATCATGATGACATAATATCATAGGAGGCTTATGGTGGGTCCAAGGGGTAATTTTATCCCTCCTTGGTCAATCCCCATAGCACAATAACCATAAAATAATCATGAATGTACCAAATCGTGCCTCCATAGTCAAATCGTAGGCCTCAAAAAGACCTCAAAATCCACAGAAAGTGCCATAAGTGATGGATGCGGGCCCCGATGAAGCTGAAACTGCTGGAGAAGGTGTGGAAGACCCTGATCTATCATCACTGATCATCCCATGCCATAACTTTGCCTCAGTAGCCCAAATCGATTTCCTCAATAGCCATTTCTACCAATCCTGAAATGCCTCGGGAAACGTGAAACTGCCCCAAACAGCCTCCTGGAGTGCCTGCGCTGTCAAGGTGAGGGCACCAGTGTGTCCGAGAGGGGGGTAATATGGTAAAAACAAGTGGCTGGACCACCCCCTCCATCATCAGCGCCCTAGGTCAACCGGATAAAAATCACATCTGCTCTAACCAGGCCTCTGACAGACCAAAACTGCACTGGGATAGCCTACTGAGGCTCAATCATCACTGTAAGTGCCCGGAACTGAAAACAAACTGTCCCATTGGACTCAGAAGGTCCAAATCCATCCAAGATGTGTACTCATACACCATATGAATCTCTGCATGATCAAAATATATATCCAATATACCGGAACAGGGCCAATAATAATAATCTGTAAATGATCAAATACTGCTGTAAACCAAGAATCATCATCATAACCCTGTAGCTGCTGCATAGAATCATCATGTATGTATACATAGACCATATATCATCTATCCATGTCATCATAAGGTCCAACCATCTCATGTCCTCTGGTTGACCATGGTCAGACTAGGCCTAACCAAGTCAACATGACCCAATATAACTCAGACCATCATCATAAGCTGCTGCAAAGTGTCCAAGGTTAATGCATGCTCTACAACTTATTCAAATAACAATTATAGCACAAAGTAATCATTACTGGCGATCTAAATCCAAATGTATAATGTCATTAATTATTAATTATTACTCAGACTAGACTTTCAAGATCATACTCACTTCATAGCTGTGATCAATTTGCTAGTGAAGGGTGAAGGCTAAAATAACTGGCTAGGCTAAGGGATGACTTGACTGACTTAACTTTGTGACACTTTGGCAAGGGAAAGGGAATACACACCATAGTATATACTGAATGAGCAATAACACAGGGAATGGCGGTGTCTCACAGATGGATGAGTTGTTCAAAGAGGGTTTATTCACCTTCACAGATGCGCACAATCCATAATACAAATAAGGCCAGCAATTGTTTAGATATAGCATTTAAGTTCCATTGCTTTTTGGGCCTGAAGTTTCCATAGCCTTGATCTATGTGTGTTTATAAACACATTGCATAGATTTACATTTATTTTAGGCTTTTTGCTGCAGGTGTGTTTTTAAGGCACTTGTTTACCTGAGCACTTCTAGGTGTGTCATGGACAGCTTGTTTACCTAGGTATTTATTTTCCAAAAGATATAACATTTTATTTTCATGGCCATTTTCATTTGGCATGCCTTTCATTCATGTGTGTTTAGAAACACATTGCATGAATGGGCTTTTCATACAAGATATAGCATTTCATTTTTTCCAGATTTTGTATTCATGGCAGCACTAAAAGTTTCAGGTTTAGCCAACACAACTTTAGTGACTAGGGGGAATTCACAAGGAACTCCAACTCACCATAGGTAAGTTTTGTCACCAACTCAGAGCCGAGACACAATAAACAGGGAAGTTCATCCAATACAGAGGCTACAGTGGGGAAAAGATCCTCCATGTCACTAGTCAAGTAGTAAGTCAGGGTGATAAACTAAAGGTAGGCCATGGATGGATGAAGACAATGAATAATGGAGCCGAAACTAGCAAGCCAAGGATATGGTTGAATGATCACCTCTATTCTCCCTAAGGGGGTACATACCAATGAGTATGAATAGTGAACTTCTAAGTCTTAGTAGGGACAATATAATATATATATAGATCAACCAGGTCCAAATATCTATATGATCGCCAGATCATGACATTAAGTGCTAAGACATGCTATAAGAATAAGTATAAAAGCAATCTAACCATAACAACATGATATACCTGCTGAGTCATATACCTGAATGCTCATCAACCTGTACCATCCTCTGTCCTCTGAAACTGCTGCTGTAACTCTGGGCACTACTGACTGCTCTATACCAATGGTATAATGGCTACATCGGTCATCTCTCTGAGTGTCCCGAGACTCAGTCATGGCATGGGGAATATAACTGTTGTCCACAATCTGATAGTGATCCAATATAGATGCTCATCTCAGCATCTCAAATGTAGGGGAACTGGCTAAATAGTGTACTGGCATCAGAAAAATAATGTATGGTAGCCCGGCTACTATAAATGTGATAACAGTACTCAGACAAGCCCTTTATGTGATGGCGAGAGCATACTTCGTGTATACACAGTCAGGTTTGTTGTTCGCCGAGATGCACACCAGCAACAGAAATCTTTCGAAAGTTGTTTCCTCACTACAAGTGGGAAAGGTGTGGCCTTGGGGGCAAGCAATGAGCCAGGTACTGTCACCTGAATCCCAGCTACTCTGTTTAGGCTAACTCCTAACGAAGCCAAGGGGGGTTGTCCCTAACTCCCTAACAAAGAGTTGTCTAAGGCTCTTGTGTTTTAAGCGTTTTTATGGTTATGATGATGCGGATGGGTGTTGTTTAGGAGTTTTGAGTGTGATCACAGATTTACAATAATAACTTATATAATAGGAAACAACAATTGCAAGATAATTGAGATGCACAATCCACTTGATAATTTAAGTACAAGCCACCCACAATATAAATATGAAATTGAAATTTAAGACAAATGCTTCAGATGGATAATAAGCAAATGCAATGATGTCAAGGACCAGTGCCTTATGGAGTCAAATGTCTTGAGTGCTTGGGTTGCTTGATACAAGAGTTCAGATGTGCTTGAGATCGTTTTGCAATTGTTCTTGGTAAATTTTAAGGGTGATCTTCATTATTATGGCTAGGGGAATTTCCAACCGATACGCAAGATACTAGAAATATAACCAGAAATACCTTCAGTGGCTCCGTTCGAAGACATGACGAACCACCCAGTTCTCTAGCTAGGCGCTCAATAGCTAACCAGCAACTAGAGTCTGAACATGGTTGCCCGACGCCCCACTTGGAATTTGCCCACTACCTGAGTATTTATCGAATAAAGCCGGTTCGTTGGTTATGGGGTGAAGATTTTATTATGGTTTAAAGTTGAAAGATTAAGCAACCAATACCATTTCTGAGTATTCCAACCTTTCTCAAGGTTGTCCAGAGCATACATGGTATGGAAACAACGAATAAATTCCAATTTTAAAGGGAAAATGAGTTGTGAGTGTTTTAATTAGAGCAAAAGACAAACCTCTCCGACAGAGAGTGCTCTTGATCCACCTTATGGTGAGATTCAAGAGTCTTATCTAATCTATATGAGAATGCAAATGCAACAATGCTCTCCGATAGAGAGTGCTCTTGACTTGTCTTAAGACAAGTTCAAGAGACTTTTGTGTTCTTTTTAAGCTCAAACAATTATAAATGACAAGAACACAACAAGATAGCTCAATATGAAATGAAAAGACTAAACTAGCAAATAGTTTTCTAAGAATGCAAAAAATGAAACTAACTAGCAATTAGTGTTCTAAGAAAACAAGAGAGATCTAAACTAGCAATTTAGTGATCTAAATGCAAAATGGAAAACTAAGCAATTAGTGTTTCTACTTGCAAAAAGTGAAACTAAGCTAGCAATGAAACAATGAAAAGGACAAAGACACTACAAGCTTCCCCAAATGGGGAAGTTGGGTGTGGGAGCTTAAAAATCCCACTTGCAACTTTTATTAATCAATTACAACCTTTTTGGGGGATTTCAACCATTGAAGAGAACTTGAAAAGATGAAACTACTTTGAAGCTTCTTATGAGCTTTTACAAGAAAAAGGAGATTGGTTTTGGTTCTTTGGTTTTGCACTTCTTTGTCTTGTTTGTTCTTCTTCTCTTCTTGATTTGAGCTTCTTCTCTTCTTGGGTTTTGTTCTTCTTGGTTTGTTCTTCAAGTTTCTTGCAATGATCTTTGCTTCTTCTCTCCAAGTACCTATGACAAGCCAAAGACTCAAACACCCATTATTTGTTAACAAAAAGAAACAACATGAATCTAAGATCTAGTAGAAAAAGTAAGCTAGATGCAAAGTTATGAAATGAACTACGTGAAGAGATCTAGATGCAAAAAACTTGAAATTAGAGATCTAATGCAACTAACAATGAAACTAGATGCAAACTAACCTAAGCTAAACTATATGCCAAATCACTTTTTAGATGCAAGCTTTTTGAACTTTTTAATGATGAGATCTAAGAACAAAATTGAAATGAACTAATTTCTAACTTTTAAGATCTAAACTTTAACACAAAAGGGAGCAAGGCAAACAGAGAATGGAAGAATGAAAGGAAAACGAGAAGAAGGCAAGGCTAGGAAGGGAGGAGGACGAGAGCAATGAAGAAGGGAAGGAGTGGAGCAAGAGAGGTCAAAAAACAGAGATATATGGGGCAGCGAGTAGTAGGAAAGGAGCTGCAAAAAACAGGGAAGAATAGGGTTGCAAACAATGAAGAAAATGGGGCAGCGAGTAGAAGGGAAGGAGCAAACAGGAAAAGGGGCAGCGAACTAGAAGGTAGGAATGAGAGGAAGGGAAGAGAGATCAATAAAAACGAAAAGGAGGAGATCTAGAAGAGACGAGAGCAAGGAGGATAGAAGAAGAAGATAGGTAAGGCAAGCGGATGAGGTAGAAAAAAGGGGAAGCAAAAGGCCAAACAAGGCCAAGAAGCCAAAAAGGTGGAAAGAATGAAGTTTTAGGGCTTCTTAGTAACCAGTAACCAAAATGAAGTTGATTTTGTTTTTAGGATGGAACATATGAACAAGAGCTCCTTTTGGCCTTCTTTAGATGAAAGACTTGAGCTTTGTAGATCCTGCAATCACAATGTGTCAGATCAAAACTTGAAGATGAAGCATGGGTTCGATGCAACTGAACTCTTGCCCTTCTTCACTTTTAGCAACACCCAATCACAATACACAACTCAACCAACAAGTGAGATCGAAAAATATGCTAGTATGCTAGGAAAATCAAATCTAGATCAACATTTTGTATAACTGACTACTCATGTCCATCCAGATCTTAATCTACTTTGCATAAATCACCAACTTAAGACTATAAATGGTTATTCTACCGTGCTAACAATAGCCTTCTTGAGCTAGCAAATTAATCAAACACATTGCAAAATTGAGAGAGATGAGTTAGAGAAGATGTCACCTCAACAAGAGATGAAATCACACTACAAAATGAGAGCTCATAGACCTCCAAAGTCGAAATCTTTATTCAATACTACGAAAAAGCTATTACAAAATTCTCCAAAGTAATCTTACATCCAAAGTCCATCATGAGAGAGCCCAAAGGCCTCTTATTTATACAATGAGAGAGTGTAGGTCGAATGCATGAAGAGATAGGCGCATGAGTTAATCGGTGTGTTTATTGAAGGCTTGGAGCTCAAACTTTGAGTTGGTAAATACGATTGAGGTTGGTGGGGGATGAGGTAGTTGCCACCTCATGAGAGGGGAGCCCCTCTCCCATGGGAACCAACACCCAAACTTGGAGCTATCGCCCACGCCAAAACCCATGAGGGAGGCCCACATGAGGCCCGCGCTCACGTCATCCATACCTTTTTATTCGTATATCAAAATTTTTGCATGGCACGTGCATTAATATTACATATGGTACTCCACCACACCATGGAGCACTTGCCAACCAATTGAGCATGTGATCTACCCATGCGAAGAGACCCACACTCACCTTAAATGCTCACGCTTTTCCAATTTAATGAAACCGTTTATCCAAAGTATGAATTAGCATGTGCCTTAATACTTTTATGTGGGTCGTACACCTTATTTGAATTATACTCAACCTTTAAAAATTAATTTTTTAATCAATCCTGTCCTTTTTTTATTTTTTGGACTTTGGTGCATTTTCACCATTTTTAGCAATTAAGTGCCAAAATGATGCATTTTTAGCCAAAACTCCCCCAGAGGTGACGTAATCACCCAGAATCTGAAGAATGAGGGTGCCAGGGTAAAGAGGACGCTCTGAGCGTCAAAACGAGCCTCCCCACGCCAAATTCCGCCTCCAGATGAGGCTTTTATCATAATTTGAAATTTTTTAATTAAACCATTAAAAAATGGCCTAATTTATGGAAAAAATTATTTTTCTCAGAATCAAACGAAACTCCTAGGGGACCTAGTGCATGTTCATACGACTCAATCGAGATGGCTAACACGTAAAAAATCCTAGACACAAGACTCTAATAACCACCTTAGGTTTTGACCACCATGGAAAATACTCCAGCTTTGGAGATTTGAGTGAAAAACTCAGGGATTATATGCCACTGATGAGTAGTGCATAATTCCTAAGGAAACAACACTCTAGAGTATCCCCAAATGGCTAAACCTAAGGATAGTCGAGTCTTTTATAAAAGGACCTCGTTTAGACCAACTTTTTACAAATTCCCCATGGGGGTATGAACATGCAATTATTACAAATGGGACAAAATTGCCCTAAAAATTACTTCTGAACACTGGTGATGAACATTGAACATGTTCATTAAACTGGCAGCTCACAAGAAATTCAGCTATTGTACAAAATAGTTGGTAACAGGGTTTATTACTTTGAAAAAAAGTAAATACTGAAAAAGGAAATGTGAACTAATTACTACACTTACGAAGTAGTGGGGTAGTATCCAATTACTTTTTGCAAGAGATATATTAAATTATAAATGTAAAAAAGTATACGGTATGCAAAGACAAAATTAAAAGTCCCTATGTCCTGAGTGACATCAATGGCCCAATATTTTGATTGGACTAAGACAGTTAATTTTAATTATCCTATGTTAATTTTAACCAAATAAAACTAAGCAAAAATTTAAGAAAGCAAAAATCACGAAAAAGTGCACCGACGCGGATCCCCCCTGGGGGGATGGGGAGTGGGCTCTTAGGAGCCTACTCAAAATCTTTATTACGCCTTATTACAATATAAGAAAGAGAAATGCACTTTGGTCCTTGTTAACTGGGAGCCAAAGGCTTACAAATCAGTGGAAAATTGACTTCGAACAAGAAAGGGAGCTCCGTTAAGCTTTAAATGGCTCAAATCTTTGAAAATCGGCCAGAGCTTCCTTCTCTTTTTTCGTCAAACCTGCAAAAACAGCTAGCTATTAATCCTAAAAGATGCTCAAAAACACTTTTAAGAGTGTCTTTGAACATCCACAAAAAATTTCTAAAAATAATTCTAAGTTAAACTATGATAAAAATGCATAAATATAACCAAGGAAAACAAGCTTTCCTTGGAATCTTGGCTTGCTTTTGGGCAGCCAATATGATGTACACTTAATTGCTCGATATGAACTTTAAACTCAAAGGAAACTACTTTTAAAACAAGCCTTATATCTACTTTGAAATACTTGCAAAAAATGAGATTTCCTTAAGCTTAGATCTTCTTAAAAGAAATGAAATTTGATTAACTATGAGATCTAAACTTTTAAATCTGGAAAACTAGATCTAAATATTGATTTTTTTTTTGTGCAAAAGATCTAAGTAAACAAGAAACGGTAACCAAAGGGAGAAATTGATTTAAATGGAGAAAGAGAAGAAGAGGAGCTTGTTGCTAGTAAGATCAACCCAAAAGCTTGTAGTGGGATGCCGAGAGACTATGTTCTTGAAAGTTGTTGAAGGTGGAGTGGAGTCAAACTAGATCCAAACTCCCTCCAAGCTAGATACCCTAGAACTTAGTCACAAAATTTGCATACTCGTGAGATCTTGAAAACACATAAAAAGAGATCAAAATAGCCTGAAAATAAACTTATTTAACATGCAAATCTTTGATCTCTAAACATACATGAGAAAGTAGAAATGAAAGTAAACTTACTTACAATTCGTATTCCTATTGATTCAGAGGAATCCTTGAGACAAGATCTATATCAAGAGTAAACAAGAAATTGCAAAAAGAAACAAGTTACATCATAGAAGCATAACAATGGTGGTCCACACACGAAAGCACAACACAACTAGTCTCCAAAGCTTCTTTTATTATCAATGCAAGAATATGCCAATAGCATATGCAAATTACAATAGACTAAGCTCAATACACCAACTCTAACTAGTGAAATGAGAGAATGGAGCCTCATTATATAACAAAACCAAGAGAGATCATTTTGACACTTGGAGAAATGAGTTGCTAAACTTGGAAAAGGCTTGTTGACACATGTGAGAGGTTTGGTGAGGTTAATGACATGGTTCTCCAACCATTTGACACTTTTCAACCTCCACTTGACACCTCTCCAACCACAAAATCGCCCCCCCCCCTACCCCACCTTTGGTGGATCTCCAATCTTCAATCAAATAATCATTTATTTGCTCAATATTCTCCCTGATTTGATTCCAACACCTTTCCTTGATCCGTGGGATTGGGATTTTTCTTTTATTATGTCTCGTTTGCCATTAAATTGGTCTTTTTCGGTTTTTTGAGTAAATATTATTTTCTGAGATAAATACTTACTCAAAACTTAGGATAAGTGGGTTTATGGGTTTAGTGGGTGCTTTATCTTAGAAAACGAGCATCCACTTGAAAAATTATGCCCACAAACCATACGTTTATTACATTTTTTATTTTTTCAATTAAACTACTAAAAAAATAGTCTAATTTTACGGGAAATTTTATTTTTCTCAGGATTAAAAAAAAATAGGGGGACCTAGCACATGTCCATATGACTCAATTTTAATGTCTACCATGGTCTAATACATTGACACTTAGGCTCTAATAACCTTCTAAGGCCGAAACATCATGTCGACCACCCCAACTTTGGAGGTATGAGTGAAAAACTCGAAAATTATTAATCGTTTGTTCAACAACAAATAATTAACAAGGGAAAAAACACTATGGGCTAGTCAGATTAATGTTTAAGTCCTAGGAAGTCAAGTCTTTTACATACAGCTACCATGCTAGCACATTTTATTACAATTCACCCGAGGAGGTATGAACATGTGGTACAAAAAAAATAAAGGGCCTAGAAGGCCTAATGGACTTCTGAAATTTGATATGACCCAAGTACACTTGATCATTCTTTGTCGGCTCACTTGAAATCCAACTAAGTATGACTTAGTTGGTAGCATGTTCATTACAGAATTTTCTATAATAAGCCATAGAGTATTTTTTCTTTGTTTAGGTTTTTATAACTCTCAATGTGTTATAAACAAAATTTCTAATGTCTTGACAATAACAATGTTTGCTTGTTTAGAAGACATTTCTCAACTAATTCTATTTCTCAACTTCTTGGATACATTTATCAACCTTAAGTATTAAAGGGCACCATTGTGCAGAGGCATAAAAGCCTGTCCAAAGTTTTGACGGCGGCATTTTTGGTTGAGGCTTGTCACAAGATTTATTTCAAGTAGACAAAATAATTCACCTTAGTGTTCCAATTATGCTCTCATAAAAAGAACTATCATTAAAAGAGTGACAACAAAAAAAGGAAACTGAAAATCAATGTCCTTGAAGCTTAGAGAAATAGCTATTTCAAAATGCATGTGATGACTTCTCAACAGCAATGATAATGAGAGGGTGTGTCGCTACACCTATTTCTTCCAGGATTGTATGACACCTTTGATAAACAATGCTACTCTTCATCTTCCATAGTCAATGTCCACAATGTAACTCATCTTTATTTTACTAGACTAGTATATAGAAGGTCACAATGGTCGTCCCCCAATGCCTTCATAGCTGATTGGACTGTCCTGTGTACTTGCATTCTTCCTTTCTTGTACAATTACAGTAATCTCCTTTGTACAATATGTACAACTATGGTAATCTCCTTTGTGCTTGCATTATTTCGTATTTCCTTATGGTAATCTCCTTGTTTCCTGAGTCTCGCGATCAAATTACAAAAAACAAAAAAGAAGGGACTAAGCAAATGCAAATAAATTAAAAAAAGGAATACAATAAAAGGGCTCAACGAATGGTAACTCTTGCCAAGCACCCCCTCGAAAGCACACATGTGGAAACAAATACATTTCCCTAGCTCATGAAAGCTATGGGATGGACCTCTTACACACCTATGCTATATGACTATCAAGGCTAACTCATGAAAGTACCCTTTTCCCTAGTACCATATTCATATCATCATCTACACATAAGTCCTAGGAAATGCATCCCACCTTGGAGTCTCTCATGTGATTTTGGATAATGATGTCCACACCATGGTTCATTTGAGTAAAGGGATATAAATTAAGAGTGATATTGAGCTATTAGAAAGGTATCTCTTAATGGTCACTCAACACATGACACCTTACTCAAGCTCACAAATGGGAGTCCAATATCCAAAGCCCACATGTGTGGAGAGTTGGAGATGGGACTATCCATCTTTGGAGGGTGTCTTAGCATGAAACAACTTGCTATCTTTCTCACACGTGCCAAATCCTTGGAGTATTGAGGGTGACATCCTGCTTAGAGTCCCACATGCCACACATGCAGCTCTCTTCACCCAAAGCGTTCACTGAAAGGAAGTCTTTCGCCACTTGATGGGGGTCGTTGGCACTTGCTTTGATGAGGGTTTTAGTGGGTTGACTCACCCTGAGCATTTCTAGGTGGATGTTGGAGGTGGGACTTTCTCTTGCGCCCACTTGGAGGGTGTGTCCCACTTGATGGAGCTAGCATTTGTTGGATATGCTTACATGTGGCATTGCTAAACTTATTTTATGTGTTGTTGACCCTATCCTCTCGAGTTAGTTGAGGAATAGTGATTGCTTATGAATTTCTAGATTAGATCTAGGGTTTATGCTTGGAAATTATTACTTTTTATTGGAGGTTTTGAGCTTCTTCTCTATATAAGAGAAGCTCCTCCTATTGTAAACTTTGATAGAAGTTGTGGAGAGAATTCTTATGCTATTCTTTAGTACTCCTAATTGATGCTTATGGATGGTTGATTGGAGTGCTCCATTGGATGTCTTCCGAAGCTTGATGCTTGGTTAATGGATGTCATCTTCAATTGTCTATGGTCTTGATAATAATCAAGTAAGATCTTTCTCTATCATAATGGATGTTGGTCATTGGAAGAGTTAATAGTGTGCATGTTTCTCAATATTGGTTGTGTGTTGCTCTGAACCCTTTCTTGACAAATATCTTTTCAAGGCTGTTGGAAACATCTACCTTAGGGTTTTTGTTGGACGCGCAATGATACTGAGTGGGGGGGGTGAATCAGTATCATGCACAATCATTTACTTTTTACCTAATTAACCATGTGCAATCATTCATTCATTATCAACCATGTACAATGTGATCATCAATATCAATGAATCAAGGATATACACCATCAACAAGAAGTACACCAGATATGTATGGAAAACTCAATAGGTTATATTGATAAAAACCATAGAGAACATTACAACAGATGAGGAGACTACAATCTCCGAATGCATCAGCTACAACTGATGGGAGGCTCCAACCTCCTAGTTTCTTCAGCTCCAACTGAAGGAGGCTCCAGCCTCTTGGGTTTTGTCAGCTACAACTGACAGGAAGCAACAACTTCCTTCTTTCACCTGCTCCAACAGGATGGAGGCTACAACCTCCTGTACACAAGCTTCAACTTGTGTAAGGTCAATTGCAATGTAGGATGATCCAAATCAAAACATCATCAACTTCTTCCTCTAACTGTTCCATTGTCCCATACAAATTTGCATCAAGGCTGTTCACACTTCTCCAAATCTGCTCTCACCAACCATGTCATAAACCTGCTTCACAAGCTGGGTCAGAACTACTCACAAATCTGTTATAAGTCTGCTTTACTTACTTCAACTCTTCAGGGTTTAAACAAGGTTAGTCACTCTCATAACTGCTCAACAAACAGGTGCATTTCAGACTGTACTTCATGCTCTCTTGGCTGTCCAAATCACTGCGTATACATCAGTCTTAATACTGTCAAGAGGTGCAGACTTCGTTCTCAAGGATGCTTATCAGACATATGCTTGAATTCTGTCTTCAAATATGATTAGCCACAATGCTACAAATCTGCTCTTTTCAACAAGAATAAGGTCTGCTCATATAAGCTTCGATCAGCCCTTTAATAACCAGACTTTACATAGTCTCTTCCAAATGACCAAACAATCCAACTCACTTAATAATCCAAAAGGGCACCCTTACAGACTTTTAAAAACCTGTTGAAAGAAGCTAAAAAATCAGTATTAAAGCTACTTACACAGTTCGGAATTTTCCTCATGATTAGCCTTTGTCCTTTGACTTCGTCCTGGACTCAATCTGCCATCTTCATTATGTTCTTCTTTCGCTCCTTTTGCTGCCTTTTTGACCTCAGAGCACCCACCACCAAGAATCAAGATATCTAAAATGACCAACCTGTCAATTTTAGCATGGGGCCGACTTGTAACAGTTTGTTATATATTATTGTGGCTTCTTTACTTAGTAGAGCCGACCTAAGCCTTTCTTACATGGTCAAATCATAACTTTAATTCTTATTATGTTGAGAGCCAACCTTTCCTTCCACACAACGTCAATATGCAAATATATGATTTTGAGGTCAATCATAGCATAATAAGCCCATAGTTCTTTTCAACGTATGGGAGGCTTTCTTTGACATTCCATCAACGTTTACGCTTGAGCGGGATTCTTCCATGTTTCAAGCGCTTCTTCATTAATCAAACTTGTAGAAGGGTTTCTCATCCATGCTGCATTACCAACATTGCAAAGGGCTTCTTCTTTTCACCACAACGTTGAGGGGCTTCATCACTCCATCTTTGCAAGGGCTTCTTCTTCAACGCACTTCATCTCTTCAAGAGTCTCCAATGCCTTGCATGTAGGACTTCTTGCCATCAACGTTCTTTGCTTCAACATTCTCTTGTAGAGCTTTAACACCTTGCTTCTTCAAGGTATCTACAAGGGCTCTTCAACTTCTTGAAGGGACATTCTTCCACCAACCCTTCCAAGATCATATCAATGGCTTCATGCACTTTGCAGAGGTGCTTTCTTATCATATTCTTCAACATTTAGACCTTTATGAGCTCACTCCAAATCTGATGATGCTCAGGCTTATTTTCTTTGACATCAATGACAACACAAATGTCCAACAGTTTCCCCATTGAAGATTTCTGAAGTGGATCTAACCATTAGGCAGTGGAATGGGTTTGAACCATTCAACCCTATCTATTCTTTAACCACTAAACTCTCCATGAGATCCTCAATTGACCCCATTTGCCCAACTTAAATTTGCTAGGCACTAGTCACATCTTTTATGTCACTTTAAATTTCATTCATTTCTTCTTTCTATGTCTTAAAGTAGACCTGGAAATTTCTGTCATTTACATACATTAAAATCAGCCCTAAAAACTAAATCGCATGGTAGATTTTCCCTAGTTTGTGGCTGGAAATTATCCTTTGGAAATCTGCCCTGTTATATTAATTAAATCTGTTCTAAAACAGAAATAAATAAATAAATATCATTTGAAGGCTGGTTTTACTAGTTTAAAAGTTTCAGATTAGTAAGTGATTTGAATTTCCTAGATCTACCTTAGTTTTAGCCCTATTTGTACTTCATTTCTAATCTAAATAAGGGTTAAAACATTCTTCTATTACAAATCTGGTTTGCTGGTTGGAAAAGACATTATTTGCAAGCTTATAACAGAATTAAATCAACTAATTCAGACCTGGAAATTAACAGTATTCACACACACACATACACATCAACCAACTCTCAAGCCCTAATTCTTCACTACCAAAGTCTAAAATATCTCAAAACAGATCTGAATCTAAGCATTCAAAATCAACTTATTTTATAGCTGGAAATCTAGGAATTGTATCTATCTTTAAACTTAGTTGCTAATAGGGAAGCCCCTATGTGTTGGATCACCCAACCTGAAATGAGGGAAGTAATTGCCTAGGTGACAGCGGCAACTCTTTCGAGTTACACTTGAGCTCAAAACCTAGTGAAGACTTTGCGCTAAGGGGTGCTAGTTTAGGTGATAACAATGACCCTCATACCAATTAGAATCTCAACACCTTAATCCTAATGTCCTGGCTTATCAAAGCAAAATCCAAAGAAAGGGACAAATGTTGTCAAAAATAAAATAAAATAAATAAAAAGCATCTTAAAAAATGATGCAAGGAAAGGGTAAGAAATAATTCCCTTCCAAAGCCACACATGGATGAAAATCATTAATCCCCAACTCTTGAAAGCTAAGGGGAAGACTTGGAACTTAGACACCTCTCATGATAGTTAATTCACGAACCCCTTTCTCTAACATTACAATTAATTCCCCTTTCATTACATTACATATATTTCATTACCCTCACCTTGCTTGAAAACTTCGGAATTTTACTTAGTCTTAGGGGTGTAACATGTAAATTGGATCAATTATGATTGCACCATGGTAGTTCTAAGGTTATTGTGATACTTAATTAATGAGCTATTAGAAAAGTGCACATAATAGCCTTTTATGTTGATGTTTGCATATAATTAAGTTGTTTTTCTAATTCATACTTTATAATGTCTAACACTTAGTTGTTCTTCACTTGATACATGTCCCCTTCTCCTAGGTGGAGTGCCCCCTTCTTCATGCACACGTGCGAACTATTAGACACAATGCTCACTGAGAGGGGGGGGTGAATCAGTGAGCTAGGGCTCGATTCCAAATTCAACTTTTTCTACCAATTATTTCACATTCACTTCAGCATCATATTCATCAATGAATTATATATCAGTAATTAACTAATCACATATCATTCATCAATTAAAAACACAACATCATCAACACCTTGAGCAAGAGACACATGATATAATTGTAATGTTTTTGTATTTGGTTCAACGGCTACAACCATGAGGTAATTCAGCTACAACTGAAACAATGAGCACCAACTCATCATCTAGGACCCAGCTTAGTCTTTCTTAGACCCAGCCAAGAAAATGATACAAGACCCTGTTTGTATTTACAAGTACAATTCATCACAAGACCCAGCTTGTAAATTATGTGTACATATTGTCACCTTACATTTCAATAATTGCATTACCCTTGTCAACACAATCTTAGTCATCTTTGTCATATCATGTCACTGTCATAATCACAACTCAAACAAGCACACCTGTTCAACACAGCTGGTTAACATCATCTTTTCTACTCATCAGCTTCTCAACCTGTAACCTCTGCTTATCAACCTGTCACAGCTATGTCATAGTCATGTCATGTCATACTGGTCATCCTAGTCAACAGGATCATGTTACTCTGTCTATCATCAACCTCTTCATGCCAAAATACAAGTTATGTTCACATACTGAGATTTTCCAACACTCAGGTGTTCAGACTCATACAAATTACCACAAATTCTGTTCATGCCCATGTCACAGCTGTTTGTTAAGGAGTCCCAAAATTATAGCATGGAAATATATAAAACGCATGCTGCTGTTTTGATGCCCTGGACAGAATTTGAACAATACGTCAGCAGCTGCATAGGTAACCCCCGAATTACAGGACTATCTCTTCCATGTTACTTCTCCACTCATTTACTGTGGTTGCCTCAGTTTCAAGACCCGAATTCTCTTGGAAGAATTATACCAGAAACTTGAAAAAGAAAAGAGTTAGAAACTCTATCTTTTACAGTGATTACTTTCAACACCTTCTCTTCCCCCCCAAAAAATCTCAGAGCAGACTGTCTTCACTGAATTTTGCTTTCAAAAGAAACTACATCTCTGCTGCTGCGTTACTGCTCCTCTTCACCCGAAAATCAGAGCTACTATCCACCGAAATCAGAGCTCTATCACTCCTCTACAAGCTGCACATAAATAAGGCGAGTTTTCTTTTATTTATACTCAGTTTTTATGCAATATTTTTACTGAGCCGACTTGCAGATGCTTTTAAATTTATTTATTTTTGTATGACAAATTTGGGAGCCGACCTGCTTGTTTTTTTGAATAATAAAAATTATTTGAACCCAATTTTGACTTCTAAACCTGGGCCGACTTTGCCATCAAATAATTTCTATTCTATCATTTAATAAATTAAATGATGTTTTTTATTTTGCTTCCACGTTATCATTGACAAATATTTGTTGGATCTTTTGGCCACATCATTGGTCCTATGCCCATATGCGTGCCTGCAATACTTCTTACAGGATGCCCGCAAATGGTTTTACCCTTCAACAAAAAGAGCTCGCAACTTTCGGGATGATGCCACAAGGTCTGCCCACAAGATCTCCTTCAGATGCCCGCAATCTTCATTAATTATGCCCGCAGGCAGAGTTTGAGAATGCCCGTATCAAGGGTTTCATCCCTTCAACCCTATGCCCACATGGGTATGCGTTGAATGGCTGTACTGGTACCTTCTTGTGCATTTCCAGCACCCTTCGCTGTCCTTATACCCATACATGCCTCATGAAGCATGCCCGCAAGCTCACGCTTGCTTGGCATGTCTTCTCCATTGTTATCTTGCCATGTCACTTACCTTGTCCACTTCATCTTTGCACCTTTGTCATTAATGTTGCCATCAATGACAATCATAGGCAACTGTATTCATCAATCTCCCCCTTTGTCATTGATGGCAACCAACTTCTTCTTCTCCCCCTTTGACATTAATGACAAAGAGTTGATCAGCCATTAAAGGCTTCACAATGCCCCCAAAAAAATTGGCTTTGAATACATCACTTGTCACCTTCTTCGCTGAGTTTTTGCCATCTTCAAATTTTGAGAAGTATACATACTTCCAAGAAAAAGTTTCTTGACTTCTTCGATGTCCACTTCTGATTTGAGCTTTTGAACATTGCTCCTCCTTTCAAATAGGCTTCTTGCATTACTGAGAGTGATTCTCCATCACTTGCCATCTCCAAGTTTTTTATAGATGAACAAACTCCGCCTATCTGATATGTTACTTCAAACTTCATGCCTGGGGTTTCTTCATAGTCCACTTCTTCTATAAGTCATTTACCAATTCACTTCAATGTCTTATTATTGTAACCGAACCTTGACTTTTTGTTGAGCGTGTTGCTCCCCCTATCAATCAGCTATCAACCAATATCTTTCAAAGTAGAAGTCTGATATAGACTCTTTACTGAATAAGCTTCATACGTCATTCTTCTGTAGATGATTTTCTTGTTATCATGGCTTGACTTCCTTCTTATTTTGACACTCTTATAATGCTGCAAACAGTGTCCTCATTTGAATGCTGCCTTCACGTTATTTTTCTCATACAAACAGCTACCAACAACAAGTGTTATTTTGCCAATACTTATATGAATGATTGAATTCATAAAAGGTAAGCATGCATATCATCATACTCCCCCTATGACATAGACATCTCTTTGCCATCTTAAACAAAAAAATTCTGCAGTATCATCAATCTGTCTGCTGCTCATTCCATATTTCGTTTGTCAAGCAATTTCTTGACTGTCACTGTCTACAACTTGTCTCATTCTTCACTATCAATTCTGCTGTTATGCCACTTCTTTCATCACAAACTTGTCAAGCACACTTGTATCAATTTTCATGCCTTCCTTGGATGTTTGATCTCATATTTCCTGCTCCTCCTATCATTATGTTGTTGTCATCAAAAGGTCTGTCAATCTGATCACGTTATCAAGATACCAAAATCACCATTAAGGTCTGGAACATCATCATAGGGTTTGCATGTATTGTGTACAAGGCATCACCAACATCATAGTATGCAACTCCATCATTATAGGATATTCAATCTAGTGTGTAGAAGTGCATCATTTCATCATAGCATACATCATGTATTGACATGAAATTTTGCTCTAGAATTTCAGAGTTTATTCAAGAGCTACTTGTCATTCACATCCTTCTTCTTCTAATTCCTCATTTGCTTCAGCTAGAGAGATTTTATGAGATCACTGAATATTACTTTTACTCCCTCTATCACTATACCATCATGCCACTTCAAAGAGTTTGTCAAACTGACTATGTCTCTAGAGTGCCGAAATCACCATCATTGTCATAAACGTGTCCATAAGCAAATCAACCTGGTCAACTCACTTGTTCAATAACTTGTCACTGTCTGTCATTCATCTAGGTCTTGCTGTTGTGTCAAGTCTTTACTGATATATCCACTGATTTTTGCCCAAAAATCAGAGTTGATAAAAACTGCTCTGTCTGCCCATAAAAATTGTTTCAAAACATATTTTCATTTTAGTGACTGTATCCCTGAAAACAACCAATTTATCTTCACTCCTCCACTCCAGCTAATTCAGTTATATACCCGAAAATCAAAGTATCTTTTTCACCGAACACACCCTTTCTTCTTGCCATTTGATCAACTTCTTAAAAATAATGTCAACCTTCCTTGGATGTGTGATACCAATTGTTAATGTATTGCAATCTGATCCTAGGACCTGTTTTGCTTGGAGTGATCTTCACTTACCTTTGAGTTCATCCTCCACAATATCATGAACTCAAGGTATACTCAAAGTCTTTTAGAAGACTTCAAGTATGGCTTGCCATATGGCAGCCATCTCCACTTGTGCACTTATCATCAACTTCGTTTAGGTTTAATAAAAGATATTTCTTCACCCATACCTTAGAGCTTCCTTGGATGAGATTGTTTGTCTTCTGATCTTCAATTTTGCTGGTGTCATTCTTCTTCCAAGCTTCATTTGACCGCCTTGCTGATGTGTATGAGAAGCTGCTTATTGACTGTCTTCTTGGACTTGCACATACTTCAGCTTTATGGCCAACACCACCGCATGTAAAGCATTTCAATGTGTGACAATTGGTAGCTATGTGTCCAATTCGATCACATGCCCAGCATCTTACTTTGTCATGTGGACTTCCAGCACTTCTTCTACAATTCGCAGCCTTGTGACCAAAGTTAAAAGAAGAAAAACAATAACCATTAAATTTATTTTCATACCTGAGACTTTGGTTCCATTTTGGAGTTGTTTCTTCTCTGATTTTGTTTTGAGGTGGAGAACTGACTTCTTGATGCACACCAGAGCTTCCAAGTGTATGGAGAGCAGCTTGATTTTCAAATTTGTAGGAGGATGAGCTTGCTTCTGATTTCTTGGAAATCTCAATGACATCTTCATGATTCTCTGTTTCCTTGTTGAAGCCCAACCCAGTCTTGTACCCTAGGCCCGATTTGTCAAATGGGGACCTTTGGCAATCTAAGATTTTATCTAGGATAGCTGAGCTGTGTTGGAACTTGTCATATGCATCAAATTTTTTATTTTCCCTTCTCAATTCAACTACCTCTATTTCAAGCTTCTGAATTTCCTTCTCCTTTTCATCCAAGTGATTTTTCAATACTTCTTCTATCTTCATGGCTTCTTCTAGTTGAGTCTTCAAGCCAATATTATTTCTTCTTGTCTCTTCAAGCTCGTTAGGGTCTTCACAACTCTCCTTGAGGTTTTGATCATTTGGCTCACTTTGTAAGCTTGTCTTGAGTAGGTCTACAATCTTCTTTTTTTCTTCTAGCTGTGTCTTCATAGCATCAGCTAAGTCTTGGAGTCTTAACATCTTATAAATAAGTTTACCAAACAACTCTATTGACTTCTCATGATATTCTTCAATGAAATTCTCAACCTTTCTTTTAAGCATCCGATCATGCTTGACATCTTGCACCTTAAAAAGGTTTGCTAGAAGATTCTTCTTAGCGTCTTCGAGAGCATTTTCAAAGTTATCATAACCAAGATTACTGAGATCAATAACATTCTTACCATCATTAACATCTGAACCCTTTTCTTCCATTGTGTCTTCTGATTTCCTTCAAGCTTGTTAGGCTTCTGCAGAAGGCCTGCTCTAATACCAATTGTTAGACACAATGCTCACTGAGAGGGGGGGTGAATCAGTGAGCTAGGGCTCAATTCCAAATTCAACTTTTTCTACCAATTATTTCACATTCACTTCAGCATCATATTCATCAATGAATTATATATCAGTAATTAACTAATCACATATCATTCATCAATTAAAAACACAACATCATCAACACCTTGAGCAAGAGACACGTGATATAATTGTAATGTTTTTGTATTTGGTTCAACGGCTACAACCGTGAGGTAATTCAGCTACAACTGAAACAATGAGCACCAACTCATCATCTAGGACCCAGCCTAGTCTTTCTTAGACCCAGCCAAGAAAATGATACAAGACCCTGCTTGTATTTACAAGTACAATTCATCACAAGACCCAGCTTGTAAATTATGTGCACATATTGTCACTTTACATTCCAATAATTGCATTACCCTTGTCAACACAATCTTAGTCATCTTTGTCATATCAGGTCACTGTCATAATTACAACTCAAACAAGCACACCGATTCAACACAGCTGGTTAACATCATCTTTTCTACTCATCAGCTTCTCAACCTGTAACCTATGCTTATCAACCTGTCACAGTTATGTCATAGTCATGTCATGTCAAACTGGTCATCCTAGTCAACAGGATCATGTTACTCTGTCTATCATCAACCTCTTCATGCCAAAATACAAGTTATGTTCACATACTAAGATTTTCCAACACTCAAGTGTTCAGACTCATACAAATTACCACAAATTCTGTTCATGCCCATGTCACAGCTGTTTGTTAAGGAGTCCCAAAATTATAGCATGGAAATATATAAAACACATGTTGCTGTTTTGATGCCCTGGACAGAATTTGAACAATACGTCTGCAGCTGCATAGGTAACCCCCGAATTACAGGACTATCTCTTCCATGTTACTTCTCCACTCATTTACTACGGTTGCCTCAGTTTCAAGACCCGAATTCTCTTGGAAGAATTATACCAGAAACTTGAAAAAGAAAAAAGTTAGAAACTCTATCTTTTACAGTGATTACTTTCAACACCTTCTCTTCCCCCCCAAAAAATCTCAGAGCAGACTGTCTTCACTGAATTTTGCTTTCAAAAGAAACTACATCTCTGCTGCTGCGTTACTGCTCCTCTTCACCCGAAAATCAGAGCTACTATCCACCGAAATCAGAGCTCTATCACTCCTCTACAAGCTGCACATAAATAAGGCGAGTTTTCTTTTATTTATACTCAGTTTTTATGCAATATTTTTACTGAGCCGACTGCAGATGTTTTTAAATTTATTTATTTTTGTATCACAAATTTGGAAGCCGACCTGCTTGTTTTTTTGAATAATAAAAATTATTTGAACCCAATTTTGACTTCTAAACCTGGGCCGACTTTGCCATCAAATAATTTCTATTCTATCATTTAATAAATTAAATGATGCTTTTTATTTTGCTTCCACGTTATCATTGACAAATATTTGTTGGATCTTTTGGCCACATCATTGGTCCTATGCCCATATGCGTGCCTGCAATACTTCTTACAGGATGCCCGCAAATGGTTTTACCCTTCAACAAAAAGAGCTCGCAACTTTCGGGATGATGCCACAAGGTCTGCCCACAAGATCTCCTTCAGATGCCCGCAATCTTCATTAATTATGCCCGCAGGCAGAGTTTGAGAATGCCCGTATCAAGGGTTTCATCCCTTCAACCCTATGCCCACGTGGGTATACGTTGAATGGCAGTACTGGTACCTTCTTGTGCATTTCCAGCACCCTTCGTTGTCCTTATACCCATACATGCCTCATGAAGCATGCCCGCAAGCTCACGCTTGCTTGGCATGTCTTCTCCATTGTTATCTTGCCATGTCACTTACCTTGTCCACTTCATCTTTGCACCTTTGTCATTAATGTTGCCATCAATGACAATCATAGGCAACTGTATTCATCACGAACTTCATGCGGCATAGTTCTTCATCAGAGGTCCAACCCTCTTGGACCATTTGGATGAGTTGTTATAATCTTTGACCACCTTATTGATAAGTTGGTTGGACATTTCAACCATTAGTCTCTCTCGTTTGACCATTGCACAAGGCTTGAGAAGTGACTTAGAGGAGCACTACAAAATTTGAGGCATCATCCATCATGCTTTGACCACTTCTAGAGGGCGCATTGATCATTTATGGACCATTCCACACCACACGTGCCACTTTTGACTAAGTTTGTTGGAGATTCTTTCATTTGAGGAGGGCACACTTGTCCCTTTTTTACTACTTAGACCATTGGACCATTGTATTGATGATGGCAAGTTGTTACTTTTGACTTGTCAAGGTTATGGATAATGTTGTTGAACATTGTTAATTGGATTTTGAACCAGCGATCATTATTTTGACTAGCTCTACTTGGGGGCCCTTCTCTTGGGAGTGAGTTATTTGTACCACATATGTATTCTTTCTCTCATATTTTAGTGGTGTGCCCCCCCTATTTTGACTTGTCAAGGTTGTTAGGAAGTTGAATTAGGGTTGTTATTCTTGACCATGTTAAGGAATATTTTATTATTTTCCTTTGAGGAGGTTGTTGAGCACTATTCTTATATAAACTTTAAAGAGACTCTCTCTCATTGAATTCTCAAGATTTTGGATGGCTAGAGCTTGTGGAAATAAAGCATCATTGCTACTTTGTGTCTATCTTTCTTGTATGATAGTATATTGGATAAATCTTAGGAACTAAATGTAATTTTTAATAGTGAAACTTAACTAAGAACTCATTTTTGTTCAAGAATGCATAGAAACTAAGGTAATATATTCACATAATACTACATAAGTTTGCTAACTAGATAGTAATATTTCAGCATTTGAAATATTGCATCTCTTTGTGGATTGTGTAGTATCTAGGTTTATCTTCATATATTTGCAGATTTATTGGAGGATTTTTAGCTTGTGCAATCCCCATACATTTGCAAGATTATATTCATGTATTTGCAAGTTTATTGGAGGATTTTCAGCTTGTGAAATCCCCATACATTTGCAAGTTTTATTAGAGGGTTTTCAGCTTTTGAAATCCTCTATTTTGGACAATAGAAGAAGGGTTACTTGGCTATCAAAAACCAAGACCAAGGTGTGGACATTTTCCACCCACTCTCGCCCTTTGATCATCGAGAGATCTACTCTCTTCTATCATGACCTCATGCCCTTTCAGTAGACTTTTAGGCACTAGTCATTAGATCTTTTCTCTATCTTCTTTTAGCGATTGAAATCTATCTTTTTCATTTCTTTGAAGCATATTTCTTTTTGTTATAAATCTGGAAATTAACATTTAATCTCACACATTTTAACAAGTAAAGGACATCAAAACAAATCCCTTTGGGGTTGCACTTTAGTTCATTTTATGTTATGTTTATGGTTGGATAGTTATCTTTATTTGATGCAAAATTGGGATTGAATAGTCATGTTTAAAAATCACCATGTTCAGGGAAATATTTGTGAACATTTTGGAAACTGTGTTATTGTTTAATGGGGCTTGACGTTTCGATCCCTACTCTAGAGACTAGGATCATCATCAAGAGACATTTAAGCCTAAGTTTAATAAGTTGCCAACCAACGTTTATAAATACTAATGCAACAAGATTCCAATTGATGTCGGCTTTATTTGGTATGCATTTTGAAGAGTGTGTAGCAACGAAGTCCAGGTATCGCTCATCTTATTGCCCTTGCCTATATTCAAACAAGCATGGTTCATTTTTATTTCAACCGTCTCTCTTACTTTCCATTTGGTTAGGTTTTCTTCTTTCGCAATGATTGTTGCTTACTCCATACAAATCTGGTGCTTTGTTAAATGCAAGTGCTCGGCTAAGACTGACTTCTTATACCTATCATGCCTTAAGTCTATGCAATGCTCCTTAAACCTCACCTCCATAGACCTGTCGGTTTTCCAATATAAACCTTACCACATGAAAAAGGTATCACATAAACTCCTTTGTATGAACCAGATTTGATCAGGTCTTTTAAGGAGTCCAACATTTTTCTAAATATGTTGGGAGGCATGAAGGAAATCCTAATATTTTTTTCCTTAAAATCCTTGTTAATTTGTCTGTGGTATCTTTTATGTATGGAAGAGAAATCTTCTTTATATTGTCGTCCTCATCTTTTTTATTCTTTTTGTCACGAGTCTTTTCGCATTGATGATAGCCTTGTTGAACTACTTGTTTTCATAGCCATTTTCCTTAAATACTTGCAATAAGTGTTTTATTTCCTGTTCTATGTGATCTTTATCAAAGATTATTAGTGCTCTGATCACCAGAGTGTTGATTACTCTAGTCTTTTGCGGTGGAAAGTGATGGGAGATAGCATGTAGATACCTTTCAGTATGCGTCTTCTTCTTGTAAACCTGGCAAGCAATTGAACCATCCTCTTTTTTAGAGATCAAAACGTCGAGGAAGGGTATACAGTTATCTTTCTCAATTTCAATGGTAAATTTTATGCTATCATTTCAACTATTGATGTGGTTAAGAGACGACGGGTAAGTCTCCCAACCGCTATGTGTGTTCTTGAGGGCAACTATGAGTGTAGAACCCAATGTCACCTCGGTCCTAAGCGCCTCCATTTAGACCACAACTCCTAAAGGTCAAGGGGGGTTGTCCCTACTTACTAAGTTTCTTTTAAGAGTTTGTTTTTGGGAGTTGTAAATTATTAAATGTTCAAATGACAATCAAACGTGTAGAGATGCAATAGTTTCTATGACAAGCAAATCTTTTAAACAAAAAACCAAATATGATTGCAATAGAGAAATAAACAATTAAATAACAAGACCAGTGCCTACTTCTTGGGCGATGGAGTCACAAAATAAAACCAGATTACCAAATACTCTCCAATAGCATTAAATCATTCACTTAACAAAATATCACATTAAATATCAATTTGCGAAAAATGAACAATTTAGTGAACCAAAGATACATATACAAGATTAAGCCCAAAAATGAAATGCTTTCGAAGTAAAGTACTATAAACAATACAATGTGGTAGTGGTAAATACTATCCACGTTCTCGGTTCTTCGTAATCTGAAGTCTTTTGCTAGCCGCGGATGGTAGTGGTAAATACAATGTGGAATGGGTTAAGGTTGGGTTGGGAAGTAGTCTAGGTTAGAATACTTTTAAAAATTAAAAAAAAAACTTTAAAAAAATATTCTTTTTAATGCCCCACGGGCCCCACAACAAACCCTACCGATTCAACCGATTTTTTACATGGATCGGTGGACCGGACCGGTTCGGTACTATTATCACCAATCTTGTAGTTTCCCCTAAAGATGGATCCAGAAGGATGGTAGAGGGGATAGGCAACCAAAGTGGTGAACCTCGAGAGCCTCGATCTCCAAAGGATTGGTTGTCACGCCAATCGAGGCACCCTTCACTTTATGTTATCAAAGCCAAGATAACAAAGGGGGAGACCCTAATCTACTCCCAACAGGAGAGATCTAACCAGATCACCAGATCAAGCTACAGCAATAGGGTACGTAAGGTGACAGGTATGGAACCCTAGATTTATGAAAATGGAACCACTGTGTAGGCTTAGGAAAGATGTGACTTAGCAAATATTAATTACACACAGTGATTCAATAATTATATATGATTCCAGGATTCAGGTGCTAGTTCAAAAAGATCAAATTCAGCTACCTTGGGAAACGTGAACCTTAAAACAAGGAAAGTGTCCCAAAGAGTGGATCTGAGGATTGGGGATTTCTAGCACAGCTTGGTAGATGGATGTGACAGTATCAAAGCACACAAGCTTAGCAAGAAGGATCAAATGATAGACAAACTGACTCTATCAGGGAATGCGCAAGGGTTCAAGAGACCTAGTGCCTTGGGATTTGGGCCAATGGAGTCCTCCAAGTGTGACGTCTTGGAGAGCCCACCTAGGGATTTGCAAACGACCAAAAACCCAGAAATGGTTTGCCAGTAAACCAAATCGTTTGAGCCAGAGAATTTTCCGATTAATTTTAAATGAGGGTTTGAGAGAAAATGACAGATTGGTAGGATAGAAGAATAAATTACATACCTTACAAGCGTACTTGAGTCATGGAAATGTTTGCTATGATGTCAAGGATTGTTCCCGCAGAGATCAAATGAAATTTTGAAGCGTTTCCTTTCCCACACGAATTTCCCAGCTCCACAAATGCGCCCTCCTCTTCCTGTTGAACCAAGGACAAACAAGATCAATCAGTTCAAGCAAAAATGAAGGAAATACAAGTGACGAACATGATAACAAAGAGTAAGAGGTACAAAGACAATGATACTCCCTGTAACCGACGAAGAGAAAAGAATGGAGCAGTGTGAATCTCCCCAGCCAATGCGCCTTCCTCACCAAATTGACTTCTTCACCTGTAGATAAAAACATGGAGAAAAATGTGCAAAGATATTCACCAATACTCTCAGTGCAAAGGAAGAACAATTTCAATCAACACCAATAGCATCCACAACCACAAGACAAGTATCTGTAAGAATATATTTTATTCCAGAAGCCAAGAGCCAAAAGTCCCTTTATAATGAGAGGGTCTCTCCTTTAAATAGGAATGGGAGAGACCAAAACCCTAACCACCTTTTCAATGGATGGCTAAGATTAAAAGATAGATAAGTTATAATCTATGGTTGAGATGAGCTCAACAAATAAAGTACATGGATCAACTCCAAAACATAAGAAACCCACTAGTAAAATCGCCCTAAGGAGGACGTCCTCATAAAGTAAATAGAAAAACATAACATGAAGCTCATGGTGGGTCTAGGGGGTGACATATAACCTCCCTAGTGTGTCCCCATGGCACAATAACATCAAATATATCATCAAAGCATAAAATCATGCCCAAGAAGTAAAGTCGTGAGCCTCCAAAGGCACCCTGAAACCACAAAAATGTGTCGGAGAAAGATGTGTGGGCCCCACTGACTGATGACACGGCTGTGGAAGGTGTGGGAGTCATCATACACATCATCAAAACAATTCCTATGCCATTTCCTTGCCTCAATAGACGAAATCAAATTCCTCTGTAGCCAATTTTACAATTTTTTATGCCTCTGTAAATCACCTGTAAAAGATAAAAATGCTTGTAACTCTCTTCTTGGTCACCCGAGGCCAAATCTGACTGCACCATCATGTCTGGGAGTATGGCAATATAATAAAAACAAGTGGCTGGACCCCATACTCCCTCTATAGCACCCTAGGTGAACCAATCAAACCATGACACTGCTCTGATAGGCCATTTTTAATGGCAAATCTGCACTAAAGTGATAAACTGAGACATATACCAACTGAAACTGCCCGGAACTGAGAACTGACTGTCCCAATGGACTCAGAAAGCCCAAATGCACTAGAGATGCATACTCATACATCATATGGATGACTGCATAATCATATAATATCAACACCATGCTCAGACATAATAAAAATAATAATAATCTGCAAATGATCAAAATCATTAAAATACCACAGATCACTATCTGAGCCTACAAACACTGCATGGAACCATTTGGTGACCAATAATAGATCACATATCATCAATAACCATCATCCAGAATCTAACTCATCTCATGTCCTGTGGTTGACTTTAAACTGACCCATAATATGATCCAAGCAAGAAACGTCAAAGTGTTGCAAGAGTAACTGGTTAAAGCATGCTTCATAAATCATTCCAATAGCAATATAAACATAGAGTAATCATTTCACTGGCAATCTAAAACAAGATATTCAAGATTTTCTAATAATAATAATGGCTTAGACTAGAACCTCAAGGCTATACTCACTTCATGGTTGTGATCAATTTGCTAGTGATGGGTGAGGGTGGATAAATGCAAGGCTAGGCTAAGGGATGACTGTACTAACTCAACACTATGATACTTTGGAAGTAGGAAAGGGGATACACACTAAAGCATATGCTGGACAAGGAATAACACAGGGGATGGCAGTGTCTCACAAATGGGTAAGTTGTTTGGGAAGTGCTTATTCAACCTTGACAGATGCCTACAACTCACATCCAAGCTGATACAACTCCATGAGGATCTTTTCTAGAGCCGCCATGACTAGGTGTCCGGCAAACCGTAACTCAGGACTCTAGGGGACACTTAGAATAAGTTGTCCCTTGCTCCATCTCATATCACAACCCGTAGGCTAATTAGGAATAAATCATTACATGTAATTAAGGTCAGCAATCATTAGATATAGCATTTATTAAACCATTGCTTTAATTAGACCTTTTGATTTCCACAGCCTTTGATCCGTGTGTGTTGAAAAACACATTCTTGGATTTACATTTCATTAGGCTTTTTGATCCGTGTGTGTTGAGAAAACATTCTTGGATTTACATTTCACATGCCTTTCATTCACGTGTATTGAAAAACACATTCTAGAATTGGATTTCATTAAGATATACAATAACGTTTCCAGATACAATTTAATGATGGTAGCACTATCTGTTTCAGGTCTAGCCAACACAACTTAGGCAACTCAGAGCCGAGACACAAGTTAAACAAGGAAGCTCATCCAACAAAGAGGCTAGAGTGGGGGGGAAGTCCTCCATATCACAAGCTAAGTAGTAAGTCAGGGTAAAAACAGTAACTGGAAGGTAACGGATGGATGGAGATAGTGAAGATAATGCCAAAACTAGTAAGCAAAATAATGGTGGGAATGATCACCTCCATTCTCCTAAGGAGGGTAAAACCAATGAGTATAAACAAGAACCTCTAAAACCTGAGCAGTACAATAGATAGATATATAATAACAACCAAGTCCAATACTATATATATGATCGCCAAATCATGACACTAAATGCTAGAACATGCCACTAGAATGAATATAAAAGCAACATAACCAAGAACACAAGATAATACTTGTCGGATCATATACCTGTGTAAAACATCTGAATCATCATAAATGTTGAAAAAGTCGGCATCGGCAAAAAGTCGACAAGGGTCCCGAAAACAATTTTTCAGCAACATTGACGAAAAAATCGGCAAACATTAAAAAATACAAAATACATTCATTTTTTTCAAATTTTAAACATATAAAGCAACAATAACATCAGATAAACACATTGGAACATAAATATGGAGAAAGCACTGATATATATCATCATCATGTAGTCATGTCAAATATAAAATGATACATCAAAGTCGATACTGAATCCTAAAACACCATAGTTGTCCAATCAAGGACTCAAAAGTAGATAACCAATACAAAATGACATCACATATATAAATGTATCTTAGGAAAATTAGTAGCTATCTATCTAATATCAATGCCCTCTTCCCCTTTTACGGGAAAAGGTCATGGGTCGTTTGTCAGGCCTGCCCCTAGCACTAGTAGTAGCAGTAGAAGACCCTGGCCCTGCATCTAACATCGGACGATGAGTGATGGATGGAAGACTAGCTGTATCAATCGGTGTAGAAGGTGGTGGCGATGTTAGCACATCACCCTCCGTGGTGTCTCTGACCTCCTCCTCCTCTTCCACCTCCTCCTCCTCCTCCGCCTGCCCTTCCTCTGTCTCTAGCCATGTAGGTGCCTCCTCCATGATAGAAGTCTCAATCTCCACCCTCCACTCAGACAATATATCAATATTGTCTAAGGCGATGGCATCAACATCTGGTACTTTCTCATCCATAAGCGGAGATTGTAATGGACGTAGACCAAGTCATCGAGACGTGTGAACTCCAACCTGTAAGAGGATAATAAAAAAAATTATGAGTTAGAGGTTCAAGTTTCAAAAATTAATGAAATATAATATGTAGAGATGATAGATTCACAAATTACATTAAATGAAATTGATTTGTTGAAAATTGAAATTCTACCCTTCTGCGTCTCTTTGCGTGTTTTTTTTCAAACACACTCCAATTCCGCTCACATCCTGAAGCGATACATGTTTGGCTAAGAATCTTGATGGCAAATTTCCGTAAATTTGGTGTTCTTACACCATAGGTTCGCCACCAAATAGCTACAACAAATAAGAAAGAAAGATAACTAAATTACATTTCATTGCACTAGAAAACTAAAATAGGAAATAAGTAAATCATAATTCAAAATTTCAAATTTCAACTTTCAAATAAAAGTTGAACACTTTAATAACTTACCTGGCATGAAATTGGTCCTGTCACGAATAGCATCAGCAAAGCTAAATACTCCAGTACCATCCTAATACACCTCTATCTCGCAATTGATTGCATTGCAAGTCTCATAATCAGGTATCATCCTCTGAATACAAGTGAGGAGCCCCTCCAACACCTCGCCATCAAAATCAAATTTGCATTTGTAGGAAAATGCAGGGTTGAGGAAGAGTGTTGTTGCATGAATGGGTCTATGAATCATCCCGGTCCATCGACTATCAATCAACTGCCATAACAACATGTGCCTATTGTGCCCCGGGGTACCCTTTCGCACATAATAATTTCGGATGGTCTCTTTGGCCCTATCCATGGCCTCATACAAATAGCCCATTGCGGGCTTATCACCATCAACAAGTCTCAGAACCCTTACCAAAGGTTCATTCACCGAGCACACTTCCCCCACTCCTTCCCAAAAGGAGTTAGTGTACACCAACTTGGCAATGGTTCTCCCATCCTCTCTCCTGCTGTAAGCACAATCACGCCACTCATCACAAACAAACATTTTCTTCAACTCAAACTGACATTGAAGCAAGGACTGAAGAGTAATGAAGGTGGTGGCAAAGCGCATGATTGCAGGACGCTTCAACTCTTTGTTTTTGGTGTGCCTCCTCATGAGGCTAAGAACAAAAGTATGGTACAACTCACAACTCCCATAAGAGCACTGCATCTTTTACATACGCCGATGCATCGACTGATTTCACAAACATGGTACCTCTAGGACAATGTACCAAAAAGTTGATAAGGGATCTACCCTTACCATCTGACCAACCATCTAACATGATTGTGCATCCAATGCTCTCCCATGACTACCTGAACTCCTCCAACCTAGCACTGATGTCCTTCTTTTCTACTTGAAGGATTGGACCCTACAACTCCTCGAAGGTGGCCCTTTTATACCCCGGGCCAAATACTGCAATGGCATCACACAGTGGCTGCCAAAATGGATTGTTTTTTACGATGCTAAGAGGTATGTGACTCTAGTAAAGACACCTCCCCATCACCCTGTCCACTTCTACCTTCTCATTTTTCTTTATCAATGCCTTGATAGAAGGTTGTGCTCCACCTCCTGTTCGTGGAGCAAAAAAGGATGAGGCCCCCCCCTCCCGATAGGTGAATCTATGGCTGTGGAGCCCCTCGCACTACCCTCACCGGCAGTGGCAGATCCTGATGCCCCCACACTTCTTGCTAGGCCAAAAGCTGCAATCTCAGCTCTGTTTGCGACAATCTCATCCTTCGTTTTATTCCTTTCATGGATTGCGTCATGGGCAGATCTCATGATCTCTGGGGTCAATGCAGTACAAAGGCCAACATCATGCCCAGGGAGTTTAGCTAAATGGTATTTCAACCTGTTAACCCCTCCCGACATGTGATGCCCACACAATTTGCAACTCAAATTTTGCGTGTTTGTTCCATCCTCGGGCTCACCATACTGCCAAAACGGGTCCAATGGCTTTGCCATTTTGGAAGATGGAATGGCAGCCTCAAAATGCAAACCTGGGGCACAAAAATACAAAAACAATAAATTAAACCCCATTTGAAAAAATTGCAACAATTTGGCTTAAAAAATCAGACCTCTAAATTTATATTTTTGGCCATGAAAAATGATAACAAGAGGGTGGCTAAAGATCTAAAAAACAAGCATGCTATTCCATTCTAAAACCCCCTTACATTTTGACTCTTTCTAATATTTATGGACATGGAAATCATTGGCAAAATGGCAAAAAAAAAGGAATATAGGAAAGAAAATATGCAAGCAAACATGCAAAAAAATCATAAAAAAGATACAAGAAAATGAAACACTACATACCTGTGAGAGGAATTGGTTGATTGGCAAAGTTTTGACTCTTGAAGTTGAACCCTTTCTCCACAAAAATTCTCAATGGTGATCTTAGATGGTGTTTGGAATCTTGGATGCCTCCAAGGTGGTTGATGGTGCCCTCTTGCCCTTCACACTCCGTCTCCAACAACGAAATGAAACAAATAACCAAAAAAAATGACTTTTGCCTCTTTAAGCCACGGACTAGACTACCTGAGTGACTTTTTCAGTCAACCCGCGAGGTTTTCGAAAAAATCGTGATTTTTATGAAAAAGTCGCGCCTCACCAATTTTTTTAAAAAGCGCGATTTTACTGGTCGATTTTTCGACAGAGGGAAAGATGCGCGATTTTTTGAAAAAGTTGCGATTTTTCGCCAACTTTGATTCATATGTCCACTGAGAACCTGCTGCTGCAACTCTAGGCACTGCATACTACTCTATAATGGCAAAATGGCTACATCGATCATCTAATCTGAGTTTCCTGAGACTCAGTCATGGCAAAGGAATATTCTGTTGCTAATAATCATAGGAGTGATCCAAAATAGATGCTCATCTCAAGCATCTCAGTGTAAAGGACTGGCTGAAAAATATACTAGAATCTGGAAAAAATATATGGTAGCCCCAGCTACTATAAATCTGATAACAGGTACCGAACCAGTCCCCCGAACCGATTCATCAACCGGTTCGAACCGGTCGGGTCATAAATCGGTCAATCAGCTGAAACCGAAACCGATTTGACCGATTTTTAAAACATAGCTACATACTGCCTGCTACTCAACACTAAAATATGGAAGACTAGTGACAATCTCCCTCAAAATCGGCAACGCCCTGTAATGCAAGTGTCGCATCCTCCTATGCCAAAGCTCACACAACTTGTCACTACCATGTACCAAATCCTAAACAGGCTTCCCTTGTAACCTGTATAAGTTTCCCTCTCTAACCCCAATCCTCACTAATTAGTCAGGGCTAGCTCCCTATGGATGTATTAGTACTTGCCCTCTCCTAAAGATAACGGCAAAACCCCTTTCCTTCATAACTGAGACTGAAAGCAAGTTCTTCAGTCCTGGTACAAATAGTACATCCTGGGCATCAAACGAGTCTCCTGACTCAAGTTGGAACGAGATTGTTCCCTCGCCTATGACTACATAATTGGCATCATCACCAAGCTCCACATCGATCCCTTAGTCTGACTCCATCAACCTGCTAAATAACTCCCATCCTTTCGTCATATGATGAGATGCACCACTTTCCAAGTACCATCCACTCCTAGCAACTGTGCTCGTGGAAAGGCAGGAAACTAGTGAGAAGTCACTCTCAAACTTCGCAGCAAACTCACTCAACTAAGGCTCTGCAGACGCTGCTACCTGCTACGTTTTTCCTTTTCCTTTCTTCTTCTTCGTACGTTGAGATGCATAGTGCCCATTCTTGTGGCACACAAAACACTTGATTTTACTCAAGTCCTTCATTCCCGGTTGTGAGGCTTCCTCCTCACTGTTACCCTTTTTGTTGGAACTCTTTCCTTTGCCCTTCTTTACCTTGCTGACAAGGGCCAAGTTCTCATCGCTACTTCCTTGGTTGCGAGCCCTAGACTCCTCTCAAGTCGCTTCCTAAATACAATCGTCCCAAAGTCTCCCCCAAGTGGGGGAGCTTCTCCCGAGCACAAATTCCTTTTACAAATGGTTCCCAAGGCTTGTTGAACCCAATCAATGCCACACTGACAAGCTATGCATTGGCTACTTTCTCTCTAACGGCTGCAAGTTGATCACGTATTTGAGTGATCCTCATAAGATAGTTGATAACATTTTCAAGTCTTGACATTTGGACATCACTGATCTAATTTCTCAAGATCATCTTCCTGTTCATGTTGTCACTCTAGAACAAATCCAATAGAGCTTTGTACATTGCTTGGGTCGTTGTCTTCTCTGCTACATGAGGAATCAGGTGATCCTTCACAACATCTAGGATCACTCTCTGGGCTTTAATATTCTTCTTTTCATGAGTTGTCAATTGTGTTGGATATGTTGGTAAAGTAATTGCCTTCTCCACAATGTCCCAAAGTTCATGTTCCTTCAAAATCAATGTAACTCTCGCTTTCCATGACATGATGTTAGATGCCCCATCTAACCTGTCTTCAAATCTAAGACTGGTTGCTGCCATAACTAGATCTGCACAAAATAATTGTCGTGTGCTTATTCCCTCAAGCACCCACTATGATCTACTGCTGCAAAAACCCTAGATTTGCTTCCTTCTCAGAGGTGAACTCTAATACCATGTTAAATTTTCTAACCCCGGCACTAGATAAACAATTCCTAGTGATTTTTCCTTGCTAAAAGTCAATTTTCAACTCATTGATTTATTTATAATTGCTGAGATCTATTAGCAGGAATTTAAATAGTGAAAGCAATACCAATGGAAAATAAATCTACTCAATAAAACACATGCACAGAATTTCTACCCTTCAAATCAACTTTTCATTCAATAATTTCAAGACTTACAAGGGCTCCCTTACTGATGGCCCGAGAAAACATACAACAGCAAACTTGGCAAAATGCCCTCAACAAAAAATTTGTCCTAACTGCAAATCTGTCGAACAAGCCCCCTCTACCTACTGTTGTACAATAAGGCCCTGTACGAACTGGTGTACGGCTGTCATTCGACTCTACAGCCGCAACTGTACAGATTTGTACGGGACTATACGGAACGTCCTATACGGTCTTTGCTTTGCTAGCTCATGTGGTTGTATAGACACCTGTATGGATTTGTTGTACGAACTTGCTCAGTTGTCCTGCAAAAAATAGAACCTCCACCTGACTGGTACGACCACCTAGAAGATCTCTCTATCTTTTGCAATCTCTCTCTGCCAAATCTGGAAAGTAGAAAGTCCTTCTCTTTCCAACTCAATGCTTGAGTCTCTCTTGTGTCTCTCTTATGTCTTCCCCCTCTCACCTTCGTTGCCTTTTATCTTGTTGAGATGAGCCAAAACCCTAGCTTCAATGGCTGAAATTAGATCTCATTAACTTGAGATCAAGGGCTAAGATTCAATTAATTAACTTAAATCACTAATGCCAAAAACTTAGGCATTTCTCCAAATTAACCCTCAATTAATCTAGAAAGACATTGACTTTAATAAAGTGAATTTCTATAGTTCCTGAGAGGTATTAGTGACGATATCCACAAGTTAGACACAAACCCATGTGGAGATGCATGTCAAAGCTACAATCATCAACAAGGTGATGTACCTTTTAACATTGCCAAGAACAACCCCTTCTACCATTCCATGTTTGAAGTTGTTGCTATTGTTGGCCCGAGGTATGGGGGCCCTTGCTATAATAATTTGGGAGGTAAACTCCTTCAAGGGGAGAAGATCGATTGCACCCGGAGATTAGATGAGCTGAGACAATCATGGGAGATCACCAAATGCAGTGTTATGTTAGATGGGTGGACAGATGGGAAGGATAGATCCATTCTAAATTTCTTGGTTAATTGTCCCAAAGGGTAAATGTTTATCAAATCTATTGATGCATCTGCATATGTTAAAGATGCACAATTATTATGTGATTTGTTACATAAATTTATCCAAGAGATAGGCCCACAGTATGTTGTCCAAGTCATTACGGATTATGTTGCTAATTATGTTGTTGCTGAGAGGTTGATTATGGAAAGGTATTCATGCTTGTATTGGACTCCTTGTGCCGCATATTGCATTGATTTGATGCTAGAGGACATGGGAAACTTCCTTGGATCAAGGAAGTCATTGATTCAGCTCAGAGTGTTACAAAATATATATATATATATATAATCATACATATGCTTTTTCACTCATGAGACAATACTCGGGGAATAAGAAGTTTGTGTGTCCCGCAATCACGCAATTCGCCTCTAGCTTCATTTCTCTTTAGTCTCTCCACAAGGTTATGATGGAGCTGCAGAGGATGTTTCTTTTCATGAGTGGGATTCTTGTGTCTATAGCACCAGACACAAGGTGCAATTTGATATGAGTTTTTGGTCGTGAGTGCAAGAGGTATGTGCCATCAATGAACCCTTGGTAAAGGTTCTTCTTTTGGTTGATGATGACAAGCCCGCAATGTGCTACTTGTATGAGGCCATGGATAGCGCCAAGGAAGCTATCCATCGATACTATGAGGGCAAGGGGGAGGAGAGATTCACCAAACAAGCTGAGCAATGGGGTGTCATTGATGAACGATGGAATAATACTCTCCATCGTCCCATTCATGCAACAAGGCTCTACCTCAACCCCACTTTCTCTTATGCATGTGGATTTTGGTTTGATGATGAGGTCATGGATGCATTTCTCCAGTGTGTTCAAAGGATGGTGGTAACTCCCTCTGAACACTCAGAGATTTTCAAACAGATGGAGATCTATAGGTTGGCAATTGGCACTTTTGGTTATGACATGGTTGTCCAATATAGAACCACAAGGATGCCAGGTAAGCATCAAATTTCAACCTTCAAGTACAACTTGTTTAAAACTTTCAAATTTCAATGTCTTTAGTATTTACTCTTTCCTTTCTATCTATTTATTACTCGGTGGAAATTTAATTCATTGTCTTTCATTTCCTTGTTTTCATTGTAGATGTGTGGTGGATACACTATGGTGGCAGACTCCCAAAGCTACAAAAACTTGCCATTAAGGTGCTAAGTCAAACTTACAGCTCTTCAGGGTGTGAGTGCAACTGGAGTGTCTTTGAAAAGATACACTCCAAGAACAGCAACAAGTTAGAAATGTTGAAGAATCAAAATTTAAATTTAAATTGTTTATAATTGTATTAATTTTAAATTTTAATTTATTACAATTTTTAATTTATCATCACCCTCTAACTATGGCCCTCATACAGGTTAGATACCGAGCGCCTTAATGACATGGTTTATGTCTACTACAATCTAAGGTTGCAAATGAAGCAGATTGAAAAAGTACCCAATGCAGATGATATTTCATTGGATGAAATTGACACTACCAGTAAATGGAGGGTGGAGATTGAGGGGCCTGCGATGGAGGAGGCACCTGAATGGTTGAACGAATAGGAGGATGTCAATGCAAATGTGTTGGAGAAAGGGGAGGAGGTGGATGTTCCACTTCTAGAGGATGAGGACATTGAGGATGAGGTTAATATTCCAGTGTAGCCAATGCCACCACCTTCATAGAGACATGCAGCTGGGACTGGGAGGAGACAGCTCACATTGGCTTCCATCTCAACCCCATTACCTTCCACCATAGCCCGAGCAGTTGGAATTTCCAGTTCCACCCTAGGCTCATCCAGAGCACCTCCACGACCATCTGCTGCTGCTAGAGGAAGAGTGGTGCCCTTTGTCCGTAAAAGGGGTAGAGGGAATCAGTGATTCCTATTATTTATCATTGTATTATGTAGTATCTAGATGCCTCATGAGTCATGATGACTCATTTCATGAGATACATTTATTAAATATTTTGATCATTTGATTTGATTTTCTATCATCCTATCAAGAACAAATTTCAGAATTTTAAATTTAGTACCGATATGTGGTCATGATGTACCATTTGACATCTTATGCATCTTGTATATTAGGTGTATTTTCATATTTATATAGCAATGTGTTTATTTGAGGTTGTTGTTTTCAATGTTAAAAAAATTGTTATTGTTGTATTTTTTTTAAATTTCCCAATATCTTCCAATATCTTCCCCAATATTGCCGATAAGTTACATTCCAGACCCTCGGCGATATATTCGCCAACACGATATAGGTAACTATGGCTAAGTAATACTTCATTGCATAAGTCATACCTTAATTGATAATGTTTTGATGTGGCACCATTTAGGCCCTCCAAGTTTAATTTCTACATTCGTTCTTCAGCATGTTAGGGTTCATTATGGCATGCTTTGGTGGCCCTTGTTGCTCTAACCATTCATGAATTCGCCCTCTTAGACTACCCCCCTTGACTCCAAGTTTCCCTTGTTGGATTGGCACTAATCACTTGGTCCTCCCATTATCCTTTTATTTTCCTATACTATAAAAGACAAAAACGTTTTGCTAAGCTATCTGTTCACGTCCCCTTGTCCTTCATTGTCATAGCCTTAGCAATCCTATCTCAGGGAAGCCCTCTTTGTGTTGGAGAAGAGATAACCTTATGTGAGAGAGGAAGTCATTGAGGTGACAGTGGGTAGCCCATCTAAGTTGCCTTTGGGTTAGCATTGTTCTTTTGGACTTTAATCATACATGCTAATTCGGGAGGTAGCATACAGCAAGGAGGCAGTTCAAGTTATCGGTATGCAGTATCCTACATCTTCTTTGATCTTTCTCTTCTTCTCCTTTTCATTCAATTTCTGAGCCTAAAAACACCAAAAGGCAATCAAGAATCAAACAAAAATATATATTATGATTTATGTGAGAGAGAAAGTCCCTGAGGTGACAGTGGGTAGCCCCTCTAAGTTGCCCTTGGGTTAGCATTGTTCTTTTGGGTTTGGAAGAACAGACAGCACAGAGGCAGTTCAGGTTATCAGTATGCAGTGTCCTACATCTTCTTCGATCTTTCTCTTCTTCTCTTTATAATTCAATTTCTGAGTCTAAAGGCACCAAAAGGCAATCAAGAATCAAATGAAAAGATATATTATACTTTATATGAATTAGGTCATCGCCTCAGGATCATGACAAACAAAATTCTTGTCATCGGGTTAAATTTGTAGAGAGAGATGTCTCACTAGAGAAAATATGTGTGGCTATATCCAACAACAGCTTAAAGAAGGAGAAGTACGAAGAGGATGAGTTCAGTAACAAAATTATTCACTTGGATGATCTGTGATTCTGTTCAAACACCAGCCACTGGTATTCATGGAAGAAGTGCCTCCCGCTACAGAGGTGAAGCCTTCATCGAACCCTTGAATCTTCAGTAGATATGACAAGTAGATATGACAAGCCAGTTTGCAGAAGTCAAGTTATTGTGTTGGTTTCTAATTTATATAGTATCCTTAAAATGATTGATATACAGGCAATGAACCTTGGTGTATGAAGCATTTTTATTCTGTTCAGGATTTGTGAAGTTTTCTTGAAAGTCTCAGTTAGGATGGACATCTAAAATTAGAATTGTCCTGGTTTGAATCTCTTTTTGGATGTTATGGATTTACTTGGTGTTCTCATGAATGAAAGTTCTCATATAAATGAGAAACCTTTTTCTGATAAAAAAAATAAGGGAATGCTTGATGCATCTCCCAAGATAAATACATCTAAGCTAAGTATAACCATAAAAACAACATAACGAAAGAGAAGAGAACAGAGAAGCCAACTAATCTATATCATTACAACAAAGAGAGAAGAAAGAGCAGTCAGAGAAAAGAAGTGCAAAAAAGTTACAAAGTGCAAAATGCAAAGCAAAATATGCACCAAAGCTTCAGGATGTAAGAATCGGATTTTCGACATGTAAGAATCGGATTTTCGACCACTGATGTTACTTGCAAAGAGAAAGAGGACAATCTAAAAAGATAATATACAGTTGTGACAGAGGTGACAAATGATACCTACTCCACATGCATTGTATGTAAGCATGACATTTGAAAAATGCTGGTCCTTCCTGACCAATCCAAACAAGCATATAGTCCTCCATTTTCTGATGTTCAGGCAGCACCCATTTCAAACCCCCAAGTCGATACTCAGAGGAGCTCTTGAATGGTTCATTTTGGTTCAATCTGGCCAGCAACTCATGGGACACATTGCTTTCAGTACCACCTGAAGGCTGGTCACAGCACAGTGCATCATTTTCTGATGCTTCATCTTCATCCTGCCTAAGGATGCTTTTCACACTGGGTAATGCAGGATCCATTGCCAAGCACAAAACTTCTGCAAAATTTATTGCTTTGCTCGATCTACTTCCTGTAAATGAGTTAGATGCTACTTCCTCTTTCAGTTGATCTATTGCATAGGCATAATCCAAACTGAAGAGGACCTGCTTAAGAAAACAAAGACAACTATCAGAAATCTAAAGCAAACGGAGTAGAAAACGGCTGTCCCACAATATTTCCTCTATATTACAAATTTACCACGGTAGCTATTATAGGACAAATAAAGAATGTCTTGTCAGTATGGCACACCAAAGATTCATTTAAGACACATTTCAAATGCTACAGTCTCCAAGACATTTCACAATTGATATAATACCACATTGGAATACTGCTAAGTATTTAAAGTTCTTTTCTGTTTTCTATTAAAGCTTAGCTATTTCAAATTTGGTTGTATGCTAATCTTAAGTGACATTTTAGAGTTGGGATTCATTTAAACTTCATAAATATTATTTCAAGGAACTGAAAATTATCTCAACGTTTCTATTGATTACAGAAGGTAGAGGACATGGTAACATATTTGTGTTACAAGCTCAGATCATGATAAAGAACCACAATAAAATCCCATGAGAGATTTCAAAATAATTCAGCAACTACAAGAAGAATCTAATGCATTAGATAAATTTGTGTGGAAGAATGATTCGCTGTGGTATCAGGATCGCCTATATTTATGTATGAATTTCCATCTCAAACAGAAGGCCTTTTTCGAATTGCACACTTCTCCTATAGGAGGACATTCAGGATTCTTGAAAACTTACCACAGGATTAAGAAGGATTTTTTATGGGAAGGTCTTAAAAATGATGCTCAAAAATTTGCGACAGAATGTTTGGTTTGCCAATAGAAAAAGGGAGAGACAATCAAGACCCCAAGTCTTCTACAGCCATTATCCATACCAAGTTAGCATTGGGAAGAGGTCTTAATCGGTTTTATGATTTATCACAGGTCTACCAAATTCTGAAGGAAAGAATATCATCATGGCGGTGGTGGATCAACTCACAATGTTATGCCCATTTCTGCTCTCTTTCTTATCCTTTTAAAGCAGGTATAGTAGCTACATCATTCATGGAAATAGTTCAGAAGCTACATGGAATCCCCAAGGCTATTGTAAGTGATAGAGATCCAATTTTCAATGGTAATATTTGGACTAAAATATTTTCTTGTCTGGATACTCAATTGGCTCACAGGTTCTCTTACTGTCCATGGGGCAAACGGAGATTCTGAATAAATGTCTAGAAGGATATATTCATTGCTTTGCATCTGATAAACAAACACAATGGGTCAATTTGTTGCCCTTGGCGGAATGGTGGCACTACACGCTCTTTCATTCTTCATCAAAAATGTCCCCGTTTATGGCACTTTATGGCTATCATCCTCCATCCATCACAACACCCTTAAAAGGGAAAGCTAAGGTTCAAGCAGTGGAGGATCACATAGAGCAGCAACAAGAGGTTCTCCATTTATTGAAAGACAACTTGGCTATAACACAAAATAGGATGAAATAACAAGTAGATCAACATCATAGTGAAAGGAAATTTGAAGTGGGGGATTGGGTATTCTTGAGGCTATAACCATACAAACTGATGTCTTTCAAGCAACAAACGAAGGACAATAAATTATCAACCATGTACCATGGTCCCTATAAGGTGTTCTAGTGGATTGGAAGTATGGCTTACAAATTGGAGTTTCCTCCATCTTCACGTGTACATCTAGTCTTCCCATTTTTTTGCTTAAAATAAGTAATCAGCAACAAGATCCCAGTTCTCATTATTTTACCAGAGATTGCTGAAGAATGGAAAATCATACCAGAACCTGAAACAATCCTTGAAGGGATCAAGCAATTGCGAAATCAAGCAATAAGTGAGTACCTCATCAAGTGGAAAAATCCGCCAATAGAAGAGGCGACATGGGAAGATGAGTTCTTCATGCAAAAACATTCACAATTAATCAAGTGTCAAGGACAATACTTGTTTGGAGGGAAGGGACATGTTAGCCCCTATATATTGTGACATTACATTTCTATTATCATACTAGTGTTGTCTTTATTGGTCAAATAGGACCTTAACTGTAATTGTACCCTTTTGTCTCTATATATACCAAGGAGATCTAGTTTTAGTGATCATCTCATCTTGTCTTGTGCATTGGATATATTGTAAAAGGAGACTGCTCGCTCAAAGAGGCTTATTATGCATTGACTCTTTATCATTATCAAGGCATGGAGCTACTTTTCTTTTTGTTTTTATGCTATTTGGGGAGCCTGGTTCATAACAACAGGGCAAACAATTCTAAGATTGTTTCAATTTGAGCCCTGATGATCTGATCCCATCTTTGGCATTTCCTGAAGCACATTAATATTGCAAATAGAAGCAATAAAGCATTGAAATAGGCAGTCGTAGTTAATACTAAAAATCATGGAACTGTGACTTACAGTAACTACTTAGTGTAATGGACCAAGAAGAACAAGCAATAAGGTCAGGTTGCAGCGGTAGCTATAACTGATTGACCAACAGAAGGAGTGTCCACAGAACTCTAACCAAGGTAGAATTCAATCAATTTTCTCTCCATGAAAAAAAGCATTATATATATAATCCCTTTGTTAAAATATGCCATAATTTCTCAACAGAAAATCTGCTACTGAAGGAAACGTGGTAATTTATATCCATCCTATTCACCACATTCATAAACAATGAAGATTCCAGTTATTTACAGATGTAGAAATATCTCAGACATTCTTTGGCCCAACATAATGACAGTGACGTTCCCATTATTTATGTTTATTGCATTCAGGAAAAAGAAGAATACTTGGAAAGAAAAATTACCAACAAGGGCTTGTCAATGGTAGATAAATGCTCCAATAGGCAATCTGCACAACCTCTTATATTAATTGGTGCTTTCCCAAAAACAAACCAAGCAGGCAATCTTGATGTCCTGCCAAAGTCACAAAATCACAGTGAATTTAGAACCAAGAAATAAAAAAGATCAAAATCAATGAAATGCAGTCTTTGAAAGCAACTTAGTCTTTGTTTTTGTTGTCCTTTAGAGGATCTATAAGTTTCATTCATGAAAAATGTGGAGAAAATGATTGTAATCAACAATATAAATTTGTAAATTTCCATAGTTTGTCAATATATCATTAGCACTGTTGCCAGCCGGATCGCGCACTTGGTTAACGCAGCAGAAATCTATGCTATTGCTCGGTGCGCTCTTGGGGGCAAGTCTCGAGTCAAGGCTGTCACCTGATCTTCACTCCCCCGTTTAGGCCAAACTCCTAATCGAAGCCAAGGGGGTAGTCCCTACGGAATGTTTCTAAGGTTATTAGAATGTTTCGGTGAATTAGTCATGAATGTTGTTTAAGGAGTTTTTAAGGAAGTTTATGATTAAAAATTGTTTCCAAGATTTTTTGCAAAATAGTTTAGAAAAAGCTTTCACCAGCAAAATAAAATGACAACCAATATAGATAGCACAACAATGATATTAAGAAAATAAATGAACAACTTGTTGTGGACCAGTGCCTTATGGAGTCAATATAGAAGATATAAAAATTGTTGCTGAAAGAGAAATGATTTGCAATTTCTCTTGGTTACTTTTAAATTATTAATGGTTCGAAATTATTTAGGAAAAAGGGGAACTCCCGAGATACCATGAGGTACAGGAAGGAATGTCCGAAAATCAAAATATGGTGGCTCCTCATGAAGACGTGTGGGCTGGAATGGAATCTCTAGGATGGTGTTCAACGCTACACCAACAGAGGTGTACCTAACTATGCCCTGAGGTCGCCTTCCAGTTGTTCCCCGCTTCCTCTAAGAAATTTCCCCACACAAATTTCAATTAACACAGTGTCGGATTTCCACTATGTGACGGGTAGTAAATTTTATTAAGAGAGTTGTTTAGATTAGATGTGAAACTTTAGAAAGTAGTTTATAGCTCTTTCTGATTTCCCACAGGGCCAAGCAGAATACCCACAAGGGGAAAGAGCATACTTTGAGTTATAAGCTAAATGTTTATTCTGATTTGATGCTTAAAAGAAAAAGTGCTTGAAGATGAAACAAAAATGAAGCAGCACAAAATCCATGTGTCACTTTTCTGATCATCCACCACTAATCGGCAAAGCCTTTGTGTGGTGGTGAGAGCATACTTCGTGGCAACGAGATTTTGTGTTATTTCTAAATTTACACTTGCGAAAATAAAAATAAATTAAAAGCAAATTTATTGAATTAAAGCATACACCCTGCAAAAAGAAAGGTGTGTGTGGGTTTGTTGTGTTGTTAGAAAAAATTACACCACGAAAATTAGACAATGCAAATCCCCCCAGGGGGGATAGGGTGTGGGCGTTGTGTATCCCACTTGCTCTCGCTTAATAATTACAATAAAAGATTAAAAGAAATGCCACTTAGTCCACTTATAGTTGGATCGAAGGGCTTACAATCATATAGGGAATCGAGGCCCTCTTAGGTGTCACCGATTAGTTGTCTTCCTCTACCATCCTAGATAGGACCTTTCAAGTAGACAACTACACTGTGTGTGATAACATTTTTGGCGTCCTTGCCAGGGAGGTAGAGGCTTAACTTAGGTGTCTGCGAGTGTATGTGCGTATCTCATATCTTATCGCATCCGGTTTTACATTTGGATGGCACCATTTACATTTTTTAAACCACACGTGGCCATCTCTTTTTCACTCATATCTCCCCGCTTATACACGACATATCTTTCGGTAGACAAAATCTAAAGTTCACCTGGCGACTCTTAATCGTGACTCTGTTGAGGAACGACCTCATAGACATCCTTACGATCTCAGAAGTAGAGCTAACACAAATCAATCAGAAGGAACCCTGCTTACATATCATCGAAGAGATCCCAAAGCTCAATCATCTAATTTCTTTTGGAAAATCGTAAATTCTTTTGATTCTCCAAACCGTTTATTTGGATCCTCTTCAACTAATTTGGTTCCTCCTGCATCCTCGTCTCATCAAGTAAATCCAATGGCTGGAACAAATCAAACTCCTCCAGGAAATAACCCTCAAGTTAACCCTTCAGTCGTTCCTAGATTTGGGAACGAGGCCAAAGCTTCACCTTTCGATTATTCTCAAATCCCTGGTTCACCTCATGACATGCCCGACAAATATTTTGAAAAGATTCCTAAATTTAATGGAAATTGTGTGACCTCCATTGAGGACCACATCGAGGCTGTCTGGGCTCACATGGAAGCTTATGGGGCAGAGGAAGAAGATGTTTACATGAGAGGTTTGTTTGCGTCCTTGGAGGGTGATGCTCGTAAATGGTTTGACCGTTTGCCTACACCATCGATCACGGGATATGATGCTTTTGTTGAAAAACTTACACATGAGTGGTTAGTCAAGTTAGACGAACGTTTTCTTTTAAACCAACTCTTTGAAATCAAAAAGAAAGAAAATGAGTCAGTCCATGAATTCAACCTCCGATTTGACAAAATAGTGGCCAATATCCCTAATCATATTAGGCCTAAAGAACAAGTTGTATTGATTCATTGCCTCAATTCATTTGAAGGTTACCTTGGCTACCATCTCAAAGACAAAGACCCTAAAGACCTCAAAGAAGCTCAAGAAAACGCTAGAAGGGCTGAAGCAAATGTTGCCTCTATGGGGAAGCAAAACTTTTTCGATTCATTCAATGCTTCGTCCTGTAGATATGAGCCCAAAGCTAGAAAAGGAAAGGAACCAGTTAAAGATCCCAACGATATGATGGAGAGTATGCAAGAAATGATGAAAAATTTAACTCTCCTGACTAGGGATCTAGCTAAGAACAAAGAATCGGAAAGGTATAGGTAACTCTACGGGCCAAAGCCTTATTGGAACCCTCAAAAGGGGCCTAACAATGATGACAATAGAAGGAACCCTGTGATCCAAGCATCACCTGAACCTCCTGGTATGAACTAGTCGAAAAAACAAAAGGGAGAGGATCCTGAGTACCCCACTCATAGTGAGGATGCCCAAGATTCTCCTCGAAACATTAATTGGGTCGATAATTTGGACTTTGACAAGGATTTTGGACGAATTTTGATAGAACAAGAAGAAGAAGATGAAGAAAGTTGTAGTCCTAGTGTTACGAAGGTACTAGCACCAGCGTACCTGCAGAGGTGCCCCAAGGAGAGGGTGTCGTTTTTTTTACCAGGAGGGATGTTTAGCTAGCTTATTCTGAGGTGGGGTTATGGCCGAACCCTTTGGTTTATCCTCTGGAAGTACTGTGGCTTAATGGCATCGTTGACTGCCTCATAAAAGGGTTTGAAACCCTGAGGTTGGTGTCTGGGGCTTCCAAGGGTGGGTCACTGGGTCACGTGACCCCGACCTTGTTTTATCACTCTAGCGGCAGGTTCTTCAGCACTGAGGCAGATACTCATCCTTCAGAGCACCTCCAACACCCTCCTAGCCCTCCAGTTCACCAGCGCCCTCTCTCTGGGCCCTCCTACAAACGATGACGTCATCTTCTTGGGAAAACTGTAATGCTTGATAAGGGGGGGCCATTGAGGGTTTTTCATCACTGTTGGGGTTAGTTGGGGCATGACAACCCCCCCCCCACTATGCAGTCTGGCCTTCAATTTGGTCAAATTTGGCCTTGCTCAGCCATTTTGCTCATGTTTGGGTCAAATATGGGGAAAAAACACCCAATTTACCCACTTTTATCATTATTTTTGTTTTAATTTTAAGTTGACATTTTTAATATTAAATTGACCTTATCTTATGTAAAAGTGAGTGTGAGATCATATAAATTCAATCTCCTCACTTCATTTTCATCATCAACTCTTGGGATAATTTTATTATGTCTGTTATTTGCCCTAACTAGGGCACTTTGAAGGGATGCACTCCTTGATGAAAGTTATTTTGCAAGTTTGAAGCATTTCTTGGATGTTTTACTATTGTTCATGCCATTGCTAAGCTGAGGCTAGAGTTTTTTGCTTAACACATGCACTTGGAGGTATCTATACTTTTGGTTTGATGTCTCTTAGTCAATTTGTATGAAAGTGATGCTTGTTAGAGTTGAAGGGAAGCCATTGTTGCTTCATTTTGTCTTGATTTACATTTCATTTTTGTCATTGGTCACCATTGCATTCAAGCTTGAGCTTTAGGTCTTCAAGTCTTGCTAAGGCTAGGTTCCCTAAACGAATCCTAGAGATTGTTGAGGTTAGCCCTAGTTGCCAAGCTTGCCAAGTACTATCTCAAGGAGGGTAACTCCTCTCATTGATGCCCTAGGGTTGGGTAGATAGTTTTCTCTTGAAACCCTAGGTTGTTCATCTACCTCTTTAACCAATTTTTGAGTCTTGTACATTTGTAATTATTATTTAGGGTTAAAATCTTGCATTTTCATGATAGAATTGGGGTTAGAATTAGGTCTGCAATTTTATGATAAAAACCCTAAAAATTAAAAAAAATTATTTTTTTTTCAGTTTTTCGCATCCCTAAAATTTCGGCTGTTCCTCCTATAATTACGGCTTGCCCTATTTGTCCCTAAAAACCTTAGGGCGAAATTTTAGGAGCCCTAAAAATCCCCAAATTATCAAAAAAAAATCCTAATTTCTGAGTTTTGTATCTTTTGTAATTATTATGTTAGATTAGTTACAATTTTCTGAGTTTGTAGATATTGTGTTTGATTTAGTCTGTAAATTAAAATTAAATCTAAAAACCCTAAATTAAAGGTCTTATTTTGGCTTTTAAAAAAACGCAATTCATTTTTATCTTCTGAGCATTATGAGTAATTTTCTGTGTATACATAACTCTGATTTTTACCTAGTTCAGATCTGGAAAATACTTTTTCTATAGAAATTTGAAGGTGATAAGTTACTAAGAAATGTCTTGTTGAATATAACGTTATAGCTGAATGATATTGAATGATTTTCCTTTAAACCTTGTCAATGATATATCACATCAATTTATTGTTTCACTTCTGCGTGCTGATATAACGTGCTAATCATACAGGTCTGAAAGTTAATTAGTTTGGCATGTATTTGTTGGCAAAATTGATACTGAGTACTGTGGTCTATTTCTCTTTATGATAAATCCCTGCTACACTGTCTTATTGGACTGATTTTGGCACTATTCTGGTAAACATCTCTGTGGTTGATTACTGCTGCGATTTCTTACATACAGATCTAGAAATGTTACTTGACTTAGTACTGCTGCACTACACCTGAAACAATTAATGGTTAGTGTTGATTATTAGTCAGAGCTCTCTATTGAATGCTAAACCGATTGGACTAACACATGATTACTTTGACTTGGATACATTTGCAATAAACTTTTAATCTTATATTCCTCATAGTTAATGACTCATTTTGCTTGATTAATGAAATCATTTATGCATAAGACTGTTGACCCCAATAATTCCTGAACTAGTTTACATTTTGTTGGTAATACACTTGTATGATAAATATTGGTGGATGATTTTTACACATGACTGATATATTTCATTGGTGAAGAATTGATCTTGTTGCCGCCTAATACACACCTGGGGGGGACGCAGCAGGAAACCTTCAAGCCGCTCGGTGTGTCCTTGGGGGCAAGTGAGAGTCAAGTGCTGTGACCTGATTACTCGACTCCTCCATCTAGACTTACTCCTAGCGAAGCCAAGGGGGGTGGTCCCTATGAAAAATAAACTAAGGCTTTTAATCTACAACAAAAGATAAAAGTCTATTCTAGGAGTTATGAGATGACGAGATGAAAAATAACAACTAAGCACTGCTTGCAAATTAAATCAATTAATCAACCCAACACCAGATAGATAAGGATTCACAACATTCATAATTGAAACTTAAAACATGGAAAATTAAAGACCAGTGCCAAGAATGTGAAAAGCGTGCGATTGCTGCTGTGTAGGGTTGCTTGTGTGGTCTCGATGAAAGTATTGCAGTGTCTCAGTTGGTAAATTTTAAGATTATTAAATGAGTAGATTAAAGAGTGGGTTAATTCTTGGTTTGGCCCAATCAGATCTAACTCTTTGGACTGAGTGCTATAGCAGCTTAACCGAGTGTCCAACCAGGCAAGGATGAACCGAGTGTCTACCCCGGGTCTAATTATCTTCAGTGAGCACCAAAAGCCTTGGGTTTCCACCGAAGTCCCGTGGACAATTGCCTTGTACCATTGGGTTTAGGCCAAGGGGTCTACCCGGGCTTGAAGTACCCATAAAAGTGCCACTGTCAAGATATTGGCCTACTTACCATCTGATCCACAAGCCTTAACAGGTCCTAACCTATTTTTAGTGAGAATTTTGAAAGAGTCTGAAGTGGTTTGAAATTTTCCTCGAGTCATTGCCAAATTAGCTAGTTTTGATTCCTAGTAATCTACTGTGTGTTTTATTTTTAAATATCTTGAGTTAATGTAACAGTGAGCAGATCTGGTACATTACACCAGGGAGATTCAAGAGGTTCTCATGCACTCCCAAGAAGAGCACATGTCCCGCAGTTGGAGCCAGTGTTACACGCCTGAGCAGCTACAATGTTACAATGTTCCAATGTGGGATTTATTGTATGGATATTTGCTTTGGGGGTTGTTTACCCCCTGGATTGGACATGGCCAGCCTCCTTGGTCTCACTCTCAGAAGTACCTGGCTTAGTGGCTTTGCTGACTACCCCTTTGGTGTGATGATATCTCCACCATGCAGGGCTTTATGCCCATGGGTTGGTGCTCTGAGGCTTCTGGGGTTGACCCACTAGGGCGCATGCCCATCCTGGTTATTTGACTTGCAAAGGTGATTGTGCTTTGTAAAGGACTGTTATCTCCTCCTAGCACACCTTCTTGCACCCACTTGGACCTATTTCAGCTTCCAAAGACCCCTGCTCCAGCCTTCTTGGCCCAGTGTGCCCTTCGTCCAACTATTGTGCACCACATGAGCCTACAGTTCCTTAGAAGGGGGGCATTGAGGGACTTTCAGCACTTTGGGGTTAGATGGGGCATGACATCCCCCCTGGCTCACTACTTCATCAAGTGAACCCATTTCTCTAATTATTTTAGGTTACTTTTATTATTTTTGTACATTTTAGGGTAAAATTCCTTTGTTTTGTAGAATTTACCTTAAAAATAATATCATTTTATGATTTAGGCTTGTGGGCTCAAAATTAAAATATTCAAGAGAGGAATGTATAAATATACCTCCTCTCCTCATTGTAAAATCATAAGAAGGGTTCTAAAATGAAATTATTTCTTTTTCTCCTACTCTTTGAGTCTCTTAGGTGATGCTCTCTTCTCTTAGGATGATCTTCTTTGCTTGATGGTGGATGGATGAATGATCTAGTGCTTCTTTCTTGCACATGCTATGGTTGATGCTAGACTTGATGGAATAACACATGCACAAGTGTGACCTAAAGGTCTCTTCTTTGCTCATCTCTTGTTGAATGTTGATGAATAATGTTACTATGTGGATTGAATGGTAGTTTTATGCTGCATTTTCTCTGAATTAGGGCTTTTCACCAATATTCTGTCAACCTTGTATGAAGGAACCGTCTTGCATAAGGGTTTCCTATTGCTTTCGGGGCCTTGGACAGTTGGACTTCTCCATTTGCCTTAGTTAGTCTCACCTACCGAACCCTAGAGGTTGTTAGGTGATGCCCTAGCTTGCAAGTGCTAGAGGAACATCTTAAGAGAGGGATGTTAACCATAGATCTCTCAATGCCCTAGGGATTGAGAAAAAAATCATATCCCCTTTCTTGCCATTTTTACTCTATTTTTCAGCATTTATTGTATTATATTTGTGGCTGCAATTTTATGAATAAAAAGACCTAAAAATCTGAAAAATTCCAAAACCCTAAAAATTAGAAAATTCATAACTCCAAAAATAGTCATGAGTTTGTAGTTCTGCTTCTCCCTACAAATTAACCCTAGTGGATTTATCCACGGATCCTAAAGGTCATCCTCATTTTATGTATAAAATACCCCGAAAATCATATATTGTCAAAAAGGCCCTAAAAAATTACATAATTCAAAAACCTAAAAATATTCGGAATTTGCTAAATCTGGTCCACCCCTCAATTTCGCTTTAGGTGATTTATTCATAGATTCAAAAGGGCGTCCTCATCTTCCAACCTACCTTGGGAAAAGTGAAATCGTCATATCTTCAAAACTCTAGGTAGTGTTTTGCATTTGAAGACATCTGTGACCTCGCCTTGACCTCCTTGTCCATCTCTTCCCGAGGGCACACTTTTCTGAGGTATCCCTTGGGTTGTGTGAAATTCATTGGAAAACATGAGATTGTGTTGCAAATCTTTGTTATCTATTGTGCTAGATAAGTAGTAGGTTGAATTAACTCCTAGGTATATCTAGCAGTCCTCTTATCTCATTATTTGACTCCATATAAAGGCACTGATCTCTGTCATAAAGGTTGTAGAAAGGTATCCGTTTGTTGGTGATTGCAGGTATCTTGATAGGGATCTCCCCTGGGTTTAGGAGTTACCTGAAGTAGTTGAGAGACTAAGCTGAGGTAACATTTGGTTTAGATCTCTCCCATGCTTACCATTCACCAGCTTATTGCACCACATTGTGCTACAAATCCTAGACTGCTAGTTTGAATGGTAACAGGGTGAAGTTGTGAACATTGTCATTCCTGGCTTTAAGGATGATAGCCACTGACTCTTTTTTACTTACAATCTACTCCTCTATTGAGATGGTATTTATAGTTGGCTTCCTAAAATAACTAGGGATTTTCTTCTCATTCTTTTGGCTCTAGGTTTTCTTTTGTACTCTTGGGAGATGCCTTTGCACTCCCCTTACTACCCATCTTGGCGAGTTGTACTTTCCAGTCCCATTAACCTATTTTGGTCATTAATATACTTTCATTTCAACTATCTTGCTGGATGGACAGAACTTGGATTTAAGCTAGGCTGCTCTTCTTTTTAACTCTGAGGATCTAAAGTTTCAAAGGTCAAACCCTTCTACATTATTCTTCTGCTGCTCCATTTTGTTGCCCATCCTCGTACTCTCCTTCATCTACTAACTTCAGACTGCCCTTCTCTCTTCCACTGCTGATCTTGCATTTTCTTCACAGCTCACAAGTTCTCTCATGCACAAATTAAACTTCTGCAGTGCTCTCACAAGATTATCTACCATCTCCTTCATCCAAAGCTTTTATTATGTCGAATGTAGATTAAGGTATTGTTGCCAGTGAGACAATATTAGGTTAGAAGTGAGCTAGTTTAGGTTACATTTAGTTGGCTTTCTTTCGAAAATGGAAATAAAAATAAAAATAAAATAAAAAACTAATCTCAAAAAATTTTGGCAATTTTGTGGTTCTTCGAGAAATGTCCTGAGTGATTTTCAAGGCCTGTATGGTTTCCAGTACAGCAAAACCCTCCTCTGGTTACAGGAAACCTTTTCCGAGTTACATAGAGCCATATTCATACTTTAGCTTCCCTTTAACAGAACCAAAATATTGAAAGTGATTTCTGCAAATCATAATACAAAACCACAAGTCAATGCTGATGCCTACATGTCACATTAGCTTGCATGATTACGCCCTTATTCAAGCAAAAATAATTTTCTCTGCAATCCTCTTATGTGAACACCATCATGTTCAGCTTTTAAGAGGAAAAATATGGCACTTGATCTAGAAGAACATGTGCAAGTCTAAGACAGATCATGTAGAAGTTGCAACAGAAAGTAAACCCAATCTATTACTCTGCATTAATCAATTTGCTACAATTACAAGGAATTTATTGCAATGAAAAGCCAAGTCATCAGCTATTCTGTAAAGATAAAAGTAACTCACGGACTGAAACAAGCAGGTCCATAATGGACCACACACTCTGCATTTACATGAGCAGCCCCAACTTCATCAACACAACAGCTACTATATGTGGTATCTGCCATAACATAGAATTGAACAACAACATGACTTACTCCCCTTTCCATTCCTATGAGCTGACTTTGTGAATTTCTTCCTAGAGATTGAAGCTCATTCTTTATCGCAGTCACGATCTTAACAGACTCTTTTAGAAGCTCATCAGGGAACTGCAAACAATGCAATTTTTGTTAAAGTTAGAAAATTGCATCACTAAACCGTCATGAGGATCATTCAAAATCAGTTCAAGGCTGTGTACAACCAGGATGCATAAATTCTTAAAAAACAAAACTTCATACAGGTTAGCTTCAAACAACTCTCATTTCATAGTTTCAGAAAAGATAGGCCGCAAGGAGAAACCATTTATAGTTTTACATATTCATGTTATTCCTGGTACATGAACAAAAAAATCCAAATAAATAGTTTTGCACCATAAAATCATGTGAACATAAGAAAGGTATGTGTGGGTAAGTTACAAATGTTTAAGGACAAATTTTCGGAGAGAGATTCAGAAGAGTTTCAATTTAAATCAAAGCAAAGCATATTTGTATAAGCTGCTGCTAAACACTTGAATCCTCCATTTCCGTGTTGGTAGAATCATTTCAAGTAAAAAAGGTGAAAGGGCTGAAAAGTCTGTTTTCAATCAAACACTGATAAGTTGCCTTAGACATTCAAAGGGGAGACTGATGTAAAGGTTTGATGCAAGTAAACAATATGATATTTATAACAAAGATTTGTAATTTTCACCACATATTTTTCCTTATTTTTGCCTAGAACCTTTTTGTGACAAAGCTTACCAGACCTCCTTCATCAGTACTTTGGCTACTACGGTACTACCTTCTGAGGTAGTAGCTCTGTATAATTAAATTGTCTAAAGCTGAACCCCATTCTATATGAACAAATAGATCTCTGCCTGATAAGATCCAAGATAACCCCACGCAGACTGAGGTATCATACACTGCTAGATACTTGAACCCTAATGTTTTGCAATTGAGAGATCAAGATGTTAAATTTTGGTTAGGGTTAGGGTTAGGTACAGAGAAATCAAAATTCATATACTTTAACGCAGGATTGAATTCAACTTGAGCAGAATAATACAACAGTAAACAACCAATATAATTTAAAACATAATTTTCATCTCTTTCAACTTTAACACTACCAAATATGTCCCCGTGTTAAAAACAATCTTCAGTAACATGCAATGAGCAGTAGTAGAATAACATGTCTAATTCAGAAGAACAAGTTAGAACACTTACCTGGAGTGTGGGACTCTTCCGATTATATACTCAGAAAATTGACTTTCATAACAGACTTTGCCTCTTAGAAGCAAGTCAATTAATAGGAACAAACTGACCCTTATAGGGTTTGTACAATCCTGAGAGAGAGAGAGAGAGAGAGAGATGAAGGGCTGTAGTAGATAGTCAATAACAGTCAAGTCACACTAAAGGACTCAGCACAATCAAGCTTGCAATAGATATGGACTAAAAAAAAAAACCAACACAAAATATCAGCCCTCAATAAGTCTCAGCATCATAAATCCAAGCACAACTAAACCTTAGCAAATAAGATTGAAACACGGGCTAAGTATCAGCACAAAGGTTTGATCAAAGGCAGGGCTTAGTACAGTAAACACAATCTGAATACATAGTTCAGACTCAGCAAAGTCTGAGTGCAATAAATCAGTTCTGCAAGAGACGTATCCATCAAATCTCATAGCCTTCATACTCAGTAGAACAGACCTTACAGGTCTTACGGCCACCACAAAGCATACTAAGTTAGACCCATAGATCTTACGACCTTCACAAGAAAGTACTCAGCAGGTCCTGGCAGTCCTCAACAAGAAAGATCAGATCACGGCTCAGTCATAGATGGCAGATCGAGCCTTAAATGGATCACAGCTGGGAAAAATCAGAACTCGGCTAGGTAGATCAGGGCTCCAAAAATTCACGGGTCAGCAGATCTAGGCTCACGGCTTCCTCAACAATGCACACAGCAGACAGAGGGCTCATGGCTCAGTCAAACAAGACATCAGCAACAGATCGGACCTCAATCAGAACACCAGCAGATGGATCAGACTTCAATTAAACCCTTGAAAGCAGATCGGGTCTCAGATTAGCCATAGAACAACAGATCAAGCCTCTCCAAAGTCATGGCTGAGTTTAGCTACATGTCTGGATGCAAATCGGATAGTAGGCAGGCTGGAAGAGACCTCAACTAGGTCATGGTTTAACCAAGTAGCAGCAGCGAACCCTAGCAGTAATCAGGCAGATCAGATTTGAAATGTTCAACAGGTGGGTGGCCTCCAAAAATGAACAGCTGTAAAAATCCTTGACGTCAAGAAGGATAATAAAACAGAGCTGAGATGTTTCGTTATGAATAATTCAAATGAGAAACAATAGATCTCTATAAATAGGATTTTGATCTCTGAAGAGATCATTAACTTAATCCTTTAAATTAGGATTCCATAGATTTAGGAAAGATGTCAAAAGAAAAAGAATAAAAAATAAAAATATAAAAATATAAAAATATAAATAAAAATAAAAAATAAAATAAAAGATAAAAATAAAATATATATAAAATAAAAAACATAAAATATAATTGAAGTGTCTTAAGTGGTTGTCAACCCATAAAATCTAAAAGTGGGTAACTTAGATGGGTACTAGGGTACAAAGACCAATGAGATCGTACAAGTTAAACCATACAACAAGGATGGGTACATGACCCAAAACCCTAGTACCAAGGGGTGTACCACAAAGGTGGGCACACAACCCTAATACCCAAAAACATCAAAACAACTCAAAGTGGGTAAACAACACAAGGTACCACAAGACCAAGAACAAAAAGGTGTAAGGACCAAAAGTAAATCAACCAGGGTGGAGAAGGTGCAACCAATCATCTCTCTCTCAAATGTACAAATGTTCCATATAACCTGAAAGTTCATCATCACTGTATAAGGAAGGGTTCACACGGATGATGTGATCATGTGGTCCTCTATACTGCTCCTAAGGTCAAATGTCAGTGGCTTCATCAAGGGGTGGCCAGTCCCTTGAGAAGACCATCTAACTCAACCATCTCGAAGACCTAGGAGAAGAGGACATCACACATCATAATCTTGGTAACTGACCAAGTGCGTCCATTCTCAAGGAATGGCTCTCAGCCCAAGGCTGAGCTTCAGTCTCAGACTAAGTCATGTTGATCAACCTCTGGTCCATGACCAGGTCCTCCATTCTCCCAGAGAATGGTCCTCAGCCTTAAGCTGAGCTTTCAGTCCATACTGAATGTTGATCAACCATCTACAGGACCTACTTGGTTTTTGACCAAGAATCTGCCTGGTCCTAGACCAGGATGTCTCTATCTCAACCTGCAGGATCTGCTTGGTCCTCGTGACCAAGAAATTGTATGGTCCCAGACCAGAATACCCAAGAGACAAATAGGGGCCCTAGCCACATGCTAGGGACTTTGCCATGGCATCAACCTGCTTGGTCCTCGACCAAGAACCCCAGGAGACAACTGGGGGCCCTAGGGTACCTTCTAGGGTCTTACTCATTACTCTGCCTGGTTAACTTGACCAGGAACCCTAGTTAACTGACTAGGGTACCATTCTCTTTGAGAATGGGTCTCGCAGCTGCACTAAGAATTAACACAAGAAAGTGACTGTTTAATATTGATTTTGAGTATCAATGGATATGCATATGGTTCTGACTTGCTGAGTGTATATTGATCGAACAATGAAATGAGCTGAAACTCTATATTGATGGATGGATACAGCTATCATAAGAACAATTGAAGACAAATTGACAACATCATTGTTGAGAGATGCTATGATAGAATCTAGATTGATTCTTACACTATTAATATCATAGATTGGAGCACAGCAATCTTTTGAGCATCCAACATCATATTTGATGAGTAACAATAACAAGCATCCTCGAAACAATCAATTGTCTTCAAGTTTACTTGATTTTGCAAATTAGAATGTATTTTAATAGTCACTATTGTCACATCCATAGTAGCAGGGGCTACCATGATTACAGACCAGTTTTGAGCATACCCCTGAGCCAGTCCTTTGCTATGCTATGCAAGAGATCAGCAGTTGATGAGCAATTTGACGATGATCACTCTTATATTCAGTGGGCCCAGAGCATGTACATTTTCAGTTTCATGTCAGGACTGAGCCTCATGACCCCAGGTCGATGACTGAGCTAGCCATTCTTCACATTACAGAGCAAAGATGATGATAGTGCCCATGATGTACACAGTAGCAGTGTTCCATTGTTCTCCAGATGTTACAGGTTGCAACTGCAGGTATATGACCCAGCAGGTGGTTTATGTACTTGGATGTTTGTCTTGCTCGTTTACTTATCTTAGTTGCTGGACTGGGTATATGGTGGCTATGTATTGGCAATATTCTATCTTGCTTTTATTTGATGGTTTAGAGTAGAAGTGATTCAGTTGCTTTAAGTGGAATGTTCTTGTGTATACTCATTAGTCATACCCTTATCATAGTATGGACTTGGTCATTTCCCATATTGATCTTTGTTGGTCATGGCATCACCTTGTCATTTTCCCCATCCATCCGTTATTTTCCGTTTTTTATATGATCCTGACTTACACCTTAACTAGTGATATCGAGGACCCCCCCACTTATGTCTTTGTGTTGGATAAACTCCATGATTACCTTGTGTCTCGGCTCTAGAGCAGGGAAAGTTTTAGGGGCGAAATTTAGCCAATTGGCTATTTTTTGGACTTCTTTTCAAAAAATAAATTCGTTATTTGGTCATTTTTAGCCTCTAATATCGCCTATATTTACATAAAATATGTTTTTTTAGCCTAATATTTGCCAAAATTTACAAGCTTCACTAGTAGATCGTATGTTTCATTTTTAATATTCGCCTACCAATCTATATATATGTTTTTTTCAATCCAAAATAATCACCTAGAATTCGATACTTAGGTATACTTTTATAATCCTTAAAAAATACCCTGCTCTGGAGTGTGTGATTTTTGTCACAGGGATGTTCACCTTTAGTTCTCAAAAGCAAGTAGTCCTAACAAAAGTGTCTTTAGACACTAAAGCATCGGAACTTAAATGTCATATCTAAATCGAAGCAAAAGTCAACAAAAACATTGTTGCTAAACACTAAATGCAAATAAATAAAATGTCTTTCGTAGCTAGTCAGTTGCCAAGTGACGAGCACTCATCCTTTGTATGATGTAAGGTCGTTTGCCCCTACAGGACAACATGGTGGTAACTCCATCACACCTGTGGAGGGCGACGTGCAATGGTGGTCAGACTGAGTCATTATCTGAGACCTGCAAGGCTATTCAGGGCACCTACTCTTGGAGGATGGTTAGTGAAAGTTGATCAAAAAGTTAAACGTCAAATGTAAATCTTAAAGTGTGCAAAGCTGACACTAAATGAAATGCAATAAAGGTTGCTTGTCTAGAGTTTATTGGAAACACTCTCACCACTCTACTCATTTGTGAGGCACCACCATCCCCTAGTGTTTTCTATCCAGCATATGTATAGGCGGTTTCCCCTTTCCCCTTTGTCCGAGAAGTCACAGTGTTGAGGTTGTCAAGTCAAACCCTTTAGCCTAGCCTTGTTTCTTCCACCTTCACCCATAACTAGCAAAATGGTCAAGTCAGTAATTGAGTATATACTTGAGGCTTTTGTTTGGAGTGACTGGTTCCTTTGATCTAGACTTATTATTGATGTTTTATATTCATGATCGCCAGTTAAATGCCACTTAATGTTTTAGTCTTGCTACTAATATAAATAGGGGAGCATGTTTCATCCACTTGTACATGCAGGATCAGTGATTTTCAGTCTAGGTCGTTATTTTGATCATTCTTGACCTGGTCAACCCAGTTTGACCAAGTCAACAATAGGTTCCGGGATGACTTTGGCCGACAATGTTCGATCTTGGTTATTCATGACCCTTTGGTGTCCATTACATGGTTCCATGCTCCAGATAGTGATTTTATATGGTGGCTTGCACTATTTTTTATTATTATCAACAGTTACAGGCCATATTTTTATTATTTGGGCATGGATGGACTTATAGATACATTTCTTGATAGACACATGGTGTATGAGTACTCATTCCTAGTAGATTTGAACATTATGAGTCCATTGGTACACTCAGATTATAGTTCCGGGCACAGGTACTTGGTGATATGGTCAGTTTATCTTCCAGCAGTAGGGTACCATTGAAAAATAGCATGGAGCAGGTTCACAGAGATGTCATATTTTCTCCTAGGGTGCTACAAGAGAGATGTGGGGTATGGGTACTCATCATTACCATATTGCTATGCCTCCAGATTCATTTTTGCACTCAGTTTGGTCCTCGAGACACTTAGCAGTGAGTTATGAGCATTTTATCTTTCTAGGGTGATATACCAGCAGATAAATTAATAGAAGAATGGCTTACAAGGAAATTGACTTGGCTTAGTGGGGCAAGGAAATGACATGAAATTGGTCCGAGACTTATTAATGATGCTTCTTCTAGCTTCCGGCATGGTCTTCATCACTTGTGGGGTCCACACATCCTCATCTTCATCATTTGGGGACGTCATCTTCATCATTGGGGGCACACGTCCTAGTGTTCCTTGGTCACTACATGTTATATCTTATGTTGATGTATATGGGGTTTCCAATGGAGATGTGTTATAACTCCTAGCCCCCTATGTACCTAGTGTCATGTTATGTCATATGTCCCCCCTAGGGCTTAATTGAGGGAGTGTGTCCCCCTTTCTAGAGTAATCTTATGTATATGTTATCTGGCACTTGTTTAGCCGTTGATCTTGATGTACTATCTTTTAATCCTAGCCCTCCATACTTTTGGGCTTTAGGGTTTTGGATTGTCAGGATCTATTTATACGATCTCTCACCCACTTGTAAGGGATTTTTGGCTCTTGGAAATATTGGAAATAAAGCAATTTTTTGTAGATCCCTTGTGAGGCTTTGATGAATGTTCTTGTACATGATTGGAATGCCTCTCTCTTAGACATCTTAGTGGATTTTATGTGATTTCGAGACATTTTTGTGGAGGCCGAATTGAGTTTTTGCAGGGGTGCGACTTGCTTGGAGGGTTTGATTGTGACGGTTTCACCATCATCGCTTGGGCAAATCACTTCATCTCAGGGAGTAGCCAATTGTGATTTTTTCCATTGAGTTATTTTCTTTGAGATGTCTTGCATAGTTCTTCTTTCATTTGTGGATCAAATCTAACTTACGTTGTTTGAATTTGCAAGTGAAGAGGGCGCATTTCCTCCTTGGATCTACACGTTTTAGCTAGGAACTACTTGGATCTCGCTCAGAATTGTAACTAGGTGAAAGGATCATCAATGTGCTCGGCCGCCGCAAGCATTCCAAGTAGGATCTACAAACTTTTACTTCGATTTTCATGTTTCTATTCCATTTGTCACTTAGATCTAAAAGTTTAAAACCCTCATTTTATAGATCTGATAGATATAGCGATTATATGGGCTTAAGAATCAAAACCCAAGTCTAAAATCATTGAAAACCCCTAGAGACTAAATTGGGGTCAAATCTGACTCCATTTACCCCTAGATCTAGCACTGGTTTCTCTCTAGGCAATTCACCCTGATTGGTTACTTGGTTACTTTTCCAGATCTATCAGTTGGGCATTACTTGATTGACATTCAAACTCCAGATCTAACCTCAAGCAATCATTTTAGTGCCTTTTCATCCCCTAAACTTCCCCAATTTGTCCATCTTTCATTTCATTGCATAAACCCTAGGTGGATCTCAATTGGTTATTTCTTGTAGGCACTAGATCTATTTAGATCTACCATCAATCTCATTGTAGTTCATTTCCTTCATGGTTGATCATTTACCCTTTGCCTAAGCCTCCTCAACCGTTCCTTAACCCCTACGTACCACATCTGTATCACCATCTCAAATCTCATTATGGTTTATTTCCTTCATGGTTGAGCATTTACCCTTTGCCTAAGCCTCCTCAACTGATCCTTAACCCCTACATACCACATATGTATCCTAGATCTAGATTGATCCATTCAAGATCTCGCTCCTCTTTCCCATTCATATCCCTTAGTTTGTCTTGAGTTGGTTCACTAGCCCTCATAGGCTGGCTAGGGTCTCCCCCTTGATCTTGTTTTCAGCTTGATCTAAAGCGACAAGAGCCCGTTCGGTGTGACAACCCTTGAATCTAGTGGTGAACGAGGCCCTTGCAAGTGTCACTGGTTTAGCTGCCCACCTCTACCGTCCTAGATAGGATCCCTTTCGTTGCAGCTACTAACTTTGTGATAACAGTCACGAATCTTAAAGATTAACTAATGTTGAGCTCATTTTGCACCTGTTCAAATCAACTGGGAGAATCTGTTTTCCATGAGTTTCTTTGCCAATCAACGACCGAAAAGTACTTGAAGCAGACTCATCTTGAGATGATGAAGCAGGTTTCATATGGACAATACAAAAGTACCTAAGGGAACGCAAAGTCACTACTCTTACTTTACCCTCACAATACCTAGGGACAAAGTCACATAAATACTATGCAAGCAGCTCCCACTCAAACACGAACTAAATCAAAGATTTGACATGAAAGGGAACTAGAGAGTGAAGTATGGAAGCAGAAGAACAAGATGTGGGAGGACTCCAAAATCAACAATCAACCTCTCTATAAATTTTTCATCTCTTATACATGAGAATGGATCGATACTCAAGCCCCAAGAAAATATTCAATAATATCTCAAGCCCCATAATAGATGTCATACAAGGTCACCTCCAAAACCCTAAAAGCATGCTAAAATTGTTTAGATTTAGAGGATTGGTGCCTCGTTGTTGGATGGTGCCTCAATGTCACATCAGAGCAAAAACCCAATCACAGAATGTCTGTCTCCAAAAAGCACAAGGATCCTACAAGTGATGTGGCTTGTCTAATCTGGAATAGGAAAGATGAGCATGATAGAGAATTTCCCAAAAAGGCATTGAGACCTATTGCAAATAATATCCAATAAAACAAGAAAATATCCAATAATATCCAAAAAAGAAAATATCCAATAATATTTCATTGGATATCCAAACAAGAAAAGGCATTGAAACAATAAAATATCCAATAATATCTCAAGCCCCATAATAGGTGTCATACAAGGTCACCTCCAAAACCATAAAAGCATGCCAAATTTGTTTAGAAGATTAGTACCTCGTTGTTGGGTGGTGCCTCGATGTCACATCAAAGCAAAAACCCAATCACAGAATGTCTGTCTCCAAAAAGAACAAGGATCCTACAAGTGATGTGACTTGTCTAATCTGGAATAGGAAAGATGAGCATGATAGAGAATTTCCCAAAAAGGCATTGAAACCTGTTGCAGTGTCCAAGATAAAGGGTAAATTGAAAGATAGAAACTGAATCTTCCAAGAATAACCACCAGAACAAGCTCAGAATAGTCACCAAGTGAGGCATGCCAGTTTGGCTAAAAATAAGAGCCAGAAAGCAATGATCTAGCAGACTTTGTCCTCCCATGGGATCTGGTGCTCAGCGTCCACATCAATAAAATTATCTTATCTTATCTCATTTGTAAATCATTTTGTCATCTTCTTAATCATTCTTTAGCCTATGGGCATCATTCTTTTATAAAGTGTTTTATGGCACCTATATCTTTGGCATTCACTTGTGCTTGGGCATCTCTCTCTCTCTCTCTCTCTCTCTCTCTCTCTCTCTCTCTCTCTCTCTCTCTAGTGCATGGGTTTATTTCCCTCTAGTGCACTTATTCATTGTTACTTTCTCTCACTAGGTTTTGCTCTATCGGTTGATTTATCTGCTCTATCGGTTGATTTATCTGCTCTATCGGTTGATTTATCTTCAAGCCTTGTACTACCCAAGTGTTGTTTTCTCCTCCTTGTTTCATGGAGCTTAGGGAAACATCGTAGTGCAGCCCCCTTACACACTTTGACACTGGATACATGAGCTCAGGATCCCACTTGGCCAATTCTGAGTGAGCTCCCATTAGCATCAAGTGAAAATGAGACCCAATCCCTCAAGTGGACAGATTATGTCAAATCTACAATAAGTAGGAGACAAAGACAAAGGAGCAATTTATATTCAAATACCCTCAGTATTATGAGATACATGGTCGATTCCACTACATGTTCAAAAAATCTCATAATTCTGTCTCTACTTTTTTCCAATATCTAAATCAGTGATGCCTAGCAGTATATTTGGGTGAGGCCCTTAGACTTAGATCTCACATCCGCACAAAGAGACAGGCAAAGAGCAACACCATTTCAATCCCCAATTTGTTAGACCCCAAGAAGCAGTGTAGCCCCCGACAGCAAGACCCTTGTGGAGTTGTGGATTTATCCCAAGACAATTTAAGCCAAACCAATTGGTAGACCTCCTCCTCCATCCCTCGATAACGAATCACCTATTCTAGACAAAGAGACATCCTCCAAGCCAAAACCAGTACTTCTAGCAAGTCATTTATGTAGAGATTCTTCCTTCAGTCTCAAATCGTAGGAGAGTTACACATTCGACAATGGATACTTTAGAGGAGGATAACTCCCCTTCTCCTTCTTCTAGCAACAAGCACTTGGAGCATTTATGCTCCTTTCTTTGTACCCTATTCTAGAGCATTGCATTTCTCTTTGGCATTGAAATAGTTGAGCTTGTATCTTTTTTTCTTTCTTTTTTTTAATAGGGGAATCAGTGACTTGGGCGGTGCACATACTTGTGTTACACAGGGTCAATTCCCATCCACTACCACTATACCCCTAGGTGCACCCACACAGCTCGCAAGCATGGGGCACGAGTGAGTCAGGGTTTGAGCTTGTGACCTCTTTTACAATATTTCATATAATTTCACTCCTTGCCAGTCAGTCTACACCCCTGCGGGCGTTGAGCTTATATCTTATAGATTAGCTTTACTTTTTGCTTTTATTGACATAGCCTTTGCACTCCAACTATGTATTGCAACTAATGTACTGAATAGTCTCAATGACCTACTTTTGGTTATTTGTTGGCCATAACTTATCTCATTTGTAAATCATTTTTTTTATAGTGTTTTATGCCTAAGGGCACTGTTATCACATATATAGTAGCTGGGCTACCATATGTTTTATTCCAGATTTCAATACATTTTTCAGCCAGTCCTTTACATTGAGATGCTTGAGATGAGCATCTATCTTGGATCACTATTATGATTATGGACAACAGTATATTCCTATGCCATGACTGAGTCTCAGGAAACTCAGGTTTGATGACCGATGTAGCCATTTAGCCATTTACAGAGCAGTATGTATTGCCCAGAGTTGCAGCAGCAGATTCTCAGTGGACAGATGATGGTTCAGATTGATTACGCACAGGTATATGACCCAGCAGGTATTATCTTGTGTTATGGTCATTATTGCTTTTATACTCATTCTTGTGGTATATGACCCAGCAGGTATTATCTTGTGTTATGGTTATTATTGCTTTTATACTCATTCTTGTGGCATGTCTTAGCACTTAGTGCCATGATCTAGCGATCATATAGATATTTGGACTTGGTTGTATTATTTATATATTTATGTCCCTGCTCAGACTTAAAAGTTCCTAGTTATACTCGTTGGTTTTACCCTCCTTAGGGAGAATAGAGGTGATCATTCCCACCATCTTTTGGCTTGCTAGTGTTGGTCTCATTATTCACTTTCTCCACCCATCCATTACCTTCCAATTATTGTTGTTACCCTGACTTACTACTTAACTAGTGGCATGGAGGACCTTCCCCCACTTTAGCCTCTTTGTTGGCTAAGCTTCCCTGTTGTATTGTGTCTCGGCTCTAAGTTGCCTAAGTTGTGTTGGCTAAACCTGAAACAGATAGTGCTACCATCGATACAATGTGTATGGAAATGAAATGTATATCTTATGAGAAAGCCCATTCTAGAATGTGTTTCTTCTTAACACACGTGAATGAAAGGCAAGCCTAATGAAATTGGCTTTGAAAGTTAAATGTGAAATGTAAATCCAAGAATGTGTTTCTTAACACACATGGATCAAAAAGCCTAATAAATGTAAATCCAAGAATGTGTTTTTTAACACACACGGATCAAGGCTATGGAAATGTATTAAAGGCCTAAAAAGCAATGGTTTAACAAATGCTATATCTAATGATTGTTGGCCTCACTTGTATTGATTTTTTTCCTCACTAGCTTGCGAGTTATCATGTGAGATGGAGTAAGGGACAACTAATTCTAAGTGTCCCCTAGAGTCTCAAGTTACGGTTTGTCGGACACCTAATCATGGCGGTTCTAGAAAAGATCCTCACGGAGCTGTATCAGCTTGGATGCGAGTTGTAGGCATCTGTCAAGGTTGAATAAGCACTTCTGAAACAGCTTACCCATTTGTGAGACACTGCCATCCCCTGTGTTACTGCTTGTCCAGCACATGCTAGAGTGTGTATCCCCTTTCCATTTCCAAAGTGTCACGGTGTCTAGTCAGTAGTCATCATTTAGCCTAGCCTTATAAGTTTTAGCCTTCACCCATCACTAGCAAATTGATCACAGCTATAAAGTGAGTATAGTCTTGAAAGTCTAGTCTGAGTCATAATAATAATATTGAAAACATTTAATATTTGGTTTTAGATTGCCAGAGAATTGATTACTATATGTTATACTGCTACTTGAATGATTTGTAAAGCATGTCTTAACCTCTAACACTTGCAGCAGTTTGATTTTAGCCTGGGTCATTTTATGGGTCATGTTGACTTGGTCAAACCTAGTTTGGCCAAAGTCAACTACAGGACATGAGGGGGTTAAACCCCGGATGATAGCTATTGATGATATGTGATCCTTATTTGGTCACCAAATGGGTCCATGCAGCAGTTACAGGTTCAGATAGTGATCTACAGTGATTCTAGGATTTTGATAATTTGCAGATTATTATTATTTTTATTCATCCGAGCATGGTGATGATATTATATGATTATGCAGCCATCCATATGGTGTATGAGTACACACCCTTAGTAGATTTGGGCTCTTTGAGTCCATTGAGACAGTTGGTTTTCAGTTCCGGGCAGTTTCAGTTGATATTTATGTCAGTCTATCACTTCGGTCCAGATTTGCCATTAAAAATGGCTTGTCAGAGCAAAGCGATGATGTGATTGGTCTACCTATGGCACTAGAGAGGGGATATGGAGTGTAGCCACTTGTTTTTTTAAATTTCATACATTCATAGCATAATAATATAAATGCATAACCAAGATTACTAGAAGCAAGACAAAGCACAAAACAATAACACAGAGTTTTCCCTGGGAAACCCAATTGGGAAAAACCTAGCAACCTTCGCATAGAGACGATAATCCCAAGATCATAGTACAAATAAAAAAAGAGAAAATGTGGAAATGTCTTCCATAAGTAGAAACCCCAAAACAGCTACCTCCTCCAACTAGTGCGAAATCTGCTCTCTCCAAGTGATGCGCAAATGCTAAGTGAGTGAATGAGTGATAATGAGGTGCACTAGCCTCTTATTTATACAAGTGCAAAACTGGAAAAATCCCTAACTGGGCCAACTTCACCTGGGGGCAATAAATAATTTAATTTTAATATTTTTCTTTTGTTTATTTGCACCCCAAGGTTTACATTGATTCTTTCATGTGGTTACATAAATAACTACATCCAGTTCATCTCCTTTAGGAGGTACAAACAAGTACAATTAAAGTACAATAAAATATAATGAATAATATATTCCGAAGTTGTACAAAATCCAACAGTTCCTACTACATTCCTATGCTCCCGGACACATTGATGCAGTCAGATTTGGCCCCGGGTGACCAAGCAATGAGTTACAAGCATTTTGATGGTTTTCGAGTGATTTACAGAGGCATTAAAAATGGCAAAATTGGCTATACCTAGGAATTCGATTTGAGCTACTGAGGCAAGGAATTGGCATGGGAATTGTTTTGATGATATGTTTGATGTCTTACACACACTCCAGAGCAGTTGTATCAGTCAGTGGGGCCCTCTTGCATTTCTCCGGCACATTTTGAGGTTTTCTGGAGCCTTTGGAGGCTCACGACTTTCCCAAAGAGACATGATTTAGTGCTTAGTTGAGTCATATGTTGTTATTGTGCCATGAGGACACACTAGGGGTGTTAGATATTGCCCCCTAGACCCACCATGAGCGGGTTATCATGTTTATTTTGTCACATTGAGTGGGATCCCCCTTCCTAGGGCGATTTTGTCCATGTATGTGTTATATTTTTTCGTTGATCCATGTACTTTATGTTGAGCTCATCTCAACCATAGATTAAGACTTATGTATCTTTTAATCTTAGCCATCCATTCAAAAGGTGGTTAGGGTTTTGGTATCTCTCCATCCTATTTAAAGGAGAGAGCTTCTCATTGTAAAGGGACCTTTGGCTCTTGGAATCTTCATAATAAAAATTATTTGCAGATATTCTTGGATCTCCTTTGCATCGATATTCTTAGATGGTGATTGGAAAGTCTATTGCATCCTAGCATTTGAGAGTTTGTGGTGAGATCTATATTTTTCGTGGAAACAGTGTCCTGTCTACAGGAGGGCGACTTCACTTGGACGTTTTTGCAAGGCTTCCTCAACTCGTTTTCTTGGTTTCACTTGTATCAGGGGGTTTTCATTAGCATCATTGTGATCTATGATTTCATCTTGCTACTTCTTCTGTTGCATTAGTCTATATCTCTTTATGCATCAAATCTGATATGGTTGACGTTTGTTGTGCAGGAGAGAAGGCGCATTGGCTTCCTTGGGCAAATCAATTTGCACTGGATACTCACTCAAATCTCCCCAAATTGATCGGGAAGGCATAGATCATCATCATCAAGGTATCTACAAGGTTTCCCAGGTAAGATCTGCAGGTTTATTTTTTATTTTGGGGTTCCAATCCATTGGGTATATTCATTTACTGTCAAAACCCTCACTTAAAATAATCTAAAAATTCTCTAGATCAAACCACTTGGAAAATTGGCAAATCTTTTATGGGTTTTCTACCTAAGGAAAAACGCAAGGTGAGTTCTCAAGGGCATCACCCTTGGAGGACTCCTTGTGGCCCAAATCCCTAGGCACTGGTTCTCCTTACCCTCACGACTTTCCTGAGCTGTCTGGTTTGCCTGTTGTTTGATCTCTTTTCTGAGCTTGTGTACTTTGATACTGTCACATCCCTTCATCAAGCTGTGCTAGAAAGCCCCAAACCTCAGATCTACTCTTTGGGACACTTTCCCTGTTTTAAGGGTCACGTTTCCCAAGGCAACTAAATTTGACCATTTTAAACTAGCACTTGAATCCTGGAATCCTACCTAATTGTCAAGTCACTATGTATAACTAATAATTATCAATTCACATCTTCCCTAAGCCTCCACAGTGGTCTTGAATCCTTAAATCTAGGGTTCCATACCTGTCACCTTACGTACCCTAATTGAATAGCTTGATCTGGTGATTAGGTTAGATCTCTCCTATCGGGAGCAAATCAGGGTCTCCCCCTTGTTATCTTGGCTTTGATAACTCAAGTGAAGAGTGCCTCGATTGGCGTGACAACCAATCCCTTGGAGATCGAGGCTCTCTTGGTTTACCACTTTGGTTGCCTATCCCCTCTACCATCCTTACAGATCCACCATTAGGGGCAACTACAAGTTCGGTGATAACAGGCACCTATGCCTTTGGCATTCACTTGTGTTTGGGCATTTTTCTCTCTCTTGTGCATGGGTTTATTTCTCTCTAGTGCACTGATTTATAGTTACTTTCTCTCACTAGGGTTTCACGCTAATGGTTGATTTATCTTCAAGCTTTGCACTGCCCTAATGTTGTTTTCTCCTTGATTATCACAGAATTTTGGTTTGTTTTGGGTCCATTCGATTCTCCCACTGTCACTTGTGAATCTCATCAAGGTATCAAAGCAAGTGTGAAGTTTTCCCTACTCATTTTGTTGTTGGTTAGGATTTCTTCTTGGCTGTTTATGCTGATATGATTTGTGAACAGATTTTGGCATGCAAAAGAGTGCCTGACTTCAGTTGTTTGGGGGTTGTTTTCATGGTGTGTTGTTTGCTGGAAAAAAGGTGCCTGATTTGTGGCTATCTAGGCCTATTTTATGCACTTGTTTTGGAGATCTTGTCCATAGATTCAAGTGCCCAGCACTAGGGTTTACCAGCTGATTTATTTCAGCCATTTTTTCTTGAGGTGATCTATGTCTATGGGCTGGTGGCATCACTATTTTTTGTGAATGCATAACCAGGGTTTTCGACTGTCTCTTTATTCTTATTTCCAGTGACGATTCATAGATTTTGGCTAATTTTCCAAATCTGACTTTTTCAGTGGCTGGTCAAGAGAAATTTGGCTAGTGGCATTGCCCTAAGGGCTGCGGAACTAAGGTTTCCACATCTGATTTTTTCAGCAGCTGTTCCAAAGATTCTTTGGCCGGTAGCATTGTCCTACGGGATACAAAATTAGGGTTTCCATATTTGAATTTTTCACGAGCTGATCTGAAAATTTTTGGCTACTGCCATTGCCTTAAGGGCTATGGAACTAAGGTTTTTGGATCATCCCTTATTTTCAGGTTTAAAAAGCCCTCTTTCAAACCCAACACTATCCTTCATGTTCAATTTTGCAGCAGAATTTTCTCTTTGGACTATGCTCTTCAGCTAAAGGTTTGTGCCATCTTAGTGCAGATTCTGTCCACTGCAGATTTTTTGGAGGATGCTGGTACTATTTTCTCAAGTAGATTTTTTGCATACCTATTTGCATCGTCTTTGAATATAATGGACTCAAAGTGGATATTTTCCCTAGTAAATGGAGCTACTTATATTTGGGCCGATCTGAAAAGGAAGAAACCTATATGCAATTTCTTCCGTAAGGAGGGATATGTCTCCAACTCTTGCATGGTTTGACTTCAGCAAATTGAAGAACTTGCAAGAGGAACAGGTTGCAACAAGGATCTTCCCAATGATATTACCCAAACAATTTATTGTGCACTTTACATATGGGTTTGATCTATTGTGACTAAACCTTGATCATAGTATGACTTCATCAATTTTGCATTTCAAGTTTTTTGGGTTAAGTACATGGGACCATATTATGGTATATGGTCTATATGATCCTTCCAATATGTTACCGTTCAAACTAGCAGGGTAGGCTTGCCACGCCAACTTTAGCCTTATGCTAGTGAATGGAAATCATACAAGAGATTTGAACTACTGTCACCTCTGTCCACTCTCTTAACTTCTTTGGGAATTATAGTTATCCCAAGGGGAGACTCGGACTCGGACTCGGCTGAGTTGACCAAGTTGACCCCAAGCCGAGTCGAGTCAACCCTTAACTCAGGTCGGGTGGTCGGTTCGGTACCGAACCAGCCAACTCGACCAAGTTAAAGGTCAACTCGCCAAGTCAGAACGAGTTAAATAAATTTATTTTTTGTAATTTTTTAAAAAATTAATCCTAAACTAACTAACGTAACCCCTAACCTAACCCTAACAAACTAACAAAATCATGACCCCCCTTCCCTGCCTTTACTTTCTATCCGCTTGTTCGACTGTTGAAGAGATAGCCAATGCCCGCCGCCGAGACCATGACTGCTGGACTGTTGAATGTGTGCTACTGCTACCGCCGAGACTGTGACTGTTGGACGCTGGTGACAGTCAGCCCGAGCTGGAGAGCCGTTAGAGAGTTGCATTCGTGGCAGTGGAGTCATGGACTGGCTTGACTGTGGATTCGTGGAAATGGAACCCAAAGACTTGGCAATGGACTGTGGATTTGAGGCTCGAGTGTGGCTGCTGGTAGAGGTAAGTCGACTATGCCACTGTTCTTTTAAATAAAATTTACAATTTAAATTTAAATTTTACAGAACTGTATTGTGTAAAAAAAATTGTACTGTTTTTTAATAAAATTTGCAATTTAAAATTTACATAACTGTAAATTAATTTGTCTGTAATTTTTTGAGTATTTTATTTTATTATTTGTCTGTAATTTTTTGAGTATTTTATTTTATTATTTGTCTGTAATTTTTTTTAAGTATTTTATTTTATTTGTAATTTTGTAATTCACTTACATACTTACAGAACTATATTATGTCTGTAAAGTTTTTCTGTACTGTTTTTTTAAATAAAATTTGCAATTTAAAAATTACATAACTGTAAATTAATTTGTCTGTAATTTTTTTTTAAGTATTTTATTTTATTTGTAATTTTGTAATTCACTTACAGTTTACAATTTAATAAATTAATTGCCTATAATTTTTTTTTCTAAATTTGTAGGTCTATAACTTTTTTTTCATTTTCTTTGCATGTTGAACAGTGAACTCAGTGAAGTGTGAAGTGTGACCATTTACATTTCAAAATGGCCCCGAAATTGAAAGATCTAGCATGGATCCATGCTGATGTGGTTGACGGGATGATGTATTGCAAATATTGCAAAAAACGGATTAAAGGAGGGGGCATTCATAGGCTTAAAAAACACTTGGCTGCCATTAGAGGAAATGTTGCCCCGTGTGAAGCTGATTCAAAGGTGATTGGAGAGATGAGGATGGAGTTGCAACAGCAATTTGATCAATATCAAGTGGATAAGACTAACCAAAAGAGAGAGAAGCAGAAATAGGGAAGAAGAGGCATTTTTCAGAAATTATGAGATCTGCGCCTCATGCTGAATATGAAGACTCCTCATACATGCCTTCTACCAATTCCAGGTGTTGCCGGGCAAATTAGCAGGGCTAATTCCCAGTAAGCACTAATAAGAATAGTGACCCAATGTCACCTCGGTCACCGCTACTTCTTCGGAAGTCAAAACCTCCAAGGAGAAGTATCATTTAAGGAACCCTGTAAGACAATAGAACAACCAACCAACTATATTCTATGCAATCTTATAGTTAGACCAGTGCCTAAATGGAGTCAATAATATTATGATCAATGCCAGTGAGTGCAAAATCAATAATCCACTAAGATCATTCAATGAAATGTATAATCGTGTACGCATGTGTTAGGATAATCAATACTGGATCAAAAGACTGTATTGCTAGCACACTTCAACCACTAACCAAATATGTATTAGGTGATAGTTTTCAATATCATTCATTAATCAGATATAAGCATGTAGCATGACAATTTATAACACTCAGAGAGATTATAACTATCAACCAATGAAATGTAGAAGATCATTCACCAATAGTTATTACGTCAATAAGTATCAACTAAGTGTAGTATTAAGATTTGTATTTGGCACATTTATAGCAGAAGAAGTAAATAATTGAAATGATGCCAGCACTATCATTTATCAAAAGTCAATTAGGTGTAACACGTAAATATCTCTCATCAACCAATCAATTAGAATTACCATTTAATAACCAAGCGCTATCAAAACATACAAATAGATATCATAGCATGCGAGCATGTATTATGAGTATGACAATGTGTCCAAGTCAATGTAGCATCACTATTCAGTGTTCACCAATGACCAAAATACTTCTATCATCATTCAGATCTGTTTGCTGCTTGTCATTATGTGTGCACCAAGGTTTGAAAGAGCAACTAATTGATATTAATTATCAATACCACATTGGCTCAGAACATTTGTAGTGATGATATCAGCAATTTAACCATTCAATAAGTATCATTAAATAACCCAAAATACTCCAACTTAATAACGATCCACCATTTCCAAATTAGTAAGTGAAGTTCTGATGTAAATGTACACTGCGAACTGTATTGAAAAATGCACAGATCAAGGAAAGAAATGACTACAAGTTAACCAATTTATATGTATTTAACTACTAACTCAGTTTTTTTTGTTTATGTTTGCAGATGGGCAGCTAAGGAGAGAACACACAGGGTCTGCAAATTTATTTGCAGACCTGTGTTAGGTGCTAGGATAGGGTTCGGTGGGGGTGGAAAAATGGAAAGAAAGGCAGCGAAGAAGTGGATAGGACAAGGGCTGGAAATGGAAAAATGGAAAGAAGGGAATAAGAAGGATAGAGCTGGAATGAAGGGATAAAAGAAGGAGATGGAAGGGTAGAGAAATGAGAGGAGACGTGGAGATGGAAGGGAAGAAGGGATAGCAGGTCCGAGTTGTGAAGGGAGCAGGCAGCAGGGAGGTAGCAGCAGGAGGACAGGGAGCAGAGCTAACAAACTACTGCAGCTAGGGTTTAGACAGTAAAGAAATCAGACTTTAATAAAATTTAAAAAATACTAAATTACATCAAATTAACACAAAAATTAGAAATTCAAACTAAGATAATACTTACAAAAATTAATACAAACTCAGAAATTAAGAGAACTAATCTAACATAATAAATACAAATGTACAAAACTCAGAATTAGGGTTTTTTAGGGAGTTTTTTGATAATTTTGGGATATTTAGGGCTCCTAAAATTTCGCCCTAGGGTTTTTTGGGACAAATAGGGCAGGCCGAAATTATAGGAAGGACCGAAATTTTAGGGAGGCCAAAATATGCAAAAATAATAATTTTTAAATTTTTAGGGTTTTATCATAAAATTGCAGACCTAATTCTACCATGAAAATGCAAATTTAACCTAACAATAATATTTACAAACATGTACAACTCAAAAATTTAGGTTTAGAAGTAGATGAACAACCTAGGGTTTCAAGAGAAGACTATCTACCCAACCCTAGGGCATCAATGAGAGGAGTTACCCTCCTTGAGATGGTACTTGGCAAGCTTGGCAACTAGGGCTAACCTCAACAATCTCTAGGATTCGTTGAGGGAACCTAGCTTTAGCAAGACTTGAAGACCTAAAGCTCAAGCTTGAATGCAATGGTGACCAAAGGCAAAAATGAAATGCTAATCAAGACAAAATGAAGCAACAATGGCTTCCATTCAACCCTAACAAGCATCACTTTCATACAAATTGACTAAGAGACATCAAACCAAAAATATAGATACCTCTAAGTGCATGTGTTAAGCAAACAACTCTAGCCTCACCTTAGCAATGGCATGAACAACAGTAAAACTTCCAAGAAATGCTTCAAACTTGCAAAATAACCTTCATCAAAGAGTGCGCATCCCTTCAAAGAGCCCTAGTTAGGGCAAATAACAGACATAATGAAATTATCCCAAGAGTTGATGTCTAAAAATGAAGTGAGGAGATTGTATTTACATGATCCCGCACTCACTTTTACATAAAATAAGGTAAATTCAATATTAAAAATGTCAACTTAAAATTAGAATAAAAATAATATAAAATAATCAAAGTAGTGGGTAAATTGGAGTGTTTTCCCCAAATTTGACCCCTACTTGAACAAAATGGCTAAACAAGGCCAATTTTAACGAAACTGAAGGCCAGAATGTGTAAGGGGGGGGGGGGGCGGTCATCATGCCCCAACTAACCCCAACAGTGATGAAAATCCCTCAACGCCCCCCCCCCCTTTATCAAGCAAACAATCTTCCCAAGAGGATGACGTCATCCTCTGAAGGAGGGCCCAGAGAGAGGGCGTTGTTGAACTGGAGGGCTAGGAGAGTGTTGGAGGTGCTCTGGAAGATAAGAGCGTGTCTCAGTGCTGAAGCAACTGCCGTTGGAGTGATAAAGCAAGGTCGGGGTCATGTGACCCAATGACCCACCTCTGGAAGCCTCGGACGCCAACCTCAAGGTTTCAAACCCTTTCATGAGGCAGTCAGCGATGCCATTAAGCCATAGTACTTCCAAAGGGTATGGCCATAACCCCACCTCATAATAAGTTGGTTAAACACCCCTCCTGGTCAGAAAAAAGGACACCCTCTCCCTGGGGCACCTCTGCAGGTACGCTGGTGCTGGTACCATCGTAACACTAGGGATCCCTTTCAGTATGTTCCACGTCCCCAAACAAATTTGTCCAAAAGGGGGGGTAATATCCAAAATTATTTCTCACCTCAAAACACCTCTCATAGTGTTGCTACTTCTCGACCAATTCAGCCCACCATAGATGCCTATTGGAAAAAGCAATACAAAGAAATTGCTCATGAGTACATAGCTAGTTGGTGGTATGATGCAGATATCGCCTTCAATACTGCCCATTCACCTTATTTTCAGCCTATGTGAGATTATGTTATTGCTGTCGGTAAGAGCTTCAAAGGCCCTAGTATGCATGACTTGAGGGGATCTCTTTTGCAGAAAGAGATCAAATCCTTGGATGAATACTTCAAGGAGTTCAAAGCATCATGGGTCGTAAGAGGATGTACTATCATGTCAGATGGATGGACTGATGCAAGGAACCAAACAATCATAAGCTTCCTTGTCTCTTGCCCACAGGGAACCATGTTTTTGAAATCATATGATGCATCCAATAAGGTGATAGATGCAAATCTGTTATTTTAGCTTTTAGTTGAGGTTGTTGAGTTGGTGGGGGCAGCTAATGTTGTGCAGGTCATCACAGATAATGCCTATAACTTTGTTCTTGCTGGTAAGATGTTAGAGGTGAAACTTTTGGAACCCCAACTTAGTTTCAAGTTTTATTTTTAACATAGAATTTAATGCCCAAACCCCATAACTGCATATAAGCTTCAATGCATAAAAAAATTTAATTTTTCTTGAAACAAATGGAATTTCTTTTCACTTTTCAAACTCGGAGAAATTTATAACATCCACACACATAAAAATTCGAACTCATAATTTTTAGCCAAATTGGCTCAGGAAAAACCCCGAAGGGAAAACCTGACAGGAGATAGAAATTTTATTCTTTTCAGACACATTTTACAAACAGAACAGCAGTACTTATCTCAGCTTTTCATCTCAAAAAGCGTGCCAAAACTTCATCAAAAAATATGTACCCTTCTGACAACAGTATAGCCCACACGTGTGAGTATTAAACGCTGTTGTATACCTCAAAAAACGTGCTCAAAATTATGTTTCTCGATTTATGTGCTATACAACCAGAATTTAATGTTGTAAAGACTGCCTGGAAATGCGTGCTAACACTGACAAAATCTTCCTCAATTTATGTGTTGTATGGCCTGCAATAAATGTTGTACGGCCTCCTTGAAATCTGTGCCAAATTCAGCTTGTACGAACTGTAATAAATACAATACAACCTCCTTGGAATGTGTGCCTATATGGCCTCTTTAACGACTATCCCTGTTGCTATACGATTTGTCTAGGAATTTGTGCCCAATCTTTTGAGAAACATGCTCATGCTCAACTTCTCTCTCTAGGTTAAAATCTCTTCAAACCCTAGGTTTCTCTCTTTAATAAATATAGTATGGCCTCCTTGGAATTTGTGCCTGTACGGCCTCTTTAATCATTGTCCCTGCTGCTATACGGATTTGTCTAGGAATTTGTGCCCAATCTCTTGAGAAACATGCTCATGCTTAACCTCTTTCTCTCTAGGTTAAAATCTTTTCAAACCCTAGGTTTCTCAAGAGAACAGGGGCAGTTATCAGGAATCTTCGAGCAATTATTCGGGACTCCTTCCCACCCGAGTGGGAACCCCGAGCTGGAGGTTCCAAATGACGGGCCCGTCTGAGGAGACGACAGGGTACAGGCATCTCTATCCGTTGTTGGAATGGCAATGGATCTTTCTAGTCATCACCAGGACTCTTGTATGATGCTCTCGATTCAGCAGACATCCTCTTCGTGACCGAGACACATGCGAGCCCTGTTAGGCCCCTCCCAGATATTACAGGTTACCACTAGTTCTCAGTCTGCAGACAAGAGACGAGGAGCTCAGGAGGAGTCAGAGGATCAGGTGGAGTTGCTTGTTTGGCTAAGGACTCGTTCCGGGATAGGATTACTTTGGGAGCTGATGATGAGTTTGCCAGGTTTATGTGGATTAGGATCGACGTTGGAGTTTCTCCTCTGAGGGACATCTACATTGCAGTTTGTTACTTTCCCCCAGCTTCTTCGCCATTTGCCATCCATAGTGGCCCTAATGGGGACCCCTTTATAGACTTGTACACCAGCATCACTCAGTACTCTGCTAACGGAGAAGTCATCCTCCTAGGGGACTTCAACGCTCGTACTAGGAACCTCCAGATCCCTCTCCACGATCGATCAGAGGATGTGTTCTGTACCCAGGGGATTGACCCAGCTTCAATTGGACTTCACCGGATTTCAAAAGATGCTTTGGGCCCCACTACAGTTTATGGTAAGCATCTATTGCAGTTGGGGGAATCTCAAGAGCTGTTGATTCTAAATGGTCTTCCCTGTTTTCCGGACTCTCGCTTTTTCACCTGCCGACCACATGGTGGGGGTGCGAGCGTAGTTGATTATGTCCTCACCAGCCAAAACTTGCTCCCTTTTGTTTATCACCTCACAGTCTCCCCCATCCCTCTTGCTGACCACGCACTTCTTTCTTTCTCTCTCCGATTTGACCCCCCCTCCCACCTCATACCCTCTCTCGGGGCCCACCACGGACCATCTTTCGTTTCGACGACGGAGACCCAGACACCTTCTCCTCGACCCTAAGCCAAATACTCCCGTCAGAGACTCAATTCTCCTCGCTTGACTCTGCTTCCACTAAGTACACCTATCTTTTGTCTGCCATTTGGGAAGCAGCACTAAAATCCTTCCCCCACTCCACTCGCCCTACTTCCATCTCCCCAAAAGTTGGATCATGTCCCATGAACAAATGGTACGATGATGAATGCAAAACTCTACATCGAGAGCTTCGATCTGCTTCCCACTCTCATCCCTCCTATTCAGACCTCAAAGCTTCTTATCGCCGCCTCCTCCGTCACAAGAAACGACTCTTTGTCTCTCAGAAAAGACGGGAACTGTCTGCTCTCCTTACTTATTCCCCTAAACATTTCTGGCGTACCATCCTTCCTCGACGCTCCCCTCTCCCATTTGACCTCGATCCTTTATCCATGTTTTCCCACACTTCCAATCTTTATGATATTCCCGGACAAGCCCAAATCCAGGTTACTTCTCCACCCCCCTCTTGTTGCTTATTCTCAACCAGAAATATTAGAGAGGCCATTTGGATGATGAACAGCAGCAAAGCAGCAAATGAGGAAGGATACAAAGCAGAGTTCTTTAAGCACGGTTTTCGTGCTTTGGTTGGATACCTGGGTGATATTTTTAACCATGTAGCCCGTGAGGGTTTCCCACCGGCATGGTCACATCACATCATCCATCCGATTCATAAATCAGGTCCCAGTTCAAATCCCAATAACTACAGAACAATCATGGTGGGCCACACGTTCTCGAATTTGTATGTTGTCGTTCTCCATAGGATGCTCTCCAGTGACCTTGAGCAGAGACACCTCAGGGCTAGGGGGCAAGCAGGCTTCCGACCAACTCACCAAACCATTGACCACATCTTCACTCTGCGCGTCGTGATTGAGGAAGCCCGACACCGCTCTTCGAAGGTCTAGTGTTGCTTTGTAGATTTTCGGAAAGCTTTTGACTCTGTTCCTAGGGAAGCCCTATTCCAGAGACTCGGAGATATTGGCATCTCTGCAACCTTATTGACAGCTATTATGCGCCTATATGAGTCTGTTCTCGGTCGTCTTCGCTCAGTGGGATGTCTGATTTCATTCGGAGTACTATTGGGGTCAAATAGGGATGTCCACTATCTCCCACCCTGTTCGGGATTTACATTGATGAGTTGGAGGCATTTCTACAAAAGCATATCCAGAACACGGATGGTTGTCTTCTTCACCAGGTTTTGATATCTATTCTACTCTTTGTTGACGATGTGGTCCTCCTCTCCTCATCCCCAGAAGGATTACAGAGGCAGCTGGATGCCTTAGCTCTGTTTTGTGATCTTCGACAGTTGACAGTCAACCTGGGTAAAACCAAGGTTATGATCTTCAATGGAGTGAAGAAAACTTCGGACCTTCACTTCCTATTCAGAGGAAAGGAGATTGAGATCACCAACACCTATACTTACTTGGGGGTGCAATTCTCAGGCCCTCGTTTCAATTTGCGACCTGCCCTTCAGCCTCGGATCAACAAAGGTTATGGATCATTAGCCCTTCTTGAGACACAGTGCTTTCGACATCACTTCCAGGACATCTCGTCCAAGATGAGCCTCATGGACACCTTGATCTGTCCCACTGTTCTATATGGCTCGGAGATTTGGGGGCCATCTTTACTTGAGTCAGACTGGACTTCGGTTGAGAGAGTCCAGACCCTTCTTCTTCGCCACATTATTAGATGTAAACAGACAGTACCTCAGCACATCATCCTTGCCGAGTTCGGAGCTCAACCCTTCAGGCTCGAGACGGTTTTCAGTTTGATCTCATTCTTACACCGTGTCCCGGGCTTTGCAGACTCAATGGAGGGTAGAGACCGATACCTTACCTTGCATACTGCTCTTCTGAGGCTATTGCCCATTCTACCCATTCGGGTCGAACCCAATGTTGGTTTACAGGGGTTTCAGATCTCCTAGAGGAGTGGGTATTCAGGTGGATCGTCTCCCCCCTTTCCGATATTCATTGGATGCTCCTGGACACCTTTTACCCACTAGACAGAAACTGAACAAGACCATCCAAGAAGACATCTACAGGCAGTTCGTCCAGGTCACCTAGGTCAATCCTCCAGGAGGGTTATGCCCAAAGATGGCCTTTTAAGCAGAGCACTTCCTGGAGCTGAGAGACGGGCTCACTATCTGACCCCAGTATACGTTTCGTCACTGGATGCATGCTCTTCGCATCCCTCTAGGCCAGTTCAGAGTCGGTTCTCATAAACTTCGGGTTGAGACGAACCACCAGATTGATAGACCAGATAGAAACTGTCAAGTCTGTCACCTACAGGAAGAGAAGACCAAGGCACACTTCATTTTTAGATGCCCCAGTTACTACCAGATCAGAGGACGGTTTTATTGTTTGTTTAGAGACTCTTAGACTCTTGCTGAGTTTTTCAAGTACCCCAATCAGAGACGTTTGGCTCTCTACATGCAGGAGGCTCTTAGATTTCGAGCACATATTCTTCAGCCTCCCATCAGACCGGACCCCACGCAGAAGATCACGTAATTTTTCAGGGTATTACCCTCAAACAGGGGCACCAAGAGACCGACCGATATCAATACATATCCAAGCTCTAGATCAGTGAGGATCTGTGGGACCTCACCCCGACCCACGAGATCTCAGCAGCAGATTCATCGCAGACTCCGTCCTGAGAGACGGGCTAGATCCTCCCGACCTCAGCAACGTACGAACCCCCCCCAGGCAACGAGTTCGTGGGTAGTCCGCACTCTCTACTAGCCCTTCATCAGGACAACAGACTTTGTTGAGTTTTCTTCAGTACTCTTCTTTCAGCCTCGGATGTTAGGAGAGATGGATCGGATCCTCAGTCCCTTTCGCTCCTGGACCTTTTCCGCTAGGACATCTCCGCCCCATTGCGGGTTTTCAAGATTCGCGTCTGCAGTCAAAGCTCCCCCCCCAGGCAACGAGTTTGTGGGTAGTCCGCACTCTCTACTAGCCCTTCATCAGGACAACAGACTTTGTTGAGTTTTCTTCAGTACTCTTCTTTCAGCCTCGGATGTTAGGAGAGATGGATCGGATCCTCAGTCCCTTTCGCTCCTGGACCTTTTCCGCTAGGACATCTCCGCCCCATTGCGGGTTTTCAAGATTCGCGTCTGCAGTCAAAGCTCTCTTACTTCAGTCCTGTTCACTTTTGTTCGTTCTTTTCTTTCTTTCTTCATGCATTGTACCTTTTTATAAGAGACCGTTTGGTTCTCCCGCTTTGTACAGACATCATTGTAATCAGCAATCCCTTTGACCTACTTTGTGGTCATTAGTTGGACATTAATATAATTATCTTATCTTATCTTATCTCCAAATCTCTTGGTCACAAAATGAATAAGGAATGCCTCTATCCCTAGTTACTCCCCTTTTTGTTCATGGTAACTTCTTCTTGAGATTCAATGGCCAAGATTAGATCTTGGCTCAATGAGATCTAAGGCTCACATAAAGGCTCATTAATAAATTAATAAATGAATTTAATGCACTTTTCACTTAAATACATTACTGACCCTTTTAATTCCTCACCCACTTTATTTCTCATAAAGTCAATTTAAAATTAGACCATGAGCAAACTTTATAAAGTGACTTTAAATTTATAAAGTGCTTCTCACTTTAATAAAGTGACTAGGGACCACTTTTAATGTTTTATCCACCCCTAGGCATCACAAGGTGGAAAAACACTTCCTTGGTACTTTTTCAACAAGAGGAAAAATACACAACAATATTTTGGACCCCATGTGCGGCACATTGCATAGACCTCATGCTTGAGGACATATGCAAACAAGATTGGATCATGCACACTGTAGAGCATGCCAAAAGCATCACAAGATACATCTACAACCACTCATGGGTATTGAGCTTGATTAGGAAACACACATAGGGCAGGGAACTTGTTAGGCCTGCCATTAATAGATTTGCAGCTCACTTCCTCATGTTGCAATCTCTCATTGCTGAAAGACAAAACTTGGAACAAATGGTTTCAAGTGACGAATGGGATTCAAGTAAATGGGCCCGCAGAACATATGGAAAAGACACCAAGAATAAAATCTTGGAAAGCTCATTTTGGAGAAAAGCAGCAGAGGTTTTGAAAATTACTGAGCCACTTGTTAAAGTGTTGCGGTTGGTGGATGGGGAAAGATTGGCCATGGGCTACATTTATGAGGACATGGATCAGGCAAAGGAGCAAATAAGGGCAACATACAAGGATAGAGTGGCCGAGTATGGACCTATCTGGGATATCATTGATAGGAGATGGAACATGTTATCAAATCTATGGTAGCTGGAGCTACCATGCTGCAGACTGTGCGGTCGAGGACCGCACAGTACTTTTTTTTCCAGATCAGAGATCCAATGCCTTCAGAGGAGGCACACAGTTTTGTTCAGATTGCCCCGAGCAGATATATCAAAGGGGACAGTTGGTTGTACAGTGGTACAGACATGTTACTTAGCATTTACCACAGGGTCACCCTTCCATGCCAGGCTTTGATATGAGCCCATGGAGACAGTTGCCTAGTCTTGTTTTGATTGAGACTATCACAAAGTATTGCTGATTTACTATTTGTGCCCGGATTCAGCAGAGATCCAGTTCAGAGACAGCCTCAGCAGCAAGTATATGGTGCAGCAGGTATTACATTTGATGTATATTGCTCATGATTGTTGCTTAGACTTGTTTATACATGATAGTACACTAACTCTACATATGATGATTGATTTGGTGATCTAGTTTTTATGATATGTGATTGGGCCCTTGGTGATGTCAGTCCACCCCTTCCTAGTAGGCTCCTATTATATGCACACCGGGTTACACCCCTACTCTTGGTATAGACTTGGTCATTTAGTCCCCTAGGCAGCTAACTTTGGATCCACCTTCACCTTCTCCATCCATCCGACTCATACATGATATACTTTCCCGACTTGGATTCCGATTTGTGACTTTGAGGATCCCTTTCTCCACTGATCTCTGAGTATGCCATGATTCCCTGTCTATTGTGCCTCGGCTCTTTAGTGTGTGAGATGCACTCTCAAACCTAGGATTTGCTCCTGTCGGTTGCCCCCGATGTTGCAATGCAGTTAGGATTGTGTAGCCTCACCGGGTGTTCCCCATTGGTCATTGAAGCATGTATTGCTCACCCCCATTACTTTTGCAGTATGAGCACCATGATTATATCTATTGAGATATGTATGTAGCCTAAAAGGGCCTTGATGTAAATTGAAGAAATGAAGAAATGTAAAGCAAGCCAAAAAGGCTTTTTGTAAATGTAAATCTAGCCAAAAAAGGGCTAAGTATGAAACTCATTGTAAAATCCATGCAATGTGTTTGTAAACACACATGGACACAGGTCAGCCATACATGTCAACATTTGTAGTGGCTATTCCTCACCTAGTCCTGCGGGGCAAGGAGGTGAGAGGGAGCAAGGGACAAGCTCAAGATTGTCCCCTGGAATCTCAAGTTACGGTTTGCCGGACACCCAGTTTGGCAGCTCTAGAAAAGAACCTCACAGAGTCTTCGGGCACGGATGTGAGTTGTGAGATACATGTTAGATGACCAGTGGCGGTTTCCCTGCACTATACCCATTTGTGAGGCACCGCCCTTCCCCGTGTTTTGTCATGGTATACTTATCTCAGTGGACCCTACTTTCCCGAGTTATCCGAAAGGTCACATGATCCTCATTCTTGTCATCCCTTATCTTTCGCCATGTATTCTACATCACCCAAAGTCAGCTAGGTGGTCAAGTCTATAGGTTGTACATAGCAGTTGAGTCTTTTGGATGTGGTGGGCCCACCTCACCTGGGGCCTTGTATTTTCCGAGATTTAATGCAGTTTTTTATCACCATTTTATTGTCATATTGTTTAGTAATGTACTAACTTGTATAAGGAAGCCTTTCGCTTCATGATTGCATACAAGTATTCAGCTAGCACTATTGTTGACCAAATTTGACTTGGTCAAACTAGGTTGACCAGGCCAAAAATGGGCCCGAAAAAAATGTTGCAACCGGAATTTCGATTTTGGTCCATTATTATCTACAGGGGACCCATATGAGCCTCCAAGTGACAGAATGCAAAAAGATCGAGGCGTTTGTGAGATTTTTAATTATTACTGGTCATTAATGACCTGTTTTAATTAAAAATCATGGATTTTGGGCAAATAATGCCTAAGTGATGGATCGGGGTCGTTCGAGTGGTCATTCCTACTATTTTTGGGGTCCACGATCACATTGCAGCAGACAGTTCGGCAATCCGGGCACTCTAGGTGGGTCAAAAGCCCAATTTTCATCTTCAGCAATAAAAACCAGCAATAAAATACATGGAAAATCAGAAATTGACAAAGGCAACTATAGCAAAGGGTAAAAATCAATGGTTGGCAAATAAAGGGGTGATTCCTAAGGTAAATTGGTAATGTTTAACATGGCATTTGTACATTGTGGGTCCCTCCATTGGGCCAGCTCACTACATGGGTCGAATTTCCCCATTGGGGGCGTTTTTCCTCTCTTGGCAAATTCGATTTGCTTGTTATATTGTATGTGGGACCTTGGGATATTGGTTGGGGGGTTAAAACACCCTATAGACACCCCCCAACCTTGTTGTATTTGTTATATGGCCCCACAATGGGCCCCTCTCTCTCCACATGTGCGCTATCCTTAGGCAATTCGCACCCCCTCCATGAGCTCATCTCCACCCTCGATTTGGTGATTGGGAGAGTCAATCCCAGCCATAGGTTTTGGGGGGAAATGAAGCTAGGGTTTGAGCCATCTCTATAAGAGAATGAGCTCTCCCCATTGTTGCCTCTCTTGGCACATTTGTACACTTGAGTTTTTGATGATATAGAGCCATTCTTCCACAGTTCTTGAGAGTTTTATGGATGGATTATGTGTTGCTTGACTGATATCTATTCTTTCATAGCTTTGTTGAGTTGCTAGTACGTTGTTTCCATATTGTCCTTGGCCAACGATTTGCAGGTGAAGAGCTCAGCTGGAGGAGGGCGCAGTTTTTTGGAGTGGGAACCCCACAACTGCTCGAATTCTTCAGAGTATCAACAAGGGAGTTGTAATTGCATTTTCGCCTTTCAATTCTCTCATTTTATGTCATTTTACTTGCTAGTTTCTCTTGTTATTTGCTGCATCACTGACTTGATCTTGTTTGTGGCAGGTACCCAAGGTGAATTTGGCCACTGGAAGCTCAAAACGTGAAGGGAACACGCTGCTGCTCGGCAACTGAGTTTGGAAGGCTAGTCTTCGGCAACCTCGTCCATCTATTCACTCCCAAGTAGGTCTTTCTTGCTGGTCTCTAGCATTCTAAATTTAAATGAGTGTGTGTTGAGCAGAAATCTCATGTAAAAAACCCCTAAAAATACAAAACTTACTTTTTCACAGTTAGAATTTGTTTTAATTCAAAACCCGTTAATGAAATGCCCTTAAAAGCCTAAATCTAAAGTTTCATTTCTGTTGGACTCCATTTTCCCATAGAATCAGCACTAGTCTACCTGGCAAAAACGCCCCCCTGGGGCGTTTTTCTCCTTCTGCTTGGTTGGGTGGTTTTGGGGTTCTGGGTAGTTTGTAACCTGCTTCAAATCATCATTTTATGTCTAGGAATCAAACTACCAATCGCTAGAAGTGTTTTAAATCACATTTTATTTGCTGCCCTAAGACCATTTTTGCACTGCTTAGCTCTCTCCCTTGGGCAGATTTAATCTATTCTTTAACTTCTAGCTTATTATACGTCCTAGTCTATTTCAACCTTGCAATCACTAATCTAATCAGCTTGTTTCATTATAATTGATTGCTGGTCACTTTCACATCGTCCCCATTTTTACTGCTTGTGTCCGTCTCTTGGTTGGAGCTAGACTTAGGACTCAATCCACACTCTTCTCCTGTTTGTGCTTCTTTCTATCTTTGGATTGGGTGTGTGTGTGTCTCTCAACCATCATTGGTTGAGCGGGGTCTCCCCCCTGACTTGGCTACATGCCTTGTCTGAAGCGACAGTAGCTTTGTCCGGTGTGACTTCCGTTCCCTGAACGGAGGACCTGGCTATTGCAGGTTACACCATTCTAGCTGATCACCCTCTACCATCCCTGTTGGGACACTCCTATCCACCAACTAGAGATTGTGTGATAACAAAACAATCAACTCCATCTTCCTATACATGCAACTGGGTATTTTCTGAACCCGAGGTATCATTAGAGAGCTCAATTTGGAGAAGATCAGACCGGGGAGGTCAAAGATGGATTGTATGAGTGCCTTGGGCGCATGGTCCCAAATGAGATGGCACAATTGGAGATACACCAACAAATTACAGCTTTCACTAAAGCCACAGGTACCTTTGGAAAACCTGTGGCTAAGATTGCAAGAGATGTGGACCAACCAGGTAAACAATTCCATTGTTTTATTAAATTCAGTTGTTTAATTTTTAAAATTTAAAAACTTCAATATTTAGTCAAATTCACGATCTAATTCGTTGATTTAACTGTCTTTGCACTTGCAGCAAGAAGGTGGGAGCAATGCTGTTGGGAGCGGGGAGCAAAGCGGGGAGCGGGAGCGGGAGCGGGAGCGAAAAGCGATATTTTCAAAAGCTTCCGTTTCGGGAGCGTTTTCGGGAGCGTTTTTTATATAATATATATTTTAATATATTTTGATGCATATAAATTAAAAAAAACATGTATTATGCCAAATTAGCTATAGAAAACATCAAAACATAAAATCTAGATATTGATATAACCATTTAGTACACATTGATATAACATTAATGATTAATCATCTCGTCTTCTAGATTCTAGGAGCTATAACTTATAACATTTTCATTAAATGAGCATCATCAAATCATCAATCATCAACAACATCAACCTTCAAATTTCAACATATAATATTTGCCATCAAACTAGGCCATAATGTTTACAAAATAGGCCAAGCCGCCAACCGCCAAAATAAACATGAAAATGAAATACAAAATACAAACTACAAACTACAAAGTACTATGAATCTACTAAGCTTTCCGCTTGCCACGAGTAACTTCCAATTTCTTTTCCCGTGTTCTAGGTGGAATAGGTGTTGGTGGAAGTGATCATGGAACATGAGTAGAAGATGAATGGCCCCCGCGGGTTGAAATTGGACGTTGTGAAGCTAAAGGCAAAACTCCTACATCTGGAAAGCTGCTTCTGCTTGGGGGTGGCATCTCTGTAGGGGTAGTCTGAATTGGATCATCATGATCACCCAATAGTTCAGCCTCCAAGCGCTCTAATGCTATGGCTCCATCCTCCACATTAGCCTCCTCTGGATTGTTGTCCCAAGTCAAAAATGTTCTATCATTCTTGGCCGCCTCACAATAATGGGACAACAACCTCAAGTTGCAGTGCACATAAACCAAGCTTTCTGCGCGATCTACATTCAGACTGTTTCTCTTTACACTGTGGATGAAGTTGTAGGTGCTCCAACACCTCTCTGCAGAAGAGCTATTAACAACCTGTGATAGCACCCTCAGTGCCAATTTATGCAAATATGTGGCTCCAGAGCCATGCATGTTCCACCAATGGATAGGATCCAATCTGTCTCGATCTTTGGTTGCAAACAGCGAACCAAAGCGTCCATGCTCACTTATGTATATGCTCAATTCACTCCGTACTTGAGCACACTCTTCCTCATCAGAGACCAACTTTTCTAATGCAAGCATATACCCAGCAGCAACCTCTGGATCTGTGTGGGGTTTTTTCCTGACTCCACCCCCAGGTGCAGGTTGGGCCAACCAAATTGGAGAATAGTATTTTGGGGTGAGGACATATGCAAGGGCATGGAGTGGAACATTTAGATTATCCCACCTTTTGACCACAAGTTTATGAATATGGTCATACAAGACTGCATCTCTTTGCTCAACAATGTCTTTGATTTGACCAAGCATGCTATCCATCTGCTCATATACCTCCCCAATCACCGGCTGATCTGTATCTGCAAAACGAATCATGTTATAAACTGGCTTGGTGAACTGCAGAACATACCTAACCTGTGACCAAAAATGACCTTCCAGAACGGTGTCCTCCACCTCCTGAAAGTCACTTCTATCCGATGCACTTGCAACTCTGTCTTTCAATTCCTGCCATGGATCACTTGATACCATACTAGCCAATGCCTCTCTTACCTTCAAAAGCCTCCTGAAGGTGAGGTAGTAGCTAGCAAATCTAGTCTTTGCAATCTTCAATAGCTCCAACTTAGAGTGATTGCGAAAAATGTGGTGGGCCATGCTATGATTGGTAATAAATTTGATCATTTTCTTACCTCTCTTGTACAAGGCTCCAATCCATCGGTAATTATTGTCCTTCATCTTAACAATATCACGCATCAAAAGGTTCAATGTGTGAACCAAACACCCTGACCAAAATATGTTGGGATACTTATCCATAATGATTGCTCCTGTTGCCTTACAATTAGCAGCGTTATCAGTGATAACTTGAATGACATTGTATGGCCCAATCTCCTGAATGGTTTTAAGTAAAGGTTGTGCAATATTAATAGCGGTCTTGTAGCGATCTGAGTAGTCATGGGCTGAAAGGAAGACCGCACCGCTAGCAGAAACGCCAAGAATATTTATCAACGACCTGCCTTTAACATTTGTCCACCCATCAGATACAATGGATACCCCATAGTTGGACCAATCATTTGTGAACTTTCCAAGAGCACTATTGATTTTGGCTTTTTCCTTGTCAAGTCCCACGGTTCTAGCTTTGTCATACCCAGGGCTTCTGTATCCTTGAGGGCCACCATTGATGGCTTGTACCATTTCATGCCAATAGGGTGAGCGAAGAACATTGAATGGCACACCACATGCATAGAGAAACCTATAAACTTTTGAATCCACATCATCTCTACAACCTTGGTCAAGGAAATCGGATAATGTTCTTCCTCGTATAGGCGAGACTCCATGGGGAGATGAGGCTCCCGATCGAGCCGATGATGATCCAGCAGCAACTCCACTACCAAACATTCTCTGCGGGGATTCAGAATCAACCCTCGATCTCTTGGACTTGTTTTGAGCGGCCTCTTCTTCCATCCTGTATTTGCTTCTCTCTTTAGCTCCCACTTTGTCACAAGTTTTGACTCCATGAGACTTACCTACATCGCATGGCATAACCCCACACAAATGCTTTCTCACCCGGGTATATGAACCTGTGTATGTTTTCCCACAATGGGGGCATCCAAACTTTGTGGTTCCACCCCCTCTCCCTCCCCCTTGCCTTGTCACATACTTCCACAAAGGTGTTGTGTCTTTTAGTTTTTGCCCCACATCACCCTCACCCTCATCCTCATCATCATCCTCTTCCCCTTCCTCCTCTTCTCCTTGGTATGCATCACTCTCTACCTCTTCCCCCTCATCACTACCACCACCACATCTACTTCCCAACACCATCATAATGAGAAGAAGTGGAATGAAAAACCAAAACCACATACCCATCGTGTTTCTTGATTCAAGATGAGAGTCACTTGTTCCCTGCAATAGAATGATGGAGAAGAATATATTGGAAGAGTAGGAGAAGAGAACATTGCAAGTTTTCCATTTTTTAACATAGTGAAAAAAAAATTGCAAAAACAAACAAAGAAGAATTTATAGAGCCTACCTTTTAGCTCTTCAATGGTGGTTGAATGTCTCTATGAAAGCTTCAATCTCCCTTGCAAGCTCTCTCCCCTTCAATCTCCCCTTCAATCTCCCACTCAATGCCTCAAAGCTCTCAAAACTCAAAGCTCTCAAACTCTTCTCAATCAAACAAATGAGCAATGGAATGAGTCCAAATGGACTCATTCACCTTTTAATGGCCCAAAGTGACCTATCCCAACAAACAAAACCCTAAAAAAAATTCCAAAACTCAAAAAAAAATTTCAAAAATCCGCCCGTCCGCGGAATCTGTCTGGGAATCGATTTTTTTCTGCGGGTTCGACTGGGAATCGATCCAGGATCGACCCGGGATCGATCTGGGAGCGACGATTCCCCAACGAACTACCATTTTCCAGGGATCGTTTTTTTTTACTTGAATTCGCGAACTGGAAAATCGATTCCTGAAGGAATCGATCCCGAATCGCGCTTCCAAAATCGATCCCGCATGGATTCCGTCTGGAGCACGATTCGGGATCGATTCGAGGGGGGGGGGGTCGATTCCCAGCTGCTTTGGGTGGGAGTCATTTGGTGGCCAAGGCCTTCAATTGCAAAAGTTTGCAATTCGAATCCTTAGTCAACCATGCAGTTCTTCTGAGTGTGAGCGCGATTGGTCTGTCTTTGAGAGGATTCACACGAAGAAGAGAAACCGTTTAGAGCAAAACCAGTTAAATGATCTAGTCTGCGTGCAGTACAACCTCCGTTTAAGGCAAAACCAATTGATGAACAAAAGACCTGATACAGATCCCATTGTGTTGGATGATATTGATCCAACCTCAGATTCTGAAGAGCCCGAGCTTGATCCTGATTTTGATATTGAGGTGGATGCGGTCGGTAATATTAGTCTGGAGGCAGATCCACTATTACTAGTACCATCATCAGTTCATGCCGGTATAGAATCTAGATTCATAATATTTTTTTCTATCATTGAATAATATATGAGTGTTTCAATATTACTATATTAATAATTTGATATAACTATTGATATAACATTATTTCATTCCAAACATGGCAGGCACTAGTCGAGAGGGACAGATGCGTGCACCTGCAGGTCGGAGCCCCGATCCACATCCACCTCGTGTTTTTACACATTCAGCTAGTACTCCAGCTAGTGTTGTTCCTAGCGCAGCAGTTGTAGATGACCTTGAGGGGTTTGAGCCCGAGCCAGATGCCATTGCCTATATCATTGCTAGGCTGAGTGCCAGTTCTAGGAATAGCAATGGTGATGAGTTTGATGATTGATCATGTTGATCAATGATGTAGTGGCATACTTATTATTGGCATCATAGCATTTTGGTTTTTGGACTCTATCACTCCACATGCCATTTAGGCCTCATTGATTATGTATTTTCACTTTGTTCTAGTCTTCCAGATATGTATTATGTATTGCATACTGGGCCGACACAGTACACTTCGTGCCATTTTGATAAGTTCATCCTTATATGGTATATACATGATAGACTTTGGATATTTTGTCTCTAATGCTTTGGAATGATGGATTATAATCTTTAAAATATCTTTTTTCTTTAAAATTTAAATATTTTATGTGTTTTTTAGTAAACCGAGTCATTGAAATCAAATCGGCCGAGACATTGTCAATTCCAAGTCTGAGTCCGAGTTGACCCTCGACCGATTCCGAATCCGGGTCCGAGTTTTAGAACATTGATACAAATACCTCCAACAACCTTGGTGGGAAAATCAGTGCCTTCAATGGAGTCTAACAAAGAATGAAGAAGACATGATATATAGGTGAGGAGGCCTAATTAATGGACAGTTGGCAGATATATAAGTTCAATTATGAGCACTGTAGTATGAGCAGCCCAATACTATAACTGCTTAGCATATGATAAATGTGACATATGAGCATATAACGATAATCTTAGCCAATCACCAATATTGTAGCACAAGTTGTAACTACTTTCGGATTGCAAACTGTCAATGATATACTGAAGAAATGTAACTATTGATTATGTAAACAGTGTAGGCATAAGATTGATAAGGATAACCAATTAGTTAATTCTGTATACACTTGTAATTTCTAGTTCAAATACATTGTCATCTATTCAGCTTCTAATATTAGCTTTCAACCAAACAAGAGGTAAATAACAGTCACTGTATATAACTAGATTCCATAACATCAAAGCCTGCACTTTATCTTTTGACAATAGGCACAAGTAATTAACACTTGGAATAATCAACTTATAGGCATGTCATAGCAAAAAGTTTCTCCAAACAGAAACTATAATTTTGCAACAATGGTAGTCCAAATTTGCAATAAGCAAGTTAAATTCAACCACGATAAAGTGTCTTGGTAAGCAGCCTAAGATCTCAATGTCCTTCAATGTAATGAGTAAAGAAGACATGTAGGTAAGGTTGAAGTTCACTTGGCACCGGGTGCTACCCTAACTATTGTACTGTAGCAGCAGGTACAGGGTTTAAAACAGCCCTGAGGAGGCTTGGAAAGCACTCAAGACAGTTAGAAATAATAGTAGAAGCAAACACCAGGCAGGCCGAGCCAATTCTAGCCATTGAAAATTAATGAAAGCCTGAACCCTAACTGCGTTTTGACAGTTGCCACAGATTTCAGGCTAGGGTTTCAGAGATCTAAAACAGCCTTAAGAGTGACGCCATAGGGTTTTTATCGCGAATTAGGCAGGCCGCAGCCCCTTGTGGGCTTAAAATTTGCAAATTTGAATTATTTTTGGAGTTATTTATGAATTATTTGGATTTTTTAGGGCTTTTCTAATTTAACAAATGCAGACCTAATCTAACCTACTTTAACCATGCAATGCAAATAGTTTACACGTGAAATACTTGAAATTTGATAAAAAAAATGATAGAACTATGGGGTTTTTAGGTGCTACCTCAAACCCTAGGCCGTGAGGGATGGGTGACCAGCCTCCCTCTTGGAATATTTCTCCAAGGCTCACAAATTAGGGCAAAAATCAGAGATCCAAGGCCCTACATGGGAAAACTCCTTCTAGAGGACATTTTCCACCACACAAAGTTGATAAAAAAACTGGTAAGTAGCCCTAATTAGAAAAAATGCAACATTTCACCACCATTTAATCCATAAGAAGCATAAAACTCACCAACCTTTAACCAAGAGAGATCAAAGAAGAATCCCTAGACCTTCCTTGTGCTTGTGTTAGTCCAACAATCCTTAGCATCAACCTTGCATGTGCATGAAACCCTAGAATTCATTCATCGTTTCACAATAAAGCCAAAGAGAAGAGACTCCAAGAGGTGCGCATCACGTAGAGAGACCAAGAAGGGTAAAAGAGTAACATAATAATGTTTGATCCAAAGTCTTGTGCTTTACAAATGAATTTGGAATGGATATTTATTCCATCCTAGCACAAGATTTAATTTTTTATCAAGACTACATGTCTTAATTTGTCAATTTAAAATTAAAACAATAAAATACTAAAATAATCTAAATTAAGATAAAATTGGGGAATGTCACCCACATGTTGGGGACTAGACCCTAAAACTAGCATAAAATGATGAAAATTGCTAAAATAAGCAAGCTAAGGCCTCACTGTGATGGCAAGAGTGAGCCTAAGGAGCGCGTCATGCCCTTACTAACCCCAGAGTGATGAAAAAAGTCCCTCAACGTCCCCCTTGCCTTAGCTTGAGGCTTGATCAACATGATGACGTCTTAGGGTCAATTTGGTTAGAAAGGGTCTAATAAGCTGCAAAGAAGGTCCATGTGGGGTGTGAGAGAGGGTTGTTAGGCTAGGGATATCCTCCCTAGATGAAACATAATCATCCTCAAGGCAGAAAAAACATGGTGGTCATTTGACCCAATGGCCCACCCTTGGAAGCCCCGAACACCAACCGTAGGGCTAAAAGCCCCATAAAGGGCAGTCAGCAATGCCACTAAGCCAGAGTACTTCCAAGAATAAAACCAAGGGGACCAGTCATGACCAACCATAAACGAACAGCCCCACACTTGGCCTTTTGAAAATTTTAGCCCTTCTCTACCAAACAACCTGCTGGAACGTTGTAGATTGTAGAAGCGTAACACAATACAAATGTTATCTTTGGTGGAGTTACTATTCACGATCTGCTAGGATCATTTCCACTACTTCTTACTAAGAATTCTTCTATGAATGAATCTCAACTTGTTACAATGGATCTTTCTCTATCACAGTTTGATGTACCTCCTCTTATCGATGTGCATTCTACAGAGACTTTCTCTACAATGTGGTTGAACCCAAAGGACTCTTGTTACGATGCACATTTGGCGATGTGTTACACCTCAGATTGTATCAAGCGTTCCTTCCAGATGCACCAAACTGAGGGGTAGATGTTGGCTTTGTCGCTCTATTGACTACCCTTTGGGTGGGTATCCAAGTGTCCTTGAGGCAAATCATTGGGCCACATGGCCACACTCATATTTTGCTTTGTAGAGGTGATTGTGCGTGTAACGGTTGTCATACTTGGATTAGCACACCTCATTTTTCCCACTTGGACCCATTGTTTTGATGCAAAACTCCTCCTCCTGGTCTCCATACCCATGATGTCATTCCTTAAAAAAGAAGCCTACATTGTAAAAAGGAGGGTGTTGAGGGACAAGCACCTGTTGGGGTTAGTTGGGGCATGATGCCCTCCTTTTGGCTCACCTTGCACTTGGTGGAGCCTAATTGCACATTTTTATTCTTATTTTATGTCATTGTATGGTTTAGTCCCCAGTTTGTGGGTGCACTAACCTTAAATTTTATAATTTGTCATTAAGTTTGTAGGCTCAAATTTGTAAAAGGTTGAGGGTTGTCTCATATAAATAAGGCAACCTCACCTCATTTGTAAAACATGGGAAAGGGTAAAAATTATGTATTCTTTTCTTTTTCTCTAGGTATATTGGAGTACTTGAAGCTATGCACACCTCTTGGATGTCATTTTTGCTTGAAGGATGATTTTATGATATTCTAGGGTTTGATCTTGCACATGCTAAGTTGATACTAGACTAGTTGTAATAACTCATGCTCAAGGGAGATCTAGGACGCACTATCTTGCTCATTCTTGGTTAATGTTGATAAGTTTATCCCCTAACCCTAGTTTAACATTGCTCTTGAAGTGCTTTGGACTAAGTTAGGTTTTGTTTGCTAGCATTTCATCAACTGCTTGAGAAGACCTTCCTACCAAGGAGTTCTCCATTGTTTTGTTGGAGCTTGGACTTCTCTATTAGCCCTAATTAAGGTTTTGCTACCAAACCCTTGAGGTTGCTAGCTTAGCCCTAGTTACAAGTATTGAATACCATCTCAAGGGGAGGGACGTTAGCCTCAATCCCTCATAGCCCTAGGGTTTGAGACAAGAACCTAATACCCTATCTATCAATCATCTTTTTAACAATTTTTACATGTTTTATTTAATGCAAAAAATACATAAAAATATTTTACCACTGGAAAAAACCCTACAAATCTAAATAAATTCAAAAATCCAAAAATAGTCATGATTTGGTATTTCTAGTCCACCCTAAAATTTCGCCCTAGGGTTTTATCCACAAACCTTAGAGGGCGTCCTCTTATGAGGAAGTGCATTGGGATACATGAAAACCTTGTAATTGGTGAATTGGAGTGTGTTTGGTATTTACGGCTTTACCTGCCATTGCGCACTAGTCCAATTGTCCTCTTTCCCTTGAGAGCGCATTTTTTGGAGTGGTTGCATTGGGAAGTGTGACATTGTCAAGGGATGTGTGAAATTGCCTTAAAAGGCATGATATTATTTGGGGTTTGTGATGAGGTGAATAACTCCATTTATATATGATTCTTGGTCTTGATTTGATATTGTTTGACTCCGATAAGGCACTGATCATAGCTATTAAGGTTTTGTGGAAGATGTTTGTGGTTTATTGGTGGTTGCAGGTATCTTTCATTGATTAGGGTCTCCCCCTAGGTTTTGGAGTTAATTGAAGTGTTGAAAGGTTAGACTGTGGTGACATTGGGCCTAACCCTCTACCAAGCTTATCGCCATAGCACTAGGCCTACATAGCCTTGATTTGCAAAGTGGTGCTAGTTTGAGCAGTAACACGATGCATTTTTCCTACTAAGCCTTACCTATTCCAAGATGTAATGATATCATTATCAACCTTGCCCCATTTGGAGATGTTCTTTATGTTCCAGGAGTTGGTGTTTTTACAGTGGATGATTCAATTTATTTTAATGCAAGACCTTATTCTCAACTATTGGTTCATAATGGCATTTGTAGGCATGTGACCACTAAGCACTTGTTTTAGTGGGGAAGCTAAGTACTTCACCTTCCTTGATGCATCTTTTACTCACAGGTCCGCAAGATCTACCCACCTATTTTTTATAGGTGATTCTACAGATGACTATCAACATATTGGAATGGTCTTTCTTCTATACCTCCACCAAAAGCATCTTCACTAGCTTGTGAACCCGCACTAGTGCGGGTGTTCAAGAAGGACTATTTGTCTGGCTCCTATTCAACATTAAGGAGAGATGTAGCTTGTCATGGAATATCTTCTCTCAGCAACCCCTTGTTCAAATTAAGAGGTGATGTTGAATGTAGAAGTGTAATCTTATTTTTTTTGGCCATGGTCGACCTTGTATTAAGTTGGATATTCATAAACCCACTCTCATTTGTATTCCTGCTATGGTCGACATTTATCAAGTTGGGTATTCACGTAAACCTACTCCTATTTCCAACTATGGCCAACCCTATATTGAGTTGGGTATCCATAAACCCACTCTCATTTGTGTTTCATCATTTCTCTTTGTAGCCCTTTGTTCAACTTATCAAGGGGTATTGAAAATAGTGCAATCCTCCCATTTGGCTATCGTCAATTCATATTGTGTCATTAATGCATTTAGTTAGGCATTAATCTAATCATCTATTATAATAGTAGGTTGTGGTTAAGGTCGACCAAGTCATCTTGATGTAGGCCCAGAACCCCTCCTTGGGGAAAGTACCCTACCTACTTGAGTTGTGTATAAACACACCACAACTCTCTTATTTGTAAATCATATGTTGATCTTCTTGATAAATGATCATTCTTTAGCCTACGGGCATCATTCTTTGATAAAGTATTTTATACCTAAGGGCACCTATACCTTTGGCATGCACTTGTGCTTGAGCATCTCTCTCTCTCTCTCTCTCTCTCTCTCTCTCTCTCCTGCAGGGGTTTATTTCTCTTGAACACAATTATTCATGGTTACTTTCTCTTGCTAAGGTTTCGCTCTATTGGTTGATTTATCTTCCATCCTTGCGCTGCCCTAGTTGTCTTTCTCTTTGTCTGTAGCAAAATTTTGGGTTTGTTTTGGTTCCTTTCAATTCCCCCGGGGCCTGTTGCAAGTTATGAATCTCAACATCCTCTCAATTACTCGTGGATGTATAGGCCTTTGTTCTTCACTACGCAAAGATTAGCCTATGATCCTTCGAATGATGACATGATGCTTTAACAAATAAATACTTAGCTTATATTGATTTCATGCAATACAGATTCACATCAAAATACACAAATAGGCAGATCGTGTGAAAAATAACTTATAATTGATTCATAAAGAGTAATTACATCAACATAGTTCTTGCCACTTGCCCGGTGGGCTACGATTTCACTATCCTAGCTCTTTCTTGTTCTCCTAGCTAAGTTGACAACTACCAATGGGCTTACAAAGAGAGCAACGGAACCGAGAACCAAAAGTCCCTAACTTCATCTATATTTATTTTTATAGATACAAGATTTCAAAAGGATGAGATTGCGGGACATATTGTCCTCAATAGCCATCTTTCACAAACTAAACCCTATAACATTATTTGTCGGTCGTCTGCATTCTTTGCATACAATTCAACTTCTCCATAGGTTCATCTTTGTAACGTTCTCCATTCCCTCTGTTGTTGCCTCTCTAGGTCTTCTACAAGATGGCTCTGCAGACTAGCCAAACTATGTCTGCAATCCTTGCAGGATCTCACAAACCCGTGTTGTTGACTCCTTATGCTTCTACAGATCTCTTTGAGCTCCCCAGAAATTAGTGTTGCAGTCCTTCTGGACCTACGCACTTAGACTTCGTAGATTCTGCCTCTTTGCAGATGTGTTTGTCTACAGGATCGCACATCCTAACATCGCGGTCCTTTATTAGACATCGCAAAGCAGACCTGTGACCGTCTGCATAAACCCAAAACTCCGCACCAAAGCTTCATACCTTCTACAACTGGAATGTAAATAAGAGTTAAACTAGTTACCTCCTGCTGATTAAAAATAGGTATTTTAAAGCAAAAGTAGTATTTGTGGGCATTCTCCAAAACACGATCGTTTAGTGTCAAAACATCTTCTATGGAGATAGAAAAAAAATGAAAATCAAAAGAAATAAGGGAGGAACGAAGAAGAATTGAATAAATAATATGGCGACCATACCTGTAAGGCAACTCTGCTGTAACGTCGGCTGTGAATGAAGGCAGCTGTGGCAGGAATATCGTATTTGGTGTTGAATTCCATGGATTCCTCCGGCATTTCCTGTGCCTTTTTCTGCTAAGAATTCTGACTTTCGGTGTGATAGAAAATAAGACGGAGGTGTTCTGTGTTTTGCGAAGATGAGAAAAATATATGAATTTTTATGCTTATTTCTCGCTAGCTTTCAACTCCCAGGAATGACTGCACACAAAAGAAAGCAAAACCAAAACCAAAATATAAATGATGAACAGATTGATTAGAATTTGCATAAATAGGTACTCCGATTCGATCATTAATATTGAAATAATAAATTTTATTCTTCAATTAAATGATCGATAATTTTACGAATATGTATTTTTCTTCGTTTTGATTCAAAATTCATGGATGGTTTGTGTTTCATGTGACTTTGGAGTTTAGGGTTTAAAGTTGAGGTGTATGCATTCATATTTGTTATTGGTATTACGGGAATCTTCAACAACATCATTCAGCAAGGATTCCCTACGGGAATCTTCAACAACATCATTCAGCAAGGATTCCCTACAGATTGGACAACTAGCCTCGCAATACCTCTTTTCAAAAGTGGAGATGTCAACGATCCCTCTAACTACAAGACCATAATGATAAACCCCTTGTTTGCAAAGCTATTTGGAAGTATGCTAGAAAATAGAATTAGCAAGTGGGCGAGAGAAAGGGGCAAGTGTGCTACAAGACAAGCAGGTTTTAGACCTAAACATTTCACGGTGGATCATGGTGGGAGAATAAAGATGAAGCTTTTTGTTGCTTTGTCGATTTCAAAAAAGCTTTTGACACGGTTCCTAGAGATAAGCTTTGGCACATAACGAAGGAACTTGGGGTTCGTATACATCTTAGAGCAGCTGTCCATAGGCTATATGAGGAGGTCAAAGTCAAAATCAGAACATTAGATGGTATCTCTGAAAGCTTCAGAAGTGATATCGGGGTCAAGCAAGGGTACCCATTATCTCCTACCCTTTTTGGCTTATATATTGACAAACTTGAAGAGTGGTTAAACTCAGAGGATGGGGATGGCGCCCTCATGGGTGAGTTTGTGATAAGGTTTCTTTTGTATGCAGATGACCTTATTTTGATTGCTAAGTCTGCTCTTGGATTGCAAGAGCACTTGATTTCCCTTGAGCACTTTTGTAGAACAGTGGGGATGCAAGTAAATACTAGCAAGATGAAAGTGGTAGTTTTTTGTAGCAAAAGAAAACATAAACAGCATAAGTTCTACTTTGAAAACAACACTCTTGAAGAAGTGGCAGATTACAAGTACCCGGAATCGACTTCAATAAAAAATTGAGTTGGGAAAGTTGCAAAAAAAAAGAACTATGGGAGGTTGGAAAGCGTTTTATGCTTTCCAAAATAGATGCGAAGAGGCAGAGCTATGGGATTGGAAAACTATGCAAACCCTTTTTGGGCTTTTAGTGATCCCGGTTGTTCTCTATGGTTGTGAAGTATGGGCCAGCAATACCTCTGACTTACACTGGAGGCAAATAGAGAAGATTCAAAAACACATTATTACAAGCAAGTTCAAAATTGAGAGTTCAGTGCCATACGAGATCATGCTGAGTGAAATGGGGGTTGCTTCTATTGAAGCAATTGCTATGGTGCGACTAATAAGATATCTAAAAAGAGTTGAGCAAATGGAAGAAGGTAGATGGCCCAGGGCCGTCTTCAAATACATATTGTGCAAAAGAAAGAAGACTTGGATGCGGCAAAATATTAAATGGCTTAGTAAATGGGATATGTGCTTGAACATGTGCCCCACGAATAGTAAAGAGATAAAGGTTTTTGTGATCAATAAGTTCCACAAGTGAACTTGGGATAAAGAGTCAAGGAGAAAGAAAAAGTACTATATTGAAGAGTTTAACCCTACCTACAGTCAACATCAAAAGGCGTACATAGGGGCCAATATACTTCGGAAAGCCAAAATACTTATTGCTCAATTAAGAACTAATTCCCATCAACTCCGTTGTCAGACCGGGCGCTGCAAAAGGCCAAAAGAAGCTTAGGAAGAAAGAGTGCGTATTTTCTACACCTCTGGTAAAGTGGAGACAGAAAAACATTTCATTTTAGAGTGTGAAGCCTTTAAGGATAGTAGGGACAGGTATGCAAGTGTCTTGGCAGATAAATCTTGGGATAATTTATTCAATGAGGGGACCGTGGAAAAATTTGGGGCACTCGTCATCAGGTTGAACAGGAAAAGGATTGAGTTGCAGAAAACGGCATGTGAGGTGGTTTGTCCCATAGGCTATTTTTAGCCTCGCGGATGTTAAAATATTGCATTTCTTCTTCTTTCTTTCTTGTTATTTTTTCCATACTTTTTAATTAGCTTGTTTGTGTGGGCATAATTGGTTGTCCTACCATTGTAGAGTTTTTGATAGCCTTTATGATTTAGTCATGCCTTTAGACAAATCCTTGAACTCTATTATGATCATTAATATAAATTATTGCTTAAAGAAACAAACGAACAATGATTCCACCAACAAAACATAGAAACCCTTCCCTAAAGTACACGATGAAGTGATAATCAAGTCCTTAATTTAATCCATGTTGAGATTTATGTTTCGAACATGAATTGATTTGTCATGAGTATAAACAACTAAGGTACTTTATCGATCGCATGCCTCCAAAAGTCAGGACTCAAACTTGGATGAAAGATGTTTGGGAGTTGCATGGCTAGCATTGCTATAGTACCAATGGCTCAATGGAAGCCTTTAGATAAATCCTTGAACCCCATTATGATCATTAATATAAAGCATTGCTTAAGAAAACAAACAAATAATATCCATGAACAAAGCATAGAAACCCATCCCCAAAGTATAATACTAAGTGATAATCATGTCCTTAAGGAAACCCATGTTGAGAGTTTTGTTTTGAATGTGAATTTATTTGTCGTGAGTATAAACAACACAAGTTATTAGGGTACTTTACCAATTGTGTGCCTCCAAAGGCCACAAATAAAATATGGACAAAAGATGTTTGGGAATTGCATGGCTAGCATTGTTATAGTGCCCATAGCTTGACTAAAGGCTTTTATGTTTTCCTTTCTTAAAGTATGTACATGTGAAGCCATTGCCTCCCATGATCCTTGGGCCTAGTGAATACCCATATATTATTTCGTTGTTGGTTCGAGGATTTCTCAACTTTATTGCCTTGTGTGGGTAATGTTCCTCGGCCTACCTATGCAATTATAGCCATTCCTTGAGTGAATATTCAAGTCATTGGGAAGTTTATCTATCATCAGTTGGAAAGGTTTTTCAATGTTAACCCTCACAAGAGGGTTTATTTGAAAATTAGTATGTCTAAGCACTTGAAATAATTTAACTTCATAGAGATGGGGGGTATGGTCTTCAACCAACTTATTAAATATACCGATTTGCATAATACGTGTTCCAAGTTCCAAATCTTGAACCATGAGATCCGCGATTGTCCATTGATGGGAAATTCCAACACACTCCAATCTTATCCACCTAGATACCTCAAGTATAGGTCAAATAGCTACTTAAACAATAAATGACTTGGAAGATGGATAAACTTAAGTGATTCGAAAAACTCATCAGCCAATAAGCATGTTGACACCTAAAAGGATCAAGCCAACAAGGATTTGGCCCCACCATTGGTCACCTGGCTTCGGATTCAAGTGATATGAGACAACCCCAACACAAACCTACGATAGAAGTTAGTGAGGCCCAAGAAAATTCGAAACTCTGTGAGAGTAGTTGGGGTCAACCAATCACGAATGACTTGGATCTTGTCTAGATCCACATGCACATTGTCACGTCCCCTCCCATAGATCCAACGCAAGGAAGGGAACATGACTACAGATCTTGGGCTTTTTCATAAACTCGGTTCGATTCATTAGATTCATAAAATCAAATGTGTGCATATGAAAATCAAGTAAACATGCACAGCAGAATAAAACATCATCCACACACATGTCATATGCATTCAGCATATCAATAAAAGTCATCAATTAAACATTGCAGAAGTAAATACACATAAGAGAATACTTATCTTGATGGTAAAGTTGCCCCAAGCAACTAGCTATGTCGCTACAACGTTCCACCCAACCATAGGCCTCTGCCCATCCTGTATCCTTTCAGCACTCAGAGACCACCCCCGAGCTGGGCATGATTTCTACAAGGAAAGGGAACACTCAAGCTCATGCATAGGCAAATAAACATTTCATCTAAGCCAAGCTAGTCCACAACTGGGTTTATCAGGCTAAATATGAACCCTCTTCATATCTGGATGCTTGCACTCAAGCTCAAGCCAAAACAATGGATACCCATAACCCATACCCCAGCATACTCTTTCCACACTTAGCAAGCACAATGGTTGGGCATGGATAAACGATTTTACAAAGGGATTTTCAAAACAGGGTTCCCATTGGCTCTCCCAATTCGTGGCTCACCCAAAATGAACTGTGGAAAGGGGAATTCGACCCCAGGGAGCAAACCCGATTTCTCCCACAAGTTATGAGCATTTCAAATGGACAATACGGCCTCAATGAAACCCCAAATCGAGCTCCCTTCCTCCTAGCATCTCTGCAACACCCAAAACGCCTTCTTCCCAGCTAGAAAAACAAGGAAAACCATAAAAACGTGGAGGGAGAACGCCCAGGTAGCTCCAAACTCGTGAGAGAGAAAAACTAATGGGTGAAGAATGGCTTGGGGAGCAATTTCGTGGCTCTTTTCTTGCCAAGGAAGCCAAAAATGAATTTCCATCAAGGGTGGCTTTCCCATATCCAAATCTGGACAGCCATACCTCTCCATTCCCCAAGGCATTAACTACTTCAACCAACTCTTGGGAGAAATGAATGATTGGGTACAAAAGTCAACATGGGTAGTTGAGGGTTCATGGGTTCTCTCATTGACACTTGGCTTGACTCGATTGGCTCCAAGGGTTTGAATATTTCCCTCCCAATTCCTTGTAAAAATCATTCCCCCATCTCTTGTTGCATTGCATATCTAGTTGTGGGTATTTCATTAAAATGTATATTTACATGATATTTGCAATTCCATTATGCCTCGCTAGCACGTAAACCATATGCATCACTAAATTGATGGCGGGGCCTTGGCCTTGAGATCCTCACCATGATTTTATAACAATATTACATCATTTACATTTTAATGCAATGGGGTCAAAATCGGGATATTACACACACCATGCTCATCCACGATGTATCCTATATACTAAATTTTGTGCATGCCAAATGAGCATTTCTATATTGGCATATAACTTATGTTGTCGCAAGGTGCTCAAGATTTGTTGAATGTTCTACAAATGTTCTATCCAAGTTTTATTGAAGATGAGGATATCACCCAAATATGCAACCACAAAAGAATTTGTGAATGGATGCAAGATATCATCCATCATCCTCATGAACATTGTTGGAGCATTAGTCAAGCCAAAAGTCATGACCAACCACTCGAAAATACTTTCTTTAGACTTGAAGGTTGCCTTATGTATACCAGTTTACTTTATGGGCACCTAGTGGTAGCCTAACTGAAGATCAATCTTATTGAAAAACTTGGCACCTTGGGTTGATCAAGAAGATTGTCAACCCAAGGGATTGGATATCAGTTCTTGACTTTGATTTTGTTCAGAGTTGTAGATTCCTTGTTCCATCCTTCTTTCGCACCAACATAAATGGGCTCCCACAAAGCGAGGAGCTTGGTCTAGTGTGTCCCTTTTAGATGAGATCCTGAATTTGATGCTTGATTTCTTCATTCTTGAGAAGAGAGCGTCGATATACTTGGCCACTATGAAGAGGAGCTCCATGTATCATATCAATTGAATGCTTGATCTAGCAATGTAGGGGCACCCCTATTGACAAAGGAAGATACTGTTGTATTCTTCCACTACCTTCTCCATCTATTTTTGTTGTGTAGAGGGACCTCAGAAGAGGTTGTGGTGGTTGATCTTTCATTCACCTTTTGATTGGATCATGAAGAGGATGAAATTGTTGGTCTAACAGATCACCTTCCCACATTGTTTTGTTGAGATCAAAGAAATTACGGTAGTTGGAACTACCTCTAGTATCCTATAGAGTTGACTTCCCAAAATAACAATGACATTGCAAAGCATAGACTCATAAATAGCATGATATTTCCACATGTGGAGTTGTCTTAAAAGACCATCACCAACTTCAAGTGGGGAAACATCACACAATACCTCAACTCTGAGGGGTTTCATGTCATAGGGTAGGCGACATTGATGCCTAACATGAATGTCTCAACCCTGGCTCAACCAACTGATGGTGTATGGATGGGGGTGCAAAATTGTTAGTAGTTGCAGTCTCCTAGTGAACTTAGTTGATATTGCATTCTTATGGTTACCGCTGTTAAAAATGAAATGTAGCAAAGTCCCTTTAACCACATATCTGAACGAAAGAGGTACTCACCTTCCTTTGGATCCTCTAGCTCTTCTATTTATATATTTGTGTTGCAATGATAGCACTAGGATATAGGTCAATGATCTGCTTTCCCTTATATGGTTCCAAGTAAGAGTCAATCCAAATTCTGATTCCGAGGCTTTCAACTTGGCCAACGATGACTACTTCAAGTGACATTGATCAGTGTCGTGATAGGGGCTTTTGTAGGAATGACACCACTTTCTAGTGTCCTCCTTCTACTTCCCGTTACTCCTCTTTCCATGGGGCTTTGATTGCTTGTCCTAAGGTTGGGTATCCTTGATATATCATTTATTTTGTGAGTTAAGGCCACCTTTATCATGCTTCTATTGCAATTGATTTGCAAACCCAAATTCCTACTTATGTGCACGACATATAGATAAGCAACTCCTAGTGAGGACATGTCCAGGAAATCCATCTCTATTTGGATGTACATGTCTAGTTTACTATGATACTTTGGGATCAAGTCTTGTTTGGAGTCTTTGATGCCCAACTTTCAGTGCAAGGTATGGAAGACATTACTAAACTTCAACATTGTCTAGTGTCTCTCCTAGTGCAAAGTTGTCCAGCTCATGTATTGGTCGTCATATTTTTTGACATGCTAGAATTCCCCCTTGAGGGCATTGACAAAAGACATCCAAGTGGGTTTTGTCCTATGCACTGTATATTCATCTCTGACATGTCTCTCATAGTAACTGTCCTACCAATATTTGACATGGGGGAGCGACTTAAGAAGTGTGAAGGTGATATTTTCACGGTCATGAAATTTTTGGACATAGTAATAACCCTCTAATAGTTTTAACCATTTCTCCAAAGCATCTGCATCTATCTGGCCTTCAAATATAGAAATATCAAATTTAACTTCTACCTTGAAGGGTGTTACACCTCTGAAATGATTGATGGCTCAAGGTGTCTCTACTACCATTTCCAATCATCAAAGGATATGAGCAAAATTATCCATCATCTCATTCCTTTGTAGTGCAAGGGCTTCCTCGAGCAACAACTTAGTAGGATCTCTTGCTCCATCGCCTCTTTTTTCTTCCACCATCGAAGGCTACTTGGTCCAACAAGATCGGCTTTCTCCATGCTCAAATAGTTTGAGATCTAACTCCCAATACCTGGATCTCATCGGGGACATGCAATGAGAAACAACAAAGAGCATATTGCTCTGATACCACTGATATGGATTATCTAGACAATGAAATGAAGGTAGAAATATAAAATAGAAATACACACACAAAGATATTGCAGAAAGCATAGTAGTACAATAAAATGCAAATTCTATTAATGAACGAAATGGAAAAAGAATGTAAATTGTAAAGCAACAAAAACTAGCTAGAATGGAGGTAGCTTATCTCGGAAGAGAGATGTGTCGGCTATGCTTATTCACAATAAGACATTACAAGAGTCCAAAAGTTCCTTTTAACATAAAGTGTGAAACACTAACAAGCAAAAACCCTAATGATCCAAAATCTTAATCCTATGAGCTGAAGTGGAAAAAGGAATGTGGACCCCGAGGAGTCGATTTGATATGTCAACTTCCCATGGCAACAATTTCCACATACAAACTCCATTTAGGGTGCACAATATCCCACTGAAAAGATATTGATGAGGAGGACATTTCCATTTAAGGCTTAGGGAAGCCTTTGGCAACCCTAGATCATCACAAGGCCAAAAAAAAGCAGTTTAAGGCCTAAAAAATGCATCAAAAGTTTAGTACATGAAAAACTGTACAAAAATTTCCAAGATGTCGAACAATTATAAATTAGTGGAACATGTGGGCGGCCACTAGTATCCACCTGGATCAATAATTTGTATTTTTCAATCAATTGAAAAATAAACGTGATTATTTCTAATAATTCTTACTTGTTACACTAACAAGCTTAGTAACCCCACCAACTACATTTGAATTGAAGTGGGTTAAAAACAAATTTCACAAGCATAGAACCATTACTAGGTGCTACATCCATGGAGGCTTAGAAAGAATATATCTCTCTTGTAACAAATGTTTGTCTTTCTTATTTAGGTGTTTTTTGGGTTCATTTCTCAAGCCATCGAATATTTATATGTAGTCATGTACACTCATATATGGTTAATAATAAAATATAAAAACAATTTAATCTATTTAATGAAAATAATTAATACAATTCATTCATAAAATAAATTATAACTCACATATACCTTATCAACCTTTCTCTTAGTATCCTCTTTTGCTCCCGCTTTAGCAACAACTACATCTTAATGGACCTTCCTTTGACCCATTTATAACTTTCACATAATGCAATGGAGTTAGACACTATAACTTCAAAAAACAATTATGATGTATCAAGTGTTATATGAATACAATTCATTAATTTCATTATGCATTATACTCATTATTTATTCAATCGAAGCCTTAATCACTACCCATAACAAATATATAATTCAAGAGAACAATCACCATGGTTTTCCATTCACTTATATGCTTAAAAAGCAAATGAACATAGTTTTCTTGAATAACCCGTCACCATTCTCTTACCATCCTCTTATGCTCTCGCTTGAAAAACAACTACATCTTGATGGGCCTTCCTTTGAGCCATCTATCACTTTCACATAATGCAATGGAGTTAGGCCCTATAACTAAAAAATAAATTATGATGTATCGAGTATTACATGAATACAATTCACTAGTTTAATTATGCATTATACTTGTTATTTTTGTATTAAATTGAGGCCTTAATCATTACCCATAACAAATATATAAGACAAGAGAACAATCACCAGGGTTTTTCATTGACTTATATGCTTAAAAAGCAAATGAACATAGTTTTCTTGAATAACCCATCCTTGCTAGAGCAGAAGACTTACTTGCATGTGTAAACTTATTGTGTTTGGAATAAGGTAAGCATACTTACTTGCATGTGTAAACTTATTGTGTTTGGAATAAGGTAAGCAGACTTACTTGCATGTGTAAACTTATTGTGTTTGGAATAAGGTAAGCAGGTCTAAGGTTATGTAATAATAAGTGAATTTGAATCTAATGTTGTTTATTTTTCAAGAAAATATAACTTTATATTTGACATTTTGGTGAAATCAAAATACATATCTTATCACGTTTTTAGGCTTAAAAAATTAAAGTTTAAAAAAATGTCTTTCAAAATGTCTGCTTATATAACCTATGATTTCTTTGATAGCCTGTATAGTACTTTTCATCTTCATATAGCCTTTAGGCTACTTCTATTTACTTCATTATATCAAATGTTCAAAAGAAATAGAAAAAACTACATTAAAGCAACACGTTCATAATGGTGTCAAGTCCCAATAGCGCGGTTGGTATTCGAGGGGTTTCGTTTGTTAGACGGCCCAGGGTTCGAAACTTGGCAGTGGTGGGAGGAGACACTCCAAAAATCCAGCCATGCTAAGGGTTGGTATGTCCCAGGATAGGTGTGATTCCTGGGTGATTTTGATAGCTTATATGCCCCTGGGTCACAATTTCTTAGACCATAAGCCACTCCTCCAAGTTAGGGAGACTCGTGCAAACAAAAAAACAACACATTCACACTGGTAACAACTTGATTCCCTTCTCTAAACTCTTGTTCATTAAGGGTTCCTTACTGCAACAACAAAGCTTCCTTTTAAAGTCGATGAGACATAGTAATGATATCTCTATAGATATGAAAAAAAGAAAGAGTTCATAACTATACTTGACTTGTAGGAGCTACAACAAAAAGAGGCTCAAGTAGTATATTGTTGATTCTATATTTTAGATTAGCCCAATCCACCATCAATTTTGAGTCATCAAACACTTACATTTGTTGTATTATCTTTTTTGCTACTAGCTTTAATCACACAACAAAGAGTTCAACTCTGTTGTTTGTACCTAGCCCCATTGCAAATTTTTGCTTACAGTAATGTTCTTGATTTAAGAATAAAATAACGCCACAACCACATAGACCTTGGACTCCTCGACAGGAACCATAAAAGAAACCCCAGGCCTATTCAAACTCAATATGAGATTCTTTTAAATTTCTTGTATGTTTCTCTTTAGAAGAATCGTCGCTTCCAAAACTAGCACTTCTTATTTTATGGACAGCCTGAGTAGGATTTGATTCCAAGCCTTGAAAAACATTTTGTTTTGAGATATCCACAACCACCAAATCACAAAACAAGGAATATTCATACAATATTTCACAAGTTTGGTTGTTATTCGATAGGAAAGGAGATGGAGGTAGTGGGTGCAACTGGTGTAGGTTAACCCTGGTTATTTTTTTGAGTTTTATGCAAAGTGTTAGGCCAGCCATGCTTGCATTCAATTAATGAGGATCTAGTGGATTACTCTGTCAATCCAATGGAGGGCGTGTTGATTTTCATGAATCCATAGGATTTTCTTATGGATGGCGCAAGTATGGTATCCCGAGCTGGGGCTGGGTACGAGGAGGGGAGGGTGTCACATGGGTTTTTCCCTCTTCTAGACAAGAAGGTGGTGCATATTTGACCACTTCGGAGGGAAAGCAACTAACCCCTTGGCATGAGGTTGGGTCCGAGGCTCTTGAACCCCACTCTCAGGGCCTACAGTGGGGTCTCTTTGGTGGTATACCATCCTCGATTGCATCTATAGTTCCCCCTTTTTTCAGAGCCTTCCGCAAGCGGTTTTTATCTCCGCCAGGTGAATGCGAGCCCTTTGAATGATTTGATTTTTCAACAAGCAAGTCCAGACGATGAGGGGTTTAGGGTTCTACCCTGGCCATCACTGGGGTTCCATGATGTCCATGAAGTTGAGGGGGCTTCATCTTTGCCCCTTTCACTGGAGGCATGTTTGACATGACAAAGGGATCTGAAGGAATCAGTAGGGTAGAGTCGATAGATTCATCGGTCGTCAAGTGATCAGAGGGGATTCACTATGAGGACAGGGGGATTCCGATGGATAGCGGGAAAGCTCGTGGGAAAACGAAGCAGAAAAAGTGTGTAAAGTTTGGAAAAGCGATCAAGATGGTGCTTGGAGTGGATATTCATGTCTCACATGTCGTGGAAACGACAGAGTTGGCGGTGGTAGGAAGGGCTTGGGGGTTCCATTTTGTCAACAACACTTTGATGGAGTGGTTGGCTTAGATGTGGGTACCAACTCTTGCTTATACTGTTACAATTCATAATTTACTATACAGATGGTTTGTTTTCATTTTCTAGAAGGCTGAGGACACAAGGAGAATGCTTTAGGGTAATTGGAGTATCGACTCAACCCCTGTCATGTTGAAGAAATGGACCCCTCTTTTTGATGCTAGCAAAGAAAGGTTTGATGTTGCTCCAACTTGGGTTTGGTTCCTCGGTCTGGCAATGGAATTCTGGACAGAAAAGGGTTTCAGGGACCTTAGGAATGCGCTAGGGGAATTTTTGGAGGCGGATATGTCTTTTTCTGCAAACAGGGGAGATGTAAGTGGTAAGAGTGCTAGTATATTTGGACTTAATGGGGGGACTTGCGGAAGAGTTGCAATTTGTAGCGGAAGATAATATTTATCATCAAAAGTTGGACTATGAAGGGATACTATTTCGATGTCGAAGATGCCTTCGATATTGGCAATTAGTTGATTAGTGCCACCTCCCTCTTTGGACTCTTTCTAGGAATAATGGCAATGCCCCGGAACGGTTAAAGAAAAAAAAATAAAAATTGGGAAGCCGATAGGGTATTTTTTCAAGAGGATTTGTTTACCAAGCAAGGGAAATTTGAGACAGATGTCAATATGAAGGGATCCCAGGTGGATATCCCTAGAGATGAATGGGATCCCTCTTCTTTAAATCCATATCATGAACTACCAGCGGGGGTGGTCCCATAGAATCCCACTACAAGCTTGGACGTGACCACCTTCAATGGACCTCCGAGACCTGTTACGGATTGTGTGGCTGCTGTTACTCAAGGTATGCCACACTCTTCATCTCCCCCTTAAATTTTATTATTAATTCATTGATTTTATTGGGGAAATATTGGGAGGGGGATTTGCAGTCGACTGGTGGTGTAGCTCGTATGTGTGTTTCTCCATCCTCTTCGAAACCGACCCCATGTAATATGGGTGTTGGGAAGAAGGTGGACCCCTATGCAAAGTTTTAAACTAAAGCATAATCCTCAATGGATTTGGAAGAAGAATCCATTCGTTACCAACTCTACTCTAGGCTGGTGCTGACCTTAGCGGACTCCTCCAAAGGGGCTCTCAGAGTGGGTTTGAACCTAGTGGTTGGGGGGTGTGAAAGGGGTAGAATATACCACCTACCCAAAGCTCAAGATCGTGCACTATTGGACATGGAAGCAAGAAATAAAATGTCTATAGTTTGGGTTCTTAGAGCGGTGATGATCCCTGGAGGGGTTACTTCATGAAGCTTCTTTCCTTCAATTGTCAGGGTGTGGTGATCCCCTCCAAAAAAAAGGCCTTGTAGAGGTTAGTCGAGGTAAACCAACTGGATTTTTTTTTTTGCAAGATACTTTGGGAGGCAGTGAGGTTGTTTCTCAGACGTTGGAAGGAGTTCTAAAAGGGTGGATTTTTGTCGGTAGAGATGCTATAGGATGCTCTGGTGTGCTAGCAATAAGATGGAATCATTGTTCTATAAAAGTGTGCAATTCCTGGATTTTTGGGTGTGGTTTGGGTATGAAAATTTGGCTGAAGTGGCTGGGGGTTTCATTTACAGTGGTCAATGTGTATCGGCCATATGTGGATCATGTTCCATTTTGGGATGCTTTCTTCAACAAATCCATCCTAGTGGAAGGAATGATTATTATGGGGGGTGATCTGAACTTCTCTCTAGGTGTTGCTGAGGTTTGGGGCTTGAGGGAAAGAACTAACCCACAATCGAAGTATTTTGTTCATGGGTTAGTCTCGAGTGGTTTGGTGGATGTGTAACTAGTCAAGCTCAAACCCACATGGAGGACTAAAAGGATTAAGGAGGATCGAATTTCAAAGAGAATCGATCGACTTTTGGTATCTGGATCAATTTTGGACCTTCCACTTCATTGAGGCAGTGGTTAGGGAATGGAGGTGAATCAGATCATTTTCCTATATTTCTTGAAGTAAGACGAAATATTCACAAACCTACAAGCCCTTTTAAGTTTAATGCTTCGTGGCTTAAATAGTAAGAGTTCTAGCCCTAATAAAGGACCCGTGGACACTTTATGATCTGACCTTGATGGTCTCGGTCATTGCTTACTTTTCATCAAATCTGAAAAACTTAAAAAAGGCCACCTTGGATTGGGCTCACAATAAACATTTGAGGGATGAAGAGGAACTCAGTTTGTTGATATCTCCCTCCAATCTATTTATGACTCATAGGGTGGAGGTTACGGATCATAGGAGGATAAAGAGAGATTAGTCTTGCTAGAAAAAAATAAGAAGAAACTATTGGATGACAAGGAAGCAGCCTGGAAGCTTAAGAGAAGAGCCATCTAGTTGCAGAGTGGGGATGAAAATACAAAGTTTTTTCAAGCCTCTGTAAAGGGTGTAAGCTCGATAACATCATCTGGAGTTTAAATGATCAGCATGGCAACTCAATATCCTCCTTTGAAGGGTTGGCACAAATGGGGAAAAGTCATTTTCAAGATATTTTCAAAGCAGATCTGAGAGCATCCATTGCATAAATTGTCTGTATTGCCCAATTCTTCCCTAGTTTTGTGAACGAGGACAAAAACAAATCTCTTATGGAGGAAATCTCAGAAGATGAACTAAAGGAATTCCTACAAAATTTTCAAAAAGATAAAAGTCCTGGGTTCGATGGATGGCCCATTGAATTCTTTCTAGGGATGTATGACCTTATTGGTGAGGACCTTCTGCATGTGGTGGAGGAATCCAGGTCAGAAGGGAGGATGTATGCTCCTTTCAATTCAACATTCATTGCACTCATTCCAAAATCAGACAGTCCCCTATCTCTTGATGATTTTAAGTCGATTTTGTTGTGCAACTGCATTTATAAAATTGTGGCCAAGGTCATAGCTTGAAGAATCAAGAAAGTTTTATCCATCTCTCTCTTAAGTGAAAATTTTGGAATTTTGGAAGGGAGGAAGATCCATGAAGCCATTGGGGTTTCTCAAGAGGGGCTTCACAACATCAAGACCAAGAATCTGAAAGGGGCAGTCTAAAAGATAGATTTGTTAAAGGCTCATGACAGGGTGAGTTGGCTCTACCTCAGGCTCTTATTAACTCATATTGGATTTGATGTTCCTTTTATTAACTGGATTATGAGTTGTATATCTTTGGTTTCTTTTGTTGAGTTTGTAAATTGGGTAACCTCTCCTTTCTTCCATGCAGAAAGAGGATTGAGGCAGGGGTGCCCTCTTTCTCGATTACTGTTTCTCTTGGTGGCTGAAAGTATGAGCCAATCCATAGCATTTTCTAATTGCTCGAGGAACTTTCAAGGAATTCAAATTGCCACCACTCTTAGGATAACACATCTCCTTTTTGTTGATGATGTCCTAGTTTTCTACAATGAATCTCGTAGAGAGGCGAACTATCTGCATGATCTTTTGGACTCTTTAGCATCACCACCGGTATGCAAATAAATGAGAGGAAATCTCCTCTCTTAGTTTCAATTATGGAGGAGAATGAAGTCCAACATTATTGCAATCTATTTTCTGTTGAGTTGAAACCTTTCAACTCTAGCTTAAAATACTTGGGTTTCAACCTAAAACCAAACTGCTACATCAAAGGAGACTGGGATTGGCTCATCGCAAAAACTGACAAAAGTTGAAAGTTTAGAGTTTTCGTTGGCTATCTTGAGCAGGTAGGATGTTACTAGTAAAATCGGTCCTAGAAGCCATCTCGATGTATTGGATGTCATTGGCTTGGATCCTTAGGGTGTCCTGGAAAGAGCCAGGAATTTGTGCTTCATATTTATGTGGGCATGCACTCAGGATAAATTTATTCTCCCTTAGGTCAGGTGGGAAAAACTAACAACCTGTAAGATGCTAGTGGGATGGGGGTTAAAGAACATATTTATGTTTTCTACTTCTTTGTGAGCAAAATAATGATGGATATTGGTGACAAAGTCGAGCCTTTGGATGGAAGTGCTATACCATAAGTATATCCGCCCTGAATCCATCAAGGATTGGATAAGGATCCCAGTCAAGAAAAGGGAAAATTCCTCAAACATTTGGAAAGCAATTGTGAAAACCTTTCCGCTTGTTGGGGAGGGTCTCGTGTGGTGCATTGGTAATGGTTCAAAGGTGCATATTGGAGCTGACCCATGGGTGGGATATCAAAATAATTACTTTCTACCTCAGGATGTGATTTAGAAGCTTCATCATTAAGGGTTTTACTTCCTTCGACAGGAAACAAATCCCTTTCAAACCTCTCTTCGGAGCCAAGGGTGGAGGAGTGCCTCGTAGATGGGGTTGGAGGAGAACCAAGAGGAGGCTTGGTCTCTTTACATTAGGGCACTCAATGTATCTCACATTCGATTAACAAATCAAGATGATGAACATATTTGGAAGTATGTGCTGCATGGATCCTATACTCCTAAGTAAGGATATTTACAATTAAATCTCATTGTTGGCCAAGGGGGGAAAAATGGTGGTGGAAGGGAGTTTGGAAATCTAAGTGCTTGTTGAAATCATGTTTGTTCATGTGGTGTATGATGGAAAGTAGAGTACCTACTTGGGATCGAATGAAGCGAAGGCAAGTTAAGGGCCTTGGGTGGTGTTCTTTATGCAAAGATAATGAGGAGTTTATTGCACACCTTTTTGTCTCATGCTCGTTCGCAATCTTGGTGTGGAAGGAGTGTCTTCTCGGTTGGGCATGGAATGCAAATGGGATGAAGTATCTATAGAGGATTTGTGGAGATCGTGATGTGAAAATTTGTGTTTTCATAGGATTAAATATCTCCCTTTGATCGTGTGTCGGGGCATGGATACTGCGTTAATCCCGAACACTTCATAAATCCATCTTTCAGAACAAGCCATCCTTTTCGAGTCTAATTGATGATCATGGATTGAGTATTCTTTTGAATTTTCCTCGAGAGAAGGGGGTCGCAGCTGTTAGGCTTGTAAAAGTTGAGCATATAGATACTTCAAAGCCTTGGGGGTACTTCGATGGGGATTTTTAGGGAGAGAACCAATTGTGCAGGGGGGCTATTTTGTACTAATCTGAAAATCATTTTTTTATATTAACAATGGGTTTGGGATAGGGTTCCAATAATTACGCCGGATTGTTGACTCTCAAACTGCTCATCACGTTTTCTAAGGAAAATGATTGTCGCTCTATTTAGATCTTTGGTGATTCTATTAATGTTGTGAACTGGGTGATAGAAATACAACGTTGTCAAAATTTGATTTTACTTGCTCTACTCGAAGAGATTCAACATTTCAAGGCATCATTTGATTTCTTTTCTTGCCACCACATCTACAGGGAGCAGAATGAGGAGGCGAATTGATTATCAAAAGAAGGCCTTCAAATGGGTTTCAAGCAGTGGATAATCGCTGAAAATGCGGATGGTGAGGTCTATGAATTTTATCATAGACCTTTTATAGAAACTATAGACTTGTCGGATGTTGCGCATGATAAAGACCAATTTTTTATCTGTAGACTTTTGTTTCTCGGGATGATATTATAACTCATCTTCAGATGCAGTTTTTTTGGGGATTTTTTACAAAAGCTATTCCGGACTTATATGGACTCTTACATATATGTTTTTCCTCATATATGTATGATCAATATGTTTGAATACTGTGATTTGGGAAGCTCTGGTTTCTCCCTATCTATGAAATATATGTGCTACAAGTATCTACAGATTGTATTTTTGTTACTCTATGGATATAATAAAATTACCTTTTTTTTCAAGGGAAAAAAATCTCTGGCTACTATCCACAAATGAAAATAGTCTATCAAGTACCTCTACTCCCATTTATTTTTCCCATCCATTCTTTTTTCCCATTGGTAATATGCAATATCTCTTTGCAGATTTCTATAGTAAAAGGACAATTGACAAACATGTGGTCCAAAGATTCCTCTCTCTTTTTGCACATAATACATTTTCCAATTCTCACATGTGTTCCTCTTCCGCCTTCTAAGCTAACCATTATCCAATTAATGGAAGACCTTTCACCAATACTCTCAATACTATTAGAACTCCACTATAACTCTTTTTCCTCATCTAAGCTAATCAATTACTAAAATCCTTCTCATATACTCGTTTTTCATAACCTTACCCCACATACCTTCATTGTAAATTAGTCTCCATACACTGCGCTAAACTGAAGGTATGGATATTTTTCAAACCCCATCCTCTAGTTTCTTTCATATTTACAATTTTGGAATGAATCCAAGGTTTTTATGGACAGTAGGCTAGTAGATATGTATGCCACATGTGGGAATGTTTATTTTTACACAATGCATGCCAAAATTTGCACTCTCTCCCTCATCAACAATAATGGATTATGACAATACAAAAAATACCCTCTTGGCGGCGTTTTGGGCATTGATGGTCCTTGGAAACAATTATAAAATGTTTTTTAAGGGTGGTTTTTATAAACTACCCTTATAAAAACCCCCCAAGGTATATTTAAGGGTAGTTATCTAAAAATCCCCTTGCAATAGTCCTTGATATTGGAGTTTTAGTGGTTCTTTTTACAAAACTACCTCCAAAAGTTCCAAGAATTCTTAATTTAGTGACATTTTTCTAAACATTGCCTCAAAAAATGATGTTCTAGTGATGGATTTTTTGAAACCCACCCCCAATAGTATTAATGATTAACTTTGTAGGAGTAATTATGTGAAAATCGCTTATCAAAGTCTTGAAAACTGCATTTTTAAGGGGTGGTATCTAGAAAACTTGTAGGTCATGATTATTGGGTTAAGAACAACAAATATGGATAGATTTCATAAAGTCCAAGTTTAAAAATGCCTTTCAACTTGAAATTGTAGAAGTTTTTGTATAACCTCTATGTGCCTACTCCAAAAACTATTAATATCATGGTGCATAACGTACTTTAAGAGTATGGTAACACTACTAGATTTTGGTGCAAATTTCGACATTAGATTGATATTGGTCTGTCATAACAATGTTGGAAGTAATTGTATTCCTTCATCTGAATAAATTCATCATAATTCCAACATTAATTTTGTAGTGTTGGTCAACTATTTGTAGATTGACACCTTCGAAGCAACATGTGGAAGGTTTTGCATATCTTCACTTACCTTTATGGACATCGAAATATTAATGAGTGTAATAAATGACCGATGTCTGAATGTGCCATGTGGTGGCTATTAATTGTTCCCCAGTTGTCATTTCACCTTAGAATATTGATGCTTTATTAACTATTTTTTACATCAGGGGCGTTATTTTGATAGTTTTTTCATGGCCCCAAAACTCAAAGGACATTGAAATACTAACTAGTGTCTAATGATTGACTATCGACATCTTCTCGACATATTGGCATTGGTTAACCAACATCATTGATGTTTGATATTTGTCACCAACACCTTGGATGTCAGTTTATCGTCTCCCAAGCCTTAAAACTCTAATGGACATTAATGTTTTTCAATTATTTGCATGCTCCCCAAGCTATTGATTCCTTGAGCTATTAGTGGAATGTAAAGTGGACGTCAATGATTCAATGATAGAGGCATTTAAAAAAGAATATAATCCATCGATTGGGGAAAAAACAAATGAAGAAGGGACAAAATGATTTTACTTCTTAAGTATCAAAGTGTGTCGCATAGTACATCTCAAGGATAGAAGTCTTAACAATGAACACACTAAGAAGATTAGGCCATCAACCATGAATATGCCTCTTATCATATTGAATGATGGAAACTACATAATTAACAACATGAATAGTGTGTATGTCGGATGCCTTTATGCAAGTGATGTATGAAGTACGCCATCCGTTTTTTATAGTTAAATTGCAATGTTGAAATATAAACAAAGATAAAATCCAAGTATGTTTCATAAGACATAATAAGATTACCAGTACCTTTTACAAAAGAATATCAATCATGCATATGTTTGTGTTTTGTGTTGATGCTAACTTCATACTCTTTCATTGAACATCTCATGAGTAAACAAGAGCCACGAAGTGGCAATGTCCTGCGCAAATGTAAACTGTTTTTTTTAAATTTAGTTTTTTTGAAATTTGCAAGCAACATTCTCACCTTCACTTAAAGTATGTGATTGTATTTCTTTTTTTATTTTAAAATCTAATTTAATGTGATGGGAAAGACAAAATTAAGAGGCATGATCATATTATTTTTCGTAAAAGATGTATGTGCATGTGAAACATTACACATGGAATTATAAGGTTTATTATACTGCGATACAAGGTTTCATTTTAGTAGATTTTATTGTAGAGTAAAGATTGCATTCATTGTTTTTTTTTAACTTTAATGGATTAAGCGTAGAATTTCAAACAATGTTTCATTTTAGTAAATTTGATGGTAGAGTAAAGACTCTATTCATTGTTTGTTTTAAACTTTCATGGACTAAGCCTAGTGATGAGACAAGAAAATTTCAAACAAGGTTTCATTTTAGTAGATTTTATGGTAGAGTAAAAACTCTATTCATTGGAAATGAAAATCCAAATTCGATATTGTATGTAAAATAATTTAATGGACTTCACATACAAAGTCCAAATGGTTTCCAAATCCTAGTTGGAGTCCACTCGTTCCCACATAACATAGGCGACGCGATTGTAATTATCACGTAAAAACAAATTGATTTGAAGTGAAGGTGATTTTTTTGGAGAAGTCTGAGTCATGTTGGTACAAAAGGCATTAATTCCAACTTAGTGACACCAGGTTTTAGTCTGCACATAATGGCTCGCAAAGCAATGGGATGGGCTGATAGCTTTACCTTTTTTCTATTAACAATGTCAAACAAATCCAACAATAACATTTGAATCTAGAATTTCTATAGCTAAAATATTGGCTATCAATTTGTTAAACCAGATTTTGCAATTTTATGGTGATCATCCTAACTATTTTTAAACTCTAATGTTGTATATTATTCAAATTGATAGCTAAAAAATTGTGCAAACTGCTTAATAAAGAACTATTTCACAGTTAGCAAAAAAATGTACAAGCAAAGTGACAAATATACAGACAAAAAATCCAGAGAAAAATGGAACCAATTTGAGATCTAACTTTCAAGAAATTAAATCTATTTGATGGATATATAGTTTCATGGAGCCTCGTTAAAACATAAATTGAGTTGATTATAATTAAGAATGTATATATTACCAGTATATATCCATTTTAACTATATGGCTCTATCAAGGGCCGATAGGGATCAAATCTCTTGAGGAAGTTTAGGACTCTAAAAAGGGGTTTGCACCTCAAGGGATTTGATCCATGGTCTTGGCCCTTGCGTTAAGATGGATCTATGCTAGTTTATTAGTATGCAATTATTACAAAACTAATATTCAGCCCATTGCTATATTAGCAACTTAAAAATACATTTAATCTAATATATTTTAGGTTATAATCATTCAAGCACCAATTTGGATATTTTTCAAATAGGTCAAAGTTGCATTAATTAATTAATTAATTATGAAGTAAAATAGATATTCACCCAAAACTAATATCTAACCACCAACTATTCCAATTTGGAATCATGTTGTAAATGCTAAGACATAAATACTGCAAATAAGAAAAAATTCATTAATTCATTAATTACGAAGTAAAATAGTTATTTACCCAAATTTAATGGTCTTAGTGCCAACTATTACATGTTCTCAATCCTACAAATAAGCAAAAATTGCATTCATTCATTGGTTATCAAAGTAAAACAGTTATTTACCCAAATTTAATCGTCCAAGTGCCAACTATTTTATGTTGTAAATTATAACATATAAATCCTACAAATACACATAAGTTGCATTAATCAATTAATTGTGAAGTAAAATGCTTTCAATTTACCCAATTATTGGTTAATTTGCAATTATCGCTAAACTAATATCTTACTTATTGTTCTATTATTAACTTAACAATACATAATCCAATATATTCATCTATGTGCCAACTATTCCAATTTGGGATCCTAAACAATAACACATAAACCCTACAAATATGAAAAAATTGCGTTCATTCATTGATTATGAAGTAAAATTCGAAATTGAAATTGAAATTCAATGTATATTTATATAAATTGTGAAATCTATATCACAGTAGGATCTAGATACTAAAGATTACCTCACAATCAATAATTTATGCTTAATATGCAAAAAATTAGTGCAAAAAGAATTCTAGAAAACAAATGATAAAAAACCAGTCATAAATGATAAAAAACCATTCACAAATGATCAAAACTAGTAATACAAATGATCAAATATTAGATTCTATTAACCGTCCATTATTACAACAATGGGTTGTGATCCTCTTTATATAACATTTGGGAGAATTTGTTTGCCTTTGGAGGCACTACAAGTGGCTAGCTTAGATTGAACCTTAATCCCCCCTAGGTTGTCCAATAGGCTCCCAAATCATCCCAAACAGGTACGAATTGTCCATGTGAACATTGGGTGAGCATGGGAAGACCAAAATGAGGTTCAAAAATGTGGTGGATAGGAATGGGTGGAAGTTTGGTGGCCAAGGATAGGCCAAAATAGCTAAGAAGGGGAAAAATGACTAAATACATTGTATGGGAGCCTTAAGTCAAAGACTGTTTCCTTAAAACAGGGAAACATGGCGCCTTTACTCAATTGGTGGTAATAAATGTTGGAGGTGGCCATAAATAGGGCACCCAGCAACTATATTGACCAATTTTGGCCCATACTTTGGTGGATGAGTCATCATTTACCCTAATTAACTTCTAACAACCTTGGATTGTAATTATGAACTTGTTTTGGACCAAATAATCACCAAATTAATGAATGACTATGGTTCTAAGCGTAACAATGTTATAACATAAATGTATTTTACAATCTAGCCAATTTAAGTTTGGCGCCGACATGTGACAGACGTGACACATCTCATCCAGTTTGGGCTGTAGAAAGGGCCTCTCGGTCCAATAACGGAACTCAAAGATACAAATTTAATAAAATTATGTGAAAATAGTTCCTAATTATCTTGATGGATGCATTTTAGGTATTGAGCATGTGTAATTTAGCCAATGATTTTTATCTTCATAAGAATCTGGTTCACTCACAGCACCAATGGACACATCATAGAGACCTTGTCTCCTGAGATATGCACACATTTTAGGCTTCCACTCATCATAACTAAATGGAATAAGAGGAACTTTTGAATCCATGTAGAAGCTGTTGTACATGCAATGCAAATTCTCAACACTCAAGAGGGGATCTAAACTAGCTGATTCGAACCTTGCTTGAAAGAAGGCACATTCGGGAGAGAGTCACACCCTAGTTAGAATCCAATGGATTTCTCCAATGGCTTCAATGCAATGGCCCTGGGGAATTCTGTGGTTTCTCCGTTGTTTTAGGTGCACTTCTAAAACAAACTTGGTTCAAATAGAAGCTCCAAGAGCTCTGATACCATGTGAAATCTATATCACAGTAGGATATAGATACTAAATATTACCTCACAATCAAGAATTTATGCTTACTATGCAAGAAATTAGTGTAAAAAGAATTCTGGAAAACAAATGATCAAAAACCAGTCATAAATGATAAAAAACCAGTCACAAATGATAAAAAAACCAGTAATACAAATGATCAAATATCAAATTCTATTAACTGTCCATTATTACAACAATGAGTCGTGATCCTCCTTATATAACATTTGGGAGAATTCATTTGCCTTTAGAGGCACTACAAGTGGCTAGCTTAGATTGGACCTCAATCCCCCCTAGGTTGACCAATAGGCTCCCAAATCATCCCAAACAGGTACAAATTGTCCATGTGAACGTTGGGTGAGCACGGGAAGACCAAAATGAGGTTCACAAATGTGGTGGATAGGATTGGGTGGAAGTTAGGTGGCCAAGGATAGGCCAAAATAGCCAAGAAGGGGAAAAATGACTAGATACATAGTATGGGAGCCTTAAGTCAAAGACTATTTCCTTAAAACAGGGAAACCTGGCACCTTTACTCAAGTGGTGGTAATAAATGTTGGAGGTGGCCATAAATAGGGCACCCAACAACTATATTGACCAATTTTGGCCCATACTTTGGTGGATGAGTCATCATTTACCTTGATTAACTTCTAACAACCTTGGATTGTAATTATTAACTTGTTTTTGACCAAATAATCACCAAATTAATGAATGACTATGGTTCTAAGGTGCAATAATGTTATAACATAAATGTATTTTACAATCTAGCCAATTTAAATTTGGAGCCGACATGTGACAAACGTAACACATCTCATCCATTTTGGGATGTAGAAAGGGCCTCTCAGCCCAATAAAGGAACTCAAAGATACAAATTTAATAAAATTATGTGAAAATAGTTCCTAATTATCTTGATGGATGCGTTTTAGGTATTGAGCATGTGTAATTTAAAAAATGTGGGAAACTAGAATTGTGGAATGTTGGTAGGTTATGCCCAACAAAGAAGAATGAAATGCGGTTAGAGTCTCTAATAACAAAATTATGTTTAAGATTAAAACAATTAGAATAAGAGATAACAATAAATTTATTAAGTTAATAAGGTCTTATTAGCTTATTAGAATATTAACAGTTAGAGCCATTAAGGTCATTGTTTTAAGGTTTGAGGGCTTCAATTTAATAAATGGGTAAAAAATTGAATTTTCAATATCACTTTTGGCTAAAAAAAAGTTACATGTTTTCATGGGAACACCCTACGATAATATTAACACTATAGCGTTAGCACAACTGAACACATTAATAATAATGTTTTTGTCTTACATGTAGTGTATACTAATGTGTTTGCCTTACATTTAGGGTAGTTATATATAGAGAGACAATATATATAGTCGTTACAAGGAGAAACTTGATATTATGTATGGCACTTTTCTTTCTTATAATATATTAATATTTATATTACCTTATAATAATAATCTAAATGAAGTAGACTCTCAAGAAGGAATGTGACACTCCTTTATGCACCTCAACAATGACATTAAGGTGTTTCGATCTAGGGTGTCTAGGAGAGGAGTGATTATGGAAGAGCATCGACAACCAAACGATTGTGCAGTTCATGAAGTTTCCAAGATCAAGCAAGGCATAAGGCACAAGTCACATTGAGGAGCTCCACAAGTGCTATTGCGGATTACTAGTCCATAAGCCAGAAAAATGGAGGCGAAATTTCAAAGGGAAAATGAATAAGAGAAACATCATTGGAGCTATTAGTTGGATGAACATGAATGTTAGATAGAAGTAATGAAGTTCACACAACAGAAGAAGGAAATACAAGACAAAAATAACACTTTTAGAATGAATCTAATCAAGAATATGGGTAGCTTACAGGAAAACCAGGAAAATGGGCAGCTTACTCCAATTCTCCCAATTCACATTCTAATAAGCATTACGAGACATAGGGGTTGAAGCTAAAAGAAGAGACCATTTTCCAACAAATAGCCCAACACCACTCAAATGATGTTTAGATCTCCAAGATTAACTTCCCATTATCATGGGAGGGACTTGTTTTAAATTTTTGTTTCTAAAAGTCACAATATGTGTTGTCTTATATTAGGATAGTTTGTAAGGCAATATACTTGGTAGATAGAAAGTAATAAAACCATCAATAGAAAGCTAACCAAGCTGGAAGCAAAGCAAACTCTTTTGATATTTTTTGGATATGACAAATCTTTACTTTTCATTTTGTATTAACATGTTGGATTGCAAGTTTCATTTTAATATAAAAATGCATTTCTAGTTTTTTTTTTTTCAACTTTTTAAATAGGACATACACAACCTACACAAAGATTACCTCTAATTTTCAAAACATTTATAAAACCAATAATATCCATGAAGAACAAAACCTAAATGAAATAAATCATTTTATTTGTAAGTCATTTGTTCTTATAAACCATATAATAAAACAAAATCATTATCTATTAAGATTTATATATATGTTACATAAATTATTGTTTTTATAAAAACATAACTAAAGTTTGAAAAAGGAAAATGAAATCATATTTTGTGGAGATAATATAAGGCAATGAAAATCCTTTGAGAATTAAAATAATTTTATTATCTTATTTAATGATTCCCTTTTATTTATAATTATACTCTTGACATCAAGCTAATCATATTAATCCTCCTAGTTTTAAATGCTCGTTTCATTAAAGGTTTTCCACCTTTACATTAAAGTGATATACATATTCCAAGTCATGTTGACTACATAGGATATCATGATTCTATACTTACATGTCTTTACCATCATTGAGATTACCCAGGTTTTTAAGTTTCAATCACCCACATTAAAAGGTAAGGTTCGTGATATTATGGATTTCCAAGCGATTTTCTATCAAATTGATTCATTTTCTAGCAAAAGGAAATGTCATACCGTTCTAGTTTTAATGAGTGAATTAATAAAGGGATCAAAACTTGAGTAGAGATCGTTGAGATGTTGTAAAGTGTTAGATGATTCGCATAGCTATGCCAGCACGCCCAATTTGCTAAACACTTCCACGTTGTTATGAGAACAAGTTTACCGAGTGATTCACTGGTCCACCAAACTAAACCATGTAAGATTTGCACCAGATGTCTACTTAATGCCAGTATTCTGGGTTAAGGGGGCATGCATTTTTCAATCAATTCATTCAAAGGGAGGACCACTGCAAATAAGATTCCTCTGATATCACACCACATCACTAAAGAATAACGCGTAAAATTTCCGCCAAATCACTGCCAAAGAGAAACACCACACACATGTCACCAAAGAAGTAGTTATGAAGCAGATGTTGGGCTCATTATCATCATCATCTCATTATGATCTTTCATTATCATCTTCAAATTTAATCCCCATACACTTTATGTATTTGTCTTGCACATAATTCTAACAAAATGTCTTGCAAGCTTATATATACTACAACATTGGTCTCATAATAGAATTATCTTTTGAAATATCACTAAATCTGATATTAAATAAAAAATTGCTCACTATGATTTTCATTGTTAACAGACTTCTATGCAGAACGTTATAAATCCCACAATCTATTAAATGGCAGCTATCCTCCTCCGAATTACACTCAATAGTACACATCCATCAAAATGAGAAGTGGCAACTTCTTTGTGTCTAGACTCATTACTTATTTCAAAGTTCATTCATATCAATAGTTCAAAACATGCAAAGGTGACAATTTCAATTGATGTAACTGGTGCAATATTTTGATACAATTTGACAAGTTCATCCAAAGACAGGGGTCACTAAGTGCCTAGTTAAGCATATTATCATATAAACATGTAAATGGGTGTTGATAACAGAGCTCACCACAGGGTCTGGTGCACTATCATGTTTCAACATAATCCAGGGTACATATGTATTCATTCCCAAAGCCATTTGACCAACGTGATTCATATAATCCACTTCAGTAGGCCCATACTCCATTTCTTTGGGCTTATACTCATTTTTCACCTCTAAGAACACTTTGTCATTAGTCCCAGTATTAAGAAATCAAACCAACTGTAGATTGAAAGTTCAAACATGTGCCATATCACTCTTATCTGAAGATTTAATGACTGAAGCAATTAACTAGTACTAAAAAAATTACCAAGAGACCCAAACATACATCATAAAATGTAAGAACAATAGTTTAGACTCCATTTAATTTAGTAACAAGTCTCTCTCTCTCTCTCTCTCTCACATACACACACACATATAATGATCATGTTCAACAAGATTCTCAAGAGATTTATGCATTCATATTACTTTATTCATGTTTTTATGAATTGCATTTATAGAGAAAGAAGACATTACAAGAAACCAATGGCATTAAATCTTTTCTTTTGTTAAAAAATCAACAAGGAGTTGCATTTGTGGAAGTTTCCCAAAGCTTACACCATTTTCAAACTGAAATACTCTAACTAATCTATAGGCTGAAAGTTGGCAACAGCGAACTGCCAACTACCTACTTTTTTGTTGTTCCTTTTGTGAAGAGGAAAATGGTGTTCTAGGTGTAGTTTATGATTATCTCATAACTTTTTGGAAAGATGAAGAGTATTTATCCTATTGAGATGTCAATGTGAAACTTACTAGATTATGACATTTACCACAAACATGCAATCCCAAGGAATTTGTTTTTCTAATACCTAGAAATTAAGAGTCTTGTGGGCTTAAAAAATCTTCCACAATTCAGTTTGTTGGAGATGTAAATTCATTTCTTCATGTCTATTTCAGCTAGTAAAATGTGGGCTATATGAATTAAAACAAGTAGTGATTAGAACATTCCAATGAAAGAAATTCTTTCCACAACTAAGAGAATAACTATTACCAAGAAATTCTCCTCACAATTAATGGAATAGTTATTAGCCAATTTAGGTGGAAAACACCTTGAACGTCAAATAAAATGCAAATTTAGCTACCACATAACATAGACATAGACAAAATCTAGAGCCAATATTCATGGACTAGGGCATTCAAAGACATTTATAGTTTCTAATGGAGCTTAACGTTTTTTTTTTACTTTTAAAAGCATTATATTCATATAATAGAATATACATTGTTCCTTTCCATTAATAAAAAGAGTCTGAGTCTGAACTCATTATATTCATATCAAAAAATATACATTGTTCCTTTCAGTTAAAAAGAGTCCGAGTCTGAACTCGTATTCATATAATAAAAAAATATACTGAGTCTGAGTCTGAACTCATTATATTCATATCAAAAAATATACATTGTTCCTTTCAGTTAAAAAGAGTTTGAGTCTTTCTGGTTTTGATCTGTGCCTTGTGTTCCTTAGCCTTTTTTGCAATTTTTTTAACTATTATATTAATTATAGGAAAACCCAGATTCAATTAAACGGAGTAGGGAAGCTAACTAGGAAAACCTAGATTCTATTAAAATACTTGCAAATCATAAACAACCAAACCATAAAGTAAGTATCGATTTGTGCTTACCTCGTATAAAAAATCCTGCTCAAAATCGTTTGCTCAGGTCTTCGATCTACTACATTCGTCCCAGATTCGAGTGATGCAACATCTAGAGCTTAATACAACTTAATACATGCAATATTTTATCCATTTTGTGTAGAGTTCTCGCGAGAGAAGGGTTCACAGAACATAAATGGCATACTAAGGAGGAAATGCGTTTATCATTGAACACCGCTGTAATTACACTATTGTAAATGTATAAGGATGAAGTGAATGCTAAATCAGAACCCTCGACACGTGGAGAAGTCTTGCAGAATTCACAGTACGCTGGGGACACGCGTTGGATGGCAGCCCGGGCCTGGAGGCATTCATCTCGGGGGCGCAGTTTACTTGGAAAATCCTATGCCACGTGTGCATAATTTTCCTAATCAATTGTGCTACACACAGAACATTTGAACGCCTCTAGGCCAGTCCAACAGCTTTTGTTTAGTCCCTTCAAGCTTTACAAAATATTGCTGACGACATGGCGCCGCCATCTCTTGGGGCACCAAATTCAAAAGTGACATCATTGTTGTAAGCTATTTATATTCAATATAAATGACATTTTATTGAAATCAGTTTAATAAATAAAATTGTAACTATATAAAAATTAAGAAAAATAAAAATAAAAATGATGTCGAGAATAGATTAATAGGGGTGAGATTCCTTGGGGACGGGGACTTGAGCATCGAGCTAGGGTTTTTGCTTTGCAACTAGGAAGAGGGCCGAGATCTCGGCGGCCATGGTTCCTTCTATGGCTGCCAACCCTTTTTTCCCCTCTGGTTCCTGGTCTTAGCGACGAACCATCTGCATTAGTGGCGACAGCGTTTCCCCTATCTGTGGTGGCGATCCTGTTCGCGTGGTCCGTGGTAGCATGGAGGCTGGTGGCAGGGCTTCTGTGGGCCTCGAGCGGCGGCGCTTCTCGCCATGGATCTGCAGTACTCCCTATTCTTGTGGGATGGAAGGGCCCTCTCACCCACTGAAGAAGCCTTTCGCAATTTCTGTGCACGTCCCTACGGCACCTGGAAGATGCCCCATATCGTCCCCCGTTCATTATCGTGGTTCTTGTCGCGCATCCAGCAAGACGGCCTGCTCCATGGAGTGGACAGGCTGTTTCTTGATCTTGAATCGTCGTCCCCGAGAATCCACACACCTGTAAGTGCAGCTCCTCCAATGATTATCATAATGCACTTCAGGCATCCTGGCGTTGGCACTGTTCTGAGCCTACGCTCAGCGACGATTCCATCTTGAAGGGCGGTCAAGATTTCGAACTGCAGTGGATGAATTCATAGGAGTGATCAAGAACAGCTGTGCAGACCTGTAGTGGCGGCGTATGGGCAGATCCGCGGACGTGGTCGGATTGAGCAGGGTCTGCTACATAGAAACAAGAGGGAGAGGGCGGAGCTACTTCAGGTGGTGGCGTCTCGTGGTCTTTACAGGCTCTTTGCTATGGCGTCTCCTCCAGATTTTAAACGAGGGCTCCTTGATGGCTGCTCTTTTTCGCTGGTTTAGGAGGCCGTTGAGGCTGCTGCGGTGTCCACAGCTGCGGATCTCCTGCACCTACGTTGAGGGTCGGCTCTCAAGGAGCTATATGTTCGTGGAGGGCATAGGTCTTGAGGCTAGCCGAGTACCGGATCTTGAGGACTGCGGTCGGCTTGGATGAGCTGTGTTTTTCTTTTTTCTGGTTTGTGGATCTTATTCACTGGTTTTTTATCTTTTTATGGGCGTTTGAGGGTTTGTTCCTGAGCCATGGGAATGTCAATATGTGACAATGTAGGGATCTATGTGATCCTATTACATGTGCGGAATGTAATTTTCTTCATCTTTTTGAAGTAAAATTACAGACTTTTTCCAAGGAAAAAAAAAAAAAAAAAGATTAATAGGGGTGAGTCGATCCATATATTTCCCGCTGCGCAGGACATAAAAATGATAAAAATATCATATACACTAAGGGTATTAAGGACAAGGCCCTTTTATCCTCCCAACTCATTGAATTGTGTTGACCAATAACATGGACATGATGAAGAGAACCGTCAACTCATTATGCACCATCAAGCAAATCATTGCCAACACCTTGGTACATCTTCGTAATGATAGGATTGCGAATGGTCTCTAGCTCCATTAACTTATCATCAAACTCTTTAACATCCATAAGTTGGTTGGTATCCAACCATTGGATAGTTTGCTCAAGGACATTCTCAATCTTCTTCTTATTAGATGGATCCATCTTTGTTCAAGCATAGTTCTCCAAGTATTTATTGGTTTCTATCTACTTCTTATGCTCTTCAACTTTAGGCTCATATGTGTTAGAATCCATAACCATATTCTCAATCTCCTCCTTAGTTAATTTACCCTTATCATTTGATTTTATTTTTAAACCAATGGTTTTGCTCTTAGAAAAGACATCCATAACCATATTCTCAATATCCTCCTTAGTTAATCTACCCTTATGATTTATTTTATTTTTAAACCAATGGTTTTGCTCTTAGAAAAGAAATTGGGAATACTACTAGAATTAATATCAAAGTACATAATGATTTCAAGAAATCCTCTAGGAGAAGAGGGTATACCAGAAAGTTCAAATTTTCTCAACAAGTTATTTTTCCTAGTTTGAGTTCAGCTACCCTCATGAAATTGAATGAAGACACCACACTTCTTGCTCGAGTAAGTAGAAAAGACTTGTTCTTTCTTTGCAAGGTCGGTAGTGTTCTTGGGGATGATAACTATCATAACCCACCTGCAATTCCAATCCCTTGTGAGAGGGTGTTATGTACCAAGTACATAAAAGGGAGCAATAAAATAGATTACACAAATATGTGAGCATGGAGCACAACTCCAAGATAGACAAGAGAGATGAGTTACACAATAAATCCTTAAATAATATGAGAGCTTCCTCCAAATACCCCAATATATTCATCTATCCAAATCACATGCTTTTCAATAATCACTGCATGACTTCTATATATACGTATTCCAATTCATTACACATGTGGCCCCTTTAATAGGTTGACCATATTATATATACATTTATGCACATTTACCCCCTCATATGCCCCACTTGGGATCATATAATATACATTTACTCCCATATATGCCCCTACCTTAGTTCACATTAGAGGGGGGTGGCATCTAGAAGCAATAGATCTTACACTTTCTCACTACCCTCTGCACTGAAAATAATAGTCTGCATTGCAACTCCATATGCAACAATCTCATCAGTGTTAATTCTCTTGCAAAGCTCCATGTCATTGAATAAGTCCTACAACTAGGATTGAACCTTAGGGATCCTAGTAGACCCAACAATGAGAACCACATCACATGGTACTAAACTCTATTCTATCACTAAATATAGCTTCACATGGAGCTTGCATATACTAAAATAACATATTTACCAACTTTGGACAAAATAGTTGCATGGCTTTTTATCTTATCCATAAGCCTAGAAATCATGGTTGAATTATTCTTAGGTGAGGATTTCTCACTAGAATGCAGGAAATAAATGTACTTGTAATGCTAAATGAGCAATGTATGTGACCTACATTCTTTTCACTTCAAATTTATAGACTTACTAAACCAAATTTAAAGAAGAAATATTTTTTGTTTTTACACATGAAGGCATAAATATACTATCAATTTAATCATTACAGCTTGATACTATAGATAATTTTCCTTCTACCTTAGTGTCATCTAATCCTCTCAACAATGGTAATCCTTTATGCACTATCCATGACTTCAACTTTCCTGCTTCAATTTCACTTCAAAATAGATAAAATATCTGTAAGAAATATGATTAAGTTTTAAGATCACTATAGGCACAATGAACAAGCAATAAGATATTTATTCATTTTCCAATGAAAGTTATTGTAACTTTACCATCCATGAATAATGGGGAAGTACTTGGAGGGTTTTTTGTGAGGTTATTCCTTGGAAAATAAAAATAACTAGCATACCCCTGAAGTGGGGGAAATGAAACGCCGAAGAGAACTTCAATATGTTCCAAAAATGAGAGAAATTTGTGTGTATGCAGATAATATAAGCAAGTAGGCAGGGAAGTGTTATCTTGTATTACTTCCCCACCCCTTCAGTTGTAGTTGATGTAGTTTGGTGCAATCTCCAATGTGTTTGTTGATACTTCTAGACGATTCCATGTATGTTTGGTGTCAAAATCTTGGAGGCCAAGCATGTCAAGTTCATTAATGTGGCTAGTTCATGCAGAGACTAATCTTGAAAAAATTTGCCATTCATGCATCTACATGTTGGGATGTGTGTTATTATTGGTCTCCTCATCTCCAGATTTTGTTTCATCGAGAGTGGGTGCAGGGATGCAATCGACATGACATGCACAATAGGTATTTCATATGCTCCTCCAGTTTGACAAAATGTCATGTTGTGTAAGGCCTATGTCTTTAGCAAAGGAACGAAAGGACTTATATAATAGCAGTTCACTTCAACAAAATTCAAGAAAGGCAATGGAATATTTGGTTGTAATTGAAGTAAAGCACGACCATACATGGACAATTGTAGGGACAATTCTCTTCTTCCACTTATCAATTTTTCGTCCTTCATTTATCCACTCCAATATCCACTCCAATATGAGCACCAGAGTCTAATCTAGAGTCTAATCCAATCCAATATAGTCGATCATTTATCCAAGACTAAAATTTCTGTGAAGATTTACCTTCGTTTGTTGCGAGGGCTATGACGCTTTCGGATATACTCTCTAACACTGCATAATTCCACAATGATGAAGGATATATATAAAAATACATCTTACCCTCCACTGCTATATGGATCTCGCAAGCCGTTGGAGAAGATTATGTTGCTTGCAAAACGTTTCAACACCCTTCTTATGTTATGGGTAAGAACAAAAAAACTCGTGTATAATCACAATATATATAGCCATTAACAGCTATAAACAAAACTGAAAATTAACAATAATAATAATAATAGCAAAATTTTAAAAATTCTATCCTCAGTATTAAATCTTGGGATAAGATGGATCCTTGGATTACCAGGTGAATCAATGTGATTGAGAACTTACATGGCCACCAAATTCTGTTGTGATCCAGTTGGGCCTCGGTAGAACTCCATATTTTCTCTTGCAGTCCTCTGCGAAATATTTAATGTCGAATAGATCTAAGGGAAACATTGTTGTATTCAGGGTTGAGCTCATTGGAATCACCATTTTAGTGCAACACACTATCAATATTATTATCAACAGAAATGGCTTCAAATTGTTTGATTAAAGATTGTTGCAGGATTGTTTGATTACTTTTGCTTGCTTGAAATAAGCCAGCCTTGATTCAAAAAAAAAGTACTTAACCTGCTAATTCCGCCCGTCATTGGGATATTCTTGAATTTTGAGACCAGTATTATTGGTTATGGATGTAACATTAAGGCCGTAGTTGTATTTAAAGGTTTCTACGACGGATATGCGGGTCAAGATGTCTGTGCCTTGAGAAAATATCGAAGGGTTCTCCTCAAAAGAATGTTACAGGAAGAAGTGTGGCTGATCACAATAATGACATGGCGGTGTGAAGGCAGAGGGAAACTTCGATGAAGGAACGGGCTTTTGAACCTGCCCTGTTTTTTTTAATTTGTAATGTAAGTGGATTATGAAAAATAGGGAGCGGCTTCTTATAGGCCGTCAACAGACGATGAAGCGGCTGGAGCAACCAACCCCTTAAATAAAGTCTTTGGGCTTAAAAATGAATGATAGTTACTGGTGGAAGGGATTACGATCAAAGTCACTTTAGAAAGTGCAAATCGTCTAAACTTTAGCTCACTCCCTTTATGTCATTAAAATCACAATATTCATTTCCAATCTTTTATAACCAATCATTTTTGCTAAATGATTTTTTCGAATATCTTATTATCCCAACAAGAATGTCTTTGAATGCATTGATTCTCAATGCATATTGATTAGGAGCAATTAACTCCATAACATGTAGAGAGATAAGCATATTAATTAGGAGCAATTAACTCCATAACAAGTAGAGAAATAACCCTTTCAAATGAATAACAGGAAGTAGTTTTTATTTTTTATTTTTTTCGCTGTAAGTAGAGAGAACCTCAATTATAATTGTGACAGTTAGATATACTACACAAAATATCTGAAAATTCAACACAAACCCCCTTTGAGAAAGTGTACACAATTCACTAACATTATTAGTCTATAGTTCAAGAAGGCATTAGTGCAATCAAAGTTAGCAACATCGAAACCATAGTTATGAATTGAATATGAACACATCCATGATGTTGTAATAGCTTGATAAAGCTATTTAAATAAAATTCATACAAAATCCCATCATTGCATTTGCTAGTCTTTTATCTTCTTCCTTAAGAAGCATCAATATGCAAACTCCCAAAAGTTAATATACAAGCACTAAAAGTATGAGTGATCACAATATGGATGCAATGTGATCCTTGTTTCTATCATTTATCAGTCTCCAAACATCTTTATTTCACAAAAGAAGGGTTCCATTAAGTGAGATTTCACCAAACAACATAACAAGAGCAACAATTTAGGAAGACTATTCCGATCTCTAGTGAACATAAACGAGCAATATAGAAATATAGTCTTAAATCAATTAATGGAGTTCTCATATACACATGTTGTACAACAAAGTAAACACATTTGAATTCTTGATAGTTAACTTAGTATGATGTCTAATGGAAATGCAATGATATTCAAGTAAACATTGAACTTATCTACTTCTTCATGAATGCAAACAGACACACCCATTTCAGTTACGAGTAACAAAAATAGTTTGGGAGAATATCTTGTTAGAATCAAATTTATATGGAAATGAATCTTCTCCTTGTGCATTCATATGGAAGGCAATGTTGATCCAATGTTGACAATTTGCCTTTCCTCCAAACCCAAGGATTTGCATTTATCTATGCTATAATATGTCCTCGACACTTGTAATATAAGATCTTCATCTCAAAAATTAGTTGTAATTACATGATATTTTTAGTCCATAATGAAGTTTCATAAAGGTTGCATCAAGTATCTGAAATTTTATGCCATGCAAGCCGCAGGACACCTTTGAATTATGTGACTCACTTTTTATTTGTTTGTGTTGCACATTCTAAATATTCTATTCTCCAGTGGAATTTTATGAGTGGTCCAAAATTTTAGAATGTCAATTGTATAAGTTGGTAATATTCCGTGCTAGATTATAATAACCAAAATGGATAACATTTGTTTTGATGGTGATAATATCATAACATTAAATGCTCTTTGATGTATCACTTCTACCATGGAATAACCAAGAAGACTATAATTGAAATTAACATATTATCGCAAAACATAGAAAAATGACATAACACATAGCAAAACATAAATCATAGTAAAAAATGGTATAGAATAAATCACAGTAAAAACATAGTGACCGTCTACATTTCAACAATTCAGTATCATAAACCATGTAGGACTCCATGCCTCCAAATAATTACTACATATATGACACACATTAATCATTTTCTTCATCCAATTCAATATCTAAATCACTGGATTATAATCATTGAAAGGATTCACCATAGCAACATCATCTTCGAAAATGTCATCATGTACATATTTAGCTTCTTAACTTCCTCGTTGGAGACATCTACCTGCTCCCCTACATCGTCTTGTTGATCTTATTGAATATTATCTTCTTCTGATACAATATAGTTTATAGGCCTTCCTCTTGGCTCATATCTAACAAAATATGACCAACTTGTTTTCCCTGGAACCTGTGAATAAGATCTACTCACAACGACTCGCAAGGACACATGGCTCTATACCCATCTCTAATAATCTAATATTAATCATGGTAAATCCATTAGCATACTATAATTGTTATATCATGATCTCATTCATTCATTGATGCAAATAAGGACTAGAAAACCCAATCCAATCTGCAAATCCCAGGAATAGTGAGGTTCTAAGTATGGTAGAACCTCTAAACTTGGTCGAAAAGCAACTAAGTCTTTCTTCCGCAACGATCTTTGAAGGGCAGATCCCAAACAAGCAGAAAACTGGATTCCACAGAAATTGCGGGTCTCACCTAATTTTGGAGCGTTGAACAAAATTCCTTTCGCAATTCTCCTTCCCGCAACGAGTCTTCCCGCAATGGTATTCCCGCAATCACCCTTTCCGCAATTTGCGAGCATACCTTCTTTCCGCAATTGCGGGGGTGCTTTCGTAATTTCCTTCTGCAATTGGATTTTGCAACTCGACTTTCCGCAGAGTTCCTTCTATAGGTTGCGGGTGTTCCTCATTCCATAGTTGCGGGGTCTCGTCTCTCCGGAATTTCGGGTATGGTTTCACAAATCCTTCCACAATTGCTTCCCGCAAAATCCTTCCGCAAAGTGGCTTCCACAATTGCTTTGGATTGTCGGATCCATCCGAACTATCGATCTCTGTGGGGCTCTTCCCATCCGTTGATCTATGATCAATTGCGGAATTGTTCAATTAAGAAGTATGGAGGTCTATTTCCCGTAGCTCTAACAAGCTTGTACCTTAGTCTTGCAGAACTTATCTTGGGCCATCGATCTCCCTCTCTCTTCTAATCTAGACCGTCCAATATTCAACTCTGCAAACAATCAACTACAAACTCATAAATCGATCAGTGCAACGATCGATTTCCCTCCAGGTTCATTCGAAGGAATTCAACACGGTTTTTGAGTATATCCAGAAATTGGGACTTTGTTTATTCATACGCAGAGGGTTAACGCAAGGTTCTGGTTATTGAAAGAAGATAAATAATACACAGTCAAATAACAGAGTATTAAACTATGTTCTTCATTTCATCAACAACATTCAATCAATTACATTCAGGGACTAAATAAGAGTCCATAAACCTGTCAGATCTGGATAAGCAGGATCTGAACTCTAAAGAAAACAAACTACCTAACAGACCCTATCCTCGAGCAACCTCTTGCCAGATTCGAGGACATGAGTGGCAATTCACCATTATTACAATCAAAACAACTTACAGTAAATCAACAACTAACCCTAGACAATCTAGAACTATTACAAGGCAATTAGCATTGACTGCTTTAATCAGAAAAATATAGCACTTAGGACGATGCTCCTGCATTATTCATCCATAGACTATACTAATTGACCTTAAAGAGAACTGCTTTGAAGGATTTCAAATATAACTTAAGTATATATTCCAAAAGAACCATAGTATTTATTTTTAGATAATTCTAAATGCTTGTCACTATTAGAGGAAATATTAGTGACCTTGAAACTGCATTTATCCTACAATAAGAGTTTTTAGTCTTATCATCCAGCTATTTGATGTGAAATTTGCAGTCATTGCACCATATAGCCTTGTGGTGTTTCAACTCCAATATGCTTGACATGTTAAATTCATTGTTAACTGAAAAATATATTTAGGTCGAGTTAGTATTTTGAGGGGCATAAACACAATACATATAATACTGGAAAAAACAATAAAAATTGTGGGTAATGCCTATCTCTCTATCTTTTGCACCATATGCTAATTCAATTTGCCGTTGCGTAATATTAGTATTTAGAATGATGAGATCTTCTAATCAACTTCGCCACCCCATTTCATGCTAACTTACTTAAACTTATGTACACCATTCTATCCATACCTTCATATAGTCAATATTATTTGCAATGTATAAATATAGCACATCCCACTCTCAACCATCTATATGTAGAAAGAAAAAATGATTAAGTACTAATAAAGCTTAAAAAATGATGGATGAACAAAAATTAAATAATAACAATGTTAAAAACTTATATAAATTATTATAGTTTTATATCGTCTCACCTTTCACTTTCCTCATTCTACCTTTTCCCAACTAAACCTCCCTTCAAGTTTGTTAAAGGAATTGACATTGCAAATGCGAGGCACATTGATATATGTTGCCACTTTAAGAAGTTATTCACCAATATACACTAGGGATTAATATCCAATATATAGCACTCAACCATAAAGTTGTTGATACATGATCTTTCTCTAACAAAAGCCTTCAATTCCTTCAAGTGCCTCCCCACCATCCACATATTTCAATCTCCTCGACTTGGTGTATTATGAGGTAGTGTTCTTGTGCATTGAAAAATGTCAAATTTAAATACTTTTGCATTTCACACATTAGCTGATGAATTTCTGATTTACAATACTTTATATCTTCTTTATGGATTTTTTTAGATGGCAACTACCTACACATGATACAACGAAATCACAAGTTTAAGCAAAATAATAATTCTATGTACAATGCAAGTAAATCACAATTTTGCAAGTATTGCAACTAACCTTTCAATTATAAATTTCTACTTACCTCGTGTTCTTGTCGATATCACATTTAACCTATTTTATGTCGTTATCAATGTTATTTGGAAGGGATAGAGGTAGAACATATTGTAACACATAAGGACTCATTATTTTGTTCTAAAAAAACCCAATTACTAAAAAAATATTTATACCAATACAAGAATATACCAAAATAACTTAATAAAGGTACGCCAATCGTGAGTTTTAACCCTACCAAATTCACCTTTCTTCATTAAGATATAATTTATGTTTGAAGCAAAACATGTGAAAAAAAAAAATCGAATGACACCTTTTACAATATTACTTCATGCTCTGTAAATAACCACGGGATATTGTTTGGTTGTCAACCATTAGAAGATGAATAAAATTTTAGACCAAATGTTTGGCTTCCTAAATGTTAATACATACTTTGGAAATTTTATCTTTTTTACTCCTTCCATCTAAGATTCTCCATAATAATAATAACATTCTTCCTAATATGCATTATATCAAACAAATGATCTACTTATAGGTGTTCATAATAAGGAAACCCACTTAATTGGATGGAGTATATTTTCATTTATCATGGAATTCTATTAATGTGTTGATGACCTTTATGAAACATAATGAAACAACAACAATTATTAGATATGATAATAATAAAAATGAATATAAATACATAATGTATAACATTACATATGGAGATGAATTACTTTTCTTGACAATTCTCACTATATTCCAATTTCCATAGTCAATGTGTCATTCTTTGTGCTTTTATTCTAGTCTCTTCCTTCCGATTAAAAATATATTTTTCAGTTGTTTGATACCTATAGTTCTTATGAAGGAGGTGCTTGTACTCATTAACAATTTTTTCCCTTTGTTTGGAGACTCATAAGATATAAAATCATTCCAATTCTAGTACTCCAAGCAATTATTCAAAAAATGCATGAATAATTGATAAAAATATATATTGTTAAAGTGCAATACTTTACATACCACAAAAATGTATTAGCACCAAGACATCATGAATTGTCCATGTAAGTATTACGTGGAATTGAGATTGTTTTTTAAGACTCGAGGAGGACATATATGGGGTTAAATGTATATGATATGAAGTAAATGCATATGTAATAGTGGTTGTCCTAATCAAGGACCACATGTGTAATGAGTGGATAGGTAGATATAAAGGTCATGTGGTCATTGTTTAGAGGAACATGTGAAATGGATATATGAATGTATTGGGGTATTTGGAAGAAATTCTCATAGTTCTTGAGGAGTTATTATGTAATTCATATCTTTTATGTATCTTGGAGTTGTTCTCCATGTTCCATTTGTTGTAGATGGTGTGTACTTTAGTTTATAATGCTATATTAAGATTTAGGTAGATAACATTGTTTTTGACCTACTGGTTTGGTGATGTCAAACATAGTTATGCTAGCCCATAACTTTAGAAGTTCATCAATAAGTGGTTCAATATATACATTCATATCTTTGACTTGCTACTTACCTAATTGCACCAAGAGAAACGAGGTGCTCTACAGTCCAGTATGGGGGAGATGTTGTAACGTTTGTTACTAACAAAATAATTAAAAAAATCATGTCGATTCATAAAATAAATAAAAATTTATGGAAAGTATTTTAAAAAAATCCATGTTGGTTCATAAAATAAAATATTATGAAAAACAATTAAAAAATAGATGTTCGTTTATAAAATAAAAACTTAAAACTTAAAACCGGATCTATCAATCAAGAGAGATCAAATTTCTTGAGTTTAAATTTAAAAAAAGAAATACACCTCAAGAAATTGGATCCCTCTCGGTGCTTGATAGATACGGGTTTAAGATGGATCTATGCTGGTTATTTGAAACACACATATTTATTGCCTTGTACATATAAGAAATTACGTAACAAACAAGACAAATGAAATGGTATGTTGAAAACATTATTGTAAACAAATACTTAGAATAATCATTGCCAACATTATGTGCTCCCTCTTTATTGACATCTAAGGAGGATGGTTATTTTTTATTTAAAAAATAGCCACACAGTGTAAAAAGACCCAATCTCTCAAACTGGATTGACACATTAGTTGCCAATGAAAGCTTAACATTACAAGGTTAATCTTTAAAAATTGGCCATATTTCCTTAATGTCCCTAAATGGAGAAACATCTGCATAAATTCAGATAACACCATCTTCACTTCACTTCCATGCATGGTAGTCCATAAACTATGTTATGTTTTGCACTTGAACAAATTTTCTAATGTGGAACTATGGAAATATGATGAAGGACCTTGTGAGGAACTTTACTTATTACTTGATTGGTACAATATCTACTAATTCCACATCGAGGACATGCCATCTTTGTTCCTTGTTTTCCATAATATATAATATGATCATCGGAACATGCATCAATGGATCGATGCACCATTCTTTTAACTCTCATATTGACAAAAAATTCAATATGTGTGAGGTAAAGTATCTGACGATGGTAGGAGATAATCACCTAAGAATCTACAATGTTAAATAATAAATTATTGTAATGAATATTCATCAATATTGCATCCTTTATACAATTAACACTAAACATATAAAGAAACAAAATAATATATTCATGTGTGAAGAATTAAATTGCATACCTTAGGATATGTGTGAGACACGTGTTAGACAAACCACTTAATACGTTAAAGTTCACCAATGGAAAAATAACAAAAGAAGATTGTGTTGACCCACTTTTTGGTCGACACATATATGATCGCAAACTTTTGCAACAAGTCCCTAAACAAAATCCTAATTAAAAGACACAACCACTTGAACCTCTTGAACTCACCATTGGTAAAATTGTCTCACCAATTTTTTCTTAGATAGGCTACTAATGGGCCCACAAGCTAGTGTGCACTGGAGCAATAAGGATGTACTTGGTTATGATATTCATGTTTATTATGATGATCTACTCATGTTTACTTCAGACTACCTCTGCTTCTCACATGGTGATTATGGCTATAATCATTTCATTTTAATGATGATCCTATTGTTGTTACATGTTATTCATGGTGATCATTATGTATAACTATTACTTCACTCTAAATTTATACAGAGCACTTACATACAAATTTTCAAAATTGATGCATAAACAATGTTAATATTGCATAGTTGTGTTGAAGATGGTTTATTCATTTTTTTATGTTGTGTCAACCTTCATTTCTACTTATATGTTGATATTGTGTACCTATAAACAAATGGTTAGTTCGATGGTGTGTGTGTGCATGCAATTGTTCTATGCTTGAGCTAAGGTGAAGAGCCTTTAAGCTCAAGGCATATATAATTACAGGGATATGCATGTGGTAAGCCTAGTTATCAAGACTTAAGGTCTTGAACTTACCTCATTAATAATAAAGTGTGCAAACCATATCAACTATAGACTTGGAAAACATTTAAGGGGTGACTTATAAACTTGCAATAAGATCTCATCGGGATTGTGTATGCACATTGTGATTGACGCTATATATCTCCAAGGTACCTACATTAACACTAAGGTTTGAAATAGTGTATGTGTATGTTTAATGCATCAAGCAAGCATAGCCCTTGATCTCGATCCATTAGTGTGGACTTCAAGCACCTTTTTCAACTTCAAGAACCTTTTTCAATGGCCTTACCCTAATTCTGTTTGTCATTTTGATTTTGTTCTTTACAGATTTGCTTAAGCTCGACCTATTTGACAATGGAGTTTTGAGGCCAAGAGTGGTTTTTCCTTGTCATATTTACTCGGTTTAGGTGGTGTTTGAAGGCACCCTACACATTGCTCTTACGGTTGGCTTGGAAGCTCAAATTGTTTTGTCAATTGCAACCCTCTTCTTTGCATTGCATGAGCATTTCACCTCTACGAGGGTGGATCAAACTTGGTCGAAAAAATTAGAACTTGCATGGGTTGATGTGGTTGGTGTTGAAAGTATCTTGGCTTGGGTTTATGCTCACAATTGCTACTTACTGGTGGGAGTTGAGCTTACCATGGTTTTGACACCAAATCCAAACAATGAGGAAGAGGTAAGATTTCAACATGGAATGAATTATAATTTCTCTACATATGTTTGCATGGCATTGAGTTGATATACAATTAACAATAGTACAAAATAGCTAGTTTATGACTACACGACCAAAAAAAGTTAGTCATGACATTTTTTTATAAGCTTAATACTAACAAATTTGAACAATTTGGATGGATTTTAATTGATGCAGATATATATTACTAACATAAAATATAAATTAAGAATAAACATATACGATTAATCAACAATTACAGGAATATAAATTAGTAATTTATTTTACTTATATGTAATTGAGTTCTAGTAGGGTAGTCATTTTAGTGTTCTTATCATGTTGATTATGATTTTTCATGTTGAACTCATTTTTATAGCATGCATGGATGCATTGGCCATGCTCAACCACATCACATGCAACATGTATAATATAATTATTCACATAATGGAACGTAACTCCTAAGCCACATTTCTCCTAGCTTAATGCCAACCACGACTAAAAACACATAGTGTTATAAAATTCTCAAATATTTATAATATTTAATCCAAATTTATTCAACTAGCATCGCTTGTTAATGTTATTGAATCAAGTGGTCTCGTCTTAGACATTTCATCTTCAAGAGCAATGTTTTACCTACATTTTATAAATCAACATCACCAACTTGATGTATGTTATGTTGACAACCCCAACTTATTTGACGTGGGGTATTGAGGGACTACACATAACTATACATTTACCCTACCCCCGCTGGATCATACCTATGACCTACCAAAAGAAAACACATGATTAATTGTGCTTAAACATATATATCAATGTCGCACTTATAAAGTCCATTCTTATAAGGTTATAATATTAAATATTAAATATTAATAAATTGATATGTAGATATACATATAGGTTATAATAATATATTACTAATTATTATAAGTTGTATACTAATTATAACATGTCATAGAAAGAAATATTTAATTGTGATAAATCATAGTTGTATTATAATATATAGATATATAGTATAGTTTTAATAGGTCAATTAGGAGTGGATGAGAGGAAAAATTGTTTCCTCCCCTCCCTCGGTTTAAATCTCACTTTGTGACATGTTTTCTCTTCACGAGGTAAGTGTTGTTGAGATGTTGACCCGGCCTTGAGCATTGAAGAATTCAATTTACCTTGGGTACCACTATCAGAATGGGGGAACATATTTGGTGGGTTTCTTGGGAAATGCATTAGGCCAAAAAAAGAAAGAAAAAAAGAATTGTTATAATATATCTATTTTTGAAAAAAGCGTAATTTTATTAATATAAAATAAAATTACATTATATATAATACATGTAGAACATGTATTTCATGTATATATCCAACCTGTAGGCGATAACAAAAAAAGTGCACCATTGATATATTTCATATTAGATCAAAGTAGGCTGCCAACACAGAGACAAAAAAACCGGATGAAGATTTTTGAAATATCATAACCGACTGTGTTCAGGCATAAGAACAGTGGATTGAAAATCACCATCCCATGAAGCAAAAAGAAATGATGATGAGAATGCTGTCAAAACTGGTAATGTGATGCCACCCTAGAGAGTGGATATGCAACCGAATATATTGCCGAAAAATTCTACTTTAAGAGACATTGAATAAAACATCAAGTTCATAATCTGTGATTAATTTATGGTTTGTTGAATTTGAGGAGGATTGTTCTCCTCAATAAAAGGCCCGTGATAGAAGTCATAGAAAGTCTCATTCTGTGCCACTGAAATCTTCCACTGACCAAATTTTGAGGGATGCCTTCTTTTGATAATTTGTTAGCAATCATGTTCCTCTCCATGTAGACATGGCACAAACAAATATAATCAAAACTTTCCATTAAGCGATGAACTTCCTCCACTAATGTAAAAAGAATCATATTGTGACATTTCTGTGCTTTGTTTGCGCAATTTATGACATTCATGGAGTCACCAAAGATTTGTAGAGAATTGCATTCTTTTTCTTTGGCAAAAAGAAGTAACAATTTTAAAGCCATAAGTTCTGCATAATTGTTGGTTCCATTTCCCAAACCCATTTTGATCTTAAAGTAAGAAGTGTCAGATAAAAAAAGAGCAGCCTCATCCCCACACCTATGATCCCGGGCCACCCCATCAAAGAAAGCCCAAGGGATTTCTTTGTTAGTTTTCTTTTCTTGAATGAATCGAGCAGCAGAGGCATTTTTATCCTGAGGGAAGTGAGACATGATATTTAGGCATTGCAGGGCAATTTGATTAGGTATGGAGGGATTATCCTGGAAGATGGAGTGATTCTTGGCTATCCACACTCCCCAATTTATGATGAGTGGAAGTGCTTTGATTTTATTAAAAAATTCATTTGAGGACCATTCTTTCTAGGCATCTTCTACACTTGTTCCATTCCAGACACAATTAATATTCAACTTCCAACTACACTCCTTCCATATTAGACTAATAAAGGGACAAGAGATAAATAAATGATGGACCGATTCTTTCTGGGATTTGCACAGAGGGCACCCTATCTAGTTTAGATATAATACAAGCAACCTAAGTTTCTTAGAAAGGATAGGATTGAGTGAGGGTTCAAAAGTTAGGATTTTCTGAGTGTTTGGATCATTTTTATAACTGCGAGGGAGACTAGATGCATTACGATCTCTGGTTGGTTGATTACTCAGATGACACTTTATCTGAGTCAGATATCTTTACGTCTTATTCTATTCTAGGTTCTCATGAAAAATTTGAGGGTAAGGCAGATAAGGTGTGTTCCCCGGAGGAGATAAGTGCTCTCCTTCCTCCAATTTCTTCGGAGTCAATTGTTAGTTGGACAAATGGACCTTTGACCTCTTATTCAGAGGCCATGTCAAGAGTTTTAGTATGATCAAGAGCGAGCAACAAAAGAGGTCCATCAGGGGAAACAACACCTTATATTAGTAGTTCCTAGAGTGGAGAAAACTCTCTCAAGGGTCTCCCCATGAAAATCCTTTAACATAACATTAGGGGACTAGGGTGCCAGGGAAAAAAACTGGCCCTCAAATGGATGATTGAACTAAACAAACTCGAGATGATCTTCCTTCTAGAAACCATGGGTAGGGGGGACACCTTGGTTTGACAGTTGGAGAGGCTATTGACATGATGGAACTTTGTGGATTTGGATGCATATGGTTCCTCGGGGGGCCTAATCATGGGATGGTGTCCTAACATCATTTTATTGAATCTTTTGTTGTCTTTTTAGGTCTAAGTATTAAGCAGAAGTATGGGCCAAGTTTTCAATTTGCTAAATGTTTACAACCCGTATGACGATAAGGAGGATTTTTGGGAGAGTATTTTTACTACTTAGTGGGATGAGGATGAAAATATGATTGTTGAGGGAGATATGAAGATCACTTTGAATAGAGGGGAAGTCTAGGTATTCTCATATCGACATGAGAGGTTACCCAATTATTTCATAAATCATTTTTAGTCAATTGGTTGGGTGGACATGGCGTTGTTGGAGGTGAAACCTCCCTAGACTAATAACAGGTTAGGATATGTTGTTGTTGCAAAGAGACTTGAGCATTTTATAATTCACCATCCCTGTCTGGAAATCATTATTAGTTATTGAACATGGGTGGATTCCTCGAGATTATTAAACCATTTTATGATCTACCTAGAGCTGGGACTTGGTGAGTAAAGGTTGAGGGCCCCTTGCAAATACAATCTGGTGTCGGCGACTGAGCAAGACTTTCAAGAGTTGGTTCATTCTAGTTGGAAGAACTTTGTTTTATAGTCTGATGTTTCAACTTGTTCACAATTTCTCAAATTTCTTAATCTCTTAAGCTAGGCAAAGAGAAAGTAGCCCCTTGGGTTGGCGAGTGATTCAAAGCTAGAGACAAAAATTTGGAGGAGGTGGAGCAAAACCTTGCTTCTCTATACATAGATCACTTTGATGGTTCTTTGATGAGGAGTCTCTATCTTGAATTAAGTCTTTCGAGATGACAAAAACCAAGTTGCTACTAGAAAAGGATAAGTATTGGAGATTAAAAATTCGGGCGGTGGCTAGAACATGGGGATCATAATACAAAGTTTTTCCAAAATTTTGCAAAGTTCCGGAAGATTCAAATGCCATTTGTGAGCTCCTTGATAGGGATGGAAATAAATTTTGTGGCTTTCAAGGTTTTGTGGCTCTTGGTGTGCAATACTTAAGTGATAGTTTTAGTGAGCCTGCAAAATCCAACTTGGGTGATCTATTAAAGGTAGTTTCTCTTTTTCCACGAGTGGTTGAAGATGAGGACAATGAGGAGCTCTACAAAGAAATCTCCTTGGAGGAACTATTAGTTGTATTAAAATATTTCAAGAAGGATTGGAGCCCCGAGCTTGATAGGTGGCCAGTGGACTTCTTTTTAGACTTATTTGATGTCATTGGTGGAGATCTTCTCAGGGCGGTCGAGGAGGTTAGGTTGTTAATAAAGGTAATGGAGTCTAAAAACTCATGTCCAAGATAATTGCGATGAGGATAAAGGATTTCCTCTCTTGATTCATTTCTCCTGAACATTTTGGATTTTTAGAAGGAATGCTGATCCATGAAGTTGTTGTCTTTGTGTAGGAAGGGATTCACTCTATTAACATAACTCATTCCCCAAGAATGGTTGTAAAGCTTGACGAAAGGATTTCTTGGTTATATTTGTGGATTTTACTAATTCTTTTGGGATTCTCCTTTCCAATAGTGAAATTGATCATGGGATGTGTGTCCTCAGCATGTTTTTCGGTGTTGATAAATGGTTCTACCTCCCAATTCTTCAAGCCCCCCATGGGCTTACCCAGAGATGCCCTTTGTCTCCTATCTTTTTTTATTGGTTGTGGAAGGTATTCATGGGGTTTTAAAGGATGCTAAGAGACGCATAATTATTCAGCGGGTTCAAGTGGGAAGGGGGGGGGACTCTTACACATATCCTCTTTGTGGACAATGTGCTTCTTTTTGGTTTCAGTAGTTTGATGGAGTCTCGTCAGTTGAAACTTTTTTTGGACCTTTATTGCTCTGCCACTGGGATGGTTGTCAATCAACAAAATTAAACCTTGTACTCCTTGGGGTTGGAAGAGGGTTTGAATGCTAGCTTGGGAGTACATATCTTCTCTTTCACTATTCATGGATTAGATGAAGGTTTAAAATACTTAGGTTTCTTCTTGAAGCCTTGTTCTTATGAGAAGGAAGACTGGTGATGGATGTTGTCCAAAATTAAGCAGAAGATTGATTTTGGCGTCATAGGTGGATCTCTTGTGGAGGAAAGTTAGTTCTAATGAAATATATCGTAGAAGCCATTCTTATTTTTTGGCAGACCCTTGCCCATATCCCCAGGGGGGATTTTGGAGAAAATCAGGAAGTGTTGTTCTAACTATATTTGGAAGGTGAGTAGTGAGTTTATGGGATTTCATTTCCCAAAATGGAAGGCCATTGCTACTCCTAATCATCTCGGGCGTTGAGTACTCAAGGACATGCATTTTTTTGGGTGCTCTATTACAACAAAGTCTCTTTGGCAGTAGATGACAAAAGACATCCCGTGGAGACGAATCATTGTTCAAAAGTAAATTTCTCCAAACCCTTTACTTGATTGGATCCATACAACGAGGAAGAGTGTGTTGAATGTGTGCAATCAATGGAAATCCTTGACTTTATATTTCCCAGTGATTAGTTGCTATCTGGCCTAGAAGGTGGGAAATGGTTCTCAGGTATGTATTGGCTTGGATGTTATTATAGTTTTTGGTACATATATCTTCTTTTTGGAAGCCTTGGTCATTGATATATATGCAATTAGGAAATGTATCCTCAATAGGGCCAATAAGCGTCACAGCTAATATTCCTAGACTCAAGGATGGAAATCCTTTCAAGACTTAGGAATTGAGGTCTCCTTAATGCAATTTTGGGACAAATTTCTATTGGTATTAAAGAGATCCCACATCCGTCTCTTTAATGATCCAAATGAGATATCTTGTGTCGTGAATAAAGAGGGGGTAATTTACACAGTGAAATATGGTTACATTTATCTCCTTCCCTCTATAGATGCTAAGCCTCTTTGGTGGTGGAAAAAGCTATCAAGGGTGAAACATCCCACTAGATGTATTGTGTTTGTGTGGTTGGTCCTAAATAATTGAGTCCAAACTTGGGATTCTCTTCAAAAGTGGAACAAAGTGGGTCATGGCTAGTGCTCTCTCTATAAAACCCAGAATGAGACTAAACACAACTATTTATGGATTGTTTTTTCAAAACATGTATGGAAATCGGAGGCTGACTCCATTGGTCTCCAAAACTTGTGGACGAAAGGATCGATGGATGATGATTTTAGGGAATGGTTTGTGAGAAATGATAAAAAATTCTTCCGTCTCTCCCCTACTTGGTCTTATGGAGAATTTGGCTAGCCATAAACTCCTATGTCTTTGAAAATAATTTATCCCTCCGCTACAAGTCTCAGAGCAAGTTCTTGCTCTTTTGCCTTCTTATCAGTCTTTTGATTGCTCAAAGAGTCCAAGGTTGGTTAGGGAGATCATGGTAGAGAAATCCTACCCATGGATATTTTTTGATGGGGAATGTCAGGGCCCAAGCCATTTGTGATCTCTGGGTTTTGTTCTACACGTCTTAGATTCCTATTTTTTTTAGTATATCAACTTTTGGGACTGGATCAAATAATCTTGGCATAGTTAAATCTCTGATCTTCCTTGTGAATTCAACTATAAATTAAGGTCTTGATCGTTTTCAATTTTATGGGGATTCTACCTTGGTCATCAATGGAATGAATGACTGAATCCACTTTCAGAACTTGGAACTTTCAACTTTAGCTTAACTCTCAAAAGATACAACTTGAAAGTGGATTCCTTATCCAAAGAGGATCTTCACATCCCTAAGAATTTTATCTCCGAGGAAGAATTTGAAGTGGTCCTTAACCCATAAATTGAATCAGAACAAAGATATAAAACCCTTATGCTTCTAAAATAACTAAAATACATTCACTATAACAATAACGCCAAGATATATAGAAAACCCTCCAGGTAGGGTAACACCATCAAATAGTCCTTAAGGAAGGAATCACGCCACAAATCGTGCTTTCTACAATAAAATTAATTACACCTATCTCATGTAATGATACTCATGTATATTTATACTTTCGCGTGATTATTCCTAAGGGGCCTATGCCAACTACCCCTTAATATTATATCATTTCCTTTAACTACCAAGTGGGCATATTCCATAATTATGGCCATATTACATACAATATGTCTATTGGTACCTCCATAGGTACCCCATATTATCCTCCCTAGCTACATAACATTATTCTCCCTAGGTACATAACATTATCCTCCCAAGGTGCGTAACATAATTTTAGGGGGGATTGCTAGTCTCTTCACTTACTATTGAAATCTGAGCTTTTTAACAAGTCTTAGGTCTCATCCACAATATTTGTATTTTTTATGGTATTCTTTTTCACTAGCCTTGATGGTCAATTCAAGATGGTTCTTTCTATTTGGGTTGATGGAAAATATTATTTTGAGTTGAAATGATATGCCTTGGCATAGTAATACGATGTCTTTAGGAGTTCTCTTTCGGGAACACAACAATTTTTCATCTGAAGAATAACCTTAGGAGGGTCATGCACCTATAGATGAAATCTCTATCTTATAATGAGATTGCAGTTTATGCTTCTCCTTAATATATTTCTCAATCTCTTGACTTGATGGACAATTGTTGTTGTCTGTCCTATTCTTTTGTTGTATCAATGTTTATTCTTGGTTGTTTTCTAGCACTTGTAATTCACTAACTTTTTAGGCGACTGAAAGTTCCCTTTATGAAGGTAAATGTTAGCCGCACAGGAATGGCTCACTAGTCTACAGATCGTATGGTGATATACATTTTTCCCATGTGTCTTGAGGATTGTATTTTTTTTATCTCTCTCGGGATTAAAAAATGCATTTTTTTCATGGAAAAAAATATAATACAAGTAGTATAGTTGGGATGACTAAGGGATTAGTCATCCCACTTATTATATTGGACACATGTTCACATAGGTTGGTTAGGTTAGCTACCTACTCTCTTTGACCATGTCAAACATGGTCCCTTATGCAACAACTATATAAAGGCCCTTTGGCCCTCATAATAAACAAGTTAGTTTGTGGCTTCTTCTTATTCTTATGCATGTATTTGTGTCTTGGGTATTATTTCGAGTCTAGTTATTGAGTTTTAGTTAAGAGGTGAGGCTCAAATAGCCTCACCTCTGATCCATATATGGATTAATTGGTATTAGAGCATGTTCGGATCTGAGACCTAATCTGAAATTTTTTAGCCTAAGGTTCCTTTCCACTGTATTCTCTAACGCATCTAGTCTTCCTCAAGCCGCCCACCTAGATTGTCGAGATCTACTTTTTCCATCTCATCAACTGCCCCTTCTACAATTCTCGCCACTAGTGGAAGCACATCTACCACCAATCTCTCCTTCTCTTGAGTTCCTTAACCACCTTTTCCATATCCATCCTCCCCATTACCTCTGCCGATTCTTCCATCTATTCGCTGCCATCAATCCCCTCCACCTCATGGACTCTCTCATAACCCTAAATCATCCGCTTCCCATTCCTTTTATTTTTGTTTTTATCATACGCTCCTTCTCTTCCTCACTTCTACGTCATTTTTTTCTTCATTTTACTTCTATCTTCCATTTACGCAAGCCCTAAATTTTTATTTTTATTTTGTTATTTCTCATCTTTTATTACTATGTTTAATCTTCTTGCATCCCATCTAATCTACTGCACTCACCTCTCTACGCCCTTGCTTTACTCTTGCTTGCCCTAGCTATTTTCCATTCCACACTCTCTTGTTGTCCCTTTCTCCCTCCACCAACACGATTAGCCTCCTTCATTGCCCAAGCTCCAAGGAGCCGTTACACTCCATCACCAAACTCTACAACCAATTGATTGTTGCAAATTTATGATAATCATTCATTCTCAACAAAAGTCATTTGTCCATAGAAGAAGTTACAACTTTCATTTTTAGAGTTCGCGCTCTTTTCATTTCCAACACTCTCCATATTGAGATCCTCTCACGCTGGCCACACCCGTCACTGATCCATTCCAGACATCGGTATCATTTACATCTTCATACCTAACCCTAGCCGTTTCCATTCACACAGATCTAACTGCCATCTAATTTCGATCCACCATATAGTTCCCCCGTGCTCTCTCGCTGCATCATCTATGATTTTCCTTTTTCGCTACCAATTAGATACCATCTCCACCAAGTGCTCTTCTCACACTCCGTCTATCCCTAGCCGCCTTTACTTTGCGTTCCTGCTGCTTTCACTGGTATGGTACCTCCCCGTTCCACGCTTCTTGTCTTTGCTCCATTTCACAGATCTGGTCCACACTGCCACCCAACCGTATTCACTGTGGTCAAAGCTCACGCCCTCTTCAGGGTTCCTTCCAGTCATTAATTTCCATGCTATCTACTCCAAAACCCTATCTTCTACAACCCTATTATGTTTAAAAAAAACTACAAACAATAATGCCCTCTTACTTTGCGGCTCAATGGGATTTCCCTAGCCACCATATCCTACCCTCTCTCCACAATTCTACTGCCCTTTACAGTCTCTGTTGTGAACCCTCGTCATCTTTCCCATATATAAACGCTTTTCAACAACCAAACACACAGCTCGTTGTCCACGATTTTTATTCTCCATTCCAACATTCAAAGGTGGCCTCCTTCATGTGGTTGTAAATTTTCATATCACCTTCCTCCATGGATGCAATGTGATTGAAGCAAGCAAATTTAAGTTCTCTGGACTGACTTTCCTTTTTGATGGAAGTTGTCGTATTCCACATGAGTGCAGTCCTCTCACATGGATACTTTGTTTCATGACTTCTGGCAATGTATGGTTACATTCTCTAGACAAAGGATCCTCCACCAGCTTTCGACCGTCATCGGCCTATAACAACATCTTCTGCAACTCTCCTTTTTCAACCTACATAAGCGTCTTCTGTAGATCTTCTTATCCGTCCATTTTATTTTGGCACTGCAATTGTGTTCTTTTGGAACAATGATTTCTGTTTACAACAGTCAGATTCGCCTGGCAGCGGGCCTCTCATAGCTATGGGGAATTTTTGGTTTATATTTAATTTTTGTATCACCTTTTTATTTTTAAGTTTTCAACCTAACCAACACCACACATAGGTTTTTTCTCTACTAGTTTCTGCTTATGTATAATTCGTTTTGTCATTTGCAGTAGTGTCAACAACTTTAGTCCTCTCTCGGTTAAGCTCTTCCAGGTAAATACGCGGCACAAAGCTCTTCATTTGAAACACCTTCCATCAAGCTATAGAGGTTCATTTGCAACACCTTTTGTCACGCTATAGAGGTTAATCTGCAGCTGGTGCACAAGGACTCTTTTACACTGAGTTTCATCCATAGACAAGGCATCCAGGTGTCTCCACCCTCCTTGTCTATGCGACACAACACATTGAGTAGCCAGGTGCCTCCACCCTCTTAGTATCAAGTGCACTCACTGGGAATACAGGTGTCTTGACCCTCCGAGGCTCAACATCAATAACCATCCTTTGTTTTTCATCCTCTGTACAACTTCTTAGCAGCCATGGTATCCTGCACTCCTCCATAGTGCTCTGAAATTTAAACTGGGTGGCAAAAAGCAGGGACGCTTTCCGTTTAAACCGAGAGGATTGGGTTAACAAAGGGATTTTTCATCCCACTTATTATATTGGACACTTGTTCACATAGGTTGGTTGGGTTAGATACCTACTCTCTTTGACCATGTCAGACATGGTCCCTTATGTAACAACTATATAAAGGTAGTTTGGCCCTCATAATAAACAAGTTAGTTTGTGGCTGCTTCTTATTCTTATGCGCGTATTTGTGTTTTGGGTATTATTCTGATTCTAGTTACTGAGTTTTAGTTAAGGTTGAGGGTCTTTGAGCCTCACCTATGATCCACATATGGATCACTAGTATAGTAATATATTATAGTTATATAATATTATGTAGTCACACACACATACAAACATAGTATAGTTATATCTATGTAAAAAATTCTTCATGAAATTATTTAAAAAATATTTTGATACCTAATGTACTTGCATATATTTTTGGTATTTCCCATGATCACTAATGATAAGTTTTTGTGGCTTTGTCTTGTACCCACCCCATTTCCTCCATTAAACACCCATCACTGGATTAGAGGAAAAGGGACCTATTGTAGATTTAATATCTCGCAAATGAAAACATGGTTATCTAATATTTTTGGGGTTCATTTTGACATGAATGTCTGAATCTTATATACAAAAAAGCACAACTACCCACTTCGTAAATTTGGAGATATAAATCAATGTGTACAGGGTGTTTTATGCATTCCCACAATACTCAAAATGAAAAGGTCCCTATTACAGAGCTAATATATCTCAAATGGAAACATGGGTATCTAATATTTTTTGGGAGCATTCTAACATGGATGTCTGAATACTATATACAAAAAATCACAACTAACCACTTCGTAATTTGGGAGATACATATCAATCTTTATAGGGTATTTTTCACATTATTACAATGCTCAAAACTCGAGGATTTCACTCTTTTTAAAGCTACATGAGTTCTTCCACACTGAACCACTAAATAGGGATGAGTAATGTTGTAATATTCGAACATATAGATATAGGCACGTAAACTAAAGATATATACAATGAAAATCAAATCAGAAATCAACTAATCATGTAACAAATGAGATATCATATATCATTACAAAAAAACTAGAAGCAGATAAGAAGAAAATAATGATATATTATATTAAGTGTAATGAATGGAGGTGAGTACAATGTATATCAAGGCAATTCAAGTTAGGTCAATAGGTTATTCAAATTACTCATGCAGTGCTTGGAGACTAGTCAGGCTTAACTAGAGCTAAACACCCTTATTTAGCCATGCACACTCACCTATACTTAGTTTAACTAAGCCCAAACTCCCCAATCAATAGTTCTGACTGAGTGATGTGCAAACAATTGACTGTATGTGCATGAAAATCCCCAAAATAACTCAACTGGGCCACTTAGGGTTTGTTAAGGTTAATTAGGACCTATATTAGTGGAGCACATCTACTCCTCTAGTAGTTCCAAGCTCAGTCACTACTAAAATCAATGAATAGTTCCTCAAATCAGGGAATGTGCCCCAAAATCAAGGAACGCACCCCTAATTCTAGGAATCCAAATCAAGGTTGACTCGGGTGGTCAATTTGGATGGGGTTTCAATTCCCCTCCCATCAATCCGACCAATGGAGGGAACATGAACGATATACAAGGTGGTAAATTTCGCCCCTAAGGCCATATTATCAAATTCATTAACATCTCAATGCATGTGCATATGCATAATAGCATACACAAAGGAATCCCCTGATGCGGGTGACCACGTGCCCACTAGCTCGACCCTTGCGCACACACATCAGGAGCCCACAGTACTCACTTCACGTGGCGAAATCCTCAGCATGCATGAACCAGGACATGTGATGATGAGCGCCACGCACCTGTCAGCCATCTCCACTGGACAACATTCCTCCCTAGGTGATGACGAGTATTTACGACTGGAGGACGAGCCTGTAGATCCCAATCTCCTTCGCGTGCGTTCGGAATGACGATATATATCGGTCGGTGTGACGAGCATTCAATTCTGCCACCCTTATCAACGATGACAACTTGCAAATTTATTACCTCCATGGGAGGGAATTAGCTTAGCTCGGCTCTTTAAAGCCATTTGTCGGCATGTTTTCTAGTTCCACTATTGCGTTCTGGTTATTCTCTGTGGCTCCCTCTGCTGAGTTTTGGATACTCCTTATGGTCTCCCCTGTTTCTCTCATTGCCATGACTCCACGCAACAGAGGCATCTCTCGTCGCGGCAGTGGAAGAACTAGCTCTGGTAGAAGGTCTAAGGTGGCCATGGACTGGACTGTAATGGATGGTTATGTTGAGTGCATCTTTGCGCGGACCCGCAGTCTAATTGATGGGTGGGAAGCTCGTAGGGTGGCGGCTCTTCTTGCCTCAGGAATCAACGGTGGCGCCATAAATCACTATTGGCAGTTAAAAAATATGATGAGCACCCTGGTCAAAGAAATGGAGGCAAGCTGGCAGGCTAGCTCCAGTATTTTGAGGAACAACAATTCCAGTCTGAAAGAGGTCCCAGACCACTCAAACATCCTGAACGCCAATATGACCTGGGATATCTTTTCCCTGGGTGGCAATTCTGACTAGGCATTGCCGGAGAACAATGCGGACACAGCTGCTCCAAATGCTTTGAAACCTAGGTCTGGAAAGAAAAAATCCACAGTCAGAAAAGACAAGGGTTCGGCTCCTACAACACTCGCAAACGACGCTGCTCCGGAAGGTACGGGTGCTCCAGGTTCTCCTACTCCTACTCTCCCCCCTCCAGAGACCTTTGAAGAATTCTATGCTTCCCGTCTCATCCTTGAGGAGGAACCAGACGCGCCGCTTGCAAATTGCTAAATGGGCTGCCATAGCTTTGGGTTATCTCTGTGATTTTCAACTTTTTTGTTTCAATTCTTTGTATGGTTTATTTTACAGTACTTCTAGACAGTTTGAAACTCTATTTTTGAAGCAAGTCCCAGTCTTTTTATGGGCAGACCTGACCTAGGGGGTCTATATTTTGTATTATGTCAATTATTTCAATATTTTTGAGCGACTGGGATGGTGGCTTCATCACTTGAGGCCTCCCCAGTCTGCCACAAACGCTTCGGCTCTCTATGTATTTTTCGGCTCTGTTAATTAAATTTCTGTTTGCAACTTACAAAAAAAAACATACACAAAGGAATTAAACTCTATCAGTGCATACACATCTTGCACATACCGACATGCTTATCACATGCATAACAATAAAATCATGCACATAAATAAACTCATCTTATGCTATTTACAAGCATTCAATTTTAACAATTCAAATTGGATCATTTCATTCAATCTGACATCAAAAAACAATCACTTATAATAAATGAATTTGGCATAATTAGAAACAACAGTGAACACTTATCTTTTAATTGAAATTTCCCGAGCAACTGGCTATGGAATAGCAACGTTCTGTAGTGTCCCTTTTTGAGAATTTGCACAAACTAGGAAAAATTGCAATTTTTAACCAATTCAACCCTTAGACTAGTATTAACCCAACTGCTTCCGAATGGCTCCAAATGCTTCCAAATGGGGTCTAAATGAGTTTTTAAGGTATTCAAACATATAAGTGATGATGATGGATGCTTAAAAACCCTTAAAACACTTCAACAACATTCATTTACAATCTGGACAAAGTAGGGAAATGTACTAGTCAAATCGAGCTTCAATCCCCCAGGGGTAGTGGTCAAAGATGGCTCTCCAAATGATGTTAAACCTTTCCAAATTTCAGAACAGAGGTATGGTACTGATAAATTACTTTAATGATCTCCCCGATGTATCATCAATTAGTTCTTATGACCTTCTTCAACTCCCTTAAATTAGATGTTTATATGCAAGTCTTCACATAGGGGGGAAAGCTAGTAATATGAAATTCAAAATTTAGGTGCCAAGGAATTGTGCAATGCTAATGAAACTTATTCATAACATTAACGAAACTCCATACATCAAAAAAATCACAGAGTATTACTGATACAACTTGAAATAATGGCTCTTCAAGTTCCAACAACAAGACATAGAGAAAATGACATCATTTATGCATTGTTTGATCTTTCTACATAGTTTCACTTGGTATTTAGACCTGAGAGTCTTCTGAGCAGTAAATACAGAGTATATATATCCGAATCTAAATAAATTAATATTCATGGATGTTTGACGAATAATCTACCAAGAGAGGACTCGAGGCCTGATCTCCCTAGCTTAATGTAAGTCTAGAACAAATAAGACAGAATATAGAATACTTTCCTAGATCTAATTAGAGATCGAGTAGATAGACGCTTTACCTCACATATCGCTGATCCTTTCTCCTTGATGTTTGCTCCAAGATTGATGATATTCAAATCTCGGCTGCAAAACCTGTTAAGACAACATGGAAACAAAACAAGCAGTAAAATTCACCTAAACAATAATTGATCTAAGTAAGCAGTTAAGCAGGAAAAATACACAAAACATCATCAATGCAATGAGATTTGGTGGAAAGCATTTATATTACTGTATAATAAGGGAAAGTACATAGAAGGAAGCGATTACAACCAATGACTTAACATAGCAATCCTTCTCCAACCAAGCCAATGCCAAATCCTCCAAAGGGATGATGGATCTCGCAAGGGATGAGTAGAGATCTCTCTTAAGCTAATTTCACCAGCATGTAGATACCATAGACTTCCTCCTTTTGGAATGGGAATGAGCTTCACTTATATAGAACTAAGAGGATAGGATAGGTTGAGATATGGTAGGAGAGAGATAGGGGATCTCACCCAGGGGCTAGGGAACCGAATGCCAGCTCACTTACAGGCTAGGGAAAGGGATCCACATCACTCAACTTCGAGAATGGGCTCGAAGATGCTCTTTTATCCAAATAACTGACATCGTCATAGGCTGCATTAGGACACCTGCGACGTCGCATGTTGTACAAGGGTGAACTACGATGACCTTGAAAAGTAGGTCAGTTAAGCCCTCCAGTCACAGGGAACTTCAGGGATGTTTACACTGAGTCTCAGGGTAACAAGATTTAGGTGTAACAGAATGCCCCCCAAAGCATGAAGCTGGCATAATGAGACAGGTGAAATGCTTTGACAGAAGAAATGGCAATGGCTCGTCGGACGAAGGATGCTGCTGTAGTACAACCGACTCTAAGTATACAATCTCATATGACTCACAACATGGCTGTCGACCAATACATTGCAGATCCATGGTAGTAATGACCGACTGAACACAATCATGGATACTAGACACAAGCGTAGATCCATGACGAGATGATAACATAGCCATGACCAATACAAATGTGGATCCGTGTGATATGACTCAAAACAATCTCCATCGCAACCTGGGTAAAATATGACTCCCCAGGGTCTTCAAGCCGAACCCGCAATGATATGAATCTATCCATGTGATTACAAATGTCTTGACGTCAAACATGGTAGAAACCACTTGATTACCAGTCATTGATGTATACCGTTAACAAGCGCGAGGGAAATAACCATTAATGTCAAGGATTCCCAAGGTATCACAGTACATACCGTCAAGCGTGAATAAATGAGTTGAAGTCGAATGCTTAACAAAATATTTCAATCAAGAGTCCATGATGTAAACTCATGTCAAAAGTGAGGTAACCTGCGATTGAGGCATGCAGGCCCAAGGTACTCGATTGGTTTCTAGATTCAATCATCGGATGATGATTTGAAGTCAACATGGATGAATCCGTCGAAGGAGGGCCATGATGAATCCCCCATCATCGACACGAAACTCGATAACAGATGTTTGGAGTAGATCGAATGGTATAGTAACATACAGGACTGACTCAGAGTAGACCGACATGGTGGAAGTTGCACTGACCGCAGATGATGAGTGGTGAAAATATTATTGAGCATGGGCATGGCATGACTTGGCAGTATTGACATGACGAGTACGACACCAACTCATAATGCAACTGATGGTGGAAGTATTCTTTGGATGACCCAAAGGTGTAACAAGACTCAGGAAATGGGAAAAAATCGAGGACAAACGGATGATCCAAGTGTTGTATGCAAATGAAAATGAGTGTCAAGTTCAAGAACGACTAGGTACTGCCTCAAATAAAAAGTGTAACATAAAAGCTTTCATTTTTCCCCATCATGAATGATGAGTGCCTCATGTGTTTTTTACGAGCTTGATGAGGGTAACCAGATGCTCGGTATAGCTCATCTCATAGATGAGTCCAATCCCAAATATTTTCCGAACCTGGGAGAGGAGGGGTTCGTCCCATGGCGGGCCCTTTAATGTCAAATTTTAACGAGTCCATAGAAGGTAAACTCGGTCGTCATTTCATGTTTAGAGAGTCTGAAAAGAACTAAAGAAGACTCCAACGGTCCTTTTTTCGTAAAGTTAGCCTCATCGCCCAAGAAAGGGTAAAACAACACGAGAGAGGACTCTTCCAGTCATGATTGGCTGGAGTATTCCTTTTTCGTAAATAGTGCCCCCTGGTCTGAAAAAGGGATAAACTATCACCAGGGATATGACCGTTCAAATACTTTAACAAGCATGAACGCGACAAGTTCGCTTGGCGATCTTTTCATATTTCGAGAGCCTGAAAAGAGCTTAAAGATAGACTCCGAGGGGTTCCTTTTCCGTAGGAGTTTAACGAGCCCGAAAAAGTGATAAATCATAACTAGGTGACTTATTCTCATGGTTTTAAGAGCATGAGAAAGAACAAAGAGTAAGCTCGTCATCATAAAACAATTGAAATCTAACGGATGAAAAAACATTCAACGGGTTGTTCATACCCGAGATGATCGCTACGATGCGAAAACGATGCAAATGAAACACTTAACGTCTCCTGCATGCTTGAAAACTAGGTCAAATAGTCAACCGAGCATTCAAATGCAGTAAAAATGATCCAAACTATAGAAAATAACCCATAAAGCATCTAAATTTGAAAAAGAGTATTCCCTTTTTGTTTATAAAATAGAAAAAATGACCAAATATAGTTACCATTGTTATTTGCCAAATTTGGGGAGAAGAAAGTGCCATTTGGAGCAAAATTTCATTCGTCGATTGTCGGAGTTACGAGTGACCATTTCACGAATTGTTCGGAGCAGGTAAACCTAAATCTCAGCCAGCATCTTTCTAGTGGTTTACAATTTCATTTTTTATCCATTTTTTAGGTTTTTGGGGTTGATTTGTGAGGGGTTTGTGTGCCCTTGGGTCGTCGCAGGCCTCCCTTACGGGAACTGCGACGAACCCGGGTTGTCGCAAAACCCGTAAAGGCGTCTTGCGACGATGTCGTCCTGTCTGAAAGACGGGGTGCGATGACGGAAATGTCCATCTAAAAAATCAAACCTAAGCCATAAGAAAAACTTTGATGGTTTGGGTGATCTCTAACGATGTTTAAATGCTTCCTTTGACAGGTATGTGGTCGCCAACATGGTTCTAGAATGGAGCGAGCGCAAACATGAGGTGGAAGATGTGCAAGCAGCAAATGATCCGATGTCCGTGGAGGCATTGAGGAACTGTGGGTTGTTGAAGTTCTTCAAGGTCCAGGGCATGAGGGCCCAAGTCCTACTACTGGAGCATATGCTTCGGAGTTGGGATGCATCGCAACAGTACTTCATTATTGGGGAGCATATATTGACTATAGATGTTGATGACATCTATTTCTTGATAAGATTATCTCGGAGAGGGGATAATGTATCACTCACCGGATCACGAGGGAGTGACCGGACGGTAGATGACTTGATTTCCCAACACTGTACTCCACATGCCCGTGCCTCTAGTGGGAAAATTCCCATTAAAGAGGTGTGAGATCATCCATTACGTGCTATACTCTTCACCATAGTGAGGATAGAAGGGATCCAAGCGGCTCATCTAGCTACCAAGTCCCAGATGTTGTATGCGGAGGACTGTATGTCTCTGAAGGTGTTCAACTAGTGTGAGGGACCCCTCACCAACCTTCGAGCTCAGCTGAACAAGTGTCGGCGTGGTAAGCTCAAGTAGTTCGACTATGGATCAGTAGTGATCTCCTTCTTGCTAGAGTGGGTTCCTCTCTTACACCCGCAGGTGACTTTGGATGACAGGGATCCCAAGGATCCTCACATGGACCGATGGATGGAGGTGATGGCCCGCCATGGTGGTGGGGGTCCGATCATCGGGTAGAGTTCCAGATTCTTCACCTGGCTGGAAGGACAGCTACTCATGATCGAGGAATATCCCTATAGTGGTACAGATTTCAGGGAGGATCCATACCTAGTGCTACCTGAGGGAGCAGAGTGGGGAGAGATTAGTAAGAATAATGACCCTTGTACTTTTTTATTTTGTGTATTTATAATTTTTTCGGGTAGTGCTGATGAGTTAATAACATGTGTGTGCAGATGTGGGTCCTTCATGACCAGTGGGAGTTTCACTTCTCGCGAGGAGAGGAGAGGCACCACCAGTAGCTCCAGCCATGCATGATGCCATCGTGGATATGGAGGACATCTATGAGAACCTTACCAGGTTGACATTGGGCACTCCAGATGCAACAGTGCATGGGTTATCGAGGCCCATACAGAGGTACACGGTTGGTGTGACCTTGCGCTTCAGTGAGCTGCTCCGCAAGGTAGCAAGAGAGGTAGAATGCTTCCACGGTCAGCAGGAGAGAGTTGCGAGACCTAGGGGTGCACGGGCCAGGCGTTAGGCCTTATGTTATTATGTATGTTCTCAGAGCTATGTGAGCCTCATATTTTGTACTACTGAAAGCTATTAGGATTTAGATTTTGTATAGACTCATTGAAAGCCATCGTGCTTCAAATTTTTGTACCAGAACTACTTTATCTTGATTATATATATATACAGACATTTTGGCGGCTTCATACATTTGTGTTTGATATGAGATCTTGTTTATGTGTTTGCTTATGTGATGAATTATTTACATGTTATGTCTACTTTTATAGTTCATGAATATGCTCATGTGTGTGCAATGTACCAATCTAGAATGAAGTTGGCCATGGATTCGGCAACTGTGTTCACGTCTTGTGGAATGTGCAGGTACTGAATGGATTCGAAGGACCTTTCCAGAAGACGAACTCATCTGTAGAGACGAAGTAGGGTTAGGTCGTGGATGACGTAAACCTGGTTAAGATGACAGACCACCAGCTGATAATCCAGATGGATGACAACGTGGTCCATACCCAAATAAATAACATCGGTTAGGGTTCCAATGATTGCCTGATATTCCGTAGCATTGTTGGTTGCGAAACCTAGACACATTCCTCCTGAGATGATAAGCTTGCTGGTAGGTGAATAGGGCACCCAGGCTACCGAGGCAAGGTTGTGGGTATGCCGGCTGGCGCCGTCCGCAAATCGATAGCAAGTTGCCATCTGCACATGCATACAAAACATGGTATAAGTAACGAAACAAGACCTAAGCACGCAAAAAATCAAAGCGTCACACCACACAAAACACACGCCATGTACAATATATACAAAGTACTTATGCATGAAAGACTCAGGCATAGTACCTCTTCAGGTAAATCCCATTGCGGGGTTCACCTAAAGATATCCCTTCGTAGTCTTCAAGCTCGTAGGCTCCCTTCTCTAAGACGTGTTTCACTATGTAGGGTCCATGCCACATGGACTGAAACTTTCCTACCCACAGCTTATCATGTCTTTGGTCGTATGTGAGGACCAAATCACCTTCGCTAAAGATGCGAGGTTCTACTGACTTGTCATACTGCGCTTTGATGCGTTTCTTATGAGCCTCGTTGGTAAGAGTGGCAACGCGGTGAGTCTCGTCGAGTTTATCTAGGTAGAGGAAGTGTTCTTCCTCAGTAGTAGTGTTAGGGAGAAGTTCAACTGCGAGTTTGAGGGATAGGATCTCGCACTCAATCGGTAGGACTGCCTCCAATCCATAAACTAATTGGAAGGGGGTAAATCCAGTGGCGGTTTTGACGAAAGTTCGATAAGCTCATAGTGCGGAGAAGAGCATATTATTCCAGTTGGACTTGTGCGTACCCACCATGCGTTGGATCATGGTTTTCAAGACCTTGTTAATGGCCTCTACTTGTCCATTGGATTGTGGGCAGTACGGTGTTGAGTTTTCATGGTGAAAACCCAATCTAATGCTCAATTCGTCAACCATGTGGTTTATAAAGTGATAACCATGGTCGGTAACTATAGCTTGAGGAACTCTAAACCGCGCTATAACATGATTAAACATGAAGAGTGCGGCAGTTTTTCCATCGTCCATGTATGTAGGCATAGCCTCGGCCCACTTTGTGAAGTAATCCATGGCTACTATGACGTAACCATGCCCCCCGGCCAAGGTAGGCTTACAGTGCATGGAGTCAATGCCCCATTTAGCAAAGGGGCCAACGGCAATAACCGGGTGTAACGGGGCTAGGTGGGTGCGCTTTTTAGTTTGGAAGTGCTGGCAGAGAGGACATTTTTTTACGGCCTCGATACAATCTTTAAAGAGAGATGGCCAAAAATATCCAGCGTGAAGTATCTTCTGGGATGTAGACATCCCAGAGAGATGATCGCCACATGCCCCGACGTGACAGTCATTTAGAACGTGTTCAGCCTCTTCATGAGTGAGACAACGTCGAAGAATAGAATCAATACCACGGCGGTACAAAGTATCACTGATGATTAGATGATACTTTGCATGGTGGTGTATTCGACGACGGTCGTCCCGCGAGAGTTGGGGGCTGAAACGTTGGGTCTGAAGATATAAAGTGATATCTCCATACCACGGATCAGACGTGCTGATGAGGAACAATGACTTGTCTGGAAGAGAATCATTGGGCTCAAAATCGAAATTAGCCCAGGGAAGATCATAGATCAACTCAGCAAACACCAAAGACTTTTTAGACTTCGCCTTTTCGAAAAGGAGAGCAAATTCCTGCAGTATCACGATCCAGCATGAATACTTGTCCCCAAGCACCTGACGTGTCAAAACATGGTACATGGGGTTTGAATTGGAAATGATGGTGGTGGTGCGAAGCAATATGTAATGTCAGAACTTTTGGACGGAAATGACTGCCACAAGAGCAAGTTTCTCGACATGTGAATAACGAGTTTGAGTGTCAATGAGACCCTTACTTGCGTAGTACATCACATGTTCCTGAGCGTTGTTGTCTTCTTGGACCAAGACCATGGCGATCATGGTGGTAGAAGCGGCAAGATAAAGGATATAATCCTTGTAGTAATTGGGCGGTTGGAGCACAGGGGCATGCGTGATAGCATGTTTTAGGCTTTCAAAAGATTGTTGAGCTTGGTCGTCCCATATGAACGGGACATCCTTCTTCATCAATCTCATGTAACCCTACGTCTTTTGCGCAAAATTACAGACAAAACGCCTTAAATAAGTTTCCTTCCCTTGCAAACTTTGAAGTTCCGTGATATCAGTGGGAGGTGGGAGAGCAACAATGGTTTCCACCTTCAGGAGATCAATGCAGATCCCAGCTTTCGAGACTATGAAACCAGGGAGGTGTCCAGACTCGACGCAGAAGATGCACTTGTGAGGGTTCAGGAAGATGTTATACCGCCTACATCTGAGGAATACCGCCATTAGATGGTCAATGTGGTACTCGCGCTACTGTGAATGGGCAGGTAAATCGTCCAAGTAAGGTTCCACAAAGTCCTTCACGTCATGAAAGGCATACGACATGGCCCGCTGGAATGTGGCACCAACATTTTTAAGACCAGAAGGAAGCTTGCGATAAGAAAACGTACCCCAAGGACAAATGAAAGCTGTCTTGTGTTGATCAGCTGGGTGGATCTCAACCTGGTTGTAGCCAGAAAATCCATCCATGAATGAAAAGATGACACTTCCTGCACAGTTTTCGATGATCTGGTCAATAAAGGGAGTCGGGTAATTTTCTTTAGGACAAGCCTTGTTGAGATCCTGATAATCGACGCAGACACGAAGGGTACCCTACTTTTTAGCTAAAGGGACGACGTTCAAGACCCATTCTGTCAATGGGACAGGGTAGATAAAACCAGCTTTCAAGAGCTTTTCAATCTCTGCCTTGATCGCCGTAGTCTTTCGGGGATGCACCAGTTGCAACTTTGCCGGACTGGTTTAGCATCGGGATATGTTTGAATCGTGTGTGAAACAATAGCGGGGTCTATCCTGGGAATCTCCTCGTAAGTCCAAGCAAACACGTCTCGAAATTGCTTGAACAAGGTCGTGAACATTGTAATTTCTTTAGGGGAACACTTCTGGCCTAAACGAATGTGTTTCACTACACCAGGAGTAGCCGATATGTCGACCGAAATGGTAGGCTCGATGTTGGCCAAGTTGCCTTCAGATTCCGTTTGACATGTGAGTATCGAGGACTTAGAGCACGGGTAGAAATCCGGTGTAAAGATGGTGCTAATGATATTCTCCATAGTATCCAATGAAGGAAGGAAAGACGAACGATGATGGAGGTCTTCCCACGGAGGATCATCCACGCTCATGATTTCCATAATGGACTCATCAGAATGAAATGTCTGGAGCAGAGGATTGGGTAGGGATGATGTCCGCTGTAGAGAACAGGAGGTGGAGGCCACAACTAAGTGGTCCTCCAATGCTGACTGGATAGCCTTATAAGTGAGTTCAGCGGGTGAAAGAGGCATAGTATCTCCAATCAGGTGTGTGGTGACTTCATCAGGTACAAGCCATTGATCAGTAGAGTTGGGGATCGATGAAATCTAAGAGGATATCATGTTCACAGTGGCAACATGATTTGGGGGATCCGAGGTTGGAAAAACACCCATAAGGGATGTGTCCTTAATAAGGACAACCCCCACTTTCTCATACGGATGCAAAGATTGTCCAAGTAATGGAACATTATCGCACGGAGGAGTAGCGGTGTCAGGTGTACAGAAATCCAGTTGGTCGACAGTAACAATTTGTCCTTGGTGGGGGAATTGTACTATGCAGAAGATAGAGGATGCGACCGCAGTCATGGCGTAAAACAAATTACGACCAAGCAGAATATTATAATCTAACGGGGCAGCGACCACTTCCACGTTGATGGTTGTGGACTTTCCCCCCAACTCGACTGCTAAGGCTTGTAACAGCCCATGAGGTTGAAAGCCATGTCCATCGAATGCTTTCAAAGTGGTAGGAGAACGATTCAACTCGGGAGAGCCAATGGCTCTGCAACATGAAATCGATATGACTGAAGTAGAGGCACCGTTGTCCAAAACGGTACGATGGATTGTCTTCCCAGCAATGTTTGTGGCAACTTGAAAGGACAACTGATGGGAAAGCCTCGGCTTAAAGTATTCCAGCCGGAACATGATGGTGTTCGAAGAATCCAGGTCAACCGCGCCGATGGTAGCAAGGAGAGTCTTTCTCTGGTTAGGACAGTTCTGCAAGACTTCAAGCGTCGACATAGCACAAGGAGCTTGTGCTAGGTCCTCTACAATAGTGTAGTTCTGGGCATCCCAAGAATTGGGATTGAAAACAACTTTTCGAATCGTGCTCTTGGGTAGACACAACACTGACTCTAAAGAGGGCTTCTCAATGGTGAGAGAAGCGTGCGGTATGGTGACGTCGGGAATCGAAGTGGAAGCTTTTTCAGTATTACTTCCAATGGGTTCCTTTTGAGGTACAGATTCATACGAACGAGAACGTGTGTTCAAGTTGTCTGTCTCACTACGCATCATGAGAACATGCGCGGTGGAGGATGATTCTCCTTGGGAAGGAGAGGTGTGTGCAACTAGCTGCTGGTTTTGAGTGGGGAGGGAATCGTTGAGAACTGCGGTAGTTGAGTTTCCCTTGAGAAAATTCTGAACTTCATCTCGGTGGGGACATTCTTTTGAGAAATGGTCTCCACCGCACAACAAACAAGGATACTTTAACTTCCTCTTCTGTTTGGTGTCTTCCTGAGTGGGCTTGGGCTCTTGTTGGTTAGAAGATTTCTTAGGTTTCCCTTTATTCTTCTTCTTACCACCAGACTTCTGAGATGAAGCTGATTGTACAGAATTCACCTCTTCGGTGGAGGCAGGAGTGGTGGACTTGGTAGTGTTGTTGCCAGCCTGTGGTGGTGATGGGGAAGAACCTTGGGGGTTCGCGAGCCACTAGTTTGAATAGAAGGCTGGGAGACAAGGGAACCAATGATGCCATCGGCTTGTGGTTCCTTGGGTGGTTTCATGGGATCATACGCAGGGTGAGGTGCGTCAGGAACAATTTCATACAATGTGCCAGATTGAGCATAGACCAAGTCTAAGTAATGGGCACGGGAAATAGCCTATTCCTCAGTGACAACTCCTCCCATAGCTACGTCTCGAGCTACGACGGGTAAAAGCGACTTTGTGAACCAGTCGGCTAAGAGTTGGTCAGGAATATGAGCTTTAATAAGACGTCGTCTTCGCTGCCATTCATGAATATGGTCATAAATATGAGTGGCAATGTTCTGGCGAAGGGAGGTCAATAAGTCCGTACCAGCTCATGGCGCATGGGCAAATGGAAGTAGGTAAAAAATGACATAGCAAGAGATCGAAATTCGGGAAAAGAATTGGGTGGTAGCTCAATGTACCACTTGGCAGCTGGGCCGATTAGAGTCTGTTGAAATAACCTAAGACGGATCGAGTCGTCCATCAAGGAGTTGGATGAACACCATAAATGGTATGTCATCACATGGTTTTTGGGATCCTCACCAGGATTGACATCAAATTTGGGGATATCTGATGGTAACTTAACCGGAATGGGTGGCCAGTTATGCCTATGAAAGATGGGATCATTCGTCAGACGAGATAGGTCGAGTAAGTCCAAAGTAGCAAAAAATGGCAGTTGTTGGTTCAGTTGAGGGTACTGGTAGTACTGATAAGGCATGTATGGATCGATAAGACCTTGAATCGACTGGTTGTAAGGTGTCCCTAGAGGGATCTGACTGTAAGGGGGTGTGCCGTCCAGACTATATGTAGGTCTGCTACCATAATAAGGTGGTCCATAACCATAATAAGGTGGCCCATTACCATAAGGTGGGGGCCCGCCTCCGCCTCCAAGAGGGGGTGGGCCACCGCCAAATTGTGGGGGTCCACCACTACTGCCAGGATAGGATGGACCTCCACCGTCTCTGCTAGGAGGAGGTGGCAGTCCGCCACTGCCACTGGGATAGGGTGGGCCTCCACCACCTCCGTCGGGAGGAGGTGGTGGTCCACCGCTGCCGCCGGAAGGGTAAGGGCCGTCTCCTCCACCTCCACTAGTATAGGATGATCCTCCGCCACCGCCACCAGGGTGGGATGGTCCTCCACCACCGCCATGAGGATGGGATGGTCCTCCACCACCACCACTAGGTTGAGATGGTCCTCCACCACCACCACCAGGATGGGATTGGCCTCCACCATAAGGTGGTGGTCCGCCACCACCGGGGGGGGGTGGCCCTCCGCCGCCATGGGGGGGTGGGCCATGATAACCGGAATGAGGTGGTCCGCCACCAAAAGGTAGAGGTCCGCCTCCTCCGAAATTGTGTGTATGCTTGCCACCTCCGATGGGAGGTGGGGGTGGACCAAACGTAGGTGGTGGAACTTGAGGGAGTGTAGGTGGGGGTCCATGTTGTAAAAGATTTTGATGCCCCCATAGAGTGTATGGATTTCCGGGATAAGGTATCCTATAGGGTGTGTTTCCGGGAATGAGTTATCCCGACACAGGGTTAAGATGACCTGGATACGCTTGACTCCATGGTGGTTGGATTATGTTGGACGGTCCCCCAACATGGGATAATACCGTAGTGGAAGGTCCGACATGTAAGGAATTTCCAGTGGAAGGACCGATGGGAACTCCTCCTCCTGTATTATGGTTAAGAGACGAGGGTTGCCTGCCAGCAACAACTTGCTGACCACTAAGTAAAGGTTGACCCAACACGGGTTGTTGATTATCCACAACAGGATTAACATTACCTGTAAGGAAGGTAGGGGGTAAAGAGTATCCTCCCCGTGAGTTTTGGGGTGGGGGAGGAACAGGTAATGTAACCGTGGTAGTAACAGGTGTGTTGGACTGTTGTCCTTCAACAGGTTGGGTCATTGGGGGTATAGAACTGGTCTCCTGTCTAGGGGGTGTATGTGCAGGAAGTGAAGGTTGACCAGGTTCAGTAGTGGTCACGTGTTGTGTAGATGATTCTGGCGAATCAAAAGATAAATGATGACCTGGGAGTGGTTGGTAAGTAGGTAATGTCGGGTCTTCTACCCTTCGTGAAAAAAATTTCCTTCGAATTTCATCACCCCTAACCCGTAATCGATCCAAGCGATCACGAATGGGTCCGAAGAGTTCGTCAGGAGTAGGCCAACTAGGTGGGGATGCAATGGTAAAATGAGCCACAGGTTGGCCTATAGATGATGTCGAATAAGCTATGGCTGGACCAACAGCTATTGCAGGGCCGTCCTGGGGTGGATTTAACCATTCCACCGATTGAGGCTCTCCCGGTAAAACGAGAGGTAAGTCTTGTGGAGTAGAATTTTTTGCCTCTTCACCCTGCGGGGGGTTGGAGGCAGGTGAATCTGTGGGGAACAAGTGTGCTCTGACATTCAAATTAGGGTTTTCTACTTCAGGTGACACGACCATGGCTTGTGGGTCCATTCTTACCCTCGAAATTACCTCCTGGTTAAGGGGATATTCAGGCGGTAAGTTCTGAATCCTACAGGACCTTCTCCAAGGAAACTAAGCCAAAGTGACTGAAACAAAAGTTTCTCCTAGGGAAAGCTAAACAAAAGAAAAGCAGTCCAGAAAAATCCTACTCAAACTAAGGCCGCAAGCAAACTTATGTGATAGGAGTGGATTCAAAAGTCTGGAACCTCACAGGATTGTCAAGGCTTCGCAAATAGCTATATACCGCAGGGTCCAACAGTAAAACGCGACAAGGAGGATTGAGACCATACCCTTTCTTGAATACCCGATTACCTGGACAATACGTGCGTAGTAATCTCCCCAAGTGTTGTTCTTAGTGTATTACTCTACCAAGACGGCCAAAAGGTTAACTCAGTTGGTCTCAGGAATCCTAATGGTGTCTCCCGATATACGCAAGGTACGTGGGAGCTCAAATCCCTAGTGGTGTTGTCTAATGCACAACTGTACAAAACGAGACCTTCCTATATACTACCGAGTACGTGAAACACCTTTCTATATACGCCAAGTACGTGAAACACCTTTCGATATACATCAAGTACGCGAAGTACTTGGTGGGTATGTGAAAGAGATTCGATATACCTGGTTGGTATGTGAAAGAGCTTCGATATACCGATAAGTACGTGGAAGACTGCAATACCCCCGGAATACAGTGCTGGCAAGTAACGACAGCTTCCACGTTTTACGACGCTGGAACATGTCTCTAACTTAACACACAAGTTACTAAAATTTTTACCCTAGTTCTACCATTAATTTTATCTGGACGGTTAGGTGAATGCATGAGGTGAGTACATAATTGTAAACATAATGCAGGCCCTAACTACATGCAAAAAATGTACTTTTCTTTTGATGAACTCTATGTATGGGAGGGAGAAATTTATTTCCAAGTGATTTTACCAAAGCAACACAATGCAACACAATCCCAAAATCTACCAAATTTGATAAAAAAATACTCTTTTCACTTTTCCGTTTTTTCCAAGCAAAACTCAAAAAATCAACAAGCATGACAACCAAATCCAAACATTTTCTTTTGTCTTTTCGAATCAAAACTTTAAGAAATGAAAAGAGAGAAAATTCCTATCTAGAGCACTCTAACTTTTCAATTTTCACTATAATGGCTTAAAAGCATAAGAAAATCAAGAATGCATACAATCTCTACAAACATGGAATCACTTTTGTAAAAACTTGATCTCACTCGAATTTTTCAAGAAAATGAATGATTCATAATTCCCGAAAGGCACAAATGATTAATGTTTTCTCTCAAACTTTTCCAAAAGACTAATGAATGACCAATTCCAATGCATGAAGCAATTTCTACAATAATTCTCAAATGTACTTGAAAACAGTAAAAATGATGCACCTTTAATCTTCCAATGGTATGCCAAGATAATAATTTGATAACAATGATATTTCTAAGCATAAAAACTGAAAAGAAAGTTGATTTGCAACACTCTAAACACTCAGGAAAATCTCAGAAAATGACAAGCACTCATATGTTTGAAACACCTCAAAACACTCAAAACACACAATCAAACCACTGAATGCAAACAAGGCTAAAAGACAAGTGCAAAAAGAAGTTTGGCATCGGATCTAATGCAAAGATTAGATCAGGGTAGGAGAGGAGGGAAAAAAAGGTTAAGTGGATGAAGGTGGGGAACCCAAAGTGTTCACCACTACCAAACTGAAACTTGTCAAAATGGGACCCAATACAAATCCACACAAAACCCAAACACTTTCAACACACAAATAAAAAATAAGTCTCTGACCGGATCTTGTAGCACAGAGAGGGTTTGCACACCAAATCAACACTCAAATAAAAAAAAAGAGGATTGTGACGATGTCGCAAGACACTAGTGGATAGGTTGCGACGACAACCCAAAAGACATAGAACATATATCAAATCAATGCTCTGGTTCCATTTCCCAGGTGTGACGTGCGAGATCCAAACTCAAGGATCAACAAATCTCCAACAAATGAGCAATAAAATGGTTTAAAAAGTGTGAGTACAGACTCATAGGAGGACTACAGACTCTTCAGAGTGAAGATCTGATGGTGAAAAAGACTTAGGAGGCAAATAAGATGGCTTGTAAAAGAAATCAAATGAAAATGGCATTCAAATGAAAACTAAAACAAAGTACTTCCCCAGTATGGACGCCAGATTTGTTTGATGGACAATCTACCAAGAGCAGACTCGAGGCCTGATCTCCCTATCTTAATGTAAGTTTAGAACAAATAAGATACAATGTAGAATACTTTCCTAGATATGATTAGAGATCGAGTAGATAGACGCTTTACCTTACAGATCGCTGATCCTTTCTCCTTAATGTTTGCTCCAAGCTTGATGGTCTTCAGATCTCGGCTGCAAAACCTGTCGAGACAACACGGAAACAAAACAAGTAGTAAAATGCACCTAAACAATAATAGATCTAAGTAAGCAGTTAAGCATGCAAACTACACAAAACATCATCAATGCAATGAGATTTGGTGGAAAGCATTTATATTATTGTATAATAAGGGAAAGTACATAGAAGGAAGTGATTATAACCAATGACTTAACGTAGCAATCCTTCTCCAACCAATCCAATGCCAAAGCCTCCAAAGGGATGATGCATCTCTCAAGGTATGAGTAGAGATCTCTCCTAAGCTAATTTCACCAGCATGTAGATACCATAGACTCCCTCCTTTCGGAATGGGAATGAGCTTCACTTATATAGAACCAAGAGGATATGATAGGTTGAGATATGGTAGGAGAGAGATAGCGGATCTCATCCAAGGGCTAGGGAACCGAATGCTAGCTCCACTGTAGGCTAGGGATAGGGATCCACATCACTCAACTTCGAGAATGGGCTCGAAGATGCTCTTTTATCCAAATAACTGACATCGTCACAGGTTGCATTAGGAAAAACTGCGACGTTGCATGTTGTACAAGGATGAACTGTGACGACCTTGAAAAGTAGGTCAGTTAAGCCATCCAGTCACAGGGAACTTCAGGGATGTTTACACTGAGTCTCAGGGTAGTAATATTTAGGTCTAACATTGGACTCTCACAAAGAGATCAGCATCTCACCAAGGGCGCAATTCCTCCAGGGGTCCAAATATGCAAGAAAATGTGAAAGAGATGCAAGAACAAGTTGTATATGAATGAACCACGAGCTACCCTATAGCTTCAACATGTAACTAAAGACTCCATTGTAGCTCCAAATGAAAGGACTGAATGGCCTCTCCAATTGCCAATTAGGATGGGAATATTTCACCCTCGAAATTGGTGCTAAGGCAAGTAGACGAGCTCTCTACTAGCTCTTCTCTCCAAATGAAAAATGCAACATGTAAAATGATCAAAAGATGGTATTCTTCTTTGTTCTTGACTTTTATAAACTTCCTAAGGCTTCCCCAATTCGAATTCCATCCACGAGCTTCATGCCAACTCAATTTGGGAAGAGATTCCCAAGTATGCCACTTGTCCTTCCAATTCTAGCCTCCTCCTTCACCAAATTTGAATTGGTGTCTCTTTGGCTTCCCTAACTCACTTGGGTGCCTTCTTGGAGGCTATTTTTATCCCTGACATGTCATGTATGTCATATGTCATCCATTAGGTCTGATTTTTCAGAAATGTCATAGGCATCTTCATCATTGGTGTCATAGAAGCTAGGGAATCTAGCCCAAGTGTCCCACTAGATCCAAAATGCCTCTTCCTCTCCCATGGGACTTACTCTTCCTCTACATTTCGACCTCATTGAGTCATGCCAAGTAATATTCCCTTCCAACTACGCCAAGAATAGTGGACTCCACCTTGGATTCGAATGGGTGAGAGTGGAATGCCATGTGGCATGGGGAATCTAGCTTTTTGGGGGTCCCACACCACCAATGTGTCTCCATGACCAAGTGCCATCTTATTTTCTCACCATAAATATTTATTCCCCCCCCCCCTTAATATATTTATGTCAATCTAATGTCCATTTGGGGTTTATTATCTCCATTATTCAAAATCCCAATGTTTCCACCCCAACCTAGGAAACTAGTAGATTGGTGTAATTTCCTCTTTTGAAATTTATTTGAATGGGGACATTACAGTCCTCCCCACCCAAGATTGCTTGTCCTCAAGCAATTAGAACATGGATGTTGAAGAACCTGCTTTCTTTCAATTTTTATTTTTTTTTGAAACCAATGAGACTAAAATTATTCCAGGGTCCCATTTCTTGTATTGCATTCCAACAATTAGGAGTGCTCTCCAACCCATACCATTAGGAAGGAGAATTCTTGTATCCCATTTTCTTGTATGCATTCTGTCACGTCCCCATTTTGACCCCCTTTGCATTAAATCGTAAATGATGTAAATATTGTTACTTAATCATGGTGAGGAGCTCAAGGCCAAGGCCCCACCATTGATTTAGCGTTTTATGTATCGGCAAATAAAGAAATAGATGCCTATGGTTCTTGTGCTAGATGGGCACGATGTAAATAAGACATCATGTAAATACGAATTTTAATGAAAAATACCCACAACTAGCTATGCAATGCAACAAAGAGATGGGGCATGATTCTACAAGGAATAGGGGGGGGGGAAATATCCAAACCCTTGAGCCACTAGGGTCAGCCCATGTGTCAATGAGAAAACCCATGAACTCTTAACTATCCATTTTTGTCTCATGCACCCAATCATTTAATTCTTCCAAAGATTGGTTGGGGCAGTTAGTGTCTTGGGATTGGAGAAGTATGGCAGTCAGATTTTCGTGCATGGGCAAGCCATCAACCTGAAAATCATATTTTTGGCTTGCTGGGCAAGAAAACCCCCATGAAATGTTGCCTAAGGCAATTCCTCATGCATTACGTTCTTCCTCTCACGCAGATTGAGCTCACTGGAATTTATCCTCACGTTTTTCACCATAACCCTGCATTTTTCCATGCCCAGGAACTCGTTTTGGTATTGTGCAATAGCTGGGGAAGGAGGGACGCGAATTGGGACTGAGGGAGAGGTCGTTTTTGCCCCTGGGGCATTTTTCTGGAATGGGTTTTGCTCTCCCAGTCGAATTTTCCAAGTGCCCATACGTTTTGAGTCTACCCACGTTTTTCTGAGTTAATTGAAACCCCATCTCATGCATCTCACTGTAAAAACGTTTTATCCTGCCCCATAATTGTGTTCTGCTGTTATGTGCATCCTCGTTTTTGGTTTGAACCTGTGAGCTGAAGTTTTGGAGTGGTAGTGAACAGAAGTGGCTTGATAAACCTAGTGGGGGAGACAACCTCTCAAGAAGATCAAGAGGGCTTTGGTTACTCTTCTATGCATACCCTGAGAGCACTAGATAGGGAAGGTATGGCTTGAGGGACTGTACAACAGTGAAAAGAATACTTCCTTGTGCTGGGTATGTAGGTATTGTGGGTGCCAAGCTAGATAGATCTTGCAAGGTTATCCCTGGCTCTGTGCTGGAGCTCACTAGCTTAGCCATTCTTCCCTTCCATGTCCTAGCAGCCTGATAAACCCAATTGCAGATTGGCTTGGCTCATCTTGGTGTATGCTTGGCTATGTGTGAGTTTGCTGTTCCCTGTTTCCTTGTAGAGATCATGCCCAGCTCGGGGGTGGTAGTGAAGCTGAGAGATTGAGGAGCACACTGGCCTACGATTGGGTGGAACGTTGCAGTTGCATAGGCAGTTGCGTGGGACTACTTTCTTATAAGATAAGTATTCTCCTGTATATTCCTGAAATTATTTAATTGATGGATATCTGAATGTATGGTGAAGGTGTAAATGATATTAGTTCCGCTGTGTTATAAAAATAGTTAAGCATCCACATATCTCTATTATATTATGTTATGTGAATGCTTATGTAATAAGTTCATGGGGCTAGATGCCCAGTTTAGTATCACGTCCGTTCTGCACTTTCACATGTATATGTATATTTTCATTTTAACTTGAATGTTTGTTTATAATGTATGGGACTGGATGCCCGGTTTAACCTCACGATCCTCTCCATCTAGCTGGTAGGATGGGAGGGGACGTGACACATTCTTACAAACATAATGAGTACAAAATATATATCATCAAATTACATAACAACATAATAAAAAGTTACATCAAGGAGGTGCCTAATCAAAGAATCATGAAAGTGCTTATACCTCCAAGTATGCAGACCACCATTTGCCAAGTGCATACAAGCTTCAAGTGACCAATCAAATCTGCTCCAATGACATAGGTGAGGATACCATGTCCTATAATGCTGCTCTAAAGGTATGTAAGATGCATCAAAATAATCAGCCATGTGTTCTTTCATCCAAGAAGCGAATGAAGAACCTCCACTAAAATCTTTGATGTTGCACATTGCTCTTTGAATCTTTTCCATGTCTTCAAGGAAGGATGGATCCTTCAATGAAGAAACTTTCCAACAAGAATTTGAAACTAATGCTTGAGTGTCATGGAACATTCTAAGGGTATCTTGTATCTTCTTTTCATTCATCTTTAATGACCCTTCAAGAAAAAGAGGCTCTTTCAAATGAACCTCCTCATCTTCTTCCTTCTTACTTGGACCAACTTCATGAAGCTCAAGTGGCGATGGGGAAGTTGATCTTGTTTCTTCTTCAACTGCTACAAGGTCTTCATTTTCATGCTTAATGGAAGTTTGGCTTGCAGTAACACTTTCAAAAGTTATCTTTATGTCACCAACATAGAGGTGTGAGCACCCATCAGTAGGTACTCCTTCATAGTTCAAGCATCCATCAGTAGATGCTCTTTGAGTCATGTCCAAGGTAGAATGTGTCTCGAAATGATATTCAATATTTTTGATAAAGTCTTATTCATGCTCATGTGATGCCTATTCATATTTGGAATCTCTTTTTGAAGGAAAACCAAAAACTATCTTCAAGTAGGAAATACAAGCATTCCCTGAAACTTCAGATACTTCACTGCTATTTTCACTCACACACATATGATTTTATCTCCAAGGTATTTTACAAGAATGCAATAAACCTTTCTTTACTAACACCACATCCTCATTTTTGGGCCTATTTAAACTCCCAATCAGAAAAGTCTTCGAAAGGAGGGGCATTGTTTGTATTTCCCTTATACAACTCAAGATATGCCTGATATTGATGGGGTAAGGTTTTATATGTTGCTCTCCATCTTTGTAACTCATTTATAGAATTATCCTTTGGTACTGTGACATACTCAAATTTATCATACATAGGGTCATAATAATAATCTTCATTCCTCATGAAATTGTAAGAAGTGTTGCATGGTGGCACCTCTTCCTCATACCATTCACATTCTCTTTCATATTGCTCACAATCATCTGCATACTGCTCATAAGCATTGTACTCATATGATTCATCATAATAGTAAGACATGCCTGAAAATTATTCTTCAATGTATGATATTAATTCATAGGTGCAAGGACCATGCTCTGATACCACTTGTAGTGTCCCTTTTTAATAATTTGCACAAACTAGGAAAAATTGCAATTTTTAACCAATTCAACCCTTAGACTAGTATTAATACAACTGCTTCCGAACGGCTCCAAATGATTCCAAATGGGGTCCTAATGAGTTTGTAAGGTATTAAAACATATAAGTGAGGATTATGGATGCTTAACAACCCTTAAAACACCTCTGCAAAACTCATTTACAATCTGGACAAAGTAGGGAAATGAACTAGTCAAATCGAGCTTCAATCTCCCAGGGGTAGTGGTCAAATATGGCTCTCCAAATGATGTTAAAAATTTCCAAATTTCAGAACAGAGGTATGGTAATGATAAATTACTTTAATTATCTCCCCAATGTATCATAAATTATTTCTTATGACCTTTTGCAACTCCCTTAAATCAGATGTTTATATGCAAGTCTTCACATAGGGGGAAAGCTAGTAATTTTCACCATATGCTATGAAATTTGAAATTTAGGTGCCAAGGACTTGTGCAATGACAATGAAAATTATTCAAAACATTAATGACACTACATACATCAACAAAATCATAGAGAATTACTGATACGACTCGAAATAATGGCTCTTCAAGCTCCAACAACAAGACATAGAGAAAATGACATCATTTATGCATTGTTTGATATTTCTACATAGTTTACTTGGTATTTCGAACTGAGAGTATTCTGAGCAGTAAATAAAGATTATATAGATCATAATACAAATAAAATAATATTCATGGACTCCCACAATGAGATCAACATCTCACCAAGGGCGCAATTCCTCCAAGGGCCCAAATATGCAAGAAAATGTGAAAGAGATGCAAGACCAAGTTGTAGATGAATGAACCATGAGATACCCTGTAGCTTCAACCTGTAACTAAATACTCCATTGTTGATCCAAATGAAAGGTCTGAATTGCCTCTCCAATTTGCAATTAGGATGGGAATATTTCACCCTCGAAATTGGTGCTAAGGCAAGTAGAATAGCTCTCTACTAGCTCTTCTCTCCAAATGCAAAATGATCAAAAGCTGGTTTTCTTCTTTGTTCCCGACTTTTATAAACTTCCTAAGACTTCCCATCCCTCAAAGCATCACAACCAAAAGATCTCATATGTTTAAGAGATGGTTATTTGCTAAGAGAGGGCTCATAGCAATGCATCTCCATCATAATGAACCTTTGATTTTCCTTTATTAAGATTTTCCCTTAGCTTCTTCCATGGTGGTGGGCCGGTGGCATCCTCCTCCTTTGGACATTATGTCTGTATGTATTTGTGTATATCTGTGATTTTTCCTTCTTCTATTCAAGTATTAGGTTTTGATAGCCAATTTCATATGAGAGCCGGTTGTAACGATCGAATACATATTTGGAGGATTGTTGGGGAAGAAGCACTTAGAATTTCATTGAAAATCACAAATCTGCACATATATGAGATACCTCTCCACAATAGAAGGAAAAGAACCAGCTAGGGAACTTCGGATCAACAGAATTCAATCTGGATCTAAAATGCCAAAAGCAGTGAGTAGACCACGTACAAAAAATCACATTGATGTATAAACTTGCTTAGCAGGATTATAGCCCCTCTAGTGGGAGAGTAAGAAGTGTCCCAACTCTATACCATGTTAGAGTTTAAATAATATGGCATAAATAAATTTATTATATGTAGCAAGAAAATAAACATGGATCATAGAAAGAGTAACCATGCAGAGAAACAAAGAGACATAGAGATTTATCCTGGGAAACCCTTCAAGGGAAGAAAACCCAACAACCTTCCTTACTCAGAAAAATAGTTCAAGATAAAAAGTACACCATATATACAATAGAAGATGAAAGCCCAAAAAATTCTTCAATTGTCTTTGTCTTCTTTGTCCCTCACTTGCACAATAGATCATTTGACTTGAGAGAAAGAGGATGAATCAAATGAGTGAGAGTTCACTCTATTTATACAATCTTGTTGGGGCCAAATTTTCACTTTTTAAGGAACCGACTTACATAATAATAATTGTTTATTCTTCTTTGGGGCCAAGTTACTCGTGAGGATACCTCACAAATCTATAATCACCAATAACAACATTATGACATTCATACGAAACTAAGATATGAAAGCAAATTTTATTCAGAGCAATCCATTTCTAATAAACATAAACTTCATGAAGAAAACTAACACTACCAATATACAACCTTAAAATTTTAGCCTTCAAAATATATCGAATTCTAATTATTTTTATATTTTGTTCTTATAGTTGTTCCACTCTTCAACCTCTCTTGGATATAGGTAGCCAAGGCCGATTCTAGCTACCAAAACTAGTACACTTTGAGATGAAAACTATGGTATGCAATTTTAATGTCCATACATAACACTTATGCCACCAATACTTTGCCCAATCAATCCTATAATGCTATAACACTGTTCTATTCCTTGACATCCAATAGAGAAAATACAACTCAAATTTTGTCATGAAAAAACAATGAGTAGTGCATCCTATGGTTTCTTAATGTATGTCTCATTGATTGAAAAGATCATGTGTTAATGCCCATTAGCTTCCATTACACTTCATGCCAATATCATCTAGTTTAGGAAAGCCAAATCATTTTGCATACTCAATACTGCCTTGTTTTGTTTATTTAATCATCCATCATAAATTCACATGATGCAACACTTCCTTTAATATTTGATTTGACAACTAATAATTTAGCTTAGGTAAAATTCTAGGATGACACCATTTCTGAACCTTCTCCAACATTAGAAAAATAATATAATTCTCTTACCATGACAAACATAGTTAAAATGATGTTGATTCCTGCTAGCTCATTCATCTAAGGTGTGGATCTCATTAGCAAGGTGACTTAGGATCAAATTCCCCTTAGGGGTGAACTAGTTGGGAGGAGACACCCCAAAATCCAGCCAAGTTGACAACTTGTGTGGTCCAGGACAGGTGCGATCCCTGGGTGATTTTGACGGAATATATGCCCCTGGGTCATGGTTTCTCATACCAAATACCACTCCCGCCAAGTGAGGGAGTTTGAGCAAAAAAAAAACATAGGTAACATGATTTCAATTCATTTGCATCAAGACTATTTAACCAATATATCATGTAGGACATGGTTTAGAAAGGTGCTTGAAAAATTAATGTTGTGTTCAAACTTTGTTTATTGAACCAATTAGACCCAACAATTCAAATAATACATCAACTCTTAAACAATTATAAGTATTCCCATCCAACCATCAAGCATATCCATAAGATGTTTGGGTATAGGATGTTATTTCCCATCAATTAAAACAAGTATGCACACCAATACTATTTTAGTTGCAAAAAGAATGTAGACAACAAAAATCTCTAGCGATAAATATGAGGTGAAAGGAGCTTTGGTAGTCCAAATTGAATTGGATATGATGCCCAACGTCTATTATATGCCAATGCATATAATCATGGGAATGTGTAATGGGTGTGTTGTAGTGTGTGGACAATCGAATTAATAACGCGTGCTCTACATATAAGGCCACTAGCTCTATCTATTTTTCCATCTCAAGAAGAAATTAAACTTGAGATTCAAGTGGGATAGAATAGAGTTGAGAATTTGAGCCATAGGTATGCTTACACAATCAATAACCATCACAACAAAGAACCCCATCATCGAGCAAATGGTGTACACAATGAAAGTCACACAAATGAAGCATTTAACTAGTAATTAAAACACAACAATTTAAGTGAATCCATACAACAATTTATCAAACCATAACATTAAGATTTTACCATGGAAACCCCTGTGGGGAAAATCAACCTTTGCATTGTGTTTCTTAATCTTTTTTCTCGACAATTTTGGAGTTAGAATGTAGTGTCCGACTCTCAATGTCCTTTAGCAATTTACATAGTACAAATATTCTTCTACCTCCTATCCTACTCTGCCAAAGAACCCCTTCTGAATTGATTTCTCAGGGTATATAGGTAATATTGGGCTTGATTTGGTAGTTGGAAATTCTAGAATATTTGTCCCTTCATTTCCCATTATGCAACGCTCCTCTCCCATTTATGTTTCCTTGGTAAAGAAATATGCTAGGAAATTAAATTCCAGGAAATAGAAATATACCAGAAAATAGAAATGTATTTAGCAACTGACCTTATATACTAGAATTGAAATATACTAGAAATATAATAGAAGTTATATTTCCTAGTATATTTGTTTTGTCTATTGCTACTACTTTTGATATTGGAGTAGAGTACATGGATGTGAAGATGAAATTTCTGGATAGTGATCTTGAATAATAAATTTACATGAAACAACTAGAAGGTTTTGCAATGAAGGAAAATAAGGAGTTGGTTTTCAAGCCGAAGAAGTCCCTGTATGGATTAAAAAAATAACAAAGAATGTGGTATAAAAAATTTGATACTCATATGTGGGGACTTGGTTTATCAAGTAGCAAAGTTGATCAATATGTGGATTACAAGTAGGCTGGTGATCGTTTTATTGTGTGGTCTTGTATGTTGAAGTATGTTCCTGATTGGATACAACAAGGAAAAAATCAAGGATGTTAAAGCCCACTTGTGTTGTATGTTTGATATGAAAGGTCTTGGTGTTGCAAATTTTATTTTGGGAATGGAAATTAAAAAGATATTGGGCCAATAGAAGACTATGGTTTAGCCAAAGGAAATATGTTGAGACAGTATTGCAGATGTTTAGTATGCATAAATGTAAAACGATAAAGGTCCTTATTCCTGTAGGTGCAAAGTTATATGTAGATCAGTGTCCCAAGACCCAAGAAGTGGTAGAAGACATGTCACATGTTACCTATACTATTTCCATAGGAAACTTGATGTATGCTTCAGTATGTACTATACCAAACCTTACCCATGAAATGGGAGTTTTGAGTTGGTATGTGTCAAGACTAGGGAAGGGGCATTGGATACTAGTAAAGAGGGTCTTTAGATATTTGCATGGAACTTCAAATTATGCAATCCGAAACCAAGGAAGACCCGGATGTCACAAGGGGATAGATATACAACACTTTGTTGATAGAAAGTGGGCTGGAGGTCTTGACCTTAGAATATATACAAATGGTTATGTTTTTAACTTATTAGGTAAAGCAATTAGTTGGATGAGTAAGATGTAGGGTGTGGTTGCATTGTCAACTACAAAAGTTAAATACATGGTAGTGACTCATGAAATTAAGGAATCCATATGGTTGCAAATATTGTGCTCAAGTATTGGTTTTGCTCGTAAAATAGTGACAATAGGTTTTGATAGCTGAAGTGCAATTTTTTTGGCAAAGAACATTGCTTATCATTCCAAGACAAAGCATATTGATGTACAATACCATTTTTTTAGAGACATGGTTGAACATAACAAAGCATTGTTGGAGAAGGTCGATACCTTGAAGAATGTTGTAGATTCATTAGCAAAGTTTGTTAGTACTGAAAAGTTCTCTTAGTGTAGATAATGAAGGGGCATGCTAACCTTAGCAATTGATTTCATGAGTGCTTTTCCCCTCATTTCAAACAATACAACAAGTGGAAAAATGTTTGTTGTACTCTTTGTAGGATCTTAGATCAAAGGGGGTTTGAGGCAGGGAACCCCCCCCCCCCCCCCCCAACTGGGTGGATGTGGGGGTCCAACACCTCCAACATAAATATTTGGATCTATTTATGATCTATTTTTATCCCTTTTCGACCCAATGGAGTAGAGTTTTGGATACTATAATATTGTATTGTAAACATAAAAGGTAATACAATGATATAGAGAGTGGAGAAACTCTCAGGTATGTTGGTTTTCTCGATTTTGGGTTTCCAACGTAAATCTTTATGTATTGTGTGTGTGAGCTATTGTTAATTCTTGTGTTTTAGATTCTATTTGGTATTGCTTTTCTTACACAGGTTTATAAAAAATCTTCATTTCAAGCATTCATATAACACCATCTTCACTTGTCTTCAGGCATAGTAATCCATAAATTGTAATATCTTTTTGCACCTAGACAATCATTAGAAACATGGAATTATGGGAATATGTCTAATAACCATATGGGGCATCTTATTTGTCATTTGATTGGTTTGATATCTATGAATTCTACATTCAAAGAATTACAACTTTGTTGCATGTTGTCCATAATATATAATATGATCAATAGGACATGAATCAATGTCTTTATACTCCATTCCTATATCTTTCATTATGAGATACAATTCTCAGTATGTACAAGGTAAAATATTTTATTGAGTTTAGGATAAAATCAGCTAATTATATACATGGTTCAAAAATACATTATTGTAATGAATATTCGAGAATATTACATCCATAATACAATTAACACTAAAAAAATGATAGTCACATATGAAGAATTATATTTCATCCCTTGGGATCTGTGTAAGACAAGTGTTTGAAGACATGTCACATGTTCCCTATACTATTTCCATAGGAAACTTGATGTATGCTTCAGTATGTACTATACCAAACCTTACCCATGAAATGGGAGTTTTGAGTTGGTATGTGTCAAGACTAGGGAAGGGGCATTGGATACTAGTAAAGAGGGTCTTTAGATATTTGCATGGAACTTCAAATTATGCAATCGGAAACCAAGGAAGACCCGAATGTCACAAGGGGATAGATATACAACACTTTGTTGATAGAAAGTGGGCTGGAGGTCTTGACCTTAGAATATATACAAATGGTTATGTTTTTAACTTATTAGGTAAAGCAATTAGTTGGATGAGTAAGATGTAGGGTGTGGTTGCATTGTCAACTACAAAAGTTAAATACATGGTAGTGACCCATGAAAGTAAGGAATCCATATGGTTGCAAATATTGTGCTCAAGTATTGGTTTTGCTCATAAAATAGTGACAATAGGTTTTGACAGCTGAAGTGCAATTGTTTTGGCAAAGAACATTGCTTATCATTCCAAGACAAAGCATATTGATGTACAATACCATTTTTTTAGAGACATGTTTGAACATAACAAAGCATTGTTGGAGAAGGTCGATACCTTGAAGAATGTTGCAGATTCATTAGCAAAGTTTGTTAGTACTGAAAAGTTCTCTTAGTGTAGATAATGAATGGGCATGCTAACCTTAGCAATTGATTTCATGAGTGCTTTTCCCCTCATTTCAAACAATACAACAAGTGGAAAAATGTTTGTTGTACTCTTTGTAGGATCTTAGAGCAAAGGGGGTTTGAGGCAGGGAACCCCCCCCCCCCCCCAAACTGGGTGGATGTGGGGGTCCAACACCTCCAACATAAATATTTGGATCCATTTATGATCTATTTTTATCCCTTTTCGACCCAATGGAGTAGAGTTTTGGATACTATAATATTGTATTGTAAACATAAAAGGTAATACAATGAGATAGAGAGTGGAGAAACTCTTAGGTATGTTGGTTTTCTCGATTTTGGGTTTCCAACGTAAATCTTTATGTATTGTGTGTGTGAGCTATTGTTAATTCTTGTGTTTTAGATTCTATTTGGTATTGCTTTTCTTACACAAGTTTATCAAAAATCTTCATTTCAAGCATTCATATAACACCATCTTCACTTGTCTTCAGGCATAGTAATCCATAAATTGTACTATGTTTTTGCACCTAGACAATCATTAGAAACATGGAATTATGGGAATATGACTAATAACCCTATGGGGCATCTTATTTGTCATTTGATTGGTTTGATATCTATGAATTCTACATTCAAAGAATTACAACTTTGTTGCATGTTGTCCAGAATATATAATATGATCAATAGGACATGAATCAATGTCTTTATACTCCATTCCTATATCTTTCATTATGAGATACAATTCTCAGTATGTACAAGGTAAAATATTTTATTGAGTTTAGGATAAAATCAGCTAATTATATACATGGTTCAAAAATACATTATTGTAATGAATATTCGAGAATATTGCATCCATAATACAATTAACACTAAAAAAATGATAGTCACATATGAAGAATTATATTTCATCCCTTGGGATCTGTGTAAGACAAGTGTTTGAAAAATCATTAAATGCCTTCAAGTTCATCAACAACAAAATAGCAAAGAGAACAAAGGTGTCATGAATCAATCTATTTATTCCATTATTCTCGATTATATCAATATCATTTTCTTCCATAGAATTAATTTTTTTCATTTCCATCTACTCCATCTCCATCAACTTGTTCAACAATATTTCTACTATAAGGTATGTCTAAATGCTCATCAAGTTTTGATTTTTATGAACATTGTATATATGGTAAACACAATCGGGTGATATTCCCATCTGGTGCTACAAGAGCAAAATGAATCTTGGAGTTAATACACAGTGATGTGTTTGGACCTATTCTTGTTCCATCACTAGGTAAATATATGTATTATGTTTCATTCATTGATGATTTCTTGAGGAACACATGAGTATATTTCCTCCATAAGAAATATGAGGTTTTTCAGTAAATTTAAAGAGTTTAAATCTCTTGTAGAAAAATCTAAAAGAGAAGTTAACAAAGGTGTTGAGGATAGATAGTGGTGAAGAATTTTGCGGAAATGAGTTCGAGGAATTCTATAGGAAGTTTAGAATAGTACAGACCTCAATAGGATGGAGTTGTATAAAGAATTAATTGAAAATTGATTAGAGAAGGTGATTAATATTCTCTATGGTGCAAGGTAATCATAGGAATTCTAGGCAGAGTTAGTGGATACTACATGTTACTTGGTAAATTGATCACTTACATGGACATTGGTGGACAAAACTCCACATGTGGCATGAACTGGTAAAAAACCCTCTCTTAAACATATGAGAGCTTTTGGTTGTGATGCTTATGTGCTTGTTCCAAATGAAAATAGGAGTAAATTGGATAATAAAACTAGAAAAAAATATGTATCTTTATTGGTTATAAATATGGTATACAAGGTTTTAAACTTTGGAACCCAATAACTAAGAAGACTATTTGCTGTAGGGATTTTTTATTTAGAGATGTAACACCCATCCTGGTGGTTGGTGTTAATTACTAAAAACTTCTAGCTGAATTTAAAACTAACAAGTGACAACAACAAAATAATTTAATCATGTAAGTACTAAATGTAAAAAATTTCAATTCAAATTTATGTGCACGTTTCCTAAAATTCTAGCATCATAGGAGTATAATGTTTGTAATTTTCTTTGAAAATTTCACAACATAACAATATCATTTAATTGCAATATTGAAAAAATAATATAACTAAGTAAAGACCAATAGGATACCTTAGTTTCGTCTTGATTTAGCAAATTCCATAGTTGCAATAGACATTAATCTAGTCAAGTGATGTTACCCAACCTGGGATTATTCCTCCCATCCAACTAGTATCTAAGTTGCTAGTTCTAGGAACCCTGTGGGGTTTCTTATCCCTTGGTTCCCACATCTCCAATAGCAACACTAGTATCCACTCCTTCCAAGATCAAGTATCCAAGTCAAGTACCCAACTCCACTTTCCTCTCACAGTGTTTTCTTCTTCCACTCCTCTCTTTCTTGTGTCAAATGACCAACCCCCTTCTCGTCCTCCAAACTCCCTTTGTATCCTATCCTCTCCATTTCCTTCCTCTCCTCCCCTCGAAGGGTCCTAGGAAGGTCAAATTGTAATAAAATAATAATTCACCCACCCCTTTAAGGATTTGACAATCCCCTTAACAAGGTAGGTCTCTCCCATTAACTCAACTAGTTATCATAAATCCAAATATCATTAAATAATAAAATATCTCCTATTGTAATTATTATTGGACAATCCACTATCATGCATATCATTATTTTTTTGGTGAGAATTAAATGGTTCATCTTTAACATGACATGCAATTAATAGTTGATGTGTACTAATGAGAATTAATTATATGTAATGATATTACTAATTTAAATGTGATTAATATAATAAGATGTAAATGGACCTAACACAATGGAATGTAACTAATGTAATGCAATTTAAATGATAACAAATTAATACTATAATTAATAATTAGCCCCTAGGGGTAGCTTAGTTGGTTGGAGTTTTCGATTCCAAGACCGTAGTGGTCGAGGTCGAAGGTTAAATTCTTCTAAATCCAATTCTCTGGGTCCTTCAGGGTTAGGCTCCCAAAAATGGAGCTGATAGGGAAAGGCTCCTTCAGGTGGGCCCCCTAAGAATTATTAATGTGGATGTAGCGAGCCATGACCACTGAATGTTGAGGCTGTGAACAACACGAAAAAAATTACTATAATTAATACTATATCGGAAACTTTATTACAACCATCAACCATTATTCATGATAACAAGCGGCAATCTCCAAAATGTGTGTGTCTGTGTGTGCGTGCGTGCTTGGACAACGTACACATAGCTTGTGGGTGTACTATAGGTAGCCATCACCACCTCTAATGCATATTTATTGAATGACGAGACAACAATAACCACGTACAAGACAATGTAACCATACATGGAAGACAACAATCTAGTTCCTACAACATTAAGTAATCTTATTAACTAAGTCACAACACATCAACACTAATCAACATTATACTTATTTTTACCTTAATGAATTAAAACATAATTTACAGGTGAAAGGAACCAAGTACATCTAAAGTGGCGTCTCAAATCCGAAATTGAAATCTTACATTTAATCATCCTTCCTTCCTAACCTACTTCTAACTTCCACTTTCTATATGTTCCTCTATTGGAATATCTTGGAGCGTAAACTATATTGACCTAACCCCAGATGTAACCCATAAGCGGAAGCATCGACTAAATCGACCTAACTTCCTCGGCAGGAAAACAATAGTCATCATCACACAACTTGGGGACCATGGCTTAACGCTACCCTCCCATGACTCCAAGTTTTCGAGGATAAACGATGGTAAATACCTCCACCCCTCCTAATGGAACTAGGGTCAACACTCTATCAATAATCGCATTGTGTTGCTATTGTGGTTCTTAGAGTTACGTCATTGAATGATCAGTTTATGCATCTATTTTCTTGCATAAGCATGCACTATCCCACATATCATAACAAGTATTGAAGCAACAATTAATCCATGAATTAGTGCCTCATAGCTTATCCTTTCTCTTGATGTCCACAACATCAAGGTATCTTTAGTATCACGAGTACCCATTTATCACTTAGCCTCTCTAACCTGTGGGTTAGCCCCATCCAAAACATAAGATCATGCACATTATTTCATTGTTTATAAGTAAATTACCAATTTATCCACTACCAATTAGTATAAACAAGTTAATCTACTAATCATGTGCATGGTATCCTTTCATTCATTCAATTGTAACATACTTTGGTATTAATGTACCCTGTCATTTTATTTTATTTTGCATACTAGAAGCAAATTGCACAACTATCATCATTAATAAGATGACTGATAAACTTAAAATGTAACTACCACATATAAGTATGTTCATAAACCCACCCACATAGTATCCTCGGTCAAGCTAAGTCCAATAGATGATAAGCAAATAAATACAATATAGGTTTAATTGTTGTTTAGCTATCCAATCAAAATATGGTGCGTTACACACACCCACCCTTTAGGAAACTTTGTGCCAAAGTTATATTAAAGAAAGTGAAGTATAATCATGACGCATGGTCTTTGTGTCCTCCCAGGTAGCATATTTTGGGTTATACTTGTTCCATTTGACCTTAAGCTAGCCCAAAAAGGCGGTGCCTGAGACGTCAAACCCTACGGTCCAATATGTGTAATGGTTTGGTTCGACCATGAAGGTCCGCTTCTTAGAAATTTGCAATTCCTTCCAATTTAATTTATGACATTCATCAGCAATATAATGACATAATATTATAGATATATGGAAAGCATCATGAGTTTTATGCAAATAGGGTAGTAGCGCTAGGCGATAAGCAACTAGTCCAAATATGTCTAGTATTTTAAATGCCCCTATAAATAAAAAAGATAACTTTGTCCCTTTTCTAAACCAGATAGTACTTTTATTAGGTCTAATATGTATTAAAACCTCATCTTCAACATTATAACATCGGTCAGTTCTATGAGTGTCGAAATAACTCTTATGTCTATCCCTTGCTTCGTTTAATTGATATATAATCTTAGTTACCCACTCTTCCATCTTCTCAACCAATTCTGGCCCTAAGATCACTCGTTCCTCTAACCTGTCCCAACTTAATGGCATCCTGCATGGTCTTCCATATAAAGCTTGATAAGGTGGCATTCCAATTGAGTTGTGGTAACAATTATGGTAAGCATGTACTTTTTCCAATGGGCATGTTGATTCATAACATACATCTTAAGCATGTATTCCATTACTTAATTAACTCTCTTTGTTTTCCCATCTGTTTTAGGATGATATGCCGAGCTTAAGTTTAATTGAGTCCACAACGTTGATTGCAATCTTGTCCAAAACCTAGATGTAAACCTCGGATCTCTGTCTAAGATGATCTTTTTAGGAAACCCATGAAGGTGAATAATCTCGCTTATAAGTACCCTTTCCACATCTGTGACATCATAAATGTCCTTGATTGGAATAAAATGGGTGCTTTTGGTTAGTTTATCAACTACTAAAATTACATTATGTCTCAAAGAAATGAGGGGAAATCCCACAAAAAAATCCATGGAAATTACATCCCACTTGGAAATAGGAATATCACAAGGTTGTAAGAGACCATATGGGTGGTGGTTATTATCCTTTACTTGATAACATTCAAGGCACTTAGCAAAAAATTGCACTCGATCACACTTCTTGCGTACCAAAAAAAAGATCTTCTTCATGTCTGCATACATCTTCTTCATCCCCATATGTGCATAGTAAAGTGATATATCAACTTCACTAAGGATATTGCTTCTAATATCCCCTCCCTTAGGGACATATATCCTCCCTTGAAATCAAATCAATCCATATGCCACTAGGTGATACCCCTCAAACTTAGGTTTTGACTGTCTCCCACTTTGAAGTACTGATGTAACCTTTAGGTACCAACTATCTCCAAGAAGTTGTTCTAACACTCTCTCCCTTAAATTGACTTTTAAGGGTACTAAGGAGAAGATCCTCAACCTTCTACTTAGGGAATCAACCACTACATTCTCTTTTCCTTTCATGTAAGATATCCCAAAGTCATACTCACTCATAAATTCACTCCATCTCCTTTGCTTGGCCTTTATATCTCTCTACACAAAGATATACTTCAAGATTTGGTGATTGGACTTGAGCATGATGTTGTGTCCTACCAATTAATGCCTCCAAACATTTAGTTCTAACACTACATATCCTAGTTCTCAGTCATGCGTGGAATAAATATATTCATGATTATTCAATTCCTTGAAGCATAAGCTATTACTCCACCCTCTTGCATCAACACGTCGTCCAACCCCTACTTCGAGGCATCCATGCAAATTGTAAATTCCTTGTCCATATTAGGCACTCATAGGATTGACACATTGTTCAATAATACTTTAAACTCAGTGAACACAATGTCACAATCCTCAGTCCACTCATACTTTATTCCCTTGTGTTGCAAAGTAGTGATGGATTTTGCAATCCTTGAGAATCCTTCCACAAACCTTCAGTGGTACCCAACTAAGCCCATAAATATTCATACCTTATGATCATTCTTGGGAACTGACCACTCCGTGGTGGCATTCACCTTTTCATGGTCCATCAAAATCCCTTTCCTTGAAATAATATGCCCGTGATGATGAATCTCTTTCTAAAAGTAAGAACACTTAGACAACTTACCATACAACTTGTGTTCTCAAAAGCATGACAACACTAACCACAAGTGCACCTCATGTTCCTTCTTATTCCTAGAATAAATGAGAATACCATCTAAGAATACTTGCACAAAGCATTCCAAGTACTTATGGAATACTCCATTAATGACACTCATGAATACTGTTAGTGCATTGGTCAAACCAAAGGGCACCACTATAAACTCATAGTTCCCAAATAGTGTCCAAAAGGTGGACTTTGGTATATCACCTTCCTTAATTATAAGTTGATGATAGCTTGATCATAAATTGATCTTTGAGAAAACTATTGCCCATTTCATTTGATCGAATAGATCGCCAATCTGAAGTATAGGGTACATATTATTTATCGTGGATCCATTCATATCTCTATAATCAATGCACAATAACAAGGAATTGTCCTTCTTTTGACAAAGGCTACTAGTGCATCCCAAGGTGAAATTTTGTGTCCGGTGAGTCCTAGGTGTGATAGCTCCTTCAATTGCATTTGCAACTCACAAATCTCAGGATTCATCAACCTTAAAGGTGTCTCAGATATTGGGTCAAAGAATGGTTTTAACTCAATGGAAAAATCAAGTTCTCTTTTTGGAGGTAACCCTAATAACACCTTGGGAAAAAGATTCTTGAATTCTAGTAACATGGGGTACTAATATAAAGACAGACCCTTATAGCCACTTACAACCTTTACTAAGTAAAATCGACATCCTTACCTTAGGCAACGCTTTACATTCATGATTGAGATGAAACAGAGGGACACCTTTCTCTTAATACCTTGAATCTGAATGGTTCTCCCTTTGTCATCTAAACAAAGCACTCTCTTCCCATAAAAGTCTAATAAATATCAATGATCATCAAGGCAATTCATGCTTATGATAATATCATAAGTACCTAGGGTAGTGACATACAGTTTAACCTTAGTTGTACACATCCCTAGGTCCACAAAGACTCTTCCACAGTGGGTCCATCTACTTGCTTTACCCTCAAATCCATTTCTACTAGATTAAAACCATCATTATCGCAGGTTGTCAACCCACATTTATCTAATGAAAATGGAGAAATGAAATCATTTATTGCATTGGGATCAAATAATATTTTAATACTATTTATTTTACTTGAAGACTCCACCATAGTGGATTGATGCTCGTCCTGGTGGTTATCAACTTTTACATAGATCTGATGATTTCTACTAGAATTCCTCATCAGGGCCTTTCCCTTCTTGTGCATGGGTCCTAATTATAACTCTTTGTAGTTACACTAAAAATGTGAACCCCACAACCCCAATAATAAATGTGGGATGGGGTCCAAGTGCTACTATGTAGATATATTTGAGATGGGTTCCTCCCCTTGGAACCCCTGCTCCTACTAATTGCCCCTCATGAATGTATTGGACTCTCATGTGTCCCTGATGGTGCTTGTAATAATGCAATCGATACCACTCGAGATGTATCCATGTTGACATAAGGAGATGGTCTAGAGTACCCCTTTGGAAAATTTCCATGGGGCCTTCCCCACATACCCTAACTATTGTGGGGAAATAAGTTTCATACGCCCTTTTTAATACCCTTTAGAGCCTACATGTTCTTCTGCATAACAAGCATATTAACCTACATGTGGCACCGATGTTGGTTTCCACATCTACGCAAGGGATCTTATATTATAGTTTAACCCATAAACAAAGTGATCTACCTTTAATTGATCTATGTCCATGTAAGATCCATACTTTACTAGTTCCATGAATTGAAATTCTAGTCCTCCAGTCCTCCACAATTTGGTTCCCCTTTACTAAGGTGTGAAAGGCTCCTACCTAAGGGATTTTATATCTCCTCTCAAAGTCTAATTAATACACCATAAGGAGAGAATGTGTGGTGGTTTAAGGCCATATTCATGGCTCTTGAGCCTCAGAAGACACCTTTAATGCATAAGGCTTAATTTTCCTCCCTCAACTATGGTCAACGTACCAATACCCATATATAGTAATAAAAACCTCCTAATGGTGCATATATCCCAAATCATAGGCAAATGATACTCCTGAGAGGTGAGGTGTGATGGTTCCAGGAATTGTACTTGGTATTAGATACCTAGAAAGTTACTTTAGGCCCTAAGGACTTCTTTTCATCTATTGAACATGTCCAATATCGTGCAAGAAATCCTTGATGTTGAAAACATTTTAATGGTGTTCATATCACCAATCAAAGGACAAATATCCCATGGATAGTTTATGAATGGTGGTTTGAAGCCTCACTCATGGCCCTTGAGCCCTATAAGAAACCTTTTAAGTCCAATGTTTGATTTTAATTTATTGATCTTAGTCAAGACCTTAAGACCAATACTTAGTTCTTAAAAACTCAAATTGTGCCAATATGCCCACTTAGAGGTGAAGGATCCCTTTGGGAGGTCATGTGTATTGGTTTGAGATGTTGTTTTTGGATTTGGATGCATGAAATATTCCTTTAGGTCTTATGGCATATGTTCTTCCCTTATTCCCGTTGAGGTCCTTATGACCCATACATTTTTCTATAAAGCTCATTATCCCTGCTTTAAGGTCAAACATCCCCTTGAGAGGTCATGTTTTTTGGATCAAGGATTTATTCTTGGGTTTGGATTCATCTAATATTCATTTAGGACCTAATTAAGCCTTATCTTTTAACCCCAATGATATCCAAGATCACATACCCATACCTTAAACCTTGTAGTTATTCCCAATATCCCAACTTTCAAGCCAAGGATATGTTTAGGAGGTCATGTGTAGTTCATCAAGGTATAATGATTTTTAAAGTTGGATGCTTAAAATATGCCTTTATGGAATAAGATTTATCTTTCCCTAAGGCATCGCATATGGTGTTTTAAGGCATCATTCATGGCCAAGGTGATTTCAATATTACTTTATGTCATAAATCATGGGTTTTATCCATTGATCATGTCTATGATCATAAGACCCATGGCTACTAAGCAAAACCACTTGATAGAACCAACCCCAACTCATAGGACAAGGTTACCCTTAGCAGGCCATGTTTGGTTGTTTAAAGTGTCCTTCTTATCTATGGATGCCTAGAATATTTCTCTAATACCTAAGGCCCAAATTTGTTCCCACAACCATGTCTAGAGACCAGAGACCTGTCCTTAGTGCTAAAAAATAATAGTTGCATCATATCCCCACTCAAAGAAAAATGATTCCCTTGAGAGTTCATGTGTGATGGTTTGAGCCATTGTTCTTGACCCTAGATGTCTAGAATATTCCCTTGGGACTAAGGCATGGGTTTCTTCCCTTAACCATATCGAGGGCCTTAAGACTCATAATCATTGGTGATGTCCTAATCACACCAATTTCCTTGGTTGGAGGTAAATAATACCTTGGAAAGATCATTTGTGATGGTTTAACATGTTCTTCTATACCCTAGATGCCTATAAGCTTTATTTAAGGACTAAGGCTTGGATATCCTTTCTAACTATGTCTAAGGTTGCACCAATACCCATACCTATTGCTTGGAAATTTTTAATGGTTACCATATACCCACTTGAAGGCCAACAATCCCCTCAAGAATTCATGTGTGGGGGATCAAGGTGTCATTCATGGAGCTTGAGCCCTATAAGCTACCTTAAGAGACCAATGCCTGATTTTCCTCTACTAACCATGGTTAACATCCTTGAACACATATATAGAACTCAAAAAATCTTAATTGTAACCATATCCCCACTCTAAGGCCAATAATATCCTAAGGCGATGATGTGTGGTGTTTTAAGGTGATGTTCTTGACCTTAAATGCCTAGAAGCTTCCTTCAAGGTCTAGTACGACTTATGTTTACTCCCCCAAGCATGTGCAAGGCCTCATGATCCATTCCTAATGTTAAAAACCTTCTAAGAGAGTTTATATCACCTCTCAAAGGACAAGGATACCATAGAAAGAGAATGCATGGTGTTTCAAGGTGCTTGAGCCTTAGAAGAAGGCCTAAGTTTCCTCCCTTGACTATGGTCAAGGTACCAATACCCATACACAATAATCAAAATCTCCTAATGGTGCATATATAAGAGGCAAATGATACTCATGAGAGGTGACGTGTTATGATTTGAGGTAGTGTACTTGATTTTAGATGCCTAGAAAGTTACTTTAGGTAATAAGGACTTCTTTTCCTCTCTTGAACATGTCCAAGACCCTGCAAGAAATCCTTGATGTTGAAAACCTTCTAATGGTGCCCATATCACCAATCAAAGGCCAAATATCCATGGAGAGTTAATGCTAGTGGTTCAAGTCCTCACTCATGGCCCTTGAGCCCTATAAGAGACCTTTTAAGTCCAATGTTTGAGTTTCATTTCTTGAGCTTGGTCAAGGCCTCAAGACCAATAATTTGTTCTCAAAAACACAAATGGTGCTAATATGCCCACTCAAAGGTGAAGGATCCCTTTGGGAGGTCATGTGTATGGGATTGAGATTTTTTTTTTGGCCTTGGATCCATGAAATATTCCTTTCCATCCCATGGGCTATGTTCCTCGCTTAATCATGTTGAGGTCTTTACGATCCATAACTTCTAGTCTAAAGCTCATTAACCCCACTTAAAGGTCAAATATTCTCTTGGGAGGTCATGTGTTTTGTATCGAGGATTCATTCTTGGGTTTGGATTACTCTAATATTCATTTAGGGCCTAAGGCTTAGGTTTTTACCCCAATGATATCCAAGGCATGCATACCCATACCTATTGCTTAAATATTGTAATGCTTACAATATCCCCACTTTCAAGCCAAGGATATGCTTAAGAGATCATGTGTAGTTGATCAAGGTATGATTTTAAAAGTTGGATGCTTAAAATATTCCTTTAGGGATTAAGGCCTATCTTTCCTCCCTCAACAATGTCTAGGTTAAAATACATCATCATCATTGTCATCGACATCGTTGTTCTTATTATCATTATCGTCATCATAGACATCAACAATATTATTGCCATCATTGTCATTGTCACTTAGCATCATATTCATTGTCATCATCGTCGAAATCATCATTGCGATGATGAAAAAGGCATCCAACTACCTTACATGAATTTCATAAAGGATATTTGGCCTATGAGTGGGAATGTGGGCACCATTCAATATTAATTAGTATTTCATCCTCATCATCATCATCATCATTGTCCTTATCATCATCGTCATCGTCATAGACATCAACATTATCATCATTGTCATCATCATCATCATCATTGTGATGATGAAAAATGCATCCAACTACCTTACATGAATTTGGTAAAGGAGCTTTGGCCTTTGAGTGGGAATGCAAGAACCATTAGCACGTTCTAAGCATTATGGATGGGTCTTAATTAGTAATTGTAATCATCAGCATTGTCATTGTCATCATTATCGTTTTATAATCAAATAATCATCAATGCCATCATTGTTGTCATCATGCATAATCATTGTCCTTGGCATCATCATTACCTATATCCTATAACCTCTTTCCCTTATAAACTATATCCTCTAACCATATATTAACTAACTGATATAATGTACTAGGCGCAATTCTAGGAGAAAACCTAGGATTTATTTTGGGATCCAATCCAGGAGCGAGACTAGGAGCAAAATGAGGTGCTATGTTGGGAGAAAAACTAGATGCTAAACTAGACACTATTGTAGAAGCAAAACTAGGCACTAAACCTATTGTTAAATAGGGAGATAAACTAGGTGCTAAACCTAAAGCTAAAATTGGAGCTAATCTTGGAACCCAAAAGGGAGCAAAACTGGGTTCTATATACCTAGCGTTAAACCTAGCACTAATCATGGCTCTAAATAAGAAGTAAACTAGGTGTTATTCTTGATGCTAAAATTGGCATTGAAAAGGGACCTAAACTAGGTGTTATTCCTGGCACTAAGCCTAGTCTTAATTGATCCAAAAATGGGACTCTGACCCTTTCCTTGTTCCAAAAATATTAAGACACCAATCCAATCATCAATCATTGACATCAAATCTGATTCGGTTACCAAAATATTTAACTGAGAGTTCACTTCATAATTATGTAATCCATCCATCATAAGTGAAATATGGAAGAAAAGAAGAGAACACCATAAAAACATAAAACCAAAGTTGTTAATGGAGTTCACTCATCTTGGGACACGTCTCCAGGTCCACTTCCAAACAGTGAGACCGCTCTCATTATGCTCAAAATGATGAAAATACAAAAGATAAGCTTACAATTCAAATTCCGAAGACACGCTTTAGTGCTTCTGCTCAGACTCATAAACAAAATCCACCACTAGATTCTTCTCGAATTTCTGAGGCTTTTGAGTATAAAATCAACTATATTTGGCTTAGTAATGTAATCTCTGAAGACACCCTTCAAATATTATACTCAAACTCATAAATAGAGGTCACCACTGAATTCCTCTCAAACTTCTGATACTTTTGAGTATAGAAATGACCAAGTTCTGCATAGGCACTTTGGACCTCCCCTCGACATGCATTTCAAGATTGCACTCTGATTTTTATTGTACTACTTTGACAAACTATACTGCATCAGAATGTGTGCCCTATCTGTACCTTGATCTACATGTTTTGAAGTGTGGCCATGGTAGCCCCACAAAACTATTAAATAACGTGGTCAGGATATAACCCCCAACCCAAATTCTGTGGCAGTAAACTCAAATATATTTATTTACAATTACTATAATAAGCATTACGAGTGGTTTGGTGGTTATGATGTTGGTTTGTTCCATGGATGTTGGGGGTTTGATTCCTACCGATGCTAATATTCTAATATGGTATGTGTTGTTGGTTAATACATTGGTGCGTTGGCCCACCCAAAAAATTTTAATCGAAGGTCAACTTGGCCTTATCGACGATTCCACATGGCACCTTTTGATTGGTCCATGCCATCAATAGCACCAAGTCACTACCAAGCTATCAGTATGGTCGCTCCATGCACAATCAACATCTAGTCATTGGCCTATTCAACATACCATATTGTTGCCACATCAATGTACGACTACCACGTCACCCTGCCACATGGTCGTATGAATGCCACATGTTACCTCGTCATTGGTCCACCTGTCTGTAGAATCAATTGTACGACTGCCATGTCACCCCGCCACCTAGATTTATAGATGCCACATGTCACTTGATCATTAGTCCACCTATCTACCACATCAACTGTACAACTACCACGTTAGCGCTACGGTCGCCACATGTCACTGCCACGTTAACATGACCCTACCACGTGTCATTTTGTTAGCCTACCAAATCACCCATAGGACCTGCCACATGGCATCATGGGAGTGGTGCCACATCACTGTACATATTGTACTGATAGTTCACGTGGAAATCTATGGGCTTACCATGTGGCACCCCTGCTAAACTTTATGTTTGTTTCGACGAAACTTCAAAACTTCATATATTCCTCATACGACGTTCGTTTGAGGTGATTCAAGCACCATTAGAAAGCACTCACCGAGATCTACGTAATGGTTTCATTCCCATAAGTATTTGAGACTGTTATTTTTTAGCATTCTCAAATCCACTTGGATCATTCCTCCCCACTAGAAGAACTTTGGACCTCCAAAAGTATGGATTTACTCAACAACTTAGTGATGATAAAGCTCCCTGACTTTTCTAGTCTCTATCCACCTTGCAGATATGCACTTCACCTTTGATCACCATCTTGGACCTCCATCTTGGATCTCTATCTTGGCTCTCCATCTTGGTTATTCATATTGAATCTCCATCTTGGATCCCCATCTTAGATGTCCATCTTGGATATTATCATTCTGGTGCTTGTCATGCCTCACCCATATTGGCTTAATTATTCTTGTACTACTTGATGCATCTGTTGTATTTTTTGAATGAACTTCTAGTTCATCTCCTTCACTTCTTCCCTGAAAGCAAAATCCAAACATGTTTCAATAACAATTGTATTGTTTGACTTGCTTCTTTACAAGGCATACATCTTACATGAACGGAATTTAATACATCTTTGAGATGTACATAGCATAAAGCATACATTTTTTCATAGCATTAAATAACAACCATCTTTACTTATTTAACTCTTTTAATAAGTACTCTATCTCCAAACTTCATACAAAGAAGACTATTTCCATCCTACTTTACAATAATGGAAAAACGATCTAGAGGAGTACATATGCATGTAGACTTAGCTATTTAAAATGATAACCATGATTGTTCCTTTTTAGGTTGCTTGCCTTAAAGGAATCTTCTCTGGTTCCAGTGTGGAGGATGTTTGCTTCAATCCTTTTGCACTTTGAAACTTTGCCAAAACCTCTTATGTGGCTTGTAACTAGAGTCACGGATTCTCCTTCTCATCTTATGCTTCTTGCAACAACCTTCTCAACTCAACTTTCTCCACTTGAATACTTTTGTTGAGTTCTTTGAGCTCTTGAATCCCTTTTAGCTTTGGTGCTTTGTCCATGGTTGCTCTTTCGCAACCTACTTTCACCGATGATTCAACTTCTCCCGAATCCTTTTGGTATAGTTCTTACACCAATTTTTGGACCAAAATGAGTGCATCCATCTTGGAATTGGGAAACATCATATGATCTCCTCCTTTCCGCGATTCCATCCCTTGTTTGCGAACTTCTCTTTGAATTTTTGAATTAAGATTTGCAAGCTTTCCTTCACCACACTTGAGTTTACCCCTCATAAGAATTCACTTGTAAGAACTGCTCTGATACCACTTGATCCAAAAGTGGGACTCTAACCACTTTCCTTGTTCCAAAAATATTAAGACATCAATCCAATCATTAATCATTGACATCAAATTTGATTCAGTTACCAAGATCTTTAACTAATAGTGCACTTCACAATTATGTGATTAATCTTACTTAACTAAACACTTGTACTAATGAATTCAACTTGCATAATCCATCCATCATAAGTGAAATATGGAAGAAAAGAGGAGAACACCATAACAACATCACACCCAAGTTGTTAACGGACTTCACCCATCTTGGGATACATCTCCAGGTTCACTTCCAAATAGTGAGACCATTCTCATTATGCTAAAAATGCTGGAAATACAAAAGATAGGATTAGAATGCAGATTTTGAAGACACCCTTCAGTTCTGCTGCTTAAAATCAGAAATAGAAGCCACCACTGGATTCTGAATTTCTGATACTTTTTTCCACGTGGCAGTCTATGGGCTTTCCATGTGGCACCCATACTAAAATTTTTGCTCGTTTCGCTAAAACTTCAAAACTCCATATCCTCCTCATAAGATGCCCATTTGAGGTGATTTAAGCACCATTGGAAAGCTCTCATTGAGATCTATGCAATGCCATTCCCATCATTATTTGAGACTGTTAATTTTTTAGCATTCTCAGATCCACCTGGATCATTAATCCTGGTGGTAAAGAGGGAGCTAAACTAGGGGCTAAATTCTATGCTAACGAGCACTAAATTTTGAGACAAGGTACTAAAAATGCCAAGAAAAGTGTCATCCCATGAAATGTGCCACCTTTTCCTAGAGAATGAAGAAAAATACACTAAAAAGGTGTCTAAATGCCAAAACATGAGCTAAAAAGGGAGCTAATCATAGGGTTTTGTTGTAGTGAACCCAAAGGTATTTCTAGTTGTTTTCTTGCCTCCATCAAATTTACTTTCTTATTGTGTGATTCATCTTGCATATTTTCATTTGCACCTACTTGAGTGCTATGTTTATTTCTTTCAAAATTTCCTACAACCATTATGTCCTATGCCTTTCTATATCACTAGTTCACCTTCCATCATCGTCAACACATAAATTTCCACTAGAGCTACCGCCACACTGAAAAATGGTCTTACCACTTGCATTGTTCATGTTTATGTTAGTTGAACCTATTCCATTGCTAACACTATGTATATCTAACACTACTTTATCCTCAGAGGTAGTCACACATTTGCAGTCACTAGTAACATCAATAGGGTCCCTGCTATCTATACTACCTTACTCACTTTTATATCCAATAGGAAGATTTTTATTTCAATAGATTGCTTCAAGGGTGCTTGGCCATCAGTAGTGCTTAACACATCATTACAATGCATAACTATATTATAAACTAGATATATATTCAAGGATACTACTAGTCTCAATTGCTTTAATAGATTCAATTGTGTGTTTATTATTTTTATTTCCATTCTCAAGTGGTTGATGAATATGTCCCCCAATCAAATCATTTGACGCGATCATTTGTGTTGAAGTTGAATATCTTTTTAACTATCATTCCTACTTTTTTCATTGGAAAAAAATTCGTAATTTTATTCACAACCTCAAAAAGGATTCACAAAATTACATTTTTCAGCCTCATACATAGATCCATGAATTTGAAACCCATTCATCAGCAAATCAAATGACACAACTAGTTTCTATTCTTCTTAAAAAAGGAGGTCACTAAAAATCACCATCCATACATAATCTCCTTAGAAAATAATTGTTCTAGGGTACTAGTCTATGCTATTATCGTCTACAATTCTGGATCTTAAAAACCTAAAGTCCATCTAGCACATTCACATGTGTTTCAAAAAAATAAAACAGCATATACAAATTGTTTCATCCACATAAAAGCTACAGGATAGATTTGCCATTTCGTCTACAAAATAGCATTAAAAAATTAAACTTCATTAAATGGGGGGTGATAGTAGCCCAAGACTTATCCATCCCTAAATTCAGTGATATACCAAGAGCTTGGATCCATTGACAAACTGCCTTTGATTGGATTTCCGCATCAACATTCGTTTCACGAAACATGTGCTTGAAGGATGACATTATCAATTCAATCTTTGCTCTCTACACCTCTTCCAACGTGATGGAAAGGGCCAAGTCATTGAACATGTGATCTTCGTTAATATAGTCTATTACATTATTGGAATCTACGAATACTTGCATATTTGAAACTCCTCTCTCCAATGCTAGAAGAAGCAAATGCTTTGAAGCCAATAGCTCAACGGAGTTATTTGTTCCCCTTCCAAGATTTGCTATAAATTTTATTTAGTGAGACGCTGTGAGAAACAAAATTCCTCTGCCACCGCAGATTGTTAGAGTTCCCTATGCCACTCCATCAAAGTATCCCCATGGGATTTTCCTATCTATCACATCCTCCATAATGTCCCTTCAATGCTTAAATTTCTCTTCCTATGTGAAATATGAAAGAATTCCTCAGCTTTGCGCATCACATTCCATTGGCACGGCCCTCTTTCCTTCAAATATCACATTATTTCTTGATAGCTATATTCCTCACACCACAATAGCTAGAACGCTTTCATTAAACATATCCTTGGATCCACGGACCAATTTCTAAACCCTTCTTCAATAATAGCCCCATTCTAAGCATTCCTTATACTCGAAATGTTCTCTAAATCCCTCCAATCCTATCTTACAAAGGGGCAGTCCATGATGATATGGTTGTGTGTCTCCTCCGCAGATCCACATAAAGCACATCTTCTCGGTCCCTGCCACGATCTTTCTCAAGGTTATCCCACGTGAATTCCTAGTTACCCTTAAGGCACCAAAAGAACAACTTTGCTTTCAGTGGAAACTTGAGCCTCCAGATGAGACCCCACCACCATCACTTTTTCCTATGGGAAAATTCCTCACATGAGTTGAGATAACCTTGTCTCATAGTATATTCACTTGTAGGAGAAAAGACCCAAACTAGGGTGTCATTCTCCTCTCTCAATCAAACTCTGCTTGCTCTTAGGTATTCTAAGAAAGTGCTCCATCTGCCCTCATCTTCCACTGCAAATCCCAATTCTTCCCCTTCGATCAACCCTTGGTTCCAAGATGTTGTGGAATATCTGGGAAAGAAAATAGAAACCTCACAGTCTAAGAAATTGAATCATATGACTAGGAAGAAATTTGTGTTGCTTTCCCCCCACCCAAGCATCCTCCCCTAGCCTTACCTTTTATTTGTCCCCTATTTTCCCAACCAATGACTTTCATATCAGAGGAAAAGCATTGATTATAACTTTCCATATGACCGAGAAAGCCTAGGTAGATTTATTTCTCATAGTAATATAGTTTTCCACCAAGTCAGGGGTAATGTATTTGTCCACCATCGCATAGCCATAACCCATTTCCTTTTACCAACCTCCATACCGATTTGGTTGTTAGTGCTCTTGAAAAATTAAATATATGTTTAAATCCCCAATCGCCCATTGACTTTAGTCGTGCCATCTTTTCCCATGCTATCCATGGAATAACCTTCTTTCCTCATTATCCTTTTTACATGTAAGAAAAACACAATTTCCTTAATTTTTCCAGAATCCCTTTAGGGATCCACGATAATGATATGCAAAATACTAGAATTGCTTCAAGAACTGATTTCACTAGAACCAATTTGCTCGCTCTTGACAAGCACCTAAAGCTCCATCCTGCCAATATTTTTTCCAACTTTGTTATGATCCAATTCCAATCCTTTTTCAAATAATTATTTGGCTTTAACATGAATCCCAAATACTTTATACCTTGCTCCAACCAGACTCTTCAAAAAGAGATGATGACCCTAGTTCCGAGAATATGATCCTCTTCATACCCTTCAAAAGAGATATTAGACTTATCTTCATTTATTTTCATACCAGTATCCTTGTAGTACAAATCCATAATCAATTTCAACTTTTGAATCTCCCTTATTGTACCATCACTAAAAATCAAGATGTCATCCACCAAAAGTAAATGAGTGATGGAAATTGAATTACCTTTATAATTTCACATCATCTTTGTCTCCATTATCAATATATTGAGTCCTTCTGCTACAATTAAAAATAGGAGTGGTGACAAGGGGCATCCATCCCTTATCCCTCGACTTTCTTTGAAGATTTTTGAGGCTACTCCATTTATTAAAATGGCAAAGGATACTGAAGTGATACATCCCATCACCCAAGAAATAAAAGGAACAACAAACCAAGATGATTTAGCATCAACCTAATATATAGCCAATTGACCCTATCATATGCTTTAGAAAGGTTGATCTTGATCACTACTGCTTTAATGTTCTTTGAGTTTATGTTGTGCATCCCCTCCTGTGCTACCCCAATCGCCTCATGGATTTTCCTTCTTGCCATAAATCCAAATTATTCCTCCAATATTGACTTTGATAGCAGTTTCCTTACTTTGTGAGAGATTACCTTAGCCACAATTTTGTAAATGTTGTTTCATAATGATATCTATTTGTAGTCCTCAAAATACACAGGTTTCTCCTTTTTTGGAATGAGCGCGATGAAAGTTGAATTGAACACTGCCAACATGTATTCTTTGGTTGTTGACTCCTCTACAACTCTCAAAATATCAATTTCAAACAATTCAAACAAACCTTGAAAAATTCCATTGACCAACAATCCGGTCTAGAACTTTTGTCCTTCTGAAAGTTGTGCATGGCCTCTTTGAGTCCTTCTCCTGTAACCTCTTTCATTAGCTCAATGTTATCCTCGTATGTTACAATTGGGAACACCTATGATATCTTGACTATCTCCCCAATGGAATCTCTCTCATTTTGTTTGAAAAATGTTTCAAAATTCCTGATTCCAGCTTTCGACAACTTCTCAAAACCACTTATTTCTCCATTTGTCTCATCCTTTAGACTCCATATATAATTAACCATCTTCCTCCATTGGGCATATTTATGGAAGAATTTCAAATTATCATCCCCCTTTTCTAGCCACAGAGCTCTACTTTTTAATCTCCATACCGTAGCCTTTTCCTCCAACAATTTTTTTTTACTTCTTCTAGATGAACCAATTCTTTCTTAGACTCTTTAGTTGCGTACCCACCATCCTTTAATAGGTAAAATTTGCTAAGAGATTCTTTCATTTCCTGGAAGGTCTATTCATTCCTTAACCTCTTTTCATGTGCCATAGCAAGGGTTGCTTGTTTTAGGTTTTTCATGTTCTCCACCATCTATATAGCAACAAATTTCCTCCTATTTTCATCAAAAAAATATCCACTTCTCATTTACTAACTTTATAAATCCTTCATCCTTAATCCAAGATGAATTGAATTTGAATAGACTAGATAGTTTTTTCCCCTCCTTTCTTATTTACATCACCACGGGATGGTGATCCAACTCTCCACCTTCCTCCACCCATTGGAGAAAGAGAAACTCACTCTCCAACAAGGATTCCTTTACTAAAAACAATACAATTTGTTAGCAACCCTCTCCTCAACTGATCTCATATTTATCCAAGTAGGATTTATCTTAGAAATTTCAATGTCTATCCATCACTCTCTATTGAGAATATTAAGAAAATATCCCGCTAGACGGTTCGTGTATGCTCTAGTCCCCCACATTTCTAAACTCCACAACGAGAAGTTTAAATCCCCTCCTAGCACAATCTATAAGCAAAGGATCGTTGAATAAACCCTCCCAAAACTCTTTTCGAGTAGAGGAAGGACCATATATATTAAATAATTTAATGGATATTCCTAAATCTCTTGAAAACATAACAAATCCAATCCTAAACACAACTAACCAACAATTATCAAATTTCATAGTTTTTAAGTTCCATCCCATTGCAATTCCCCCGACCTCCCACAAGCATCGAGAGCAACAAAATTCAAACTAGAAAGAAGGGATTCTAGCATTGCTACTATGATTTTCCCTTGTCCTAGTGTTTCCTGGAAAAAAAATGTCATCCAACGAAATATGCCAAACTAACCTCTTGATGACCAACCGTTTGGAGGAGATGACCATCCCCTTGCAATTTAGAGAAATTACCTTCGTTGATAAACCTGCTTTAGGGTCTTCCTCGCTCTAAGGACCCCATCCATTGCTAGTTTCTTCCTGGATATCACATATGTTGTAGCTTTTTCCTGGGATTTATGAAGATTGGAATTTCTACCTCTCCCCCCCCCCTTTCAACCCCGAACCCAGGATTTATCCTAACCCTCCCATTTGTTTCAGTTCCCCTGAAACCGAACCCCCTCCTCTAGGCCTGAGATTATGTCCCGAGACTCCAACTTTTCCCATACAATCTCTTTCCCTTAGAGGAGTTCTCTGAAGACTTAGAATTTCCTCAATTATAACTAGACTTTCCCTGGGTTCTAACTAGGCGAATCTTAATCCCTTAAGATTATAAGGACCCTCCAAAATAATAGAATTACTTTGAACTTGACTCAAAGGGGACCACCCCACCAGATTCTAAGATAAATTCACATTCAGAGAGGAAAAACATAGATAGAGGAAAATGCATGTTCCAACTTACTTGAAAAGTTCCTCTTATTACTCATAGGAATACACAAATGTATCTCCATGTGCTCCTCCACCAAAGATACGTTCTTTTGAGATCGATAAGGATGATTAGATCTTGGAGTAATTTCAAGCTCATATTGAGCCCTAAGTCATGTGTCCACCTCCTTATTGATATTTTATGTCCCACCTACAATCATCCTTTTCTTTTCCTCTCAACCCCCCACTCCAGTGAATCTATCACCACCCCTCGCCACATCATCTTGGAACACAATAGACGTAGTAACCCCAAATCCCTCCAAAACACACCTGTTTGAATTCATATTAATCACCCCACTCCCCCCCCACATAACCGATAGTTCCTCTTCACGCTTTGAAACCTCTACATTCTCGCCACCTTTTTTATTCTCACTATCAACTACATCCTTACTTAACCTCAGTTGTGCATCCTTACCTTACTTGACTATTTCTTATTTTTTCCAAAACATATTAAAAAATGGGAGGGTACCCTCACTAACCAGGTTTCCTTAGGCATGACACCTTCTACATATGAATGAAATTAATTCATAATCCAATCTCGACACCACCTCCGAATTTCCTTTGAGTAAGTCTAATTCCATTGCTAATCCTTCACCCAAGTCGATTGATACCAAAATTCTTCCCACAGTCATGTGACCAATGTCCATGAAAGACATGTTTGTGGACAAAAATATTCCAATTCTATTTCCAATCTCCTTGAATGCCTCCAGAGTCCAGTACTCCACCGAAAATCCTAAGAGCCTAACCCTCATAGGGATTTGGGATACCCTTTTCTTCTTCACCTAAAAAAAGGGACTCCAACTCTTTAGGTTGATTGGAGATTAGTCCCACTACCAAACTTTACTCAAAATTTCTTGAACATCTTCCTTTTTCACACACAGGGCCATGAACCAACCCCGCGCCAGTATAAAGCCTTTTGGGGTATACCCAAGTGGATATTTCTATTCTCCATCCATAATTTTAGAGTCTGTCCATTGAATCTCCTTCCCCTCTCCCTTCCAATCAAGGCCAACTCCACCATATTTTCCACCTCATGGAGACAAATGTCATCCCCATCCACCAACCTAATCCTTCCCTCTTTCTTCTTAATTCACCTACGCATGGATTTTTTTGCCACTATCCCCTTCTCTGAATCCTCAACACCATCTACTTTCCTCAATTCTCCTTTCCCGCGATCAATAATCCCCCATGCAATATGAAATTTGAGATGATCCTCCTACCAAGACCTAGAAGTTCCCTCCTCCTCCCTCAACACCGGCTTCTTCTGTTTAAAAATTATTCCCTTATCCCATTGATTTTCAATTGAAGATGAAGTCATAAGACTGCCTTCACCACCTTCAGACCTAAAACTTTTAAAGCTTCTCCCAATTGCATCACTTACAAGTCTGTTTGTCTCCCGATTAATTCCCTCTCCAATTATGGCACCTCGAAGGCTTTCCTTGTCCCTTACTAGACCCTCACTCCTTCTAGCCTCCGATTTTTGGGAATTATCATTATGTGCATCTGCAACACTTCCTTCCATAGCCTCTGTTGAGTCACGATGATGAAAAGTCACTTGCATGCATTGAGGACTTTTTAATACACCCATCTCATCTCTCGAAGTAGATCCCATCTGCAGTGAATGGCCTATGTACTTCCACATGCCTCACCAACCACTAACTCCTTCGCTAACCTCATTCCTCATTCCGGTGAGTATTGAACCCATCATCAACCTTGTCCCGCAATTCTTCCATAAAGTATCTAAGCAAACTTACAGTGCCCCATGGACCCCACTCCATCTAGCCCTCATTCGATCATTGGTCTCCCCTGCACACACTTCCATTCATTTGATAACTAGGACACCCGTGGTACCAGATGTCAGTGCTTCCCAGCCGGTCTGATGAGTAGTCGACCTCCTCCTCTGCCTCCATGCAAGCATCCATGAAACCTCCTTCTTCAAACCCTATCTCCTGCCATTTCCCTTAACTCTCCTTCCTACTGTAATTATGTTTTTCTAATTTTCAAAGTTTTATATCTATTCTTTTCTTTGGGAAGCAAGGTAGAATTATGAGCTTCTATAGTTTGACCTTTTGGAGTGGTGTGGACCTTTTTATCATTAACATCTTTAGGGATATATCTAAATGGTTTTGGCTTACCAGGTTTTATATCATTTTGATTCTATAGTTATCAGTCTTAGAAGTGTTAAACAAAACTGCATCTTGCAATGACCCACAAATAAATATTTTTCCACTCCTGCGGACCATAGGCTCATTGAAATTAGTCGAGAGAAATATTTTTGTGTAGTTCCTTCAAGAGGAAGGAATGAAGTATCACTAACAATGTTTTTCAAATTGTGTTTTCCTTTTTCTCTTTTTTTTGGAAGGTCTATTTAAATCATTTGATTTTGAAGAATCTACATATTGATACTAAACTACTTGCATTTGAATTATGATTTTGGGAGCATGAGGAGAGTTCTTATGATAATTTAGAAGCTTGAGAATCCAAAATATTACTACGCCTACTTTTTATCAACTTAGGACTAAGCAAGTCCTTTTTGGAGTCTTGGGCCTTGATAGAGGGTTGATTGTTGTAGATTTTAGCAAACAGTCTTATCGTAGTTATTGGGTTCAGTTTGTCTCTTTTATGTTTTTCCTTTACATTCTTGTCAATGAATCTAGATTCAATGTCTCTATTGGACACATTTACTAGATGCATTATTGATTATAGCCTTTCCAATGGTCCACCTAGAATAATCACAGGAAGAACAATGCACCTAATTACATAAAAAAATAGCTCAATTTAAATCCTAACTCTATTACTATTTTTAGTTAGATGCAAACGCGATATGAGAGATGGGGTAATCTCTTCTTGCAACCAAACTTTTAGAGACAAAGTAACCCTAGAGCAGAGGGTGGATGGGATTGACATGGTTAGTGAATTCCACCAAATGTTATGTCTTAGTGACTTCATTTATTGTCATTTGTTTTTTTTGAACTACAAAGATCATGAAACTTATATAACAATTATAGATCCTTATAATATTTTATGTAGCATATTTACAATTAGATGTTGGATTCAAGGACTTAGAATTTGAACACAATTACATGCAAGTGAATCCTTAGACCAGAAAAATATTGAGAATGTGACAGTTATACTTCAACTTTTGTAAGGGGAATAGGGAGCCCAAACACCTTCTAAAAACCTTCACGGCCTAATAAAGGCCCTAGGCAACAAATAATTGTGGTTTTGGTCTAAAAATGTAGCCACACAATTAGAAATTAATATCTAGGATTGGTGTTAATTTATTAATCATGTGTCACAAAGAAATACAACCAAGGTAGTGCCAAAGTGAACATGCCATGAAGTGTGATAAAAAGGGAATCTTGATTTGGATACTAGAGATATTGTGGCTAGTAAAATCTGTATACCTTGACAAAGAGACTTTTGTCCCTTTTTAAAATGGTTATATATTGTGTTTCGAAAGGCACATCGATTCTTGTAAAGCTCCTTGTTCTTAATATAGAGATTAAAAGGTCAATTGTCTACTTTTTTAATAGACACATATTTAAAATTAATGTCGTATGAACTATAGTGAACAATAAGATATAGAAGCATATATGTCTTTAAAGGATATCTCCTGTGCCAATGTATGCATGCTTCCTAGACTGTAATTTTTTCTCCTCCTGCTTACAAAAGAATTAGCTACATGGTGATTTTCAGTGCCTATAGTGTTCAATCAATAGATATTCTTATAGGAAACACAACTTCTTTGATTTGCATTCAAACCGAGGTCACCATAAAACTTGGAAAGTACATGTACAATTTTCCTCACCATCCATCAAATGGTGGTTGGAGTGATGAACTTGTTAAACAACAACAACAAAAAATTTATTATCTTGGTTGTAGTTTGAGCAAGAGGCATATATGCCAATTCCCACTTTCACATGGCTACAATGCTCATCTTAATGATCAAGAATCAAAATTTTGACCTCGCCTGTTATAAAGTTCCAAAATATTATTGTTTCCATATGTCATCATGATATTTTTTAAAACCATTTGTATCACACATTCGGGTACAACCTATGAGCCCAATTGCATACATGGTACTGTGCACCCTCTCCCCACTAAATCTCCAACTTTGAATTCTTCTACCATATGTTTGTTTTTAAAGTTTTATTAATGCCCATAACATAATAGAAACTGCTTTAAATAAAGGAAATATGAAACCATAAATTCTTATGTTGGATTAAAACGATAGATTATGTAGTGGGCATCATCTTAGTAAATATAACAACAATTAAGGAATTTAATTTACTAAGGCAGAGGGATCGCTCTTCTGTCAGTTAGGGTTTTTTGGCGCTGAGCTAGTGCGTGTACTTTTGTTTCCATTTGAGACATAATGGAATCGGGAGGGGAGAAACCCCGTCTCCCAGAGGTAGTTTCCTTTCTAAATGTGGTTCATAGCCAAGGAAAACATCTGAATCAGGCCTCTCATTCACGTTTTGTCAAAAATCTAGATGAAATCCTAGAAATCAAGGTCCCTCCCAGTGCACCCCATAGGGTTGCTCCAGCATTTGCAGAAAGGGCCTTGGTAGGATTGTTCACTAGCCTTTGGCCCTCACCAAGGTCTATGGAAATATGGATGTAGAAGAATTGGGTTCCCCTGATCTTAGCTAGGATAACGACGTATTTTGTAGGTAAGGGTTTTTTTATCTTTCAATTTGAGAAATAGGAAAATAGAGATTTGATTTTTAGGAATGCCCTATATTTTATGGGTCTAAGGGGTTTATACCTAAACAAATGGTCCTCATATTTTGACCCATCCTAATACATTCCCTCAGTAGTCTCTGTTTGGGTCAAGCTTCCTCATTTTCCCATCCACTACTGGAATTATGAATCCATGAAAAAAGTTGGAAATACCCTAGGAAGATACATCAACAAAGCATATCTGAAAGATCAATTCTCATGTGCTCATATCTGTGTCGAGGTAGATCTAGAGGGGGGATTTCCAAAGGAAATAAAGTTCAAGGTGGATGATTGGACCCACATTCAACAGTTCGACTATGAACAACTCCCATTCAAATTTCAGATCTTCCACGAATATGGGAATTTCTCAAAATATTGCAAGAAGAACCCACCCACTAGTTCAGAAACAACAGGGGGAGAAGAGTGGCACCAGGTCAGAAAATGAGGACCTTTAAAAAATCAAAACAAAGGAAAGGCTCAACCTGAGCAAATAAACCCTAAGAAAACGCTTCTGAAGCAAACCGAATCCCATCCGGAAAAGGGAGGCACAAAACCTTACAAAGTCTTATCACAAGAAGAGGAGGGTAAAGAAGAAGAGGAAAGCGAGCAGTTAGGAAAAGAAGAATAGTCTAAAAAAACCAAGCCCTAGGTTCCCCAAGGTCATTTGTCAAAGGTAGGGATGAAACCTCCTAGTACTCTATTGAAGAAATAGAGGAAATAGAAGCTGAATCCATGGAAACATCGGTAGGAGAAGAGGTAGACCAAGACAACAAGTTAATAGGTTGGAAGCTCTTGTCCTCTTCCTTCAACAACAATCCAGTACCATGCATTCTCCTGCGCCAATAGACCCTGAGAACTACATTCAGATCCCGATACAAGAAGTACACTCTGGTTTCACATTTAGGGGCTTTGGCCTTCTCAAAGTAGAGAACATGGATCTTTACAGTGAAGATCGAAAGGGACTGTAAGAAATTTTTAATACTCTAGTTTTTTTTCTTGCTCTTAGTCAATGTTCTTTTTGTCAGTCTTGTCCTATGGACATACAAGGATAATAGGTAGTTTCTATTATGAAAAACTTTGTAATACGTTTGTAAGTTGGTCTGTCATCTTTTGAATCGATGTTTTGGATGCTCTGTTATGGATCTTGGTATTCGGCCTCCCCAAAGCAATATTGGAACTTTTGCTTTCAGAATAGCTTGTTTACTCTCTAGCTTAGTTTGGAGTCAAAGGAAATTGTGGGCCTTCGGGCATTTTTGTAACCTCGTTCTATGGATATTCCTTGCAACTTTTTATAAATAAAAATCTTATCCTTTTCTATAAAGAAATCAACAATTGAGAAATAGTCAAGAGCACTTGTATTTCCTTAAACAAGAGTTCTGAGAATTTACCATTTTTGCATACTAAAGTTGACTGATGGTATATATGTACATTCATGTCCAAAAATGCACAGTAAAAAAAGGAAAACAAAAAATCTTGCACTAAGAATACATCTTGGCATTTAAGACATTTAAGACATTTAAGAGATTTTCCAAGTGTATTGTGTGTGTAAGGATAATACATTTTTGAGTTGTTTCCAATGCCAATGTAAGGTTTTTTATCATTGAATTGGACTCCAACATCAAAGGGTCTATTCTAGGAACCAACTTCATGGAAACATACTTTTCTTAATTTGTACGTTATGTGTGTGTGTGTGTTTAGATGGAGTAGATACAATGGGGTTAAACTACAATAACACATATACCTTTGTATTGTATATTCCCTGAAATGTTGTCAACACTTGCCCTTGATGCAAACAACTACCAAAATTCAAAGATATATGTAGTGAATATGTATGAGATTGTTGTTATGAATTGATATGTGCATACTAATACTTTAGTTGGGACATTTCATTCTACTATGTGTGGGTGTATGAAATTTGTGTTTTTCAAATTATATTGTTCACATTTGACGTGTAGATAGAGTAGTTTCAAATTGGATTATAACCAAATTATTGTTAATATAACACAATATAGATTTATACATGTATGTGTGTGAGTGTCTTCCCAAAATGCTTCATCTAGTCAACATCAACAATTTTTCCATGAGCAATTAATTGGATATATGAAAAAGAGATTGAAATAAATGCATCATTTAATGATATTGAAGAGAATTATAAGTGCAGTTGGTGTATAGTAAAACCGTTGCATGCTTTCATACACATAACATGCTATTTTGACATCCATTCATTTTGGGAGTTATTTGACAATTATTGAGACTATAATAGAACCATAAGGTTGCTTGGAAGATATCTATCCTAGTTTAGGGAAATGGAAAAACACAACTTAAATTGATCGCTTATAGGTCAAGTTGTGACTATGATTATCAAGCATCTAAATATGATGGTCCAAGTCACTCCTTTGTCTTGGTAGCAATGTTATAGTTTTCAAGATTTTGTTCTTTGGTCAATAACTTCACTTATTTGCTTTAAAGACATGCAAGAGTACATTTGGAATAATCACCTCTAGGACATGGATGAAACACAATCCAAAATAGTAAAAAATGAAGTTTCTAATTTTGTATTGTGGTGGCTAAACTAGTTATAATTAATAAACACTTATATTAATGCAATCCTCATGTGAAGATATTTAACTTGTGAAGATTTTGATTAAATATGTTTGCAACTTTAATAGCATAATGTCACAAAACCGAGAAGAACAACATCATTGTTTTTTAAAACTTATTATGGAAGGATTAAGTTGGAATTATATCATACTTGACTTACATTGGTAGGCCTATACCCTCCTATACACAGTGAAGGATCATACTAGTACCTTGGTCCTTTTTTATTCAATGGTGGGTTAACTCACATATAGTAGGGATTTTCATCATTGATTTATGATTAGATGGTTTCTCCCATGTTTGAACTTTTGTCATTCATGTGAATGATGATTGAAGTACTTAGATCATATCTTAACTCTTTTGTGATCATATATACTTGGATGTGAATGAATGATTGAGCATATCTTAACTCTTTTGTGATCATATTCCAAGAATAACCATTCTCGCCCCAGTTATATTCAACACATTATCATAAGGGAAGACAAATATTGAATGGTATTAACGTTATGGATTCAGGGAAGACCGTGGGATTTTGTGGTTCATTTCCACTAATATTGGAGTTTATTATTGTAGCTATTTTCATCCAACATTGGATTTCCTTATATATCCAATCCCTTTCCATATTTGGGTTGTATTTTCTTCAAGTTTGTGCCACCCACCTTGGAAACATTATACAATTAATGTAGAGTATGCATTGATGATGTATTGAGCTATTAATGTACTTTGGCATGACCTTCATATTGTTGAGCCATCATCCATTTATATGATGTCCTTGAATTGAATTGATTCGCGCATGAGCATGGATATGTATAACTCTTGAAATAAAGGATTATTATCTTACCATTTATTGTGTTTGTAGATGGTTTCCTTTTCCTCCCTCTAGTAGGTGGCCTCCTTTGTAGGATCTCAAAAGTCCATTTTGAATAAAGAAAAAGCATAGTGTCTTTTAGTGATGCAATGCTTTATTAACCTCATGTAATAGGGGACATTCGTTAACACCAAAATTTGGCATGCATGTCCTAAGAATAGATATCTCCAAAATGTATTCACTATTGGTACAACGAATTGTAATTTATCTCAAAAATTTGAAAAACTAGTGAAATTCCCTAATTAAGTACAACTACGCCTATTTTCCCTTGAAAGTAGTGTGATCATGCCTAAAGAAGGTTCAAACCTATGTGATCCTTTGCGGTGAACACATTGAGTCAGTTCCTGACAGATCCGAGGAGTGTTCATCTGGTTGCTGTAAAGCATGTTCTGAGGTACCTGAAGGGTACAATGGATTATGGGCTCAAGTATGAGGCGAATCAAAAGTTTAACCTGCAGGGTTATGTTGATTCAGATTGGGCTGGTAGTGCTGCAGATAGGAAGAGCACATCTGGGTGCTGCTTCAGTAGGGGATTAGGTGTGATCTCTTGGTTTAGCCGGAAGCAGTCCTGTGTAGCATTGAGTACAGCTGAGGCAGAGTATGTTGCAGCCTTTTCAGCTAGTTGTGAGGCAGTATGGCTATGGAAGCTACTTTCTGAATTATTTGATCTCCCGTTGGATGCTACTGGTATCTTCTGTGATAACCGAAGTTGTGTGAAGCTATCCGAGAACCCAGTGTTTCATGACAGGTTGAAACACATAGAGATCAAATATCACTATATCAGGGATATAGTGCAGAGAGGAGTTGTGAAGCTCTTGTATGTTGCGACGGACGAGCATATTGTAGATGTGTTGACGAAGCCACTAGCCAGGGTGAAGTTCGATTACTTCAGAGAGAGGCTTGGTGTTCTTTGGATTGATGACACTTCGAGGAAGAAGTGATGGACACATTTGCTGAAGCCATTCCAAGCATGTTGGAAGGAGGATCCTTCACATGCCTGTGGATGTAAGCGCCGGATGATGAGCATCAGGATGATGTTCTGGTTTCTGCTTTGTATGATCAGTTGGATCATTTTTATATGTATGTATGTATGCATCATGTTGGATGCTGGATATGATCCGTTGGATCATTTATATGTATGTACGCATCATGTTGGATGCTGGATATTATTGGTTGGATCATGTGTATGTATAAGGTGGATACATTGTATGATCAGGTAGATCATGTATATTGATATGTATCATGTATTTGTATTTGTATCAGGTAGATACACTGTATGATCAGGTGGATCATGTATGATGATATGTATCAGGTAGATACTTGGTATGCATCAGGTAGATGCATTGTATGATCAGGATGATCATGGATGACGAGCTTCAGGATGTTGCTACAGATGACATGCAGCAGGATGTTGCAGTGATGATGATCAGGCTGATCATGTGTACATCAGGATGATGTATGGTGAGTATCAGGTTGATACTTTGTGGATGTGGAACAGGTTGTGCAGATAAGCATGTAATTTGTGCCCTGGGAGATTTGCAGATAGTCTTTCGAGGTTTTGCCTACGGCATGTAATTTGTACCCTGGGATATCTGGAAAATGCTCTTTCGAGGTTTTGCTTGGGAGGACATATAATTTGTGCCCTGGGATATCTGCAGATAGTATTTTGAGGTTTTGCCTATGGCATGTAATTTGTGCCCTGGGATATCTGCCAGATGCTCTTTCGAGGTTTTGTCCTATGGCATGTAATTTGTGCCCTGGGAGATCCGATAGGTTGAGTCGTGTGCTCGTAATCAGTCCTGGGATGCTCTTTCGAGGTTTTTCCATGACCACATGTAATTTGTGCCCTGGGAGATCCGATAGGTTGAGCCTTGTGCTTGTAATAAGTCCTGGGATTCTCTTTCGAGGTTTTGTGGTGGGGTCACATGTAATAAGTCCTGGAGATTTGGACAGGATGAAAAAGGCCTCAGATGCTCTTTAGGGTTCTTGCTAGTCAAGAGACTCTTTTAAGGTTTTGTGATGCACGTAATAAGTCCTGAGATTTCCACAGTATGGCCAGTGATGATGAAGACCTGCAGGTGGTGGGCCTACATCCAGTATGAAAAAGGACTGGCTCTGTAGAACTTCCTATGACGAGTAGAGTCAGAGATTGGTTGAGATAGCAGCAGTAGTGACGATGATGATGACGATGCATCGATGACGATGCATCGATGACGATGATCTCGAGAAGAAGACTTGTCTAGCAGATCTGTGTCGAGAAATACCTTCCTAGTTAAGAGGGAGTGTTGATGTATATGTAACTTCAGAATGTATTTCATCTATGTATTTCATATATATTTATTGTACCCTTATTAGAGATGTGTTATTCCTCTATAAGGAAGTGTCGTCATGTGGATTGACAAGTGTCGCAAGTGTGTGTACTTGCCGATGGGTTATTAGACCACCATGTGTGGGGTCAGCCCTGAATTATATATTATATTGTGGATGTACCTAGCTAGACAAGTCGGCCCCATAAGGTCACTGGGCAAACATGTTAGTATAAATAGAGATCAGGAGATCTCTATTTAGATCATTCGGAAAGTCATCTCTCTCTCACTCAGAAAGTGGCGCACTAGTGAGGAGGAGGATCATCTGCTTCTAGGAGACTATCTCAAGTGTATTTTGGTTGTACTTTGGTTGAGCCATTGCTCTCTCTATCTCTGAGGAAGTTGTGGGGTTTTTCACCTTAGGGTTTTCCCCATGGAAACTATGTGTCTCTTGTCTCTCATGCTTTTGATTCTTGTGATGCTTGTCATGCTTATTGTGATTGTTATGCATTGATATACTGTATATGTTATTCTCTCAGTGAAGATCCTAGAGTATTGTGAATTAATGCTCAAAATTTAACATGGTATCAGAGCTAACCTAAGAAGAAGACATTTTGCAGTGACGAAAACTTGAGTTTCTTGTTTATTGGGTTTCTCTCCACAGTTTTTGGAAAAGCAATATAGTAGATTGACTCTATTCATCAAGGAGAATCTATCTATCCAATCAGAATTCAATTCTGAGCATTTTTTCAGATTTATCCCTAAACATTAGGGTTTCCAAAAAAATAGGAATTTATGAAATATGAATACATAGCTGGAATCTCCTTGCAAAAATCGAAGTTTAGAGCTTTGGATCGAGATTTTTGGCTGGGTAGATCTCCGGGAAACTCAAACCCTAATTCAGGGCTCTCTCTAGTGAACCCGGGAGGACAAAAAGGCAAATCTGAAGGGTAAAGCTTTGCCGATCTCAAATTCTGAATACACCAGGCTGATCAGCTCATCAAGGCGCATCTTTCTATCCTTTTAGAAAATTGAAATTCACATTTTGAATTTTTAGGGTTTTTCCGACAAACCCTAATCCGGGAACAGATCCAGTTTTCAGCATTTCAAGTGGTAAGACCTAAATCTTTTCTATTTCCATTTTAAGTACTCTTTAAGATGTCTCACCACACCAAGCTTGAGGATAAGCTTGAAGGAGTTGATAACTTCCGAGCTTGGAAGTATAGGATTGGGTTAATCCTGGAAGAGAATGAGTTGGACTCATATGTAAAAGAAGACATCCCTATCCCAGAGGATGAAGAGGCTAAGGTATTGCATAAGAAAAACTTGGTCAAGGCAAAGAGAATCATTGTTGATTCTATCAAAGACCATCTCATATCCCATGTGTCTTCTCTAAAGACACCCAAGGAGATGTTTGACTCTTTGACCAAGCTATTTGAAGGGAAGAACATAAATCGGAAGATGACCCTGTGGAACCAATTGAAAGGAGTAAAGTTTCAGAATGGAGAAACCATTCAATCTTATTTTTCAAGGGTCTCCTAGATCAAGGAACAACTAGAAGCAGTGGATGAAATGGTGGAGAATGGTGAAGTGGTGATGACCACTCTAAATGGCCTACCCAAGTCATGGGATTCCTTTATTCAAGGAATCTGTGCAAGGAATAAGTTGATATCCTTCAACAGATTGCGAGAAGAATGCTCTCAAGAAGAAGCTAGGCTTGTGGCCGGAGAAGAAAAGATGGGAAATGAAGATCAAGCTCTCACAACACATGCCAGGAAAGGAAAGTCCAAGAAGGAATCATCTCATAACAGAAGATTCTCACACCACCATTATCATAAAGATAAGAAAGATCTCAGATGCTTCAGTTGCAATGAGAAGGGACACTTTGCTTCAGATTGTCCCAAGAAGAAGAAAGACAACAACAACAACTTCAATAAGAAGAAGAAGAATAACAAAAGAAGATATCATGCTCATGCTGCCGAAGATGATGAACCCCCAAAGAAGAAGGCTAGGGAAGAAAGTGATAGTGATGAGGACTCATCAAGTGAAGAAGAGTATGTTCTAATTTCCGCTCTCACAGGTACTATCTCCCATGGTTGTAATGATTGGTTGATTGACAGTGGGGCTTCCAAACACATGACTGGGTTTAAGGAATCTTTTGTGAATCTATCTGAACATGAATCACCCCATAAGGTGAAACTTGGGGATGATTATCAATACCCAATCAAAGGAAGTGGTGAAGCCTCCTACAACCTAGATTCTGGAAAATCTTTGAAGATGAAAGAAGTCCTTTATGTACCTGGGCTCAAGAAGAACTTACTCTCTATCTCTGCATTGGATGCAAAAGGTATGACGGTTGCATTTGTGGATGGCCAAGTCCTAATGTGGCCAAAGGGAAAGAACATAGATGATGCAGTAGTGATTGGAGAGCAAGAGGGAGGTTTGTATAAATTGAAGGGACAACCTAAACATGCCATGGTACATGAATCCATGGAGCCAAGTGAACTTTGGCATAGAAGACTTACTCATATGCACTATAGGGCACTTCCAATTGCAAGCAAGGCTGTAGAGGGTCTTCCTGAAATCAAGACCAAACATGAAGGTGTTTGCAAAGGATGTGCAAAAGGTAAGAACATTAAGAAGGCTTTCCCAAGCAGTGAAAGCAAGGCAAAAGACATCCTAGAAATCATCCACTCAGATGTATGTGGTCCTATGTCATCCAGTTCTCTGAGTGGGTATGTTTACTATGTCTCATTTATTGATGACTTCTCCAGGAAGACTTGGGTATACTTCTTGAAGAGCAAAGATGAGGTGTTTGATAAATTCAAGGAATTCAAAACCTTGATGGAGAATCAAACTGACAAGAAGATCAAAACATTCAGATCCGACAATGGTGGAGAATTCACCTCAGGTGACTTCAAGAAGCTTTGCAGTGATTCAGGGATTAAGAGGGAGTTGACTGCTCCTTATAATCCTCAACAGAATGGAGTTGCAGAAAGGAAGAACAGAACAATCATGGAAGTAGCAAGGGCAATGCTGCATGACCAAGATCTACCTATGCATCTATGGGCAGAAGCAGCTAGAATAGTTATATATGTGCAGAACAGAACACCCCACAAGATATTGGACAACAAGACACCAAAAGAGGTATTTTTTTGGTAAGAAAACTGAAGTCATCCATCTTAGAATATTCGGTTGTCCAGTATACACTCATGTCCCAAAGGAAAAGAGGACTAAACTAGATCCTTCAGGAAAGAGGGATATATTTGTGGGTTACAATGAAAGCTCGAAGGCTTACAGAATATAATTTCCAGGGTTCAAGAAGATTGATGTCAGCAAGGATGAATATAAGTTCAAGGACAGGTAATCCAGGAAGCAAAGATAAAGAGGGAGCACACTCCAGCAGCTCCTGCAAGGATGCAGATTTTCAGAGGGATTTTACCATCTTCCTACATTCCACAACAGAAAGGTGTAGAAGAAGCTACTTCAGCAGCTCCTGCCAGGAAGCAAAGACTCAGAGGGAGTCCACCCAACAAACAAACAAAGATAAGTATTTCAATTATCATTTCTTGCCTATTTTGTTTGTTTAAATAATATTATGCTTATGTTCCTAGACTTAGGAGATGTATTGTGCATATTAGAATGATTGCATTAATGAACAATATACTACTAATATGCATGTGATGGGTAAGTGGCCTATGGAACTGTACAACATTCTAGTGCTACTTATCTAGAATGGAACCTCTTTGCTGACATGTTGGGAGTAGTGCAAACTATTAACAATGTTCTGGTAGAGACTAGAAGGCATCTAGAAAGTTGTGGAACATGGATAAATTTTGTATTGAAGCATTGGCTAAGATAACTGCATGACATATTTCTTTATGTGTAAAGAATTTGTTCTGAAAATTATGAGATGTTTCTAATCATGCAATTTAACTTGTTTTGTAGGAAAGACCGTATATCTTCACCTACAAAAGAAGGACTACAACATTTGTTCCAGCAACAAAGATATCTATCAAAGATATTGAAGTTCCCAGGATCTGGGATGAAGAAATGGAAAGCCATGATCCGTCGATCATGAAGAAGATGTTTGAGATGCAGTCCCAAGACCTGACAGGGAGTCACATGTGTGCAGATTGAAGAAAGCCTTGTATGGATTGTAGCAAGCTCCCAGAACTTGGTGTGATACAAAGAGGAAGCTTGCTGCTGAGTTCGATATGAAAGATTTGGGAATGATGCATTATTTCCTAGGTATGGAGGTGTGGCAGAATACAGGTGGGATCTTCCTTGGTCAAGGGAAGTACACAGTAGATATCCTGAAGAGATTCGGGATGATGGATTGCAAGGCCTTGGCCACACCTATGGCATCGAATCTGAAGCTTCTATGTGATGCTTCATCTGAGCCGGTTGATGTCTCTATGTATCGTCAGATGATTGGGTCCTTGATGTACCTGACGAACACTAGACTAGATATTTGCTTTGCGGTGAACACATTGAGTCAGTTCCTGACAGATCCGAGGAGTGTTCATCTGGTTGCTGTAAAGCATGTTCTGAGGTACCTGAAGGGTACAGTGGATTATGGGCTCAAGTATGAGGTGAATCAAAAGTTTAACCTGCAGGGTTATGTTGATTCAGATTGGGCTGGCAGTGCTGCAGATAGGAAGAGCACATCTGGGTGTTGCTTCAGTAGGGGATCATGTGTGATCTCTTGGTTTAGCCGGAAGCAGTCCTGTGTAGCACTGAGTATAGCTGAGGCAGAGTATGTTGCAGCCTGTTCAGCTAGTTGTGAGGCAGTATGGCTACGGAAGCTACTGTCTGAATTATTTGATCTCCCGTTGGATGCTACTGGTATCTTCTGTGATAACCAGAGTTGTGTGAAGCTGTCCGAGAACCCAGTGTTTCATGACAGGTCGAAACACATAGAGATCAAATATCACTATATTAGGGATATAGTGGAGAGAGGAGTTGTGAAGCTCCTATATGTTGCGACGGACGAGCAGATTGCAGATGTGCTGACGAAGCCACTAGCCAGGGTGAAGTTCGAGTACTTCAGAGAGAGGCTTGGTGTTCTTCGGATTGATGACACTTCGAGGAAGAAGTGATGGACACATTTGCTGAAGCCATTCCAAGCATGTTGGAAGGAGGATCCTTCACATGGCTGTGGATGTAAGCGCTGGATGATGAGCATCAGGATGATGTTCTGGTTTCTGCTTTGTATGATCAGTTGGATCATTTTTATATGTATGTATGTATGCATCATGTTGGATGCTAGATATGATCAGTTGGATCATTTATCGGACAATCCACTTGAGCAGACGCGAGCAAGATCTCCCTAGCTCAATGTGAGTCTAGAACAAATAGAACAGACTACAAATACATCTCCTAGATCTACTTAAGGATCAAGTACTAGATGTCTTACCTTTTACTTCGTAATCCTTTCCCCTGAATGCTGCTCCACGTCTCACGGTCGTCAGATCCAAGCTGCAAGACCTGTCAAGACAAAGAAACAAGAAAAACCAGTAAAAGACATCTATACAATAAGAGATCTAAGTAAACAGTTAAGTAGGTAAACTACTCAATATCATTGCATACATGAATAATATTGGTGGAAAGCATTTGTATTACTGTAAATAGAGGAGTACATGATAGAGATATAGAACTACAACCAAGACTTAACGTAGTATCCCTTCTCCAACCAAGCCAATTTCCATGTCCTTCCAAGGAAGTATGAGTTCTCCAATAGGTGAATGGAGGTGTTCTAAGAGTGATTTCACCGGCATGTAGATACCATAGGCTTCCTCCCCTTGGGATGGGAGTGAGATTCACTTATATAGGACTAAGTAGATAGGATATGGATAGGATAGGTTGAGAGATGGTAGGAGAGAGATAGGGGATCCTCCCAAAGAGTTAGGGGTCGAGTACTAGCTCCCCTAGAGGTCAAGGATAAGCCCCTAAATGAGCAAGTTCCGAGAAGGATCTCGAATAAGATATTTTTTCCCATTAATTGATCTCGTCGCCCCCTGCAGTGGAGCAAGATGCGACATCGCATGTTGCTAGTGTGCAACCTGCGACGACCCTTCAAAACCTAGCACAATGGGGTGCGAATCCTCCTAGGATGATTATTTAGTCCAAGTATCTTTAGGGGTGTATACACTGAATCTTATGATGAGTAGATTTTGGGTGTAACAGAATGCCCCCCAAAGCATGAAGCTGTTAAGGATGTATAGGTGAAGTGCTTTGAAATAAGTAATGGCAATAGGTTCGATGGACGAAGGACATTGCTGCAGTACAACTGACTCCGAACTGACAATCTCATATGAAGTACAACATGGCTGCCGACCAATACATTGCAGATCCATGGTAGTAATGACCGATTGAACACAATCATGCCTACTAGACACAAGCATAGATCCATGATGATATGATAACACAACCACGACCAATACAAAAGTGGATCCATGTAATATGACTCAATACAAACTCCATCGTAACCTGGGTAAAACATGACTCCCCAGGGTCTTCAAGCTGAACCCGCAATGATACGAATCTATCCATGTGATTACAAATGTCTTGACGTCGAACATGGTAGAAACCACTTGATTATCGGTCATTGATGTAAACCGTTAACAAGTGCGAGGGAGATCACCATTGATGTCAATGATTCCCAAGGTATCACAGTACATATCATCGAGCGTGAATAAATGAGTTGAAGTCAAACGCAAGATGAAATCTTTCAATCAAGAGTCAATGATGTAAACTCATAATGAAAGCGAGGTAACCTGCCATTGAGGCATGCAGGGCCAAGGTACTTGGTTGGTTTCTAGATTCAATCCTCGGATGATGTGTTGAAGTCGACAATGATGAATCCGTCGAAGGAGGGCCATGATGAATCCCCCATCAATCGACACGAAACACGACAAAAGATGTGTAGAGTGGATCGGGTGGTACAGTAACATGTAAGACTGACTCAGAGTAACAATGACATGACGACGCATGTACTGACTGTAGATGATAGATAGTGAACGTGTTCTTGAACATGGGCATGGCATGACTTGGCAGTATTGACATAATGAGAATGACGCAAACTTCTAATGCAATTGATAATGGAAGCTTTCTTTGAATGAATCAGAGGAGTAACAAGACTCAGAAAGTAAGCGGGAACTCATAGACAAACAGATGACCCAAGTATTGTATCCAAATGCAGATGAGTGCCATGTTCAAGAATGACTATATACTGCCACTAAGGTATGTAACACAAACACTTTCCTTTTTCCCCATCATGAATGATGAGTGCCTCATGTGTTTTTTATGAGCTTGATGAGGGTAACCAGATGCTCGGTATAGCTCATCTCATAGATGAGTCCAATCCCAAATATTTTATGAACCTAGGATAAGAGGGGTTCGTCCCATGATGGGCCCTTCAATGTGAAAATTTTAACGAGTCCATAGAAGGTAAACTCGGTCGTCATTTCATGTTTAGAGAGTTTGAAAAGAACTAAAGAAGACTCCAACGGTCCTTTTTCGTAAAGTTAGCCTCATCGCCCGAAAAAGGGTAAAACAACGTGGGAGAGGACTCTTCTAGTCATGATTGGCTGGAGTATACATTTTTCGTAATTAGTACCTCCTGGTCTGAAAAAGGGGTAAACTATCACCAGGAAGACGACCATTCAAATACTTTAACAAGCGTGAACGCGACAAGTTCGCTTGGCAATCTTTTCATTTTTCGAGAGCCTGAAAAGAGCTTAACGGTAGACTCCGGGGGGTGTCCTTTTCCGTGGGAGTTTAACGAGCCCAAAAAAGTGATAAATCATAACTTGGTAGTTTCTCTCATGGTTTCGTGAGTACGAGAACAAACGAAGAGTAAACTCGTCCTCATGCAATAATTACGACTAACCAAAAATAATAATGACAAAACATTCAAAGGGATGTTCATACCTGTAGTTACCGTTGTGATACGAGAAACGACACAAAAGACCACCTTACGACTCCTATACACTAGAGAAAGTGTCAAATAGCCCCAAATATAACGACAAACGGTCGAAACTATAGTAAATGGCCCAAAAACATCAAAATATTTGAAAAGGAATATTCCATTCTATTTATAAATAGAAATATGGGCCAAAAATAGAAAACATTGTTTCAATTGCCAATTTGGGTGGAGAAGTACCAATTTGGAGCCAAAACATCCTTTGCCGATTTCGGGAACTACGATCCGCCATTTCACCAACCATCCGGATCAGGTAGGCCTAAACTTCATCCAACAACTTTCCAGTGGTTTAGTTTTTGCATTTAGGTCCATTTTTTGGGTTTTTGATGGTGTTATGGAGGGCTTCATGTGCCCTCGGCTCGTCGCAAGTTGCCCTTTCGGGACTTGCGACGATACCGAGTCATCGCAAGCCTCGAATGCGAGAGGTGTGATGTCATCGCACTGTACCTAAACGTACAGTGCGACGGCGGATAACCATAATCCAAACATCAAAAAGAATTCAAAAAATGGACTTCTGAGGTTTGAAGCAGGACCTAACAGTGTTTAAATGTCCTTCTTGGCAGGTTACCAGCTAGCCAATATGGTATTGGAGTGGCGAGAGAGAGAACATGAAGTAGAAGATGAACAACCTGTGAACGATCCACAATGCGTTGAAGCTTTGAGAAACTGCGGGTTACTGAAGTTCTTTGAGATCCAGGGGATGAGATCCCAGATCCCACTACTGACACACATGCTCCAGAGTTGGGATGTGGCCCAACAATACTTTGTGGTAGGTGAGCATATCCTCACGATAGACATTGAGGATATCTACTTCCTTACCGGTTTGTCCCGAAGAGGGGACACGGGCCAGTGACCATACAATTGAGGACATGATATCGCAGCACTATATCACTAGCTCTCGACCTTCTAGTGGGAAGATTCTCATCAGGGATGTGGTGAGCCGTCCACTGCGGACCATATTGCTTACCATTACTAGGGTGGCGGGTAGCCAAGCCCCACACACGGCTACTCGGACCCAGATGCTGTATGCGGAGGACTGTATGTCCCCCATGGTTTTCAACTGGTGTGAGGGTCTCCTCGCAAACATTGGAGCTCAGCTTACCAAGTGTCGGCAAGGGGAGCTCAAGAAGTTTGGGTATGGATCGATCATATTATTGTTCCTCTTAGAGCGGATTCCTCTTCTACGTCCGCAGTTTCTACTTGATGACAGGGAGCCCAGGGATCCCCATATGCTCATATGTGCTGAGGTCATGACCCGTCATGGTGGCAGGCCCATCATTAGCTTTGGTCCTGAGTTTTTCAGTTGGATAGAGGGCCAGTTACTCATGGTCGAGGACTTTCCATACAGCGGTACAAACGTTTGAGAGGACCTCGACTTGATGCTGCCGGAGGGTGCAACATGGGGCGACATAGGTGAGAACAAAACTACCCTTTGTATTTTTAGTTTTGTATATTATATCATTTTTTTGATGCAGTGCTGACATGTATGTAATATGTGTGTGCTGATGTGGGCCCCGTACGCCGATGGATCTCTCCCTTCTGGAGAGGAGAGACAGAGGTGGGGAGGCAGTCGTTCCTGCAGGTGCTCATGCTGCCATCGAGGAGATGGAGGAGGTGTATAGGAACCTATCCCAGCTGACCGTGGAGGTACCAGAGCCAGCTATTGATGACTTACCGAGGCCCATGCAGAGATTTGGGGTTGGAGCGTCCATGCACTTCAATGCCTTACTCCGCAAGGTGGCTCGAACCGTGGACTGTTTCCTCACCCAGCGACAGCGAGCTGTTCGTGCTAGGGGTGGTGTACGGGTCAGGCGTTAGGCTTGATGACACTTCTATACTTGGACTGAGAGCTTAGAGGCCTCAGATTTTGTAGTATTGAAAGCTATGATGCTTCATATTTTTGTAGAGACTCACTGAAAGCCATCGTGCTTCAGATTTTGTACCAGCACTACTTTTTGAGTGATATATATATATATACAGACATTATCGGCGATTTATACATTATGTGTTTTTAAAATGATTAGTGATGTGATCTTGTTTACATGTTTGCTTTTATACATTACATTATTTACATGTTGTGAATGCTTTTACATATTGTGAATATTATGTGTGTGTGATGTACCAATCCAAAATGAAGTTGGCCATCAGTCAGCAACTGTGTTTAACTCTCGTGGAATGTGTAGGTATTGAACGGATTCAAATGACCTTTCCAGGAGACGTACTCATCTGAAGAGATAGAGTAAAGTGGGATCACAGATAGCGTAGATCCAGTTAAGATGGGAAACCACTAATTGAGAATCCATGTGGATGACAATGTGGTTCATACCCAAGGAAATGGCGTTAGCTAGGGTTTCGATTACTGCCTGATATTCTGCGGCATTGTTAGTCGCAAACCTTAGGCAATTTCCTCCTGAGCTAATGAGCTCACTTGTAGGGGAATATAGTACCCAGGCTGCCGAAGCAAAGCTACGGGTATGCCGACTGGCGCCGTCTGCGAATACATATCATGTTGCCATCTGCACACGCAGACAGAACCTGGTATAAGAAGTGGAAACAAGATCAAAAGACACTCGAAAAAGAAATGCGTCACACCACACAAAAACACAAAAACACGCCATGTACAGTATATACAAGCAAGTCTATGCATGAGAGATCAAGCATAGTATCTCTTCAGGTAAAGCCCATTGCGGGGTTCACCTAAAGAGATTCTATCATAGTCTTCAAGCTCGTAAGCACCTTTTTCCAACACATGTTTTTTAATGTAAGGTCCATGCCACATGGACTCGAACTTCCCTGCTCCTAGTTTGTCATGCTTCTGGTCATAAGTGAGAACCAGGTCACCCTCGTTAAAGATACGAGGTTCCACTGACTTATCGTAGTGGGATTTGATGCGTTTCTTGTGTGCTTCATTAGCAAGAGCGGCATCTTGGCGAGACTCGTCAAGTTTTGCTAAGTGCAAGAGACGTTCTTCCTCGACAATAGTGTTAGGAAGAAGTTCGACAGCGAGTTGTAGAGATGGAATTTCGCACTCTATCGGTAGGAAAGCCTCCAATCCATATACCAATTGGAAAGGAGTGAAGCCTGTGGCGGTTTTGACGGAAGTTCGGTAGGCCCATAATGCTGAAAAGAGCATGTTATGCCAATTGGACTTATGTGTCCCTACCATCCTTTGGACCATAGTTTTCAAGACCTTGTTAATGGCCTCGACCTATCCATTGGACTGCGGGTAGTAGGGTGTCGAATTTTCATGGCAAAAACCCAACCTATCGCTCAGTTCATCAACCACATGGTTCTGGAAATGGGAACCATGATCGGTAACAATTTCCTGGGGAACTCCGAACCGCGCTATTACATGATTGAACATGAAGAGTGCGGTGGTTTTGCCATCGTTCTGGTATGTAGGCATAGCTTTGGCCCACTTTGTAATGTAATCCACAGCTACAATTATGTAACTATGCCCCACGGCCGAGGTAGGCTTACAATGCATAAAATCAATGCCCCATTTTGCGAAGGGGCCAATGGCAATAACCGGATGTAGTGGGGCAGGATGAGTGCGCTTCTTTGTATGGAAGTGTTGGCAAGGAGGACATTTCTTAACGGCCTCAATACAATCTTTGAAGATGGTAGGCTAGTAATATCCTGCGCGCAAAATATTCTAGGATGTAGTCATCCCAGAGAGGTGACCGCCACATGCCCCAGCGTGACAGTCATTGAGAACACGTTTGGCCTCATCGTGAGTTAGACAACGTCGAAGAATTGAATTGACGCCACGACGATACAAAGTATCATTGATGATCAAATAATACTTTGCATGGTGACGTATCTTACGACGATTGTTGCGAGACAGTTAAGGGTCGAAGCATTGGGTTTGAAGATATAACAAGATATCTCCATAACATGGATCAGTCATACTGATGAGAAATAATGATTCATCCAAAAATGAGTCATTGTGCTCAATTTCTGCATCAGGATGGGGAAGGTCGCAAATAAGCTCGGCGAACACCAAAGACTTCTTAGACTTGGCTTTCTCAAAAAGAAGATTGAATTCTTGCAGTATCATGATCCAGCGTGGATACTTGCCCCCAAGTACCTGACGTGTCAGTACGAGGTACATGGGGTTCGAGTCGGCAATGATGGTGGTGGTGCGGAGCAAGATGTAGTGACGGAACTTTTGGACGGCAATGACTGCCGCGAAAGCAAGTTTTTCGACATGTGAATATCTAGTTTCAGTGTCGATGAGACCCTTACTCGCATAGTATATTACATGTTCCTGGGCGTTTTGATCCTCCTGTACCAAAATCATGGAGATGGTGGTAACAGAAGAGGCGAGATATAAAATGTAATCTCAATAATAATTAGGCGGTTGGAGCACGGGGGCATGCGTGATGGCATGTTTGATACTGTCGAAGGATTTTTGAGCTTGGTCGTCCCAAATGAACAGGACATCCTTCTTGAGCAGTCTCATATACCCTTGAGTCTTCTCTGTGAAATTGCAAACAAAACGTCTTAAATAAGTCACCTTCCCTTGGAGACTTTGAAGTTCCGTAACATCAGTCGGGGGTGGTAGGTTGATGATGGCCTCCACCTTTAAGGGATTAATGCGGATCCCATCCTTCGAAATGATAAATCCTAAGAGGCGCCTGGACTCGAAGCAAAATATACACTTGTGAGGATTTAGATGGATATACACTTTTGAGGAAAATGGCCATCAGATGATCAATGTGGAACTCGCGCTGCTTTGAATGAGCAGGGAGATTGTCCAGGTAAGGTTCCACAAAGTCCTTAATATCATGGAAGGCATACGACATAGCTTGCTGAAATGTGGCACCAACATTTTTAAGGCCAAATGGGAGTTTGTGGTATGCAAATGTACCCCATGGGCATATGAAAGCCGTCTTATGTTGGTCAGCTGGGTTGATCTCAATTTGGTTGTAACCAGAAAAGCCATCCATGAATGAGAAGATGACGCTTCCGGCACAGTTGTCGATGATCTGGTCGATGAATGGGGTTGGGTAGTTGTCTTTTGGACAAGCCCGGTTAAGGTCCCTATAATCAACACATACACGAATGGTGCCCTGCTTTTTGTTCACAGGAACGACATTTGAGACCCAATCCGTCAATGGGACAAGATAAATAAAACCAGCCTTTAAGAGCTTTTCAATTTCTGCCTTAATTGCCGCAGTCTTCCGGGGGTGTACCGGTCGCAACTTTTGGCACACAGGTTTGATGTTAGGATAGGTTTTTATTTCATGAGAAACAATCGTGGGGTCTATCCCAGGAATCTCCTCATAGGACCAAGCAAATACATCTCGAAATTGCTTGAACAAGGCCGTGCTAACAACGCTTTCTGCAGGGGAACACTTCTGGCCTATACGAATGTGTTCCACTATACCTGGTTTCAACGAGATGTTTACCGGGGTGGTTGGATCAATGTTAACCAAGTTTCCCTCTGTGGCCGTAAGACATGTAAGGATGGGGGCATGAGGGGATGGGTAGATATCTGGTGAAAAGAGGGTGTGAATGTTGTCCTCTATGTACTCCAAAGGAGGAAGAAAAGATGACCTATGGTGGAGGTCATCCCATGGACTGTCATCAATAATCATTACTTCCATGATGGACTCGTCTGAATGAAAAGTACGAAGTAAGAGATCAGGTAGAGATGATGTCCTTCATAGAGAACAAGATGGAGAGACCACAGTTAAATGGTCCTCGGGTGCTAATTGGATAGCCTCGTAAATACGTTCAGCGGGTGAAAGAGGCATTATGTCTCCAAACAGGTGTGTTGTGGCTTCGTCCGGTACAAGCCAAGCATCATTTGAGTGAGATGAAATCTCTATGGAGACCATGTGCACCGTAGCAACATGACTAGGGGGGTACGCAGCTGGAAAAACGCCCATGAGAGATGAATCTTTCAAAAGGCCAACCCCTACACTCTCATACTGTTTTGACATCTGTCCAATGGAAGGAACATGGTCACCAGGATGAGTAGTGGCATTTGGTGTACAAAAGTCTAATTGGTCGATAGTAACAATCCGTCCTTGGTGGGGGAATTGCACTATGTGGAAGACTGAAGAGGCGACCGCCTGCATGGTGTAAAACCAATTGCGACCAAGCAAGAGATTATAATCTATTGGGGCTGAGACCACTTCCACGTTAATGGTTACGGTCTTTCTGCCCAACTCAACTGCAAGAGCTTGTAAGAGCCCATGAGGTTGAAAGCCATGCCCGTTGAATGCTTTCAACGTGGTAAGAGAACGATTCAATTCGGTGGAGCCGATGGCTCTCCAACAGGCGATCGACATGACAAAAGTGGAGGCACCTTCGTCTAAAAGGGTACGATGGACAATCTTCCCAGCAATGTTTGTAAAAACTTGGAATGTGAGCTAGTGTGAGAGCCTCGACTTAAGGTTGTCAAGTCAGAACATGATGGTATTCAAGAAATCGGGGTCGACTGCACCGATGGCTGCAAGGAGAGTTTTGCGTTGATTAGGACAATTCTGCAAAACTTCCAGGGTAGACATGGCGCAAGGAGCTTGTGCCAAGTCTTCCATGATATTGTAATTTTGAGCCGTCCAAAGGTTAGGATTAAAAACAACTTTTCGAATCATTCTTTTGGGCTGTCGCAATATCGAATCCAAGGATGGATTCTCAATGGTGAGAGAAGTTGATGGTACAGTGACATCAGTCAAAGAGTTGGAAGCTTTTTCAGCATTACTTCCAGTGGATTCCTTCAAAGGGACCGGTTCGTAAGATCGCGAGCGAGTGTTCAAATTGATCATCTCGTTACGCAGCATGAGAACATGCACGGTATTGGATGGTTCCCCCTGGGCTGGGGGGGTTGAGAAATCATCTGCCGGTTCTGAGTAGGAAACAGATCATTGAGGACTGTGGGAGTTGGTTTGCCCCGAAGGAACTTTTGTACTTCGTCTCTATGGGGACATTCTTTGGAGAAATGGTCATCTCCACACAGTAAACAAGGATACTTTAGTTTCTGTTTCTGCTTGGTATCGTCAGGAGTGCTCTTTTTCTCCTGCTGGGCATAAGACTTTTTGTGTTTCCCCTTGTTCTTCTTTTTGCCGTTAAACTTATGAGATGAAGCTGATTGAACAGAATTCACCTCTTCAGTTACAGCAGGAGCGATCGACTTGGTGGTGCTATGGCCAGCCTGAGCCGGTAAGGGGGAAGACCCTTGAAGGTTGGATGATCCAACAGTACTAGAGGCAGGCTTGGTGTTAAGGGATCCAATGATTCCATCGGTTTGGAGTCCCTTATGTGGTTTCGCGGGGTCATTAACATCACGGGGTGCGTCAAGTAGAATATTAAACAGAGTTCCAGATTGAGTGTAGGCCAGGTCTAGCAGATGGGCACTCGCGATGGCTTGTTCTTCGGTGACAACACCTCTCATGGCGACATCTTTTGCTATGGTGGGGATGAGCGATTTTGTAAACTAGTCTGCTAGGAGCTGATCTGGAATAGGAGCTTTAATAAGATGTTGTCTCCTTCGCCACTCATGGATATGATTGGAAATATGTAATGTCCCCTCCTACCATACCAGCAGGATAGAGAGGACCATTGAGCTAAGACCGGGCAATTAGCCCCATATCCATTAATTAAATTTATTGATATGAAGACATGTATATGTGCATGCTATGGAAACACGACGGTAATTAAATAAATACTGTTGATAGCTAACACACACAAGATTTCTGTGACAGCCATTAAATAAGGACCATTGCAGAATTATAAAAGATCCTATGGAAGTGCATATACTTTTAAAAACACAGCGGCAGTAAATTCATTTAACACATCCACATACATTCATAATATTCATCAAATGATAATTGCAAATTTAACACAAGAGAATACTTATCTTATAACAGTAGCCCCAAGCAACTGGCTATGCAACTGCAACGTTCCACCCAACCGTAGGCCAGTGTGCTCCTCAATCTCTCAGCACCACTGCCACCCCCGAGCTGGGCATGATCTCTACAGGGAATCAGGGAAAAACACACTCACACATAGCCAAGCATACACCAAGATGAGCCAAGCCAATCTACAATTGGGTTTATCAGGCTGCTACGAGATGGAAAGGAAGAATTGCTAAGGTAGTGAGCTCAACCACAGAGCTATGGATACCCCTCCCAGATCTATTCAGCTTGGCACCCACAATGCCTACACACCCAACACCAGGAAGTATTCTCTTCACTGCCACACAGTCCCTCAAGCCATACCTTCCTTTCTAGTGCTCTCAGGGTGTGCATAGAAAAGTAGCCAGCCCTCTTGATCTTCTTGAGAGGTTACTCCCCACACTAGGTTTATCAAGCTAATTCTGTCCACTACCACTCCAATTTCTTGCTTACAGGTTCAAATCAAACAAAGATGCTCATAACAACAAAACTACACTTGCTGAGCATGATAAAAACGTTTCAACAGTGGAATGCATGAGGTGGGGTTTCCTGAGCTTCAGAAAAATGTGGGTAGACTCAAAACGAATTGGCAACTAGGAAAATTCGACTAGGAGAGCAACCCATTCTAGAAAAACGCCCCAACGGCAAAAACGACCTCTCCCTCGGTCCAAAATCGCGTCCCCCCTTCCCCAGCTATTGCAAAATACAAAAACGAGTTCCCTAGGCACGGAAAAACGCAGGGTTATGGTGAAAAACGCGAGGATAACTTCCAGTGAGCTCTGTCTGCGTAAGAGGAAGGACGTTCTGCATGAAGAATTTTGCCTTAGGCAGCATTTCATGGGGGTTTTCTTGCCCAGCAAGCCAAAAATACGATTTTCAGGTTGGTGGCTTGCCCATGCACGAAAATCTGACTGCCATACTTCTCCAATCCCAAGACATTAACTGCCCCAACCAATCTTTGGAAGAATTAAATGATTGGGTGCATGAGACAAAATGGGCAGTTGGTGGTTTATGGATTTCCCCATTGACACATGGATTAACACCATTGGCTCAAGGGTTTGAATAATTTCCCTCCCTATTTCTTGTAGAATCATGCCCCATCTCTTTGTTGCATTGCATAGCTAGTTGTGGGTATTTTTCATTAAAATTCGTATTTACATGATGTCTTACTTACATTGTGCCCATCTCGCATAAGAACCATAGGCATCTATTTTTAATTGCCGATACATAAAATGCTAAATCAATGGTGGGGCCTTGGCCTTGAGCTCCTCACCATGATTAAATTACAATATTTACATCATTTACGATTTAATACAAAGGGGGTCAAAATGGGGACATTACAAAATATGAGTGGCGGTATTCTGACGGAGCGAGGTTAAAAGATCAGTACCAGTCTCATACCGTATAGGTAGCTGGAAATGAATCAAAAAGTTCATAGCAAGAGAGCCGAAATCAGGAAAAGAGTGGGGTGGCAACTCAATGTACCACTTGGCAGCCGAACCAGTGAGAGTCCTTTGAAAAAATCTAAGACGAATTGAATCGTCCATTAAGGAATTAGATGAACACCATAAGTGGTATGTCATCACATGGTTTTTAGGGTCTTCACCCGGCTTACCGTTAAATTTGGGGATATCAGACGGGAGTTTCAACGGAATCGGTGGCCAGTTAGATCCATGGTAAATAGGATCGTTGGTTGAACGGGATAGGTCAGGTAGGTCCAAAGTAGCCAGGAAGGGCAGCTGTGGGTTAGGCTGCGCGTATTGATAATACGGATAAGGCGTGTAAGGACCAAAATGACCGTAAGGTGTGCCAGGAGGAAACTGACCGTAGGGGGGTGTGCCGCCCGGACCGTAAGGGGGTCCGCCACCATAAGGTGGTCCATTCCAATAAGGTGGGGGTCCACCTCCACCACCAAGAGGGGGTGGAGGTCCGCCGCCACCACCGGGAGGAGGTGGGGGTCCATAACCATAATAAGGTGGCCCACTGCCGCCTCCGCCTGGAGGGGGTGGTGGACCACTTCCACTGCCAGAAGGATGGGGCCCCCCACCACCTCCGCCCCCGGAAGGGTGAGGGTCTCCACCACCATCGCCACCACCATAATAATTCGGTCCTCCACCGCCTATACCTGGAGGGGGTGGTGGACCACCTCCGCCACCCGAAGGGAAATGTCCTCCTCCACCATGATAGGGTGGTCCCCCGCCACCTCCGTCTGGAGGGGGTGGTGGACCATTCCTGCCATCGCCGGAAGGGTGGGGGAAGTTGTACGTAAAGTGAGGTGGGCCTCCACCAAGGTTAGGTGGGGGTCGACCGATCGGGGGTGGTGGTATCTGAGGGATAGTCGGTTGGGGTCCGTGGTGCAACATAGGCTGTTGTCCCCATAGAGTGTATAGTGCATTTCTGGGATTAGATTAACCTAACGTAGGGTTAACGGAACCTGGATACGCTTGACTCCATGGGGGTTGAGTTACATTGGATGGCCCCCCAACATGAGATAATCCCATGGTGGATGGTCTGGCGGGTTGGGACGGTCCAACAGAAGGTCCGTTGGGGTTTCCACCGCCTATGTTCTGGTTAGGAAACAGGGGTTTCCCCCCAGCCACAATAGGTTGACCACTATTCAAAGGTTGAACCAACGTAGGTTGTTGACTAGCTACCGTAGTAATAACATTACCAATAAGGTAACCCGGGGGAACGGAATACCCTCCCCTCGAATTTTGAGGTGGGGGAGGAACTGGTAAAGTAACTGTGGTAGTGACGGGTGTGTTGAACTATTGTCCTTCCACCGGTTGGTTCACTTGAGGTGCAGGACTGGACTCTTGCGAGGGTGGACCAGTCTTGTTAGTAGTCTCATGGTGGGGTGCTTCAGGTGATACAAAAGATATCGGATGAACTGGGATGTCTCTGTCGTCAAATCTTATTTGGAAATGGCGATTTCAAAACTCTTCAAAGCGTTGCTCGAGACTTTGTCTTCGAAGCTCATCTCCTTTAATACGTAACTGTTCCAAACGTTCATGGATGGGGCCAAAAATTTTGGCAGGGTCAAGCCTATAGTAAGGCCTAGAGAACTCTGGAGTGGTCTAGTTAGGTGGGGATGAGATGGAAAAATGAGCCACTGGGTGGTCTGTAAAAGATGTCCAGTAAGCTGATGAAGGACCAACAACTGCAGTAGGGTCGCCCTGGGGTTGGTTTATCCATTCCAACGATCCAGGTTCTCCCAGGAAAATGGAAGAAATGTCTCGTGAAGTGGGGGTGTGTGCTTCTTCATCCTGTGGGGGATGAGAGGCAGGTGAATCTGGTGTAAACAAAAGTCCTCCAACATTCAAAGTGGGGTTTTCCACTTCAGTAACTACGACCGCGTTACGTTGATCCATTCTTACCCTCCAAATAACCTCCAGATTAAGGGGATATTTAGGTGGTAAGTTCAAGATCCTACGGGATCTTCTCTAGGGAAAATCTGCCAGAGTATCAGGAAAATCAACCAGAAAGGTCGAAACAGCGTTTCTCCTAAGGGTATGCTAAAAGAAAAGCAGTCCAGAAAAAAAACCTACTCAAACTAAGGCAACAAGCAAACTTATGTGACAGAGTGGATTCAAGAGTCTGGAACCTCACGGGATTATCAAGGCATCGCAAACCGCAATATACTACAAGGTCCAACAATATGACGCGACAAGGAGGATTGGGACCATACTCTTGCCTGCATACCCGATTACCTAGACAGTATGTGCGTGCTAATCTCCCCGAGTGTTGTTCTCGGTGTATTGCTTTGCCAAGATGGCCAAATGGTTAACTCGGTTGGTTTCAGGAATCCTAGTGGTGTCTCCCGATATACGCAAGGTACGTGGGAGCTCAAATCCGTAGTGGTGTTGTCTAATGCACAACCATTCGGCAAGAGACCTTCCGATATACGTGTTGAGTACGTGATGTAAAATTAGTCACAGCAGATCTAATGAACAAGTAAATCAATCACAACAGATGAATATAGAAAATATGGTGTAAAACTATGCAAAACATGCAGCAGTGCTCAATATCCCAATAAGGGTGAATGATTACAATAGAATACAGTAACAATGACTGAGCAATTCGAATTGCCTAAGGAGGTCATTCGAATCACTGAATGGAGTAGCTTGACTCCAACTAGGAGTCCTCATCATTAATCAGTGGTGGTCATCAATGCACAAGAACCAGTCATCCAGGTGTCAATCTAAGTCTAACTGAGTGTAACATGTGTAACTGGAGTGTGTAGCACTGATATAGGGAAGTGGGCTGAGTGGAGGGCGCATGGGAGGCTAATTGAAGTCAGAACAAGTCATCTAGTCAATCTGGAGGTCCAACGGAAGTGAAACAGTCAGTCGGGAGTGAAACTAGCCTCAAATCAGGGAGAATCGGAGCTAACTGAGTGTAACTGAAGTGGAACTGCAGTGGTAGGTCAAGAAGTGCGCCCTTCTCTGGTAGTAGGTGAGAAGTGGGTGCCTTCCTGACTAGGAGGGATAAAACTCTGAAGTAAGTGGCTCTCAGGTGCTAGAATAAGGTGGCTAAGGTGCTGGAGGCATCAACCTGGTGACTGGGATGCATGCAAACCCTAGAATTTGCATGCAAACCCTAGAATTTGCATGCAAACCCTAATTGCATGCAAGATCCTGAAAAAGATGATGTGGATATCCGAACACGTGATACACCCTTCGATATACGCCAAGTACGGATTATGGTACTTGGTGGGTATGTGAAGGAGCTCGATATACCGATGTATGTGGAAGACTACAATACCCCCGGGATACAGTGCTGGCAAATAATGACAGCTGCCACACTTAACGACGCCGGAACACGTCTCTAACTTACACACAAGTTGCGAAAATTTTTACCTAGTTCTACCGTTAATTTTATCTTGGACGGTTAGGTGAATGCATGAGGTGAGTACATAATCGGAAGCATAATGCAAGCCCTAGCTACATGCACAAAATATTCTTTTCTTTCAATGAATTCTAGCTATGGGAAAGAGAAAGCTTTTTCCAACAATATTGCCAAAACAAACTCAATGCAACACAATTCCAATTCAAGCAAAACTTGACAATGAAAGTACTCTTTTCCTTTTTCAACGAAACACAAAAGTACACAACACTACTAAACCAAATCAAAACAACTTTTTCTTTTCTTTTTCTTTTCAAAGTAAAATGACCCTAAATAATGAAAAGAGAGGATTTCAAAATGAAATATGCAAGCTTTTCAATTTCACTTTCAATGATCTAAAAGCAACAAAAAGTAAAAATGCATCTATCTTTCCTTAGCATGGAATCAATTTTGCAAAAATCGAAGCGTTCTTTGAGCCTTTCAAGAAAAATGAGTGATTCATAATTCGAGAAAAACACAATAGATCATACATTCATTCAATTCTTCCAAAACATAAACGAGAATTTTCCAATGCACAACAATTTTCTTCAATAGTGTTCAAGAAATGATGGGAAAGAAGCACTTTTAATTTTCCAATGGATGCATCAAAGCAATAATTTGATAACAACTCTGCTTTCAGATCTAAATGACTAAAAATAAAACACTACTTGCAACACTAGTGAATCCAGAAAACTCAAGAAAAGACAAGCACTCGACCAAGCTGAAAGACACACTTAACTCAAAATCAAGCAGCAACAAGCAAACTAAGAAAGCAAGGCTCAAAACTAATGTAAATGAGGTCTGGAGGGTGATCCAATGCAATGATCAGATCAGGGATGGAAGGAAGGGAATGCAAGAGTGAAACGGATGAAGGTGGGGGAGATGAGAGCATCCACCACTACCGGTTCTCAAACTTGTCCAAGACGGAACCCAAAGTCAATCAAATGAAACCAAACTCTCAACACACAAATCATAAATGGGGTCTCTGGCTGGATCTTTCAGCACAGAGGGAGTTCATACATCAGACCAAAGTTCAAACTGTCAAATGAGGGAAGGGATGCCAGTATGCCAACTTTTGACAGATCGACGCACTCTGCCCTTACACATAGTGCGACGTCGCAGTTTTCCTTCACGGGAGGTGCGACGATGTCACAATATACCAATGTAAAGGATGCGATGGGTGACTAACAGGTGAAGAACAAAGACTCAGAAAGACACAGTGTCGCTCTGTTTCCACTACCCAGGTGCGACAGGCGAGGTCTAGGTTAAAAAATGAAGTAGATCTCTCAACCATGAACCAAAAACAGGCTTGAAAATGAGTTGTATAAACTCAGAGGAAGCAAATCAGAGTCTTCAATGCGAAGATCTGATAGTGAAATCAACCTCAAGAAGAAAATGGCAAAAAATAAAAGGCTGGTATCAAGCAATCAAGTGAAAATGACTCTCATATTAACAACTACTGGCCAAACTCTATACTCCCCAGTATGGTCGCCAGATTTGTTATCGGACAATCCACTTGAGCGGACGCGAGCAGGATCTCCCTAGCTCAATGTGAGTCTAGAACAAATAGAACAGACTACAAATACATCTCCTAGATCTACTTAAGGATCAAGTACTAGATGTCTTACCTTTTACTTCGCAATCCTTTCTCCTGAATGCTGCTCCACGTCTCACGGTCGTCAGATCCAAGCTGCAAGACCTGTCAAGACAAAGAAACAAGAGAAACTAGTAAAAGACATCTATACAATAAGAGATCTAAGTAAACAGTTAAGCAGGTAAACTACTCAATATCATTGCATACATGAACAATATTGGTGGAAAGCATTTGTATTACTGTAAATAGAGGAGTACATGATAGAGATATAGAACTACAACCAAGACTTAACGTATTAGCCCTTCTTCGACCAAGCCAATTGCCATGTCCTTCCAAGGAAGTATGAGTTCTCCAATAGATGAATGGAGGTGTTCTAGGAGTGATTTCACCAGCATGTAGATACCATAGGCTTCCTCCCCTTGGGATGGGAGTGAGCTTCACTTATATAGGACTAAGTGGATAGGATATGGATAGGATAGGTTGATAGATGGTAGGAGAGAGATAGGGGATCCTCCCAAAGAGTTAGGGGTCGAGTACCAGCTCCCCTAGAGGTCAGGGATAAGCCCCTAAATGAGCAAGTTTCGAGAAGGATCTCGAATAAGCTATTTTTTCCCATTAACTGACCTTGTCGCACCCTGCAGTGGAGCAAGATGCGACGTCGCATGTTGCTAGTGTGCAACCTACGATGACCCTTCAAAACCTAGCACAATGGGGTGCAAATCCTCCTAGGATGATTATTTAGTCCAAGTATCTTTAGGGGTGTATACACTGAATCTTATGATGAGTAGATTTTGGGTGTAACACTTGTAGAATATTGTCATAATCCATATGAAGGGGTAATTATATTTGAGTTTAAGGCCCCATCCTCTAATACTAAAATGAACCACACATCCCTACACCTAACAACTTATGCATTATGGGTTAGAAGTCATAGTTGAGAATAGCCTTTGGAACCTCTTCCAAAAGGGATCATCCTATCACCTCATTCGCATTTTTGGAAGGAAATTATATTTATAACAGATCTGGGGTGGAGATCTATGCAGATCAAGAATTTCAAGGCGACTTTAATCCTCAAATGGATAGACTTTCTCATGAGTTTGATGGTGACATGATAGATGATCATTGTTGGTCACTATAATTGCCTATTAATTTAATTTAATAAATAGAGTGCTCAATATAAATTGTTAACCCAGGGAAGTTTGGTTATTTCAAAGGTAATCAAGCAAAATATATGCATAAACATTTCAGTAACTGATCAATCAATTAGAAGTCACCCAATCTACCTAATTGCTAAGTCTATGCTCTGCTTACTGCTTAATCCAACTTCAATTACTAATTCGACTGTCAAATATTAAGAGAGTTCACAATCCTTCTACAGTATCAATTTTGGAAATAACTACTTCAGGAATGCATTATCTAAATTGCTTGTGCAAGAAGTTAAATCCTAAATCATCATCATAAAAGAGATTCAATCCTCAATTGTAATACTCAACCATAAAATAAATCAGTCCTCCTTCTACTCTGTAAATTTATATGTCATCTACCAGTTTCAGCAATTCATGAAAGGAATTAAACAACAGTAATATGCAGCAGCAGAGCACAAGTGTAACAACAGTAATCAATAACACACTTGTAATGTAATCCTCATTCTTCCCTTAGGCTATTTTGGTTGCTATGTAAATATTGCAAGGTGTGTTTTCTCTAGTTTGGAGTTCAAGGTCAAGTCCCCCACTAGTGGATGCTTAAGAGTAATTGCATAGGCAGGTATTTGATATTCTGATAACCCATGTGCTAGTAAGCCATGGAAGATTGTAAAAGATGTAAATGATGCCATGTAAATAAAATACCAAGGTTTGGCTATGGTTGCAACAAAATGAGGGGGAACTGAGGGGGTTATGGGATTGGAATCATGCTACCACATGTACATTGATGAACCCATTTGAATCCCATGCTGACATTTAATTTTGTTGAAAGAAGGTGGGTGAAGAACATTGTTCATGAGGTCGATGGAGTATGGGGCAGCCCTGTAATCCGTATGGCAGGGTATGACTCTGTTTTGGCTTGTCCCTTAAGCCACTCTACCTCCTAGGAATTCGCACACCTTGATCCAATGAGCCTCATTCATCACACAACACAGAGCAAGCAAGTGGGGCAAGAAAGAAAACCGTGATTCTGTGTAAGCAAAAATTGGCATAGCCGAAAGCCAATAGAAAACCCTGTGTAGGAAGCAAACTGATTAAGAAATCCATGGAACAGAACCTAGGGATAAGTTACAGAGAGTGATTATCTTAGAGAACCTGTGATAGTACCTGGATCTGATAGCAGAAGATTGAGTTGCGGGATAGAGCTTCGGCCGCAACTCTGAGAAGGTTTCAATTGGAATAACAGAGAAGAAGTTTAGACAGAGGTTGGATATGCTTGATGACCGAACTGTATGTTGGCTTCTCATTAGGGTGGAGCCTTGACTGCGAGAGAGCCGATTTATCCCTCCTTATTGGATACATAGCCCCATCTTGGGGTTGGTCTCTGAGAGATGAAATAATGCAGGCTGGGCAGAGACATATGGTTGGGTTAGAACGTTGCAATCCATAGCCAATTTGCTTAGAGATTTAATGCAAAAGATAAGTGTTCTTTATGGCTTGAATGATGGCTATTCTACATCTGTGCATATGCGTTTATTTATGTCTGAATGTATGATTTGACCCAAATGAGTGCTATTGCTGAATGCCCATGTAATAGGTTTCATTTTGTGGTGTATGTTATTGATTAGTGAATGCATGACACATTGTGTGTTGATGAAGTTGCCTTCAACTATAGTTGTTAGGTACATGCGTGCATCTATTTTCTTATGTGAATGGTCCATTGATGAATAGGACAGTATGCCTATGCATTATGTTTCATTATGTTGTACATGTCATTGCCTTATCTATGCCCCTTTGCTCCTTTATATTATGTTAGTATTCATATGTATCTAGGCTTGAGGAATGGGACCAAGCCTCTGCATGCTTTCATCAATCTGCCTAGGAGGAATATGTGCATGTATTCCATTATATGTGTGTGTATAAGGTTTCATCCCCCTGTGTTCCTTGATGTATGAATCTACATATGAGAATGACTTATTATGCTGCCGCATATTTGTATTTCCATTGGTGTAATGTCCCTAGATTGTTCATTGATGAATTAAGGCTAAGTCTGGTAAATGTGCAGGACACTCCAACCAGGACTTGGGAAGGAAGGGGCACCCCTGTTGATCAGATGAAGGGGGAGAGACATTGCAGAGTGGATCAGAGATTCTAGAGAGTGGTGAAAGAGGTAAAGGTGGGGTTTAATGCCACCTTGGGAGTGGGATGAGGGCAGGAACCAAGTCCTTAGGTGTGTATGAAGACCGGGTAGATGCATAGATCTCTCCAAGAGATTTCCAATGGTACCAGACTTGTCCAATTTGGTCCAGGGATGAAGAATTTATGGGCTGAAGAATTTGTGCAGTGGGGGCTTTCGTAGTGGGGCTTCCGACTTTCCGTTCCCGCAAATGGATTGTGGATTGCGGAAGTCAAAATGGCATTTTCAACAGGGTTGCAAAATGGCAGTTCCGACTTCCGAGTTCCGCATGTGGATTGTGGATTGCGGAAGTTGGAAGGGTAAAATCATCGAGGTTTTAGACTTGGGTGTAACTTCCCCAAATCACCTCAGTGTACTTCAGAGGCAATGGGAGACGCTGATACTCTCTTTTTTCCTTCCAATGCTTCCATCATGCACCCTTCCGCAATTATTCTCGGGTTTGAAGTCCACATGGCGTCTTTTTGCAATCCGCAACCCGCAATTGCGTCTTTCTGCAATCCGCCACCCGTAATTATGCCTTTCCGTAATTCGCAACCCGCAACTGCATCTTTCCGCAATTCGCAATTGAGCGACCCACAATCCGCATTGCAGAAATCAGAATTGTGGAAATCCAACTTCAACCTTCAGGAAAACTTCTCCTTCCGCAATTTGCATTGCGGAAGTCGGAAATGTGGAAGTCCAACTTCATCCTTCCAGAAAAAATCCCCTTCCGCAATCCGCAATCCACATTGTGGTAGTCAGAAATGCGGAAGTCCAACTTCATCCTTCTAGAAAACTTCCCCTTCCGCAATCCGCAACCTACATCGCGAAAATCGGAATTGCAGAATTCCCACTTCAACCTTCCGTAAAACTTCCCCTTCTGCAATCTGCAATCCGCATTGTGGAAGCCCAACTGCAACCTTCCAAAAAAATTCCCCTTCCGCAATCCGCAATCCGCATTGCGGAAGTCAGAATTGTGGAAGCACCTCCTCTGTTCCTGCAAACTTTCCAATGAAAACTTCTAAGGGGCATAACTTCCTCATCCCTGGTCCAAATGAGGCAAGGTCAGTACCGTTGGAAATCTCTTGGAGATATCTTTCCAATGGTATGCTTCTCCTCCTAATCCGATCACTCTAGCTTAGTACTTTTCCAACCGAAGTATTGCCCCGAAAACCTCCATCAAGGTCTCTTTTCCACCTCTTCCATGAATTATCCTTCCATCTGATCTATAGAAGGGATGTGGGCACAACAAGGTGTCTATTCCCTGACAAGTTTTGGATGAACCTTCTGCGCATTTAGGTCCTCAACATCTCATCCCTATTCAACAATGAACAAGTGTGCATAAGTAACAATACATGTAAGTATTTGCATGCTCCAATTAAACACATATGCATGAATGAGTAAGGCATACAATCACACACACACTCAGGTTACATTTACTAGCTTCCATCATAAGTACAACAACAACATGAGTACCAGTATTCAGTCCCTTATTCATCCATGAACCATTCCCATAAGCACATACATGCATACTTTAAGTAAATTCTATGAAACCAAAGCTATTCAATGCATCTATAACCTACAGGGTTCGCAATATGTTCACTTAAGTGAATGGTGGAGTAACCCAACATGAATTCAACATCATATCCCTACTCCTACATAGCTTCCTATTGATTAATTCTCATGGGGTTCATCAACCAATAACTTGAACATAAGAAGTACAACATAAACAAATGAAACATCCCCATTCAAACACCACAAGAACGCTTATCTTTTGCTTTGAAATCCCCAAGCAAACTGGCTATGGACTGCAACATTCCAACCCAACCATAGATCTCTGCATAACCTCTATTATTTCAGCAATTAGAGATCACCCTCGAGCTGGGGCTATGTATCCACTAAGGAGTATCACTCAAGCTCACTCACTGACCTGGTTCATAGTCAATCATGGTATTCATCACACAATGGGTTTCTTGAGCAAGTGGGGAGGCAGAGACTGAGTTCACCAACTCCTTGAGCTCAACCATAGAGATACAATCATATCCCCTTGGCTTCAGACAGCCCAGGAACCCCCAACACCTCCACTCTTAGCCTGAGTAAGGTCCCCTTCTCTGCTACACAGTCCCTCAAGCGCCCCTCCCCTCAGCACTGACTTGGAAAGGTATGGTTGGTCCTGAATTCTAAAACAATGGTTACTTGAGCCTTTCCTGGATCCCCTATTGGCCTCTAAATAGGTTTTTCTGGGTAATACTTGTCTCTGTAATTCGTGCCTCCACAGAATCCCGACCTCCTCCTTTCCACTTAGGTTTTTCCCCACTTTCTCTGGCCAAACAACTCTATACCGCAACTGGGTTCTCGGCCGCCAACACAGGGTTTCTTCCTCATGGTTTCTGCGCCTTTCATGCTCGACTCTCCTTCCTTATGTTCAGGGTCTTTCCCCCGAACCAAAAATGGATGAATCAACCCACGAACAACGAACCCCTTACTCAGATCTCAATGTCATTTTTATCTCCTGCGAATATCCTCCGTCGGCTTTCCTTCTCCATGTTCTGTAACCGAATCCGTATCCGTACAGGGAATGAAATCGATTACTCATGCCCAAGTGGTAGCATGGGTCACCATCCAACAACCCCCTCACCTCTCCATAGGGGATACATAGTTCCCCCTCATTTGCGTTGCAACCATAGCCAGCCATTGGTTATTTTATTACATGGAATTATTTACATCAATTACAATTATCCCATGGCTTAATAGCACATGGTCACATAATACCAATTACTTTCCTTTGCAGGGATGAGGATTCACTAGCAGGGCCTTGGCCTTGGGCTCCATGCTAGGAATCATACACCACATGCATACAATATTTACATTACAACCAAAATAGTCTAAGGGTCAACATAGGGGTATTACATTGGGCTTCTTCATTTCTGAGTTCCGCAAGGTGCATTGCGGAAGCCGGGAAGGTAATTTCCCAGAGTAACGAGATTGGTATTCCACATTTAAGAAGTTTCGCAATGCGTACTGCGGAATGTGGAAGCCGGAAAGGGGACTTCGTCGGAGCTGAGTATTTGGGCTCCCGCATTTTTGAATCCTGCAATGCGAATTGCGGATTGCGGAAGTCTGGAGTGAAACGTTTCCAGATTCGTGAATTGGACTTCCGCCTTTCTAAATCCCGCAACGCAGATTGCGGATTGCGGAAGTCGGAGAAAGGATTTTTTCGGATCAAAGAATTGGGAGTTCCGAATTCTGAGTTTCACATTGCGGATTGCGGAAGTCGGAGGAGTGTATTCATCGGAGCAATGAATTGGCGTTCCGAGTTCTGATTTCCACACTACGGATTGCGGAATGCGGAAGTCGGAGGGGAGAACTTGTCGGAGTTGAAATTGGTGATCCGACTTCCAACTTCCGATTTCAGCTTGCGGATAGGGGCTTATGGAATTGTGAATTGCGGACTGATGATCATTGCGGGTTCAGAGTTGTGGAGCCTTTGAATTGCTTGGAAAAAAGAATAAAAAAATTAGCAGGTGACTCAACGGACTCTCCCATTACTTCTAAAGGGTACTGACGTGACTAGGGACATGACAAAGTGGTATCAGAGCTCAAGGCTACAACACTAGGGCTACTTGGGCCGAAGTTGAAGCTTGAAGGGGTGTTAGAACTGCGGAACAACAAAGATTGAGACCAACGGCCGTGTAGTATCTCGCTGGGCAAGAACCGACAACCAAAAGGGACTGTCTGATCAGCATAGAGAAGTCGATTTGGTTCCAGCTAAACATCTAACCCTTTACCGAGCATCAACGTTGAACAAATGGCAACGTTGATAAGTGTATAGAATTTCAAGAAGGGCCAAGTTGGACTTAACCACAATTTCTGAAGGCAATTGGAATAGTAGGGCAACATCGATGAAAGGGAAATCTCTCACCCTAAACTATTTCTATTACAACATGTGAATGGTATGCTTGTCCAGTAGCAAATAGGAATGTTACCCATGGGTATGTATATGGAATTGCTGCTTGGTGAGAAAATCATAGCTAATGGCTCCTTGTATGTTTGCTAGGGGACATGAATTGGACCAGCTATGATATGGAAGAGGCAATCCCATGCTTGATAAGGGATTGGAAAGGGAGAACTCACTCCTTAACCCCTGCCATGTTCTTGTATTTATGTTTTGACCAAAGACAACAAAAGCATGGCTAAAATATACTTGATGTTGTTGCATGTGACCAGCAACCCTATGAGAAAGGTTAGTGCAACAAATCTGTGATCATGAGAATTGATGGAAAGACTGTGTAGTCCTTGGTAAGAGGCCAGATTGGTGAGGTAACACCAAAGGTGCTCATGGGATCCATGCAAGTATGTTTTCTTTGTGAAAATAGTACAAGTGTTGAATGGGGATTGGGTAAGAATCCCTTGAGCCATGTTTAATAATTGTAAAATGGTATGCATGTAAGATGAATGCATTCATATGAAAGTAGATCATGCCATGTGTATGTTGGTTATGGGTTGATAACCAAGCTAGTGAGGACTTATGGTCCTGTTGTGGCAGTGCTTTAGTGCTACACAAGCCACCCATGAATTCCCTATTGGTGTTAAATTAGGATGAAACCTCTTTGCCAGCAACCAAGGGGTGGCAAAACTCATGATGTGTTGTTGAGTGGAGAAGCAAGACATCAAATAGACAACCAAGTGATTGGGGAGATGGTTGGGCATGGTGTTGGAGCATTGGCCAGAATGTCAAACTTACCATGAGAGGAAACTTGTGTAGGCACAAGGATGTTCTTGATCAATGTTGCAATGCATTGGGTGCATTTAGTAAATGTACATTAAAGGATCTTGTAAATCTTGTGGTTATGCATTGAGTAAATGCATATGAAAAGTTTGTGTAAGTGTTGTGAATGTGCATGCATGTGTGTGGTTACACATGTTGTGATGCATTGTGTGAATATATGGTTGTGATGTATCTTCATTGCAATTGAAATGTTAACAACTGAAAGTGTTTGAATTATCGAGTGTTATAATTCTGAAAATCACTTCAGTGACTGTGGCAGCAATGAAAATGTTATGTGCATGAAAGACTTACAAAGTGTTTGGCTGATTTAAGTTTCAGACTTCAAGTAGATTGTTTTGGGCATGGAAATGAGGTTAAGTCCGTGATGAAGGATGGAATCTACCATGTGCAGGAGACAAACCTCATCAGAAGGATCTCATGGTTGTAAAATTAGTTTATGTACAGAACATATTTGTCAATTTTAGACTTGTGGATTTCAGATTTGAGAATTTGTTGATAACTGCTAATCATTGTTGGCTTGTATAGAACCATGTCAAGAGGACATGTTGTAAGTGGATTTTCATGTTATGGTAGCAAGCATAAAACCCTAATGGGAAGAGTGGTGCCACTTAAAAAATCCAAACAACATGAGGATGCCTCATTTGCACTGCATGTGGGTAAAACCATGTGAGTGAGCTGGTGAAATTATGCCAAGAGGGCATATGTGGGTTATGGAACATTAGAGGGTTAGGAGTGGAAAACCAAGGGACTATTGATTCGGAGAAGGGATCCCCCATTCCTCATGAATGCAAAGAGAATGCATATGTAAATGGATAAGTGTTATGTAACCCTAGCTAAGAATATGCATGACTAGTTACTAGAGTTAATATGTAGAACATGTTTATTAATTTCATTATCATTTCAGATTTTTCCCGAAGAGTGATTAGGGATTGCATAGTTCACATTAGAAAGGAGTGCACACCTTTCTGGTGTTGGAATATGATAGGGTTTTCAATACTGACTACACCCTAAGGGATTAGACGCATTCCTAGTTTTTCAATATTTGATAGTGAATGTTATGAAATATGTTTACAATATTGGAGCAACAATACTAATGAAATTGCTTATCCTTCTTGTGTTGTCAGCTTACACAGATGCAATTTGGTGCTGCACATTAAGAATCAAAGTGAAGAGGTTGTTGTGAAGGGTTCTGGTGTGTGTGAAGGGTTGTGATGTGCATGAAGAAGTTGTGGTGAGCATGAAGAGTTGTTGTGTGTATGAAGAGTTGTTATCGATTGTGGTGTGTATGAAGAGTTGCCTATGGCTCCATAGTATATCCTTGAACTAGAAATGGTCATGGTGCAGTTTCCTTCCATTGACCTTTGACGCAGACAGATGTGCTGGCTTAGCAATGGAGAGAGGAAACCAGGTATGGGACTGGTTTGGAACCACCAATGCCTGGGAACCCAGACGGAGTACTAGCTTGGAATTGACTATTTGGATGGCGTGGAGTGGCCTATGGGATAGCCAACATCCAATTCCACAGGCGATCCCAAGGCTTGTAGAGTAAAGCAAGACCCTGTGGACCAGAGAAGAAATGTCCAATACAGATAAGGATTTGATTTTCATTCATTTCTTATTTTGGATAATGAAATTTTCATGAACAAATATTAAGACAACCAAGCTGATACACTTGTGTTCTTGTTGGAAACCTTGGTCATTGCAGGAAGCAAGAACTATGAAGGCATCCTAAGGATGCATGTGGACATGTGACTGTCCTAAAAATCTCAACATGAGCAGCAATGAAAGATGGTGCTAGTGGACTTGTGAGGGTCCTAGTAGCCAAGAGCTTTGTATACAAACCATGTGGAAAGGTTCCCTGGTTGAGAGGTCTTGGACAGACCTTAGACACTAAGTGTCATAGCCAAGAAAGGAAAACTCAATCATTCACATTGAAGTGAAAGAGGCTAAGGAGCATGGAGCCACAGTGATGGTGTGGCTACGGATTGGAACACGACTAAGAGGGGGAAACTCTTACTCTTATCTTTCCTTTTGATTGATGCATCTTAGAAACAAAAGATTGTGAATGCATGTTATGACTATAAGTGATTGTGTTTATTGCTTGAAATAAATTATGAATGCTGAAATAGTAAATTTCCTATGAAAGGATGAGCATGAATGAGTTCATATGTGTGTTGGGAAAACATGAAAAGTGTGAAATTCTCATGGATAAAGCATGGGATTTTCATGTCAATTGGACAATTAATTGACTGATTTTAATGTTATGTTATGCTTGGCCTAACAGAATTGCGATGATGTATTTCAAAGGTGACAAATTGAAGTTAATTGGTTGCAGTTGTTACAAAAAACAGTGGTACTAGCAAGCAAAGAGTGGGTTGTTGTGAAAATTGGCCATGACAGTAAACCAAAGGCTGTTGGATTTGGATGAAAACCTTCTACAAATAATTACCTAGACCCAAGAAAATCTTGGAGAGATGCTCAGGCTACAAAAGTAGTAGAATGATATGAACCACAAGGTTTTGTAGGACTCTATTTGTCTGCAAAGGGAGGTAAAAAGCATTATGGAAGCAACCAACAGTGGAACAGAGAAGAGGCATTCACCCAATCAGCCCACTAAGAAACATTCCAGGATGGAAGACTCAAAGGAAATTGAGCAGGTAAAGAGAAGGAAACCACTAAAATGTTGGGAATGTGGAGGAAATCATCTCTTCCGCGACTGCCCAACAAAGGATAGCAAGAAAGCTAGCAGCCATAAAGATTCCAGACGTATGGATCAGTTGGAAGGTAAAGAAAAGGAAAGGATTGTTGTGGATCAATTCCCACCTATAGGGTTGGAAGCTCAAAGCCAACAGGAACAACTTGTGGAGGACAAAGGAATTGGTCCTGAAAGTTCAAAGTAAAGGGTAAAATGCAGGAGCAAACCTGCAACATTTTTGAAAATTTTGGACATGTGTAGATTGTATATGTAATCCTAAGTGTTGGAACACTGAGGACGGTGTTATTCTAAGGGGGGGAGGATGTAATATCCCTCATTCTGCCCTTAGTCTATTTTGGCTGCTATGTAAATATTGCAAGGTGTGTTTTCCCTAGTGTGGAGCTTAAGGCCAAGACCCCCACTAGTGGATGCTTAAGTTTAATTGCATATGGAGGTATTTGATATTCCGATAACCCATGTGCTAGTAAGCCATGGAAGATTGTAAATGATGTAAATGACGCCATGTAAATAAAATACCAAGGACTGGCTATGGATGCAAAAAAATGAGGGGGAACTATGTATCCACTAGAGAGAGGTGAGGGGGTTATCAGATTGGAACCATGATGCCACATGTCCATTGATGAACCCATTTGAATCCCATGCTAACATTTAATTTTGCTGAAAGAAGGTGGGTGAAGAACACTGTTCATGAGGCCGATGGAGTATGGAGCATCCTTGTAATCCATATGGCAGGGTATGGATTTGTTCTAGCTTGTCCCTTAAGCCACTCTACCTCCTAGTAATTAGCAAACCTTGATCCCTATCCCATTGTTAACCAACGAGCCTCATTCATCACACAACACAGAGCAAGCAGGGGGGGCAAGAAAGAAAATCACAATTCTGTGTAAGAAAAAATTTGTAGAGACGAAAGCCGATAGAAAACCCTGTGTAGGAAACAAACTGATTGATAAAGACATGGATCAGACCCTAGGGATAAGTTACAGAGAGTGATTATCTTAGAGAACCCGTGAGAGCACCTGGATCTGATAGAAGAATATTGAGTTGCGAGACAGAGCTTCGGCTGCAACTCTGAGAAGGTTTCAGCTGGAATAATAGAGAAGAAGGTTAGACAGAGGTTGGATATGCTTGATAACCCAACTATATGTTGGCTTAGCTTTAGGGTGGATCGCTGACTATAAGAGAACCCATGTATCCCTCCTTAGTGGATACATATCCCCAACTCGGGGGTGGTCTCTGAGAGCTGAAATAATACAGGCTGGGCATATACCTATGGTTGGGTTGGAACATTGCAGTCCATAGCCAGTTTGCTTGGAGATTTAATGCAAAAGATAAGTGTTCTTTATTCCTTGAATGATTCCTATTCTACATATGTGCATATGTGTTTATTTATGTCTGAACATATGATTTGATCCAAATGAGTGCTAGGGATGAATGCCCATGTAATAGGTTTCATTCTGTGGTGTATGTTATTGATTGGTGAATTCATGACACATTGTGTGTTGATGATGTTTCCTTCAACTATGGTTGTTAAGTACATGCATGCATCTATTTGCTTATGTGGATGGTCCATTGGTGAATAGGGTTGTATGCCTATGCATTATGTTTCATTATGTTGTACATGTCATTGCCTTATCTTTGCACCTTTGCTCCTTTTTATTATGTTAGTATTCATATGTATCTGGGATTTAGGAATGGGACCAAGCCTTTGCATGCTTTCATCAATCTACCTGGGAGGAATATGTGCACGTATTCCCTTATATGTGTGTGTATAAGGTTTCATCCCCCTGTGTTCCTTGATGTATGAATTTGCATATGGGAATGACTTATTATGCTGTTGCATATTTGTATTTTCATTGGTGTAATGTCCCTAGATTGTTCATTGATGAATTAAGGCTAAGTCTGGTAAATGTGCAGGACACTCCAAACAGGACTTGGGAAGGAAGGGGCACCCCTATGGATCATATGAAGGGTGATATACATGGCAGAGTGGAGTAGAGCTTCAAGAGAGTGGTGAAATTGGTAAAGATGGGGTTTAAGGCCACCTTAGGAGTGGGATTAGGGTAGGAACAAAGTCATCAAGTGTGGATGAATACTGGGTAGCTGCATAGATATCTCCAAGAGCTTTCCAGCGGTACTAGACTTGTCCAATTTGGTCCAGGGATGAAGAAGTTATGGGCTGAAGAAGTTGTGCAGTGGGGGCTTTTGAAGTGGGGCTTCCGACTGTCCAAACCCGCATGTGAATTGTGGATTGCAGAATTCAGAAGGGCATTTTTTACCGGGTTGAAAAATGGCAGTTCTGAAGTCCGAGTTCCGCATGCGGACTGCAGACTGCGGAAGTCGGAAGGGTAAAATCATCGGGGTTGTAAAGTTGGGCTTCTGTATTTCCAAGTTCTGCAAAGCGCATTGCGGATTGCAGAAGTCAGGAAGTTAATTTCCCAGAGTAACGAGATTGGCATTCCACATTTCCAAGTTTCTTAATGCGGACTGCGGAATGTAGAAGTCGGAAAGGAGACATCGTCAGAGCTGAGTATTTGGGCTCCCGCATTTTCGAATCCAGCAATGTGGATTGCGGATTGCGGAAGTCGGGAGTGAAACATTTCTGGAGTCGTGAATTGGAATGCCGCCTTTCCGAATCCCGGAACGTGGATTGGGGATTGAGGAAGTTGGATAAATATTTCTACAGATCAAAGAATTGGGAGTTACGACTTCCGAGTTCTGCATTGTGGATTGCAGAAGTAGGAGGAGTGTATTCATCGGAGCATTGAATTGGTGTTATGAGTTCCCATATCCGCACTGCGGATTGCAGAATGCGGAAGATAGAGGGGAGAACTTGTCAGAGTTGAAATTGGAGATCTGACTTCCGACTTTCGACTTCCGATTTCGGCTTGCGGACTGATGTTCATTGCGGGTTCAGAGTTGCGAAGCCTTTGAATTGCTTGGAAAAAAGAAGAAAACAATTAGCAGGTGAATCAAGGGAGATCTCTCATTACTTCTAAAGGGTACTGAGGTGACTGGGGACATGACATGCAAAGAGAAATTACGCATTACTCAGTCGATTGTTTCAGCAAATCAGGAAAAAGTTGTGAATGGAAAATCCTACACTTAATACTCACACTTGTTCAACAAACCAAGAGAAATTATAATTAAAGAATCCTACGCTTAATATTCAAACTTTTTCAACAAAACAAAAGGAAATCTAATCGGAATTCCACACCAAACGAAGTAAAGGAAATAAGCAATTACTTAACTCGACAACTCTGTGAGAAGGTGGACCCTTGCCTTCTATAGGAGATGCCGCTAAAGACTACCAGAACTCAGTACACAATGAATCAGGAAAATATTGCCTCTTTCATTGATAGAATGAAATTCAATTATAGAGTTCTTCCACTCCCGTTACAAATTCTCTTCAAAATAAGCCTAACCTCTTGAACCCTCTCGTATTCCTATAAATACTAGACAATAAAATTAAGGTACTCTTAATTCAGACAACCATGAATATTGAATATCTTCAAGCTGTCGAATCAAAACATCAAAAATAGAAACAGTTACATTCATAATTACATTTGGGATAAAATATGTTTCATATGCGTCATTGCTCTTCACAATCCAAACTGATCAGATACCAGGTGTGTTTTAGCTGGCCGCGTGGATAGATGCTTGAGCCGTTTCTGCAACAACCTGAACCAGAGCCATGAAAAGCGTAACTGCTAGCCACGTAATTCTTTATCCACGTGTATCAGCAAGTTGATACACCCACATACCCTATGGTATCAAATTACTTTCATCGATCCATCACAAGTCAACACAATTAGGAACAAAATCCATAAACACAAGCACACTTTAGGCATTAATATAAAAAATTAATAATAAATTATACTTGTTCAAGATCGTGCTTTTTATGAGGAAAGATAATGACTTGGTTACAATAATAAGGAAAAACAGAGAAAAAGGATCTCAATGGAAGCGAGCAAAAAGGGTAATTTCTGGCACCCAACATCTCCCCCCGACTGTCCAATTGCATGTCCTCATGCAACAACCTCCATTTATTCTGAATCTGAATCAAAACTTTTCCTGTGGAAGTTGGTGAATTCGAAGGAAGATTCAGGTTTCTCTCCCAAGTTTATATACCCATTACAAGCAACTAAATATGCCCAACACTTCTTTTCTACTTTCTTGGTTAACTTCTTTACTCTTGTATTTCTTCTCAGGAAGCCATATGAGTGGGAATCTAAATCTTAGTCCTAGCCAGCTCGGTCCACATGTCTAAATACACTAGACATACTCTGGGAATCGAGACAAAGCATATTTAAAATTTTCAAAGCAATACAGGTCTCTTATTCTTAAGGACTCAAAAGAGGCTTCCCACCTGTGCTTACTACCTTTCAATGCATAGGGCTCTTGTTGTGAGATAATTCTGACACATGTAGATATAATATCTTGTTGAAATGATGCTATTTGATTATCCTTTTGAGGAGAGGAGATGTGTCTTCTATGTCTTGCAACAAAGTTCGCAGGGGATTGAGGTTCACCTCGAATCCAAAGAGTAGAAGTACACTCATTTCTTTGAATAGTCTGAGAGACATTCCACCAGTTCATCTGATTGGTGACGAAGGAATTGAATACCCTTAGATGGATATCTCCTATATGAGGAACATGATTAGACCGAAGGTCCATGAAGCATGCTAATTCATGTAGATATAACTCACATAGTAAATTTTGCCCAGGGAAATCACTCTAAGTAAAGGCATCCAAAAACTGAGAAGTTGTAACAAACCGATAGGGATTCCCTTCCTTCAGAGCTTTAATATTAAATAGATTCAATTGTTCATAGAGGAATGCTGAATAGGATGGTGATGGGTCCCTACAGCTTAATAGTTCCTGAACTAAATTATACATTTGCTCCTACTCCTGCTTCATGGACTTAAAACCTTCTTAGTTCCTTCAACTCTTTCTGCAGATTTTCACAGCGAAATTTCTGGAAGATTAATTCTTCAGCCCATCTCTCCTTGAGTTCTTTAATGGTTTTCCTTTTCTCATGCAAGGGAACCATCCCTTCCTCACATAGGGCAACGCGATATCTCCATTTACTTATTTGAAGCTTCAACAGAGAAATTTCCTTTTCCATCTCCTGATCCATTTCATTTTCTATGTCCTTTTCATCTTCTGAGTCCAGCTCAATAATCTCTAGAGGTTCCTGAGCCTTTGCTTTATCCTCAATTTTCCTGGGTAGAGGTTGGTCCTGAGTTGCTAAATCCTGAGTTTCAACATCTAATTCCTGTGTTTCAACAACTTCTTCTTGACCCACCAGTTCAGGGATCTCAACAATTTCTTCTTGTGCCATTGGTTCTTGTGTTTGAACAGCTTCTTCCTGGGCCACCATTTCAGGGACCTCATCAATTTCTTCTTGTGCCACTGGTTCTTGTGTTTCAGCAGCTTCTTCTTGACCCACCAGTTTAGGGACCTCAGCAATTTCTTCATGTGCCACTGGTTCTTGTGTTACAGTGGCTTCTTTTTTTATTGTTGATTCTTGTGTTTCAATATCCTCTTTTTGGTTCGTTGGTTCTTGTGTTTCAGCACCCTCTTTTTGGATTGCTGGTTCTGAGACCTCAACAATTTCTTCTTTTCGGAGGGTCTCGGAGAAACCGCAGTAGCCAAATTAGTCTATCGACATTTCGAATCCATAGTAGGATCCATCTTCCGGACGAATAGTCAAGTTTTTATGAGGAGCAAAAGATCTCATTTATATGGTAATTAGTTTGCAGAGATAAGTAAAGGTCGGCCATGGGTAATTAGGACTTTGAGATTTAGTAGTTAAATAAAGTGTTTTAATCTTAAAATATTTAGAAAAACTAAATTACATTACTAAGGATAATGCTAGGTTTATAAATTTAATCTTATTGCCCCTATAGTCTCTTAATATAATTAGTAATTAATTAAATTCTAAGGGACGGACACCCTGGGTACCCAAACCCAGAACATGAGAGCCTACCTACCTTACATCCAAGGGGTCACAGATAAGATTGCCAGAATCCTTAAGAAGAAAAGAATTACAACTTCATTCAAACCTGTACAGACCATTAGGCAGAAGATGAGACCTGTTAAAGATCCTATCGACCCGAAACAACTCAGCGGTGTCTATGAAGTTTCTTGGTCATGCAAGTTTTGCTATATAGGTGAGACTGGACATTATTTCCACACTAGACTAAAAGAACATGGAGCTGACATAAGGAATGAATGTATCCGTACCTCAGCTCTTGCTGAACATTGTTCCAAAACCAAACACCATATTTGCCTTGAAGACACCAAGATTTTAGCTAGGGAAAGCCATTACTTTAAAATAAAAATTAGAGAATCTTTGGAAATTATTAAACACCAAATAATCTAAATAGGGATGGAGGCCTTGAAATTAGCACTACTTGGCTTCCTTCTATAGTAAACCAGAGATTAAGATAATTTAATCCCCCCCCCTAATTTTTGGCTCCCTTAAGTTTCCTTAATATTTGGTGTTGAATATATTACTAACCTTAAATTACTTCCTCTTAAATAACCCTAACATGATCAACCCTCTTCGACATAGCTTCTAAAATCAAAAAATATAATTTTTATAAACCTACTACACTAAAACACAATACTAATAAATTTAAAACATTCCATAATATTAATAAATTTAATAATCAACTATTATAATTAACCCTAATCAACCTAAAATTACTCTACTTGAGTTTGATAATATAAAATTTTAGATTAGTCTTATAAAATATAATTTAACTAAACAACCCCATTATTATCAACATTAATAGAATTATGACTAATTGGTTAGAAGTAATGAAAAAATTTCATTTCGATTAGCATAGAGTTTAATTAATTATTAATTATATTAAGAGACTATAGGGGCAATAGGATTAAATTTATAAACCTAGCATTATCCTTAGTAATGTAATTTAGTTTTTCTAAATATTTTAAAAATATTTTAAGATTAAAAAACTTTATTTAACTACTAAATCTCAAAACCCTAATTACCCATGGACGACCTTTACTTATCTCTGCAAACTAATTACTATATAAATGAGATCTTTTGCTCCTCATAAAAACTTGACTATTCGTCCTGAAGATGGATCCTGCTATGGATTCGAAACGTCGACAGACTAATTTGGCTACTGCGGTTTCTCCGAGACCCTCCGACAACAACCACCGCAGAAATCTTGCTAAAAAATTTCTTCTTTTGCCACTGGTTCTTATGTTACAGTGGCTTCTTCTTGGAGTGTATCAACAACCTGCAATTGTTGAGGCAATGTTTCCTTTGATTCTTGTATTCGCTAGCCAGGGGTCATTATTTCATGTGCAATGATATCATCAAATTCCTTACCCAGTAATTCTTGATTGTCCAAGGTTGAAGGGGTTGCTTCCATGTTCCGATTTTGCTCATCCTCCACCATTGATTTTGCTTGTGTTGTCCCATTCTTTTCTTGTCTTCGTTGTCCAAGTCGCTAGGATGAAAGTTATATGAGAGTGACCTTATATCCTTCATTCTTAAACATGTCCCCACATTCTAGGCACATAAACTCATAATGCTCCATGTTTTCTGAATTAGAGGGTATAATTTCCATTTGATCAACAACTTCAGCTAGTGTGCTCAATCTATGAACTGCCTGATTCTTTAGCACCTCCTTCAATGCTTGCAGTTCCTCCCTGAGCACTTGTACCTCATATTTCATCAGGTCATTCTCTAAGAGCAGAGTTTCTATTTGAATTTGACCCTCTCTTGCAGCAGGTTCATGTGGGTCGATTGGATTCAAAATTAAAGTCTGGATGCCCCCTGGTTCTTGTGTTTCAGGGGGTGATCGAGGTTTTAGAATTGGAATCTAAAAATCGGCTTCGGTCATTTATGTTGCCTCTGCTTCCACAGAAGCTCGGGTCCTTATTATTTTCAGTGGACTGGGTGACTTCTTTTGGGTACACAATCTTCACTTATTTCTTCATGACACAGGGGGAGTGGAACCCTACGTGAGTATTTCAACATCCTCTGAGACAGAAAAAGGAGAATCATCCTTTCGTGATGATTCTTCCCTCAACTCACTAGCTCCTCCTATTTCAACGACCAATTCAATATCCTAAATTATAGCTCCTCCTTGTTCAGCAGAAGATTTAATCTCCTGAATTATTCTCGTCTGGATTTCAGTCCCCTCTCTCATTTCTTCTACATTGAATTCCATCTATTGGAATGGGCTTCCGATAGGATCCTAGGGGTTTATGTTTTGAGAGTCCTCTGCAGTCACAGCTTCCTCCATATACCTTTCTTGATCCTTCTCTACTTCTACGGATTCCTTATCTCTCCTCCCAACTCTATCTGACAGGATCCGCTCATCTTCCTCTTCAATTTCATTATCATTTTCTTCCATGGCCACATGATCTACCACATCCCCAACAAGGAATTTCCCCCAAGATTGGTGTCTTTGTTCAAGGGCTCTTAATATTAATAACTTAATGAGGCCATGGTTAGTGATCGAGGCTTGAGGATATTGAGACCCCCTTGCATAGTGTGCCATGCTTTGTAGGTTCCTCATAAGATAATAGGGCATATTAATTAATGTTCTATGACGCAAGTGAGAGATCAAAACAAAATCATAGGAATAGAAGACTCGGTACCTACCTTCGCAGGTGATATATTTCTTCAATAATACTGCAACTTGGTCCCATGGGTGAGGCAGAGTTTCTAATGTTGTTCCTCGTCCCCTAGGTTGAACGTTTTCACCTGTTGCGAGGAAGTCTTCCTTTGCATTTGGATTGGGCACTTTTCGGCCGAACCATCTCTTCCCATTCCTAGGAAATCTTGTCACTTTTGCTAAAATGTGTTCAGATACCTCGACCCTCAGTCCCCCTACTTCTGAATGGTCTTCTATAAAATTATGGGCAAATTGTAACGCCATTCCTTCATTGAACCCATTCAATTTCTCGAAATACGTCGTCCATCCTGCTTCTTCAAAAATTCTGAAAATCTCTCCATTCCAACGCAAAGTATCCATTGTTTCAGGTTCATGTCGGACTGTGAAACCCCCCATAATGTCTTTCTTCAGCAATCTCAAACGATGCAAGCAAGAATTTCCCAATTAGGATTCCGAAGTTGCAGCATGCAGAAAAAATGATGAAGAGTGAGGATTTCGTTGGCTATTTTTGGAAAGGTGATGTAATTATGGAATAGGCTCATGTTAAAAGTTATTGCAGGGATTCGACGAGATGGCGACGGTAAATAAGTATGGGAGAGGGTGGTGATGTGTCCCACTGACTAGAAATATTGGCTAGAAATTGCTGACAAGGATATGCAAACATAGTATAATCATGATTATTTTGTCAATTTATGCCTAGTCATACCCGTGGTTAGAACCCGTACCTTTGTGATTATCATGACGGATCGTCAACACTACGAGGTGGCCCACTTTTGTTGTCAAATCGATTGATGAAGGCATCTCTTATCACATGGATTCATAAAGTCGGTAGGCCTCTATCCAATGAAAATTGAATGTGTCCATGTCAGATTTAATTATATTAGTGAGTGGAAATTTTGGAAAACTGTACCAGGAATAATACTGATTATAGAACTGCAAGGTAATATTACTTCCAATTCCGTCGAAGTCTTCCTCGGATAATTTTGCAAAACATATTTTAACCGATTACAAGGAAAAACGACGAATTTCATAACTGATGCAAGCTGAAAATTGAAAAGATGGCAGCGATTCAGAGTATAGCGGAGAAATTCACAGTGTTTCAGTCGAAAACTAGGAGGAATTTCTAAGGAAATATTGGCGAAGTTTCAACAAAAAGCAGAAATATTGGTGGAGTTTTAGCCAAAAGTGTAGCGGATTTTCAGTGGAAAGATTAGCGGATTTTCAACAAAAAGCGAAAATATTGACGTAGTTTCAACCAAAAGTGTAGCAGAGTTTTTGCAGAAAGATTGGTGGAGTTTTGGAAAAAACGGAGAGATTGGCGGAGTTTTGGAAAAAAATGGAAATATCGACGGAGTTTCAGCCGAAAGTGTAGTGGAGTTTCAACAGAAATATTGGCAGAGTTTCAGAAAAAACGGAGAGATTGGTGGAGTTTCGACAGAAAGCAGAAAGATTGGCGGAGTTTCGGTAGGAAGATTGACAGAGTTTTGGTCGATGACAAAATTCAGCAATGCCAGAATGCAATGAACTTGACAGAAATCCATAATTCCCTTCATCGATCCTTGTGAGTGGTTATTCAACAATTACAGAGGATCAACCATAATCTTCGCAATCGATTGGCCCATTACGACTGCTACTTTTCTTTTTAGGTCTTTACCATATATCCTTGCACACCATTACTCTAAACAAACCAATCAAGGCTGAACAAGCGAAAGGAAAAACTATCAAACAATCCATCAATCCTACCAAACAAATGAAAGCAAAGCAAAAAGAAATAAAATCAAACGAGTTTATTTATGTACAACTTATTTGTTGAAAATGCGCAAAATATTAGAGAGTTGAGGAAACATGAGGTGACTCGTGTTCTTGTACCAATTAACAGTTTGAGTCAGAATCAACACGAGAGGCAAATGCATATTTCAAGCGTGGCTTATGCTAGAGCTGCAACCAATGACCATTGGAAAATAGTGGGGTTTGATATTCGTCGATTGTGGTCAATCGAACAGTTCCATTGTCAAACACTATATCCACTTTGTATGGTCCCAACCATCTAGTGCACATTTTACCTTTAAATTCCTTCTTGAACCGTGATAATAAGGCCCAATTTCCTTCACAGAACATCTTCTTCTTAATAAACCTATCATGCCACTTAGAGCGTTGTTGTTGAATTATTGAAGTTTGATGTAAAGTAGCTGCATGCTTCTCATCAAGCTCGTTTAATTGATTCAGTCGATCCCTGTGGGCTCCTGTCATATCCAAGTTTGCTTCTAAAGCGGTTCTGAAAGTTTTAATCTTGAATTCGACAGGGAAGACAACATTTTTCCTGTATACCAATTTATAAGGGGAGAACCCTGTGGTGTTACGCCATGTAGTTTGGTATGCCCATAAAGCTTCAGGGAGTCATTCATCCCAATTTCTACGATGACTCTTCACAGTCTTTGTGAGAATAACTTCAATAATTTTATTCGTACTTTCCACTTGGCCATGGGCCTGTGGATGATAAGGTGAAGTTATTCGATGCTAGATATGATATTTCTAAAGAAGAGCTTCAATTTTATGAGATACAAACTGTGATCCCCCATCTATTACTATTTTCTTAGGCACCCCGCAGTGAGTAAAGATTTATTCATAAAGAAATCTATAACAACTTGATCAGTGGCTCTCACCAGGGATGTGGCCTCCACCGATTTAGTCATATAACCTGTGCAAACTAGAATGTAAACCTTTTTTTTTGAAGAAGGGTTGATGGGTCCTACAATGTCCAGGGCCCATCTATCGAAGGGTTCAACCACCAATTGTGGTTGAAGTGGCATCTCATCCACTCTATTAGGCTGACCCATCCTTTAGCAGCTATCACAGGCTTGCACATACTTCTTTGCATCTTGAAACAGTGTTGGCTAGAAATAACCCATTCTTAACACCTTATCTCCAGTTCTTTTATCGAAAAAATGTCCCCCACAAGGTTCATCATGGCATGCTTTCAGGATACTATGGACCTCATCTTCCCTCACACATCGTCTAATCTCCAAGTATAGCCCTGTGTAAAAGAGATATCCTTCTATCCAATAGTACCTAGCACTTTGTTGTACAATCCTACTTCTTTCCCTTTTTGATAGATGATCTGGAAGCTTACCTACAGAAAGATAATTAACAATGTCTACATACCATGGTGAGTGAATTGATACTGCAAATAGATGTTCATCAGGAAAATAATCCTCAACTGGTGAATTATCATCATTATTGGTCCATCGAGAAAGAAAATAAGCAACAACATTTTCTTTTCCTTGTCTATCAACAATAGTGATATCAAATTATTATAATAACAGTAACCACCTAGTCACTCGAGCATTAGTAACAGGTTTATTCATCAAATATCTAATAGCCGAGTGATCGGTATGCACAAAAGTAGAATAATCTGTGATATAGTGCCTAAACTTATTGATGGTGTAAATTACAACAAGGAATTCTTTCCTAGTTACTGTGTAATTGAGTTCATCAAGAGCAAAATTCTTATTGACATAGTAAATAGCATATGGATTATGGCCTTTCTGTTGTCCCAACACCACCCCAATAGCAGTATTTGAAGCATAGGAAGAAATGTGCAAAGGTAAGGCCCAATTAGGTCCACGTAGAATCAGTGTTGTAGATAGTCTTTTCTTTAATTCTACAAATGTTGTCTGCAATGCATCATTCCAATTGATTTTTGCATCTTTCATTAGTAAGGTAAATAGAGGAGATTCTAGCTTAGAAATTTTTTCAATGAAACGTCTATAATAACCAACATGTCCAAGAAAACTACATACCTCCCTTTGCGTTCCAAGAATAGGGATGTATGTTTATAATTACCTTTATTTTGGGAGGGTCCACTTGTATTCCTGCAACAGATATATAATTCCCGAGGACTATACCTTCACTGATCATCATATGACATTTTTCAGTACTAAGGGACAGGTGAGTCTGATCACATAATTTTAAAACATTTTCCAAGTTTTTCAAAGCCTCATCAAAACTACTACCAAAATGAGTGAAATAGTCCATAAAAATTTCCATACAATCATTAACCATCTCAAAGAAAATTCCAATCACAACTCATTGAAATGTAGTTGGTGCGTTGCACAATCCAAAAGGGAGCACCCTGTATGCAAAGGTGCCCTAAGGACATGTGAAAGTAGTCTTGTCTTGGTCTTCAGGGGCATTCTGAATCTGGTTATACCCACTAAATCCATATAGGAAGGAAAATAATATTTTACCAGACAGGGTATCCAAGACCTGATCGATAAATGGAAAAGGGAAATGGTCTTTTTGTGTAGCCTTATTCAAGTCTCGGTAGTCCACACAGATGCGCCATTTACCATTTTTCTTAGGCACTATCACTAATGGAGAAACCCATTCACTGTCTGAAATGGGATAAATAAATACCGCGTTTAAAAGTTTATGAATTTCCTCCTTCACGATATCTCTCAAATTTGGATTCATTCTACGTTGGGGTTGACATATGTGCCGACAATCATTCTTAATGTAAATGTGGTGAGTACACAACTCAGAGGTAATACCTCTCATCTTTGTGTATTCCCATGCAAAGGCTCCCTTATAATGTTTCAGCATTGTAGTCAGACGTTCCAATTCATCAAGTGCGATATTGGAATTAACATCCAAGGTTTTTCTAGGCTCAATATCTATTGGAACACTTTTTGAATTCTCAATTATGGGAAAATTTTCAGAACTTTTAGCTAGGACTTCCTCAATAAGTTTTTCTTGCTAAAACTCACTCATGGTACTGTCCAGGATCTGATATGCATGTTTGGTAACCTTCATTGGCTCACTAATGAAACTGCTGATAGTGTCATCCTCAGTTTCGTTTTTAAAAGTCACAGCCCTCCCTATAGTCAGAAGGGGCTGAGTACTTTCTTCCTCCTCCAAATCTACCCACAATGGAATCTCAACATCTAAACTTGGTTTAGATGGAGGATATAGGGTCAATATTTTGGTATCCATTCCATAAGATATTGTCATAGATCCTGATCTACAGCTGATGTATGCGTTTGTCGTAGCCAACCAAGGTCTTCCTAGAATTAGTGGATGTCCCTCCAACGGAGATTTAGGCTGAAGAACAAGAAAGTATGCGGGGTATTCCCATGAATCAACAGAGACTACCAAGTCATCCAAAATTATCTCAGGTCTAATCGTGGATCTATCAGCCAATTCTAATACTGTGGGGGTTGGTCTGAGATTAGTGAGCCCTAATTTATTTACAGTTTCAATAGTCATCACATTTATTGCTGCACCCAAATCAACTAAAACATTGGGAATCTCAGTATACCCAATTTCACTGTAACAATGGGATTGCCTGGATCGTCATATTTAGCCAAGGGAACCTTTCCCATCATTAATCCAGACAATTTCCCAATCACATGAATTGTAAGAGTATCCTTAGGCTTCCTTATTGTTTTTTCATACACAGATCTCTAACAGTTTTAGCATAGATGGGTACATCATGCAGGGCTTGCACTAATGAGTTTTTAACATAAATATTTTTCAGTTCACCTAGAAGAGTGAAGCAAGGTTGATCTACTACTTTCTGTAAGTCCAGTTGCTCAGGATATGGCGGGTTTCTTGGAATTTGTACAGGGGTAGTTTCAATGTGTGTTTCAACAAGTATTTCACTAGGTGTTTCAACATCCTCAATAATGGGGATTGTTGTATCGATTGGGATCTCAAACTGTTTATTCATTCTTTCTTTAGCCACAGGGGATGGAACATCCTCAATGAAAATAGGTTCTACCACCCTCCTAGATCGCAGATGTAATTCATTACATAAGATAGGAGTGATAGAGTAAGCTGGCATGTTTGATGTTTCAAATTGCTGCATTGCCTTATTGTTGGGGTTAGGATTAGGTTGAGCAGGCAGCTGAGGTTATAGTGGTGCATTAATTGGTGCAATGTTATTAGGGAGTTGCATCTATAGTTTCTGATACTGTGGATGAGGAAACTAATTGTGAGGAAATTGATTCCCTGGATAAGGATTTCTCCAACCTGGAGGCCAAGGGGTTTGTTGATTTGGTCGAGGTGCCCATGACATCCATGGAGTAGGATATTGAATTGTAGGTTGAGTAGATGGATGCCAGTGAGTATTGGGATAAGAATATTGTGGAGGATGTTGATTTTTCATATTATTCCAAGAATTAAAAGATGTGGTGGGATCTGGATTCATACCCGGAGCACGAGGTTGTCAGGGCTTCTTTTGTGAAATGAAGTAAGTTTTCTCCATGTCCACGCTAGATGCTTGAAGGACTGACTTAACATTTGGAAATGAGGGTCCTTAGTATTGTGATCCAAATCACATAGACCACATACCTCTACCTTGTCAAGTGGGCATTCCCTTGACGGATGCTTCTTTCTGCATTTAGCACAAAATATGCCCAGTGCCAAGTCTTCCTCTGCCTGCCTCTGCTTTTCTTTTAAAACATCAAATTGTGAGGAAATGGAACTCATCATACCAATTTTAAATTTTTGAGAAGATTACCTATCTCTGCTCGTGTAGCTCCACCACTAGCTGAATTTTGTGCCCTTGTGAGGACATCTCGGTCTCTTGTGTTGGTTCTAGAAGATCCTCTAGAGTATCTTCTACACAAATCCACAATATGATCAAAAGAATCCCTTGAGATATCCCCTTTTCCCAGCAGATTAAGCATATCCAGACAGTCTTCTCTAATTCCTCTCAATAGAATAATTTTAAGGACATGTTTTCCAATGTTGGCATGGCCATATCTTTGCAAATTATATAAAAGTCTTTCTACAAAATCCTCCAAACTTTTATCCTCTTTTTGAACCATTTTGAACAATTCTTCCCTCCTACCCTTGGTTTTGCAATAATCTTAATATTTAGCAAAGAATACTCGTTTCATCTGGTCCGATGATGTAACAGTCTCACCACCCAAACTCATAAACCAACGTAGGGAATTTCCTTTTAAAGTAGCGGGAAATAATTTTAAATTTTGTTCATTGGAGGTGTAATCATAGCTTCAACGGAGAATGTCAAATTCAAAAAGGAACTCGCCTGGAACTTCAGTAGAATTACCATAAAAATTTGGCAATACTGAGGGTGAAATGTTCTTCATAGGAGCCACCCTAGGTGTCTGTCGAATGGGGAATTCAAGTGTAGCAATTGTTTCTCCATACCGATTATTACTGTTATCCCCCATATCCTCTTCATGATCATTAGGGTTCCCCCAATGCTCCCTGTTTTATTCATTATTCATATTTTCCTCGTTCTTGTGCTCCTCCATCCTTTCTTCTTCCAATTTATGTCAATACTCCAACCACTCCTCCTTAGTTACTTCCTGCCCATTAATTCGATAAATTTCCTTTGGATTTCTTTTACCCACAACACTCCCCTTATCTTCTGGAGGTCGCTTCTCAGAAGTGGGGATTGAAATTTCTGTTACCTTCTCCACGGTTGATATCGATGATTCAAGATTGGGGAGAGTAAAGATTCCTCTTCCTGAAGATGTTCATGGAAATAAAGTTCCAATAGAGGAATCATCTCTGGCGATCAGTTCGTCAACAAATTTTTCTCTTCCTCGACCTGGATTACTGCCATGTCCTCTTCCACCTGCAAAGTTATTTCTTTTGTGGGTTTCACATTCTTTCCTTTTTGTATTCATGCAAGCTTAAATACTCATACCTTATTTTGAGGATAGGAACCCGTTCGGTCTGTTGAAGGATGCAAAACTCTTCACTGCGTCTTATCGTCTCTACAACCTCAAAAATCAAGATAGCTAAAGAAATCAAACTAATAAGCTACAATCTATGTCTTCCAATTACCTTCCCCGACAACGACGCCAAAATGTTGGTCACTATAATTTCCTATTAATTTAATTTAATAAACAAAGTGCTCAATATAAATTGTCAACCCAAGGAAGTATGGTTATTTCAAGCAAAATATATGCATAAACATTTCAGTAACTGGTCAATCAAATAGAAGTCACCCAATCTACCTAAATTCTAAGTCTATGCTTTGCTTACTGCTCAATCCAAGTTCAATTACTAATTCGACTGTCAAAGATTAAGAGAGTTCACAATCCTACTACGGTATCAATTTTGGAAACAACTGCTTCAGGAAAACATTATCTAAATTGATTTTGCAAGAAGTTAAATCCTAAATCATCATCATAAAAGAGATTCAATCCTCAATTGTAATACTCAACCATAAAATAAATCGGTCCTCCTTCTACTCTGTAAATTTATATGGCATCTACCAGTTTCAACAATTCATGAAAGGAATTAAAGAACAATAATATGCAGCAACAGAGCACATGTGTAGCAACAGTAATCGATAATACACTTGCAAATAGAAACTACACATTACTCAGTCGACTGTTTCAGCAAATCAGGAAAAAGCTATGAATGGAAAATCCTACACTTAATACTCACACTTGTTCAACAAACCAAGAGAAATTATAATTGAAGAATCCTACACTTAATATTCAAACTGTTTCAACAAACCAAAAGGAAATCTAATCTCAATTCCACACCAACCGAAGTAAAGGAAATAAGCAACTACTTAACTCGGCAACTCCGTGAGAAGGTGGACCCTTACCTTCTAACAGAGATGATGCTAAAGACTACCAGAACTCAGTACACAATGGATCAGGAAAATACTGCCTCTTTCATTGATAGAATGAAATTCAATTACAGAGCTCTTCCACTCCTGTTACAAATTCTCTTCAAAATAAGCCTAACCTCTTGAACCCTCTAGTCTTCCTATAAATACTAGACAAGACAAGTTAGGTCCTCTTAATTCGGACAGCCATGAAGATCTTCGATCTTCAGGCTGTCGAATCAAAACTTCAAAAATAGAAACATATACATTCATAATTACATTTGGGATAAAATCTATTTCATAGGCGTCATTGCTCTTCACAATCCAAACTAATCAAACACCAGGCGAGTTTCAGCTGACCGCGTCGATAGATGCTTGATTTGTTTATGCAACAACCTGAACCGGAGCCCTGAAAAGCGTGACTGCTAGCCACGTACTTCTTTATCCATGTGTATCAGCAATTTGATACACCTGAATCCCCTGTGGTCTCAAATTACTTTCATCGATCCATCACAAGTCAGCACAATTAGGAACAAAATCCATAAACAAAGGCACACTTTAGGAATTAATATAACAAAGTAATAATAATTTATACCTGTTCAATATCATGATTTTTATGAGGAAAGATAATGACTTGGTTACAATAATAAGGAAAAACATGGAAAACAGATCTCAATGGAAGTGAGCAAAAAGGGTCATTTCTGGCACCCAACATCTCCCCCCAACTGTCAAATTCCATGTCCTCATGCAACAACCTTCATTTATTCTGAATCTGAATCTGAATCAAAACTTTTCCTGTGGAAGTTGGTGAAGTTGAAGGAAGATTCAGGTTTCTCTCCCAAGTTTATATACCCATTACAAGCAACTAAATCCACCCAACACTTATTTTCTACTCTCTTGGTTAGCTTATATATACTCTTGTATTTCTTCTCAAGCGGCCATATGAGCGGGAATCTAAATCTTAGTGCTATCCAGCTTGGTCCAGATGTCTGAATACACTTGACATACTCAGGGACTCGAGACAAAGCATATTTAAAATTTTCAAAGCAATACGGGTCTCTTATTCTTAAGGAATCATAAGAGGCTTCCCACCTCTGCTTACTGCCTTCGAATGCATAGGGCTCTTGCTGTGAGATAATTCTGACACATGTAGATATAAATATTGTTGAAATGTTGCTATCTGATTAGCCTTTTGAGGAGAGGAGAGGTGTCTTCTATGTCTTGCAGCAAGGTTCGCAGGGGATTGAGGTTCACCTCGAATCCAAAGAGTAGAAGTATCATCATTTCTTTGAATAGTCTGAGAGGCATTCCACCAGTTCATCTGATTGGTGATGAAGAAGTGAATGCCCTTAGATGGATATCTCCTATACGAGGAACACGATTAGACTGCGGTTCCATGAAGCATGCTAATTCATGTAGATATAACTCACATAGTAAAGTTTTCCCAGGGAAATCACAGGCTAAGTAAAGGCATCCAAAAACTGAGAAGTTGTAACAAACTGATAGGGCTTCCCTTCCTTCAAAGATTTAAGATTAAACAGAGTCAATTGTTCATAGAGGAATATTGAAGAGGATGGTGATGGGGCCCTAAAGCTTAATAGTTCCTGAACTAAATTATGCATTTGCTCCTTCTCTTGCTTCATGGCCTTAAACTTTCTTAGTTCCTTCAACTCTCCCTACAGATTTTCCCAGTGAAATTTCTAGAAGATTAATTCTTTGGCCCATCTCTCCCTGAGTTCTTTAATGGATTTCCTATGTCCATGCAAGGGAACCATCCCTTCCTCATACAGGGCAGCGCGATATATCCATTTTACTTATTTCAAGCTTCAACAGAGAAAGTTCCTTTGCCATCTCCTAATCCTTTTAGTTTTTTGTGTCCTTTTCATCTGCTGTGTCCAACTCAATAATCTCTAGAGGTTCCTGAGCCTTTTATTTATCCTCAACTTTCCTAGGTAGAGGTTGGTCCTGAGTTGCTAGATCCTGAGTTTCAGCAGCTAATTCTTGTGTTTCAGCAGCTTCTTCTTGACCCACCAGTTCAGGGATCTCAGCAGTTTCTTCTTGTGCCACTGGTTCTTGTGTTTCAGCAGCTTCTTCCTGGGACACCAGTTCAGGGACCTCAGTAATTTCTTCTTGTGCCACTGGTTCTTGTGTTTCAGCAGCTTCTTCTTGAACCACCAGTTCAGGGACCTCAACAATTTCTTCATGTGCCACTGGTTCTTATGTTACAGTGGCTTCTTTTTTATCGTTGATTCTTGTGTTTCAACATCCTCTTTTTGGGTCCCTGGTTCTTGTGTTTCAGCACCTTCTTTTTAGATTGTTGGTTCTGAGACCTCAACAATTTCTTCTTGTGCCACTGGTTCTTGTGTTATAGTGGCTTCTTCTTGGAGTGTAATAGAAACCTCCAATTTTTGAGGCAATGTTTCCTTTGATTCTTGTATTCCCTAGCCACGGGTCATCATTTCATGTGCAATAATATCCTCAAATTCCTTACCCAGTAATTCTTGATTGTCCATGGTTGAAGGGGTTGCTTCCATGTTCTGGTTCTTCTCATCCTCCACCATTGATTATGCTTGTGTTGTCCCATTCTTTTATTGTCTCTGTTGTCCAAGTATCCAGGATGAAAGTTCCATGAGAGTGACCTTATATCCTTCATTCTTAAAAATGTCCCCACATTCTGGGCACATAAACTCATCATAATCCATGTTTTATGAATCAAAGGGTAGAATTTCCATTTGATCAACAACTTTAGCTAGTGTGCTCAATCTATGAACTGCCTGATTCTTTAGCACCTCCTTCAATCCTTACAGTTACTCCCTGAGCACCTGTAACTCCTATTTCAGCAGGTCATTCTCTAAGAGCAAAGTTTCTATTTGAATTTGACCCTCTCTTACAGCAGGTTCCTGTGGGTCGGCAAGCTACGAAATTAAAGTCAGGCTACCCCCTAGTTCTTGTGTTTCAAGAGGTGATCGAGGTTTTAGAATTGGAATCTCAAAATCCGCCTTGGTCATTTGTGTTGCCTCTATTGCCACAGAAGCTTGGGTCCTTATTATTTTCAGTGGACTAGGTGATTTCTTTCGGGGTACACGATCTTCTCTTTTTTCTTCGTGGAACAGGGGGAGTGGAACCCTCCGTGAGTATTTCAACATCCTCTGAGACAGAAAAAGGATAATCATCCTTTTGTGACGATTCTTCCCTCAAATCACTAGCTCCTCTTGGTTCAGTGGCCGATTCAATATCCTGAATTATAGCTCCTCCTTGTTCAACAGAAGATTCAATCTCCTGAATTATTCTTGTCTAGATTTCAGTCCCCTCTCTCATTTCTTCTAAATTGGCTTCCGTCTATTGGAATGGGCTTCCGATAGGCTCTCGGGGGTTTATGTTTTGAGAGTCCTCTGCAGTTATAGATTCCTCCATATACCTTTCTTGATCCTTCTCTACTTCTATGGATTCCCTATCTCTCCCCCCAACTCTATCTGACAGGCTCCGCTCATCTTCCTCTTCAATTTCATGATCATTTTATTCCATGGCCACATGGTCTGCCGCAGCCCCAACAAGGAATTACCCCCAAGATTGGTGTATTTGTTCAAGGGCTCTTAATATTAATAACTTAATGAGGCCATTGTTAGTTATGGAGGCTTGAGGATATTGAGGCACCCTTGCATAGTGTGCCATGCTTTGCAGGGTCCTCATAAGATAATAGGGCATATAAATTATTGTGCCATGACGCAAGTGAGAGGGCAAAAAAAATCATAGGAATAGATGACTCGGTACCTACCTTCGTTGTTGATATATTTCTTCAAGAATACTGCAACTTGGTCCCATGGGCGAGGCAGAGTTTCTAATGTTGTTCCTCATCCCCTAGGTTGAACGTTTTCACCTGCTACGAGGAAGTCTTCCTTTGCATTTGGATTGGGCACTTTTCGTCCGAACCATCTCTTCTCATTCCTAGGCAATCCTGTTACTTCTGCTAAAATGTGTTAAGAGACCTCGACCCTCAGTCCCCCTACTTCTGAATGGTCTTCTATCAAATTATGGGCAATTGTAATGCCATTCCTTCATTGAAACCATTCAATTCATTGAAATAGGTTGTCCATCCTTCTTCTTCAAAAGTTCTGAAAACCTCTCCATTCCGATGCAAAGCATCCATTGTTTCAGGTTCATGTCGGACTGTGAAACCCCCCATAATGTCTTTATTCAACAATATCAAACGTTGCAAGCAAGAATTTCCCAATTTGGATGCCGGAGTTGCAGCATGCAAAAACAACGATGAATAATGGGGCTTTTGTTGGCTATTTTTGGAAATGTGATGTAATTATGGAATAGGCTCATGTTAAAATTTATTGCAAGGTAAGATTAGTGCCAATTCCGTTGAAGTCTTCCTCGGATAATTTTACAAAACATATTTTAACCGATTACAAGGAAAAACTACAAATTTCATAACTAATGCAGGATGAAAATTGAAAAGATAGTGGTGATTCAGCGGATAGCGGAGAAATTGACAGTGTTTCAGTCGAAAACTCGGTGGAATTTCCGCGGAAAGATTGGCGGAGTTTTGGCAAAAAGCAGAAATATTGGTGGAGTTTTAGGCAAAAGTTTAGTGGAGTTTCAGTGGAAATATTAACGGAGTTTCAGCCGAAAGTGTAGCAGAGTTTCAGCAGAAAGATTGGTGGAGTTTCGGCAAAACCAAAGAGATTGGCGGAGTTTTGGAAAAAAGAGGAAAGATTGGCGGAGTTTCAGTGGAAATGTCACCTACCCAAATTTTGGGAATAATTATTTTATGTTATCATCCTTTTTGCAAAATATTTGTGCTAAATTACAATTACAAAGTTTTGAAATTATGACCAATTTGGGTCAAAAAGGAATGTAATGACTCATTATTATTATTTGATAAATAAAAAGGGAGACAAACACTCAAGAAAGCTGTTACAAGAGTGTTCACCGGCCCACTAGGAGGAATGGAAGCTGCTGGAAGGCTTGGGATAGATGGCAGCATTTGCACTCTACCTCTAGCTGTTGGTATGGGACAACTCCCCCTAAATTTGTGGCATTTCCCCCTCCAGGTGGAGGGAGGTGAGTAAGTAGCTCACTGATGACCAGTTAATTACAAAAAGACCTAGGCAGCCTATATAAGGCAATTCGAATTGAGCAGGGAGCTCTTACATTTTTTCTACAGAAAAGTTTTCCTCATGTGCATCAAGTGATGATTGAGAGATTCGAATAGGGGAGGCTGAGGGGAGTGCAATTGTAAGTCTGCCAATCAATTCTGAGAAGGAAAGGCCAGAGGTGCTGGTGCAGGTCTCCTTGACTGCTGAGTCCGTAATACTGGATAACTACTTGCTGTTGCAAGATTGAAGACCTAAGCTTCTAAGTTTCCTCCTCCTAGTGGTTCAGTGAACAGGCTCGGGGGTCCTAAGGCAGACATCTAGACTGTCTTCAGGAGTTGGTTGGGAGGAACATGATTTTGGGGTGTTTGTCCACTCACCTACTGGTTCAGGTTCTACCTATTCTTTTGATCATTCTGTTTGCATGCTGAAATTAATGATGGTTTTAAGATCTAATGATTGATTGAATTCAAATGATAGAATAAAATTTTCTCTGTATTTTTCCCCATGCAATTACATGCATCGTACTCTAGTGCAGAGAAATAGTTTAAGTAGATAAAATGGTAGGCTGGAAGCCTGATTCAATGAAGTAACATACACTATGATGTTTCTTTTAACAAAGCCCTACTATTCTAAGAAAAGATGCAGGAAGATAAACAAGACAGTATCTCAGGAACGGGTGTAAAACAATTGTTTATTTCTTATTCCTGGAAAAATACACCTTACTTCTGCACAGATCTACAGTATCCATTTCATTTCTATCTTTTCAAGAAAAACAATACTATCATCTCCATTTAGAATTCTCATGATTTATAAGCATCTCGTAATCTAAGAAAATTTCTGTTAAAAACTTATGATTTGTCTTATAGATCTAAAAACTCAAAGAATAGTACAGAATAACATCAACGGGTATGAAAACTCTCATCCATTTCCCATTTGTAAGCAATACTTGAAATCTGTACATTTCATTATTTTTTCTTTCTAAATTTTAAAACCCCTGGAAACAACCAATAACATTTTGTATTCAAATTCCAATCTAAACATTGCATGTTTGAATATACAACTTTTGCCAATCTTCTCTTTACAGAAAGTTTACATGAAATAGATTATTAAATAGATCCCATTCCTTTACTGCTTTTTATAAATTGTTTTACAGTCTTTAAGCTGGAACCCTTTTCATTTTGAAAACCCTAGGATTCCTTCTACTTTGGCCCTATCTTTCTACTCAGGCAGTAAACTATTTCTTTTATTATCCAGCCTAAACCCTAGTTCACCATGTTATGCAAGACATCAATAGGCTACGGCCCATCATCAGGTCGATACGCTGGCATTAATACTTTCAAAGCATGCAACTACCAATTCTACACATTCATGAAATTAAAAACTAGGATTCCAAGAAATAACATAAATCCCCATCGATAAATATTCAAAACATGTTCAGAACCCTGTCACATTTAAACATTGAAACAAAGACGAGCTAATAACCTGTAGGGCAATCGAAAACCTCAGCCCAGTCATCAAAAATACTAAGTAATAATTCCAGCAGAGACCCTTCGAGGTTTTCCTTTGCACATAGGGCTATCCCCTTAGAAATCATTCATACAAAAATGAAACGCAGAACGACCCTGACATCACTTCTTTGTGGTGCTAATAAAGTTAATAAAATCGAGGGTTTATCCTCTTAACAGTCCTGATCATTTACATCTAAAAACGCAGCCATTCCAACCCTCGTCACACTACTAACACCAGTGAGACCTGGCCGAAGGTACCTATGAGGTATTAAACAACGCTGAGGCTTACCCGGAGTTTAGCGCAGCATCTTTCCAAACTGTCACCATAGAAAAGTTCCAAATCGAGATAGCACCTACCAAGTTACATGAGACAGAGGTTATCACAAGCTTGAAACGCCAATATAAAACTAAGACATTATTGCATCAGTGCTATTATTATTAAACGATGACCTTGGCATGAAAAATTCTGGCTCGAGACACCCCACACCTGCAACAACGACAAAGACTGTTTGTAGTTATGGCTCCAGTTGATTTAAGACTTGGAGAATCGGACTATTAACCGGATGCGCAAAACCAAACTTACGATAACTTCTTGAAGGGGATAAAACCCGTGCTGAGAAGTGGTATTGTTACCAGAACTTCTCGAAGTTTTTTGCCAAAACACTTCCACTAAAACCCTAGACATGTACTCCCTCAACAAAAATACCTACACAGAGACGAGATACCCAGATTAGATTACCACATCCATTTTTGCAGGCCCATAACCCACACGTCTCAGGTTTGAGCCTGGGACAGGATAAGAACACCAAAACCTACACTGTAATGGCCGGTCGGCCTCTTGCTGCGAAACGAATAGGCGAAATGAAGCCCAAGGGTCACTCCAAACATCGTTTTGGCATCGACAAGCTAGGGTTCATCCAACGGCTAAGATTCATTGAGATCAACGACAGGCCTTGTCCATCATCCGCGTTGGGAGGCGGGCACCACTGCATTTAATTCCCCATTAATTATTGCCTCCACTATAATGCCAAATCAACAGCCCGGAAGGCAAATGCTAGTTACAGCTAGGATTTATATTACAATTTCATCAACTCTTCCATGTGCTCATGGACAGGGTAGCTTACACTCATACGATCACTAATTACAACCGTGAGAAGACTTCAATACCAGTACCAGAATCGATGACTTGACTGAACCCTTCACACTCACATTTATTAGCACCGTAACACCTGCCATGCCAAGGTTCAGAACGTTAAAGATCATTCCATTATATTGTTAAACCGAATGTATAATTTCTAACTATTGCTGTGTAGAGTCGACGTTAGATAGGAAGGGTTACATTTCACTAGGTTCATAATTTGCCACATAAATATATTCGTATGATACATCATGAAAATCTTACACATTGAACCCATAGTTGGAAACCATAGCAATTGCATCGTTTTAGTTATTGACTAGCATGTCTCATATCATCACAAAATTAATAATCTCAAAAGGGTAATATTATATAGTCTTGTTACCATTCTATGGTAAAATCATCACTATACTATAGAACACATTGTACATCACTTCTATAGTATGTTTGTCCAATATTTAAAAAGCACAAATTTGTAATTGTAATTATAATAGCCTTCATTTCACTACGTATTTAGTATTTTAATTGCTTCACCCATACCATTAGTCTAAAGCCCCACCGGAGCCTAGACGGTACAATCAACGCCTGATGAAATAGTATGCTTGTAAAAAGACAGGATATTATCGTCGCCATACTGGCGTTTAGCTTGTAACTTAAACTTGCCAAAATACATGTATTTGCCTTTCCGATATGTGCATCATCGAGTTCAGTCTTAGGATGCTTTCATCACAACTTCTGAAAACAGATATTTAGGTTCAAAGCAATACACCTAGACAGACTGAGACGCACACCTGAATCTTGGAAGTGCCTAGAACCTTCATCCAACTTGGACAACTAGCTGAAAAAATTAGTCACCATTGAAGTTCTGGAAATTGTCGTGTTAACCTTACTTGTGAATCTGTGCAAGAAGGACAAGTACGTATGCTTTAGCATAATAAGCTACGTAAGCCTCAGGCACCTCGTAGGACCCCTTTCATCGTCATAAATAAACAACTGTCAGTACCTTGTTAAGAAAGCTAGATCTTAAGATAACACGAAGTACTGTTAACACAAGCAGAATTAATTAAAGTACACCATGTCATTGTCATTAAATTATCTTTAGTTGAAAGTCTCAATGGTTAATTGGTTGCTGCATTTATGACTTTGTCAATTAATGCTGACTTTATGAGCATTTAGTATTCCCGCATTTACAATTATTAATATTTAATGTTGAATTAAATTTTTAAATTTTTATGAAATTATCGGGATGTTACAGGAAAGATTGACGGAGTTTCGGCAAAAACGGAGAGATTGGCGGAGTTTCGACAAAAAGAGGAAAGATTGGCGGAGTTTCGGTAGGAAGATTGACAGATTTTTGGCCAATGAAAAAATTCAGCAATGTCAGAATGAAGGCCAATGAACTTGACAGAAATCCATAATTCCCTTCGTCGATCCTTGTGAGGGGTTATTCAACAACTGCATAGGACCACCCATAATCTTCGCAATCAATTGGCCCATTACGACTGCTCCTTTTCTTTTTAGGTCCTTCGCATATATCCCTGCACACCATTCCTCTAAACAAACCAATCAAGGTTGAACAATCGAAAGGAAAAACTATCAAACAATCCATCAATCCTACCAAACAAATGAAAGCAAAGCAAAAAGAAATAAAATCAAATGAGTTTATTTATGTACAACTTCTTTGTGGAAAATGCGCAAAATATTAGAGAGTTGAGGAAACAGGAGGAGACTCTTGTTCTTGTACCAATTGATAGTTTGAGTCGGAAGCAACACGAGAGGCAAAAGCATCTTTCAAGAGTGGCTTATGATAGAGATGCAATCGATGACCGCTGGAAAATAGTGGGGTTTGATATTCGTCGATTGTGGTCAATCGAATAGTTCCATTGTCGAACACTGTATCCACTTTGTATGGTCCCAACCATATGGTGCGCAGTTTACCTTTAAAGTCCTTCTTGAACCATGAATCATATAATAAGGCCCAATCTCCTTCACGGAACATCTTCTTCTTAATAAACCTGTCATGCCACTTAGAGCGTTGTTGTTGAATTATTGAAGTATGATGTACAGCATCTGCATGCTTCTCGTCAAGCTCCTTTAATTGATTTAGTCGATCCCTTTGGGCTCATGTCAGATCCAAGTTTGCTTCTAATGCGGTTCTCAAAGTTTTAATCTCGAATTCGATAGGGAAGACAACATTTTTCCCGTATACCAATTCATAAGGGGAGAACCATGTGGTGTTACGCCATGTAGTTTTGTATGCCCATAAGGATTCAAGGGGTCTTTCATCCCAATCTCTACAATGACTCTTCACAGTCTCTGTGAGAATAACTTCAATAACTTTATTCGTACTTTCCACTTGGCCATTGGCTTATGGATGATAAGGTGAAGTTATTTGATGTTGGATATGATATTTCTGCAAAAGAGCTTCAATTTTATGAGATACAAACTGTGATCCCCCATCTATTACTATTTCCTTAGGCATCCCAAAGCAAGTAAATATTTCTTCATACAAGAAATCTATAACAACTTGATCAGTGGCTCTCACCAGGGTCGTGTCCTCCACCGATTTAGTCATATAATTTGTGCAAACTAGAATTTAAACCTTTTGTTTTGAAGGAGGGTTGATAGGTCATATAAAGTCTAGGGCCCATCAATCAAAGGGTTCAACCACCAATTGTGGTTGAAGTGGCATCTCATCCAATATATTAGGCTGACCAATCCTTTGGCAGCTATCACAATCTTGCACATACTTCTTTGCATCTTGAAACAAAGTTGGACAAAAATAACCCATTCTTAACACCTTATGTCCAGTTATTTTATCAACAAAATTCCCCCCACAAGTTTCATCATGGCATGATTTCAAGATACTTTAGACCTCATATTCCATCACACATCATCTAATATCCAAGTCTATCCCTCTGTAAAAGATATATCCTTCTATCCAACAATACCTAGCACTTTGTTGTACAATCCTTCTTCTTTCCCTTTTTGATAGATGAGATGGAAGCTTCCCTACAGAAAGATAATTAACAATGTATGCATACCATGGTGAGTGAACTAACACTGCAAATGTATGTTCATCAGGAAAAGAATCCTCAATTGGTGAATTATCATCATTATTGGTTAGTTGAGAAAGAAAATCAACAACAACATTTTCTTTTCCTTGTCTATCAACAATAGTGATATCAAATTCTTGTAATAACAGTAACGACCTAGTCACTCGAGCATTAGTAACAGGTTTATTCATCAAATATCTAATAGCTGAGTGATCGGTATGCACAAAAGTAGAATACCCGGTGATATAGTGCCTAAACTTATTGATGGAGTAAATGACAACAATGAATTCTTTCTTAGTTACTGTGTAATTAAGTTCAACAGGAGCCAAATTCTTACTGACATAGTAATAGCATATGGATTATGACCTTTATGTTGTCCCAGCACCGCCCCAATAGCAGTATTTGAAGCATCGGAATAAATTTGGAAAGGTAAGGCCCAATTAGGTCCACGCAGAATTGGTCTTGTAGATAGTCTTTTCTTTAATTATACAGACGTTGCCTGGCATGCATCTGTCCAATTGAATTGTGCATCTTTCATTAGTAAGGTAAATAGAGGAGATGCTAGCTTAGAAATTTTTTCAATGAAACGTCCATAATAACCATCATGTTTAAGAAAAATACGTACCTCCTTCTGCGTTCCAGGAATAGGGATGTTAAGAATTACCTTTATTTTTGGAGGGTCCACTTGTATTCCTGCAGCAAATATAGAATGTCCAAGGACTATAGCTTCACTCATCATCATATGACATTTTTCAATACTGAGGAACAGGTGAGTTTGATCACATCGTTTTAAAACCTTTTCCAAGTTTTTCAAAGCCTCATCAAAACTACTACCATAAGGAATGAAATCATCCATAAAACTTTCCATATGATCATTAACCATCTCAGAGAAAATTTCAACCACATCTCGTTGAAATGTAGCCGGTGCATTGCATAATCCAAAAGGGAGCACTGTAACGTCCCCATTATTGACCCCATTACATTCAAACGTAATTGATGTAATATTGTTATGAAATCATGGTGAGGAGCTCAAGGCCAAGGCCCCGCCATCGATTTATTGATGCATATGGTTTGCATGCTAGCCGGGCACATTGGAACTTCAACTTCATGTAATATGCATTTTAATAAAAAAATACCCACAAATAGCTATGCAATGCAACAAAGAGATGGGGGCATGATTTCACAAGGAATTGGGAAGGAAAACATTCAAACCCTTGAGCCACTAGAGTCAAGCCAAATGTCAATAAGAGAACCCATCAAACCCTCAACTACCCATGTTGACTTTTGTACCCAACCATTGATTTCTCCCAAGAGTTGGTTGAGGTAGTTAATGCCTTGGGAATGGAGAGGTATGGCTGTCCAAATTCGGGTATGGGCAAGCCACCCTTTATGGAAAAATGTGTTTGTCTCCTTGGGCAAGACTAGAGCCACAAAATTGCTCCCTAAGCATTATGCAACCATCAGTCTTGCTCCCTCACGCAACTCTAGCTGCCTGGGCGTTTTTCTCCATGGTTTTCTGGTTTTCCCTTCATCCTTTTACCTGGGAAGGGGCGTTTTTGTATTGATTACCAATGGGGAAGAAAACAGAACATTTGTGAGTCTTCCTGGAGGTCGTTTAGGCCATTGGAAATGATCCTAACCAGTGGAGAGAAATCGATTTTGCTTCCTGGGGTTAAAATCAAAATTCCACAGTTCGCTTGGGTGAACCACGAGTTGGGAAATCCAATGTGGACCCTGTTTTGTGAACACCTCTGTTGTAAATGTGTAACCCTGTCAATGATCGTTTTGCTGAGAGAAGAAAGAGTATGTTGGGATATGGGTAATGGGTAATCCATTGTTCTAGCTTGAGCTTGAGAATAAGCATCCATTGTTCCAGTGTAGCCTGATAAACCCAGTTGAACTGGCTTGGCTGAGATGAAATGGTTAATAGACTGCATGTGAGCTGGAATGTTCCCTTTCCTTGTGAGAATCATGCCTAGCTCGGGGGTGGCCTTCGGACGGACTCGGTATAAGCTGTCGAAGAGCCTATGGTTGGGTGGAACGTTGCAGCGACATAGCTAGTTGCTTGGGGCAGTTGCATAATGAAGATAAGTGTTGTTAAGTCTATGTATTTACTTCTGCAATGTTTAATTAATGATTATTTTGATATGCTAGATGGGAATGAAGAGTGTGTGGATGTTGTTTTAATTCCGCTGTGCATAGTTGATGTGTTTTACATCTGCACATTCATATTTTTATTTATATGAATCTAACTAATGGGCTGAGATCATGTGAAAGCCCTGAATTCGGCATCATATTCCCTGCCTTGCATTGGATAAATGGGTGGGTACGTGACAGATGGTATCAGAGCTGCTGGTTGCAGCATTGGGCCACTATGGGGCTACCTATCATAGGTGTAGAGGTAAGTATGCTTCCTGCTCAGCACTGATAGTTTAAAAAAAAATAAAAAAAATTCTAAGTTTCTATGATTTCTTCCGAAACCGCGGAAGGATTCCGTGAACGGTTCCGCAACGCGGAAGAGTTCGGGAATGTCTTCCGAAACCGCGGAAGGATTCCGCGAACAGTTCCGCAACACGGAAGAGTTCGGGAATGTCTTCCGAAACCGCGGAAGGATTCCGTGAATGGTTCCGCAACGCGGAAGAGTTCGGGAATGTCTTCCGAAACTGTGGAAGGATTCCACAACACGGAAGAGTTCGGGAATGTCTTCCGAAACTGCGGAAGGATTCCACGAACGGTTCCGAAGTCGCGGAAGAATTCAGGAAAGTCTTCCGAAACGGCGGAAGCATTCCGCGAATGGCTCCGCAACTGCGGGAGCATTCGCCGAATCGCTCTGCAACGGAAGCATTCCGCGAATCGCTCCGCAACTGCGCGAGCATTCGCCGAATGGCTCCGCAACTGCGGGAGCATTCGCCGAATCGCTCCGCAACTGCAGGAGCATTCGCCGAATCGCTCCGCAATTGCGGAAGCGTTCGGTGAACCGCCCCGCAACGGCGGGAAGTTTTGTGGAAAAAAAAAAATTCAAAAAATTTCAATTTAAAATTTTTTCTAAGTTTCTATGATTTCTTCCAAAATCGCGGAAGGATTCCGCGAACGGTTGCGCAACGCGGAAGAGTTCGGTGATTTCTTCCGAAACCGCGGAAGGATTCCGCGAACGGTTCCGCAACGCGGAAGAGTTCGGGAATGTCTTCCGAAACCGCGGAAGGATTCCGCGAACGGTTCCGCAACGCGGAAGAGTTCCGGAATGTCTTCCGAAACTGTGGAAGGATTCCGCGAACAGTTCTGAAATTGCGGAAGAATTTGGGAAAGTCTTCCGAAACGGCGGAAGCATTCCGCGAATGGCTCCGCAACTATGGGAGCATTCGCTGAATCGCTCCGCAATGGAAGCATTCCACGAATCGCTCTGCAACTGCGGGAGCATTCACCGAATGGCTCCGCAACTGCGGGAGCATTCGCCGAATCGCTCCGCAACTGCAGGAGCATTCGCCGAATAGCTCCGCAATTGCGGAAGCGTTTGGTGAACCGCCCCGCAACGGAGAGAACTTTTGTGGAAAAAAAAAAATTTCAAAAAATTTCAATTTCAAAATTTTTCTAAGTTTCTATGATTTCTTCCGAAACCGCGGAAGAATTCCGCGAATGGTTCCGCAACGCGGAAGAGTTCGGGAATGTCTTCCGAAACCGCAGAAGGATTCCGCAAACGGTTCCGCAACGCGGAAGAGTTCGGGAATGTCTTCCGAAACCGCGGAAGGATTCCGCGAACGGTTCCGCAACGCGGAAGAGTTCGGGAATGTCTTCCGAAACCGCGGAAGGATTCCGCGAACGATTTCGCAACGCGGAAGAGTTCGGGAATGTCTTCCGAAACTGCGGAAGGATTCCACGAACGGTTCCGAAGTCACGGAAGAATTCGGGAAAGTCTTCCGAAACAGCGGAAGCATTCCGCGAATGGCTCCGCAACTACGGAAGCATTCGCCAAATCGCTCCGCAACGGAAGCATTCCGCGAATGGCTCCGCAACTGCGGGAGCATTCGCCGAATGGCTCCGCAACTACAGGAGCATTCCCCGAATGGCTCCGCAACTGCGGGAGCATTCGCCGAATCGCTCCGCAATTGTAGAAGCGTTCGGTGAACCACCCCGCAACGGCGGGAAGTTTTGTGGAAAAAAAATAAAAAAATTTCAATTTCAAAATTTTTCTAAATTTCTATGATTTCTTCCGAAACCGCGGAAGGACTCCGTGAACGGTTCCGCAACGCAGAAGAGTTCGGGAATGTCTTCTGAAACCGCGGAAGGATTCCGCGAACGGTTCCGCAACGCGAAAGAGTTCGGGAATGTCTTCTGAAACTGCGGAAGGATTCCGCGAACGGTTCCGCAACGCGGAAGAGTTCGGGAATGTCTTCCGAAACTACGGAAGGATTCCGCGAACGGTTCCGAAATCGCGGAAGAATTCGGGAAAGTCTTCCGAAACGGCGGAAGCATTCCGCGAATGGCTCTGCAACTGCGTGAGCATTCACCGAATCGCTCCGCAACGGAAGCATTCTGCGAATCGCTTCGCAACTACGGGAGCATTCGCCGAATCGCTCCGCAACTGCGGGAGCATTTGCCGAATCGCTCCGCAACTGCGGGAGCATTCGCCGAATCAATCTGCAACTGCGGAAGCGTTCGGTGAATTACCGCGCAACGGCGAGAAGTTTTGTGGGAAAAAAAAAAATTTCAAAAAGTTTCAATTTCAAAATTTTTCTAAGTTTCTATGATTTCTTCCGAAACCGCGGAAGGATTCCGCGAACGGTTCCGCAACGCGGAAGAGTTCGGGAATGTCTTCTGAAACCGCGGAAGGATTCCGCGAATGGTTCCGCAACGCAGAAGAGTTCGGGAATGTCTTCCGAAACCGTGGAAGGATTCCGCGAACGGTTCCGCAACGCGGAAGAGTTCGGGAATGTCTTCAGAAACTACGGAAGGATTCCGCGAACGGTTCCGCAACGCGGAAGAGTTCGGGAATGTCTTCCGAAACTGCAGAAGGATTCCGCGAACGGTTCCGCAACGCTGAAGAGTTCGGGAATGTCTTCCGAAACTGCGAAAGGATTCCGCGAACGGTTCTGAAATCGCGAAAGAATTCAGGAAAGTCTTCCGAAACGGCGGAAGCATACCGCGAATGGCTCCGCAACTGCGGGAGCATTCACCGAATCGCTCCGCAACGGAAGCATTCCGCGAATCGCTCCGCAACTGCGGGAGCATTCGCCGAATGGCTCCACAACTGCGGGAGCATTCACCGAATGGCTCCGCAACTGCGGGAGCATTCGGTGAACCGCCCCGCAACGCCGGAAAGTTTTGTGGAAAAAAAAAATTTTCAAAAATTTTCAATTTCAAAATCTTTCTAAGTTTCTATGATTTCTTCCGAAACCGCGGAAGGATTCTGCGAACGGTTCCGCAACGTGGAAGTGTTCGGGAATGTCTTCCGAAATCGCGGAAGGATTCCGCAAATTGTTCCGCAACGCGGAAGAGTTCAGGAATGTCTTCCGAAACCGCGGAAGGATTCCGCGAACAGTTCCGCAACGCGGAAGAGTTTGGGAATGTCTTCCGAAAGTGCGGAAGGATTCCGCGAACGGTTCCGCAACGCGGAAGAGTTCGGGAATGTCTTCCGAAAGTGCAGAAGGATTCCGCGAACGGTTCCGCAACGCAGAAGAGTTCGGGAATGTCTTCCGAAACTGCGGAAGGATTCCGCGAACGGTTCTGAAATCGCGGAAGAATTCGGGAAAGTCTTCCGAAACGGCGGAAGCATTCTGCGAATGGCTCCACAACTACGGGAGCATTCGTTGAATCGCTCCGCAACGGAAGCATTCCGCGAATCGCTCCGCAACTGCGGGAGCATTCTCCGAATCGCGAATCGCTCGGCAACTGCGGGAGCATTCGCCGAATCGCTCCGCAACTGCAGGAGCATTCGTCGAATCGCTCCGCAATTGCGGAAGCGTTCGGTGAACCGCCCCAAAACGGCGGGAAGTTTTGTGGAAAAAAAAATAAAATTTCAAAAATTTTCTAAGTTTCTATGATTTCTTCCGAAACCGCGGAAGGATTCCGCGAACGGTTCTGCAACGCGGAAGAGTTTCGGAATGTCTTCCGAAACCGCGGAAGGATTCCGCAAACGGTTCTGCAACGCGGAAGAGTTCGGAAATGTCTTCAGAAACTACGGAAGGATTCCGCGAACGGTTCCGCAACGCGGAAGAGTTCGGGAATGTCTTTCGAAACTGCAGAAGGATTCCGCGAACGGTTCCGCAACGCGGAAGAGTTCGAGAATGTCTTCCGAAACTGCGGAAGGATTCCGCGAACGGTTCCGAAATCGCGAAAGAATTCGGGAAAGTCTTCTGAAACGGCGGAAGCCTTCCGTGAATGGCTCCGCAACTGCGGGAGCATTCGCCGAATCGCTCCACAACTGCGGGAGCATTCGCCGAATCGCTCCACAATTGCGGAAGTGTTCGGTGAATCGCCCTGCAACGGCGGGAAGTTTTGTGGAAAAAAAAAAAAAAAATTCAAAAATTTTCAATTTCAAAATTTTTCTAAGTTTCTATGATTTCTTCCAAAACCGCGGAAGGATTCCGCGAACGGTTCCGCAACGCGGAAGAGTTCGGGAATGTCTTCAGAAACTGCGGAAGGATTCCGCGAACGGTTCCGCAACGCGGAAGAGTTCGGGAATGTCTTCCGAAACCGCGGAAGGATTCCGCGAACGGTTCCGCAACGCGGAAGAGTTCGGGAATGTCTTCCGAAATTGCGGAAGGATTCCGCAAACGGTTCCGCAACGCGGAAGAGTTCGGGAATGTCTTCCGAAACTGCGGAAAGATTCCGCGAACGGTTCCGAAATCGCGGAAGAATTCGGGAAAGTCTTCCGAAACGGCGGAAGCATTCCGCGAATGGCTCCGCAACTGCGGGAGCATTCGCCGAATCGCTCCGCAATTGCGGAAACGTTCGGTGAAACGCCCCGCAATGGCGGGAAGTTTTGTGGAAAAAAAAAAATTTCAAAAAATTTCAATTTCAAAATTTTTCTAAGTTTCTATGATTTCTTCCGAAACCGCGGAAGGATTCCGCGAACGGTTCCGCAACGCGGAAGAGTTTGGGAATGTCTTCCGAAACTGCGGAAGGATTCCGCGAATGGTTCCGCAACGCGGAAGAGTTCGGGAATGTCTTCCGAAACTGCGGAAGGATTCCGCGAACGGTTCCGCAACGCGGAAGAGTTCAGGATTGTCTTCCGAAATTGCGGAAGGATTCCACGAACGGTTCCGAAATCGCGGAAGAATTCGGGAAAGTCTTCCGAAACGGCGCATGCATTCCGCGAATGGCTCCGCAACTGCGGGAGCATTCGTCGAATCGCTCCGCAACGGAAGCATTCCGCAAATCACTCCGCAACTACGAGAGCATTCACCGAATGGCTCCACAACTAAGGGAGCATTCGCCGAATCGCTCCGCAATTGCGGAAGCGTTCGGTGAACGGCCCCACAACGACGGGAAGTTTTGTGGAAAAAAAAAAAAAAATTTCAAAAATTTTCAATTTCAAAATTTTGTAAGTTTCTATGATTTCTTCCTAAACCGCGGAAGGATTCCGCGAACGGTTCCGCAACGTGGAAGAGTTCGGGAATGTCTTCCGAAACCGCGGAAGGATTCCGCGAACGGTTCCGCAATGCAGAAGAGTTCGGGAATGTCTTCCGAAACCGCGGAAGGATTCCGCGAACGGTTCCGCAACGCGGAAGAATTCGGGAATGTCTTCCGAAACCGTGGAAGGATTCCGCGAACGGTTCCGCAACGCGGAAGAGTTCGGTAATGTCTTCCGAAACTGCGGAAGGATTCCGCGAACGGTTCCGAAATCGCCGAATCGCTCCGCAATGGAAGCATTCCGCGAATCGCTCCGCAAGGCCATTGACGAAGGCTATGAAAGAACCAGTGAAGACCCCGAGCCCATTACACTCTGATTTGACAGAAAATGGATAATAGTGACTTTTGAAGGACGGAGTCTCGAGGCTTGACGGAAGGTTGGTTTGAGCTGAAATTGATCAGGCGCGGCCATGAAGCAGGCACGATGTTAAGTTCAGAATCTTGGAGCCAAACTCCAAGGGATGTGAATTCGGGGTGAGCAAGAAGGCCAAAAAGCATTGTTCCGGGCCACTTTTTCGGGATTTTTAAAAGCTGGTGGACAGTAAAAGTGACCCTATATGTGGGAATCAAAAAAATTACTGAACTAGACATTTCATATTCTCATTAAGACGGATAGTTTTCGTTAGACGAAGATTTCCCAGAAATGCACCGTTTGGGAGATAGCCATTTTTGGCCCAAAATTTGGAATTTTGTAAAAATGTGAAAAGTGAGAAGTAGTAAAACCCAGAAATTCATAGAAGATGAATGGTGCATCGGAATTGAAATCCGTGAATTGCTGAGTGTTCCTTGTTATATGTACTAACTTCGCCCGATAGATACGTTTTTGTGGTTCCTCATAGATTTTATTCCGCAGGTGGCTAAAGTTGGCATTCTGGACCAAAATGCAACTGTGTAAAAATATGCAGAATTGGAGTGAAAGTTGTCATTTTTGAAGAGATGCAGTTTCCGCACCTGATGTCGGAATGGAGCATGAAGACAGGCATTGGAAAGCTTGTCCAACAGGGAACAATGATGCATGACCAGAGTTTGAATGAGGTCTACATATATCATAGATATTTAGTGCAGAAGAGTGCCAGCGGCTGTTTTGACAAACAAATTTTGTTGTCAATATGGGCAATTTTTACAATTGCATGATATGGAAGAGGAATTCCATGTTATGATGAGGGATCGAAAAGAACCAAAGATAGCAAAGAGCATGGCTAAATGTGCTGAGGATGTTGCTGCATGAAGCCAACAACCTTATGCAGAAAGGATGGTACAACAAATCTATGATCATAAAGTTGGCAAAAGGACTGAGCTGCCTTGGTAAGAGGCCAACTGATCAGGTAACATCATGCGATGTTAATGGTAATCATGCAGGTAATGATTACTGGTGCCAAATTGCATGAATGTTGAAAGAGGATTTGGTAAGATCTCTTCAACTATGTTTGAGCTATGTTGAGTTAGTTTGCATGTGATATTGAATACCGATTGGGACTGTTAACCTACCAAGCTTGGTGAGGTGTGGGTAAGTGAAGGAAATGATCCTTACACCCTATGACTGTTTAGAAGTCTCAATGCATTCATATGAATTTATATCATGCCATGTGTATGTTGGTTATGTGCCTAATAACCAAAGCAAGTGAGGACTGGTGGTCTTGATTATGGTAATGCAGAATAGTAAGTACATGAAGAGTCAAATCATGATCGATGGGCTGCTAGAATGCTCTGTGGAAGGACATAGTTGTATGAACGATATGACTGTGAAATAACGAGTATTTATGATTTATTTAAGTTGCATGGATAGTGTGACTATGTCTTGAAATTCTATTGTGATAATGATGCCTATATAGAAATGTATATATATTTCATTGCATTTCAAATGTTAAACAGCTGAAGGTGTTTGAATTATTGAGTATTATAATTCTGAGATCACTTCAGTGACTGTTATGGCAATGAATGATTATGTGCGTAGATACTCATAACGTGTTTGGCTGATTGAAGTTTCAGTTTTCAGGTAGAAAAGTCTTGCGTATGGCAATGAGGATAAGTCCATAGTAAAGACCGGGATTTACCATGTGCAAAAGCCAAAGGTTATGAGAAGGTTCTCATGGTTGTAAATTTACGCATGAAACGAATCTGAAAATTGTCTGGTTTAAGTTTATGAGAATAGTCTCATAGTTGCAAATCTAATTTCTGTAGAAAAACAGAGTTACAAATTTCAGATTTGAGAGTTTGCTTATAATTGCTAATGATTGTTTGGCTTATATAGAATTGTGTCAGGAGGACATGCTGTAGGTGGATGTTCAGGTATGGTAGCAAGGGTGAAACCATAATGGGCAGGGTGATACCACTTACAAGAGCCAAACAATATGAGGAGAGACTCATTGCTAAGAAAATCAATTTTTGTAGGAGACAGAATTGTAAATTCATATTGAATTTAATTATTAATGCTATTGATTGGTTATGGAACAATCATATTTGAAGCTTATTGCTAAATGTTGCTGACTGTTTGGTTGTTTGATAAAGTGTGCCAGGATGACACATTGCAGGAAGACCATGTGTGATGGCCTGTAGAAACCAAACTAGATGGGAAGCATCCCATGCTTTGGAAGTGGGTTTCGGGAGAAACGCCATTGTAAATGTTGATAATGTCTCAGCCGAACTGCATGTTGGTAAAGCATGTGAGTGAGACAGTAAATTATGCCAAGAAGGCATGTGTGGGTTATGGCATGTGAAAATATTGGGATGGCAAACTGAAGGACTGTTGACTCAGAGAAGGGAGCCCCCATTCTTCGCAAATGAAGAAAAATATACATCTGTGAAACAAATGAGTATTCGGTAACCCTAATTAAGGATATACATGTCTGGTTATTAGATTTGATATGCTGAGCATGCTCTATCTTATTTATATCATTGCAAACTGCTTGAGTATGATTAGGGCCTACATGGCGCACATCAGAAAGGGGGTGCACACCTTTTCTGGTGCTGAGTCATGGTAGGGTTTTCAATATTGACTACACCCTAAGGGAATGGACGCATTCCTGGTGTTTCAATACTTGATAGTGAATGATATGAAATATGATTACAATTTTTGGGCAGCAATACTGATGAGCTTGCTTATCCTTCTTGTGCTAACAGCTTACACAAATGCAACTTGGTGTTGCACGTAAGAGGCAAAGTGAAGAAAGGGTGCTCAAGAGGACTGTATGGGCAGTGGTAACCTTTCTACGCTCACACTAAAGGACACTAGAAGGGATGGATAGGCCCGAGGAGCTGTGTTGCAGAAAAGGGGTATCATCCTTGTGTAGTGTGAGTGGGTATTGTGGGGCCATGCTAGCCTGCAGTCAAGTGAGTCACCTATGGGGTTCCAGGAGGGAACCACTGGTTGCATAAGAAAAGGAGCCATGTAATCATATTATGTTGTTCATATTGCCTGATAAACCCAGTCGATGTACTGGCTTGGCAATGGTTGTTGTATGCCTGATAAACCCAGTCGGTGTACTGGCTTGGCATTGGTTATTTGGGTGTTGTGGCGAAAGGTTCTTGGATGCTTGATAAACCCAGTCGGTGTACTGGCTTGGCATGTTGTTAAATTAGTGCCTGACAAACCCAGTCGGTGTACTGGCTTGGCATTGGTTATTTGCATGTTGTGGAGGTATTGGTGAAGGGTGTTATTTCCTGACAAACCCAGTCGGAGAACTGGCTTGGAAATGGTCATTGTATGCTTGATAAACCCAGTCGGCGTACTGGCTTAGCATACTGATTTTGAAATGCTTGATAAACCCAGTCGGCGTACTCACTTAGCATACTGATTTTTGAAATGCTTGATAAACCCAGTCGACGTACTGGCTTAGCATACTGATTTTTGAAATGCTTGATAAACCCAGTCGGCATACTGGCTTAGCATACTGATTTTTTGGATGCCTGATAAACCCAGTCGGCGCACTGGCTTGGCATTGCCTATTCGGATGATGTTGTGGAGCAGCAAGTGTGCTGGCCAAGCATCCACCCCACAGGTGATCCAAGGCTTGCAAAGCAGAGAAGGAAACCTGTGGAGTAGCGAGGAAAATGCACAATACAGATAAGTATTCATTTTCATTTAATTCTTGTTTGGAATAATGAAGATTTCAGGTACAGGTCTTATTGCAACCAAGCTAATGCACTGTTGTTTCTTTATTGGAAACCTTGGCCATTATAGGAAGCAAGGACCCTGAAAGAACTATAAATGCTTAGTAAAGCCAGAGAGTAACTGGTTGGAGCTATAAATGCTTGGTAAAGCCAGAGAGTAACTGGTTGGAGCTATAAATTCTTGGTAAAGCCAGAGAGTAATTGGTTGGGCGCTATAAAATTCTTGGTAAATTCAGAGGATAGTTGGTGGAAACATTAACCACTTGATGTTGTGGAGCAGCCGGCGTGCTGGCCAAACATTCCCTTAAACAATTGATAAAACCAGTCAGCATACTGGCCTGACATTGCCTGTTCGAATGGTTGTGGAGTAGCATGCGTGCTGGCCCAACCTTCATTGTCGTATCCACGGGAAATCCAATGCTTGGAAAGCGAAGAAGGATCCTGTGGGATAAAGTGAAGACATCCAATAAAGATAAGTATTTGGTTATCTTGCAACTCTTGCTTATGAATATACATGTGTATATGATTTAATTATGATTTCTTAAATTCTCATTTGGAAATAAACCCTATGAAAATACACTAAACATGTGAATTGACTCAATGTTTGAGTGTAGGTATTGCTGGAAGCAAGGACTATGAAAGCATCTGGAGGATGCATGTGGACATATGACTGTCCTAAAGAGCTCAGTATGAGCAGTAATGAAAGATGGTGCTAGTGGAACTGTGTGGGTCCTAGCAGCCAAAGGTTCTGTAAGCAACAATGGGGAAGGGTTCCCTAGTTGAAAGGCATTAGACAGACCTTAGACACTAAAGTGTCATAGCCAAGAAATGGCAAGTCAAGCATTCACATTGAAGTGAAAGAGGCTAAGGAGCATAGAACCACCAGTGATGGTGTGGCTCCGGATTGGAACAAGACTAAGAGGGGGAAAACTCTTACTCTTCTCTTTCCTTTTGACTGATGCATCTTAGAAACAAAGGATTGTTGAGTGCATGTCATAAATGAAAACAAATTGTGTTTCATTGCTTGAAATGAATTGTGAATGCTGAAATAGTTATTTTCTTGTGAAAGGATGAACATGAATGAGTTCATGTGTGTGTGGGAAAGCATGAAATGTGTGGAAGTCTCATGAATAAAGCATGGACGTTCCAAGTCAATTAGGAAAATAATTGGCTAATTTTATTATTGTGTTATGCTTGTCCTAACAGGAATTGCCATGATAAGTCTCACAGATAGTTGCCGGGACAACAAGAAAGATGGCATCCATGAAATTCCAGACTTGAAGATCAGCTGGAAGGTGAATAACGGAAAGGGATTGCTCTGGAGCAATGCCCACCTGCAGAGCTGGAAGACCAAAGCTAGCAGGAGCAGCTTGAGGAAACCAAAGGACTTGATCGTGAAAGGTCAAATTAAAGAGACGAATTGCAGGACAGACCTGCCACCAGTTGTGAATTTTGGACATGTGTAAAGTGGGTATATAATCTAAAGTATTGGAACACCGAGGACGGTGTTATTCCAAGGGGAGGGGAATGTAACGTCCCCATTATTGACCCCATTACATTCAAATGTAATTGATGTAATATTGTTATGAAATCATGGTGAGGAGCTCAAGGCCAAGGCCCTACCATCGATTTATTGATGCATATGGTTTGCGTGCTAGCCGGGCACATTGGAACTTCAACTTCATGTAATATGCATTTTAATAAAAAAATACCCACAACTAGCTATGCAATGCAACAAAGAGATGGGGGCATGATTTCACAAGGAATTGGGAGGGAAAACATTCAAACCCTTGAGCCACTAGAGTCAAGCCAAATGTCAATAAGAGAACCCATCAAACCCTCAACTACCCATGTTGACTTTTGTACCAAACCATTGATTTCTTCCAAGAGTTGGTTGAGGTAGTTAATGCCTTGGGAATGGAGAGGTATGGCTGTCCAAATTCGGGTATGGGCAAGCCACCCTTTATGGAAAAACGTGTTTGTCTCCTTGGGCAAGAATAGAGCCACGAAATTGCTCCCTAAGCATTATGCAACCATCAGTCTTGCTCCCTCACGCAGCTCTAGCTGCCTGGGCGTTTTTCTCCATGGTTTTCTGGTTTTCCCTTCATCCTTTTACCTGGGAAGGGGCGTTTTTGTATTGATTACCAGTGGGGAAGAAAACATAACGTTTGTGAGTCTTCCTGGAGGTCGTTTAGGCCATTGGAAAGGATCCTAACCAGTGGAGAGAAATCGGTTTTGCTTCCTGGGGTTAAAATCGAAATTCCACAGTTCGCTTGGGTGAACCACGAGTTGAGAAAGCCAATGTGGACCCTGTTTTGTGAACACCTCTGTTGTAAATGGGTAACCCTGTCGATGATCGTTTTGCTGAGAGAAGAAAGAGTATGTTGGGATATGGGTAATGGGTAATCCATTGTTCTGGCTTGAGCTTGAGAATAAGCATCCATTGTTCCAGTGTAGCCTGATAAACCCAGTTGAACTGGCTTGGCTGAGATGAAATGGTTAATAGACTGCGTGTGAGCTGGAATGTTCCCTTTCCTTGTGAGAATCATGCCCAGCTCGGGGGTGGCCTTCGGACGGACTCGGTATAAGCTGTCGAAGAGCCTATGGTTGGGTGGAACGTTGCAGCGACATAGCTAGTTGCTTGGGGCAGTTGCATAATGAAGATAAGTGTTTTTAAGTCTATGTATTTACTTCTGCAATGTTTAATTAATGATTATTTTGATATGCTAGATGAGCATGAAGCGTGTGTGGATGTTGTTTTAATTCCGTTGTGCATAGTTGATGTGTTTTACATCTGCACATTCATATTTTTATTTATATGAATCTAACTAATGGGCTGAGATCATGTGAAAGCCCTGAATTCGGCATCATGTTCCCTGCCTTGCATTGGATAAATGGGTGGGTACGTGACAAGCACCCTATATGCAAAGGTGCCCCAAGGACATGTGAAAGTAGTCTTGTCTTGGTCTTCTTGGGAAATCTGAATCTGGTTATACCCACTGAAGCCATCTAGGAAGGAAAATAATTTTTTACCAGACAGGGTATCCAGGACCTGATCAATAAATGGCAAAAGGAAATGGTCTTTTTGTGTAGCCTTATTCAACTCTAGGTAGTCCACACAGATGCGCCATTTACCATTTTTCTTAAGAACTATCACTAATGGAGAAACCCATTCACTGTCTGAAATGGGATAAATAAATCCTGCCTTTAAAAGTTTATGAATTTCCTCCTTCACAATATCTCTCAAATTTGGATTCATTCTACGTTGGGGTTGACATATGGGCCGAAAATCATTCTTAATGTAAATGTGGTGAGTACACAACTTAGAGAGAATACCTCTAAAGTCTGTGTATTCCCATGCAAAGTCTCCCTTATACTGTTTCAGCATTGTAGTCGGATGTTCCAATTCATCAAGTGCGAGATTGGGATTAACATTCAAGGTTTTTCCAGGCTCAATCTCTATTGGAACACTTTTTGAATTCTCAATTATGGGAACAGTTTCAACACTTTTAGATAGGACTTCCTCAGTAATTTCTTCTTGCTAAAATTCACTCATGGTACTGTCCAGGATATGATATGCATGTTTGGCAAATGTCATTTGATCACTAATGAAACTGTTGATAGTGTCATCTTCAGTTTCATTTTAAAATTCAGGGTCCTACCTATAGTCAGAAGGGGATGAGTACTTTCTTCCTCCTCCAAATCTACCCACAATGGAATCTCAGCATCTAAGATTGGTTTATTTGGAGGATATAGGGTCAATATTTTGGTATCAGTTCCATCAGATATTGTCATAGATCTTGATCTACAACTAATGTATGCGTCTCCCGTAGCCAACCAAGGTCTTCCTAGAATTAATGGATGTTCCCCCAACTGAGATTTAGGTTGTAGAACAAGAAATTCTATGGGGTATTCCAATGAATCAATAGAGACTACCAAGTGATCCAAAATTCCCTCAGGTATGTGGATATAACAACCAATTCTAATACCGTGGGGGTTGGTATGAGGTTAATGAGCCCCAATTTCTTTACAGTTTCAATAGTCATCACATTTATTGTTACACCTAAATCAACTAAAACATTGGGAATCTCAGTATACCCTGTTGATGTATATGTAACTTCGGAATGTATTTCACATATATGTATATTGTATTCCTATAGAGATGGTATTATTCCTCTATAAGGAAGTGTCGTCATTTATATTGTAAGTGTCGTAACTTATACTTGATGGGTTATTAGACCACCTTATTTGGGGTCGGCCCTGTATAAGTCATGTGGGTCAAAGGGTTATTAGACCACCCTATTGGGGGTCGGCCATGTGGGTCAAAGGGTTATTAGACCACCCTATTGGGGGTCGGCCCACTCAGCATTATGTTATGTGGTTAAGTTAGAGCCGACATGAGTTAGGTAAAAAGGCAAGTCATGTCAAGTATAAATAGAGTGCGGGAGGCACTCTATTTGTTCACTCACTTCTCACACATGCTCTCAAGGAGGAGAGGCGCACTTATGGAGGAGGAGGATTGCTGCTAGGTTATGGATATCTCTATTGGTTGGTTGTATCATTGCTCTATCTATCTCTGAGGAAGTTATTGGGGTTTTTCACCTTTATGGTTTTCCCCAAGTAAATCTTTGTGTCTCTTGTGTGCTTGCATTATTGTCTCCATGAATGATATGCTGTAGATATGCTGTACATGTTGTTCTCTCAGTTAAGATCCTAGATCATATTGAAGTAAATTCAGAAAATTTAACATGGTATCAGAGCTAGCCTGAAAGAAGGCATGATATGGCATGTATGACACTTGTTGCACTTACGATGCTAGGGCTTGATATAGCAAAAACCAGTCATCGTAGCACTTTCGCTATAAATCCGTTTTGGCGAATTTTTCGGATCTGAAATTGTTACAGGACGAAGATAAAATCTCCAGGTACCTTGTGTCCAAAGGACAACCTCTAATTCGTTGTACTTTGTGATTTATGATCTGTACAATATAGGGTTTCTGCCTCTTCCAGATCTGAGTCAAAATCAGGTGACCTTGGGAAAAAGGTCATAACTTGGGCTAGGAAGCTCCAAATGAAATTTCGTGAAAAGTGACAGGTAGTACACAGGCCGAGCTATCTCAGAAAACTTTTTCAGAGGCCGAAGGTCAAACAGTGACACGTGGCACGCCGTACAAGTTCGATCTCCTGTATTATCCCATAAACAGGTCACGTTGCGACACTTGGCATATCTCTCTCTCAGAGAATCCAATTGAGTTCAGACCTGTCAGGATGGAAAGATAACAGGACGAGATATCTCAGAAAACTTTTTCAGAGGCCGAAGGTCAAACAGTGACACGTGGCACGCCGTACAAGTTCGCTCTCCTGTATTTTCCCAAAACAGGTCACGTTGCGACATTTGGCATAACTCTCTCTCAGAACATCCAATTGAGGTCAGACCTGTCAGGATGGAAAGCTAACAGGTCAGGCTATGTCAAGAAACTTTTTCAGACCCTGTGGATCAAAAATTTCGGAGTTACACCAGAAACAATCAGGTACATATTTCTGTCAAAACAGAATTATTTTTTGGTACCTTCATTCATGGCTTCCGGAATTTAGGGCTTTGAAGAAAGTTGGAATTTTTGTAATCGGAGACCACGGCTGGATGCTACTCATCAAAATAGAAATTTAGAGACCAATATCAGAATTTTTGGCTGGGTAGAAGGCCGGGTTTGATCAGACCCTAGTTCGGGACTTTGATCAGAAAAATGGAAAATTAGGGCTTCTGTAAAAATGGGAATTTTTGAAATCTGTGACCACGGCTGGAAGCTCCTCAGAAAAATAGAAGCTTAGAGCTTTGGATCAAACATTTTGATGGGGCAAAAGAGTGGGCTTCATCAAACCCCAGTTCAGGGTCACGTCCAGTGAATCCGGAAGTTTCAAAGGCAAATTTGAGGAGTGAAACTTTGCAGTTTTCAAATTCTGAATATACCAGTTTGATCAGTTCATCGAGGCGCATATTCCTATCCTATCGGAAGGTTGAAATTCAAAGTTTGAATTTTTGGGGTTTCTCTGAAAAACCCATATCCAGCTCAAGGTCCAGTTCTTGCAAATCAAGTGGATTGGGTTAATCCTAGAAGAAGATGGATTGATCACCTGCATAAGTGAAAGAAGTTCCTGTCTTAGAGGGAGATGAGGATAAGGCCTTACATAAGAAGATTACAAGCGATCTCGACAGGTATGACTCATCGAGGTATGTTTCGATATTTGTCCATGATTAAGTTTATGGTATGTTTGTCTTCATGTTATTACGGTTAGTACAATTTTGATTTTAGATTTGTTGTATCACCTTAACAAAATTATGAATGCATGATAGAAGATACTCATTGGTTAGGGTGTTGACACTTATGATTGTACTAATGCATTATGGTGTTGTATGAAGTTTATGTTGTCTACTAACATGAAAGGTACACCAAGGAAGACAAATCATGTTCCAGTTCAAGAACATATGATCATGATAACATGAGGACAAAGATTCATCCATTGTCATGAATCTCATAGAAGATCTATTTACAAGGTATGTATAACTTGGTTTTGTAATGGTTAACATATGAGACATGTAGGTTACTAGCACAAGTCATTGAAGAAGAACAAGAAGACATCATGTGAGTATGTGAGATATAATTATCTAGCATGCTAATCCAGGTATGTTTTTCCTATATCAAGTTAGAATCTCACCTTGTGATAAGATCCTTTATTTAAGTATACTTGGCATGATTGATTATGATTATTCATTGAAGTTAGTACTCATGGGTTTAGGCATATTATGATTTTTACTTTGATTGATGATATGACTAACCAGAAAAGTCCTATGGTCAAATAGGAATATAAGTAAAAGAATTATGTCTCTTATATTGATTGATTTAACTAACCAGAAGAATCATGATGGTATAGGTTTGAATAATCACAGGTTTTATGCATTTTATATCTCTTATCTTGATTGATGATTCAACTAACCTGAAGAGTCATAGGTTTGAGTAATTACAGGTTTAGACATGTTATGTTTCTTATGATTTGACTAACCATAAGAATCCTAGATAAACCTTGAATGCTAATGCTTATTATTTCTGTTTGAAATGATCATGACTATACATGCTTGAGATTATTGTGTTTTAATAGTATACTAATGAATGTATGATTTTATATGAGATCACAAGGATAACACATTCACGATACTAACAAGCATGCATAGGGATCGAGAATGTATATAAGTTCAAAGACAGGTAATCCAGGGAGCAAAGATCAAGAGGGAGTACACTCCAGTGGTTTACGCAAGGATGCAGATATTCAGAGGGAGTTGACCATCTCTCTACATCCCACAACAGAAAGGTGTAGAAGAAGCTACTTCAGATTAGGACTCCAGCAGCTCCTGCAAGGAATCGAAGACTCAGAGGGAGTCCACCCAATGAACAAACAAAGATAAGTATTTGAACTGTCATTTCTTAAATAATACTGTTCAATAATGTATATACTGATGTTCCTAGAATTAGGTTGTGTATTATGCATATTAGAATAATTGCATTGATGAACAGTATACTCCTAATATGAATGGGTAAGTGGCCTATGGCACTGTACAACATTCCATTGCTACTTATCTAGAATGAAACCTCTTTGCTGACATGTTGGGAGTTGTGCACACTCTTAACAATGTTCTGGTAGAGATTGGAAGGCATCTAGAAAGTTACGGAATATGGATAAATGTTGTATTGAAGCATTGGCTAAGATAATTGCATGACTGTATGGCATATTTCTTTATGTGTAAGAATTTGTTCTGAAAACTATGAGATGTTTTCTAATCATGCAATTTAACTTGTTGTGTAGGAAAGATCGTATGCCATCTCCTACAAAAGAAGAACTACAACATTTTGTTCCAGCAACAAAGATATCTATTGAAGATATTGGAGATATTGAAGTTCCCAGGATCTGGGATGAAGAAATGAAATACCATGATCCGTCGATCATGAAGAATGATGTTTGGGATGTAGTCCCAAGATGTGAAGGGAAGTTTGTTATGACTTCCAAATGGAACTATCAGATCAAGCATGTTGCAGATGGCAGCATTGAGAAATATAAAAGTGATGAAATAGAAGATGCACCAGATGGATCTCAAGACAGCATGGTGTAGTCATATATGTGTACAGAACTTGGTATGGTAGGATAGACAGCTTACTATCCAGTTTGGGCGTTACCAAGAGTAAAGCAAATTCCAACCTTTTCTACAAGGTTGAAGAAGGCAATCCAGTGATACTACTTTTGTATGCAGATAACCTGTTTGTTACAGGTAAAGATAGATTGATTGCCGACACGCAGCGGAAGCTTTCTTCCAAGTTCGAGATGAAGACTTGGGGATGATGCACTATTTGATTTTGGCATGGAGGTGTGGCAGAGTGCATATGGAATCTTCCTTGGACAAGGGAAGTATGCAGTAGAGATCCTGAAGAGGTTCGGGATGATGGACTGCAAGGCTATGGCCACACCTATGACATCAAATATGGAGCTTCTATGTGATGCTTCATCTGAGCTGGTTGATGTCTCTACGTATCGTCAGATGATTGGGTCCTTGATGTACTTGACGAACACGAGACCAGACATTTGCTTTGCTGTGAACACATTGAGCCAGTTCCTGACGGATCCGAGGAGTGTTCACCTGGTTGCTGTAAAGCATGTTCTGAGGTACCTGAAGGGTACAGTGGATTATGGGCTCAGATATGAGGCGAATCAAAAGTTTAACCTGCAGGGTTATGTTGATTCAGACTGGGCTGGCAGTGCTGCAGACAGGAAGAGCACATCTGGGTGTTACTTCAGTATGGGATCAGGTGTGATCTCTTGGTTTAGCAGGAAGCAGTCCTGCGTAGCACTGAGTACAGCTGAGGCAGAGTATGTTGCAGCCTGTTCAGCTAGTTATGAGGCAGTATGGCTACGGAAGCTACTGTCTGAGCTATTTGATCTCCCATTGGAAGCTACTGATATCTTCTGTGATAACCAGAGTTGTGTGAAGATGTCCGAGAATCCAGTGTTTCATGACAGGTCGAAACACATAGAGATCAAATATCACTATATCAGGGATATGGTGCAGAGAGGAGCCGTGAAGCTCCTATATGTTGCGACAGACGAGCAGATTGCAGATGTGCTGACGAAGCCACTAGCCAGGGTGAAGTTCGAGTACTTCAGAGAAAGGCTTGGCGTTATTCAGATCGAGGACACTTCGAGGAAGAAGTGACGGACACATTTGCTGAAGCCATTCCAAGCATGTTGGAAGGAGGATCCTTCACATGGCTGTGGATGTAAGCGCTGGATGATGAGCATCAGGATGATGTTCTAGTTTCTGCAGGATATGATCAGTTGGATCATTTTATGTATGTATGTACGCATCATGTTGGATGCAGGATATGATCAGTTGGATCATTTTATGTATGTATGTACGCATCATGTTGGATGCAGGATATGATCAGTTGGATCATTTTATGTATGTATGTACGCATCATGTTGGATGCAGGATATGATCAGTTGGATCATTTTATGTATGTATGTACGCATCATGTTGGATGCTGGATATGATCAGTTGGATCATGTGTATGTATTATGCATCATGTTGGATGCTTGGACCGTGTATCTGTATATGTATCAGGTGGATACATTGTATGATCAGGTGGATCATGTATGGTGATATGTATCATGTATTTGTATTTGTATCAGGTGGATACATTGATGATCAGGAGGATCATGTATGATGATATATATCAGGTAGATACTTGGTATGCATCAGGTAGATGCATTGATGATCAGGAGGATCATGTATGATACTTGGTATGCATCAGGAAGATGCATTGATGATCAGGTAGATCATGCAGCATGATGTTGCAGTGATGATCAGGATGATCATAGATGACGAGCTTCAGGATGTTGCTCCAGATGACATGCAGCAGGATGTTGCATTGATGATCAGGACGATCATGGATGACGAGCTTCAGGATGTTGCTCCAGATGACATGCAGCAGGATGTTGCATTAATGATCAGGACGATCATGGATGACGAGCTTCAGGATGTTGCTCCAGATGACTTGCAGCAGGACGTTGCAGTGATTATGATCAGGACGATCATGAGTACATCAGGATGATGTATGGTGAGTATCAGGTTGATACTCTGTGGCCGTGGATCAGGTTGTGCAGATGAGCATGTCTGGGAGATCCTATAGGTCGGAGTTGTGTACCCGTAACAGCCTGGGATGCTCTTTCGAGACATTGCTCTGGGAGGACATGTAATTCGTTGCCCTGGGAGATCTCAGGTCGGAGTTGTGTACCCGTAACATCCTGAGATGCTCTTGCGAGGTTTTGTCCTATGGCATGTAATTTGGGCCCTGGGAGATTTCAGGTCGGAGTTGTGTACCCGTAACATCCTGAGATGCTCTTGCGAGGTTTTGCCATGACCACATGTAATTTGTGCCCTAGGAGATCTCAGGTCGGAGTTGTGTACCCGTAACATCCTGAGATGCTCTTGCTAGGTTTTGTGGTGGACCACATGTAATTTGTGCCCTGGGAGATCTTAGGTCGGAGTTGTGTACCCGTAACATCCTAAGATGCTCTTTCGAGGTTTTGTGGTGGGGTCACATGTAATAGCGCCCTGGGAGATCCTACAGGTTGGAGTTGTGTACCCGTAATATCCTGGGATGCTCTTTCGAGGTTTTGTGACGCACGTAAAAGTCCTGAAGATTCCACAGTATGGCCAGTGATGATGAAGACCTGCAGGTGGTGGGCCTACATCCAGTATGAAAAAGGACTGGCTCTGTAGAACTTCCTATGACGAGTAGATTCAGAGATTGATTGAGATAGCAGCAGCAGTGACGATGATGATGACTCGATGACGATTATCTAGTGACGATGATCCAGAGAAGATGACTTGTGCTAGAAGAACTGTGCTGAGAAATACCTTCCTAGTTAAGAGGGAGTGTTGATGTATATGTAACTTCGGAATGTATTTCACATATATGTATATTGTATTCCTATAGAGATGGTATTATTCCTCTATAAGGAAGTGTCGTCATTTATATTGTAAGTGTCGTAACTTATACTTGATGGGTTATTAGACCACCTTATTTGGGGTCGGCCCTGTATAAGTCATGTGGGTCAAAGGGTTATTAGACCACCCTATTGGGGGTCGGCCATGTGGGTCAAAGGGTTATTAGACCACCCTATTGGGGGTCGGCCCACTCAGCATTATGTTATGTGGTTAAGTTAGAGCCGACATGAGTTAGGTAAAAAGGCAAGTCATGTCAAGTATAAATAGAGTGCGGGAGGCACTCTATTTGTTCACTCACTTCTCACACATGCTCTCAAGGAGGAGAGGCGCACTTATGGAGGAGGAGGATTGCTGCTAGGTTATGGATATCTCTATTGGTTGGTTGTATCATTGCTCTATCTATCTCTGAGGAAGTTATTGGGGTTTTTCACCTTTATGGTTTTCCCCAAGTAAATCTTTGTGTCTCTTGTGTGCTTGCATTATTGTCTCCATGAATGATATGCTGTAGATATGCTGTACATGTTGTTCTCTCAGTTAAGATCCTAGATCATATTGAAGTAAATTCAGAAAATTTAACATACCCAATATGCACAGAGCAGTGGGATTTCCTGGATCATCATATTTATCCAAGGGAGCCTTTCCCATCATTAATTCAGACAATTTCCCAACCACGTGAACTATAAGAGGATCCTTAAGCTTCCTTCCTGGTTTTTTCACACACAGATCTCTAACATTTTTAGCATAGATGGGTACATCATGCAGGGCTTGCAATAATGGGATTTTAACTTAAATATTTTTGAGTTCACCTAGAAGATTGAAGCAAGGTTGCTCTACTGCTTTCTGTAAGTCCAGTCGCTCAGGATATGGTGGATTTCTTGGAAATTGTATAGGAGTAGTGGTGCATTAATTGGTGCAACATTATTAAGGAGTTGTGGTTGTGGTTGTTGATAATGTGGATGAGGAAATTGATTCCCTGGATAAGGATTTCTCCAACCTGGAGGCCAAGGGGTTTGTTGATTTGGCTGAGGTTCCCATGACATACATGGAGTAGGATATTGCATTGTAGGTTCGGTAGATGGATGCCACTGTGTATTGGGATAAGAGTATTGTGGAGGATATTGATTGTTCATATTATTCCAAGAATTAAAAGATGTGGTGGGATCTGGATGCATACCTGGAGCACGAGGTTGCCAAGGCTTCTTTTGTGAAATGAAGTAAGCTTGCTCCACGTCCATGCTAGATGCTTGAAGGACTGCCTTAAATTTTGGCAATGAAGGGCACTCCTTAGTATTGTGATCCAAATCACACAGAACACATACCTCTACCTTGTCAAGTGGGCATTCCCTTAACGGGTGCTTCTTTCAACATTTAGCACAAAATATGCCCAGTGCCAAGTCTTCCTCTGCCTGCCTCTGCTTTTCTTTTAAAACATCCAATTGTGAGGAAATGGAACTCAGCATATCAGTTTTAAATTTTTTGAGAAGATTACCTATCTCTGCTCGTTTAGCTCCACCACTGGCTGACTTTTGTGCTCTTTTGAGGACATCTCGGTCTCTTGTGTTGGTTCTAGAAGATCCTCTAGAGTATCTTCGACACAGATCCACAATATGATCGAAAGACTCCCTTGAGATGTCCCCTTTTCCCAACAGATTAAGCAAATACAGTAAGTTTTCTCTAATTCCTTGCAACAGAATAATTTTAAGGACATCTTTTCCAATGTCGGCATGGCCAGATCTTTGCAAATTATGTAAAATTCTTTCTACAAAATCCTCCAAACATCCATCCTCTTTTTGAACCATTTTGAACAATTCTTCCCTCCTATCCTTGGTTCTACAATAATCTTGATATTTAGCAAGTAATACTCGCTTCATCTGGTCCCATGCTGTAACAATCTCACCACCCAAACTCATAAACCAATGTAGGGCATTTCCCTTAAAGTAGCAGGAAATTTTTTTAACTTTTGTTCACTAGAGGTGTAATCATAGCTTCGACAGAGAATGCCAAATTCAAAAAGGAAATCGTCTGGATCTTCAGTATACTTACCATAAAAATTTGGCAATATTGAGGGTGAAATTTTCTTCATGGGAGCCACCCCAAGCGTCTGTCGAATGGGGAATTCAAGTGTAGCAACTGTTTCTCCATGCCGATTATTACCGCTATCCCCCATCTCCTCTTCATTATCATTAGGGTGCCCTTGACGCTCTCTGTTTTCTTCATTATTCATATTTTCCTCATTCTTCTACTCCTCTCTCCTTCCTTCTTCCAATTTCTTTCGATAATCCAACTACTCCTTCTTAGTTACTTCCTGCCCGTTAATTTGATAAATTTCCTCTCGATTTCTTGTACCCACAACACTCCCCTTATCTTTTGGAGGTCGCTTCTCAAAAGTGGGGGTTGAAATTTCTGTTACCTTCTCCACGATTGATACCGATGAATTGAGTTTGAGGAGAGTAAATCTTTCTCTTCCTAAATATGTTTGTGGAAATAAAGTTCCAGTAGAGGAATCAGCTCTAGCGATCAGTTCGTCAACAAATGTTGCTCTTCCTAGACCTGGATTACAACCATGACCTCTTTCACCTGCAAAGTTAGTGCTTTGGGGGGTTTCATGTTCTTTTCTTTTTGTATTCATGTAAGATTAAATATTCATACCTTGTTTTGGGGGTAGGAACCTGTTCGGTCTGTTGAAGGATACGCAGCTCTTCACTGCGTCTTATCGTCCCTGCAACCTCAAAAATCAAGATAGCTAAAGAAATCAAACTAATCAGCTACAATCTATGTCTACCAATTACCTTCCCCGACAACGGCGCTAAAATGTTGGTCACTATAATTTCCTATTAATTTAATTTAATAAACAGAATGCTCAATATAAATTGTCAACCTAGGGAAGTCTGGTTATTTCAAAGGTAATCAAGAAAAATATATGCATAAACATTTCAATAACTGATCAATCAAATAGAAGTCACCCAATCTACCTAATTGCTAAGTCTATGCTTTGCTTACTGCTCAATCCAAATTCAATTACTAATTCGACTGTCAAAGATTAAGAGAGTTCACAATCCTTCTATGGTATCAATTCTGGAAATAATTGCTTCAGGAATGCATTATCTAAATTGCTTTTGAAAGAAGTTAAATCCCAAATCGTCATGATAAAAGAGATTCAATCCTCAACTGTAATACTCAACCATAAAAAAAATCAGTCCTCCTTCTACTCTGTAAATTTATATGCCATCTACCAGTTTCAGCAATTCATGAAAGGAATTAAACAACAGTAATATGCAGCAGCATAGTACATGTGTAACAACAGTAATCAATAACACACTTGCAAAGAGAAACTACACATTACTCAGTTGACTGTTTCAACAAATCGGGAAAATTCTATGAATGGAAAATCGTACACTTAATACTCACACTTGTTCAGCAAACCAAGATAAATTATAATTGAAGAATCCTACGCTTAATATTCAAACTGTTTCAGGAAACCAAAAGGAAATCTAATCACAATTCCACACCAAACGAAGTAAAGTAAATAAGCAACTACTTAACTCGACAACTCTGTGAGAAGGTGGGCCCTTGCCTTCTAACAGAGATGCCACTAAATACTACCAGAACTTAGTACACAATGGATCAGGAAAATACTGCCTCTTTCATTGATAGAATGAAATTCAATTACAGAGTTCTTCCACTCCTGTTACAAATTCTCTTCAAAATAAGCCTAACCTCTTGAACCCTCTCATCTTCTTATAAATACTAGACAAGACAATTAAAGTCCTCTTAATTCGGACAACCATGAAGATCAAAGATCTTCAGGCTGTCGAATCAAAACTTCAAAAATAGAAACAAATACATTCATAATTACATTTGGGATAAAATATGTTTCATAGGCGTCAATGCTCTTCACAATCCAAATCGATCAGATACCAGACGAGTTTCAACTGGCCGCGTGGATAGATGCTTGAGCTATTTCTGCAACAACCTGAACCAGAGCCCTGAAAAGCATGACTGTTAGCCATGTACTTCTTTATGCATGTGTATCAGCAAGTTGATACACCCGAATCCCATGTGTTCTCAAATTACTTTCATCGATCCATCACAAGTCAACACAATTAGGAACAAAATCCATAAACACAAGCACACTTTAGGCATTAATATAACAAAGTAATAATAAATTATACCTGTTCAAGATCATGCTTTTTCTGAGGAAAGATAATGACTTGGTTACAATAATAAGGAAAAACAGGGAAAACGGATCTCAATGGAAGTGAGCAAAAAGGGTAATTTCTAGAACCCAACAATCATCTCCTCGGTACTCCTTTGGCTCGAGAAAATTCCTATATACCTAGTTGTCATCGTTTGATGGGTCACTCTGTCTCTACACAAAGGAATAAGGATATGGTTTTAAAAGGTTTTTTGTTTGAATCTTGGGGTGTTGGATTTATTGGATAGAGGCTTGATCTCTTTTGTTTTCCTAGAATTGCTCTTGCAGAGTCGAAGGAGGAGGGTGGTATAAAGAGATTCAAGCATCGAAGAGATCCTAAGGTCACGAGGAAAAATTTCTAGGGTATAATTGGTGGTAGGAGAGGATGTTGAAGCATCTCATATCCTCAACTTGTTGGGGAAGACATTGGTGGGGAAATGTTTTGGTTGAAGAATCTTGATGGTTGTTTTGAATCACTGGATACAATAGGTTTGGAAGCTAGTCATTGGATATGGTATTGTATTTAACATTTTAACCAAGGGATGGATTAGATTTGAGTTTATGACTAAACAAGATGCCTCCACCATTCCTGAGGGGATTTGGTTTTGCGAAAATTCCACTATTTATCCCTCAACCTTGGCATCCTCTATTTGACCCTTGAGGGGAAAAAGGTTATAGTGTTATTATTTGGGTCAAAATACGTAGTCTACCATTGGAATTTTGGATGATAGAATGTTTGTCAAATCTTGGCAACATATTGGGGAAAAAAATCAAGGTGGACAATTCCTTTAAGAAGAACAATAGGCGCTCCATAGCATGAGTTATTGTGGATATTGATACCAGAGAAGGGATTCACGAAAGTTTGGATTTGGTTATTAAAGGAGTTTTTCCTTCACAAATATTGGATTATCAAAATGTTCCCATTTGGCGTCTTCAGTGCCATTCCCATAGACATGCAGTGATGCATTGAACTATTCCCTTTTCTAAACAATCTTAGAGAAAGAAGAAGGCTTCTAGCATCCACCCTCATTATGAAGTATCTAGGGTCACAATTGAAAGGGAGTCCTCTTCAAAGGACAATATAGGAATTCCTAGTAACCCTATCTCAAAGTCAAATGGGAAAAAATTGATGTGTCAATCAGGATCATGAATGTATAATATTTAAAGGGATTTTTGCAAAAACTATGATTCATGATTTGTCCTTGGGGGTCATCCCCTAGATGGGATCCTCAGAGTCATAAGATGACAATGGGGCTGCAATGTATCTAGCGAAGCTTATGTTGATGGATCATTCGTGAATAATGACCCTAATCGTCGGGATATGATTGTGGGTAAGTCTAGTCCACCTTGCCTTATTGTTCTCGAATTTCCTCCTTTAGAATATGTTGAGGTCTATCCCACCTTAGTTGAAGGTATGAAAAGTACTAAAGTGGGAAAGGATAAAGGCGCTAGAGCCTTGTATAAACTTTCCCCTTTAGGCTCACTCTTAGTCAAGGATTCCTCTTATGAATCCTCCACAAGTCATAGTCGAGATTCAAGTATGTAGGTGAACCTCCAGTTTTTTGTTGTTGGGAAAGGAGTAGATTCCTTACTTGAACCCGTATTTGAGTGAGAAGGGGGTCATTATCATTAAATAACACTTTCCAAGAATGGGGGTGAAGTCTTGTGTATGTCGGGGGGGATTAGGTGGCGTTAATGATTTTGAAAATCCTCTATTATCAATGGGAGAAAAACCCATCCTCCATCTTGCACATGAGAGGTCACGTCTTTAAGTACAAAAAGGAAAACACATGTTAATTTTTGTGGCTCTTAGAGCATATGGCCCCCAAAACGAAGTGTCCAAGTGATAATTATGTCATTGAACATTAAGGGGATGGGAGGTATCAATAAAAGGATGGCCTTGCATAGAAAAGTAGAGAAGGAGAAGCCAGACATACTATTATTACAAGAAACAATGGAAGAAGGAAGATCTATTATCAATGGTCTTAGGAAGATTATTTCAATATGGGATTTCATTGCAGTCAATTCTTCTAGTCTTTAAGAAGGGATTGTTATGGGGTGGTCATCTTCCCTGATTCTGAATAAATCTTATGCTATTATTTCAGGATTTTGCATTTAATTCACCAGTAAAGGATTGGACCAATCCTTAGTGATGAATGTGTACAATCCTTATGGTGATAGACAAGTTTTATGGGACATGCTCTTCACCTTAAGGGTGATGTATTCCAAGATTCTCATCATTGGTGGTGATATGAATTTCATAGTTAGTAAGGACGACACATGGGGAGATATTGCTTAGGTGGACAGATTGGGGGATGTTTTTTACATAAGTTTAAGCCGTTGGGTTGGTTGATGTGGAACCTTTTATTCTCAAACCTACTTAGTGTAACAATAAAAAGGGTAATGATAAGGTCTCAAAGTGGCTTGATTGGTTCTTGGTTGCATATCATTTCATTTAGTTGATGGATAGAATTCGATCATGGATGGGATCGGGTGGTATGTTGGATTTCAATCCTATTTTATTTTAGTTTGATCTTGGTGATAAGAAACCACCTTCTTCATTTAAATACAATCCAAAGTGTATTTCTAAAGGATAATTTCAGTACTTGGTTATATACTCTTGGCAATCTTTTGATGAACATGATCCTCTTTTAGCTAGTGAATAGTTTTTGACATCTCTTAAAGAAATGAAAGAAATAGTCATGGCACGAGAAGATGACGGGCAAGGGAACAAAGCTATGTTATTGAAGGAGGTTGAGGCATAAATATATCTCCTTTATAGCAATAATGGTCTAGTTGTTTTTTCAAATGAGGAAGTAAGGAGACTCAAATATCTTGACTCTCAAAAAAAGAAAATCTGTTTGAACCATGAAGCTGAATGGTGACTTAAAAGTCAATCCATTTGGCTAAAACTTGGGGATGAAAATACAAAGTTCTTTCACCAAGTGATGATGCATTAGCGAAGTCAGAATACCATTTGGGATTTGTAGGACAAGAAAGGATAGTTTGTATGTGGGTGTTATGATTTGGAAGCCCTAGGGGTTCGACACTTCAAAGGTTTATATAAGGAGCCTACTCATGTCAACATTATTGAGGTGATAAAATTTTTTAGTTATTATCCATGCCTGGAAAATGAGGAGGATAATAAAAAATTCTTGTAGGAGGTTAGCATGGAAGAATTGAAAGAAATCATAGCAATATTTCAAAAGAATAAAATTCCCAGCCCAGATGGTTGGACCATCAAGTTATTTCTTGGTTTTTTTGGGTTATTGGAAAATGACATTCTCAAGGTGGTGGAAGAAGTTCGACAATCTAGTCAAGTCTTTGGTTCTTTCAATTCTATCTTCATCACTCTTATTCCAAAGATTGATAAGGTGGACAACTTTGGGGACTTCTATCTGATTTCTCTATGCAATTATATGTATAAGATCATTGCTAAAGTTCTAGTTGTGCAATTGAAAAGGTTTTTGTCAAAGTTGATTTATGTTGAATAGTTCATGTTCTTGGAAGGAAGATTCATTCATGAAATGGTGGGCATATCTCAAGAGACTCTTCACTCCATGAAATAGAAGAAGAAACTGGCCATTGTCATGAAACTCGATTTATCCAAAGCATACAACCGTACTTGTTGTTTGTATTTGAGATTGTTGTTGATTGATATCAGGTTCAATATATAGGTTTTTAATTGGACCATGGGTTGTGTCTAGTCTGTATCATTTAGATTTCTAATAAATGGCAAGCAAATCAGGACAAGGCTATGCTTTGAGTTTTTATGGCGAGGAAATTAGGTTAAGATAGGTTATCATCTAGATCAATGGAAATTACTCTAAAAACCGAAGTGCAAAGGTAGTTGGGGTTTGAAGCAATTCAATTATTTTAGTAAGGACCTCACAATAAAGAGCCTTTGGAACTTAATAATTAAAGAGGGATTATGGAAATGGGTAGTTACTCAAAAATACGTTGGTCCTTCTTCCCTCGTGGATTGGATTTTGTCACTAGTGAAAAGTATAAAAAATGTACCCACATTGGAAAGCAATGATTTTAGTCTTCCCACTAGTAGGTTCCAATTTGGATTAGAGAGTGGGGAATGACTCACAAGTAAGAATCGACGATGATACCGTAATGGGGTGCAACAACTTGGTCTTCCTATCTACATATTTGGTACAACAACTCCATGACCTAGGATTTGCTTACTTTAAACCAATTATTTGGTGCTGGTAGTATATACATTTGGCATCAAGGGTGGTTGAGCATAGTCCAACTGGGCTTGGTGGATGATTTTGGTATCCATTGGACTACTTACACTTCCTCCCTTCATGATGGTCATGTCTTCCTAAAGGATGAATCTGATAGCCTAATTTTGAATAAGAATAAGAAGGGTGGCCATTACATTGCAAATCTTGGGCATGAGATTGTTGCGGCATCTGTAATTGGAGAACCCAACTAGTGGTGGGACAAAATTTGGAAAGTGATTACTCCTAAGAAAATGAACCTTCTCTTGTATCTAGCCATATTGAACAAATTTCCCACTTGGGATTTCCTCCAAGAGAAAGGTCGATGTGGTCCTGGAATTTGTTTGCTTTGTAAAGTGGAAGAGGAGTTAGTGTCGCACTTATTCACAAGATGTGCATATACAAGTTTGAAAGGATGTCGGAAGTTGGGTTGGACATAGATATGTTTGGCAGCGTGGCAATGTAGAAGAAGGACTAGAAAGTTGGGTTCGCAAACATGAATTGAAGAACTATCATGTTATTCTTTTCCTAAGTTTGTGGGGTATTTAACTTGCTCGCAATTCCAATATTTTTTAAGACTGTTATTTACAAACTTTTCAAGTTTCATTCCAGATTTGTTTGATGGATCAGTTTTTAAAATCTTGGGGTATTATTCAAAAGGATTGGGAAGTAGGGGAATTGGTGGTGGACAAACTATACCCTTGGGGATTTTTCAATGGTGTTTGCTAGGGGGAGGCTTCACTCTGTGGCATTGGATCATTCTCTATTTACAAGACACCCATTATTTTTATTTTAATGCTAATATGCCCCCAATGATAGATTCAAGAGGCTAGGGGGAAGTTGGAAGAGGCATGTATCCTCCTTGAGGAGGACCTTAATAACCCCATTCTTAAAAAAGATGCAACAAACTTAAATTTTGTGGTGCGTAGAGAGGATGAGTATATTGCAAGAGGTGTCAAGGTTCGTGCCATGTTATAGTGGACTAAGGAAGGAGATGAGGGTTCCAAGTTCTTCTTTGAATTTATAAAGAAGAATATGGTTTCTGATAGAGTATTGGGCCTTCATAGAGAGGATGGTTCACTTGAGGAAGATCCCTATAAGATTCGAGGCATGTTTAATGACCATTTTCAAAATATTTTTTCTCCTTATCCACTATAAGAGGTTGTGGTTGCTTTTTAGAGGGTGGTTCCACAAAAGGTCTCTATTGTTGACTGTGATAGGTTGGATATGGACTTCATGAAGGATGATTTTTTTGCAACACGTAGCTCTATGTAGAATAGTAAATTTCCAGGTATTGATGGATTATCTTGTGAGTTCTATAAGGCAATGTGAAATATTGTTGGAGATGACTTCATTCAAATGGATCCAGAATCCTTCACTACATGATGTCTAACATAGTCTATTAATCAAGGGTTAATCAAGATCATTCCAAAAAAATCTTCCAGGGAGAGTATTGGGGGATGATGACCCATAACTCTTTTAAGTGTTTCTTACAAACTTATGGCCAAGGCAATGTCACTATGAGTGAGTGAAGTTGCTAGAAATATAGTTTGTAACGAACAAACAAGTTTTGTTCAAGGGAGGTTTATTCTGGACATAGTGATTTCAGCTTGGGAGGCCATGGAGCGGGCTAGGGAATATGGGCAACAAGCTCTCTTTCTTAAAATGTATTTTGATAAAGTGTATGATCGAGTTGATTGGTCCTTCATTGAAGATATGTTGTCATGTTTGGACTTGGTTCAAAGTTTGTGGGGATGGTCAACACCTTATTCTCTTATGCCTCAGATTTTGTTGCAGTGAATAATACACTATCCACATATTCTTATGCACCATCCAATTAGACAAGGATGCCTTCTCACACCTTATCTCTATGTTCTAATTGTTGATGCTCTTGGTTATTTGTTCGATGCTACCTGAGTTTAGGGGAAGATCCAAGTAATTTCACTTCTAAATGATTACGAGATGGTTAATAATCATTTTGCACATGATTCATTGTTGTTTATTGGAGTTGACCATGAATCAGTGTATAGTGCTAGGGACTACTTGTCTATTTTCTACGAGGCATCTAGGGCAAATATTAGTGATCATAAGATTGAATATTGGTTTGTTGGTATTGTTGATCCTCCTAATTGGATCCCTAATGCTTGGACTTACACTCATCCATGTATAATAGTAAGATATTTTGGCATCACCTTTGGTGCGGGTCTTTCTCCAACAACTATGTGGTATTGGTGTTTGGAGCGTCTACAGTGTAAACTTATTCTTTGGCATAACAAAGAAGTTCCATTTGCTGCAAAATTAATTATTATAAGTAGGATTCTTTAAGACTCGCACTTATGTTTTTTGTTGGATTCCCAATAAGGCTCAGTTTCATAGATTGGAACAACTCTTGCATTCGTACTTGTGGTCCAAGTATGGTGGGGATAGGGGCCTCCCTATGGTACCTTGAGATGTTTTCATTATGCCCAAGGATGAAGGTGGCCTATGTTTAATTGATATTTCCACCCAGGGTAATATTTTGGCTGCTAAATGGGTGATTCAGTGTCTAGAAGGAAGCTCTCCTTGGAAAGTATTATTGAGGCATCGTCTTCTCATTGCAAAACATATTGGTAGGATCAGGGGATCATTTGGATCATGTGATATAATTTCATCCCCCCATAGATTCCAAGTATCATGTTCTTTTATGATTAGAAGTATTTGGACAACATGGAGGAAGGTGGTTGGCCTCTTGTGGTGACAGATGTCAGATAGTTAGGCAGGATGGGATTTGGCAAGAAGACTGATTTGGATTTGGAAGGTGCAAGGCACATGTGTTTCAAACATCCCTCGGTTTCAAGGTTAGCGATTGAGTAAGAAACAAATTTTATATTGGAGAGAATTGTGGGATGCTAGTACTCGAAATTGGAAGGACTGGAAATCCATTTCTCGTGAATTATCCATACCTTCTATGAATAGACATGTTATTATGGATATTATCAGCCTTGTTCCACATGAGGACCTTTTCAAAATGAATATAGATATGTTTTTCCCGTTCTAGTGTGATTGGGGATGGAGTTTTGGGCATCCATTAGTTGCAATATGATTCCTATAGGTTGTACCTTCTCCTTCATAAGCGACATGAGCTTATCCCTATCCTTAATTCACGATGGGTTTCTACTAATGCAGGGAGAAGGTGGATCAATACATTGCATATTGAATGGCTAATTTGGGAGAACTACAAGCTCCGGGTGTTTGCATGGTTAGTGACTTACCAAGGCCTTCCTACCAAGGCACGAATTGCAAAAAGTGGTCTCTCAGATGGAATCTTCCCTTCTTGCCTCAAGTTGGAAATAGTAAAGCACATCTTATGGGAATGCACTTTTGCTAGGCCTTGTTGGGAGTTTGTCTAGTCAGAACATGGGACATTTTTGCAAGGGAGATTACATTGGAGAGATGTTCTATTGGGGGATGTTGGAGCTCTGGATCGATCCTCACTCTGTGGTGTTTGGCACTGCCTAAGGGTTTCAAGTTTTCTTTGGAAGCTTCAGTGCAAATATGTTTTTGAAAATGATATTAGTTCTTTGTCTGCATTTTGTCAGTTATGGAAAGATGAGGTGCAAATGCAATTGTTAGCTAAATGTTTTATGTTAATAAAAGAGGCTAAGGGATTGAATCTATATGCATACTCATATTTAATTGTTGTTTTAGTATCTATGCGAAAGAGGATGTAAATATCTTTGTAGTTTTTTTTTTGTTCTTAGAGGATGAGGGTGTGGTTTCCTTTGTACATACCCTCCTATTGTATTATGTTTTTTGTTTTGTAAATAATTAATGTGAATATAAGAAGTATTTTTACAACAACAAAAAAATAGTGCTAATGTGGGGCGGGGTATTGATAACAAAGTTGAAATGTTAGCACTTCGATCTCTGCTCAAATCGGCCTCTACAAAATATATTTCCACGCAATAGGTTTTCGAGGATTCAACTTTGGTTATTAAATGGATGCGCAATGAGCAAATGCTTCAAGATATTGCTCTACAATCTCCTGCATTGCATTTAAAGGGGTTTTCTTCTCATTTCACCTATATTACTTTCACTCATGTGTATAGGGAGTTGAACATTAGAGATGATTCACTTTCTAAGGCGGGGATTTCTCTTGAACCTAGTAGTTTGCATGCTAAATATTTCCATGATGGACACATCAAATAATACTTGTTAGAACATTCATACTTAAGAGTTATTATTGTGTGGAGATTGACTATGCTTGAATAATGTTTTGAAGTATTATCAGGTCTAGTTTTTAAGGACAATTGCATTTGCATATTAAAAGATTATGGATAGACACCTCTACTGAGTATGGAGACAAAAATGTTACATGTAGATAGTGATATTTGTTTTCCCATAAATATATTAGTTAAATTTTGTGAAAGGTATGATAGTCATACTATTGGAAATATGGAAACTTGTAATGTAATGTATCGAAAACACCTTCAACATGTATTTTTGGTTCTCGGATGAGTAAAAAATATACTCTTTTTCTTGTGTGTGTGTGTGTGTGTCCCACAAACTTAGGTGATAGGCGATTGGACAATGTCTTCCTGTGAAACTTGAGTTCTTAATTCAAAATAACTCACTAAATATTCTTTTAATTTTCTAGCTTCGGTAATGTAGATCCAAATAAAGTGAGTCTCTCGCCTGCACGATCTCTAAAACAAACCAAAAGTTGCAAAATATTATATTCCTTATTATTGTAAAATAAATACAATCACTTCGAAAAAATAATCAATATAGTTTCATATTTTAGTTCAGTGAGTGAGGATTTAAAACCAAATCAATTATGATGCTATATTGATGATTATGATTCTTCAAAACTTTACATGGTTTTCAACTAAGTTCTCGACAACATGTTTGCTATGAACCAAATTCCCTATGCAACATAGAAGACATAAAGAAAGTAACTACACACATTGATAATAATCAATAGTCAATGAATAATAAGCTTCTTCAATGGAGAAACCTCCTTTTACAATATATTGAATGCACAATACAAGATGAGATGCCTATACAAATGAATTGCTTTGTCATAAATAGTAGATAAAATGATCATAATGTAACCTACCACTAAGTCGATATAATCATGGTCCATAACTAGGATACTAATAATGAATGAGGGTTAGGGCCTTAACATAGTCCCCCCCCACTAGATAAATTTATAGAAAAAAACTTGTAATTGAGCGTGTTTTTTCATGAATGTCTTATTTTCCCATGTAGCTTATTATGGAGACATATTCTTCCACTTGATTAGGTACTCCATGATGGTTATATTCTGAAGAGATAAAGAACATTGATCTATAACTTTTTCTGGTTCAAGAATCAACTTCCCTTCTTCATCTAATTCTGAAAATTTGGTTTACACTAGCATAGTTTGGCCCATAACCTTTTTCAGGCAAGATAAATGAAAAACCTCATGATTGTGAGAAGAAGGAAAATATAAATTATAAGCCACTTCTCCATTCTTGTAGGGTCCATAAAATTTTAGAGCTAGTTTTTTATTCTTCTTTTGTTTGAGAGTAGATTACTTAAAAGGTTGTTTTCTAAAAAATACCCAATCATCCTTCTCAAATTTTGAGTCTACTACTTATAATTTGGAATGGTATTGCAAAAAGGATGTGATACTAGGAGCTAGATATCCATAAAGAGATTCAAATGGAGACATCCTAGTAGATGTGTGATAAGTGGTATTATACCACCATTTTACCAAAGGAATCCATTTGACCCATTAAGATTTCTTTTCTAAAGAATATCAATGAAGATAACCCTCTAAACATTTCTTAACTATTTATGTTTGACCATTTGCTTATGGATGATATGTTAAACTCACAACGAGTGTTGTTTCTCTTATCTTCCATAGCTCTTTTCAACTTTTTCCTATGAATTTTGGATCTCTACCACTTACTATTGCTTTAGGAAAACCATGAAGTCTATGAATTTCCTTCATGAACACTTCCGCCACTTTCCTTGTAGTATATGCACTTTACATTCCACAAAAATGTGCATATTTTGTGAGTCTATCCATGACCACAAAAATGTGCATATTTTGTGAGTATATCCATGACCACAACAATGTCATCCTTACCTTCTGATTTTGGTAACCCTATAATGAAGTCCATTGATATATATTCCCATATTTGATTAGGTATGTGTACTAAAGGTTGAAGTAACCTTGGAGGCTTGATTGTCTCTCCTTTATTTATTTGGCACACCGCCATGCTCTTACAAATATTTGAATATGTTTTTTTGTTGTTCGATTGCCCATCACTCAAGGCCAGTAGCAATGAACCATTGGTAAAGAACCACAACCTAGGGGCATCTAAGCCATCAAAGTCACCCAGGGATCACACTCGTCCTGGGCCACACCAACCTTTATGATGGTTGGATTTTTGGGTGTCTCCTCCCAACTAGATCACCCCTAAGGGGAATTGAACTCGGGTCGCCCTGCTGACGAGACCCACCCCTTAACCGAATGAGCTAGCGAGAATTGACAAATATTTGAATATGTTTCTTCATCCTTCCCCCCAAAATATTTTTTGATCCTTTTATGTGTTTTAAGGAACCTTGATTGTCCTACCATTGAAGAGTTATGAGGCCCCCTTTGTTGTTTTAAATTTGTTTGAGGGCATAAACAATTCTACCTTGTAGCAAAGGATATCTCTATTTCATTCCCAATTTTCCATAGAGTTCTTCCCTTCTTTTATACATTTTATTGTATGACTAGTACCATTGTCTTCTTGCCATTATTGGCGAGCTTTTTCCAACCACACTAGAATGGAAGTTCTAATAGAATATAAGCTGGAGGCTTCTCCTATTCTATAAATGGTATCTTCTATGACAATGCCCTTCCCTTTTTTGTAGATTATTTGAAAATCAAACCCTTGCATTTTTTATACCCATTTTTGTTGCTCTTCTAATGAAAATACTTGCTATAAAATGTACTTTAGGCTATGATGGTCTCTCTTGACTTTAAAATGACTCCCAATGAGACATTACCGCTATTTTTTACTACATGTAAAATTATTGCCATTTATTTCTCATATGTGGATTTCACCAAATATTTCCCTTTGAATTGTTTACTTTCAAAAACCAATAGTCTCCCTTCTTGCATCAATACTACTCCAATTCCTTGTCTCGATGCATCACATTTGACTATAAATGTTTTAACAAAATTAGGTGTTTCCAATACCAGTGTAGAAGAAAACATCCTTTAAGAGTGAGAATGCCAATGTATCCTCTTCATTCGATACAATTTTTTTTTTTGGAGAGACATCTAAGAGGGCTTGCAATGGATGCATAAATCATAAGAAATTTCCTATAATGAATTTTAAGACCCAAAAATACTCTAAGACTCTGTTGATGCCTCGGATATCGTAGCATCAATCAGAAAGGGATTCTCCCCGAGAGATGGTCCCAATTAGACTATCTCCCGTTTGGTGTAGGGAATCCGTCCGGTTAGCGGTTCCGGCAACCGTGGTTTTGGAGTTTAATTCCGATTTTACCGGTTATGGCCCAATCCACCTTTCTTTTGGATTTTATGTTTTTTTTTTTTAATGAGATGCAAGTGCCTAATCTATGTTTGTTCTAAAGGAAAAACTAAAACAGATCTAAATCTAAGAAAGAATGAAGTAAATCTACCTATCTTTGCAGGGAACGTATTTAAAGTGTGAGAAATGAGCTGTGAGAGTCATCTTTAAAGAAAGAACAGGCAGCCATTGGATCTTAAAGAGAAACACTACAGCAAGATGAAAGATCTTAGAAGGTAGCTTCTGATTATAAATGGCACATTTCATTACTCATCAAAGAAATAAGCAACCTTATCTAATCTAGCTAGACAGAATGAAAGAAACAGATCTACGTTTAACACAAACTGAAGTAAATCTAATGATCCCTGCGAAGAGCAAATTTAAAGGGTGAACAACGAGCAGTAAGGATTATCTTGAAGAAAGAACAGTTAGTCATTTGATCTAAAAGAGAATTCTACAGCAAAGATGAAGAAATCAGCAGATAGCTCCTGATTTCATATGAAACACATTCATTGTTCACAAAATAGAGAAAATCGTATGCACAGGAAGGAGCAAAAATCATTAACACAAAGAAATAGTTCAGATAGTAAGAATGATCTCACATTACAGTACGGAAGTCCTTAGAATAGTCCAACATACATCCGTCCAACATTCCCATGCAAAACGTCCATCTCCCGTGGCTTTTATTAGAAAATTCAATTTTACAGAAACGATACAAGATAGCTCGTAAAGGTTTCAAAATTTCCTTCCCTGCCAAAAGTCCTTGCCTAATCTTTCCTAACTTCTATTTATAGTTACAAATCTGCCCTTTGGGCTACCACCTAGCATCTTCCACTTGTCATCTACAGAATTTTCTCTCCTATAATAGACAAAATTGTGATTCTTTTCTTTTACAAGATATTTAACAAAAGAATGGACAGCTGTCCCATAGCTCACGCTTTATACATTTGAAAGTTATAACAAAATACACATAGCAGAAATAATGTTCTAATATCGTGCTGTCACTCTAGTGTGTGAGCTTCAGCTGGGAGAGGATCGCCCAAGTTAATTGCTACTGATGCTGCCTGGGAAGAGACACTCGAACCTATTGCTGTTGTTGCTTCTACTTGGGAAGAAGGGATTGAGCTTACTGGAACTTCTGCCACTGCTGGGGAAGAGGGAATCGAGCCCATTGTGGTTGCTGGAGTGGCTGTTGGGTCTGTTGCTGCTCCTGCTACTGCTGCAGCCTTCTTTTCCTCTTCCTCTATGTAGCTATACCACACACATGTGTCCCTTATGACTATGTTTGCTGCAGCAGGAAACAAGATTTTCTGAGAAGTTACATTCTTCCCGAGCTCTGCTCCAATGCTTTGAACTTCTACTACTGCAGCTTGATGCACTTCCTTCAGCAGATGGTTGTGGAGGGATGACAATCCAACATAATTTTGAAGGTCATCAATGGCCAGAACATCAATCCTTTTCACATACTCGGTTTGAACGCCTAGCTCTTCCTTTAGCTGAGACAAACGCTGCTCCTTTTCCGGAAAGTCCTCCAGGGTCTGAGGGAAACTCAATGTGCATTTGTCATGTACCCCTTGGAGCCTTTGGTACAGATTGCTAATTTTATCTGTTGTTCTTTGCACATTGGTTATCAGCTTACTGGCACAGTTCCTGCCAAACTCCAAAAGGGCTATGTCCTCATTAAAACTGTCCACAGATTTAAATGGGAGGTGCGTGGGGAAACCCCCTTTTCCTTCTCTCCATGCCATCTGACTGATGATATTTTCCTTGACACGGGTATTCTTTGCTTTGAGCCTATGGGCTTCCGCATTAATTTCTTTTAACCTGACCACCATGGCCTTGAGCTTGCAAACCTCATCAGTGATTAGCTCCTGAGTGTCATACACTTGCTTCAGGATGTTGCATGACAGCTCATGGAAGGGAGATATGTCCATTGTTCTACCCTCGGCTTGCTCTAACTGCTCAGCTAATGTCCGCTTGTCTGCTTCTAGCTGGGATGCTTTATCTTTCGCTCTATTCTTCTCTGCCTCCACAATCATCATTTGGAGTGTCAGTTGGTCCTTTTCCTCTTCCAGCTGGTTATACTTACCTGTTAGCTCTTTATGCTCGACATACAGGCAATTATACTTGTTTACTACCAGATCTCTTTGGGCTTGCTCATTAGCCACAGTCTGTTGTAGCGAACGAGCTCTCTTCTTTGTCAAAACATTTTCTCTAACTATCACACCCACATTCTCCAGCGATGCTCTTGCTGTTTCTACAACTGCGGATGCCATAGCAAAGGGATCCTGATATGTATTCTTCATTACAGTGACCTCTCGGTGGGTAACGATGTCTTCATGGAAGGGACTTTTGATCCTCTCTTCTGATTTGAGGACCATTGCTTTCCTTTTCTTGTCGTAGACAAACTCATTCCACCTGGACACCGTATGCTTTCCTGATGGCATGTACGGGACAATTGGTCGGTTTATGATGTCTATGTCTTCTTCAGCAGGTGGGGTCCGGACTTCCTGAGCTGGATCCATGCCCTTATTTTGGGTACCAGAGCCACCTGCTTGAGATGTGTCTATATCCATGTCTTGGACACCGGACCCAATGGCTTGAGCATCTTCCCTTGCTTTCAACTCTTCTTCCGCCTTCCTTTCTGCCTCAGCTTGCTCAGCTTCAGCCTCTTTCTGCTTTTGGGCTTCCTCAGCCTCTTTCCGCAGGTTTTCATTTTCATCTTCTTGTTGCATTCTTGCCACTTCAGCTTCCTGCTGCTTTCTTGCCATTTCAGCTTCCTGCTGCCACCTGGATTCCTCATCTTCTCGCCGCAATCTGGCTTCCTCAGCTTCCTGGAGTAACCTTGCTTCTTCTCTTAATCTGAGCTCTTCCTGAGCTCGGGCATCCTCAGCTTCTTTCTCCTTCTGATGGCTGGTCTTCTGGGCCTTGGTTGAGCTAGAGCTTGCTCCAGTGCCTTGGCGACAGACCCGTAGCTCATCCATGTTGCTGATGCCTCTGAATGCCTCTTCCTCGGCATCGGGATAGTGAGAATACTCGAAGTGAGCATAAATCTCCTTACAGTGCTCAACAACTCTTCCCTTTTTGTCATTCCTGTGGAAGATTACCTCACCGAAGTGGAAGGCTTTCAGCTCTTGAACAAATTCATCGGCCGAGGAAACCCCCGAGAACTTGTAAGCACCAATGCAGAAAGGTAGAGGGGGAAAGGAAGCCTTATGCTATTTGTGGAGCATTGCTCCAATTCCATCCAGGAAGATTTGTCTTACTGCTTCCTTGAGGACCACATAATCCGTGGCATACTGCGGCAAAATGTATGGGGGCTTAGTCCCTCCAAACATTCTGAGGTAGGTGCCTTGCTTTGAAAAGTAAAAATCCCCGTAATCCTCAAGGACTTCCACAGCATTCTCTGACAGGAAGTTGGGCTCCTCCTTGAATAACTTCTCATATAGGGGCATGATGAACCCCTCACAGATGAGTTTGTAACTAGGCTTGTAATTCTGAGCCCACAACATCCTGAAAGCGATATAGACCGGGGTAGTGGCCTTATCCCATGTGCAGCCCAATTTGGGGAAGTCTATCTTGGCCAAAATACAATCAATCAGATATGAGGACATGAAAAATTCAGCCTTCTTCAAGGCTAGTCCTTCTTTAGCAACAACTATCATCGAGGCCAAACTATCTGACAGGAGAGTGGCCCAGTCAAACACAGTTCCCTGAAATTCCATGAAGTGGATAATAGGGGCCCACTGAATCTTATACACTGTGCCATCGGGCATGCCGAAGATTCTGCACAGCATCAAAGCGATCAATCTGAAAGGAGGCCTCAGATTCTGTACGTCATATTCATCATTTCCTTTCTTTCTCAACTGTTTGCCTGCCATTAGTAGCTTCTTGGCCATCTCGACATTGTTCATCTGTCTCAGCCATTCATCAGTCAGAGATTGTTGGACCCGGGGAAATTTGTAGGCTGCCGCAAGATATGCGGGTTGAAATGAGGCAATGGCCACTTTCCCGCTGTCATTTATCACTCTCCCTTCAGCATCGGCATGCTGGAGTATCCATCCGACCACTTCGGCACAGGGGAAGAGCTCAGGGCGGGTAGCGGCTCTAGTTATGCCTGAGGCTCTGATATTGAGATAAATTGGCCCTTCTTCTAGCAACATATCCGAGATCTCTTGATCTCGGATCATTCTGTAGATGTCACCCCATCTGATTTCAGGAGGAACACCAGTGGTGCATCTAGTATCTTGGAGTGAGGTCTCAGTTTTAAGTGGCGCAGGCTTCTTTTCTGTCATTTTAGCCTTCTTCTTACCAACTTTCGGCATTTTGATTTATCCCTAATAGCACCCATATACAAGTCATCATGATATTGAGCAAAATACTATGAGAATTTAACAGAGAGCATCATTGTTTTAATATGTCAATGAGATAAGTACAATGAAGTTGTATATTTAGGAAGCAAAAAACACTATTTCAACATGAAACATAAATTGAAACACTTGAATCTTTTAAAGGGATGAGTTTGGGATGCTCCTGAGAGGATAGGCGTGTTGCGGAAGCAACCTGCTTTTGGTTTAGCTCTGGGGAAGAGGGTGACTTTCGTCATTGTGCTTTTAAAAGGCTAGTGGCGGGGAAGTCTGGGGCGAAATAACCCTGCGACGAAATGGAGAGCCACTTTGATATTTACGACCCGGCGAGGGCTCGAACGCCATTGTCATTTACGGCACTTGTCGAGGTGCTCTATGGGAGGTTTGAGTTCGAGCGAGGGTGATGGCGCCGGAGAAATCCTGACGAAAAGGCTCGGGCGGCCATAGTTTCGGGGTGACATAACAAGTTTAATTATGAGACCAAGGAGGAGCTCCTGCGTTGACACATAGGCGAGGGTTTTTTTTTTTTTTTAGCCCAAACGCTATCGTTATTCATAACATTTGACGGGGTGCCCTACGGCCGGTTTGATCAGGGGAGATGGCGCCTTTCTCAAGTTTTACATTGGGTAGAGGTCACGCCGGGACTGAGGTTTATGAAAAAATCGGGGCTACGCTTTTTTTTAGCTTTCGGCTGGGGACATGAAAGTTCACGGGGCCTTGATGAATTCGAATGCGAGGAACAGCGACGCCCGCGGCTAGGGTAGGAGCTTAGACCAATCCACCCGTCAGGGTTGACGTTCAAGACGTTTTGATATTTCTATGTGTTGTATGACAAAAAAAAAGGAGGTTTCGACGGTAATTTGACGGGCGAAGTACCCGTGACGATCATTTTCCTGTCAAAATCTAATCTAGACCAATCGTCTTTAGACAAGGATAATCCAATAGTAATCTAACGCGTGGAAGAAACAATTTTAATGGTTCAGATCCTACCTGGCACCGACGAGGATAGCTGACTGAGGTGGCCGTGAACGTGGTCGAGCAATCTGAGCTGGAACGGTCGCGCGGCGTCCAATAATGGTTTGGCAATCAACAAACAGCAATGGGGTCGGTTCGAGCCCCCACCGTATATTTAAACAAATCGAACATGTGTGGGACTTTAATACGGTTGGTGGCATATTAAAACAGGTTTTAAATGTATCGTACGTCGGCGTCAAATCGAGCCGTCTCGGTTTGCGTGCGACCACCTCCTGCGGGACAAACTGGCGAACCGCTTCGGCCGTTGCGGAGGGATATGGTGAACGCTTTTGTCGTTTCGGGGAGCGAAGGCAAATGCCCCCCGCAAAAAAGCCTCCGCGACGCGAGAGAGAACACGTTCCGCAAAGCTCAACTCGTTCGGGAGAATACCGTGGAAGCTTTCGTTGTTTTGGGAGAGAGTGGCGAATCGCTTCCGCAAGAGGATTCCGCGACGTGATTAAGTTCTTTTGGCGGCCTCTTCGGGATGAAAGTGTGAAGCCTCCCGAAACTGCGGAAAGCTTTCGTAAGTGGCTTCCGCCGTTTCGGAAGACTTCCCCCAACGCTTTCGCAAAAGGTTCTCGCGAAATCGAGAAAAATTCTAAGTATTGGCCGCGCTCGTGAGAATCGCGGAAGGCTTTTGTCCTTAGTCTCCGCTGTTTCGGGTAGGGAAAAAAACAAAGGCTCCGCAAAATTCTTCCTCCGTTTCGGCAAGTTTTTGCGACGGTTTCCGCAGCTGCGGGAGAAAAACCCAAAAGGTTTCCGTGATTTTCAAAGAAAATTTTTGAGTTTTGTTCGGAAAGTTTATGCGAACGGCTTCCGCAAGTGCGGGTGGCTCCGTAAAATTCTTCCGCCATTTCGGGAGGGATTCACCAGCAGCTTCCGCAATTGCTTAACGAAGACTTTTCTAAGTCTTTTCGGGCGGTTTAGACGAATGGCTCCCGTCGTTTCGGGAGCAAATCTTGAACTCTTCCGCAAATTTTCCCATAATTATTTCGAAGGCCTTTTCCGAGCGGTTTATGTGATTGGCTTCCGCCATTTCGGAAGGGTATCCCGAGAGCTTCCACAGTTTATTCAATGAAAGCTTCTAAGTCCTTTTGTGGGCGTTTAAGCGAAAGGCTTCCGCCACTGCGGGGTTTTAGCAAATCGTTCTGCGATTTTCGAGGAGGACTTCACGAAAGATTTTCTATTTAAGAAACAAAATCTTCTGGCAGACTTGGAGTTTCTCGTGGCAAGAATTTTCTGTTAAAAATAAAGACAAAAGCTGAGAATGACTCATTAAGGTAGCCTTTCTACAAACATGAAAGGAGGGGCCCCAATATGTACAAAATTTTGGGGGGGGGTGTTGCTGCAACAACAGACTCTTTATGTTCTTATGAATGGGTCATTTGTGATAGCTTGAATATTTTGAGGGTCCACTTTGACCCCTTCCAGTTAAATAATATGACACAAATACTCTACTTCTCATTTTCCAAAAACACATTTGTACCTTTTCACACACAATTGATTGTTTTTGAGAATTTGTAGGACTTTATCTGCATGTTTAATGTGCTCTTCTCATGACTTTCTATAGATAAGTAAATCATCAAAGAAAACCAAAAAAAACTTTCTAAGATGAGGCTTTGAAAAGTAGAAGGAGCATTAGTTATTCCAAAAGGCATGATCAAGAACTCATAGTGTCCTTCATTTGTTCTATAATTTGTTTTGGTGGTATCCTAATTTAAGATCTAACATTGTGAAATAATTCACACCATGAAGCTCATATAATTGCGCATCAATATTTGGAATACAAAATTGATCCTTGATGGTGATTTTGTTTATATCTCTGTGATCAAGACACATCCTTTACACATTATATTTTTTTTCTTACCATCACTACTACTAGTGTATAAAAGGAACTCCTACTTGGTTGAATAGTACCTGCATCAAACCATGTCTTGTACCATTTTCTCAACCTCCCCTTTTTGTTGATGTGGATGTCTATAAGGCATTTTATTTGGTGGAGTACTTGCAGGTCTTGGTTCAATTTGATGTTCATGATCTCTAGATGGAGGTAGCATTTTGGGAATTTCTTGGAATACCCTATGGTTCTTTTCCAAGGCACCTTTTAATTCCTTTGGAATATTTTCATCTTCTTATTCTACTTCCATAAAGTAAAGTCTAACAATAACTCCACTATTTCCATTTTTAAGAACTTTTTATATTCTATGAGAGTTGATGATCCGAGAGGGTGCATAGTGTAACCCTTTGAGTTCATATTGTACTCCTTCCAATTCAATCTCATGAATAATTTATTATAGTCTATAGAAATTATACATAGTGTTCTCAACCATTGAATCCCCAAAACAACTTCTACTCCTCTAATATGAATGGCATGCATTGGGCTTGATAAGTTATATTCCCCCATGCTAAGTTTAATGTTATGGAATTTTCCTCCACAATAAATACTACTCCCATTAGAAACCAAAACTTGAAATTTTGTCTTTGGATACACAAAACAATTGAGCCACTTTGCTAATCTTTCATCATTGAAGTTTTTTTCTCTTTTCTTTTTCTCAAATGAAAAAAATCATGTATATTCAATATTTTTGAGATAGGAATTAGAACATGCATATAGTCTATCTAGTGTGGACTCAAAACCTACAAAGTGCAGGATGTACTATCTACTTCTAGGGTTCAAAGCATAGAAAACAACATATTATAGTCCTCTAGTAGTGCCATGGACATACTTAGCCATCATGAGAAACAAAGATAACCCATCTCTTGTGAGATTTAAAGGATCTCATCAAGAACTAACCTATATTCCATTAAAATTTCAAAAGCACCAAGTAGAAAACTAGTCAATGATGAATACAAAGATCTTGTTGTCTCTAAAAGGAGAGTGTCTCCTCTAAATTCCAATTTAGTTCGGGTACCCTCTTGCTTAAGCAAAGCTTCCCTAGATAATATGTTTACCTAGTAATTTTTATCAATGAAGGTATGGGTACTACTTGAATCAATAAGCACTATTACCTTTTGATTCTTATTGTATCCTGCAATCTTTAGGGTTTGAGGTGTTGACCAACTTGCCAGTTCATGAACAAATATTTCACACCTATCTGGATATAAGTTGTACATATTTTCTACATCTTTTTCCTTCTCTTTTAAGTTCATAATTTTTTCGTCACCCATTGTATGTATGCCTCTATTTCCTCCTCATCACTATTTTTCAGTGTGACCAATTTTGTTTCTTAACATTTATGCCCTTTTGACCATTTCCTATTACAAGCAATGCATAGTCCTTTTGCTCTTTTCTCATCTATTTCCTTTGTGATATTCAAGTAGGTTGAGGCATGCTTTCCCTATGAGGCCCAAATCGATCTATGCTACCTAAATATGTTCCAATGGTACACTTGTGCATAGCCCTATTCTTGGCTTGCATATGTTGAGAAAATTACATAGATTCAATAACACATTTAGGATGTTTGAAGCAAAGATCATGTTTAATGTTTTCTTTCAATCCTCCCTTGTAAGCTTCCAATAGATGTTGGTAGTTGAATTTTTCCACCCTGGTGGCCAACACCTAAAATTCTAAGTTATTATCTTCCACATCTCCTATGTGTTTAAGTCTTATCAATTGACTAAAGTAGTTGTGTTCCCAAACTTTACCATATTTTTCTTTTGGGTCTCTTGTAAACAGAACCCAAGTACAATGATAAGAAGGAGGATTCCTTTTAACTACCCATTAATACCATAGATATGTTTTTGTCTCTGCTACACCTCATATTCATGAGTTTTCACATTGGTATTTTCAACTGGTACCTTGCAGCATATTGATGGACTTAGGGGATCTACATCTTCATGCAACCTCTTCTCTTATTGGCACTCTTCATGGATATTTTTGGTGGAGGTTGCTTCAACTGCATATCATGTATCTTCATCTTATTGGAGGCACTTTTCTTTGATCCTAGTTGGGGAGATCATCTTATTATTCCCCTTGCTCATGATGTTCTAGTCATTATTTTCATTTGGTTGTTTCATGGTGGGTTCATGTCTTTTCTTAGTTCTTGTTTCCTCTAGCATGGTATGTAATTTCCTAATGTTTTTCCTTTATATCACTCCCCTTTCATCACCTTTCCATAATTGTACGCAGGTAACTTTCATCTTTCATTACATTTATGCTTGATACCTCGATATAACCCATATGACACTCATATTCCATCATATCCACAATCATATAGGGTGCACGAGTCATTTCATCCTTATTCATACACGTTTCCCTTCATAATTAACCTTTCATTTATCATATTTCATTCAATCACCTTTTCCATGCATGAACATGACAAAGTGGTTTGGGATATTTTATAACCGATTAATTAAACCCAAACCTTAGGTTGAGCATTGCATTATTAGACTATTAATATTGATATGTTATAAACCTTCATGGAGGCCTCATTATTTAATTTTAATCTTAAAATGGTTTTCTTCCACTAGGGAATGCAACTGTCTGTCCCATGTGGTACACCACATGAGGGCAGTGCTCACCATTTGGCACACATGTTGAGGCAACACAAGAAGAAGAGTAAAGTGCATTCACTAGGAAATAAAACTTCAGCATTATGTGGTACAACAATTGAATGTAGTTGTCCCCATTTGGAATACATGTTGAGGCAACTCAAGAAAAATAAAAAAATAAATTTCTAATAAAAGAGTAAAATTTATGGTTGCAACTTCCCCCCTTTATAAACTCATTGGGCACACATGTGGAGGAGGTTGTTGATCTTGCACCTTTTCTTAGAGGTTAGTTGTGCATGCACCCTAGTATTTTTTACCACTTCCATTTATTTACACCCATTCATTCACCTAACCTTATCCACTAGGGGGTCCACTTGCATCTTTGATTGGTCTTGTTCACACCTTGCTTCATCTTGTCGAGAGTTTAAGTGACTAGTTCATTTGAGTTTTGGAGGATATAAGAGATCCATTTGACTTGTCAACCATGATTAGCTATATTTAACTAACTCCAATATTTCATTATTGTTGGATTTGTCGTGGAGTTAGTAGACAAATATTGTATTTTATTATATGAGAGATCTAGCTTATTTATATTGAAAGAAGCTTTCTCTCCATTTCATTGGTGATCGGTGAGTTGGATGTTAGTGGATTTGAGATATGAGTGAAGTGAAGTAGTTGGAATAGGATCTTGGAGATGAAGATGATGTTCCCTTGTATATCAAATGCTTGAAGACTAATGAAGAAAGGAGGTATCATTGGCTTGTTGTTTGGTAATTATCTTTATGCTTTTCAATTTTGTTGTTAGTTATTTGTAGATTTATCTAGTTATCACACTTATATAAAGGGCAAACAATAAATTTAATTTATTTTGGGGATAGTCAATGTGAGGAGGTTCTCCCTCTTGGTCTATTTACTATTATAATTATGCTTTATTTCCCTTCTTCTAACACACTTAGTTGCTAAAATGGGTTAATAGTTCAACCAAATATAGAAACACCTCTAAATATAGTTTTATGAGTGGCAAATCTATCCCTCCAAGAGTAAAATTATGCATTTAATTTCCAACAAGCTTCTTCATGCTTCAAGTGTTAATTTAGTTCTTTCAACCTTAGGTACTCAAGTAAATGATGGAGGCTTCAAACTAGTCCTTCATCTAAGTAGGTTGAATAAGACACACTAGTCCTTTCCACCTCACGAGCTTACATCAAGTGTTGATTGTGATATACTAGTCCATTCATGTTGCAATGCTTCATTGGATCCATTAGCCCTTATGTTGATAGGTACTGGTCACACTATTTTATTATTTTGTTCCCTTCTCCCTCCATTTTCTTCTTTTCCACATCCCTTTCGCCATTCCCATTTCTATTTCCTATGCTACGAGTAACCATCATTTTGTTAAGGATTATTCTTCCTACTTTTCCTAGATCCTACATTCCATAGCCTTAGCAATATTAATTAGGGATACCCCCTTGAATTGGAGGAGAGGCAACTAGAAGAGAGAGGAAGAGAAATTGAGGTGACAATGGGTGGCTTTTCTGAAGTTACACAAGAATAGCTCCTTGATGCTTGAGACTTTACATCACATAAGGGGTGCTAGATTTTTCTATAGCATTCTAAAAATACAAATTTGTTAAGGAAATCCTTTGCTTATCTTCCCTATTATTATGCAATTCAAAGTATTTCTCCATTTGGTTCACCCATGTAAAAACATGTGTTCCATCAAACTTTCTTCATTCAACCTTGGGGAAGTAAGTAACCTTAGTAAACCATCCTTGATTTGCCCCAATATTCAAGTAGAATCCTCTTGGTATATATTTATTGATTGAAGGTTGTTCCACACGAATACTATCTTTATTTTTCTAAGTTCCTTAGGTTGCATTATCTCTTTTAGGGAGACTCTTCTCTAGGGTATGTATGAACATGGATTCTAGGGAAGTATGTAATTATGCTATCTTATTTTCTATTTTGATTTGCAAATGTGCAAAATCAACCTTTTTCACTGTCATGTCGTCCAATTCTTTAAATTCATTCCACAATTGGGATACTTGGTTTTGTGTCTCTTCACTTTCTTCACAAGTAATGGATGAGTTCTGGAGGTTTAGTAGCTGTAGATTTTTTTGCACCACCTATTGCCATGTTAGTCCACTAATATTTACTATACTTATCCTCTATTTTCTATCTACCACTCTTTTGAGTCACCCTAATTAGATATTCCAAACATCATACAAGTTTCAAGTGAACATACCTTTTAAAAACCTGATTTGGAGATTGTCTTGTTGGCCAACTTTCCACTTGGGGTAACTCTAAAATTTCAAGCCTTCTAAGTCTGAGTTTTTTTCCCTACAATATCCTAACATTTCATCTCTAAAATTCCATAGGTTTGACCAAATTTTGATGAACCCAAATAAAGTTATGGTAACTTTCCCAAATCTTGTTGATTTTGACCCTTTCAACAGAGTGAAGTTGTATGGCCTACCACATGTCAAATTTTACAAAATATGATATTGAAATTTTGACTTGAAATATTGTGGCCCATATACTATCTAATGAACCTAGTGTCACACATTTTGTATCTTTCAATCTTTAGATATAATAGTTTTACCTAGAACACTTGCTTGAGTCTAGCTTTTAGACTAGAAAAAAACCCTAAATTACACATTCTATATATTGAAATTTAAAGAGAACTATATCGGAAATTTTTACCACTGGAACTTCACTTTGTTTCCTCGGTGCCCTGACAAATTAACTACCTGAAACTTCCCCTTTTTTTAATAGTGAACATGAAAAAAAGACTCATTTTGAAGAGCCAATCTAAGGATTGTATGCTTTGACACCGAATGTTATGAACCAGATTCCCCAAACAACATAAAATACAAAAAGAAAAGTAGCTCCATGCCTTGAGAATGATAAATCGTCAATGAATGATAAGGCTTTTCAAGGGGACAACCTCCTTTTACAATATATGCAATGCACAAGTCAAGATGAAATGTTTATACAAATAAATCTCCTTTTTTATAAATAGGAGATCAAATGACTATGATTTAACTTACGAGTAAGCCGACCTAACCATAGCTAAGGCACTGATAATGAATGAGGGTTAGGGCCTTAACTTAACTTGCACATTTTCTAACTTCTTATCATTTTTAGGAGCCACAACAAAGCCATGACATCTATTACAAATATTATTATATGATATTTATTGGCTAAAGGTATCCTACTTTAGGTGCGTAAACTAAGGCAATGTTTTTTTCCACTAAACTTTGCATTACTTTTAAGACAAAATAAGACAATGTCTTTTCCACTAACCTTTGCATTAATTTTAAGACAAATGTCTCGAAGATAATTATTTTAATGTAATCTTTTTAAAACTTCATTGGGATGCAAAATGAAGATTGGCTTCTAATATTCACTTCAACTTTCCTTGGAAATAAGATATCCTTTCTCAAAATTGTAATGATCCATATATCATAGAACCATCAACTGATGGTAAATATTTATGGGGAATCAACAATTGGTACTAGATTTTGAGTTCCACTTCTTCTCCTATCTCCTTTATCTATTAGTATGGTTTTTGATAGGTCCAAACCATTTTGATAGGTGGTTTTGTGTACCCCTAATCTTCATCATTGATTTTACACACTTGGAGGACATATGTATGCCAATGAATTAGGTGGGAGGAGGAAATGATGATGAATATGGTAGCATAATGCAAAAAGTATGTAGAAGCTAATGCAATGCCATTTTTCAAAGGCATGCAAAAACTACAATACTCAAGGCTTTACAAAACATTCAGTGAGAGGCAAGGTGAGACTTAACTACAAAAGGGGATGGAGGATTTAAAGAATGTTCAAAACTATTGAATATCTTTTAGAAAATGTACTTGAATAGATAATTGAAGTGTTTCTACTAGTACTACAAAACTTTTTTACAAAGTGAAATTAATAAGAAGGGAATATATTAAGAGCTTAAACAATCAACTAATGTTGTATTTCTTTGTTGCATGGTCCACTTTAATGTTCAAATATTTTATATGCAAAAGTGTTGAAGTGTGCCCCACTCCCATTAGTGGGAAAGTTGTTAAGGAAAAGTAACTGCGGAAGATATTCTAAATGTATTTGCCTATTGTATTATTGTATTCCTCCTTTGGGAGATGTCATTGATGTAATTAATAATGTAAGAGTCATTGAAAGAGTAAATGTAAAACCCTATATGATTAGGTTGGCTTGGAAAGATATAGAAAGAATATTTTATTGTAAAAGTATAGGTCAGCCCAGTTAGGTGAATTAAAGCCGACCTAATTAGTAAAAGATCAAGTCAATTGTAAAGTATAAATAGGGGATTGCATTGCTCATTTGCAACACTCACCTCACTCACTCAAGGTCGCATAGGAGAGAGAGGATTTTTCACAAGTGAAGGAGAGAAGTTGTTTTGTCTTGGGGTTTTATCTTGTACTTGGTGAATTCTATATTGAGGAAGTTTTGTCGGGGTTTTCTCCCTTGTGGTTTCCCCGAGAGAAATTTTGTGTTCTTTGTGTTTGCTGTTCTTGTATTTCTTTCAGTGATCCTATTGTTTAATGTTATTATGCTAAACAAGTAAGAAAAACTAACAAAAGTGACTAGGAAGCTAAGTTGGAACAAAATTTCTCAACTATTTTCATTTGACTTAAATGTTTATAGGAGCATGTGAAACTCACTTCCACCTTAAGCATTCATGGTTCTTCGATAAGGATGAATCTTGAGAGAAAAAATACCCTTTGAAGTGACAAACTCTAAAGGGGTATGGTCCACTTTGAGGTTCAAAGCTTGAGAGACTCCCATTATGATTAAAATATTTTTGAACTCCATAGAAACCTATATATTGAAAGGGGCAAATCCCACCTCCAAAATATTGACAATCATTAGGTCTAGAGCTTCATATCATACAACTTAAAGTTTCAATTGGACAATAGGGGGTCCATTTAGATTTCAAAGACTTAAAGGTTCTCAACATGCAAATTATGGCCCCATGAACCTTTGAACTTCAAACAAACTAGAGGCCACTTGATAGTTTGGGGATTGTAACGAATTTTGGATCTTTGAAATTGCTTGAAGCTCCGTAAGCACTTTAAAATCAAGAAGGTGGCTAAATACCAACTGAAAAGGGTTCAAGCCTATAACAATCCTTCAATGCTACAAACCTTGAGAATTTAGAGATTTGAAAAAGTGACTAAGTATTAAATGATCTTAGGAGTACTTCAAAGATCATTGAATTGATAAGAATAATTTATTTGCTTTGAACTCTTTGAACTTAAAAATAGATCAATATAAAACCTTCAAAGTTTATGGAGGTTTTAGAACTTGTAAAAGGGATAATCATTACTTTGAACTCACCTAGCCTTTTTGAATTTTTAAAATGGATTAAGTATGAAAGCATTCTTTGAGAGGCCAAGCTGTAAATGACACTCCAAACCCTTCAAATCCTAACTCTCAAAAGATGACTAAGTATCAAGCTTTTTTTGGAAGGAAAACATATAGCCTTTGAACTCTTGTAACTACAAAAAAAAATGTTGAAGTACCCAAACACCCATGGCATGATTTAAATTTAAAATATGATGAAGTTTTTAGTGAGTGATGAGCATGCTACTTACATTTTCTTAAATGCACGAGTTGGAAGATTATCGAAACTCATCCAAACCCAATCATTTCCACTGCAAAGCTAAACTCTAATGGATTATTGAGTTACCTTCAAAAGCTCACATCAAGCTATTATACCAATTGAAATCCCAAGTGGAAGAATATTAAACTAGTAATCCATTACCTACTATATTTTCCTAGATCAATTAACTTTTTATAAGAATTTAGAGTATAACCAATTTCGAAGTATCAAGTGGACATTAAGGTCAAGTTTCCAATTAGTCTTATTAGCCATGAGTCTGTTTCTTTTAAGGAAATTGCCATATGTGTTACAATTTATTTATTTTAAAGGAATTGTTGTAAATGGTACAATACAAATTGCAATTATTTCCAAAATACATTTTATGTGACAAATATGACTAGTGTAAATGTTGTCTTAGGCATGCAATGACCAATCTTTCTCAATGACTATATAATCAACATTTAAAATAACTATTACAAATTCAAACAATAACCATAAAATATATAGGTAAAGTAGATGCTTTCTTAGGCAAAAGGGGTTAGTGACTTCAATGGTTATACAACTAAAAGCAAAAGAATTACTACAAATTTAAACACTAATATTAAATATACAACTTTATTCTTTATGTACTTGACCTAAGCTCATAAAGACAATACATCCAAACATCCAAAGCAAATGTTAACACGCATAACCCAATAATTCTTTATGAAAAATAAGCAAAATAATGGCTACTCACCCATTTCACCATACTAAATGAATATCACAAAATCCTACCAATGAATGCCTTGTAATAAACAATGCTAAGAAAATTGAAGAGTTTACGTAGATGAACTCATCTTTTTGGTGGATCCAAGGGGAAAATGTTAAAGAAGGAGTTATATTATGTCATAATTTTACTATTTTAAATATATTATGAATTAGAATAATTATTTTTTAGTCAATATGAGCATATATATGTGGATTTGTGAAAGCAAGATTTTGTGTTGTTTTGATTAGAGATATCTATTTTGCAAAATTTGTTGAAGTCTTGCATTTGGCTCTAAGCACTAGTGTACAATAAACATGAGCACAAACATGAATATGCCCTATATGAAACTTGAATCTTACCGAATGATTTAACAACACTCCACTTTCACCAACCCAATAACTTACCATTAACATTAATTATTACTTGATCAAAACAACATTTAAACTACCAATTCATATTAATTATCATTAATTATATGTTGATAGAGCATGTAGCCTTGGCATTTTATAGCATATAGACTCACCATTTTGTATTTATAAGCAAACATCGTAGCCTTGATAATTATATTTGGGTTTTTGTATTTTTGAGTGCTCTCTTTTTAAAGTAGTAGTCTATTTATTCTACATTTTGGATTTTCCAGTAGTTTTTGGTTAAATCTAAATTTAGAAGCGTTTAAATTGTGTTTATGAATGCATAAATGGATTCAACACCCTCAAATACCCATATGAATATCATATTATGCAATTTCCCCAACTAATATATGTGACTCTAAGATTTTTTAAAGATTTTCAACAAAAGTCCGAACAAAACAAACCAAAAAATATACCAAAAAAATGTTGGAAACATAGAATATTTAGACTACTCCCTACTCCTTTTTAAATTCCCCCATATTTTCATCTACCAAGGTATTGTCCACTATAATTAATTTTAATTGTTTTTCTTTATATAAATATGATGCCCTTTAGTGGTCCATAAACCCTCTTGATGTGAGAGGACGGTAATCAACATTATCATTATCATAATAACTATACTATAATAATTTTATACAATCATTATATATTATATAGTCAAATCATAATAAACCTTTTTAATAAATACAATTTACCAGAACCAGAATAAGAATAAAAATAATTAAATAATTATAAGCCATATATATTATATTTTATAGTCAAATCATGATAGATTTTTTTGATGAATACAATTTACAAAGATAATAGATGCCCTTTAGTGGTCCATAAACCCTCTTGATTTGAGAGGACGGTAATCAACATTATCATTATCATAATAACTATACTATAATGATTTTATACAATCATTATATATTGTATAGTCAAATCATAATAAACCTTTTTAATAAATACAATTTACAAGAACCAGAATAAGAATAAAAATAATTATAAGCCATATATATTATATTTTATAGTCAAATCATGATAGATTTTTTTGATGAATACAATTTACAAAGATAATAGAGAATGAAGACTTAACTAACTTTAATTATGAAAAAGATAGTAAATCTTAATAACAATAATAATAAATAATAAATTTTATTGATAAATATAATTTACAAGAAACAAGAATAATGATGATAAATTTAATAATAAACCTTTTTGATAAATACAATTTACAAAATTAAAAATAATTATAAATCTTATATATATACATAATTAAATCATGTTAGAGCCTCAAGAGTTAGCTCGATCGGTTGAGTTCTCGGAAGTTAGGCCCCCCAGCATGCGAGGTCGCGGGATCCATCCTCATAGACCCTCTTGGGGTTAGACACGCAGCAGCCGCAGGGCGGAAACCCCTTCGGGGCGGATCCGTCGGAAATTATTTCGTGGATGTAGCGGTCGGCTAAGCCGATTAAAGTGAACCACATGAAAAAAAAAAAAAAAAAAAAAAAAAAAAAAAAAAAAAAAAAAAAATTAAATCATGTTAGATTTTTTGATAAATAAAATTTACTAATAGAGAATGAGGACTTAAGTAACTTTAATTATAAATGGGCACTTGGTTAGACATGATGAATGACTTTATTTAAAAAATTCAACTTAAAATATAATGCCAACAACTATTTATGTAATCACTTTGTTGATAGTATTCTATTATTATTACTCAAGGACTACTATTATTATTCTTACTCAAGGACTACTGTAAGTGAAGGTGGTTTCAAAGATTAAAAAAAAAGTGAGTATTTTCACCCCTGGTCCTGTTGCATTTTTTGGGAGCAACTACCAGTGGATTGTGTGCGGCTGGAGGTGTGATTTATCTTGTCCATAATCATTTTTTTTCCATAAGATTAAACTATGACAATGGTTCCAATATGAAAGCTGAATTGCTTGCACTATGGTGTGTACTGAAAGCGACCAATATCTTTGGCCTTGGGGAGTTAAAGGTCTTTGGAGACTCTAGGGTCACCATTAAATGGGCTGCTGGTGATTACAGGTTAAAAGTTACTTCTCTTTTTCATTGGTGCGACGAGATTCTCTGGATGAAATCAAAAGCTTTAGTTCTATATCTTTTGAACATATATATAGACAACATAACTCCTTGGCTTATAAATTATCGAAGCAAGCATTGGATGGTGAGGAAGGGGTAATTTTTTGGGAAGAAACTGAGGGGCTCCACATGTGGGATGGTGGAGCTGTCAAGATTTTCAATCTTTGAAGTACTTCTTAGATAGTTTCTAGAGTGTGTTTTGGATATGTATTTATGTTTACTCCTTATGACATTGTGTTTTTTGGATATGTATTTTGATAAGAATGAGCTTGGATAAACTATTCAGACTAGAAGTCTTTCCCAAGACTTATACTTCATGTACTATTTGATTCTATCATAATATCAATAGTATGATTTTTTTCAGCTAAAAAAAAATATTCTATTATTATTTTTTTAGTAATTTTGTAACTCTCAATTATATTTTTATTTAGTAATAAAATTTAACTTTTTACTATATTTTCTGTCATAATAAGATTTCTATATTTTCTTTTATAATAATATTTTTTATATTTTCTGTCATAATAAGATTTCTATATTTTCTTTCTTGATAAGATTTTTTTAAGTGAATCAAATTTTTTCTTCCAAATTCACTAAATCACATCAATAATGAGTGAATAAATTATTTTGTATATTTTCAATCGTTTTCCACGTTTTTCTTTAGAGATATGACAAGTGAATAAACGGAATCGAATACAATGAAGTTTTGTTGTCAACATTTTTGTCAAACTTCACGGTAGCACACCACATGAACAACCATGGCGACTAGTGTAAGGTTGATCTTTCCGTAAACGAGGCACACCACATGAACAAGCATGGCTTCATTTCTTTTGTATTTTAACTTGAAAATTTGCCAAACAGCAAGCTTGGCATGGATTCACGACCCCACAGGAGAAATGAAGAACATTTGAATAGTCACATGCTGTACTTTTCAATTATTAATTCTCCGAATGTGTCCCATGCTTAGATTCATTGAATGTTTTTTTTCCAAAAGAAAAAGATTATCTTGCTATTCCCATTTTGTGCGTGCATCCTTCACATAGGACATGAAATCTTATCTCTTGCGATTCATTGAATATGCCCATTTTCTGCGTGCATGCGTGCATTCTTCACATAGGACATGAAATCTTATATGGCAAGCAACCTTCTAAGCTACCGAGCAATCTGCTGCCCTGGGGCATCTAAGAGACTGAACTCTGCTGTGGATTGAAAAATCAATTGGGTTTATAGCCAATCGGGTTATGGATTCAAATAAGTTCTACGCACTTAATGAAACAACTCTTGTGGATTATATTAATAGCGTTCCAGCTCTGGCAGAGAGGCTGGGAAACTGCAATGCACAAGAGATCACAGTGAAGGAAGTTGGAGATGGTAACCTCAACTTCGTTTTCATTGTCATTTGGCCTCAAGGATCCTTCGTTATTAAGCAGGTATTCATAGTCTTTTCAATTATTAATTCACTGAATGTGCCCAATGTTTAGATTCATTGAATGTGCCCATTTTCTGCTTGCATTCTTCACATAAGACATGAACTATTAGATGCCAAGCTTCTGAGCAATCTGCTGCTCTGGGGCATCTAAGAGACTGAACTGTGCTGTGGATAGAAAAATCAATTGGGTTTATAACCAATCGGGTTATGGATTCAAATACGTTCTACGTACTTGATGAAACAACTCTTGCGGATTATATTAAGAGCGTTCCAGCTCTGGCAGAGAGGCTGGGAAACTGTAATGCACAAGAGATCACATTGAGGTAAGATTACAATGTGCACTGAAATTTGAATGACTACAAATAGGTCAATGGAACTATGTGAGAGTCCGAAAACAGCTCCTGGAGAATGCTTGAAGTGAGGGAAGTTGGAAATGGTAACCTCAATTTCGTTTACATTGCCATTTGGCCTCAAGGATCCTTCGTTATGTAGCAGGTTTACATGGTCTCTATCTTGTTCTGCTGTGATTGATTTTATTTTAAGATCAATCACAAATAAACAAGTATCTATGGTCTGCTTTATTCTGAACCCATTTCCCGGAAACTCTGCTCGGTTATATAGACAACATAATCTGTCTGGTTATGTTTGGTGCCCATGACGAAGCACTGTAGTCCTTTCTAGCTAAGCTCAGCCAGGTCAGGTTATCACAACCCTAAGTTAGAAGGGTTATCCCCTTCTAGACCTGCTCAGTCAGGTCATGTTATCACAACCCTGGGCTAGAAGGGTTATGCAGAAACAATATGTAGAAGTGCAGAGTGCATGTAAATTTTAGGGTTTAGGGTTCGGTGATCAGGTGTCAAAGAGCTTTAGAGGTTAGGCGTAGAAAAATATGTTTTCGACAGAAAATTTAAGGAAAAAATGTGTACATTGGAGTTTGGCGGTCATGCAATTTGACTGTAAGCAAATAAAGCTTACAATTTTTGACCTTGATTGATTCCTTATCGGTCAATTCACAATTTTTTTGAAAATTGAATCAATTTAGTGTGGATAATTGGGCAGTCTAAGAATCAAAACCCAAGCCTTGACCGTAGCCAATGTGCTGTTTTACCACTGAGATACATGCCCCTTCATAATGGGCCCCATAGCAGTTCCAGATAGAAGCGTGGATTTCTATCTCTAACATCCCCACCCCCTCTCAACCCACACTTTTCCTAAAGCTTCTTAACCAATCTTGGCTCTAACAGTATTTTGAAAAGCGGTCAGGGTAACAATCAAACCCAGTACCTGCCCCCGGCTGACGGCTGCTCAACATTTAGTGACACACTCCTTCATGATGGGCACGCTAAAGGGTTCAACTTCGAAGATTTTGTATGCATATGCGGTTTTATAAATCGATGGATTGTTCATATCTTAATTTAACTAGAATTGTGAACCTGCATTTGAATGTGGTGGCTCCAATGGTTGAGAACTCTTGCAACTTGATGGGATATAGGTTTTCAGTTTTCACAGCTGATCGACCAAAAGTCGATTGAATCTGCAAGCTGCAGGTCTAATTTGGAGGGTAAGTTGTCAGCTTTGAGGACTCTAACGAAGTATCTGCATTTTTTGGCTGACACATTTTAAGTCCAATGTAACGAGAAGGCTTTGGCGTAGTTGTAAAGCTTTTGTTCTGCACTTCAAGAGGTCTCTAGTTCCATCTTCATGCAGTCTCTATTTATCGAACCATGTACCTGCGATGATCATGTTTTGATATTCAGACCCTCAATCTCAGAAATAATAATATTTCCTTTGCTCGATTGATGGAAAACTTGTTGCACCGAGAGTATGTTTTGATATTCAGACCTTAAATCTCAGAAATAATAATATTTCCTTTGCTCGATTGATGGAAAACTTGTTGCACCCAGAGTAGCGAGGTGCTCTACAACCCAGTATGGGGGAGATTGTAATAAACCTAATTAGTTATTACCAAAGTCACATGACACGAGGACACGGGACACGAGTGTCCCCAAAATACGAGTGTCCCCACGGGACACGGTGACCCCCGGAATCAGGACACGTAGGACACGGTTTATATACATATATATATATATATTTTTAAATATATTACAATTTAAAAATATAGACATATAGATCCAATAAAATTTAACATTTACAATTACAAATATTCAATAGAAATTACATTTACAAACACAAATATGAAATATTCAATAGAAATTAGATCATTCACAAATCACAACACATTTGTCATTCACAATCACAAATCACAATGAGACATTGAGACACATAGATGCATGTCAGAGACTCGGAACCATATTTCTCATTAAGTCATCAAAATCAAAATGTATTACATAGATGTCGGAATGCCACTGGGCACTGGCAAATGCCAAATAGAGTCTAGACTAATAGTCTAATAGTAAATACAAAAAAGGGGTGGATCAAGATGGAAGAATCCCATCTGTCAATGACTCAATAGTCCTCCTCCATGCCTGAATCAACAAACTCATCACTGCCCTGATCCTCCTCCTCCTCCTCCTCCTCTCTGCCAATCTGACTAACTGCATCTGCTGGTGTGGAGGATGACCCCTCCATATGATCACCCTCATCAAAAGTGACCGGCTCTAGCACTGGATCATTAAGATCCATGTTGGCTAATGCCAACTCAGTACTGCTGTCCAAACCCATCTCATCAGGAAAGACATCCCACATCCGTGTCTTTCCCTTCACCCACTCCTCCCTCTTCCTGTAAATAAGACGAAGGTTGGAGTGCACATACACCATCGTCTCTGCCCTGGACTGCTCAAGTCTGCTCTTCTTCACACTGTACAAGTTCCCATATGTGCTCCAATTCCTCTCACAACAAGAGGATGAAGTAACTTGAGAGAGGACCCTCAAGGCTATCTTTTGTAGAATAGGGCATGTTTCCCCATGAGTTGTCCACCAAACAAGGGGTTTCTTAACCCCCATGTCTCTAATCACCTCATATCCTCCAAATCTCCCGGTGCCACTAGAAAACTCATAAAATTCCTCCTCCACCACCTCAAGGTGGTCTCTATCCTGAAGTAGCCGTCTAAATGCTATCTTCCTCCCCTCTGAGATCTCTCCATCCATGTGAGGAGGGACTCTGGATGAGGGCCCCGACCCACCATTGAGCCAATCCTGAGCGTAGAACCTAGGGTTCAATGAGTGGGCCAAGCAATGCAAAGGTGTGCAATTCTTATCCCACCTGGAGATAAGAATGCCCTGTATGATGGACCATAAGTTCTCTGCCGATGTCTCATACTCATCACACTCATTCTCCATAACAATGGTCCTCATGGACTCAATCATGGAATCCCACCCCTCATAAACATCTCCTAGGATGGGCTGGTCCGTGTCTGCAAACCGCAACAAAGAAATGATTGGCTCCATGATCTTGATGCTAAGGACTACCCTATCCCACCAACCATCATCTAATACTGTGTCCTTCACCTTTTGTGAAGCATTCTGATCCGACTTTCTCCAAAAAGCCCAAAACTCTGAAATCACCATGGACCCAAGAGCGGTTTTTACCTCTCTCAATCTCTTGAGCATGATGAATGAGGAAACAAACCGAGTATCTGCAACCTTCAACAATGAAAGATGTGTGTACTCTTTGTAGATTGTGAGGGCATTGGTGTGGTTTTGTACAAAGTTACGGATATGGCGTGCATCCTCAATAAGTTTGCCAATCCATGGCACATCTGAAGCAATAGATTTCAGTGCTAAATTCAAAGAATGGACAATGCAAGGTGTCCAAAATACCTGTAAGATCAATAAAAGAAAGTATAAATGAGTCATTGAGTCTAGACTCCTAGACTCTACAAGACTACAACTAACTACTAAGTTACTAACAGCTCAAAATTTCAAATAAATGAGTAAATTAACAATCACATACCTGTGGATGTTTAGCTTCCACAATCATGCCAGCAGCCTTGCAAACAGGTGCATTGTCCGTGATGATTTGTACACAAGAATCAACTCCTACTTCTTCAATGGTTTTGATGAACAAATCACCCATATATTGTGCATCCTTGTATTTCCCAAGAGCATCCACCGCTTTCAAGAACACCGGTCCATTTGTGGAAGACACCATGAAATTGATGAGTGGATGGCGTGCTGGATCCGTCCATCCATCAGAAACAATACTAACACCCCATGTGGACCATTTTGATTTAATTGGATCAATAATTTTATCCACCTCCTTCTTTGCCTTAACCAACAATGTGGTTCTAAGCTTCTCTGAACTAGGAGGCACATAACCAGTTGGAGCTCGTTCCATTATAGATCGACACATCTCAAAGTACAATGGTGACCGTGCAACATTGAATGAGATGAAGTTGAGGTAGAAGAAAAATGCAATGGAGAGGTCTACCTCTTCTCGTGCCTCATGTTGGAAAATCCTATCCATTTGACCTCTTGAACTTGGCCTCTTTCTTGTTGGATAAGCAATAGCATCAACCCCACTCCTAGTGCTAGAGGGTTTCCTCAAGAATGGAAGAGGATCCTCACGATGAAATGTCTTGCTTGCTGCAGCCACCTTCCCTACCCCAACATGGTCTTCTCTTTCCATCTCCCTCCTTTGGTTAACACTCACATCTTTGCATGAAGAAATCCCACAAGGGAGGGCCAACAAATGGCCTTTAACCCGGTAATAGGTGCTCTTGAATTCATGCCTGCAGAAATTGCAAGTCCAACACACATTGCCTCCCCCACCAAGCTTCGCTCCAACACCTTCTTTCCTTGTCACATACTTCCACAAAGGGTATTTACTCTCTTGTGCTTGTTGTTTTGCCAAAGCACGGCTATAATGAGGATGAGCTTCACTAGAACCGGTTGGAGCACTACTAGGAGCAGAAGGGGATGTGCTTGGAGGAGGAATAGGACGAGAGGGAATAGATGGGGCATTCTTCCCTTTCCTTTGCCCTCTACCTGTTGCCCTAGTTGGTTGAGACATTTTCCTTCAATCTTGATGGTGAAATCACACTTGAATCTCCTCCACCTGCAAGAAAACACTCTTGAATCTCCTTCACCTGCAAAAAAAATGACTTTGGGCTCACTCTAGCTCTCCCTCACACTCCCATTAGTTAGCAAATGACAAAACAAAAACCAAAAATTCGTTTTTATGGGCCCGTGGGCACCCTTTATCGCGATTTTCATGTCCTGGAAAATCCCCACGCTGCACAGACTTAGGACACGCGTGTCCCGATTTCGGGACACGAAAAATCGCGTGTCCCCCACGTGGGGCCAGCATGTCCGCGCCCAAACGTGGCCCACGGGACACGGGGACCCCTTAGGACGTGTCCTGTCTCTTAGGTTATTACAAATGTATTATTATTAGATTAGGATAATTAATTATTAATTATTAAATGACATGTCTATTCCCGTTAGGCCATACTTAATATCGGCCATTCTTATTGTAAAATCATCAATTCAATAATAAAAATATATATATTATCAAATAAGATAATCATGTAAGGTGTTACCTTACAAGTGGTATCAGAGCTTTAGGCTCTTGCTCCCGCTCAAGCTCTCAGCATTCATCCTCAGCATCGTCATTCCTCTCACTCTCCATCTCTCGCCTGTTTTATTTTCTCATTCATTGCTCCTCTTTCACTTACACTCTGTTTCCATATAGCTTCACTCCATTTTACGCACTCGCTTCCATCTCCAATTCCAATCACCCTCTCCACGCTCATTTCCCTGTACCACGCTCCTTTCTACATTACTCCACTCTCTTGCACTGCTTGCTGCCAAATCCCTCCTTGTCCTCTTTAAGCTTTAAGCTCTTGGCACTCACACTCAACTCCTCCGGTTCTGCTCCTCTAACCCCATAACACACTCATCTTCCATCTTCATCTCCTCCACTCAACTGATCATCTCCACTTCCGCTGCTCCCATCTATCCCCCTCCACACACTACTCACTCTTCTCATCCACCCGCCCACCTGTACCTGCACGTTCCCCCCCCCCTTCCCTCATACTTCTCATTCTCCTCACCTCCACTTTGCAACTCCTCCCACGCCTCTCCCTGTCCATCGCGTACACCCACCCTTGTCCACAACCCCCACAACCCTATGCTCATACCTCCCCTTCATCACCAGCACGCCAAATCCCCCACTTCATAATTCTCCTCCACGTTCTCCTCTCTACTGCTCCTCACGCACTCCTTCTTGCGTATTCCTGCTCTCTCCCAACATCGGCACAAACCCTGTGCCCACCTGCGTTCCACACCTATGCTCCACCACCCTCCATTTCCTCATACTCCTCCGCGCTGCGCTCCTCTCCAACACTCACCCACGCACAGCTCCTCTGCTCCACGCAGATCCATCCACTGCTCGCCCAACACACACACATCCCTCCACACTCTCTGCTCCACGTTCACACCTACACTCCACCCTTGCTCCCTTCGGCTCGTCCACACCATCTCTGCACCCACGTCATTACACCCTCCATCCAGCTGCCAACTCCCTCTATCACCCCCCTTCCCTCCCTTCCGCGCCGAACACGCCCAACGCTTCGACGTAGCTCTCTGCGTACTCCCGTCACCCCCTGCACTCTCCCCTAAGTTCCACTCCACCCACGCGCCCAGCTCCAAGCGTTCCCATCCATCCTGCGTAGATCCCCCACACTGCACGCAGCCATATCCATCAACCAACGCCCAACCCGCGTTCCTCGTTACCCTCGTGTCCATTTACGTGCACTCCATTCACACGCCATTTTCACAATTAGGGCTTAAAACCCTAATTGACATCCAATCTTAAAAAAATATAATAATATTATAAATTATTATTACTAATAATAATAATTTTAATTATTATATTTAAGGAAAAAAACTATTAAAATATATATGCATATTATTATTATTATTATTTAATAATAATAATTATCATTATTTATTTTTCAATAGTTAATAAAGAAAAAAAAATCTTCATAATTTTTGAAGATTTTGTATAAGACAAAATGGTCTTTGATGTAGGCGTCAATGCGTTTTTTAAAAGAGCTAAAACAGCTCAAGAAATAAAAAAGGAATTAAAAGAAGAGCTTGAAGGAAAAATATCGGATATCAACGTGGCAACCCAAGTTCTTCATGAAGACATAAAAGAATTAATTGATGAATTCAAAATGTTGATTAACCAACGATGAGAATAAGAATCGAAGAAGCATGTGAACAAGGAAAAACCAGACTCGGCACTTGCGTCCCACTCCTCAAGTCAGTTTAGGAGGGAAGAAACATTAAATGATATTGATGAGTTAAAGGGAGAAGAATCAGCTACGCCATCTGAAGTCTCAAGCAAGGAAAAACGTGAAGAAACATTAAATGATATTGATGATTTAAAGGGAGAAGAATCAGCTACGTCGTCTGAAGTCTCAAGCAAGGAAAAACGTGAAGAAACATTAAATGATATTGATGAGTTAAAGGGAGAAAAATCAGCTACACTATCTGAAGTCTCAAGCAAGGAAAAACGTGAAGAAACATTAAATGATATTGATGAGTTAAAGGGAGAAGAATCAGCTACGCCATCTTAATTCTCAAGGAAGGAAAAACATGAAACAACATTAAATGGTATTGATCAAGTACAGCTCAAGACTACTTTGACACCTATGATGGAACAAGGTACTACAATGACTCCTAAATATTTAAGTAGGGATGAGTCTGAAGTTGCTACTATAACCAAAAAGGAAGGGACTCTCGAGTTCTCATGTCAAATAAAGATGGAAAATGCATATGCACTCACGACAAAAGAAGGGACTACGACCGTTAAGGAAAAAGCTATCACAACTCTCGAGTTCTCAAGACAAGTAGGGCAGGGAATTGCCTCTGCACACATAACAGAAGAAATGATTACCAAGGAAGAAGCTAAGTACTCTAGTAAGGAGGAGTCCAAGGTCGCTACTACCCCCAGGAAAGAAGGCAAGCCAGGTCAACCGCTTCCACATATCCCTCCTCACAAAAGACCTAAACTACCAGTCACTAGGAAGGATAAAAAAAGACATCCCAACTACAAACCTCAAAATGCGATACTCAGTAAAAAATATGCACGTTGTCTGGAAATTCGTTGTGGTTTCTTACAAGGTAGGGAAGTAAGTCACATTAATGCGCTAGTCGAAAAGCCTATATAGATGTCCAGTGGTACTCAAGGACAAACTAGAGACCATGTTGGGATTCCCAGTCAAAGCAAAGTACATGATAAGGAAGACGATGCCAAAGACGATGAAACAGAAGCTGTAGAGGACAAGGATACGAAAGATCAAGATGATATGACAATCACAATGTCAATATCAATTGTAAAGAAAATGATGATGTCGTAGAAGTCAATGAAGTCAATAGAGTCAAAGTTAACAGTAATTATGAGAGAATTGAAGTTGTAGAACGATACAATGATGAAAATATAAAAAACTAACAAATATCCTAATAAAGAAGGAAACTTTGAAGATAAGGCGACACTTAAAAAGAAAAAGTTCTACAAATTGTCCCAAGTCAAGATATTCGAGAATCTCAAGATCAAAAGGATCCCAAGGAACAACTAACGACAAACTTGTTAGACAAAGAAGTAAGTACATTACTAATAGTTACCTCTACAGATAAGAAAACCATATCAAAACATGCACAATTATCAAAGATCCACATAAAATTAGAAGAGCAAAGGAACATCGTCAGATTAGCAAATCCAAAATATACGCTGATTAGTTGTTATGCGTTCATCTACAGAACCATAAGCATGATAAGATTTGAATGGAAATGTGATCAATTATTCCAAGAACTGCTAAACCGTGGCACAGTTATTCGTGGAAAGAATTGCAGCCGCAACACGCTTGTAGAAGATTCATGGTCGAATATTTTTAGAGTGGGATGACTTGTAATAAACCTAATTAGTTATTACAAATGTATTATTATTAGATTAGGATAACTAATTATTAATTATTAAATGACATGTCTATTTATCAATAAACATGTCTATTCCCGTTAGGCCATATTTAATATCGGCCATTCCTATTGTAAAATCATCAATTCAATAATAAAAATATATATATTATCAAATAAGATAATCATGTAAGGTGTTAACTTACAGAGATGTTGTCACGTAACGTAGCGTTATGTACCAAAAATAAAAGTAATTAAAAAATTTAAGTCAGCTCATAAAATAAAAAATTAAAACGACATAAAAAGTAACTAAAAAAATCTATGTCGGCTCATAAAATAAAAAAATAAAAACCAGCATAGATCCATCTTAAACCGAGATTTGTCAAGCACCGAGAGGGATAAAAAAGATCCAAATCCTAGGCTCTATCAAGTGTCGAGAGGGATCAAATCTCCTGAGGTGCAAACCTCTTCTCAGGTATTGCACTCAAGGAGCTTTTCGAGGAGAGGTTTGCACCTCGGGAGATTTGATCCCTCTCGGCGCTCGATAGAGCCTATGATTTGGATTTAGGTTGGTTCCAGTCGTGGGCGGTGACACAAAACTGGAGTTTGATCATCGTTGTAAGGAACAAGTTAAGTTGAAAACACAGATAGAATTATGAGGATTATCATAATGTAAGTAATAAGTATTAATGATTGAGTAAATTGTTAAAGCAAAGGTTTGCACCTTTTTTTAGTGAAGGAAAGCAAATGTTTGCACCTCAAGAGATTCGATCAAATATATTACAATGCGATCAAATTTGATATGTCTTCTTCCTTTTTTCTTGATTCCACTCCTGCTCCCTTTGACATCTTCTCGTATCGATCATATGTGAAAGGAGGAAGACCATCCAGACCTTTTACTCATGATATTGTTGTAAATGGGAGTCCTCGTCGTTCTTTGTTTCCAATATTTATAGTTTCATTCTCTAATGTTAATCCCCATTTTTTTTTGTTGCACTGTTGATGTAGATATATTAAACGTTGTAACACTGGTCGGGGCCAAAAGAAGTAATGGTGACTTATCTGGAAAATAATCAATTTCTAGTATTTGTCTAATAGCTCCAATCATGTAAGATTTTATTGTACCTGCAGTTCCTTGGATAATCATTCGTAGTGGTTCATTGTTCCCACCTCTGTAATGCTCAAGAATAATCTCAAATGATTTTCTTTGCTTCTCCACTAAGATTTCAATTGAATAATTTTGAATACGATTATTATGAACAATGGCATTCAATTGTCGGTTTTCAGATATGAACTGTAGTGCACGATTGAAAGTTTCCATATCAACAAAATTAGAGGTCCAATTTTCCTTGTTATTACATTCCATGTATCCAAGTATGTCATATTCATTGGTAGTTATATACTGATTCCTATATAACTCTGAAATTATCTCTCATTCATGCTTTTGAGAATCCCTTTGCACAAATAACACTTCTTCATGATCTTTTTAGTTCAAGGTCGTGTTTTCTAGTTTCTTCTATATGTTTCTGATGATTCTTTTTCTTTTTCTCTTCTATACATTTGTCATATTTTTCTTTTTTGATCATCAATATCTTCATTATTTGCAATATTATCACGAGAATCCACAATATACCATAAAATAGATGAAACAAACTTTAATATGTTGAAATCATTGCAAATAGTTTTTCTATTAAATAGATAAATTCAATATATAAATGTAAATAACAAAAAACAATGTATTGTTGAAATCAATGCAATTTTTTTACTTTTTATTAAATTGATAAATTGAATACATATATGTAAAAAACAAAACAAAATATGTATTGCTAAAATCAATGCAACAAATCAAATAAATATGTATCTTGTGCTATTTAACAACATTTGTGTGTGGTCTATTAGTAAATAGTAAGGTTATTTGGTTTGTGTTAACCTAGAGACCAATGTTCAAAACCCTTTTTGCTTGGAGTTATATTTAGTTATCAAATCTAACTATTATTATAGCTGACATTGTTGAACATTTGTTTTTCTATTAAATTGATAAATTCAATGCATACATGTAAAAAACAAAAACTATGCATTGTTGAAATCAATGCAACTAATCAAATCAACATACATCTTGTGTTTTTTAAGAACATTTGTTTGTTGTTTATTGGTAAGTAGTGAGATGATTGGGCTTAAGGTTCAAATCCCTTCTATTTTTTCTATTTCTTCCGTTGATTATAATAATTTTTTTTTACTTCTTTTGTTTCTACTTCTTATATCTACTATAATATATTTTTTACTTCTTTATTTTATTTCTTATATTTCTACTTTTTATGTCAACTATATTATTTTCTATTTCTTTATCTTTTAGGCATTCTTGAAATCAACGCAACCATGCTTTTTTATTAAGGTTCAAATCCCTTCTATTTTTTCTATTTCTTATGTCGGTTATAGTATTTATTTTACTTCTTATGGCTACTATAATATATTTTTTACTTTTTTTTTTTTTATGTTTCTACTCTTTATGTCAGCTATTTTTTATCTATTTTACTTCTTATATTTATAATATTTATTTTACGCATTGTTGAAATCAATGCAACCATGTTTTTTTATTAAGGTTCAAATCCCTTCTATTTTTTCTATTTCTTATGTCGACTATGGTATTTTGTTTTTTAAATTAATGCAACCATGTTTTTACTTCTTATATTTATAATATTTGTTTTACGCATTGTCGAAATCAATGCAACCATGTTTCTATTTTTTATGTCAGCTATTCTTTATCTTTTTTACTTCTTATATTTTTAATATTTGTTTTACGCATTGTTCAAATCAATGCAACCATGTTTTTTATTAAGGTTCAATTCTCTTCTATTTTTTCTATTTCTTATGTCTACTATAATATTTATTTTACTTCTTTTGTTTCTACTTTTTCTGACTACTATAATATATTTTTTACTTTTTTTTTTAAATTTTTTATGTTTCTACTTTTTATGTCAACTATTCTTTATCTTTTGTACTTTTTATATTTCTAATATTTTTTTTACGCATTGTTGAAATCAATGCAGCCATGTTTCTACTTTTTATGGCAGCTATTTTTTATATTTTTTACTTCTTATATTTCTAATATTTGTTTTACGCATTGTTGAAATCAATGCAACCATGTTTAAGGTTCAAATCCCTTCTATTTTTTCTATTTCTTATGTCGGCTATAGTAATTTTTTTTTGAAATCAATGCAACCATGTTTCTACTTCTTATATTTCTAATATTTGTTTTACACATTGTTTTTTTTTTTTAATAAGAAAAAAAAGGTAAGACCTTATTATTAATCAACAATTGTAGGAATTACAAGAGAATAGCAGCCCAAGCTACAAAAGCAGTGATTATACAGGGTCAAGGACCAAAGATCTAATATTTAAAACAAAAAAATCGGGAGTCTTAATAAGAGGGAGAATTACAAGCAGAGAGGAAAGCAAACAGAAATAAACAGCAGCACTGGATATCAACACTAGAAACAATGCTGCAATAATCCAAATATGAAGAAAAATCCTCATTCACCAAGATCGACCGATCTTCCAATGAACTAGGCAAAACCGTAGTTGTAGAAACAGGAGCAGTAGAAGCCGGAGGCACAGAGGCATCTGCTGAGACCCAGAGGCAGCTGCTGCCTCAAAATACTTGCGTCATAAAGCCTCCAGAAGGTCCATTATTATAATAATCTTGATTCCCAAAGTGCAGGCGAGCGTCTAAAACTCCAAACCCTTGTCTTCACCATCAAAAACAAGGAGCTCAAATCCACGATGCTTCAAAGCCAATTATTCAGCAGTCCACAAATAATTAAATGTTTGATAGTCAATCATCCTGGCGCATGTTAAAGAGAAGGTAATCATCCTCCACTACCTTGCGACATGTATTAAGGCGAAGGTCATCTAGGGGGAGAGCATCATGCAAATTAATGAGTTCCTCTCTAAGATGAGTGCCCAGATTTTTTAAGTTATCTGTTGCTTGTTTGGCATTCCTTCGTACATGCATAGGAATTAACATGGCAAAATTTCTCGCCGGCGTGGCTAGCACTTTGAGGTTGTCCTCTAACCGCCAGCAGTTGCCTAACCTGCTGATGTTAGTGCCATTAATAATTTTTTTCAGAAGATTAATAAGGATCAGCGAGTCAACTTCCACCATGAGAACATTGATGTTATGGTGCCGGGCAAAGTTCAAACCATGGACCAGAGCGTCCAGCTCTGCAGCATTATTGCTGGTAAAACCACTATACCCTGCAAAAATACCCAAAACAGTGCCAATGCTGCTGCGAAGAATACCTCCATAGCCTGATTGCCCTGGGTTTCCCTTACAAGCCCCGTCAAAGTTAAGCTTAACAAAATTGGCAGGGGGCGGACTCCAGGAGTTGGGACTGTACAGAGTATTACTCACAACAATAGGCAGAGACGATGGAGAGATGACAAAACCCCAAGTTTTCAGAATGCTAGACACCGGCTCCTCGAGATTTATCTCAAGATCAGACCAGTGCTAGGTGTTTATGGTCTCAGTAATACTCACGATAATATGATGCCAGATCTCCTCCGGCTGCAAAGTGGAATCTTTGAAGACCCTCTTATTTCTCTCGTTCCAAATTTCCCACAGAAGGAAGCTGGGAAAGAGGGTCCAGACTCGAGATAACAGGGGATTTTTAAAATAGGAAGGCTTCCAATTCAAAAAAGTAGCCTTAATGCTTTCACAGTCATGCTGAGCAGATTGGAAGAGAGTCTCACCCCTATTCCACATGAAATTAGTAATAGTGACACTTATTGAAAAGATGTTCAATGGTTTCTTCCTCTTGGTGGCAGAGATAGCAGAGAGAGGGTCCTATAAAGCCTTTTTTCAAGAGATTGTCCCAGGTGAGAGTCTTTTCCTTAAGCAGAAGCTAGATAAAGGTTGCCAGCTTGGGCCAAAGTTTATTAGTCCAAAACACCTTCCAGATAGGGTCATCGGGCAAGCTCTGAAAGTTAGCCTGAATACTGTAGCCTTCTTTTACTGAGAAACGTCCAGAAGGGGTATGGCCCCAACGTCGTTTATCATTATCAAGACTAAATTTTATGCGTCTGTTGCTTAAGTTATCATGCAGAAGAATAGCAGTATCCATAGTAGGAGGGCTAGGCCAGCACAGAGGGTGAATCCAGGTGCACCAAAGAGCATTTTCCTGAGCCTTCCAGAAATGCCGAACCTTGTACATGTTGCTTTGCTCAAGGGTGAATTGAAGCTCCTGCGAAGAAGGAATGCTGTGAAGCTTACCCGCCTGTTGCCATGAGTCATCCCAGAAGAGAGCCTGATTTCCATTCTTAACTTCCCAGAAGCTATGCTTTTGGATGAGCACCCTATTATTCCAAGCCAAGGTTACAAGAATCGTGAGTGCGGTTGGAATCCGCTAAAGATCCCGGTATGGATTCGACACTTACCCTGAAAATAGGAATTGGGGAATCGGAACCCTAACCCTAATTTTTTTTAAATATATATTTTATATTTATATTTTTTAAGTTTTAATTTATAATGAAAATAATAAAATATAAAATAAAACTAATAGAAGCAAAAAAACTAAAATCTCAAAAGAAAATGACTCAATGATTCATATAACTAATTTAGTTATTTAGCAAAATAAACAAATATTTAATGATTCATAGAATTAATATTTAGTAAAAGTTAATGTTGAAACACATTTTGGTTTATCTATCACATCTCATCCATCCTATTATAGTTTGATCCTCTACAACATCGAAATTATATTTACTATTTGTATAACGTTGTGTAGCTCTCTGTCTTTCCACAAAGAACATTTTTGGAAAGGACGACATTTCTCTACATATCTATAGTAAATTGTTGTGTATACTACCCTGTAGAAGATTACCAATTTCATAAATATGTGCATGCCTTATCAACTAAATTAATAGATTGATTTATTTTGGGGTAAATCATACTGAACTACAATGAATTGTTTGGTTATGTTCATTTGTTTTTTCTAGCAGGTGCATAACCAAAGAGCTTTGTGCACATGCTACTATATTGTATTACACATTAAATCTATACGCATTCTCCCAAATACAAGGCTTCCACAGATGTACATATGTCATAAAATAAAATATGCAAAGTTGGGTGTGCAGACTTTATACTTTTATTCTATTTGATGAAGTAATTCTTTTCGAGTCAACTGTGCACATGAAGTAATTCTTTTCGAGTCAACTGTGCACATGAAGTAATAAAATATGAAGTAATTCTTTTATTCTTTTATTTAGAGTAATTATTTTCGAGTCAATTGTGCATATTTTATGAAGTAATCACTTGTTTTCAAGTCAACTGTGGCAACTGGCAAAGTTTGCACACCCAATTTCTGAACAAAATTATTTATCAGAAGTAATTTATAAAGTTTGCACACCCAATTTCTCAGTCGGTGCTCCAAGCTCCTGAAGTTGAGTGTCCTTTCTCTACTATGCGGCCGTGTTGGTAATATGTGCGACTGTCAACTGATGTTAGCTCTCCTGCATTTTTGAGTAAGTGTGGGGTCAATAGGCTCTTTGGTGGGATTTATTGCCGCTTTGTTTCCCATTAAATTTTGATTTTTTTTTAAAAGGGGGATCTGGTTCCAGGTTAAGGAACTGATTCCCAAGTTTTAGGAATCGGTTCCTTCAACTGGAATCGCATTCCTAATTTCATGTTCCGATTCCTAAACACAAAACCGAATCCAAGAGACAAAGAATCGTTTCCGATCATAGGAATCGATTCCGAACCGAATTTTGCAATTTTTTAAAGATTCCGGTACGGTTCTCCGAATCCCCGATTCCGATGAGATTCCGATACGGAATTTGAGCAGGGGAGGCCGATTCCGGTAACTCTGTTCCAAGCCAAATTCCAGACCGAAGAACCTGGAATCTCAATATTGAAGTGAATTAAATCTTGAGTTTTCCAGTCTGGACAGTATTTAGCCTGCCAAAAAAGAGCCCAGGGCTCCTTATTGTGAGTAAGCCAATTCCACCAGATTTTAGAGCCCAGAACTTGGTTGAGAGTGTTGGGATCCCTAAGGCCAGGACCGCCTTTGAGTTTGGGAAGACAAACATCCTCCCACTTGACGAGTGCCCATTTCTTTTGCTGCAAGGTACTCCCCCAAAGGAAATTGCTTTGGAGATTTCGAATTCTTTTGAGAATACACTTGGGGGCTTCTAGGACAGAGAAAAGGTACAACGGCATGGCTTGGAGAACCGATTGAACAAGGGTAAGGCGGCTGGCCAGATTAAGAGATCTAAAGGTCCAGCTGGTTAGACGGTTATTGAGGCTAGTAAGAAGATCTTCCCAATTGGCTTGTCTTAGAGCTTTGTCCATTAGAGGAGCTCCTAGGTATTTAGAAGGGAGAGAATGGATAGAAAGCCCTAGGCAAGTAGAAATTCTTTGTTGGATAATCCAATTAGTATTGAAGAAAAAAAGTTGAGACTTGTCAAGATTAATACAGGATCTAGAAGCTTTTTCAAAGGTTTTAAGGATAGAACGAAACCTTTTGGCTTCTTTTAAGGAGGGAAAACCCATGAGCAAAGTATCATCCACAAACTGATGATGAGAGCAGAGAGGTGCATCAGTGTGAAGTTTGAGGCCTTTCAAATTATTGGACAGAATGTCAGCCTTGATAGCTCTTCCCAAACCTTCCGCCATAAGAATATAAAGAAAAGGGGAGAGGGGGTCACCCTGTCGAATTCCCCGGGAAGGAGTGAAGGGAGCAGATGGTGTGCCATTGACCAAAATCGAGAAGAAAGCTGAGGAGAGAAGGGAGAGGATCCACTTAATAAGAGAAGGACAGAAACCAAAAGCTTGAAGGATATTGGCAATATAGGACCAGTTCAGTCTGTCGAAGGCTTTTGACATATCAAGCTTAATAAGCATACCAGGTTTTTTAGTAGTTTTGAGGGAATGAATGACCTCGTGAGCTAGAATAATGCCATCTAGAATTTGCCTTCCTTCAAAATAGCCAGATTGCTCAGAAGAAATGAGAAGGGGAAGCAGAGGTTTGAGCCTATTAGCAATCACTTTGGTAATGATTTTGTAAATAACATTATAGAGGGAGATTGGTCGAAAATTGGTCGGGTTGGTGGGGTTAGAGATCTTAGGAATGAGGGTGAGAAAAGTAGCATTAAAGGCGGAGAGAATACCTTGAGTTTGTCTAGAGTCTTCCACAATTGCCAACACCTCATCTTTAATCATGTCCCAGCATTCATGAAAAAAGTCCATAGTAAATCCATTAGGTCCTGGAGACTTGCCTTTTTTCATGGCAAATACAGCATCCTCCACTTCCTGCATACTAATGGGCCGCATCAGACTCCTGTTATGATCATGATTGAGCATACAGGGGATGTTACTGGTAATGTCATTGATGGCCTGTCTTCTGTCAATATTCGGTTCAGCAAGAAGATCATAGAAGTAAGCATTGAGTTCTTTTTCAAGGTCCTTCTAATCATACACCGACTCATCATTGTTGACCTTTAGCATAGTTATCTTGTTATTTTGACGTTGCTGAATCATAGAGTTGTGGAAGAAAGATGTGTTTCTTTCCCCCTCTTTAAGCCACTGGATTTTGGACTTCTGTCGCCAAAGAGTTTCCTCCTGTTGAAGCCGTTCATCAAGCTTTAGATTAAGAATAGAATTCTCGATCTGCCTCTCTTCAGAGTAACCATTAGTAATGATATCTTGCTGTAGATCTTTGATCGTTTGCTCAATGTAGAGCTTATCCTTAAATATATTACCAAAAGTAGTCTTATTCCAGCTCTTTATTCTTTGCTTAAGATTTTTGAGCTTCTGCTAAAATCTGTACATGAGAGAGCTAGTAGGGATGGAGGATTCCTGCCACCAACCTGCAATATTTTCTTTGAAGTTAGGGTGGGTAAGCTAGAATTTTTCGAAATGAAAGGGCCTGTTAGGGGAGCCCTCATAATCCGAATTATGCAAACAGATTGGCTAGTGATCGGAACCATTGGTTGGAAGGATGGTAGCTTCCCAAGAGCCATCTGTAGTAAGGAGGTTCTTGGAGATCAAAAACCTATCAAGTCTTGAGGCTATTTGATGCTGATTTCCTCTTTTATTATTCCATGTATAGAGACCATTGGAGGTCATCATATCTATCATGCCTATCTCATCCAAGAAGGTGTTGAAAGTAGTACTATCTTTATCCAGCTTCCTGAGGCCACCTTTTTTTTCCTTAAGATTAGTAATCATGTTGAGGTCTCCGCCAATGATCCAATTTTGCTCTGGGTGGGAATCCCAAATCCAGTAGAGATGCTTAAGAAGATCCAGCTTTTGCTGAAGGATATGGGGTCCATATATATTAGTAATAAGACCTCGTTTGCTTGTTCCAAGAAGATGATAAGAGGCGGTAATAGTTCTAACCATAGCTTGGAAATTGTTGAGGCAAATATCATTAGGATTCCAGAGGATGGCCAGAGCACCAGAGGCCCCTTGTGCATCCACAGAAACCACAGACGAATACTTCCAAATCCTTTGAGCAATTTTTTCCATCATTCTATTTGAGCACTTAGTTTCTTGTAAAAAAAGAATATTAGGTTTCTCCATAAGAATCCTGCGTTTCAGGAGACGCTGCTTAGAGGAACTATTGATACCTCTTATATTCCAGGTGATGAGCTTCATTTCTGATTAGAAGGGGAGGAAGAAAAGAACTCCGTTAGTTGATTATAGTTCCCCGAGTCTCTCATTAGAGCACCGAGCTCATCCAACCTCTGTCGATTAGTGTGCCGTCCCTTCTTTTTATCCTCCTGCGCTTGTCGTTTGAGATCCGTTTTACCTAAAAAAATAATGCCTAATATTGTATCTTTGGCTGTAACTTGGGAATGGAGGTGTGAAGAGCCCGAGCCTTAGTAACTGTCTTTTTGAAAATCTCTGCCTAGGGTTCTGAGAGAGGAATTTTAAGACGACAAGCTTCTTCCAGCTCCTTGAGATTAAGGTCCTCCAATTCAGAGATTTCCATGTCATCTTGAGTTTCATGCTTAGTCTCATCATTGGCCATCTGACTAGAAAGTGCAACAGGAATAGGTTGATTCATAGGAAGCAGTTCCTCAGTAGGTAAAACCTCAAGATCTTCAAGGATATTATCAAATTGATTTTCTGTGGTTATTGCGTTGGGAGTAGCTTGAAATGTTGTTTTCTTGTTGTTCTTTCTTCGGTTTGTAGCCTTGCTGAAACCATCAGCATCCTTGAACTTGGAGGGGTCGTGCTTGAGGGTGACTGAGTTAAGAGGACATTCTCTAAACAAATGTCCATGAACATGACATTTGCGACATCTGAAAGGAATATGCTCATAATCAATGATCTGGGTCCATTCAATATCTTGATAATCCAGACACATTGCTTCCGAGAGGGGTTGAGAGATTCATGTAGACACAAATTCTAGCAAAAGCAGTGTATCTGGCATTTCTGGTTGGTTCTGAGATCTTGACAAATCTTCCCAAAGTATTTCCAATACCTTCCAGAGTAGTTAGGTCCCAATATTCTTGGGGAAGGGAGAAGAGACGAATCCAAACCAGTGCTTCTTTAAAGTCCTCCTTCTCTGGGCTGAAGTTTTCTTTCCAAGGTGTCATATAGAGGCCAGCAGAATTAAAGAAATATGGACCGCCTTCAAAAGCTGAGATATAATCTTCAGGGTGATGAAAAATAACTGTAAAGAAACCTTTGGAACCAAGTTTGAGATCATAGTCGCCTTTTGGATTCCATTTATGCTTAATCCAGCCCAGGAGCGCTCTTTCTGAAGGCCAGAGACCCATGAATTTGCAGGTGATGGCCTTGTCATACATAAACTGAATGTTTTCTGCTACTTGTGGAGAGATAATAGTATACCTTGGAATGGTTGTTGTTTTGGGAATGCAAGTGCCTCCTCCTCGCATAATTGGAGTTTTAGACGGTGCTTGATCTGTAGGCTTGGTAGATTGTGTCTGCGTGATGGAGGAGCTCCCCGTTTCCTGAGAGGCCCTTTCATTTTCCAAATGTCCAGAGGGTATCGGTTGTGGAATAGGGGCTGAAACAGTGGGAGGGGGTTTGGTGGATTGCCGCCTCCCTTCGGTCGGGGCCATGATAATGAGCCTGGTTTGCAAAGAGCCTACGTTCCCTGTCGAAAGAAGAAAAGCCCAGGGTTCACGCCGAAGTCGGATTTAGGGAAGAATGCGTGCAGAGCGCCAAACCGAGTTCCATCAGTTCCAATCGTCTTGTATTGTCTATCATTGTTTTACGCACTGTTGAAATCAATGCAACTATGTTTTTTTATTAAGTTTCAAATCCCCTCTATTTTTCTATTTCTTATGTCGGCTATAGTATTTATTTTACTATTATTGTTTCTACTTTTTATGGCTACTATAATATATTTTTTATTTTTTATGTTTCTACTTTTTATGTCAGCTATTCTTTATTTTGTTTACTTCTTATATTTCTAATATTTGTTTTACGCATTGTTGAAATCAATGCAACCATGTTTTTTTTATTAATGTTCAAATCTCTTCTATTTTTTCTATTTCTTTTGTCGGCTATAGTATTTTTTTAAAATCAATGGAACCATGTTTCTACTTCTTATATTTCTATTTCAAGATGTATGTTGAAATCAATGCAACAAATCAAATCAAAATGCATCTTGTGTTTTTGAAGAACATTTGTTTTTTATTAAATTGATAAATTCAATGTATACATGTAAAAAACAAAAACAATGCATTGTTGAAATCAATGCAACTAATCAAATCAACATACATCTTGTGTTTTTTAAGAACATTTGTTTGTTGTCTATTGGTAAGTAGTGAGATGATTGAACTTAAGGTTCAAATCTCTTCTATTTTTTCTATTTCTTATGTCGATTATAGTAATTTTATTTTTTATTTTTTTTGTTTCTACTTCTTATGTCTACTATAATATATTTTTTACTTCTTTATTTTATTTCTTATATTTCTACTTTTTATGTCAACTATACTATTTTTTACTTCTTTATCTTTTAGGCATTCTTCAAATCAATGCAACCATGTTTTTTTATTAAAGTTTAAATCCTTTATATTTTTTATATTTCTTATGTCGGCTATAGTATTTATTTTAAACTTTTTTTGTTTGTACTTCTTATGGCTATTATAATATATTTTTTACTTTTTTATTTTATTTCTTATGTTTCTACTTTTTATGTTAGCTATTATTTATCTTTTTTACTTTTTATATTTCTAATATTTGTTTTACGCAACCATGTTTCTCATTTTAATGTCAACTATTCTTTATATTTTTTACTTATTATATTTCTAATATTTGGTTACGCATTGTTGAAATCAATGCAACCATGTTTTTTTATTAAGGTTGAAATCCTTTCTATTTTTTTCTATTTCTTATGTCGGCTATAGTATTGTCTTTTTAAATCAATGCAACCATGTTTTTACTTTTTATGTCAACTATTCTGTATCTTTTTTACTTCTTATATTTTTAATATTTGTTTTACACATTGGTGAAATCAATGCAACCATGTTTTTTTATTAAGGTTCAAATCCCTTCTATTTTTCTATTTTTTATGTCGGCTATAGTGTTTATTTTACTTCTTTTGTTTCTACTTCTTATGGCTATTATAATATATTTTTTACTTCTTTCTTTTATTTTTTATGTTTCTACTTTTTATGTCAGCTATTCTTTATCTTTTTTACTTCTTATATTTTTAATATTTGTTTTACACATTGGTGAAATCAATGCAACCATGTTTTTTTATTAAGGTTCAAATCCCTTCTATTTTTCTATTTTTTATGTCGGCTATAGTGTTTATTTTACTTCTTTTGTTTCTACTTCTTATGGCTATTATAATATATTTTTTACTTCTTTCTTTTATTTTTTATGTTTCTACTTTTTATGTCAGCTATTCTTTATCTTTTTTACTTTTTATATTTTTAATATTTGTTTTACGCATTGTTGAAATGAATGCAGCCATGTTTCTACTTTTTATGTCAGCTATTCTTTATCTTTTTACTTCTTATATTTTTAATATTTGTTTTAAGCATTGTTGAAATCAATGCAACCATGTTTTCTTATTAAAGTTCAAATCCCTTCTATTTTTTTTTATTTCTTATGTCCGCTATAGTAATTTTTTTTGAAATCAATGCAACCATGTTTATACTTCTTATATTTCTAATATTTGTTTCACGCATTGTCGAAATCAATGCAACTATGTTTCTACATTTTATGTCAGCTATTATTTATATTTTTTACTTCTTATATTTCTAATATTTGTTTAATGCATTGGTGAAATCAATGCAACCATGTTTTTTTATTAAAGTTCAAATCTCTTCTATTTTTTCTATTTCTTATGTCACCTATAATATTTATTTTACTTCTTTTGTTTCTACTTTTTATGGCTACTATAATATATTTTTTATTTCTTTATTTTATTTCTTATGTTTCTACTTTTTATGTCAGCTATTTATCTTTTTTACTTCTTATATTTTTACTATTTGTTTTACGCATTGTTGAAATCAATGGAACCATGTAAATCAATGCAACCATGTTTTTTATTAAGGTTCAAATCCCTTCTATTTTTTATATTTCTTATGTTGGTTATAGTAATTATTTTTGAAATCAATGTAACCATTTTTCTACTTTTTATGTCAGTTATTTTTATCTTTTTTACTTCTTATATTTCTAATATTTGTTTTACGCATTTTTGAAATCAATGCAACCATGTTTTTTTATTAAGGTTCAAATCCCTTCTATTTTTTCTATTTATTGTGTCGGCTATAGTTATTTTTTTTATTTCTTTTGTTTCTACTTCTTATGTCTACTATAATATATTTTTTACTTCTTTCTTTATTTATTCAACAAATGTTTATTAATGGTCGACAAAATATTTATTACTTTTTACTTTTTATTACATTTTATTAATGACCGACAATAATATCGACAAACTTTATACGTAACGTTACAAAATCTCCCTCATATTATTACTTTTTACTTTTTATTACATTTTATTAATGGCCGACAATAATATCCACAAACGTTACAAGATCTCCCTCATATTATTACTTTTTAGTTTTTATTATTACATTTTATTGATGGCTGACAATTATTATCGACAAACGTTACAAGATCTTCCTCATACTAGGTTGTAGAGCGCCTCTTGGCGCAAAAATTACACCTCAAGAAATTGGATCCTTCTCAGTGCTTGATAGATCGGGGTTTAACATGGATTTCTGCTGGTTAGTAAAATTTCAATAGTACCAATGATGCAGTCATTCAGACTGTTCAGTACAAAAATATGGAACTGACTTCAAATGGGTGCTGACCCTCTGGCTGCTACAGACACAGATCTGGAACTGAATTCTTCAAACACGGGTATGAAAGAAAAAAAAGGCAGTGGTTCCATACCTTCAAAGTCTGCAAACAAAACTCATACAGTAAAATACAACTAGGAATTGGATACATACAGGTTACCTTGTTCATGAGTTAGTCATGGCTAAGATTCAGAGAAATTATCATTGATAACAGCAGCTCAAAGACCTTTTTCTCTTATTAACTCTAAAAAAAACACTTATATAGAGAATTCTCTCCCAGTGCTCTCTCTCACTAATCTAAATTGGGACACAGGCCCAGACCCATGGCTTATAACCAATGATTAATGCCTACAATGTATGGCTCCTCTAAGCACATCCTTTCCCTCCCTGTTGCATAGAGACACGTTGGCCTTTATACATAGAGATTGCATTAAGTTATATCCTAAATTTCTTAATAGAAATGCATCTAAACACCAAAATCTACTGCTAGTTAGAGTGACAACGCTAACATCCAATCCGCCACATTTTTGGGTATTTAAGACCCACTACACAGCGCTTCAGATTCTTGCTTCATGGTCTTGCTGTCATTTCTCTTTCCTCTTTGTGTTATGAACAGACCCAACAACACCCCTAAATCTCTCAATAGATGTGGGTGGGTGTCATGCCGTCAAATTTCAACCTTAACGTTTGAAATTCGATGAACATAAATATTTTTTCGAGGTTTGTTCAGGTTCATTGAACCTCATGGTCCTTGACTGAGTCCAAGTTTCTTTTCCCTATCCCTTATAAACCTCACGTCAAAACTCAAGCGCTTAATCTATCTCTGCAGTTTCCATGCCCATCATAATATTTTTATGTTTATTGATTTTGATTTCTTACTATTTTATGTTATATTTTTTTAAGTTAATATATATATATGTATATATTAAAAAATGTATACAGATGAACCTCATGGCAAACCTCATCGGAAAATTGAATTCGAATCGAACTCGAACTTGAACCCAAACTATGTGACTTAGGTGTCATGCTCTACAGCCCCTGCATCATATTCCCCTTGAAAAATATTCTGAACCTTCTGGTTCAAACTTCAGAATCATTAGGTGTATCTTTTGCTTCCTCCTCCAAACTGTGAATTTTCCTTACCCTAGGTGAATACGGTCCTTATGTTCTCAAATAAATAAACTGATCTTTAATTTGTGGAAATTAAATTATTTACGTAGCAGCATTCACACACATAGTAGGAAAATGAACAACAAAAGCATAAAACAATTTAACACATGCATCTACTCCTTCAAATCTGCTTTTCGCTAATACTTCAAAGCTTACAAGGAAACCTCCACAGCTTCCATTAATTTGCAGTTGTATGGTACACTCAAACAAAGCAAAAATATGTAAACTTAGAAGATAAATCTGCCTGCCAAAACTGAGGAAAACTGCCCGCGGAAATCGAGAAAAATTGCTGCAGACTTATGGCCTGCTGTGCAGCCATCCGTACGACTGTACGGACCTGTTCTGTATGGACATGTCCGCATGACTGTATAGAATCCATACGACCATACTGTGCTGATCCGTACACCTGTATAGATCGCTGTCTCTACTGGCTGCAACCTTAAATCTGCCTAGTAGCTCAACGTTGCTCCTCTTTGGTGCTATCAAGTTTCTTCACCTTCCGACCAACCTATCTTCATTGAGAACGAATGTGTCTTTACCCTTTACTTTGACCTGCCTTTATACTTTAGTTGAAGACCTAATCTACCAAAACCCTAATTTCACGGTGAGATCTACGGTTGAGATTAGCCTAAATCACTAATGCATTAAAATGCGCTTGATTAGACTGAATAGCTAATTAAAAGACTTTCACTATATTACTAATGGCAAACTTCATCGAAAAATTTGAATTTGAACAGAACCTGAACTCGAACCTAGACTATGTGACTTAGGTGTCATGCTCTACAGCCCTTAAGTCATACTCCCCTTGAAAAATAATATGAACCTCCTGGTTGAGAGTCATTAGGTGTACCTTTTGCTTCTTTCTCCAAACCGTTTCTCAACAATAGTCCACTTCACTCCGAACAATCTCACTGTGTAATTTAAGCAAAGCCATTCTCGACATTGTTTCAATCTTCTCCTTACCCGCTAATGCCTTGTTTTGGTTACCAGCTTTATCCTCTCTCGGTCTCCACCTGCAATGTTATCTTCTGCTTCAAACATCTTCCCAGAATCCCAATTTCTATATGGTTCTTTTCTTCTCCTATCATCTCTACTTCTTGACACTAACACAGCTTCATAACCTGAACTATAGGATAACTATCCATTCCTGCTGCACCGTTTTTAATCTCAAGTGGCTTCATATCACCCAATGCCTCTGCATCTTCATTCCCTTTGTTGATTTGATTTTCCACTTCTTGGTGAGGTTGCCGCATATGATGTGTAGTTTCTTTAACAGTACATTCCTGAAACTTGTCTTTCTCAGTTTCTAGAATTCTGCCTTGCTCAATGCACTCCCCCACTTGCTCATGGTTTTGTGGCATTGGTGTTGCAACAAACTAAATCTCACTACTATTCATTTGTTTCTGGACTGCAATTCTTTTCTCTACACTAGCAACTCCGACAACATCTTCTTTAGTTATCATTGCGTCTTTTGTAACAACATTTCAAAGGTTTTAAAAGATGTCTCTTCCCATCATGTTGTATTACATGGTTGTTTTCTTGGCCACGATGGATCACTTTTTGATTACATTGCCAAAGCCTTCCCAACAGCAAATGACATGCATCCATTGGAACCATGTCACTACGTCACATAACACTTTGTATTCATATGGAACGATATTAAAAGCTACCAAACATGATTGATCTACAACCATGGTTTGATCCTCTTATAACTAGGAAATTTTTTAGGGATTAGATTTTGGAATGTTCGTAGATCCTCCATCAATGATCACCTTTCATACTTCATCTTTGCACTTGCACCTTGTTTGGAAGACACTCTTTCTCTTCCAATCAATTTTTTGGCTCTCTTTGTTTCTCGATATTAGGCTCCTTTGCAGCCTCAAGTTCTCTCTGGTCTCTGCTTCAACTTCTTGTGTTAGAAGTTCCTCTTGGTTACCAATGCCCTTTTGGGGTTTTGGGGACAATCTCAGGCTTTATGGACTTCACCACATATGAAGCATTTCAATGGTTTTTGGGAACCAAATGTTTGTTCTCTTCCTCTATAAATTCTACAAAAACTTAGTGGATTTAGGTTGCAATGAAACAATCGGCAAGAATATGTAAATGTAACAGCTTATTCACTTTAAAGTTTATTCTAAATGTAACAGCTTATTCACTTTAAAGTTTATTCCGGGATAGGAAAGTGTATATTAGGCCCAAGGGGTCAGATTAGAGATTGGATCGGATGATTGGGGTTCCGAGCGGGAAGGTGTACAGACTACAGTTCGAGCCTGCAAAGGCTCTAGTCAGTAGCAGCAGCAATGAGAGTGAGTTGTGGCATAAGAGGATGGCTCACTTGCATCATGGAGTAATGAGGCATCTGAGACAGGCAGTTATTGGAGTTCCTCCAGTACAGGAGGAGAAGCATAACCACTGCAAGGGTTGTGCGTTGGGGAAGAACATCAGGAGACCTTTCCCACAAAGTGAGCATAAGTCTAAGGGGACATTGGACTTGGTGCATTCGGATGTTTGCAGACCGATGAGCGTCCATTCTTTTAGTGGTTACAGTTATTGCATCACATTCATTGATGACTATTCCAGGAAGAACTGGATCTATTTCCTGAAGGCCAAGTCAAAGGTCTTCGAGTGGTTCCGAGAGTTCAAGATTCGTGGAGAACCAGATAGGGAGAAGGATTCAGATATTGAGGACAGACAATGGGAGTGAGTATACCTCCAAGAAGTTCTTGGAGTTTTGTTCATCAGAGGGGATCAAGAAGGAACACATCGTTCCTCACACCCCACAGCAGAATGGAGTGGCAGAGAGGAAGAACATGACAGTAGTGAGTGCAGGCAAGGCCATGTTATTTGATCAGGGATTACCACTATTCCTATGGGCCGAGGCATTTCGGACTACAGTATATATCCAGAACAACTGTCCTCACTCAGGTTTGGGAAGGAAGACACCTGAGGAGGTATTCACAGGCACTAAACCAGATGTGAGTCATCTATGCATATTTGGGAGTGTCTGCTATTGTCACATTCATGCTAACACTAGGAAGAAGCTGGACGCTTCAGGTGAGAAGGGGCTTCTAGTTGGTTACAGTGAGACTTCTAAGGCATATAGAGTATATATTCCGGCTCGCAAGAGGATCATTGTGAGCAGGGATGTCTAGTTTGATGAGGACAAGGCCTTACGAAGATCTATGGACTTACTAACACAGGAGCAACCAGCACAGGACTCGGGAGTCAAGTTGGGGGAGCCACAGGTACATGTACAGACACAGGGCACATGTTCTGGTAGTCAGAGGGAGACAGGTGGACAGGATCCTATGGTCATTGACTTGGAGGATGAGTAGCAGGAGTAGGTAGACACTAGGCCACGACCTAGGTGGTACAGGTCCACAATTCAGGATTCCAGGAAGGTGAGTCTTCCATAGAGCTCCATGAGGCGGAGCAAACCACCAGATAGACTTAGCTATATGGCACTGATGACGGAGTGTATTGACTCTTAGCCTTTTAGTTTCGAGGAGGCTGCACAACATGATGTGTGGCAAGAGGCTATGGTTGAGGAGTATGACTCAATCATGAAGAACCAGGTATGGGAGGTTGTGTCGAGGCCAGAAAGTGAAAAGGTGGTAGGATCCAGGTGGATCTACAAGGTAAAGCATGCAGCAGACGGAAGCATAGAGAAGTATAAGGCACTCTTCATGGCAAAGAAGTATTCGCAGAAGGAAGGCATTGACTATGAGGAGACCTTTGACCTTGTCGCCAGATACTCGTCTATTCGGACTATCCTATAATTGGCAGCAGAGATGGGTTGGCGCGTTCATTAGATGGACGTGAAGACTGCTTTCCTCAATGGAGTTATTGAGGAAGAGGTATTTATAGAGCAACCATAGGGGTTTGAGGTAGAGAGTAGGGAGTCATATGTATGCAGATTGCAGAGAGCTCTTTATGGGCTCAAGCAAGCACCTCGGGCATGGTACTCGAGGATTGACAACTATCTACGGGAGATGGGATTCCAACGGATTGAGGCAGACCACAACCTGTACTTCTTGTCAAGTGAGGTACCTCTCATACTGGTACTATATGTAGATGATCTCTTTCTTACAGGAGATGAGAGGCTGATCGGGGACTGCAAGTCAAATATTGCAGTAGAGTTTGAGATGAAAGACCTTGGGTTAATGCATTACTTCCTAGGTCTTAAGGTTTGGTAGAGAGATGGGTGCTTCTTCATTGGTTAGGGGAAGTATGCAGTGGAGATCTTGAGGAGATTCAGGATGGAGGACTGTAGACCCATGTCCATGCCTCTAGTTACCAACTGGAGGAAGATTGATGTATTTGGTTCATAGGAGTTTGATCCTACATTGTATCACCAGCGTATCGGGTCACTTATGTATCTGGTCAACACTCAACTAGACATTAGCTTTGCAGTTAACTCTTTGAGTCAATTCATGGTGGAGCCTTGGAGAGTGCATTGGACAGCTGCAAAGCATGTACTTTGCTATATCAAAGGCACAATGGAGTATGGATTGGTTTATGAGCGCAGTGGGAGTATACAATTAGCAGGCTTCACAGATGTTGACTGGGAAGGATGTGTAGAAGACCGGAAGAGCACTTTAGGTTGTTGCTTCAGCATTGGGTTAGGAGTTGTCTCTTGGTTCAGCAGGAAGCAGAAGTCAGTTGCATTGAGCTTGGAAGAGGCTGAGTACATGGCAGCATGTGAGGGGATGTGGTTGAGGAAGTTGCTCTCAGGGTTATTTGAGAGCGAGTTGGAGACTACTATAGTTCACTGTGACAATCCGAGTGGCATTAGCTTTTCTGAGAATCTAGTGTTTCATGACAAGAGCAAACACATAGACATCCGGTATCACTTCCTGAGAGATTGTGTTCAGAGAGGAACCATTCAGTTGGAGTACATTCAAACAGATGAGTAGGTGGCGGACATATTCACCAAGGCACTTTGCAGGCACAAGTTTGTGAAGTTCAGACACAAGTTGGGGTTGCTACCGAATCCCCCTCGTTGAGAGGGAGTGTTAGAAAGTGGCAACAAGGAAGGTCTTCTAGTATTGCATGTGTCCTTGCATATTAGAATACATAAAACAGGAAGCCAAATGTATTAATGTCTTTTCCAAAGTTTAGACTTAGGAAAAGTGCATTAAGTGATCTAATTATTAATTGACTTAATGGAGTCACTTTTATAAAGTTCAAGTGAAAATAATTTAAGTGATGGCTAATCTAATCTTGGCCATTGATCTCACCGGAGGACCTTATCCATTGATCCATAGTGAGAAGTTAGGGTTTTCGCTTGGCCATTGAGTTAAAACGAAGATTGATTTGGTCGATAGGACACACATACACACAGTGAGATTTCTTGCTCATAGATTTTTTAGCCGGAGAGTAAGAGAGACAGTTTGCAGAAGGATTTTATAGAGAGCAAGACAGAGGAACTTCTATCCGGAGATTGACATGGTGACTTGGGCAAATCGAAGGAGGCCGTACAAATTTGCAGGGAGGCCGTACACACTTGTAGAGGCCGTACCATGTGACGCAGGCAGCCGGTCGTACAACATAGTTAGAGGGCCGTACGAGTGACGCAAAGGGCTGTATGGAGCAATCTGTACGTTGACGCAGAGCCGTACAGGCTGACGCAGGGCCGTACGGATCATGCCGTATAGTGACGCAGAGGGCCATACAGTGACACAGGAGGGCCGTATGATTTGTGGGGTTTTCTCCGTAAGGTTCGGTTGTATGATTTTGCCAGTTTGGGTCAAAATCGATTTTATGGATTGTATTGTTCTATATCTTGATAATAAAATATCTTCTTAGATTGCTGCACCAGTTTTCCCATCTTGGGTTTTTTTCCGAGGGTTTTTATACCCAAAAATATTGGTGTCTCTATTGATGTGATTGATGTTATATTTCTCTCAATATTTAATTTCCGCTCCATTGCGAAGAAATCCATTTGTGCTTAAAAGTAATATTTGGGATTTAATTAAAAATAAACTGGCATACTTTAACTCAAGATTGGGTTTTGAGGAAATTTACAGGGAAAGTATATCACAAGTGAGATTTGAACATGGGTGGTGAGGATGACGACTTCTCTTCTCTTAACCACTCAAGCTAGACCCAATTGACATATAAATTGCTGGAATTTTGTAAATAAAAGACAGGACATCCATAAGGGCAATTTGAAAGTGTAATAAAAGCACCAATAAAGAAATGATCGCTGTAATATTGTTTAAACACATTTCTATATTTCAGTGCTATTGATCACTTTAAACCAGTGTTGCATATATCGTCTCGGGGAAAGTATCGGCGAGGGTTTGGAATATAACTTCTTGGTGGTATCGGTGGAAAATATCGGAAAATCTCGGAAGACCTAAAAAATACAAAAATACTCATTTTTTTCAATTTTTTAAACATCTTAAACAACAACCAGGTCAAATAGACACATTGCTACATAAATATGATGATACAACTAATAAATGAGATGCATAAGATGTCAATTGGTCACATATTGTTACTAAACTAAAACTTAGGATTGCTAAAGTATATGCAAATAAAACTCATGGTGATGTGAAGAGTCAATTCAGCAAAACAGAAATTGTAGTATGGTTTTTATAAATAGAGTGGAAGGAGGACCGAGACCAATGCCTATCGATGTTGGACAAATGGAGTGAATAAGGGAACAAGGAGGGTTGGAAATAAGTGATCGGGGATAGTGAGAAGCGTTGTTACAACATGCAACATTTAATCTATGTATGCTTGATTAGATTGCTGGAAATTTAACCAATGTAGGCCATTGAAAAGGTGCTCTACTTGTCAACATGCTAAAACAACTAGGTGTGATCCTACTCCAAGATTTGATGCATGATATATGCTTTCATTGAAACACCATTACATAAATGTATCGATCATAAAATAAGAACAACAAGAAAAGTAAACAGGAAGGACCTTGTTTTAGCCTCCTTATTCAAAAAGAAATTTGTCTTGTTGAAGCCCTAGCTTCATTAGATGTGGTTTCCAATAGGTCAAATCAACAAAAAATGGTATGAACAGGCACAATTTTTCACACTTTCCAGCAGCAGGTCTACCTATTCGAATATATTGGAATATATCAGAATATGTCGGAACATATCGGAATATATCAGAAATGTCGCGATATTTTAATTCCGATATATCGGAAGGGGGAAAGTCTTGACGATAGATCCAATATTTCCGATATATCGCCGATATGTGCAACACTGGCATTTAAACAATTTTGCTACTTATTCAACTTCTTATTTATTACTCATCTTTACAACAGAGTGTATTGGACTTCTGTGTTCTTTCAAAATTCACATACAATGGAAGATGAATTGTAGGAGGCTATTGGTATATTGGTCCCTCATCATCTTTGAGAACTCTCATTGCAATCCAATCCAAATTTATAATAGTTATTTTTGCTTAATTTTAATCTGTATTTATTGTCTTTGGTTCTAGTAGCTTTCTTTGTTGATTTATACTGCTTAGGATGCAAATGTAATTTATGGAAGCAATTTTATTATAGCAGTAAACAGGCATACTGTCTGTATTAATTCCCTGCATGTTTTTGTCACTTTGTAATAGCTTCAAAAAATGTATGTCTACAAATCTGTGAAGAGTGAAAATATGATTTATGAATTGATTTTCTTTATTGGGCATGAAGGCCGTCCCATATGTTCGCTGTCTAGGGGAGTCATGGTCGATGACAAAGGAACGTGCATATTTTGAGGTTACAGCTTTGAAAGAGCATGGTCAATTTTGCCCAGAACATGTCCCAGAAGTCTATTACTTTGATCGTGGCATGGCTTTATTTGCTATGCGTTACTTGGAACCCCCACACATCATTCTGCGCAAAGGTCTAATAGCTGGTGTTGAGTACCCGCTTTTGGCAGAGCATATATCAGATTATATGGCAAAGACTCTTTTCCACACATCTCTTTTATATCTTTCTACTACAGAGCACAAGGCTGAAGGTATGCTATATTTCCCCTTTCAAATGTTGTGATTAAATATTTCACTTTTGGATCATAGAAAGCAAAGCTATATCTTTTTAATAACTAATGCAATGGATTGTTTAGGAATTGGATTGGTGTTGGATTAGGCACTCACCAGTTTAAGTGAATAATGCATTTGAAACTTTGGCTTATTTACTAAGTCAAACTCACAAGTTTAAGTGAATAATGCATTTGAAACTTTGACTTATTTACTAACAGCTTATATGTTGCATGTTGTTTTCAGTTGCTCGATTCTGTAACAATGTGGAGATGTGTAGGCTGACCGAACAGGTCATATTTTCAGATCCATATATGTTAGCACCAAACAACCGTTGGTCTTCTCCTTATCTTGATGAAGATGCTAAGGCTGTGCGGGAGGATAATCAGTTGAAGGTGGAAATTGCTGAATTGAAATCAAAGTAATGTTTGCTATTTTAGACTGAACTCAATTATAAATTTGCCTGTGAGTTTAGGCCCTTGAAAAGCTAATTTCTGTCCATAATGCTTTTAATTCACTTGGGAGATTGCATCACTAAGATTTTCTTACATTTTTTTCATAGGTTTTGTGAGAGGACACAAGCACTTATTCATGGAGATTTACACACTAGTTCAGTCATGGTAACAAGCAGCTCAACTCAAGTTATAGATCCAGAATTTGCCTTTTATGGCCCGATGGGTTTTGATATAGGTGCTTTTATTGGCAATTTAATTCTTGCATTCTTCTCACAAGATGGCCATGGAAACTCTGAGAATCAACGCCAGGCAAGTGCAGAGCATTATCCTCTTAATATTTATTTGCCTTAGCATCTTTGTTGTGAGCCTTTTCATTTGTGTCTCTTGATGAAATTAATTAAGCTTGTATTTTGTTTTCTAAACAAATAATAAACAACTGAAGATAGGGGAGAGATAGAGGACTCACTATCAGATGATAGGTTGTAGTCATAAAGGCAGCAGTGAAGGTCAATGGCAGTCAAATCACAGTGGCAGTCCCAAGACTCAAAACAAGAGGTCTGATCCAAAACTCAGCACAGAGATGTAACCCAACAAAGTCACAACACAGAAGATCTGATCTTAATTAAGTCTCAGCACAGACGAACAAACCTCAATAAGGTCTCAGTAGAAATACCAAACCTCAATAAAATCGTAGATCAATAGATCAGACCATAATAGGTCACGGCCTCCTTCCTTAAAGCAGAAAAATAGACTTTAAAGGAAACGGCCTCCACAAGAACAAGACAACAGACCTCAATAAGAATGATCAGATCAGAAAGGGCTCACGGCCTCCACCAATGAACTCTCAGCAGGCAGATCGAGGACCAAATAGGGCTCACGGCTATGTCTCGAAAGCAATACAGGGTCACGGCCTCCTCAACAAGCAGACATAAAGCAGATCGGACCTTAACAGCACCTCAACAGGCAGATTGGAACCCAACAAGACTTCAATCAGGCAGACAAACAGCAGATCGGATCTCAACAAGGCTTCAACAATCAGATCGGATCCCAACAAGACCACGACTAGGTAGTTTAGACCTCAACAAGCTCACGAATTAGCTCTCTAGGGCAGACGGCCTTCAGATTAGTCCTTAAAAGTTAAAACAGTCAACAAGAAATACTAGGGCATGTGGCCTTTACAAAAACAGAACAACAGACCCATGGCTAGACAAATCAGACCTGTACAAGGTCACGGCCCTCCTTAAACAGGCTCACGGCCAACTTAGAACAAATCAGCAGAGTTCACGTCTAAACGACAAAGGCAGCAGCAGCATAAAAACATTCAACGTCAACCCTAAACAGTCAGAGAGATCAGTTCCGAGATATGTGGTGATCTCCAACAGGTGGTCGGTCTAAACAGTTGAGCAAGCAGCAGCATAAACCCTTAAACCCTTGACGTCAAGCAGTACAAGACAGAGCTGAGATGTGTTGATAGTGAATCAAATTAGGAACATTAGACTCCAATATATAGGATTTTAAAACTTCTAACAAGAAATGCTATCCCCAAGGCAAGATTTGATGAAGTGACCAACTAGACTTAGGTTTTAAGGTGTGCCCGTTCCAAATCCACAAAAATCTCATGTACCCATGTCCTAGAAGTGGACCAACTCAATCCCCCAAGGAAGTGCGACTTTGCCCAAGGAGGGTAAAAAGTGGGATAAGTGGGATCAAGACAAGTCCGATGACATCCAAATTTTAGATACAACTTTTAACATTCTCAGGTTCCATCTCGAACTCAGTAGACTCCTGGTGGATTGATAGTGAGGCCACCAAGCATATGACTGGATTCAAAAGGGCTCTTGTCGATTACAAGGCCAAGAAGTTCAATGTGAAAGTGGAGCTGGGAGATGGAAGTACCTATGCAATAAAAGGAGTTGGTCCAACTGCCTTAAAGCTTGATTAAGGTACGTTGATTCATGTTGAGGAAATTTTGTATGTTCCTCGTTTAAAGAAGAATATTCTTTCAATGGCAATTTTAGAAGACAAGGGGTTCTTTGTTGCCTTCTTAGAAGGAAAGGAATTGGTGTGGCCTAAGGGTGGAAAAATTAGCTCAGCCATTGAGATTGGAGTCCGTGAAGGTGACCTTTATAAGGTCTTAGGACATGTTGTTAAAGCTCTAGTTAATAACCATTGTCAAGATTCAGAGATCAAGAGGGATCCAATTGTGCTCCTCAATCCCTAATAGAGTGGGATTGCAGAAAAGAAAAGTGGAGATGAGATCTTCCATCACTCTAGGGAGTCTTCCAGTGACTCAGATATGGAAGTCTACGAGACATCTCGTTCAGGGAAGTAGAGGGAGAAGGCCAAGAAACCTTCAGTTGATCTCATTGAGGAGCCTATTGAGAGGCTTCAAGGGTGCTCTAGTGTGAGCCATGTCACTGATTCAGGATCATCCACTTATGTGGAGACATCCAAACATCAGGTTTGGAAAGATGTTATCCAATTGATAATGGATAATGACATGTGGAAAGTGATTCCCTGACAACAAGGGAAGTCAGTTGTAACTTTCAAGTGGATCTATAAGATCAAGGTTCTTGCTAACATTCAGAGCTATTTAAGGCTCTTAGAAAATCCTGTATTCTATGACAGGTCGAGACATGTTGAGAGAAAGTATCACCATGTCAAGGACATGGTGCAGTTGTCAGCAAATTTTTTTACTGATGTGTTGACTAAGCCTCTATCCTTGACAAGCTTAGTGTTGCTGATAATGCCTCTCTTGCTGAGAGGGAGTGTTAAAGTTAGTGCAGCTGCGAGACCCATTCTCATAGAGGATGGTACCCTAGTCAGTTAACTAGGGTTCCCGGTCAGATAACCAGGCAGAGTAAATCCCTAGAAGGTACCTGTTATCACATATATAGTAGTCGGGCTACCATACATTATTTTTCTGATTCCAGTACACTATTCAGCCAGTTCCCTTACATTGGGATGCTGAGATGAGCATCTATTTGGATCACTATCAGATTTCGACAGCAGTTTTATTCCCCATGCCATGACTGAGTCTCAGGACACTCAGAGAGATGACCGATGTAGCCACTATACCATTGGTACAAAGCAGTCGGTAGTGCCCAGAGTTACAGTAGCAGTTTTAGAGGACAGATGATGGTTTAGATGATGAGCATTCAGGTATATGACTCAGCAGGTATATCATAGTGTCGTGGTTATATTGCTTTTATACTTATTCTTATAGCATGTCTTAGCACTTAGTGTCATGATCTGGCGATCATATAGATATGTGGACCTGGTTGATTTTATTATATATATTATATTGTCCCTACTCAGACTTAGAAGTTCACCATTCATACTCAGTGGTTTTACCCTCACTAGGGAGAATAGAGGTGATCATTCCACCATACCTTGGCTTGCTAGTGTTGGCTCCATTATTCATTATCTTCATCCATCCATTGCCTACCTTTTAGTTTTTCACCCTGACTTGCTACTTGACTAGTGGCATGGAGGACTTTTCCCCACTGTAGCCTCTGTATTGGATGAGATTCCCTGTTTATTGTGTCTCGGCTCTGAGTTGGTGACAAAAACTTACCTATGGTGAGTTGGATTTCCTTGTGAATTCCCCCTAGTCACTAAAGTTGTGTTGGCTAAACCTGAAACTTTTAGTGCTGCCATGAATACAAAATCAGGAAAAATGAAATGCTATATCTTGTATGAAAAGCTCGTTCATGCAATGTGTTTCTAAACACACATGAATGAAAGGCACGCCAAATGAAAATGGCCATGAAAATAAAATGTCATATCTTATGTGAAATAAATACCTAGGTAAACAAGCTGTTTGTGACACACCTAGAAGTGCTCAGGTAAACAAGTGCCTTAAAAACACACATGCAGCAAAAAGCCCAAATAAATGTAAATCTATGCAATATGTTTATAAACACACATAGATCAAAGGCTATGGAAACTTCAGGCCCAAAAGCAATGGAACTTAAATGCTATATCTAAATAATTGCTGGCCTCATTTGTATTATGGATTGTGCGCATCTGTTAAAGGTGAATAAACCCTCTTTGAACAACTCATCCATTTGTGAGACACCGCCATTCCCTGTGTTGTTGCTCATTCAGTATATACTATGGTGTGTATTCCCTTTCCCATATCCAAAGTGTCACAACGTTAAGTCAGTTAAGTCATCCCTTAGCCTAGCCAGTTATTTTAGCCTTCACCCTTCACTAGCAAATTGATCACAGCTATGAAGTGAGTATGGTTTTGAAAGTCTAGTCTGAGTAATAATAATAATTAATGACATTATATATTTGGATTTAGATCGCCCGTAATGATTGCTTTGTGTTATAATTGTTATTTGAATAAGTTGTAGAGCATGCATTAACCTTTGACACTTTGCAGCAGCTTCTGATGACAGTCTGAGTTATATTTGGTCATGTTGACTTGGTCAAACCTAGTTTGACCAAGGTCAACCATAGGACATGAGATGGTTGGACCTTGTGATGATAACAGATAGATGATATATGGTCTATGTACATGTACATGATGATTCCATGCAGCAGATACAGGGTTATGATGATGATTTATGGTTTTCAGCATTATTTGATCATTTACAGATTATTATTATTTCACTTGTTCCGGTATATTGGATGTATTATATGATCATGCAGAGACTCATATGGTGTATGAGTACACATCTTGGATGGATTTGGACCTTCTGAGTCCAAAAAGACAGTCTGTTTTCAGTTTCGGGCACTTACAGTGATGATTGAGCCTCAGTAGGCTATCCCAGTGCAATTTTGGTCTGTCGGAGACCCTGTCAGAGCAGAGATGATTTTTATTTGGTTGACCTAGGGCACTGTGCTTGGAGGGGGTGGTCCAACCACTTGTGTTTACCATATTACCCCCCTCCCTGACACACTGGTGCCCTCACCTTGACAGCGCAGGCACTCTAGGAGGCAGTTTGGGGCAGTTACACGCTTCCCGAGGCTGTTTGGGATTGGTAGAAATGGCTATTGAGGAATTCGATTTGGGCTACTGAGGCAAGGTCTTGGCTTGGGATGATCAGTGATGATGAGTGGATGTCTTCTACACCTTCTCCAGTAGTTTCAGCTTCATCGGGACCCACATCCATCACTTATGGCATTTTCTGATGATTCTGAGGCCTCTTAAGGCCCATGATTTGTCCATAGAGGCACGATTTGGTATATTGCTGACTATTTTATTATTATTGTGCTATGGGGATTGACCAAGGGTGGCTAAAATTACCCCTTGGACCCACCATGAGCTTCTTATTATATTTTGTCATCATGATTTGGTGCGATTCCCCTCTCCTAGGGCGATTTTGTCCACTTATGTTATATTTTATTAGTGATCCATGTATTTTATTGTTGAGCTCATCTCAACCATTGATTAGACATTTGTATCTCTTAATCTTAGCCACTCATTCAAAAAGTGGTTAGGGTTTTGGTGCCTCTCCTTCCTATTTAAAGTAGAGAGCCTCTCATTGTTTGAAGGGACTAGTGGCTCTGGATTATTGGAATAGAAAATTATTATTGCATCTATCTCTAGTGTTGTGGTGAATGTTTTTGGTGTTCGTTCGTTGGTTCTTCCTTTGCACTGAGTTATTGGAGATCTTGTTTTGCCATATCTTTTGTACCACGTTTTTTGCATCTATAGGTGGAGGCCGATTTGCTCTGAGGAGGAAGTATTGGTAGGGGAAGACTCTCCCTACTTCTTTGGATCTCTTTGTTGGTAACAGGGAGTATTACTGTCCCAGGACCTTCTATTTCATGTTATCATTGCATTTTACTTGTATTTCCTCTATACTTGACCTCTCTGATTGAAATCGATTTCCTTGGATTGACAGGTAGAGGAGGGCGCACTTGTGGGCTAGGGCATCAATTCGGCAAGCAAAATCAACAATTTCTCATTTGATCTCTGCGGAAATCTTCCTCAACATCAAGGCATCTCTCTTCATCACTCAGGTATGATTTCAAGGTAATTTCTATCTCCATGATCTATCCACTTGTCTAAAATATTTCAAACCCTAATTAATCAAAACCCCCATTGTTACATTTTCTTAGATCTACTGAGATCTAGTGGGTTGTTGGGTATAATATTGAAAACCCACCTCTATAGTATCCACGGCATCCCGGATCTATAGTTTGGTGAGGATTGGCCTTCATCCGATCCCCTTCTCAAGCCAACTTGGCTTCCCCAAGTGAGGGCACACTTCTTGGAGAGGTGAGTTGACCTAGATCTAGTTGATGGGTAGTTGGGATTTCAATTGATTCATGATCTACACATCCTAAAACCTACCCCTAAACTCTTACTTTGGCAATTTCCACCTTGTGGCCCCTATTCCACATTTTAAGGGATTTAATCCCCATTTTGGACCACTTGGTATCTTTAAACTCAGATCTAGTAAGATCTAGCCATCGGATTGCTATGAAATTGTAGATCCACACTCTCACTTGATCAACCTACTTGTATGAAGTAAACTTAGGAAAAATAAATTAAATACATTTTATTGGCTTCTCCAATTTAAGTCTAATTTCACTATAGATCTATGGATGAGATCCTCCAGTGAGATTGGATGGCCAAGATTAGATCTGGCCATCACTTAAATATTTTCACTTACACTTTATAAAAAGTGTTTCATAAAGTCAATCAATAATTAAATCACTTTAATTTATTTTCCCAAGTAAACTTAGGAAAAATAATTTAAATACATTTTATTGGCTTCTCCAATTTAAGTTTTCTGCATGCAAGGACACATGCATGCAGGAAGACCTTCCTTGTTGTCACTTTCTAACACTGGTTACGGTCTTGATTTTCTTCTTTGTATCATGTATGATACTGTACTTTATTTCATATGTTTTTCTTTTCATTATCACTTGTACATTGAAATTTAAGTGCATCTTCTGACACTCCCCTCACCTGAAGATGCTGAACCAGATCGTGCACCCTAACATGAGACTGCACCTACATCCATAACCTTGCATTCATGCCATTTGTTTGATAGTTCTTTCTTGTGTTTCATACTATAGTAATTTGTTATGTTGTAGTGTTTGGTAGTTTCTTATTTACGGATTAAAAGTTGCGCATTAAATGATAAAAAGTCAGATAGTGTTCATTTATTGTTTAAAGCAAATGTTAAAACATGGATTTTGATTTGCTTTTAAAATTGCAATTTATCTCCTGATGTTATTCGGTATACCTTGAATCACATGTCTTTTTCTGTGATTTTGTTGAATTATATTTTTGCAGGACTATAAACAATGGATTGTTAAATGCATAGAAGAAACATGGAACCTTTTTGAAGCAAAGTTTATTTCTTTATGGAATGCAAACACAGAACACCGCGGAGATGCTTATCTAGAAGCTATATATAATAATCCTAAGGTTACATTGCTCATGCAGCAAAAGTATATAAAAGATGTATTCCATGACAGCCTTGGATTTGGTGCTGCAAAAATGATCAGGTCAGTATCTCAACTATGTACAGTTCTCTCTGCGAAATTATTACTTGTGATTGGACTTATGGTTTCACTTCTTCAGTTCTTAGGTCCCATAGATTTCTCCCTTCTTTGACTATAGGTATAACAAATGGAAATGATCAGGTCATGATTTCAACTATGTACAGTTTTCTCTTGTGAAATTTTTACTTGTGCTTAGAATTATTTTCTCATCTTCAGTTTGTAGGTCCCACAGATTTCTCCTTTCTTTGGCAATCGATAAAACAAATGCAAAAGGTTTCCTGTTTTCCGAAAAAATCTGAAAATTAAACTTTTTCCTCTTCTTAAATTTAATTAAATATACAATAAAGTAAAGAGTATATTACAAAAGGGAGGGCTGCCAATAGGCTGCCACCATAATGCAAGATATGGGGAGAATCTAAAATCTTCTAAGTGAAGATCCTTGCTAATTATCAACAATCAATCAAAATTAGCCATGGGCCTTTAAACCAATGCATTACATAAATATCACAAAACCTAAAGCCAACAGGCCCCAAATGGAGAGACATTAAGATACCTGTCATCATAATACATATAATCATTAAGCAATCAATCCTCACCAACTTACATCTACAGAGCCATCATTACTGCAGAAGGAGGGGGCTTGATGCTTTCCCATTTAGTTTATGTTATGCCTGGACTTGTTTTCACCTCCCATAGATATCTGCAGTCTTGTGTCTGTGCACAATTTACTTACCAACACTTTTTGATCTCTTATCCTCCACCTAAATGTCATGGTTGTTCTGCATTATCTTTTTCCTTATTCTCCAATCATTTAGGTTTCTTTTTAAGCTTTTTATGCAATTGGCAGAGATTAGAAAATGGGAAAAAGAATTGCTGATTTTAATTTGGTTTACTAATTTTTCTTTTTGTTATCTGATCCCTTATCTCTGTTACTGTTAATGAATGCAAACATTCATTTTCATGGGGAGCCTAAGAATTTCAAAAATCTATATTTTGGAAATGCAGGAGAATTGTTGGGGTAGCTCATGTAGAAGATTTTGAATCAATTGAAGATGCAAGCAAGCGATCAGAGTGTGAGCGCCGGGCTCTTAATTTTGCAAAGATGCTTATGAAGGAGAGGCACAACTTCCATACAATTAGTCAAGTTGTACAAGCTGTTCAGGGAAAATCTTAAAGACTCTCCTTTGCAGCAAACAATGATAGCACTATTCTTCACTGGTTAGAAAGACCTATATGGTAGAAAAGTAATAGCTGCATATTTTAAAATACATAGAGTGATCCCTCTTGAGATGCTTCAACCTCAAAGCAGCAACAAGCTTGTTTTTCAATGTTTATCCTTAAGTGAGGTGACGTGTACTTGAAGGTATTTGGTGAATCTAGGGTACACTTGCCTGGAAACATGTAAAAATGTAGTCTAGCATATTCTCTTTAGAACATGGGTTCATTTGATTGATGGTTTCTAAAGTTGTAAGATATTTTTAATCCAAGTTAATACATAAAGTTCCAAGAGTCTCCAACCATTGAAATCTAAGAATTACGACAGCTCCTCCAATAGGCATGGTGCAAAATGGAGATGCCATTTCAAAATTAACCATTGTCAACAAGACTTACACTTCTTAGAGCATGATGGCTGACCTCATGCTCTTCCAAGCAGGTTCCTTTGCGAAGGCTCTGGTTTGATATTTTGGTTTAGGATCCTTATCCATGTGTAACAGGTCTCGAGTTCCTTGCAACTCTTACTACCACAGTGGCATATCTCATGATTGGGATTTCACTCAACCCTCCTCCTAAACTACATTTTCAACTCGTGCTTGTAATCTTTTGTCTGGGTGAGCAAACAAGTTCAGGCCTTGAGCCTTCTTTAGATTGACAAAATTATGCATGCTACCACAGTAGATCAATCCAATGAGTGCTTGATCTCTAGCTTAGCCATGCAAAATGTTTTCCTCACGATATTTGACCAAGGCATGGTTTGATATTTTAGGAGGCACCTTCTCTTCTTCATTTGTGAGCATTATCTCGATAATCCCTTGCTTGATAGTCTTTGATTCACATGTTTTATCTTTCGTTTTGCATGTATTCTGGGTCATACTCATGACGATTGTAGCATTTTGTGGTGGGTTTAGAGGTATGCTCTTCTTTCCTATTTTGAGGGGAACATATTTGTTAGAAGATGCATGTTAGTATAAGCAAATAGGCATAATCCTTGGACGTCAAATTTTGATGTATTTTCTATTTAGATAGCTTCTTGAATACTTGTGATTGAAATAATTACATTTCATCTATTGTTTGATTTTATAGGCCAGTAATATATAATCGTTGCAGACTCTCTTGGAATATTTGAAACTCTTGTAACTAGACTTTCCCATTCATGTGTGTACTTTCCAACAATATATATGTAAGTGGATGAGCTTGACAAATAAATCTTCTTTCAAATTCTGGAACCTAAAGAAAAAATCCATTCTAAAAGTTTGCAAGCTATTTGAGTTGGTTTGTTTTTTGGCACACTGGAAAATGAACCAATCATAAGATGAGCCTGCTAAACGCAACAAGGCAATAGTAATGTGGCCTTCGGTTTTTTTTAGATTAATGGCCACTGTCTTTCTTTTTTAATTGGTCCAGTTCGTGGTTTCTTTATTTACATATGTAAGTGGATGAGCTTGACAAATAAATCTTCTTTCAAATTCTGTAACCTAAAGGAAAAAACCATTCTAAAAATTTGCAAGCTATTTGAAATTTCTTTGTTATTTTTGGCACACTATAGAATGAACCGGTTGTAAGATAGCTTGCTAAATGCAACAAGGCAATAGTAACGTGGTCTTCATATTTTGTTGGATTAATGGTCATTATCTTTTTTTTAATTAGTCCAGTTCATGGTTTCTTTTATTTATTTATTTATTTTCACCATTAAAATTTGGTAGGTCCATTTTGACATTAATTTTAATTCAGAACCTAGACGATGATGCTAGGAATGATATCACTATTGGTGAAGATGCAACAGAGTTTGTAATTACCTTTGATTCCTTGGATTATGTTATAGTGCTTCACAATTGCTATAAATGATCGTATGTTTTGGTTCATGGAATTCTGCATTTTTTTAATTGCTAGATGCTTCCAATCATTGATGCAAGCGATATCTTCCTTGATGTAGTAAATTATTACATGTAAGCAAGTGCATCTTACTACGCACAATATCATTTACATTAACAAGCCACGAATGTGGGTATCTTTTCCACCAAATTTAGCTAGGATCTGTCCCAGTCTTTTCCTCTATTGCAAGGTTGTTGATTTGTATTGATAAAATGACAAGAGATACATATAAGAGTGGGGAAGCCCCTATTTATAATCATTATACTATAAGTCCCTAGACAATAACAAAGTCCTTTTGTTATTCTTATCATTTTATTAGCTGTCAGTGAGGTCTAGATCTAGAGATGACTATGATCCTTGTACTATATAACACCATCATTGGTATGAATATCAATGTTGAGATGGCTAAAGCCTTTTCCTCCATTTTGTGTCTCTTGTTTGCTTGCTCTAAAGTTTAACATGGTATCATAGCCTCTTAGTCTTAAGGGGCTTGGTGGTTTCCCCATGGTATTGATCCGTGAGATGTGTAGCCAATAGTATGAGAAGTCGGTGCTAAGGAGTGAAGCAAAGAGAAATTGAGGTTAGTCGACCCCATCTTCTATAGCTTGAATTAATGTTTGTGAGGGTTATGGAGATACTAGCATCTCAAAGGAGTTATCTTCAAGCGTGGTTAGAAGAAGTTTACTAACATTCAAGAAAAGAGGATGTGTCAACCATTGTCAACATGAAGGCACATCTTGAGAATGTGATCACAACGGTCAAAATCTTCAATAAATTGTGCATATCTAAATGTCATGACCTCCTCCCTTGAAAACAAAGCACTTCCAGTGTACTAACCACATGTGAACCAATCATCAATTTGAAGAGTAGAGACAAATGAATGTTGATAAGCTAGTCTCCATGCATAGGAGATCATCCTCAACACAATGATTCGCTCACACACAAGCACAAGTCTTGTCACAGATCTAGAAGGGAGAACAAAGCACAAGTTTCCCATATTGCATGCACTATGAAGATGCTGAATGTCACTTGCACACAATGCAAATATATTTTTTGTTGTTTGTTCCACATGGGCAGTGCACTAAAATCATCTTTTCTTTATATTTATGTCGATAGGTGATATTCTCTCCACTTTTATCCATGATGGAGTTGATCCTCTAAATTCCCTAAATATTGGGAGATTCTTCATCGTCATTTGGTTAATGAATCATGGAACAATATCTAGATTAAGATTAAGGTTAATGAGTCGTAGTTTACAACACATGTCCATGTGTCATTAGATATTATGAACATTCAACACAAACATGACGTCCAATGATCGAATCCTTCCACTCTTGCCTTAAATAAATTTATGCAATAATAATGATAGAGAACCTTCCACAAACAAAAAACGGAAACGACCAATAATGTTAGAGAAACTTCCACAAACACAAAACGAAAACAACCAAAGATTAGATCCTTTTGTAATTCCCATAATTGATTTATTTATGGTGATCAAATCCTTTTGTAATTTATATTATATTTATTTATGGTGATCAAATGAGTCTTTATCTATTAGATAATCTTTTTGACTTACATATGATCCCAAACCTACATTACACTGCTTTATTTTATTTTAAAACCATGTATGTCTTTAAATGAAAGATGGGCATTCACATTTCGATTTATCTTAAGAGTCTCCAAATATTATAGGAGGGTTTTGATTGCACCGAGAGTAGCAAGTTGTTCTAGAGCTTAGTATGGAGGAGATGTCGTGTAACATAGACAATGCTCACGTGGCAACTATAATCCACATCACAAAAGAATAACATGTCGGCTCATAAAACCAAAAAAATCAAAACTAACATAGATCCATCTTAAAACCCGATCTATCAAGCACAGTGGGGGATCTAAGTTCTTGAGGTGTGTTGTCCGCCAAACTGCACACTAGCAGCAGAAATCTTTCGAAAGCTGTCTCTTCACTACAAGTGAGAGAGGTGTGGCCTTGGGGGCAAGCAATGAGCCAAGTACTGTCACCTGAATTCGAACTCCTACGTTTAAACTAACTCCTAACAAAGCCAAGGGGGGTAGTCCCTAAAAAAGAGTTTCACTGAGGCTCTAGTATTTAAGTGTTTTTGTATGGGGTGATATGGATGAGTGTTGTTTAGGAGTTTTTTGTAAAATGATGGGAACACAATTAAACATGCAATCCACGTTGCAAATTCCACAAGATACAATTTATAAGATGAACAATATACTTATGACTTAGAATTAAAACAAAGCATCCACAAGATAAAGATTAAACAAATGACAAGGACATATGGTCCAGATTTAGAAGATATATAAGAGCTTTTAAAGACCAGTGCCAAATGGAGTCATGAAATACTTGTGATGCTGAAAAGTGTAAGTCAAAAGTAGCTGTTTGTGAGATCGTTTTGAAATTGTCCTTGGTAAATTTTAAGTGTTTTAGATGTTCTTGATTATTATGGCTAAAGCCAAGGATATCTAAAGAGTGTCCGGAAAGACATTCTAAGCAGCTCCTTTAAGAGACATGTCGGACCTGTCTGGAATCACAGCGAGGCGCGCAATGCTAACCAGCCACCGTGTCACAGATTGGGCAATCCGGCGCCTCCCCTGAGAACTGCTTTGAATACTTTTTGAACAATGCCGGTTCATTGGTTATGGGGGTGAAAGTTTTAATTAATTGTCACTTATGAGCTTATCAAATCCTTCACCTTTCTAAGTACTAGTCCAACCGTTTCCGGTTGGCAGAGCATACAGGTGTTGGATAAACGACCAAGATAAATTAATTAAGGGGGAAATGTGGATTAAAAAGTTTTATTATTTAGAGCACTTGTTCGACTCTCCAACAGAGAGCGCTCTTGACTTGATCTTATGACCACAGTTTAAGAGACTTCCTACTTTAAAATGCCTAATGTAGGGGAAGATGCTCTCCGACAGAGAGTGATCTTGACTTGGATTTGGCCAAGTTCAAGAGACTTTGTTCGTTTTAAGAAGCAAGAAGCAGTTGTGATAACAAGATACTGCAATTTTATAACATTTAAATCATGTGATAGCTCAAATAGATGTGAAATACTGCTAGCATGCTACTTGCAAAATAAAATGAAATAACTGAAAGATCTAGTGTTCTACCAAGCAATTTTACTTTAAAGGTGGGATCAACCTCCGAACAAGGTCAACCACTAGAATCGTCAGTCCTGGAAACCTTTCAGCTAGCTGGATGTCCACAAGATGTTGATGGGAGAACAAGAAGCTACCACAAAACTTTGTGGCCTTTGGGATACAATCCCAAAGTTAGCTTACTCTGGTCAAAACTTGAGAGAGAAGTGACAAGATGAAAATAAACTACTCTAAAACATGAACTGAAAAGATTTAAGCTAAGCAAACTGAACACTCTTCCCCAAATGGGGAAGAAACCCAAAGATGGAGGACTCCTCCACTAGAAACTTTTATTAATTTTTACAAGTGCCTTGGGTTTTAAAACCTTGAAGGACTTTTTGAGAGATAAGACTTTGAACTTGAAATGAACTCTTGAAGAGTTTTACAAAGGATAATAAGATCTTGTGTGTTCAATCACTCCTTATGGCATTCATTTGATTTTGCTTTGATCTTTTGTTTCAAGATCTACCAAGTATCTCAAATCACTTACACAAGCTTGAAACAACTCAACAAGGCACCCTTTAGTGTTAGAAAAATCAAATAAACTTTGAAACTAAGTCTATAAATGAAAACTAAGGTCTAAAACATAGAAAGTATGAGATTTTAACTTCAAATTATTAAGATGGTAAAACGGACAAGCAAGCTAAAATGCTCCAAAAAACAGTGGGAATGAGAATGCAACCACAAAATTTCACACTATCCTATATGCCAACTTTTCTACTTTTGAAATGGAACTATAAAACTTAAGGAAAAAGACTAAATGCAAGCTCCAAATGACCTTTTAACATGCTTCAACTAACTCTTTTCAAAAAGAAAAACTTACTAATATTAACAAATCTAAGTCTAACTTGTCTTTTTGGGCTTTTGCGAAGGTGGATGGGAGAAGGAAGAGGCTCAATGAGGAAGGGGAGCGAATGGGAGAGAGAGGCAAAACTTGGAGTGGATGGAAGATGGGTAAAATGGAGTGAAAAGAGAGGAAAAACGAATGGATGGAAATGGGGCTCAAGTGGAACACTTGAGGGCTTGAAACACTGCAATGGAAATCCTCCGGTTAACCGGTGATATGCCAAAAAAAGTGCCGAAGAGAGAACAAGGGAACAAATCCCAAGTTATTCTCCAAGGTTGAAGGAACTTCAACCTTATGGCAAACTAATTTAAGGCTTTAAAACAAAAATAATTTCAACTTTGGATTAAGATCTGGAAAGGGTTTCTACAAGAATGAAGGTAGATCTAAGTAACCAGTAACTGAGAAAGTGTTTGGGTGTTTGATGGAGAAGAGCTAGATTCTCTTGTTTCTCAAATCCATAAAGCTTGAAACTCCTTTGGCCTTATGTGGAGTGAAGATGTACCTGCAAGAACCTTAAGCATGGGATAATATATATAAAACAAGAATATTTAAGTGAAAAGAACTAGATACATGCTTGCTTGTGCTAGATTGTTAGCCATCTTGAACATGATCTACAACTTAAAAGCCTCAAATACAAATGCAAAACAATATCACCTTGATTCTCAAGTGAAGCAATGTACATCAAGAGCCTCCACGTTTTTGACCTCCAAAGTCTTAACTTTATTAACAATAAAAATGATTACAAATTCTCCAGAGTTTCTTTGCCTAAAAATCCATCATAGAATGGCCAAAATGCCATCTCTTTATAACAAAGGCTAGCTACCAAAACCCTAAGTCGAATTGGCATGATGGAATCCAATGGCACCTAACTAAAGTCGATTTCCAATCAATAACTAGTCCAACCAATCGAATTTCAAAACTTGGAGTTTCACCTAACAACAAGTCGAGTTTGTGGATGATGTGGATGGGGAGGTGGCCTCCACCTTGGCAAGGCGCCCCCCATCTCACTTTGGAGACATCACCAAGCTAATAAACATATGCCATGTGTAGAACTCGCCTTTCCAAAGGAGATTGATGTGAGTTGAGGTAGGTGGCGTGAATTGGATTGGTAGAAGCTTGGAGTTTGACTACCAATCGTGGTAGTTGAGAGTGGGAGGTGGCCTCCACCTAGGCAAGGCGCCCCCACTCCTCATTTAATGCAAATCACATCAACCAAAACTCATTTATTATGAACTCCACCTCACCAATTCGCAGATTGCATGGAGGGCGAATTCTCTTTGGGAGATAAGCTTGTGCTGACTGTACACTTGATTGAATGTTGACTGAGATGATTGGAATCTTCATAAATGCTGAGTGCCATGTCATTTAACCTTTTACTTTATTCCATTTGGATTATTTTGGAGAGATTTGGATTATCTCCAAAATAATCATTTTTAATTTCTATGTAAATGGATTTTTAGAGAAAATATTAATTACGAGGCCTAAATGACATCCGAAACTTGGATTTAGCTGGTCCATGGGTCATGTGTGATTTGTGGCTTATGAAACGAGCCATCAATCACTGAATTCAGACCCCGGATGACTGACATATTACAAATTATTATTTCTCTATTTAAACTATAGAGAAATTTATTAAATTTAAAAAATAATTAAAAACCCAAATTCGACGGACCTGGTAAAAAATTTTCAAATTTTTTTCTGAGGGTTTTATGGACCTAGGACATGACTGACACCTATTCTAACAGTGTCTAGTAGGATTATATACATCAGTTGGACTCTAATAACCCCCCATGGCTAAAATTTTCAAAATCGGGCATTCCAGCTTTGGAGGAGCGGGAGAAAACCTCATCGATTATAGCTCGCCTATAAGCAAAGTATAATTGACAAGTGAAAAAACTCCCTGGAATTCCTTAGTTGCTTAATCAAGTCATGAGGAACCGAGACACTCAGATCCTACTAGCACACTTTATTACAAACCCCATGGGGCCATGGTCATGTCGACTTAAAAAACAAAACATGCTAGCCAAAACTGGCTAGTCACAAATGCTGGATCATCTGATACACTGGAGTCAAACACTTATCATGTTTGTCAAATGGCGGCTCTTCAGATAATCCAACTATGGTACAAATAAATTGGTAACAAGGTGTAAACTTTTTAATCTTAAATTTTTACACATCAAGAAAAAAAATTGCACCTAAGAAATTAGATCCCTCTCGATATTTGAGAGTATTTTAGCAAAAACAACACACATTAATGTTTTATATTTGTCCAAGTTTAATTCTCTAATCCATATTCAAAATGAATAACGATTAATATAATATATCTCAACATTAAAATATGAAAAGAACTTGTCTTTTAAAAAATGAGCTAATTTTCACTTAGTTGAGGTGATCATCATTATCTTTCTCGGGTTATTTATAACATATAATTTTAATGATATTTAAAATAAACTCATTTTAATAACCATGGGTAAATTTAATAAAAAAATATTTTCAAATACATAGTTTGAAAAAATATTTTATATAAATCTAATATTGATTTTCAATATGTTTTTTTCGCCCATTTTTTAATATAATATTTTGTTCTCAAAATATTTCAACTCGCCATTCTCTCCACTAAGGTCATTTTTCCTCTACAAGCTAAAACATTGTTTATGTATTTGATGAACTCTTCATACTCATCTACACAGATACTGGATTGCAGTATATATTATATATCTTCATAATGGCCTGTTATCACACCTTAGTAGCTGGGCTACCATGGTTGCAGAGCAGTCATCTGCATATTTTTGAGTTTTGCCTTTGTACAGTTTCAACGAGATCGGCTATGATGATCCATGTTATTTATGATCACTCACACATCAGAGCGACTTGTTATCACATATATAGTCGGGCTACCATACATTATTTTTCTGATTCCAGTACACTATTCAGCCAGTTCCCTTACATTGAGATGCTGAGATGAGCATCTATATTGGATCACTATTAGATTTTGGACAGCAGTATATATTCCCCATGCCATGACTGAGTCTCAGGACACTTAGAGAGATGATCGATGTAGCCATTATACCATTTGTACAGAGCAGCCAGTAGTACCCAGAGTTGCAGTAACAGTTTCAGAGGACAGATGATGGTTCAGATGATGAGCATTCAGGTATATGACTCAGCAGGTATATCATTGTGTTATGGTTATATTGCTTTTATATTTATTCTTATAGCATGTCTTTGCACTTAGTGTCATGATCTGGCGATCATATAGACATGTGGATCTGGTTGATCTTATTATATATACTATATTGTTCCTACTCAGACTTAGAAGTTCACTATTCATGCTCATTGGTTTTACCCTCCTTAGGGAGAATAGAGGTGATCATTCCACCATACCTTGGCTTGCTAGTGTTGGCTCCATTATTCATTGTCTTCATCCTGGCATCCATTGCCTACCTTTTAGATTATTACATTGACTTACTACTTGACTAGTGACATGGAGGACCTTTTCCCCACTGTAGCCTCTGTATTGGATGAGCTTCCCTGTTTATTGTGTCTCGGCTCTGAGTTGGTGACAAAACTTACCTATGGTGAGTTGGAGTTCCTTGTGAATTCCCCCTAGTCACTAAAGATGTGTTGGCTAAACCTGAAATTTTTAGTGCTGCCATGAATACAAAATCTGGAAAATGAAATGTTATATCTTGTATGAAAAGCCCATTCATGCAATGTGTTTTTCAACACACATGAATGAAAGGCATGCCAAATGAAAATGGCCATGAAAATAAAATGTTATATCTTTTGGAAATGTAAATACCTAGGTAAACAAGCTGTCTGTGACACACCTAGAAGTGCTCAGGTAAACAAGTCCCTTAAAAACACACCTGCAGCAGAAAGCCTCAAATAAATGTAAATCTATGCAATGTGTTTATAAACACACATAGATCAAAGGCTATGGAAACTTTAGGCCCAAAAAGCAATGGAACTTAAATGCTATATCTAAATTATTGTTGGCCTCATTTGTATTATGGATTGTGCGCATCTATTAAAGGTGAATAAACCCTCTTTGAACAACTTATCCATTTGTGAGACATTGCCATTCCCTGTGTTGTTGCTCATTCAGTATATACTATGGTGTGTATTCCCTTTCCCATATCCAAAGTGTCACAACGTTAAGTCAGTCAAGTCATCCCTTAGCCTAGCCAGTTATTTTAGCCTTCACCCTTCACTAGCAAATTGATCACAGCTATGAAGTGAGTATGGTTTTGAAAGTCTAGTCTGAGTAATAATAATAATTAATGACATTATGTATTTGGATTTAGATCGCCCGTAATGATTGCTTTGTGTTATAATTGTTATTTGAATAAGTTGTAGAGCATGCATTAACCTTTGACACTTTGCAGCAGCTTCTGATGACAGTCTGAGTTATATTTGGTCATGTTGACTTGGTTAAACTTAGTTTGACCAAGGTCAACCATAGGACATGAGATGGTTGGACCTTGTGATGATATATGGTCTATGTACATGTACATGATGGTTCTATGCATTAGATACAGGTTTATGATGATGATTCATGGTTTTCAGCATTATTTGATCATTTACAGATTATTATTATTTCACCTGTTCCGGTATATTGGATATATTATATGATCATGCGGAGATTCATATGGTGTGTGAGTACACATCTTGGATAGATTTGGACCTTCTGAGTCCAATGAGATAGTTTGTTTTTAGTTCCGGGTAGTTACAGTGATGATTGAGCCTCAGTAGGCTACCCCAGTGCAGTTTTGGTCTGTCGGAGACTCTGTCAAAGCAAAGAGGATTTTTATTTGGTTGACCTAGGGCGCTGTGTTTGGAGGGGGTGGTCCAACCACTTGTTTTTACCATATTACCGCCCTTTCGGGCACACTGGTGCCCTCACTTTGACAGCGCAGGCACTCTAGGAGGCAGTTTGGGGCAGTTTCATGCTTCCCGAGGCATTTCAGGATTGGTAGAAATGGCTATTGAGGAATTCGATTTGGGATACTGAGGCAATGTCTTGCCATGGGATGATCAGTGATGATGGGTTGATGTCTTCCATACCTCCTCCAGCAGTTTCAGCTTCATCGGGGCCCGCATCCATCACTTATGGCACTTTTTGATGATTTCTGAGGCCTTTTGAGGCCCACAATTTGTCCATAGAGGCACGATTTGGTATATTGATTACTATTTTATTATTATTCTGCTATGGAGATTGACCAAGGGTGGCTAAAATTACCCCTTGGACCCACCATAAGCTTCTTATTATATTTTGTCATCATGATATGGTGGGATTCCCCTCTCCTAGGGTGATTTTGTCCACTTATGTTATATTTTATTAGTGATCCATGTATTTTATTGTTGAGCTCATGTCAACCATTGATTAGACATTTGTATCTTTTAATCTTAGCCACTCATTCAAAAAGTGGTTAGGATTTTGGTGCCTCTCCTATCTATTTAAAGGAGAGGGCCTCTCATTGTAAAGGGGACTTGTGGCTCTGGATTATTGGAACGGAAAATTATTATTGCATCTATCTCCAGTATTGTGGTGAATGTTTTTGGTGTTCGTTCATTGGTCCTTCCTTTGCACTGAGTTATTGGAGATCTTGTTTTGACATATCTTTTGTACCACGTTTTTTGCATCTACAGGTGGAGGCCGATTTGCTTTGAGGAAGAAGTATTGGTAGGGGAAGACTCTCCCTACTTCTTCTTTGGATCTCTTCGTTGGTAACAGGGAGTATTACTGTCCCAAGACCTTCTATGTCATGTTATCATTGCATTTTACTTGTATTTCATCCATACTTGACCTATCTGATTGAAATCGATTTCCTTGGATTGGCAGGTAGAGGAGGGCACACTTGTGGGCTAGGGAATCGATTCGGCAAGCAAAATCAATAATCTCTCATTTGATATCTGTGGGAATCTTCCTCAACAACAAGGCATCTCATTCACATTACTTAGGTATGATCTCAAGGTAATCTCTTTCCATGATCTATCCACTTGTCTAAAATATTTCAAACCCTAATTAATCAAAACCCCCATTGTTACATTTTCTTAGATCTACTAATATCTAGTGGGTTGTTGGGTATAATATTGAAAACCCACCTCTATAGTATCCACGGCATCTTGGATCTATAGTTTGGTGAGGATTGGCCTTCATTCGATCCCCTTCCCAAGCCAACTTGGCTTCCCCAAGTGAGGGCGCACTTCTTGGAGAGGTGAGTTGACCTAGATCTAGTTGATGGGTAGTTGAGATTCCAATTGATTCATGATCTACATGCCCTAACACCTACCCCTAGACTCTTACTTTGACAATTTCCACCTTGTGGGCCCTATTCCACATTTTAAGGGATTTAATCCCCATTTTGGACCACTTGGTATCTTTAAACTCAGATCTAGTAAGATCCAGCCATTGGATTGCCTTGAAATTGTAGATCCACACTCTCACTTGATCAACCTACTTGGATCTAAAATTTGGATGTCATTGGACTTGTCTTGATCCCATTTATCTCACATTTTACCCTCCTTGGGCAAAGTCGCACTTCCTTGGAGATTGGAGTTAGTCCACTTCTAGGACGTGGGTACATAAGATTTTCGTAGATTTGGAACGAGCATAATTCAAAACCTAGGTCTAGTTGGTCACTTCATCAAATCTTGCCTTGGGGATAGCATTCCTTGTTTTAAAGGATTGTGGTCCACTTAGGTCAAACCTTGAATCTCTAGATTTAGACTTATTCATCCATCAAACCTTTAATTGCCCACTTGTCTCATGCAATAGGAGTCATCAACTACAAGTTAATTTCATTTGACTCCATTATCCCAATTCCCAAGGCACTGATCTCTCTCCAAGTCAATTTGACTTTCCTAGATTGTTGGATTAACTTGTGGATTGATCCTTGTTTGGTGGACTAAACCCTTTGATGTCATCATACTTCATGATCAAGCTTGTCACTTGTACTAGTTAGCCCCAATTCAAACCTTAAACTACCCTGCATTGGACACGGTTCCCAAGGCAGTGGATTTTATCACATTGAACTAGTACTTAAATCCTGGATCTCACTTCAAATATTATAAGTCACTCACACATCAACAATGAACCAAAGCTAAACTCATTGAACCCCTCACTTATCTTGTGACTTCACCCTTAGGTTTAGGATAAACCATACACCTTCTTTCACTTAGTCTTAACTTGATTTGGTGTCTTGGTTTGATATCTCCTGTCGGGAGTAGATCGGGTCTCCCCCTTTTTTGTCTAGGCTAGATAACATAAAGTGAAGGTTGCCCCGACTGGCGTGACAACCATCTATTGGAGGTCGAGGTGATCGTGGTTGCACCTTTTGAGTTTCCCTTCCCTATTTCCGTCCATTAATGGATACATCCACAGGGGTAACTATAGTTTAGGTGATAACACGACCTTATATCATACATGCAGTAGACCCTATGCCAAGGCTGAGCCTCTTGACCTCAGATTTGATGACTGAGATGACCTTTTATTCCATACAGATGTAGTGTAGTATTTGTGGTGTCAGCAACAATGTCCTCTGTGGTTACAGTTAGTTCAGATTGTAGATACATGTGTATGGCCCATCATGGTATATGATGTGCATTGGTTTCTATTATCTTGTTGTTTTGGTCATTTTGATAGCTTGACTTGGTATATAGTGATCATGATCTGGCAGTCTATATCTATAAAAAAGAAACGGGTTGTTATTGAATATCTATATGGTTGTATTACTTGCACTTAGAAACTCTTGTTTTATGTACTCATTGGTTTTCACCCTCCTAGGAAGTGTGGACATGCTCATTCTCCGTCTCTATGACTTGCTAGACTAGGCATCACCTTCACTTCCACCATCCATCCATTACCTCCCTGACCCTGACTTACACCTCAGCCTGTGATATGGAGGACTTCTCCATTTTTGCTTATGTGTTGGACTGCATCCATGTTAATTTGTGTTTTGGCTCTGGGTTGGAAACAAAACTTACCATTGGTGAGTTGGATTTTATGCCTTTATCACTCTAGTCGGTTTCCCCGATGTGTGGTTTTGACTTCTGAAATTTCTCCTAGTTGCTTGAGTTGTGTTGGCTAAAACCTTAAGCACATTGTACTACATTGGAAACTATTGTTATATCTTTTGTAAAGCCCAATGAAAAGGGTTGTGGAAATGTAATGCAATGAAATGCAAATGAAATGTAAATGCACCCCGGATGAAAGCTACGATTAGTTGTGCTTCTAAGCACATGCAAAATCCCAGAGGGGTCCAAAAGCCCTAAAAAGTAGTGGTTAAACATATTCCAAATCTAAAGACTGTTTACCTTAAGTGGAAATTTACCTCGTTGAGCCTACGGGTCATGATATGAGATGGAGTAAGGAACATCTAATTCAAAGTGTCCCCTAGAACCTCAAGTTACGGTTAGATGGGAACCTAGTTCACGGCAGTTCTAGCAGTAGACATTTTTCCAAGGTTGAATAAGCACTTCTCTGAACAACTCATCCATTTGTGAGACACCGCCATTCCTTGTGTATTCCTGTCCAACACATGCTTAAGTGTGTAACACCCTATCCTTTATCCAAAGTATCACAGTGTTGAGCCTGTCAAGTCATTCCCCTTAGCCTAGCCTTGTGTTCTTAGCCTTCACCCTATGCTAGCAAATTGATCATGTCTACAAATGAGTATATTCTCGAGGTTCTTTTGTGAGTAAATATTATTTAAACTTGATGAATTATTATAATTAAATGCTAACTGCCAGCAAAATGATTGCTTAATGCTTTAAGTGTTGCTATGAAAATGATTAAAAGAGCATGTGCTAACCATTTTCACTTGCAGCAGTAGGCTCTCCTAGCCTGGGTCATATTTTGATCATTTTTTACCTGGTCAAACCTAGTTTGACTAAGTCAACCTTGGGATCCGTGATGAGTTGGACCTATGATGATGTATGATGATGATATATGGTCCTTGATGCACCTTATTGTGGTTCCATACAGTGGGAACATGTTTCAAATGATGGTTGATGTACTTTATTATTGATTATTATTTTCTCCAGACCATTATTTTATACTTGTTCGGGTATGGTGGATGCTACAGACGATGTTACAGGATGCCACAGGGTGTATGAGTACTCATCCTTAGTAGATTTGGGTCTTATGGATCCACTGTGACACTCTATTTTCAGTTTCAGGCACTCTCAGAGATGATATGGGCATTTTTCCACCAGTTGACCAATTTATCCATGTTGAGCTGGCCTGTCCATGAGATGTTTGGAGGCAAGTCGTTTCCTAGGGCACTACAGAGAAAGGGGGTCGTACAACCACTTGTGTTTACCATATTACCCCCCTTCCAGACATTATGGTGCAGCCAGTTTTTGTGCGTGGGCACCTGGAAGTTGTTTTTAGGCAGTTTGATGGATTTTCAAGTGGGATAACAATGGAATAAAAAGGTCATTAAAGAAATCAATTCGGGCAATTGAGGCAAGGGTTTGGCATATGGTATTCTCATAGGTCATCTATGGTGTATCCCACTCCTTCCAGATCAGTTTGCAGCATTCAGTGGGGTCCACCCAGCCTTCAGGAGGTTTTTTGATGTATTATTCTCTTTGTTGAGGGGGCCAGGATTTGAACATTTGTTTACTTGGACATGTCATTGAGTCATATGTTATATTATTGTGCCATGGGGTCATGCTAGTGAAGGGAAGTAATACCTCCTAGCCCCACCATGTGCTCCTAGTCACTTGTCCTAGTCATCTTATGTGGCACACATGTGTTTTAGTCATCCTCATGTAGTTCACCCCCCACCTAGTTGATCTTTTAGTGAGGTCGCACTCCCTCATGTGAGTGATCTATGTCATATTTGTATCGGCTCATCTTAGTCGTTGATTACATTGTTATATATCTTTTGATCTCCACCACTATTTTTCAAAAGTTGTTTAGGGTTTTGGTCTCCCTCATCCTATTTAAGGAGGAGACCCCCCTATTGTAAAGGCATCTTTGGAGCTCTGGAAATTTGGAATAAAAATACTATTTTTGTGGATATGTTTCTTTAGTCTTGATGGGTATCTTTGCAACTTGAATATACAATTGTTTCTTTGTGTATCATTGTGGATATATCTATCCAAACGTTTGCTCTGCAGGATGCCATGTGGGTTGAAGAGGAGGACGTTTCAAGGGGACACTATTATGGGGAAACCCCATATCTTACCTTTGATCCACCTTTTATCTGAGAGAGTATCATTATTGTATATTAGTGACATAGTTGATGTTTTCTCTTTCATCTTTTCATCCTTATAGTCATTTTCATGCCGTAATGATTCTCATATAGATATTTTCTTGCAGGAGGAGGGCGCACTGGTTGACTTGGAGAGCTAGCGACTTCACTTGGGTGGCTTGGATCTCACTCTTGAATATACACACAGGGGAAGGTTATCACTTTGCAAAGTATCTTCAAGCTCTAGAGGTAATATCTAGAAGGTTAGTATTTTGTTTCATGCATTTTCATCCATTGATAATCTCAAACCCTCAAAGTCAAAACCCTTGCATTTTTATTTTTTAGATCTATGGAGATCTAGAAAATATTTGGGCTTAATAATTAAAACCCACCTTAATAATCATCTTAACATTCTCGATCTAAATTTTGGTGGACATCCAACTCCATTTTCCCCCCAATCTAAGGCACTAGTCCTCTCTTGAGGAAGTCACACTTCTTGGGTAGATGGCCATTTGCTAGATCCCACAAGTGGGTATGGCTCATTCCTTGTTTAATCTTCAGATATACATCATAGCAAACCCCCTAGTGCCATTTTAACTTGATCTTCACCTTGTGGGCCCCTTTTTGGCCATTTTCCTCATTTTAAAGGTGGCCCCCACTTAGATATCCATAGTACATACTTGGCATTAGATCTATCTAGATCTAAAACTTTAAACCCATAAGTAACCTTATCTTTTACTTGGTTGAATATTTGTCATCTCATAAGCCTCTTCAACCAAGCCCTAACTCCATGGGTCCACTTATCCATACTAGATCTAGATCTAATCTACCCTTGATCTCTCCATACTTCATCTTTACATATCCCTAGGAGGTCTTGAGTGGGTTCGCAAGTTCTCATTGGCTAGCTCGGGTCTCCCCCTTGGTCTTGCATAGGCTTGATCTAAAGTGAAGAGTGTCTCGGTTAGCGTGACACCAACTTGCATTGGGAACTGTGGCATCTCTTGGGTCACCTCTTTAGTTTTCCAACACCTCTATCGTCCTAAATAGGATAACCTTTAGGGACAACTACAAGTTGTGTGATAAAATGGCCCACACAACATTTAATATTTGTTATCGAGAGAGTTTTTCTTATGCCTTCCTAGTGATATTATTAAATTAAAGCTCTTTTTTATGCTTTTATCTTAAGTTCTACTCATATCTAGTGGGAAATAAATCAATATAGATATATTTTAACACCAGATCTACCAAGTGTTGAGAGAGATCAAATATTTTGAGGTACAAATTTTTCTTTAAATTTTACACTTTAAAAAAGTTTGCACCTCAAGGGATTTAGAGGGTAGATGGATCTCTCATGGTTTAAGATGTAAATCTCTAGTATGTGTTCAAATCCCTCATATGTAAATCTTGGTTTAATGATGGCTCAACTCCCAAATTGCATATCAAGATGTATCTAAGTTTTATTTTTATTTTTATTAATTGGAATATATATTTGTTTGGTTTTGAACTTTAGGTTAGTGTTGACATTGTAAAATATTATTTACTTGATATTTTATTATTTTATTAAAGTGCCATGTGTCAACTCCACATTGAGTATGGCATTATATTTCTCCCTTATATTGGGATGTTGAAAGCGCCTCTCGATGCAATAACTATACATACCAATAAGGCTCTCTCTCTCTCTCTCTCTCTCTCTCTCTATGCCATACTCAAATCCACATTGAGTATGGCATTATATTTCTCCCTTATATTGGGATGTTGAAAGCGCCTCTCGATGCAATAACTATACATAACAATAAGGCACTCTCTCTCTCTCTCGAGAGAGAGAGAGAGAGATCGGTAACTTTATTCACAATATTTGGAGAAGTTACAACTTGTACGAGCCCATAATACCTAATAAAATTTGTGTAGAATAATTGCCCAGGAATAATCCCACAAGGGGAGATTATGTCTCAATCCATAGAAAGTTTAGAAAACACAATACTAAAAAGGGAGACAAAAATCTCAACCATCATCGACTTAGGAGCAAAATGAGGGAGTCATACTCAACCATTCAATAAATTGTTCAAAACATATTAAGGGAGTAATCTCAACCTTCAATATATTGTGAAGTAATTTGTACCAGTGGCCATCATCAGTAAATGAAACAAAACTATACAACCTTCATTTTAATATTACCTATAGAAAAAGTCCATGTTAGTGATTTGGCCAAATTGATCCTTATGTTGCACCTAAATTTGTCCCTCTTGTAGTTTGCATGCATCCTTTGCTAATGTGTTCGCTCTTTGATTGTGTTCTTTGAATATATGCTCACATATGGAGGATGTGAATTGTTGTTTCAGATGCAATCCTCTGATGAGCAAACGTGTGAGCCTTAGATTTGTGCAGATTGTTGATTCATTCATCTAGTTTATCACCAACAATGAATCCGAGTAAACATGTATATTGGTTATGTCATTTTCCAAATCCAAAGAGAGCAATAATCACACTGAGAAGTTCTACAAAATTGTTGGATCTTTGACCCATGCCTCTTTTATAGATCATAATTTGTCCATTGTATGTGATGTATCCACCAACACCACTATTAATCGAATTCCCTCAAGATGCTTCATCATAGAAGCAATGTGGAAGAGTGTTATCGAATAGATTATTGAGCACTCGCAGAGCTTTTTGCTTCACTTTGAAAATATCCTTGGGAAGGGAGTATTTTAAACGGTATATAGAGGTGAGAGGATTTGGAGTAACACCAGAGAATATCGCTTCATTTCTCATAATCCATATACTCCAGCATATAGGTAGAGGGAGAGGCGGGAAGTTTGTCTCTTTTGTTTTTGTGAACCATTCATTCCAAGATGCTAGGAAAGAGTTCCCTTCCCACTATGGACATGCCCCCATCAATTGAGTCGAGATCCATACCTCTTTGGTAAAATGACAGGTAACTAATAGATGATTTATTGTCTCAACTTGTTCACGACATAAGGGACATGCTAGGTCCATATCTACCTCTTTCTTGGCGATTGTCCCATGTGAAGATCTTGTTTTTTAGCACAAGGCAACATGATTTTTTATATTTTTGGCAATGCCTCCAATTTCCATATTGCTTTCCACCATTGTGGAGCCTTTCCATCTATTTTATAATTTTGCAAAGACGTGTTGCCTAAGTTTTCTTTGTATACCCCATCGCCTTGAGTTAAAACCCATATGAATTTGTCTAGCTTATCACTAAGTGAGATAGATGCTCGGTTTAAACCAAGGATGTATTTATTCCAAAGCAGACTCTTGTTCCTATGAAAGGTTGAGTTGTTCTGCAGTTTTCTACCCACCACTCCAGTAGTCTCTATTCGCATATTGAAATATATTAGCCATATATATATGTCCTGAATCATGTAATATGCTCACCATATCCAGTGGAAGTAGATCTTTTGGGAATATGCACAAAATAGGGTCCAATCCAAACAAAATATTATAATCATTGCCAGGATTCCAAGTGATATTCTCTCTTTTTAATGGAATGTTGTTTTGTATAGCCTTCAAATAAAGTGAGCCTCCTTGTCTTTGAGTCGTATAGGTTCTTATCCATGATATCAAAGGTGAATGAGTTATATATTTGTGTTCCATGCAACTCTGCCAGAGCCCTTTTTGTGTGAGAAGTCTCCATAAGCTCTTCACAACTAATGCTTATGAGAAGTGATAGAGGTTTTTGAAACCCCATCCACTGCATGATCTTGGATAGCATAGGGTGTCCCATTTTCATACGGGATAGATTGTCTTCGCAATTTTACCAAACCAAAGATAAGCTACACATATCTTCCTTATGGCGTTTAATGTACCCTTTGGTATGTATGCCAACACCATCCAATAAACCGAGATAGCCTCGATAACACTCTTAATTAGGGTTACTCTTCCTTCCATGGAGATCCACCTATGGTACCAAGATCCGATCCTCTTTTTTATTTTTTCTATGATCCATTGTCAATCAGTAAACTTGTATTCATTTGCTTTGAAAAGGAATCCCAAATATTTGAAGCATTCAGAGGATGATGCTTCAAGGAAAAGGAAGGAATTTAAGAAGCAAAGGATTGAGATCCTTCGGGATATGGAAAAAGTGGATGGTGGATTTTTTGAGATTCAATTCCATGCTTGAAGAGGAGAAAAGGTTTAGGATTATTCCAATACATTTAGCTTCAGGCATGATTTCTTTCCAAAATAGGAGGATTCCATCGACAAAAAGGATGTATGAGAGAGATAGGGAGGCTGTGATATTTAACCATAGAGAGAGCCATGTGTTTTTCATGTTTCAAGTGACAACTGAGGGCTTTTGCAATGATAAGAAAGAGTAGTGGTGAAAGAGGATAGTCTTGGCGTAGACCTCTGGAAGGATGGAAAAAGGACGAAGCAAATCCATTGATAAGGATAGCATATGTGACACTTTGGTTGAAATCTTTGATCCGATTGATGAAGAGGTAAGGAAACCTATTTGAGTGAGAATAAGATGAAGAAAGAACCGGTTTATCTTATAAAAGGCTTTTGAGAGGTTCAATTTAAGCAAGAATGAGGATTGTGACTTGGTCTTGATTGGGCGAAGGGATTCCTGTGCAAGGCCGATGGGGGAATCATGAATTTTTCTTTGATCCAAAAATCAAAAGTGTTGTGAAGAGATGTTGGAAAATAGGAAAGGTTTGAGACGACATGCAGTGAATTTGGAAATTAGCTTATAAATATAGTTACAAAGTGAAATTGGTCTATAATGATCAAAACCTTGTGGAAGATCCTCTTTTGGAATGTTTGCTATAAATGTAGAATTGAAAGGCAGGTGGATCTTACCAGTAGAATGAGACTCCTCGACCACCATTGTCAAGTCATCTACCAGAAGATCACAAAAAGCCATATAGAACTCTGATGTCCATCCATTCAGACCAAGGGATTTCTCATTTTGGAAAATGAGCATGCCTTTATGAACTTCCTTGTTGGTAATGCGTTCAAGGAGTACAATTCCTTGATCTTCAAATAGCCACCGCTTGAAGAAAGATGAAGTAACAAAAATATCTCTTATGTTCTCCTTTGGAGGCTTGGTGAAGAAATATTTGTAGTGAGTTGTAGCAGCTTTCGAAATGGACTTAAAATTTGTGCACTCTAAACCATTTTGATCTTTGAAAATCTAGATCGTGTTTGTAGCCTTCTTACCCATAGCTTGACAGTGGAAAAAAGCAGTATTTTGATCTCATTTTGAGAGCTAAAGCAATGCTCTACTTTTCATTCTCCATTTTGCTTCTATCCATGTGAGGAGCCTAAATTTCTCAGATTCCAATATTTCCAGCTCATCCTTTGTGACATCACTGAAGTGTCTATTTTTTAATGAATCTGGCAAAACAATAATTTTTCTTTCAATCTTAATGAGAATTTTTCCCGAGTTTGAGAAGGTCCTTTTCAACCAATCCTTAGTCATTTTTTTTATTCTTATGATATTTTCTTGAAAAGCCTCCATTGCATGTGTATCCGAATCCTTCTTGTAGATCACCCAATTTTCTCGAACCAATGATTTGAATTCCTCATAAAGCAGCCAGTGTGGATTGAATCTGTAGAAACAAGAGGTTTTTTAGTGGAAGTAGAAAGCTCAAGCAGGACGGGCATGTGATCACAATGACAAACTTTCAAAATAGAGGATTGGTATACATTTAGATCCAGAGGGAGGGACTCATTTAGTAGGAAGCGATTGAGTCTCTTAGAGATGTGATTTTCACCAGTATGTTTATTGGACCAGGTGGGCCCAATAACAATAGGTTCAATATCGACAAGGTGTAGCATGTCAATATGTGGGTAAAGTAATCAACAAGAGGATTCTTTCTGGATTTAGGGCCCCAAGCTTCATTACCAATCAAAGTAAAATTGAGGTAGCCTCCTAAGATAAGGTGTGGGTGGCTTAGGAGGGCAGACTAAAAAACCATCCCAAAAAACATGTCGATCATGTGAAGGAGTGTATACATTTAGGAGATCCACAGAGAAATTGAGAGACTTAGAGAAGCAAGAAGTAAAAATATAATGAGGGATGCTTACTAAGGACTGAAAAACAAGTGATCCATTCCATCCAAGGGCCAATCCACTAGGGATGTTACCCACAACATCGACCAAAATAAAGGTCCAGTCCGATTTTTTATACTCAAAATCTTGTTTGTAGTGACAAAGGCACACATTTTCTCTTGTATAAAAGGAACAAATGGACGATGTTTTTTTAACCAACCTATTGAGGAACCGTTTCTTTGAGATCATCCCAACACCTTGAATGTTATGCGGTGGCACATTCATTTGGATGTTATGCTAAGGGCCCCTTGTATCATACATTGTCTACCATCACATATCTCCTTTTTGGATTTTGATTTTGCATGATCCATGAAATATTTCCTACCTCTAGTAGAAGGGATCGTAGTTTGTTGGGTCAGACTCAAGCCTCTAGATTGACTCCTTTCCCCTTTTTTTTCTAAGAGTGAGTATGATAGTGTCTCGACAAAGAAGGGTTGTAGTAGGAACTATTGGAAGTATTTCCTTTGGAGGTAGAAGGAGAAGAGATCTACTCAAAATCTCCAATGTCAATCAAAGGGTCCTGTGTTGATAGTTGCGGACAATCCTCTGAGGCACCCAAAACAATTTTTTCCCTTCCCCATCATTTGAGACCGGTTGTACATCTTTCTTGCCATGCGAACCAAATATGATGGATTCCGATTCGTTTATCTTTAATAACATGAACATTGCCATTTTTATAAATTAAATCTATTTTTTTGTCATTTTAACCAAATTAAATTTATTTGATAAGGTACAGTGTTCATCAATCACACGATGACGTGGAGATGAACAAGTAGCAATCCTAATATTCACTTACTAAACAAGATGAAGTTCATATCAATTATGTTTTTAACTTAATACCTATTTCCCTTGTACATTGTAGAGTAAGTTATATTTTAGGTATTTATTATTTTTCAAATCTATTTTAGTAAAAGTTTTTGGACATGCTTGAAGAATTATAGCTTTACTTTTTGTGAACTAAACATAAAAGTTTTTGGACAAGGGTTAAACACTAAAATATGAAAATTCACATTTTGAAGTGACACACTTACCTGTAATCAATTTTTAATACATATTATATTTGTTTTGGATAAAAAATTATTCAATAAAGTACTTAAAAATAAATAAATAAACTAAATTGTATATATTTTTTATTTTAATTAGAACTTACATGTTTTTTAAAGATTAAATGTATATAATCATTGTTATTTGGTTATGTATTAGATATACATTCAAGTAACATACATACATATATATATATATTCAATTTTATTTATATGTAAGACATTAAAAAAATACATAAAAAAATATAATTATATAAAAAAATTATAATTATAATATAATTATTTTCAATTAAAATATATTTAAAAAAAAATAAAATACATATTATTAATAATTAATAAAGAATAAAATTTATATTAAAAATATAAAAAAATCTTTAAAATACATAATAAAAAATAATAATAATAATAATAATATTAAAAATGAAAATTTTTAAAACACAACATTTAATATTTTATATTCAAAATATAAAAACAACCCAAAAAATATATTATCAATAACAACTCTATTTGAAATGGTATTAAAACACCATTAAATATGACTTGTAAAAAATTCTCATCAAATTGCTAGTATGTTTCTAGTTTACATTCTCTACTTTAAAATTGCGTTGAATGATTTTTATTTTAAAATAAACATTTTTTCTATAAATATTCTTTCTTTTCCCTTTTATTAAATTATTTTTTATTATTTAAAAAAAAATATTATTTAATATATAAATTAAACTTATTCATTAATAGCATAACACGCCTATTCTAAAGAATGAACAACTTATTATGCCCTTAAGTAAATATGAACATCTAATCATTACATAGTTACATTGTTACAATGCTAAACTAGCATTTAAAAGGTTACCCTAGAAAATTTTCAAACCATACCTCTTTTATTAAATTTTCAAACCATACCTCTTTTATTAAAGGTTCAAACCATACCTCTTTTATTAAAGGGTACTCTTAGATTATATATTTTATCTGTATTTAGCATTATTGATTGTGTTCTTTTTAAATTTTTAATTCAACAAAACAAATTTAACACTATTTAATATTATTTGGGTAAATAGTTAAATTTAATCCAACAAAACAAATTTAACATTATTTAATATTATTTGTTTAAAAGGTTAAACTAGACAATTTTCAAACCATACCTTTTTTATTAAAGGGTACTCTAGATTATATATTTTATCTGTATTTAGCATTATTGATTGTGTTCTTGTTAAATTTTTAATTCAACAAAACAAATTTAACACTATTTAATATTATTTAGGTAAATAGTTAAATTTAATCCAACAAAATAAATTTAACATTATTTAATATTATTTGTTTAATATATTAGTCAATAATAATTATTGGTTATACAATTATTAGTTATTATTTTAGATAAAATTGTTGGGTATGTTTAATATTCTTTGCATGTGTGGGTGGGGTTTGTTATTTGATGATCCTCACCCAACTAGTGCTCTATTATATGCATTAGGCGTTGTGTGGCTCCAACAAGGGGGTCATAGGGGGCGCATCGACACCCTCTCCCTTTCACAAAGTGGACATCGGAAATGGGCTAACGCCCATTGCCGATACAAGTTGAAGGCGAGTTCGAAATTTTTGGGTTTTTTCCCAAAAATGTGCAATTTAATCTTGGTTAAGGGATTGGGGTCTATTTCTAATCCAGGTTAACGGATTAGGGTTTTGGATGCTGCATAATACCTACATATTGTATTGTCAGTGATTAATAATCATAATGAGAAAGTGAGAGGTGCGGGTCTATGTTTTGTTGGTTTTCTTGATTAAGGGTTTCTAGGGTAAATCTCTATATATTATGTGTGAATGTTATGGTATAATTTCTATTTTGCTTAAAAGAATCTATATGTTTTGCTTCTATTCACAAGTTTAAAACTTACAAAAAAAAAATTTATGTCATAGAGATGTTAAGGGCATCCAATATATTTTAGTGGGTATTTTAGTTGTTATACAAGGAATGTGGTATATTGTAACTTATATCTTACTACATATCAATATTCTCAAAAAATGTAGGATAGTAATATTTTTAGATAAAGGTGTTTATGTCATAGAAATAATTCCAAGAAACATATATGCTAGGTGTGTCCGACTTATTAAAATGGGCATTTGATACTACATAGTTCTTCTAGTCAAGAATTTTTATTTTATTTTTGTAGAACAAAGAGAGGAAGGCCAAGCAAGTAAGAATTCTCACATTGAAACCAATCAATCATTATATTAATGGGAGTCACCATTCCCTTGTGATTTCCCCGTTGGTAGAAGGATCATAATATATTGAAACTTATATGTTACCATGGACCATATCTCTCAACCAATGTGGGGTAGTAAGTCTTTTAGAAAGAGAGGTATTTAAGTCATAAAAACAATTCCAAAACACATCGATGTTGGGTGTACTCAACTTATTTTAACATGCATTTTAGAAAAGCATATGAAAGTGGTACTATGAAGTAATTTTAGTGAACGATTTATCATTTTTATTATTAGCAATTCCAATCTTTCTATCAACAAGAAATCTCTTGATATAATATTTGGTGTGTGATATGCCACGATCTTTACATAAAAATTCATTGTGGATTGTCAATAAACATATGGAGAGTCACAATATCATTTTTGGGTGAGACCCTCACCACATCAATTCTTTATTCAAGAGTAACCCACACTAAGATTGGATTTGTTGTCAATAGGGTTGAATGGATCATATATAACTTCAAATCAAACAAATTGAACACAATTATCAATAGCATTCCCATAAAAAGTCTATGATCTAATGATAAAGTGGATAATCACCTATATGTAAGTTTGAGTTTCCATTCTCACTGATCATGGTGATACCACAGTGCCACTTGTAATGGTTATCAAACCAAATAGTATTATTTGGATCTTATTAGAGCAAATTTGGGGTCTAAAATGGGCTTCATAAAAAAAAGAGTCAACTAAAATAGGCCTCATAAAAAAGAGGCAACTAAAATGAGCCTCATAAAAAAGAGGCAACTAAAATGAGCCTCATAAAAAGCAGAACCAATCAATAGAATTTCAAGAAAATATTCAACCATAATGGTTGAGTTGGTATATTTGTCATAAAAAAACTACTTTTTTTTCTTCGTATTTTCAACATACCTCCTTGTGGTTTTGCTCCAATTTCGAGCGGGAGCACTCGTTGGATGTGAAATTCAATTCCGCATCCAACGAGTACCCACACTGCATACTTTTGATGAACCATGTTGGATTTTAGTGGTATAGCAATATAATTTTCATCTCTTTCAACTTTAACTAAAAATAATCATGCACAGAAACATAAGAGACACAATAGTTTACCCTGGCAAAACCCAAACTCGGGAAAAGCCCAAACTCAGGAAAAGCCCAAACTCAAGAAAAACCCAACAAACATTTCTTACTCAAAGAATCAATACATAATACAAGTACACCAAATATATCAAATACAAGAGCAATATCAAAATCCAAAGATAGACTTCCTCTACTGCTGCTTCTTCTCTCTCATGCTCCTGTGCACTAAATCAGATAGCTTGAGCGAACTTCCTTGGTGTGTAAATGAGGTAGACATCACCTTCTATTTATACATGTCTTTGGGGTGATTTTTCCCAACTGGGTCGACTTGTCTCTTTTACTCGGTCGATCTGCCTCTTTTACTAGGCCGACCCTTCCTCTTTTACTGGGTCGACCTGTGTGAGGATACCTCATGCAACTACAACAACAATAGACCCCACCGACGAAAAATGAGAAATACATGAAAATACGTGTTACTTTCTAAATACATGAAAAAATGTGTTACTTTCAAAGTAGCATGTTCTTTCATGTATTTCTCGTTTTTCGTGGAGTGAGGTCCATCAAAAGTATGTAGTGTGGGTACTCGTTGGATGCAGAACTCTAACGAGTGCTCTTGCTCAAAATTTGAGTAAAACCACAGCGAGGTATGTTGAAAATACGAAGAAAAAAAATAGTTTTTTCTCTTTTCTTCCAAAATCATAAATACTATTTTATTGTTTTAACTATTATTTTATTATTTTCCTTAGGAGACCCATTTTAGACCCTAAATTTTCTCTAATGAAGCCAACTCTTATTTGATAGCATGCTTGGGTGTCTACAATGATGCTCTCAAGTATTGTTATAATTATACACAATGACATCAAGAAATAAATAATTTTAGTTTTCCATAATTAAAACGTAATACATCTTAAATAATTTTAGTTTTCCATAATTAAAACGTAATACATCTTAAATAATTTTAGTGTAATACATGTTAAATAATTTTAATTCATAATTAAAACATAATACATACTAAATTTCTAATAAGTAATGTGAATTCTAAGATTGAGGACATGTTATATGTATTACGTTATTATTAGAAATCAAGTTTATGGTTGAGTTCTCACTGCTTATTTTTGCATTACTTTTTTTTCCTGCGAAAAAAAGTATACTATTGCTATTCAATATTGAATCAAATAGTACATGATATCTAGCTGCAAACCGGTGATCCAAAAAACCAAAAAGCCTGGTTTTCCGATAATCCTATCAAATACAAAAAACATACTTAATCCAAAATCAGAAGGCCAAAATAATGCTCGAGCAGTCCCTAATCTAGAAAATACATAGTACCCGAATCAATCATCAGGTTCTCATAGTGTTCTTCCCAAATTAGAAAACCCTCATTATCCTCCAGAGCCAGCTTTGACAACTGATCAGCCTGAGAATTGTATTCTCTGTAAATGTGTTCCAGGGACAGTGAGCTAAAGGCTCTCAATTTCATCTGTGTTCTATTGCACCAATAAACTAAATTCAGCACCTTCAAATCATTACTTATTTTAATTTTTACACTCTTTACATTAACTTCTATTGTTCTATATCATTATTTTGAATTCTTAGAATTTGATTTTTATTATCCCGACAGTTTAACATTTTTATGATTGTTTTTACTCTCAAATATTCATGACATTGCACATGGTGCAACACATAATCCATCCATGAACAAAACGATCTATTTGGGGCTCTACCGTGACAATTCTTTTATGTGTTATTTTTACACATTCTCATTCTTTTAGATAGAAAGATCAATTAATCTATAAACATTTACTCGCAGGTCCTTACTATGGTAAATTTAGCATGTTTAACTTTTATTTTTCTTTATGATAAAATTTTTCCAATGTGGTGAGTAAACATAGCTATTTAAATCCCTCAACCCGTGTCATTTTTAGCATCATTCCTGATTGTCACCTATTTATTTTGGTCATTTTGTATTTTTAATTGTAGTTTCAAACAACTTGAAATTGCAATGGATGAATTGATAGAGTTTGGATTTTCTTTATGTTAAGGTTTTAAACTTTTCCTGCTTCAAAGTTGAAAGTAGTAGGAATTTATTTTAGGCTAATAAAAAGTAGTAGGATGAAATCCATATTTTATATTAAAATGTGAAAATTGAAAATCAAGTTTTTAGTAGGAGTTTTCATATGCATAGAATATATGGAAATTGAAATTTCTAAAAAATTATATATACATTTTTTAGTATAAACTTTGTATCTAACATGATAAAGTTTAATCTTTAGAATAAAAAATGGCGTGAATAAAATTACTCTATTACTTTAAATGTTTATTTATATTATGTCTATAACAATAATACTTGAATCAGAGAAAAATCTCTCTGTAGATGAGAATCATTTTTTTAGCATTCATCATAATCCCAAAAGATCATTGCGATAAAAAATGGATTGAAATTTTCATTTATTCTCATACTTTGTGGGTGGAAAAATTGGAACTATTGACTTGTAGAGCTAATTTATGGATAGGTCCCACTTTGGTGATTTGGGATCCAAAACCTTCTAGAGCCCATTTGAGGCCTTAAGTGGTCATTTTTGGGGTTAAAAATTTGTGAGATTAGCTCCCAACATTTTGTTTTTGTTCTACACATCAAAATCTTTCCAAATAGCAAACATCACCTCAATCAGAGTTTGTATGCAGAAGTTATGCCTCTAGCAAGTTGACATGTCATGTTGACCACCATGATACTGAGTGTATGCCGCATTAGCTCATAGTACTGACACATGTGGAGCTATTCATGTTGTACTTTCAAGAAGATACCAGAGGGTCCAAAACCCTACCACTAATTGGGATTCGAGGCATGCAAAAATACTAACCCTAACCCTAGACCACTATCAGGGTTGGTTAAATACTAGGGCTGTTAGGAAAGAAAGGGGTTCCATTCTTGTTGTATTGTTTAATGTTCCATAGTTGAGTAAAGTATCCAAGATTGGCATATTGGAGAATAATAGATGAAGTAGAAAGGATCCTATAGAAACCATTTCAACCAATGTCCATGAGGAAACTCCAAAGTAACTGCATTTCTTTGTACTTGCATTTCATAACTGTGAAGAAAAGAGCAAGCTCATAGACCTCAACTTCTAGTTCATTTTTTCCAGCATTGGGTTTTTCTAGGTTATATTTTGTGTTCACTGTGTGGATGGTATGCTATTTGATTAGATTCTTTCATCAATTTCAATTATCTCAGTATTCTCATACATTAAGTTAGTAACGTTAAATCTGCAATCTAGAGTAAAACATTATATAATAAGAGATTGTAGAATATTATAAGATTTTTTGCAGCAACCTATTCTAGTGGAATATCCACGACAAATTATAGATCAATTGGTATCCATTTATCAACTACAATTTCTAAATTCCATTGAAATGTATTATTAATGGAACATCAAGAAATGTTATATTTCATTTTGTTTCAAAACCTTGTTTGTATTGCTCCGTTGAATTAAGATTTGTAACCTTTTTATATTGAGAACTCTTAAGATGCATCCTATTTAACTTTTTTGTTGCTTAATCATCACCTTGATTGGCATAAGGTCAATGGCACTAGGCACCTGAATCTCTTTCCATCACCACGCTCGACCTACTTGACTTGCTCATGATGACTCCCCCTTAATGGGGTATAAACATGTCCCTATACTTTAGCGGAAATATCACCACCCCCACTTGACCAACCAAGGAAACTGCAATGAAAAAATGTTTCAATATTACGATATTACTACACTTGTTTTTGAATTGTCTATAACATATTAGGAGCAATTATTACTTGGTTACATAATTATATTCTACTTCGTGTTCTCTGAACCAATTGTATTCCTTTTAGATAATCTTTACTACTAAACTTTTAGACCTTTGGTCAAACTTGCGTTTGAAACTATTCAAACTATTATGAGTTGAAGTATACTATAAAGTGAAATGTTTGGACAAATGAAAATACATTTTAAGTTCGTGTCTAGACAACATCTTCATTGCATTCATTTCTCACACTATATTTATTTCTATTCAACATGTATTTGACCATGTCATTGTTTTTTTTTCTAACAGAAATGCGAAAAAGTATTATATTAAACAAAGGATAATTTACAAAATTCCCTTCCTTGAAGGGTGATCCATAGCTTGGGAATTGAATCTTCCAGGATTGAAAAAATAAGTTGTTCAAACATGGATATTGTTTCTTCTAACTATTCATAGCTACTACCTTTTACTGAGTAAATCTTAACAAAGTGGTTACATATATAAACGCAGAAAAACATCTAACAAAACAAAACGGGGAAAGTATGCATCATCATTCCTGAAATTGAGCAGGAGGAATTCCTAATGCATCTGTGAGTCTTCTTCCATCAGGGAGTTGTCTTCATGCTTATTTTCTGTGTCCGTTGGCTCGAAATGCTTCTCGATTTATTCCTTTAGGTCGCTCAACGAGTCTTCCAATTGAACCAGACGATCCTCAATCTTATCATTTCCACTTTGCAAAGTATCAAATAATTGCCCTTTCAAAGAGAACAAGAAATGCTTGAGACCTTAAAAGTTGTCCTGTTGGTAATATTTTATACCCTTGACATCTTTATGCAAATATTCAAGCTCACCGACATGGACGCAGACATTAGTTTCCACATCCCCCAATATTGAATCCATTCGGGTTAGGTCCAGACCAATTTGTCTGTTTTCGTCCAGAGCAGCTTTGGAGACTTCAAAGGCATTGCGGGAATTTTTCCTGATGTCCTAATGGGCCACCTTAATCTACCGAATATCCTTCATCATATTATCCATATTCATCCTCCTGTTTGATGAGAGAGACCGGGAAGGAATTCGCAGACCGGAACTGAGATACAACGCATTGCAAGTGAATGCTTCGATACCAAACACAACCATATGAAACAGTGTACTTTCTCCCATATAAGAATCGTGCGAACGAGGCCTAGAGGGATCAACATAACTTCGCACGCTTCCATTTTCATGCCACAACTACCTCCATTAATGCGAGAGAGGGTTGTCTGAGGGTGGGTTTTTGTTGGCAGGCGGTTTGATAAGGAGAAATCGCAGCATCGCCAATGCTGTGACACGTCAGACGAAGTCGCAAAAGGAAGAAGGCTCGATTGTTTTATGTATTTTTTGAGTCATTTGTACCGCAATAGGAGGGTTTTTTGGGTTGTTGGACCATATGAGATGTAATTTTGAGCTAATTGTACCGCAGTAGGTGGGTTTCTGGTTCATTTGGACCGTGTCAGTTAGATTTTGGGTCTTTTGTCCAAGAGTCGGTTAGGAAGCTGTTAGTAAGTGGACAAGCATTGTAAAGGCGGAAGCCTATATATAGACAAGAAGTTGGAGGTCGAGATAGAGGGCAAGGAGAGAGCTTTGATATGCGTTTTTGTGAGATCAAGAGATATTGCTGAAATCTGTGATCTGCAGAGGCACTGTATTGGGTTTTTGCGGTAATAATATGATGTGATGAAACTATTTTGTGCAATCCTGGTGTGTCTTCTGTCTTTTGATGGTAATGCAATGATTCTTTGATGCAATAATCATTTTATTGTTATAATCTGCTGCAACAATGAATGTTTCCATTAAATGACGCTATGAGTACAATAATGTCGAAGTGAATGCATATATTTACCGTTGAATGTTGCAATAATATTAAGTAGCAGATGCCACACACATCCTCCTTCATTCGGCGGAAACATGGTTCCATCCACTCTCCCTTGATCGCCTTAGGTGAGACCTCATTTGCTCTGCAGGTGTTGCTGGGCAGGGTAAAACCTGTTTAGGCCGATGCTCAGGGAGATCGCGGTGGGTTGGTGTCGATAGTGATGGGAACCCATATCGATTAGGTTTGAGTCAACAAATGGTTCTGTTGCCGAGGCCGTGTGCAAAGTGAAAGGTGGATATGTTGTGGCACCTGACAAAACCCGAGATCCAGGAATGGTTTGATCAAAAGCTGCAAGAATTCGCTAAAGAAGAAAGCCGGAACACTCAACTGACAGTAGATCAGTGGGTGGATAGACATATTCATGACGGACCACATGAATGGTTCTTATGTGAATTCCCAGTGATTTTGTATGAGTGGTTGGCGAAGTTGACCTTCCAGAAGAGGAACTTCCAGGGTGGTGAACTGACGACCTGGACCCCCAAGTTGATTCAGGAGCTACGAGAGGTCGATAATAAAGCATCACGGGCTGTCGAAGTGTGGTTCGATAGCATCCTAGAGGGATATATCACAGAGTTCGTGGTTGATACTCAGAAATCCCATTGTGAAGCCGAAAGATATTTTTTTCGTGAACCTCGGGGCAGGTTTCTACTGTCGCTTCAACTGATGATTAAGATGCTTATTTGCAAAAAGGGTATATTGAAGATGCATCTTGATCAGTAGACAGCCTGGTGGGCGGAGGCCGTGGGTACCACGACAGTTGGGGGGAGGTACATGGAATGATAAGGGGTAGATGGGTGCAAGTCATGATGAGGCTGTGAGTGAAGCCGAGGAAGAAAGTGGTCTTACGAGGGGAGGAGTGAGGTTTCGATAGGAAAAGAGGCAGAGGACAGGAGAAGGTCCTGCTGCGATCGAACCACAAGGCCCCGAAGGAAGACCACGTGGGACGAAGCGACCTCACAGTCCTGACAAGGAAAACTAGGCGACACCCAGGATAGAGGCAGGAACAAACCCCAGCACCAACGTACCCACACCTCTGCTCACTATGTCTCAGATAGAAAGAAATACCACTTCGACACCGCCAAGTTCTTCAATACCACATAAGTTAATCAGTAGTAGTACATCGAAAGGAGGAAGGAAGCCCAGAATGGCGGGTGATGATGCTAAGTTATCGTTGTTCCACGGGAGTGGGACAGACAACCCAAAACAGTATTGGTTTTTGTGTGAAGCGGTCTGGACCGTCAAACAGATCACTGATGATGCTGCTAAAAAAGGGTAGTTAGCGACAACTCTGCGAGGTCGTGCATTAGATTGGTTTATGAAGTTTGTTCTAGTCCCTACAGGAGCCCCAGAGAAGTCACTGGATGAGATCCAGGATGGACTGATTGCAGAATTCAGAAAGCCCAAGTCGGAGGCTCAGTATATTACGAAATTGAAAGAAATTAAGCAATATCCTAATGAGACGGTTTGGGATTTCGACCAGCGATTCAAGACGCTGATGGCAAGGGTTAGTTTCGATATGAGTGCCATCCAACATAAAGAGTGGTTCATTGAGGCACTGATACCACACATTTAGCTACCATTGATGCAACAAAACATCTCGACGCCCAGTGAATCTCTAGAGATTGCAATGCGATTGGAGGCGTCGCCGATTGGAGAAAATGCAGCGGGATGTCGTAGATACAGACACAGCTCGCTAACTAACTATACAGCTACAAGATTTGAAGAAGGGCAAGGAACAACGCGGTGAAGTATGGTGTACGTGATGCCGAGGAGAAGGGCATACGAAGGACAATTGCCCGGATTTCTGTAACTATTTGGTTTCAGGGGCGCCAAATCCATTGAATGGTGGTAGCATGCCATGGTGTCGTGTATTTCAGGTATACGGGCACAACCATGACAATTTCCCATATATGCAGAAAATGGTCACAACCCCGAGGAATCTTTATTGTACATTTTGCAAATTGGTGGGTCACGACGACAAAGATTGCCGTGCATACGGGTTGCTACAAGAAAGAATGTATGATGTGTTCTATGTAAAGGACGACCAGCATGCCGTACAACAATTGCAACCGCATCCACAGGTAGCCCAGCCGCTAACTCAACCACAAATGCAGTTTGTACCGCAACAGCAGCAATCGCAGCAGCTCATGCCGCAATATACTCCGATGCAGATGGCTCCACAGCATCCACAGTATATACAACAAACGCAGTATGCACAGCAAGGGCAAGGAATGCAACCAACACCAATGCAGCAACAGTTCAACCAACCACAGTACCAGCAGCAAGGAGGATTCCGGGGAGGATACTGGGAAGGACGTGGCAGAGGATTTGGTTGAGGAGGAGGATGAGGTGGTCGTGAACCTGTCCAATGCTATCACTGTGCGGTATGGGGACACTACCAGCAGGACTGCCCACTTCTGTAGAACCAGTGTACATTCTATTTTGTTAACGATCACACAGTTGAGAATTGTCCACAGCTGATTGCGTGATGGCAAGGAGGGAATAATCCCCAGTTGCAAAGCCATCCCCAGGCACAGCATCCTACCCAGAACCAAGTGCAGCAACCAGTGCAGAACTAGAATATGTGGCCAAATCAGAATCAAAATGTGAACCCACCCGAGAATCCGCCGTTGAACCAGACCCAGGGTGCAAACATCGCGACAATTTCTACAGAGCCAAGACCGCAAGATGCTTCCGTTGCTGTGGTCACTCGTGTAGAAAAGACAACTGGAGAGGACATCTCAACGATCCGGTTAGCTGGACAAAAGAAGGTATCATTTGACATTGATGCGGAGTGGGAGGAATTTCTTCAAGCACGTCGTGCACTAGAAAAAGACCGAGGTAAAGTTGTTATGTATGACATGCCCTCTACTTTTGATACTACTTCAGAGGTTGGCCCGTCACGAAAATCCAGCACACTTCAAGCATTTTTGGAACATTTCTTATCCTTGGCAAGAGATCCTGACGCTCTTTCTGCGATTGAAGCTCTATTGCGACGACCGGCCCAGGATCGACAAGAGTTTGTGGTTAATTCCCAATGATGGAAGACGGGTAAGGAGATGCGGATGAATATTCAAATCGGTGACTATGATGTTGATTCAGTTATTTTGGATCTTGGTTCGGATGTCAACATCTTGACCAAGCATTTTTGGAAAAAGATGGGGAGTCCCCCATTGAGATGGTTCCCTGTACAGCTCCGGTTAGCTAATCACGCTAAAGTGACACCGATTGGGAGAGTTCCACGAATCGTGGTGGACATTGAGGGAATGAAAACATATGCCGACTTTGATGTAATAGAAGTGGTTGAAGGAGGAAGCTCTTATCCCGCATTACTGGGGATTGGATGGGCTAATGATAGTGGAGCTGTAATCAATTTCAAGCGACGGATGATGACTTTTGAAAATCACGATCTCAGAGTTATCGCCTCGTTGGATCTGGCTAAAGGACACCGCTACATAGAACCAGTGAAGGATGACGATCCCAGTGGATGGGACCATGCATTCAATATCTCTGAATATTATATCCATCTGACTGCCAACGATGAGCTAGGATGGCGCAACGACAGCTCTGCGCCATTCGACTCTGATAATGTGCTAGAATATTGGTAGAACCGCTTGCATGAAGTGTCACTCCGTAAGTGTGGGTTGATCACACGGTCATTATGCCATGTTGCAATTGAAACGGTCACACTAATAGTATATGAAGGACTTCCTGGCTTATCTGACTTTCTGACGGAATTCAAAGAAAGAGTTTCCGAACCACAGCGATTGTTGGGGTTGAACGAAGCATTGAAGGCTGCACCAGCACATTGGTGGGCGACACACAAGGCATCAATTGATGGATGGTCGAAATGCAGAAGATTGATGATGGTACGCTTTGATGATACTGAGGTTTACCACACTGGAAAGTACGATGGTCGGAATGATCCTGGTGATCACTTGATGGAGTGTCAGCGGTTATGGGTATCGCGACCAAGAGATGAGTGGGTCCATGCTTTTATCCATACTTTGGATGAGATGCCACGCTCATGGTATATTGCAGTTGAGTTGCGAGGAGAAATTTCTACTTGGTTGGAGCTCATATTGTGTTTTGCCCATACATTCATTTTTGCGGATGCCGATCCAGAGGTTAATAATGCATTACAGCTCATCCGTGATGTAATTTTGCAGGTTGTCCCGGTAGCATATCCTGCGGATCCACACACGCACTTCCAGATGCAGTCTCTCATGGAATGCTTCAATATCAGTGGTGGGCCAGAAGATGGTGATGATCCGCGGAACGTGAATATCCTGGAATCAGAAGGAAGTCGTGTTGTGGTACCACCTGATGCGCCAAGCGATCCGATCAGTCAGCTGCTGAAGATCCGCAAGATTAACATTGGGACAGAAGACACTCCAAAGTTCGCAAATGTCAGGGATTACTGGGATGATGAGCTGATAAGCAAGGTCACTGATTTGCTCCATGAGTTTCAAGACATATTTCCTACAAAGTTTTCTGACATGAAGGGGATTCTGGGTGACTTAGGAGAAATGAAGATTCCATTAAAACCAGATGCTAAGCCGATCCGGCAGCGACCCTATCAATTGAATCCGCGACATAAGGAGAGGGTCAAGGCAAAACTGGATCGCATGTTGGATGCTGGTATATTGAACCAGTTAAGGAGTCGGAATGGATTAGTCCTATGGTGGTACAGGATAAGAAGACTGGCGAAGTGCGCATTTGCGTTGACCTCAGGAAGCTAAATGATGCATGTTTGCATGATCCATTCCCAATCCCATTTACTGACGAAGTGCTCGAAGGTGTGGGTGGCCAAGAGATGTACTCTTTCATAGACGGGTTCTCTGGCTACCCTTAGATCCGCATTGCAAAAGAAGATCGCCACAAGACAACTTTCATTACCGAATGGGGCTGCTTTCAATACACTATAATGCCGTTCGGTTTGAAGAATGTACTTGCTATATTTTCGCGGGTTGTCGTTGCTGCATTCAAAGATTTCATTCAGAAGTTTTTACAGGTATACATGGATGATTGGACGGTCTACGGTTTAGTCCGTGATCATCTGGTGAATCTGCAGTTGATGTTGGATCGATGTCGACAGCACCAGATCTCGTTAAACCTAAAGAAATGTATCTTCTATGCACCATTTGGCATACTGTTGGGTCATATTGTGTGTAAGCAAGGATTGTCGGTCGACCCAGCAAAGATTGCGCTCATTCTGAGTTTGACACAGCCAACTCTTGTTAAACAGTTACGAGCGACGCTAGGACACACGGGGTATTATCGCAATTTCATCAGGGGTTATGCTGCGATTACCGTCCGTGTGGAGAAGTTGTTGAAGAAGGATGTGGTATTCCAATGGAGCTCAGAATGTCAAGATAGCTTTGAGACACTAAAGACGAAGATGGCTTCAGCGCCGATATTGGTATTTCCTGACTGGAGTAAGGAATTCCATGTTCATGTTGATGCCTCATTGATCGCGTTGGGAGTGGTATTGGCCCATCTCGGAGAGGGGGATCTTGATCACCCCATTTCTTTTGTGAGCCGGAAGTTGTCATCTGCAGAAAGAAACTACACTACTACGGAGAGGGAAGGTTTGGAAATGGTTTATGCGTTACAGAAGTTTTGCCACTACTTATTGGGAGGCCATTTCAAGATGTTCACAGATCATTCTGCATTGAAATACCTGGTCAATAAGCCTGTGTTGGGGGGGAAGATCTGTCGATGGCTACTTCTTTTTCAGGAGTTCAATTTTCAAGTAATTGTGAAGCCATGGCAGTTAAATGCTGGATCGGATCATCTCTCCTGGATTGACACAAGAGAGGAGCCAACTAATATTGAAGATGGGTCACCTGATGCGCAATTATTTAAAGTTGAAATCGCTGATGGATATTTTGAATAAATCATTCAGTATCTGGCGACAGGTACTGCATCAGAGGAATTCACCACTACTTAGAAGAAGCAGTTGGTAGTCAAGGCTGCAGACTTCCAACTAATCGCAGAAGCACTATACAAAATGGGTGCCGATGAGATATTGCAGCGGTGTGTCTTGCCACACAAGCAAGAGCAGATCCTTTCCGAAGCACATGCAGGTGTCTCTAGAGGGCACTATGGTGGCCGTGCAACGGAAAGGAAGGTGCTTCGAGCGGGCCTCTGGTGGCCTACGCTGCACAGAGTATGCACGCTCCTGCGATATTTGTCAGAGAACCGGGAAGCCATCCAGACAGGATGAGATGTCGTTGATGCCCCAGTTGACATTGTAGCCATTTGACAAATGGGCAGTAGATTTTGTGGGACCCATCACTCCCCCAGGTAAGCGCACTGGTGCTAGGTATATCATCATGGTGACAAATTACTTGACACGATGGGTGGAAGCTGCACCAGTCATTGATTGCTTTGCGGCCACAGCCACGTGGTTTCTCTTTGACCACATTGTCACTCGCTTCGGCTCCCCCAAGATATTGTTGAGCGATCAAGGCAGCCACTTTCTTCATCGCACCATCAACGCATTGACGGAGGAGTTGCAGATACATCATAAGAAGAGTACACCCTATCATCCGCAAGCGAATGACACAGTGGAGGCTTTCAATAAGATATTGGAGCATGCACTAACAAAGGTGTGCAATGTGAACCACGATGACTGGGATCTAAAAATCCCAGCAATATTGTGGGCCCATCGCACCACATGTAAATGACTGATAGGGCAGACACCATTTAAGCTGGTGTATGGACAAGAAGCAGTTATGCCTATGGAGTATATCATTCTGAGTCTGCGCATAGCGGAAGCAACTGGTATGGATGCTGCGGCAGCTTTAGAGGAACGTCTCGCACAGTTAATCCAGCTGGAGGAAGATCGCTTTATCGTCGGTTTTCATCAGGGTGTGGAGAAGGATCACCAAAAGGCTTGGCATGATCGCCACATCAAGAACAAACAGTTTCAACAAGGTGATTTGGTGTTGTTGTACAACAGCAAGTTTATGAAACATCCAAGAAAATTGTAGATGCATTGGCTTGGTCTGTATCCCATTAGTAGCATTACTTCAGGAGGAGCAGTATAGTTGCAACAGTTGGATGGGGCGATGCTCCCAAAATTGATTAATGGTGGCAGGTTGAAGCCCTATTGGTCGAGCTTGGAACACCGCGATGCCTGAGTCGCATCGGGAAAAAAAAATGTAGAATGATTGGTGGCAGGATGGCGCACCAACAGGGACGGACTATGGAAGCAGAGAGGCTTTTGCTGCAAGTACGGAGCGGTCTGCAACAAGTAGCAGCGTTGCGATTGGGTTACATCAGAAATCATTATGCAGATGGGACTTTTCCCTTTTTGATGAATATGATCGTTAGACGATTTAGATTGTGCCAAAAGAACACACATTTGGAATCAGGGATACACCGAGGCAGCATGGTCGATGGCACCTGGAGGGATGGTTTGCATGGTTGGCACAAGGAATCCACCATGCCAGCATGTCCAAAGGGATGCTTCGTACATTTTTGCATACAGGGAAATAGGAGGAAGTACGATTGCTCTGAAGTCAGTCCAATACTCACATGGAACAACGGAATATTACGATTACCCCGGAGCATGAGCAAGTGGTGCAAAGGAATGCCGAGGCAGATGAACGGCTAAATGCGATGTATAAATATAGGACCTGAGGATAGTAAGAGCACAGAGGTTGTTTCAGTTAAGAGGGGTTATGTTACGAAAGGCTCAGGCATCTAGCTAAGTTAGGAATTCCAAGGAGGTTGTGGAAATGATCTATTTTATTTCATGTGGTAGCACACCCGGTGCGCTGAGGGCCCGAACCACGAGTGTACATGAGCGGTTGGAGCAAGTTGCGCCTCGGACACTACGGGGTTACAAGCATGAAGTCTCATCCGAGATGTCTAGGCATTTGGTGATGGTTCTAAGTCTCGTGGTCCCTGCAACCACACAAAAGGGGGGGGGTCATCGCCCCCGGGTCCCTGTAACATGTGCTTACTGGTGCAAAACAGATGTGCCAGAACCACTGGCATGTTTTACACCCTAGCGTTGCTTGCAAAATTCCTCTCCATCTACAATCGGTCTCTTGAGACTGGAGGATGAGTTTGCAAAGACTGCGATAGTAAGCTGGGAAGAGTCCAATTTTGGGCAAGAAGTACATGACAATGAGTAGATGATCAGTGTAGCAGAAGGAGTAGGACAACACTGCGCGATCCAGACAACAAGAACAGTTGCAGAACTATAGTTCCGCCCTAGTAGAATGAAGACCACGGAATACACCATGTCCAGTTGACATGGCTCAAGGGCGAGCCACAAGATTGTGTTGGGGGCCTATTGGTAGGCGGTTTGATAAGGAGAAATCGCAGCATCGCCGATGTTGCGACACGTCAGACGAAGTCATGGAAGGAAGAAGGCTCGATTGTTTTATGTATTTTTTAAGTCGTTTGTACCGCAATAGGCAGGTTTTTTGGGTCGTTGGACCATATGAGATGTAATTTTGAATTAATTGTACCGCAGTAGGCGGGTTTCTGGGTCATTTGGACCTTGTCAGTTAGATTTTGGGTCTTTTGTCCAATAGTCGGTTAGGAAGCTGTTAGTAAGTGGAAAAGCATTGTAAAGGCGGAAGCCTATATATAGACAAGAAGTTGTAGGTCGAGATAGAGGGCAAGGAGAGAGCTTTGATATGTGGTTTTGTGAGATCAAGAGATATTGTTGAAGTCTGTGATCTGCAGAGGCATTGTATTGGGTTTTTGCAGTAATAATATGATGTGATGAAACTATTATGTGCAATCCTGGTGTGTCTTTTGTCTTTTGATGGTAATGCAATGTTTATTTGATGCAATAATCGTTTTACTATTATAATTTGCTGCAACAATGAATGTTTCCATTAAATGACGCTATGAGTACAATAATGTCGAAGTGAATGCATAGATTTACCGTTGAATGTTGCAATAAGATTAAGTAGCAGATGCCACACACATCCTCCTTCATTCGGCGGAAACATGGTTCCGTCCACTCTGCCTTGATTGCCTCGGGTGAGACCTCATCTGCTCTGCAGGTGTTGGTGGGCAGGGTAAAACCTGTCTGGGCCGGTGCTCAGGGAGATCGCGGTGGGTTGGTGTCGATAGTGATGGGAATCCCTGTCGACTGGGTTTGAGTCAACAACTTTAAATCCATAACTATAATGGAATCCACTTGTCCAAATTACGAGAGGGTTCCTATGCATGTTCGCCCCCATAGAGTGGGTAGAAGGATTGATAAAAAACAAAGGGACCATTTGATATGGGGGGGGTCTTGATTCAAAATAATGAACCATTCTCTTATCCTAGCTCCTTGGTTTTCCATGGTGTCAGCCTCCACGTTATTGTGCCTTAGGATGTGATAGAAATGGATCTTGGAGATGTCGCGAATGACAGAGACAATTCTTTCTTGAATTCTATTCAGATTCTTATCATGGCCTTTTTGAATGTTTATCATTTTTTGGATAACAATCTTGGAGTCTCCGAAGATAGAATATTGTTCTATGTGCAGGGACACCATTATTTCAACCCCCTGGAGAAGGACCACCCATTCATCTTGGTTGTTAGTTCTTCTTCCTAATCCCCACACATACTGGAATAACTTGTTACCTCCAGGGTCATAAATGACCCCTCCCACACCTGCCACCCTTGGACCATGCCATTGTTATATGGTGCAATAATACGCCATTATATAATTAGAAAATGTTTCAATTGTGTTATCCCTTGTAATAAATTTCCCAAAACTTTATATTAATTAATTCAACGTCAACATTTCAGGGATACATTAGCCATTAGTTCAACATCAATGATTGGTGGATACATTAGCAAAGGATTTGGCCTCAACAATGCGTCGACACATTAGCCATTGATTATGCATCTACAATTCGTGGGTTCATTCTTCCTTGACGATTCTTGAGTACTTCAACCAAACTTGACACATTGATGCAAATGTTTACTCTCATAATTAAAGATTGAACAAGTTTCTTCATTGAAGTTTTCTTCAAGAATCAATACACACCCATACCATCACAAATATTGACATTTTCTTGAGTTCAATCAATTTCCCATGCTTACATCTCACACGCAATTCTTAGAGCATGCATGAAGGAGATGCCTTCAAAAGGGTATACAAATTTTTTGAAGATTCATTATTTTATGAAACGTTCTACTTTTAAAAAGTTCTTATTTTTTTAAACTATCACATTTTTTATACCCTTTATAATAAAGAAAGTGCATGGCTCAATTTTGATGACAATCAAATATCATGAAAAATAATATCAAAATAATGTTTATGTTTTTTTGGTACACTAGTTACATTTTTGGATATGAATACCCTTTGTGGAGGGGAGTATGTAATTTTGGTGAAATTGTTAGGTCAAAATTAGGGTTTCTATTTTTAGAAAACTATACATGGATGGGTTATGTGGCGATGAAGAAGAAAAACCAAAGATTTCAAGTGATTCCAAGAAGAGGAAAAATCAGGTCGAGTTTCTATGGATTCTAAAATTAGCAAGTAACTCAGGATTGCTTTTCTCACATTGGAGATGGATTTTAGTTTTCAAAAGACATCGAGCACTTTATTATTTTTGGATGTGGGCCTATTTTTGGCAAGAGAGAAGTTCCCTACTCTATCTTTGGCATGTTCCCTACCCTATCTTTGACAAGACAGATGCTCCCTACTCTATCTTTGGCATGTGCCCTACTCTATCTTTGACAAGAGAGATGTGCCCTACTCTATATTTGGCATGTGCTTTTTTAAAATGCTTTTCATTATGCTTTTGGAGTCTTATACAATGTGCATTTTCCAAAGCTTCTCTTGTCTATTTTAAGCCAATGAGAGTGTGCTCCACTTGAGTTTTACTAATTGAAACAATAGATTGAATGAGTTATACATATAATAATGAGTCTTGTTTTCATGCAAGTGCAAATTACCATGATGTGCTAGGGCATGTGGACCAATCCATGGGTGATACTTGGCATGTTTTTATGAAAATGGGATCCTACCAAATTTTTCCAAGCTGACTTGTGCTCTAAGCAAGTTTTTTTCCAAGGTGGCTTGCACTCCATGCAAGATTTTATCCCTAGCAGTTTTTTCTAGGAAAAAGTTTCTTCTTTGTTATAAGAAACATTGCAAGCCAAGAATATGACCACATGTTTCTTCATCCTCCCATCTTCTTGCTTTCCTTCTTTTCAATTCAAACTTGGAATTTTGAGCAAGCATGTGATGTTCTTGAACTGGTTGAATTCCCATATTCACTACCATAGTTGAACTTCAAGTGGTGTATGTTAGACTTATGGGTTACTACACAAGTGTTTACCCCATGTTACTTCATAATTTTTTGGGTATATGGTGATTGTTCAACACTTGGACGGTCTGAGAGGGATTATAGCATGAGAGATAGTATGCAATGGATATGCACACCTGTGATACCTTGCTTAGTGGATACCAAACCTAAAATAATCATGGGCTCAATGTTCTTCCCTAGGGCATTGGAGAAATCTTGCCTAGATGGTGGACACCCTACATGATGACCACACGGAGGATTCACCTAGTGGGAGAATGCTTTATAGGATATGAGGAGCTTTGTGCATTGTGGAGAAGGGGTACAAGACCCAAATGGTATGTGGCAACTTGGTTTCTTATTTGAAGGATTGGAGATGGCTCGGAGACGCCCGAGGCTTCGATAGTGTTCTTGTAAAGGGTAGTTGCTCTAGTGGAGTACCTGGTTTTGGAGGATGGATTGAGTCAATTAAAGCTTGATATGGAGTGGTTTGGATTTGCCTTGCATATCCACATCACCTTGGGTCACCATTATGCATGAAATCATCAATGGAGCTTGACACTTGTACTCTAGGGTTTAATGCTTCACTAGTGTGTGGCTTACTTACGCTTAGTAAGCTTGGTCCTACGACTTAGGTAGACAAGTATTATATTATTGGCCTCCCTTAACTCTCATATAAATAGAGAAATGAGAGAGTATTTCCAAACACAACACATCACACATTTATTTGTATCTCTTCTTTGGAGTGCTATCTTAGTGATGCACTAGGCTTCGTGAAGAAACACTAGTGGAGCATATGAGGAGGAGGTGGATGATTTGTCCTTCTTGCAATTCTTCTTTGTATATTTGATCTTTGTCTCTTGGGTTTTAGGGTTTTTCAATCTCTCGTAGCATCTTTGATTCTAGGGTTATGATTTAATCCCTTGGAAGCTAGAGATTAGGGTGTGTAAACCCTTAATGTGTTCGGGAAAGAAGAGGAGGATGACGTCTTTCCTTGAAGATTGTGTTGGATGGATTCTTTCACTTGGAGGAGCTAGGGTTTGTTGACAAACCCTAGCTAGGGCATCTTGGGTGGTTGGATTTCGTTCTAGCCTTGAAAAAAAGCTATGGTAGGTATGTACTTCATTCATTGAGCATATCTATATGAGATTTTCAATTATCCACCTATTGTCTATATTGCAAGTTTGATTTAACCATTTATCTTCTTGGGATGGTTATTTACAAGTCTTAACTATCTTAATGATTTGACACACAAGCAAATTTTGTTGAGGGGCTTATCACCAAGATTGAAAATAATAGTAGAACCACCCATCACTATTGTGTTTGTTGTTATATATATTGTATAAGAAGAATTCTCAAATCCAGTTTATGATACTATTATATATTTATTGTATAATAAGAGTTTTTAGATCTAGTTTTTGCATGTGAATTTTCCCTAAAGAGCTATAAACTCATTGGAATGACTAGTATTTTTTCTCCTTGAATCGTCATGAATTTTTGGATTACTAGAAGTGAATTATTGTGATTGTTCTGTTGTTGTTTTACATGTTAATTTACAACAATCCTAAAGGTTGAAAATTCTAGGGTTAATATCTAAGGAACCTTCACCAAAGAAGGTGAATTTTTAGAATTGCATTAATTTTCTCGTGCAAATGAAATTTCAACATGGTATCAGAGCGGTTACATTCAGGATCACTTTTAAGTATGATGGATTTGTATTTCAACTATTTATTACCTAGAGCATGTACTTGACCTAGTTGAGGTCATTGGGAGTGAAACACTATGTTGCTTGAGATAAGCACCTTTTTCCCTTAGAAGGTTTGCTTTGTCTATTTCATATACCACTAATTTTTTGTGCACTTGAGAATTGTTCTCAAGATGTGTATGATAACTCTTGATCTTAGAGAGTGTTATAGTTTGAAAGTGGCTTAGAAATTTGTTCCATGGGAACTCAAGCTTTGGATACTTATGGAAGAAGTCAATCCTTGGAAATGTGTATTGAAAGAGATTCAAGAACCTGTTGATCCAACATAGTTGATCGCTCATCGAAAGAAGGAAGCCAAAGTGAAGGGAATTATTGTTGATTCTATGAAGGATCATTTCACCTCAGACATTGTTGATAAGATGTCAGGAAAGAGTATGTTTGATGATTTAGTAAGTTAATTTAGAATTATTGTGCCTCTCAGAAAATGCTCTTGCAAAACCAGCTTTCATTTGTCTGCAAGAGAAATATAGATAGTATGGTGAACTACATGACTAGGATCAATTGGTTTCCATTGGAACTAAGTTGAGGACCAAGAGATAGTATCCATCGCCCTTAAAAGGCTTGCTCCTTCCTGGACATGTTATGTTCAAAGTATTTGTTTATGGGAGAAACTATTGGATTTCCCAAAGATTTGGATTTCTCTTGTGGAGGAAGAAATCAAATTGTAGTCACATTCAAAACAAAATCGGGAATTCGATTCCATTGGTCTTGTTGGTAAGACAAAGAGAACAAACAAAATGGGGAAGTAGATGCTATTGGTATTGTTGGGAAGACAAAGAAGGGTGGCAAGAAAGGCTTCAAGCAGAAGGATGGGATAAATACAAAGAAGAAGGATCTCAGTAAGGTCATGTGATTTCAATGCCACACGATGGAACATTATGCAAGATAATTTCCATTTAAGAAGAAGGGAAAGGGTGTGAAGTAGGTTGCAACTGAGACTATAGCAAGAGTAGAGGAGATGACCTCTCAGTTTGAGACTCTCTTTTATTCCTTCTTGTTTATTTGCTAACAATGTGTCTAATGTTGATTGGTATGAGGACAGTGGAGCTTTGAGGCACACGACCTTTGACATAACTCTATTCAACAAGATTAAGGAGCGATATGAAGGCATGACTGTGGAGCTTGGTGATGATGCCACATACCCTATGAGAGGAGTTGGCTCCATTTCATTTCATTAGAGCTTGACACTTGTACTCTAAGAGTGGATCAATTCACTTATGTGTGGATTACTTATATTTAGTAGGCTTGCTCGTAAGACTTAAGATAACCAATGTTATATTGTCGGCCTCCCTTACCTCTCATATAAATTAAGGAGAGAGTCTTTCCACACACAACACATCACATATTCATTTGTATCTTCTTTAGAGCGCTTTCTTAATGATGTGTGAGTGCTCACAAGGAAGCCCTAGTGGAGCATATGAGGAGGTCGATGATTTCTCACATCTGGGGGAAAAGGGGAGGGTGGTTTCTTTCCTTGGAGATAGTGCTAGAGGGATTCTTGCACTTCGAAGAACTAGGGTTTGTTGACTACCCCTAGCTAGGGAAACTTGGGTAGTTGGATTTTTTCCCAGCCTTGAAAAGAGGCTATGGTATGTATGTACTTAATTATTAAGCATTATATATATATATATATATATATCTAATAATTTTCAGTTGTCCATGTATTATGTATATTGCAGATTTGATTTCAACATTTTATTTTTTTGGGATGGCTTATTACAACTCTTAAATGTCTTGCCGATTTGACACATTTGAAAAAAATTTGTTAAGGGACTTATCACTAAGATTGAAAATAATAATACAACCATATATTTCCATTTTGTTTGTTGTTATATCTATTGTATAAGAAGAATTGTTAGATCTAGTTTATGCATGTGAAGTTGCCCTAGAGGGTTGGAAACTCATTGGAAATATTGGTATCTTTTCTCTTTGAATTGTAATGAATTTTGGGGATACTAGAAGTGAATTATTGTGATTGTTATGTTGTTTTTTTACATATTAATTTACATCAATCCGAAAGGCTAAAAATTCTAGGGTTAGTATCCAAGGAACCTTCTAAAAAGAAGATGAATTTTTATATTTGCTTTAATTGCCTAGTGCAATTGAAATTTCAACATGGTATCATAACGATTGTAGTTGAGATCAGTCTTGAGTAAGATGGAATTGTATTTCAACTAGTGATTACTTGAGATAGGCATTTGACCTAACTGAGGTCATTGGGTGTGAAACCCTAGGTTGTTTGAGATAAGCACCTTTTCTCTTCGAGTGGTTTCTTTGTCTATATTCAATAGAGTATTGATTTTTTGTGCACTTGAAACTTGTTTTTAGGATGTGTATGATAACTATCGATCTTAGAGAGTGTGATAGGTTGGAATGAGATTACAACTTTGTTCCATGGAAACTTGGGCTTCAAATACTTATGGAAGAAGTTGATATTTGGAAACATGTATTGAAAGAGATTCCACAACCTACTAATCCAACATTGTTGATCACTCATTAAAGGAAGGAAGCCAAAGTGAAGAGAATCATTGTCGATTATACGAAGGAACACTACATCTCAAACATTGTTTATAAGACATCGGATAAAAGCATGCTTGATGCTTTGGTTGAGTTATTTCAAAATTCTTGTGCCTCTCAATAGATTGTCTTATGAAACCAACTCTCAATTATCTGCATGTTCAAGATAGATACTATGGTGAACTAATTAACCAAGATCAATGAATTGAAGGATCAATTAGCTACCATTGGAACTAAGTAGATGATCAAGAGATAGTAGCCATTGCTCTTAAAAGGCTTGATCCTTCCTGGACATGTTTTGTTCAAAGTATTTGTGCTTGGGAGAAACTATTGGATTTCCCAAATCTTTGGGTTGTTCTTGTGGAGGAAGAAATCAAATTGTGGTCATGTTCAAAATGACATGGGGAATTAGATGCCATTGGTCTCATCAGGAAGACAAAGAAGGGTGGCAATAATGGCCTCAAGAAGAAAGATCTGACAAATACAGAGAATAAGGACCTCATTAAGATCATGTACTTTCAATGTCACGAGATGGAACATTATGAAGGACAATGTCCATTGAAGAAAGGAAAGGGCTTGAATCAAGTGTTAACCTAATAATCCTAAATTTTACTTGGATAAGTATGTTTCTTTAAGATAATAATTTATTAATTTAGATATTTACGAGATAATTCATCCTTATCACATCCTTGTCATAGTGCTTATCCTTTCAAGGACACATGGCATGCTGAGATAATTTTGAAGAGGTTATATAAACACTATGCCTCACCTATTTTGTAATCTTTCTTATCCATATCAATAAAATTGTGTACGTGAAGTTGTTTATTAAATATTTTCAGATATGTAGAGCTGTTTGTTTAAATTTACTATCCCTAGAAAATAAATCTACAGATTTTTTATTGTAAAATCTTTGTTGATATGAAAGAAATTATGTTACTCTATTTCAATTCACTATGCAACTACAAAAAAAATTCAAATTTCTTGTAATTTCAATCAAAAACATCAATCTTATTTGGAAAACAAAAAGAAGAGAGGCTCTTTTTATTTATGTTATATTGTAAAAATGGAGCAAATATTCTTATAAATCTGGCAATTTCTTGAGCTATAAAATTGCAAAATTTGTGTTTGGATCTTGATTTATAAGATCAAAATCTACCTAATTTAATCTCAACCCACAAAACACCTTAATTTGTAATGAGCTATGGAAAGATGTATGCACTAGTGTTAAATCTCCTACTAAACCCAATGATGCTAGGGAATTGGCGAAATAGGAATTGAAAGATGAAAAGGCATTAGCACTTTTAAGACCTTCTGTTACAGATGAAATGTTTGTCCACATAGAAAATGCAACCGATGCTTGGAATGCATGTAAAATATTCAAAAACAAGTGCGATACAACCTGAATCAAAACGAGTTGATCTCCACACAGCTTCTTAAACAAATTTTATCTGAAGAGGGAGATGTTTTGAATTACATATCCCATTTAAGAAAAAAATTGGCTTGAAATAGTCAAATGCGGGTGTAAGGATGTGGAATAAAGTTTTATGAACTCAATACTTATCAATGGTTTGCCACCATCTTATAAAAATTTCTTGGAAACTTTGCAACTCACAAGCAAACTAGAAAATCATACTTTTTACTCTTTCAGTGATATGTTGGTCCAACATGACAAGAAATTTGGTAAAAAAAAGACATATAGAGAAGATCTTCTCTTTACCAACTAAAAAAAAAATGTGAAAGCTCAAGATGAAGAGGCCCCTACAATGAAAGTACAAGAGGAATAGGTACATACAATGAGACTTCAAGAGGAAGAGGCACACACAATGAAAGTTTTAGAAGTGGAGAAAGATTCTCATTCAATAATCAAGAGCATAGTCATGATCGTAATAAAAGCCAAGAAAGAGGGAACAACAATTAAAATCAACAATATTTTAGGAGATCTCAAGATGCTCCTAGCAACAAACAAGAAAAAGTGTAGATATGACTCCAGTAAAGTGTAAAGGTGTCTTTGCATTGGCCATGTGGCAGAAGATTGTAAAATAAGGAATGGAAATTTGCCCCAACATAAGCAAAATTTTAACTCCAAGTCACAGTCTAAGTCAAATGCTTCCACTTCAACTCAGTATGCAGATAACAAAGATGGTGATCATGAATATGTGTTGACAACCAATCAACAATTATATTTTGCAGACTCAATTTCCACCAACAAACAAATGAGACATGATTATGAAAATGATTGGATACTTGATGTAGAGGTTGCACAATATATGTGCTATACAAAATATTATTTTTGGATATATTAGGACATGGAACTTAATCCAATATATTTGGCAGATGACACAAACCATACTCCTCAAGGAAAATGATTAATGCATTTATTTCTTCCTGGAAATGGAAAAAGTATTACTTTCCAATCTTTAGTATGTTCCATCTTTTAAAAATAATTTATTTCCCTTGGTCCTCATTAGGAAAGGAGGTCATCAAATAATTATGGAAGATGGCTTGATCACAATCAACTCATTGAAGAACAACTTCAAGACTATTATGAAGGGATATGAAGATGGAAAAAAATTTAGGATACAATGCATAGTCATACCTTGCAACTGGGACCTTGCACCATCAATGGACTTATCCTTTAACTCTTTAATATTATGGCATTATAGATTTGCCATGTGAAATTTGAAAGCCTAAGTAAACTTAAAACAAAGGAGATAGTTAAAGGGTTTCCTAACTTCAAAAAGGAAACAACCAAGTGTGAAGCATGTATGATAGGCAAACAAAAGAGAGATCCCTTTTACCCAAGTACATGGCGCGCAAACAAATGTTTGCAACTTATACATAGTGACATTTGTGGATATATGGAATCATCTTTTGGTGGATGCATTCTTTTCATTGATGTCTTCATAAGAATAACTTGGGGATGCTTTTTGAAGGATAAATCATAGGCATATGAAAAGTTCATCCATTTTCAATGCTTAGTTGAAAATTCTATCAAATAAAAAATTGCCACAGTAAGAACAAGTAATGGAGGAGAATTTACTTAAAATGAAATTAATGATTATTGCAAAAAAACTAGAATCAAAAGGCAGTTGGTAAATTCTTATACTCCACAAAAAATGGGGTCACAAAAAGAATGAACAAAACTCTAATGGCAATGTCAAGATCTATGCTTCATTTCAAGGGGTTAAACACAAAATAATGGGCAGAAGCAATCCATATAGTTGTCTATCTAAGGAATCGATCACCCACATCAACCTTAGATGGAATCAATCCATATGAAGCTTGATATGATACTAATTCTTCAATAAATCATCTTTGAGTTTTTGGCTCCACTTGTTATGCCAAAGAAAAAAGGACTAAGTTCAAAAATCACAATAAGAAGTGCATGCTTATTGGTTATTCAAATGAAAAGAAAAGCTATTGGTTTCTCTCTGTTACGTTGTACCAGTACTAGCGCACCTTCAGATGTTTGTCCAAGGAGAGGGGTCATTCTTTTTCGCAAGGACCATGATGGGTGTTACTAGTACTTTCTGAGAGGTGGTTATGGTTGGACCCTTTGGTCCTTCCTTTGGGAGTACTATGGATTAGTGGTAAAAAGATCCATATTATCTCTCTTATTTTAAGAATCAATATCCTATGGCCTTTATCTACCGCCTATATAGTAAAACGTAACATATAAAACCGCATGCTCTTCTTTGCTTGGGTCACTCATGATTGACATGTGGTGACAAGCCATTGGGCCTCAGGTAGCCAAATGGATAATTGAATGCATGTCAGGTTATTCCATCCAACAAGGCAGGGTGCAGGAGAAACAAAGAGGGGGATTCCGCAGTGTCCATACCTAGGTGAGTAGCCCTGAAGAAGCTGTGGGAGAAGCGAACTATTTGCCTACCTATTGGGATCGAGTGTGATCTATAGAAGGACACAAATACTAAGGTCTCAGACAATGATGACTGTGCCACTACACGTACCCAAACATACGGCTCAACTATGTGGAAACAAACAATTTGACCGAATGCAATATCTTGCTCGAGCAGTTATATCAAGCCATCAAGATCAGGATGCAATTACAGTTCGGACATTGGGAAACTAAGGATACAACTACCTCACTAGAGCTCAACTAAGTTAATGGTGTTTTGCATATTTAATATTTGCCTCTATATAAAACTTCGACACTAACTCCGAAAACTTGCCTCATTCTAGGGCTTGTGTCCTTGAGGTTGGTGTCCAGGGCTCCTAGGGGTGGGTCACTGGGTCACATGACCCCCTGATTATTTTCTACATCAGTAACAGTTCTCCATCTCTGAGGCTCTTGCCTCCCCTTCCGGTCACCTTATGCACCCATCTTGGTCCCTTTCCAGTAGAGTTCCCTCCTTCCTTGGTCCAGTTTCCTTGATGATATCACCTTTGGTCACCAGGCCCACATGCTTATTGAGGGGGAACATTGAGGTATTTTCAAAATTATCGGGGTTAGATGGGGCATGGTGATCCCCCCTGCTCACTCCACCTTTTGGAGTGAAGCTTTATGTTCAGTTTTAGTCATTTTTAGCAGTTTTTAGCCACCTAGGGGGGAAATACCCCAAGTAGACAACTTTAAGCCTACTTTAAGCTATCTTTAGATTATTTTATATTATTTCATGTTATATTTTTACATTGACATTTATTTGGCCTGTCAACTTGGTTAATTTGTAAAAGTGAGTTGAGAAACATATAAATACAACTCCTCACTTCATTTGTAAATATAACTCGTGGGATAAATTACATTATGTTGCTCTTTCACTCAAGATAGGATTTTTGGATGTGATGTGCACCTCTTGGAGTTTTCTCTTCTTTGCCTTGTGGATGAAATTGGATGCTTGTCTAGGGTTTTTCTCATGCTTTGTGGATGCTAGGAATTGTTGGAACAACACAATCTCAAGTAAGTCTAGTTTTTTAGCCTTGCTTGGTGAAGGTAGGTGAATTCTTGCTTCTTAAATGATTGAATGGTGTCCATAGAGTTGTATTTTTTTCTCAATATGAAATTTTGTCTACCTTCTATCTTCTTTGCATGGTGGAAAACGCTCCCTGGAGGAGGTTTTCCCAAGTCTGGCCTTGGATCTCCAATTTTTCCCTAGATTAGGCTCCTATAATGATCCCTAGAGGTTGCTGGAAGAAGCCCTAGTTTAGTGGTCAAAGAGAAATTACTCCAAGAGGGAGGTTGGTCACCTCTCCTCTAGGGATAGGGTTTAGGGTTTCATCCATTAAAACCCTAGTTATCAACTTTTACCAAATTTATCTTGCATTTTCATGGTAAAAATAGGGTTAGAATTAGGTCTGCAATTTTATGCCTAAAACCCTAAAAAAAAAAAAATTCAATTTTTGGCCTCCCTAAAATTTCAACCCTCTCTCCTACAAATTTGTCCTACCTTCTTTATCCCTAAAAACCCTAGCGCGGAATTTTAGGAATCCCTAAAATCCCCAAAAAATATAAAACCCAAAAAAACTACCAAAATCAGACCTAAAAACAGCCCTAGTGATGTCTCCTATCCCTCACGACCTCCTCTCTCCTCCTTTGATCTCGACCTCAGCCTAATTCTATCCCTAGACCCTCAGCCTCCCTATTTGGCTTCCCTCCTACCCTCATTTCCAAGCCTTCCCTAGGCTAGAGCGGCCTTTGGGTTTCCTTTTTGCAGGCTGTAACAGCCCCCTAGCAGCCCTCTTTTCTACTGCTTAAATTTTGCAATTTATTGCAGACTATCACTTTTTGTATCCCTTGCCACTTGCTACAATCTCAACACAAAACAACATTTAAATATTAATCAAAGATTGATTTTACTGTTGTTGGATAAGAGGTGAAACATACATTGATTGCTAGACTGATTTCAACTCTGTTGCATGCTATTAAATGACACATATAAGACTTGACAAATTGCTAATGCTGCTAGAAGTTACAAATTCAAAGTTAAGATTGATGTGGTGTACATTGAATGCTTGATTACACTAAATTGCTTGGTAATTTGCTATATCATGGTTGCTATATATCACTGCAATAGAGGGATTGTCTACTGCTGTCAAATGCCGGATCTTCCATTCAAATGTCGGATCTTCCACGAATATAGGAATTTCTCAAAATATTGCAAGAAGAACCCACCCCCTAGTTCAGAAACAATGAGGGGAGAAGAGTGGCACCGGGTCAGAAAAGGAGGACCTTTAAAAAATAAAAATAAAGGAAAGGCTCAACCTGACCAAATAAACCCTAAGGCAACATTTCTGAAGCAAACCGAATCCCATCCGGAAAAGTGAGGCAAAAAACCTTACAAAGTCTTATCACAAGAAGAGGAGGGTAAAGAAGAAGAGGAAAGCGAGCAGGTAGGAAAAGAAGAATAGTCTCAAAAAACCCAAGCCCTAGGTTCCCTAAGGCCATCTGTCAAAGGTAGGAATGAAACCTCGCAGTACTCTATTGAAGAAATAGAGGAACTAGAAGCTGAATCCATGGAAACATCGGTAGGAGAAGAGGTAGACCAAGACAACAATTTAATAGCTTGGAATCTCTTATCTTCTTGCTTCAACACAAAGCCGGTACCATGCATTCTCCTGCGCCAACAGACCCTGAGAACTACATTCAGATCCTGGTACAAGAAGTGCACTCTGGTTTCACATTGAGGGGCTTTGGCCTTCTCAAAGTAGAGAACATGGATCTTTACAGTGAAGATCGAAAGGGACTGTAAGAAATTTTTAATACTATAGTTTTTTTCTCGCTCTTAGTCAATGTTCTTTTTGTCAGTCTTGTCCTATGGACATACAAGGATAATAGGTAGTTTCTATTCTGAAAAAATTTGTAATATGTTTGTAAGTTGGTCTGTCATCTTTTGAACCGATGTTCTGGACGCTCTGTTATGGATCTTGGTATTCGGCCTCCCCAAAGGACTGTTGGAACTTTTGCTTTCGGAATAGCTTGTTTACTCTCTAGCTTAGTTTGGAGTCAAAGGAAATTGTGGGCCTTCGGGCATTTTTGTAACCTCGTTGTATGGATATTCCTTGCAACTTTTTATAAATAAAAATCTTATCCGTTTCTACAAAAGAAATCAACAATTGAGAAATAGTCAAGAGCACTTGTCTTTCCTTAAACAAGAGTTCTGAGAATTTACCATTTTTGCATACTAAAGTTGACTAATGGTACATATGTACATTCATGTCCAAAAATGCACAGTTAGAAAAGGAAAAAAAAAATCTTGCACTAAGAATACATCTTGGCATTTAAGACATTTAATACATTTAAGACATTTAATACATTTAAGAGATTTTCCAAGTGTATTGTGTGTGTAAGGATAATACATTTTTGAGTTGGTTCCAATGCCAATGTAAGGTTTTTTATCATTGAATTGGTCTCCAACATCAAAGGGTCTATTCTAGGAACCAACTTCATGGAAACATACTTTTCTTAATTTGTATGTTGTGTGTGTGTGTGTGTTTAGATGGAGTAGATACAATGGGGTTAAACTACAATAACACATATACCTTTGTATGTGTATATTCCCTGAAATGTTGTCAATACTTGTCCTTGATGCAAACAACTACCAAAATTGAAAGATATATGTAGTGAATATGTATGAGATTGTTGTTATGAATTGATATGTGCATACTAATACTTTAGTTGGGACATTTCATTCTACTATGTGTGGGTGTATGAAATTTGTGTTTTTCAAATTATATTGTTCACATTTGAGGTGTAGATAGAGTAGTTGCAAATTGGATTATAACCAAATTATTGTTAATATAACACAATATAGATTTATACATGTATGTGTGTGAGTGTCTTCCCAAAATGCTTCATCTAGTCAACATCAACAATTTTTCCTTGAGCAATTAATTGGATATATGAAAAAGAGATTGAAATAAATTCATCATTTAATGATATTGAAGAGAATTATAAGTGCAGTTGGAATATGAAGGGTTTGATTTGGGAATAGGAGAGGAGGCGCTGGGCTAGGGTTTGACGGGATGGCGACAGAGGATTGAACGCCACTATGGCGTCATCCTGGCCCTCGGCGGACGTCTGCAGGCCGTCAGAGATGGCAGGTGTGGGCACGGTTCCCCTTGGACGTTTAGCATTGATTCATGGAAGCGGTTAGGCGTTTTTACCACTGGTAAGTTTTTTATTCTTTTCTGATTACTCTTACCTTCCCCGGTGGCTGCCTCTCAAACCTTGCGGAGATGGAACCTCTTGATTTAGTGGACTACAGTAGCGACACGGTGCACCCCAGCGATATTTGGAGCTCGCCACCTGGCGATGCCCGGTTCTCGAAAAGTATTGGTGGTTTCGTCGGGGGTTGTTCAGCGGACTCTCCTCTGAACGTCGGCTTGTTTACCTTCGCTGAACCAGCTCCTCTGGTTTATTCTCCGGCACATTCTGTTTTGGACTCTCCTCTTTGGGGTGGAAACGGCGAAGTCACTTCAGCGACGAATAGGGCAACCTCCATTTGGGGAGTTTCGGTCCCGCAGTAGCCCTCTCCGGAACCGGTAAGCGACGGTATTGGTGATCTTCCTGAATTCCTGCTCTCCTCGGAGGGTTCATTGGACTCTTCGGTGCGGGGTCTTAGTGGGGCACCGTTCATACATGCAGATATTCAGGGTCTGAATGAGATTGGGGTTCGGCAAGGTGGTGTTTGCCCTACGGCGCTGGACTGGGTTGAACAACGAGGCTTCTCTAGTCCGGGTGGTGCTTTGTTTGGGAAGGTTCCAGGCTCTGGTGTAGATTCAGCGGGTACCCTCAGCCCTCGGGCAAAGACGCGCAGGAAGTGGCTTAAGAATTCTGGTAGAGCTCCTAATTACGCCTTGGGGGAGGACATCGGTATCCAACAGATTTTAGAAATGGTAAATTCCGTTTTGGTGGGTAGGGTCTATGGCAGGGCAGTGAGTCTTCACTCGGTGATTCAGTGGGCCTCAAATGCTTGGTTGGACCACTGTGGATACGTTCCAAGGATTGTTGGACTCTCTGGAGGTTGGTTTGCTTTTCACTTTAAATCGGAAGCGCATGCAGCATGGGCGCTTAGCCTGAATTGGTCTATCTTCAAAGCGCCACTACTTCTCAAGCCTTGGAACCCGCTTTTTGATGCTAGCCGGGAGAGATTGGATACTATCCCACTCTGGGTTAGGCTTCCTGGGTTACCCCTACATTACTGGACTGAAGACCACTTTAGGAGCATTGGAAACATTCTGGGGAACTTTTTGGAAGCTGACCTCTCATTCCAATCAACCGCTGTTCAGAAGGTGGCTCGGATTCTGGTTAGCATTAATGTTCGTGATGGATTATTTGAGTGTATAAATTTGAACTGGGGACCTTACTGTTTCACTCAAACCCTAGACTATGAAAATGTGCCGTTTCGTTGCAGAAGATGTCATGCGTATGGACATCCGGCAGTGGAATGCTCTCTCCCTGTTCGTATGAGGTTAGGACAGAATTTGAAGAGGAGGCCAGCCGGGGAGGAAGTTGGGGATTTAGGGCACATCGATGAGCAGGATGGAAAAGACCCAGGACGCACAGCTGAAGAGATTCCCACCTCCGTTGAGCAGGTTGTGAACACCCAGGAGAAGGAACTGGAAGTGGTGAGCACTCAGGAGACAGACAGCATTGTACCAGAGCTGGACATTCCTCCTGGCGGAGCAGTGACTGAACAGGTATTAACTTTTGGTCCGGCTCAGGAAGCCTCCCCGCTGGCTCTGGCGACTACCCCCGTCTCGGCTGCTGGTACTTTTTTCGCTCCCTCCTTAAACCCTTCCTTCATTCTTTTCTTTAATAACTTTGATCATTCTGGTTTCGATTGGGTGGATGGTCTTAAGAACTTAAACATTTCAGCTAAGCCACTTGCTTTTCTACCCCCTTTATCGATTGCTGTTGGCTCTTCATCTGTGACGGAAATCATTCGAGCACCCTGTCCTTCCACTAGCATGGTTGAGGATTCTCCAGTCTTAGTTCAAGTGCTGGATGTGACCCCCTCAAATTCTGGCTCCTCGGAGTCTGGGTATTACCTGCGCTCCATGAACAAAGCTAAGGGAGGAGGTTTAGGGCTGGAAAAACCAAAAAAACCCAAAACCAGGGGACGGAAGTCTTTCATCTCACAGGCCAAATCCAGGGCTCGGTCGGACCTTCGGAATGGTACTCAACTTTCAATTGAAAGGGCACTTAGAGCATCGAACGCCCACCTGGTTGGGTTGTGATGAAGATTATGTCTTTTAACTGTCGAGGTCTGGCTGGTCCCTCCAAAAGACCAGCGCTGCGACGGGTGCTGCAACTGGAGCATCCGGATGTTCTTCTTTTACAAGAAACTATGTGTGGAGGTTCTGAGGCTATTGATAGGCTTAAGGCCTGGTTTCCTGGTTGGTGTTTTGAAGATTTGGACGCTAGGGGCCGTTCTGGTGGAGTGGCAATCGGCTGGAATGAAGCTAGGGTTTGTGTTACTTCCAGCTGGGGGATGCAGTCGGTTCTGGGAATCTCCTGTAAATTCTTGGAGTCGGTTCGCACCTTCACCATTGTCAACATTTATGGACCTTACTGTGAGAGGGAGTTGTTTTGGAATTCCCTTCTGAGGAGGAACCAGATCAGGGGGGACTCTGTGATTTTGGGGGGGGACCTCAATTTTTCATTGGGCCATGCTGAGGTTTGGGGGCCAAACGCCAATGTTGATCCCCTTACCAACTTCTTTATTCGGAAGCTTACTGAGGGCAACTGGATTGATGTGGAACCTGTTTTGCTTAAGCCAACTTGGAGGAATAAGAGAATTGGTCAGGACAGTGTGGCTAAGAGATTAGATCGGTTTCTACTCTCTGAGCATCTTGTGGAGTCAACCTTCTTCGTACGACAATGGATTGGATCAGGGGGCAACTCAGATCATGAACCAATTTTTCTGGAGTTGAAGGATGGTCCCAACAAACCTCCGGCTCCTCTAAAATTCAATAAAGTCTGGCTGGAAGACCCAACTTTTTTGACACTGATTCAACAACACTGGGTACCCTTTCATTCTGATTCGACCCACTCTGCTGCCTTCCATTTTGCTGAAAATCTTAGGACTCTAAAGGAACCCATCAAAGCCTGGGAAGCAGCGAAAAGGAGGAAAGATGACAAGACTCTTCGAGATATTGAGGAGGAATTAGCCACCATTGCTGAGGAAGGGGGAGGAGGTTTCAGTTCTCTACAGTCAAAGGATCGCTTGGTACTTCTGGAGAATATGCGGAACCGTATGCTTCTCCAGTTAGAAGAAACTTGGAGACTAAAAAGCTGTGCTATTTGGTTGGAGAGTGGGGATGAGAACTCCAAATTCTTCCACGCCTATGCCAAGGGAAGAAGGTCTGCCAATACCATTTGGAGTCTGGATGACTCTGAAGGTAACTCCTGGTCATCTTTTGAAGGTATGGCTGCGGTGGGGATCTCTCATTTCAAAGATCTCTTCAAAGCCAGCGAGAGAGTGAATATTGGTGAAGTGATCCAAGTTGCCCAGCTCTTTCCCAGGTTTGTGGAGGTCGAGGATAACAGGAAATTGATGGCTCCCATCACAGGGGAGGAATTAAAAAAGGTTTTGGCTAGCTTTCAGAAGGACAAAAGCTCGGGGCCCGACGGATGGACGATCGAATTGTTTATTGCTCTCTTTGACCTCATTGGGAATGATCTGCTTGAACCAGTGGAAGACTCGAGAAGAACTGGTAGGGTGCCAGCCAGCATTAATTTCACCTTCATTGCACTTATTCCCAAGGTGGATTCTCCTTCTACTTTAAACGACTTTCGGCCTATTTCCTTGTGCAACTGTGTGTACAAGATTGTCACCAAGATAATTGCTTGCAGACTCAAACCTATTCTCTCATCTCACATCTCTGAAGAACAGTTCGGGTTTCTGGAGGGGCGTCAAATTCATGAGGCTATTGGCATAGCACAGGAAGGGATGCATAGCATCAAGACTAAAAAACTGAAGGGGGCTATTCTCAAAATCGATCTATCCAAAGCCTTCGATAAGGTGAGCTGGCTTTATATCAGACTCATGCTTACCCACCTTGGATTTGAGATCGGATTTGTTCGCTGGGTTATGAGTTGTATAACCACCGTCTCTTTCTCTGTCCTACTGAATGGAGCTGCTTCCCAGTTCTTTCACTCAGGCCGAGGATTAAGACAAGGATGTCCTCTCTCTCCTCTACTCTTCCTACTGGTGGCGGAAAGCTTGAGTAGAGCTATCTTGGCTGCCAAACGGTCTGGCGATTTCATTGGGATTTCGGTAGCTCCTGGGCTCTCCCTAACTCACTTGCTTTTTGTGGATGATATCCTGATCTTATGCTCTGGCTCTTATCTAGACGCTGCTAAGCTTAAAGAGATTTTCCAACTGTTCTCAGCAACTACGGGAATGGAGATTAATGATGGAAAATCCACACTTTCTGTCTCGCTTTTGTAGGAGGAGGATCTCACTTTCTATACTTCTTCTTTTCCCTTCAGGACACTCAATCTTTCGGATGGGATTAAATACCTGGTTGTTGGATAAACTGGAAAAGAGGCTTTAGGTGGCTCTCGCGTGCTGGGAGGCTTGTTCTTGTCAAGTCGGTGCTGGAGGCCATCCCGGTCTACTGGATGTCACTTGCTTGGATTCCTAAAGGGACTCTGGAAGCAGCAAGGAAGATTTGCTTCAATTTCCTGTGGAACGGGAAGGACGATGCTCATGTCACCCCGTGGGTAAGGTGGGACAGAATCGCTGCTCCTAAAGCTCTGGGGGGATGGGGCCTCAAGAATATTTTTCATTTCTCTAAAGCTCTGGCAGCCAAATGTGGCTGGCGGTTAATCAAGTCGGAAGGATTCTGGGCCAAGGTCATGCTGTGGAAATATGTGGAACCTGACTCGGTGGAGGACTGGATTAGATCCCCTAACAAAAGGCATCATGGTGGCTCTATCATCTGGAAATCCCTGGTTAAATCTTTTGATATCATCGAGCACAATCTTGCCTGGGAGGTTGGCAATGGTCAAAGGGTTAGGATTGGCCGCGACCCTTGGGTCGGTTGCATCGATCAGCATATTCTGTCGGTGGATCTGATGGATGCACTGAGGAAACGAGGTATCACAACCTTATGCCATTTAGCAGACTTGGGAAACCTTTGGATGGGCAGACCCCTTTGGAGGAGGCCGGACTCACTTGGCTTAAGAGCGGAGCTAGTGGAGGAATTAAGAACTTACCGTAGAGCTCTCTGTAGGGATCAGGTTTTTCTGAACGATGGTGAAGATTCACTCATCTGGGATGGAGACCCTTCGGGACTTTACACACCTAAAAGTGGTTATCTGTGGATTTCTGAAAACCTTGAGCCACGAGATTTGGAATGGTGGTGGAGAACGGTTTGGAAGCTCCATTGCCCTCCTAAGGCCAGACTCTTCCTGTGGTGCACCCTGGCTAACCGGATTCCAACGTGGGAAATACTGCAGAAGCGCAACTTCCATGGGCCTAGTCGTTGTATATTGTGCAAACTGTGGGAGGAATCGATACCACATCTGTTCCTCCAGTGCCACTTCACCAAGGAGGTCTGGAATATTTCTGCCCGCATTCTTAAATCAGCGCTTCCTTGGACAGGGAACTCTATTGATGAAGCATGGAGGATTTGGACTAACAATGTAGCGCTGAAACCATTCAAAGCTCTCCCTCCGGTGATAAACTGGGGACTCTGGCTCATGCGTAATAGTGGACTGTTTCAAGACAAGCTGGGCACTCCGGCTCAAGTGGCACTACAGAGCTGTGGGATCTTTTTAGCACTCCGACGGGCCCGGCAGCCATCCTCTCCCCGTACTATTCTCCCTATTGATATTGATAGATCTCAACCCTGGGGCTTCTTCGACGGGGCCTGTCAAAATAACATTTGTGGGGGAGGAGCTGTTCTTTTCTTATCCCCTGTGCATTTCTTTGTGATGGCCTTTGGTTTTGGTAGAGGAACCAACAACTGGGCTGAAATACTCAGCCTCAAGCTGCTACTCTCTTTTGCTTTGGAACGCTCTTTACTGAATTTGAACGTCTTTGGGGATTCATTGAATGTGGTTAATTGGGTTAATGGCACCTTTCTCTGCAACAACCGGCGGATTGCCTCTGTTTTGGATCAAATTCAGAATGCCACTCTTACTCTGGATACTTTTACTTGCAGGCACATTTTTCGTGAGAACAACACAGAGGCGGACGAGGCCTCCAAGGAGGGTCTCACCTTGGGGGATGGAATATGGAAAATTACTGAATCGCTGAACGGCCATGAGCTGGTTTACTATCATCGTCCATTCATTGAATGAATGGGGTTAGGATCCTTGGTCATTGGCACCGATTTCTGTTTTTATGTGTTATTCCCATGTGGAAGACTGTATTGAACTTAATGCTATGTTAATCGTTATGTTTTTAGGATTAGAAAATTCCTGTACCTGTATATATGGCTCCATTACAGCATACTCTCCGAGTTTTGTAAAAGATGTATCTTTCTCACACAGAGAGAGCATCTCAGCTTATTTTGGGAACTTTACTGGACACACTCTCCGCAGTATTATACTCCACTCTAGATGAGTGTGATGATCAATGTAATTTCGTACTCTTTGGATGAAATGAAATTACGCTTTTTTTTCGAGGAAAAAAAGTGCAGTTGGAATATAGTAAAACCGTTGCATGCTTTCATACACATAACATGCTATTTTGACATCCATTCATTTTGGGAGTTATTTGACAATTATTGAGACTATAATAGAACCATAAGGTTGCTTGGAAGATATCTATCCTAGTTTAGGGAAATGGAAAAACACAACTTAAATTGATTGCTTATAGGTCAAGTTGTGACTATGATTATCAAGCATCTAAATATGATGGTCCAAGTCACTCCTTTGTCTTGGTAGCAATGTTATAGTTTTCAAGGTTTTGTTCTTTGGTCAATAACTTCACTTATTTGCTTTAAAGACATGCAAGAGTACATTTGGAATAATCACCTCTAGGACATGGATGAAACACAATCCAAAATAGTAAAAGTTGAAGTTTCTAATTTTGTATTGTGGTGGCTAAACTAGTTATAATTAATAAACACTTATATTAATGTAATCCTCATGTGAAGATATTTAACTTGTGAATATTTTGATTAAAATATGTTTGCAACTTTAATAGCATAATGTCACAAAACCGAGAAGAACAACATCATTGTTTTTTAAAACTTATTATGGAAGGATTAAGTTGGAATTAGATCATACTTGACTTACATTGGTAGGCCTATACCCTCCTGTACACAGTGAAGGATCATACTAGTACCTTGGTCCTTTTGTCTTCAATGGTGGGTTAACTCAAATATAGTAGGGATTTTCATCATTGATTTATGATTAGATGGTTTCTCCCATGTTTGAACTTCTTTCATTCATGTGAATGATGATTGAAGTACTTAGAGCATATCTTAACTCTTTTGTGATCATATATACTTGGATGTGAATGAATGATTGAGCATATATTAACTCTTTTGCGATCATATTCCAAGAATAAACATTCTCACCCCAGTTATATTCAACACATTATCATAAGGGAAGACAAATATTGAATGGTATTAGCGTTATGGATTCAGGGAAGACTGTTGGAATTTGTGGTTTATTTCCACTAATATTGGAGTTTATTATTGTAGCTATTTTCATCCAACATTGGATTTCCTTATATATCCAATCCCTTTCCATATTTAGGTTGTATTTTCTTCAATTTTGTGCCACCCACCTTGGAAACATTATACAATTGATGTTAGAGGATGCATTGATGATGTATTGAGCTATTAATGTACTTTGGCATGGCCTTCATATTGTTGAGCCATCATCCATTTATATGATGTCCTTGAATTGATTCATGCATGACCATGGATATGTATAACTCTTGAAATAAAGGATTATTATCTTACCATTTATTGTGTTTGTAGATGGTTTCCTTTTCCTCCCTCTAGTAGGTGACCTCCTTTGTAGGATCTCAAAAGTCCATTTTGAATAAAGAAAAAGCATAGTGTCTTTTAGTGATGCAATGATTTATTAACCTCATATAATAGGGGACATTCGTTAACACCAAACTTTGGCATGCATGTCCTAAGAAGAGATATCTCCAAAATGTATTCACTATTGGTACAACGAATTGTAATTTATCTCAAAACTTTGAAAAACTAGTGAAATTCCCTAATTAAGTACAACAACGCCTATTTTCCCTTGAAAGTAGTGTGATCGTGCCTAAAGAAGGTTCAAACCTAGTGATCCTTGTTGATAAATTCAAACTTGATTAATAGTACCCTATATTTGACACAATCCTTTTTGACTGGAGGTGGAATCTGTAAGGCACAAATTTATTTAGATTTATTGGATCATTGGACCAATTCTTCATGTAAAAACTGTGGGCGGAACCTTGAGCCTATAAAAGGGCCTTCTTTGCATAATGTTAAGAATATTGGATATAAAGGGTATCAAATTTATGACAATGAGATTAATTATTCTTCTCATTCAATGGATTGCACCATTTGCACCTTTTCTTCTACCTGTCCACTTTGCTTGTGCATAATTGAGAGGAATATCTTGGACACCATTGAAGAAGCTTAGACTAAGGAGTTCCTTAAGAAGAACAAATGTCAAGGGGGCAAGGGATTTAAAACCATAACATCATGCAAGTTATGTATCCATTGATATACATATTTCTTCTTATAAAATCCCCTTTCATCCCCTCCATATTTACTAGTACTTATTGGATGTTCATTTTCACACATTTGTTTTTCATTGAAACATCAAGTGGGTTAAAAGGATTCCTATCTTGTTTAAGTGAGATAAATTTAGTATGTTTTCATTGTAGAGTAGGGAAAGGATCTATCTTGTTTTTGAAGCAATCCTCATCCTCTTGCTCATCCAACCCAATCACATTTGGAAGAATATTTAATAGGAGTGCATTACATGTTTTTGTATTTTTCTCTCTCTCGAAAACCTATTTTAGCTTTGTTTGATATAGACAAAAAAATGTTGTGTATCACTAATATCCCAATCTACTAATGAGGAATGAGTAATATTCATCATATGGAATTCCAATTAATAGGCACAATGCAATATGTTTGGATATCTAATCACAAAAAACAATACAAATATCATTCAAGAATTTAAACTAAGATAGGTGCACTATTCCAACAAATGCCCCAACTTTGAGGGCTCCAATATATTCCAAGACTAAATCTTAGAGGAAACAAATTGATGAAATAAAAAAAGCAAAATCAGCATTACGTTAATCACATGTTAGGAGACTTTTAGAAATTCAATAACATAATGATTCATTCACCAAGGTGGAATTTTTGACATAAAAACATATAAAAACTAACCATAATTAAAAGCATACCAAGTGAGAAGGTGGCAAAAAGTTGTTCTCTCTACCTTTACATCGATATATATGATATTTAGGAAATGGGTAGTTTGTTTAGTTTAATTGATCTAATTGCCTTAAGCGATGGTGGTGGTGGGACTTGGCTGTGTAATGTAATCATAGGTTAGGTCTTGTAATTTATTAGTCCCTGTCGTAGGCAGAGACTATATGTTCCATGTTTGTGTATTAGTTAATGGAGATATTTCTTTTTTTCTAAAGTTAAATCAAAGTCAAGTTTAAATTTGTATTTATAATTTATTTTTTGAAAATTTTTGTTTGGTTTTCATTGGATTAGAGGTCTTGAAGTGACCATTTTTATCATTGCTTAGTATTAAAAAATTTTTAAAAAAAAACAAAAAATACTTACCTGTTAACTTAACTTTATATGTAGACATTGCCAAATGATCTCTTGTCATTACTCAACTCAGGTAGCTCAACTCAAGTATGTAGTTAGAATATGATTTGGAGTACTGTGTACATTGGAGTACTACGTATAGTAGTTGAGGAAGGTAACATAAGCTGCTGGCATATTGCCAAGAAACGGTATGCATTAATACCATGTGACACTTGTGCATTCTCTAAGGAGGTATCGTCAGAGCTTTGCCAGATGTTGTTTTGGTTTCAAAGGTAGGTAATTCTCCATGATTTTTGTTTACTCTATTCATTCTATATAGTACCAGGGCCTGTGAAGAATTTTTCAGTGTTACGCTCAACCTTAAACTCAGTTTGTAAAGCACGCCTAACTGCTCCCGATCTTCAGATTTTCTCCATGATCAAGGACATAAATTCTTAGCATTGTTTGAAGAAGGTATGGCCCTTTCCAGGAAAAGTACATCCAGAGAACACAGCCCGTTTCTCCAGTGCATCCCTTTATAGTCCACTGTCAACATAGATTTAATTGTTGTATTGTTTTGATTTGGCTTTCGAAATGTTGTGGCGAGCAGAGTTGGAGGAAAGAAGCAGTATAAAAGGGAATGACAGGGGACAAAGCGTAGTTATAGACCATGGGGTTCACAAGAATTTATGCGGTTACTGCAAATTGACTTCTCGCCCTAGCGTTTCCCATGGTGAGCTACCCTTATAGTTTACTTTCCTTTCCTTGGTTTTTCTTTCCCCATTCGATCATAGCAGAGCACAGCTTGTTGGATTCATGGCAGAGCAGGTTTTAATTTTTCAAATACCCATTGTATTTTTTTTACTAGTAACATGCCCCAGGCGGATGTGCTGCAAAGGGAAGACTTCCGTGGCAACTTAGGGGCTAGGTCTAGGCACTCTAGACTTGCACCAGTCCTTGTACCTGTGAAACCTATGCTATTTTTTTCGGTGAGGCAGACAATAGTGAGAATGGAATCCTCGTGGATGGACTAACACTTCATCCAGGTGGCATTGAAAATGCTTATTTGAAGTTCCATTTGGTTATTAATCTTTGACTGGAGGTCTAGGGCTCTAGTGAACTCATATATGCAGATTCAGTTAATGTTTTCTCGGGTTCAATCTTGTTGTATTGGCGTATAGTATTTATTTTTTTCCTTTCGGTCGGTGTCTATATTTGGTATTTGTAATTGCTTTTTTCGTGAAGAGCCATGTTTCATTAACATGGTACAAAGTACATGTTATTGGCCTTATTGCATAAACATGTCCTTTAAGAGGTTTGAACATGTTTTTTCACAAAGAGAAAATCCATGACTTTGACCACTTCATTACTTATATGTATGTATAGGGAGTGCAATTGAAGCTTTACAGATTCGACCACTAGTTTGAAGATGGGTTTGCAACTTTGCACTGAAAATTCATCTTACCCATATTAACTACAAATAGCTGGCCTTAAGAGAACCTATGACTTCACCAATTCATCTTACCCATATTAACTACAAATAGCTGGACTTAAGGAGAACAAGAGGTGGGCTTTGATCCACTTATATGTTTGTGGCTAGTGCAACAGAAGCTTCACACATTTGACCACCACCTTTAGATGCCCCATGGCTAATCTTAATGGGATGGTAAACCCTTCACAGGATTTGAACCTTAGTCAATAATAAAAAAACTCCTCATTTCTTGGATCCAACTCCTTTGGACATACATATACATATATTAGTATATTTTTAACAAAAAATCTTGAATTAGTTCCTACATAATTTAATTTATATCTAGTGGGAATGGAGCTTGAGTCTCACACAGGAGTTCAGGCCTCCAACTCATATTATACAAAACTGGAGAGGATGCCTGCAGATCCTTTATTCAACTTCCAAAAGCATTTCCACATTTGAAAACAGAGATATTTTACTAGTAGAGAACAGTTAGATTTTGCAACAGACTTTCAAATGCCCGTTTTTATTGTTGTTTTAGTTCAAATGCACAATTCCAAAAGGAAGTGTTACTTCAAATACTCTTAATTTAAGAATTCGCCATCAGGAACATATTGCACTGCTATATTATCAGCTTGAATACCTAATCAGCAGTGGCAAGGAGTACGACATTGAAGCTACTCATCTATGTTGTACATAATTGGTTTGATCCAGTAGTCCTGAGTGGTTTTTGACGCAGTATTCATTCATCCAATTACTGCTGCTAACAAATAAGAGGAAGTGTATGTGGCTTGTCATGAATAAGTAGGTTGACCTAGTAGTCCTAATCAGGTTTTGCTAGACGGTCAACCAATCCAATTCCACATGATAGTAGCATTTCCACTCATAAAACCACATAAGGATCAATTTCCATTCAGTTGGAGCCACATAATTTCCAAGCATAGCACTGCATACGTCCATATACCACAGATTGTCGATCACCAAGAGATGTTGCATTTAAAATGATTTCATTTGCTAGAAGCTAGATATCTAATGTCAACTACAACAATCACCTAATTTATTTAACCTAAAATCAAATGCCATTCAGTGAAGAACCTGCATTCAGATAGACCCTGAAGGTGGCATTATCTGTTCATAAGGAGGCCTTTTGGGGATCTAACAAGACACTTGCAGAACTTGTATAAAAAATGCATATTATCAGCATATAACTAAAGCTAAAGGCAAATATCAATAGTGTATCATTTGAAGCAAAAATTTCGAAATAGTAAAGACAATGGAGCTATTTACATAAATGTAGCCCTCCCCTGTTGTCTGGCTACCATCGTCCAAAACTGCAACATGGTTTATTTTATTTTATAATTAATTATTCACAAAATTTCCTTAAAAAGGATTAATGCACATCTTCGAGAAGAGATATCCAGTACTCCCTGGCCACTGAGGCACCTCAAAATCTACACATGAAAATGAAAACTTGATTCCTTAAGCTCGAATTAGAAAAATCCATACCATCAGATGTGTTTACGTCCATTGCAGGCACTACGGGAGGTATGAGCATCAACAAAAGACGACATAATGCAATCGCGCTGCCAATAACCAGCACCGCCCACCACAGCTCCATAGTTATTTCTCAGGATTAGAAAACCTTATGAAGATCTAATCATAATCATACCCTTAGCAAAGCAAATATCCACCACTTTGGGCCGAAAGAACGCCATTGTTCATTGGAAAGACGACAGATTTATTTATTGTAAATAATTTAACATTGATTATATTCATATTTATTATTAAATTTATTTATTGTAAATAATTTTGAGCATTTTTTTATGATATCAAATTCTTGATCAGTAAACAATAAGACTTGAAATCATTATAAAAATAGTAATTATAAACTCAACATCGGTCATTCCAATCATCCAAGCCAGAAGATGTCTCAACGGAATTGAACCCAAGTGGATGGAATGAAATCCATATATCCCCACCAATGGACCATCATATCCTTGACAACATTGTTCATTTCACATTAATTTTGCTTATGTTTTCTTAATTCAATCCATAAATAATGATTCGGTTCGGTTTGTCTACTTTTTTAATGAATAAAGTAGTTATTGTTGATTTTATTAACATCTCTAGTGATCTTGTAATTCTTCAATTTCATAAAACATTTAAATTACAGCTAAACAAAAATGTAATTAAATTATTATTTTCAAAGTATGTTAATGGATCTCAAGAGAAATGTGAAAAGGAGGCTTTGCCCATGGTTAGAATTTCCCTAGTCATTGCTCTATTGAACTTTGCAGGTGGATATCTTAAACTCCTAGCTTTTCCATGATTGTTGCTTGAATCATTGGAATCCATGAGGTTACTGTTTTTTGTTAGTCCCTGCGAAACTATATGTTCCATGTTTGTGTATTAGTTAACGTAGATATTTATTTTTTTCTAAAGTTAGATCAAAGTCAAGTTTAAATTTGCATTTATAATTTATTTTTTGAAAATTTTTGTTTAGTTTTTATTGGATTAGAGGTCTTGAAGTGACCATTTTTATCATTGCTCAGTATTAAAAAAATTAAAAATTAAAATAAAGAATACTTACCTGTTAACTTAACCTTATATGTACGCGTTGTCAAATGATCTATTGTCATTACTCAACTCAAGTACGTTGTCAAAAGATGATTTGGAGTATTGTGTACATTGGAGTAAAGTACGTTGTCAGAAGATGATTTGGAGTACTGTGTACATTGGAGTACAACGTATAGTAGTTGAGGAAGGTAACATAAGTTGTTGGCATATTGCCACGAAATGGTATGCATTAATACCATGTAACACTTGTGCATTCTCTAAGGAGGTATCGCCAGAGCTTTGCCAGATGTTGTTTTGGTTTCAGAGGTAGGTAATTCTCTGTGATTGTTGTTTACTCTATTCATTCTGTATAGTACCAAGGCTTGTGAATAAATTTTTCATTGTTACGCTCAACCTTAAACTCAGTTTGTAAAGCTTGCTGAACTGCTCCCGATCTTTAGATTTTCTCTATGATCAAGGACATAAATTCTTAGCATTGTTTGAAGAAGGTATGGCCCTTTCCAGGCAAAGTACATCCAGAGAACACAACCCGTTTCTCGAGTGAATCCCTTTACAGTCCACTGGAAACATAGATTTTATTGTTGTTGATGAAGATGAAAAAACCCCAATATTGAGATTATTAAATGCTTTCCTTCCTGTCGGCTTTACTTCTGGTAATGGAATATTGTATAATTTTTTTCACAATGTTATGAATGACAGAGTAATTGCAGCCCGAAGTTACGGTTATAAATATATTCCCAGGAAGGTCTCCTCAGTGGAAAGAGAGATTAATTACTGAAATAATCAAAACTAAATTACTTGCTGCTCTAAACTCGAAGAAAAATGGTAAGTCTACCAGCCTCGATCAATTGTCCTGTGAATTCTTTAAAAGAATATAGGATATTGTTGGAAATTGTTTGTATCAGACAGCTAAAGTCTTTCTCCCACGAAAACTATCATAATTCTTGAATCCAGCACTGATCAAGTTTATTCCAAATAATGCGGTGAAGAATTCTAATAGTGGATGACATCCTATAACTTTGCTCAATGTTTCCTATAAAATCCTAATCAAGGACATTGCTATCCTAATTAAAAAAATTATTGCACACATAATTAGACAAGAGCAGATTGGTTTAGTTTAGGGTAGGTTTATCTTAGTGGTAATGTTTTCAGTTTGGAAGCCTATGGAATGGGCTAGGGAGATTCAACAGAATTCTATTTTAAATTGATTTCAACAAAGCTTATGATAGTGTAGATTGGAGCTTCAATATTGAAATGTTGCAGTGTTTTGGTTTGATACTCAATGTGTGGATATGGTTCATACTCTTTTTTTCGTATGCTTCCTCTTTTATTTATGTTGATGGCTCTTTTTTCTGACAGGATCATAATACACTGATCTATTAGGAAAGGCTTCCTATTAGCTCAATAACTTTATGTTTTAGCAGTAGATGCTTTGGGCTATCTTTTTTCAGCATTCACAATTCAAGTGCAAATTCGGAGTATTTCTCTTCCAGAAGGTTCTAAGATGGTCAATAACCACTTTTCCTCTTACTCTGTTATCTCTCCCAGGGCACATTAGGATTAGTGGACACAAGTCAAAAAGTGCTTTGATATATTCTGCTCTGCTTTGGGTGCACATTAACCTTAAGCATCCTCAGATTGGATTCCTAGGGCTTGGAAGTTTATCCATGCTAGAGTGATCGTCAAATATCTCAGGATCCCTTTTGGTACTGGTATCTTGATTGCAGATATGTGGCTGTCACGTACAAAGACTCCAATTGAAGCTTCAGTACCGGTACTGGTAGTACAAAGATCTTCCTTTTTCCCAGAAGTCGACAGTTGTGTCTAGAATTCTCCAGGCTACCTATAAATTGGAGAAAATTTAGAGATCCTTTCTTTAGGCCAAATATGGAGGGGAAAGGGGTTTAATTGTTCGTTGGCATGTTAGTATCCTTCCTAAGAATGGGGGTGAACTGAGCTTAATAAATGCAACATCTCAAAGAATAGTTCTTGCAGTGAAATAGGTTGTCAAAGGTTTGAATGCCAATGCTCCATGGAAGGTTCTCTTGAGGCACGGGATCTTACAGGAACAACCTAATGTCAAGGTGAGAGGCTCTTTTGGGATATGTTCTGAGGGTTACCAACACTTTGAGAGAAAATGCTTTCAAATATTATGCATAAAATGAGATATATGTTGCACGTCTACCGAAGAGTTCCACTTGACAGAAATATGAAATTTGGATTATCAACTCTGTCTCTATAAATATGCGTGAGGTGATCCTTCCACCTAATTTCTATATTTCAAACTGTGTCTCTTACATGGTTGTAAAGAAACTCTAGAATTATTAGGCTTAGCCATGGTTACTCATTTCATTTTTTTTGTTGTGATCTGTTAGTTTGAGGAGTGAGATATACAGACCAGATGGATTTTTTGGCATAAACATCGTACAAAGCAGCCTCTTGTTATAGAATTTTAGAGGACAATCGTCTCCAGATGGCTAAAAGAGGTTTGTTGACCATAAACATTATTGCACCGAGTGAAACGAGGTGCTCTACAACCTAGTATGGGGGAGATGTTGTAACATGTGTGAGTGTGTCATGTAACGTTACTAACAAAATAATTAAAAAAAATCATGTCGACTCATAAAATAAATTATGGAAAGTATTTTAAAAAAAATCCATGTTTGTTCATAAAATAAAATATTATGAAAAGTAATTAAAAAATAGATGTTCGTTTATAAAATAAAAATTTAAAACTTAAACCTGGATCTATCAATCAAGAGAGATCAAATTTCTTGAGTTTAAATTTTAAAAAAGAAATACACCTCAAGAAATTGGATCCCTCTCGGTGCTTGATAGATACGGATTTAAGATGGATCTATGCTGGTACTCTATAGCAAATCCATCTTGGCCATACTGAAATAGTTGTTGATGATGATTTCACTCTTGATATATTTGGTTTTGTATGTAGGTTAGTTTAGTATGCTAGCTATAATGGCTTGTTTTCTATCAACATGTTGACAAAGAATTCATACAAAAAATATACAAGGTAGGTAGGTTTTCGTTTTACATGGCTTCTATCGTATAGGAGGCCATTGGCATTGGTTTTTCCGCAACTGTGAGTATTGAGGAGGTTTCATTTTCCTAGGTAAATATTTGTCCTCAATACATAGGATTTCATTAGTATGCAATAGCTTCTAAGGTTCTACATATGTGTCTCTGTAAGTTATTCATAGGATTTCATTTGTATGCAATAACTTCCAGGTTTTACATCTGTGTCTCTGTAATGTATGCAGTATAGAGAGACTGGAGTTGAATTTTTTACATTAATTTTAAATATTTATATTTGGATTATTAATAATTTACATTCATTCTAAATTAATTTTAAATATTAAAATGATTTACATTCATTCTAAATTAATCCAATATTAGGTTTCATTCCCATTAATATCTTTAGTATTAATCTTCAATATTAGTAAAAATATTGGATTCTTGCATTCAAGTCCCCTTCCCTATTTTGGGTTTTTGCTCTCATCGAACAATGCTTCCTAATTAAATTCACTAGCCGTTTCAGCATCTTAAGCCTGGTTTTGCATATTAGCTACACACCCTAATATTCCCATCTATTATGTCCAAGTTTCTAACTATAAAGTTAAATAGCATACATTGCAGAATTAGTCTTGAGGTAGGAATCATGGAGCTATAATATCTTGCAATGAAAACTTCATGATATATAACCACTTCAATATGATAAGAAAATATATACATGGAAAGAAGAATATTTTTTGTGTTTATTCACTCTTCAATTAATAGATTATGGAAAAAATTGTATTCAACCTTCCACCTACCAAGGTCCTTGCCATATTTTTGATAAAAAAATTCTTTACTTCACCATTTTACAATCATGTAAAGATATGGACTTTGGTTTTAGTACTTTAGGAGAAATTTGAAAAATGAAAAAAATGTTATACTGTTTGCAACATTTTAGAAAAAGGTCAGGTGGAAAAATAGATGAAGATTCTTCAAAAAACTTTAAAAATGTGTGTCAAGTCTCCTTTGATTTTGAATATATTTCCCAATGTGCATCCCTTGAAAACCAATGTCGCCCAACTAAAATTATAGATTGCAAAAATGGATTTTCTTTTCCCCGTTGATTTTGTGACCTCTGAATCCTAAAAAAAACTATAATGAACACTTGATTTTAATCTTCAAATGCATTCCATTCTTTTCATGGTAAGAAACACATCAACTGAAACTTTTACATCAAAAAAGTTTCCCAACATGGCAACATTTAACTATTGTAATTAGTTATTTGATTAATAGAGTATCACACCAAAAATTCAAGTTGTCCGTCGTGACTCTGCCGTACTCATGTCATTGCAAGGAACATATGTAATAGAAGCTCATTAACTGATAGGATATTATTATATCAAAGGCAGTGATGATTTATGAACCTATTAAAACTGTAGATTTCATATGGATTTCTAATGTCAATAACAAAATAGGATCTTTTTTCCTAAGAGAAGTGTGTTTTTGATAAAACAAAATAAAAATGCATAAAAATGTGTAAATATAAGTTATTTTAAGTTAAAAACACGAAAGAAGTAGTCCTTTCAACACTTTTTTTCAACATGGGGCATGCTTTTCTTAATCCTGTAAAAGTTAAAACATAAAAGCACTAGTCCTTTCAGCACTTTTTTTCAAGATTGGGCATGATTTTCTTAATCATGTTAAGTTAAAACAAGAAAGCAATAGCCCTTTCAACACTTTTTTTCAAGATTGGGCATGATTTTCTTAATCCTGTTAAGTTAAAACAAGAAAGCGGTAGCCCTTTCAACTCTTTTTTTAAGATGGGACAATATTTTCATAATTCTCGATTTATATTTTTTATTCAGCATGTATAAGCAGGTTTATGAACTCGAGCTATAACAAAAAATTGGCAACGTGGAAGAAAATTGTAAAACTATATACAAAGGGGAATGAAGTATAATAATTAAAAAGATGCAAACAAAATGTATCAGAATCCTGTATAAACCACTGAAATCAGTCGTTTATCCTGTATAAACCATTGAAATCGGTCGTTTATTCAAGATGCAACACCAAGAACCAAAGTACATATACTCAAAGGGAATGAAAGAAAAAGTTGTCATAAGATATCAACTGCAAACATTTTGTCCTCCAACAGCCCCCCAAAACTGGAACATCATTCAAATATAGGTCCCTGATTCTACACTTTCCCCCTGTTAGGTGTAGTCAGCAAAACAAAACGGCCATATTTGACTACAAAGTGGTGTTTAGAACTCCATAGCCAGTAAACAGAATCTTCCACACTAATCACCCACCATAATACTGACCTCTTTCCTACTATTGGATTATAGCTCAAGATGCCTTTCAAATACTCTGTACACTCAGCTGTAAAATATAGTGGATAATTGATCTGCAAGATTACAATTGTTATTTTCTCGCCACTTCTTACAAAGTCTTAGCTTGCACGGAATTCTAAAAACATACCTAGCTTTTGAAGAAGCATTTCATGAGTTCCATATACTGGTTTACTTTTGCTTAACCAGTCTCTTGAAGGCCCCATCAAATGCTTGGATTGGATATTGCTTCATTTTCCAAGGTACACTTCAACAACAAGCATGCAAGACAATAATGTTGAAACAATTGTACCATTGCAACCACTCAGTTGAACAACCCCAAATTTGTCTTCATCACATGAACTAGATGTTAGGGAGGCTACAGTTATTGCACACCATGAACAAAGCTGCAAATGTAAGTCTTTATTAATTCAAAGCTACCATTAGAAGGAAAAAGCTGCTACTCTAAAAACATAATTATATTGCATAATACAATTGCTACTATTGATTGGACAAGTTGCACGTACCATTGTTCAATATGACTTGCAGTAACTATTAGTAATGAATGGCATCTATTTGTGTGTGCGCATGAGTATGAGAATTGGCATGTATGTGTGAGATTCTTGTCTATGGTGCCCACATGCAATTTGTAATATTACATATATGTATTGAGCAATAAGCCCCACACTTAAATGTCTCATAAATATTTGCATGTCGATGAATATGTGTTCAATAATCCCACCATGGTTTTCAAGGTTAACGAGAGAAAATTCAACCAACCCTTTTAAGCTATATCAACAATGCAATTACTATGATGATAACATTCATGCTTTAAATTTTAAAAGCAAATGCAATTACTGGGATGATAAAATGCATGGACAATTTCAACTCAATTTGTAGGAAGGTGCAGTCAATAGAAGATCCTCGGGAAACATAGAGGTTGATATAGAAGTATTAACCCTGAAAATAGCACAGAAATGAGGAGATTTTGGTATTAAAAATGAAATTGCATTAATGTCCTGAACTAAAGAAAAAATGGTTAAGAACTGAGACAACTCCATATGTAAGGTGCAACAATGATGGCATGCTCAATGCATTTCCCCATGAATGTGTGTGTGTGTGTGTGTGTGTGTGTGTGTGTGTGTGTGTGTAACAAAAGAGGATTAAATAGAACAGAGAGAGAAGGCAAAGAAAGTATATACTTCCTAGCCATATGGATCCTAGCAGTTGCTCCAAATAGTTGGGATTAAATGAGATGAGGCGTGGTGTGGTTATGTTTTGTCCCATTTGTTCTAGATTCACTTTGAACTAGGGAGATCACACCTTAAGTCCGCTTTCGGTATATTGTCCAGTAACAAATTTGGCGACTATACTGGGGAAAAACGTACGTTGTTTTAAGTTTTCAATTTGAATGTCATATTCTTTGATTTCTTTGCAAGCCATTTCATTTGCCTCCTGAGCCTTTTTCACCATCACATCTTCTTATTGAAGAGCCTGTTAGCTTTCTCTGAGTCTGTGTGCTTAGTTATCAAACCTTTTTGTTTCTCATCCTTGGAGATCTTTTTATTTTTTGCTTTGGGATTTCGCTCGGTGCACCTCGGCAGTATATCCAAAGCGTCGTCCTCTTGCGGGCACGTTTTGCCTCCCTGTAACCTATGCTATCGGCGCTAAAGCCATTTTTGCATTTTGCATCGCCAGCGCCAAACATATGCACATAATCTGCGTCGGGCGCTCTGTGCCTGACCGCAGCCTGCGCCGAGCAGTCAAGCCTAAGGCTTGGGTCATCTCCTCTCCTTTTTTGAGTTTGGTTTGATTCTCATATCTCTCTGCACTATACCTTCCAGTCAAGGATCTTGTGTTTTTGCATTAGTAGTAGTTGGATTTGTTTGGATTGGTTTTGGGTTCCATTTTTGGACAAGTTTGAGATTTGGTAGTGGTGGATATTCTAGTCTCCCCCACCTTCATCCACTTGACCTTGCATTCCCTCCTCTCCTCACCTGATCTGGTCTTTGCATTGGATCTGATCCCAAACCTCTTTTGCACATATTTTTTAAGCTTTGCTTGCATTCGGTTGTTCTTGAGTGTATTGAGTGTTTTTCAGTTTATTGGAGTGCTGCTCATTTTCTTGGGAATTTCTGAGTATTTAGAGTGCTACAAATAATCTTTCTTTTCAGCCATTCACGCTTAAAAACATTATTGTTCTCAAGTTGTAGTTGTTAGGCTCCGGAATTATCTTTTATAATGATGTTATTAACATTAAATTTCCATCCTATCTACCATAATTTAGTAAATCTATGTTTGATAAGGCTATCTTTTACTTTGTTTTATTAATTAAATCTCGTAAATGTAAAGTGAGCCTAATATGTTATTTTTAATGTATTAAAAGTAATATTGTGCAAATGATAAACTTTCGGTGCTTCATTTGACCTTTCATTCAACCCTTCTTTCAGTCTCCAAGCCTTGCACTAGGTTTGATGGCATTGGTTTGGTTTATCTTCATCTTCCACTTCTCGTTAGTCTTGTCGATCATGCATGTACAAATCAAAACCATGACTCTATGATAAAATTTAGAATATTTTAAATGTTAAACAAATAGAATAATCATCATTCTTAAACTATTAATAAATTTGTTTACATTAAAATAATCATAATTTTAATGGTTTGACCATAAAGCATCCACTTATAAATAATCAAATGAATTTTGATTATAGGTTGTGGTTTTAATTTAATTGTTTTATGTTTTATGTTTTATGCAAGTTCACGTGATGGAGGAATGGAGAGCACAAAGGGATCAAGATACTTCCAACCCAGCACATAATTAAATTATCAGCCAATAGAACTCAGGCACCCAACCATCAATGTGGCCAACAACCCAGCAACAATTCCTCTAAGAATCCGGATTTATAAACTAATTTCCGTTATAGGTCATTCGGATGCTCATCCGGATGCCCATTCGGACCTTCATTTGTTCAAAGATTCTGCCCAAAAAACATGTTTTTAACAGACAACAGAATTTCGGGCTGGATTTGGGGGAAAATAGAGGCGAAATTGAAAATTCTAGCACATGGGTTTTGTGCAGAATAGGCCCATTTAGGTTCCCATGAGGAATTTTGTGGAAATTCAAAGCCATTTGGGAGCAGTTTGTGATTCTCTGAAACGAACTTGCCCAAAATAATGTTAAAAACCAAATTTTTCAGCAGTAAATATTTCTGGGCGGCCATATTGCGCCTTGGTTTGTGTGCACGTGGAAGCCGATCTCGCCAAATGGGAAAATGGGTCTGAAGAACATCATGCCAGCTACAAAACCCAGAAATCATTTCGCCAGAATCACAATCACCAAAAATGTATCGAAGGGGCATTTTGCCAACTTTTGTCAAATGTGCGTTTTCTGGGTTGGTCGTTCTTTGAGTTGTTCCTGTGTTTTAATGGAGTCGTTTCTCAGCATTGAAGTCCCTCTATTTTTAGAGAGGGGTGGTCGACCTACTCTCCCTTGTAATCATTATATAAATACCTCTTTGGTTTTGAAGAGGGGAGTAGAAAAAATCTTTGTAAATTTCGCTTCTGATATCAATAAAAAAGCTATGTTCAGCTATTAGCTTCATTTCCAGCTTAGCATAGACATCCTCTGTTTCTTGGGAAGGGCCCCTCAACAAACAGAGGTTCCATTTGTGCATATCCAGTGATTTCTCTTCATTTTTTGCAGGCAAATAATTTTGGTTTTTATGTGTATGTATTTCGTTTTCCTGTAGATGATGTCCAGTTATTCATAAAATGCAAGGTTCTGTCATTTACATGTAATTTGTATTTCCAGAATTCATACGACCGGCCATTCGCACCCTCATTCGGACTATCTTTCAGCATTACATTCGCACTTAGACAGAATTTTAAGTCATTTCCATAATTTTCAGTATTTCGTTTATGCAGAAGTAGTTAGCTAGGGTATAGGTTAATTTTCCAGCATTTTATTATGTTTTGTAGCTAGTTGGGATTCGAATCCACCTTTAGCATCTCATATATGGTTTCATATTAACACATAGATTAATTATTTCTGTCATAAGTTATGAATAAATCCACTTATACTTAGTTATGTTCTTTTACTGTAGCTATGGTTAGATTTGTTTACAGTCCAACTTTGTTTTATCAAGCAATAGAAAATAGTTTCTTTGTTTGAATGCAAATTAATGTAATCATTCCTTGGTTTTCTTTGGTTTAAATAGTTTAATTGTTTCTCGTTAAACCATAGAGTAGTATGCATAAACCTAGCTGGTGTTAAAAGATCATTTAGCCTGTTTATTTTCATAGTTTGCACCATTTCTGTCATTCGGACTGTCGTTCGGACAGCCATCCGGACTTTAATATTTTCTATTGTATTTTAATGCTTAATTAGAGTTTAATTTCTCAGTTTTTTGAATTGCAACACTTCCTGTAGCTAGCCAATACCTGCATATGTAGTTAGAACCTTGTTTTGAATTACATAAAGTTTTGCTTAAGCTTCATGTTCATTTTTTAGTTCTTTTCATCTCTTTAGCCTACCTTTAGCTTTCATTTTCCAGCTTGTACTTGGATTTGTAGTCCATATCTTAACTCTGTTTTCATAGTTTGTTACTGTTCTAAAACTTGTTGATTCCATCTTTAATCCAGTATAGACTTGCTTTTTGAAGAATAGTTTAATTATATCAATTTCTCGTAATTGCCTAGAATGATTTAGTTCATAATTTGATTTCCTTTTGAGGTAGATTAACAAATATTATGTTTATGTTTTGTTTACAAACCAAGTTCATTTCCAACCATTTGAATATGCTTAGGTTTACTTAGGTCTGCTTGAACTCCAAGTTTAGTTTGCTTTGATTAGTTCACTGTTTTGCAACACATTTATTTATGCTTGGTCTTTAGGGTAGTGTTTTTATTTTGTGAATTCATAGTTAATTAGTCAGATTAAATTACATAGATCAAAGTAGCTAGTTTGCTTGCGTAAAAATAGCATAGTTTTATGTTTGAAGTAATCAATTTACAAGTTGCATAGCTTAGATCCTTAGTAGTCAGCTGCAATTGAATTCTTAGATAGATCTTTCAGTCCTGCACATATAGTGTTTGCATCTCACAAGCTACCTTCCCGGGTTGACAATTTAAGTGTTGAATTAGATAGCATATATTTTCACCAACAGTAGTCTTGGCATATCATTGAAAAAATTAAAAGTGCTTCATTTTTTATCGTTTCAAGTACATTTGAGAATTGTTGTAGAAATTGGTTCATGCATTGGAACTCATCATAGATCTTTTTGGAAAGTTTGAAAAAGAGTTCATCATTTGTATTTTTCTCGAATTATGTGTTATTCATTTTCTTGAAAAATCCAAAGCATAGTCAAATTTCTTGCAAAAGTAATTTCCATGCTTGAAGAGTTACATGCACTTTTGATTTTCATGCTTTTAGGTTGCCATAGTGAAATTTGAAAAGTTAGTGTGCTCTAGATAGAAATTCTCTCTTTTTTGTCATTTTTAGTTTCATTCTAAATTGAAAAAGACAAAAGAAAATGCTTTGATTCAGTTGTGATGCTTGTAGATTTTCATGTTTTGCTTGGAAAAACGAAAAGAGTACTTTCATTGTCAAATTTGGTAGAATTGCGAAGCTTTCTTGTTTTGGTAAAAACCACTTGAAAAATATTTCTCCTTCCCGTACATAGATTTCATCAAAAGAAAAAGTGCATTTTTTCATGTAGTTAGGACTTGCATTATGTTTACATTTATGTACGCACCTCATGCATTCACCTAACCGTCTAGATAAAATTAACGGTAGAACTAGGGTAAAATCTTTGGTAACATGTGTGTTAAGTTAGAGACGTGTTCCGGCGTCATAAAACGTGGCAGCTATCGTTACTTTCCAGCACTGTATTCTGAGGGTATTGTAGTCTTCCACGTACCAACCAGTATATCAAAGCTCTTTCACGTACCACCAGTATATCGAAGGCTCTTTCACGTACCTTAGGGTATATCGAAAGGCACTTCACGTACTTGGCGTATATCGAAAGGTGTTTCACGTACTTGGTAGTATATAGGAAGGTCTCGTGCCGTACGGTTGTGCATTAGACAGCACCACTATGGATTTGAGCTCCCACGTACCTTGTGTATATCGGGAGACACCATTAGGATTCCTGAAACCAACTGAGCAAACCATTTGGCCGTCTTGGCAGAGCAATACACTAAAAACAGCACTCGGGGGGATAACTACACACGTGTCATCCAGGTAGTTGGGTATTCAGGCAAGCGTACGGTCCCAATCCTCCTTGTCACGTTTTACTGTTGGACCCTGCAGTATATAGCGAATTGCAAAGCCTTGACAATCCTGTGAGGTTCCAGACTTCTGAATCCACACCTATCACATAAGTTTGCTTACGGCCTTAGTTTGTGTAGATTTTTCTGGACTGCTTTTCTTCTGTTTAGATTACACATAGGAGAAACTCTGTTTCAGTCACTCTGGCCGACTTTCCTTGGAGAAGGTCCTGTAGGATTTTGAACTTACCACCCGAATATCCCCTTAATCAGGAGGTAATTTTGAAGATAAGAATGGACCCACACATCACGGTCATGTCACCTAAAGTAGAAAACCCTACTTTGAATATTGGGGCACATATGTTCCCTCCAGATTCACCCCCCTCCAACCCCTCAAGGGGTGAAGAGGCGAAAAATTCCACTTCACAAGACGTACCTCTCCCTCCCGTTTTAACAGGAGAGTCTGGATCGGTGGAATGGTTAAATCACCCCTAGGACGACCCTGTTAGAGCTGCGTTTGGTCCAGCTACACCCTTTTGGGAAACTTCTCCAAGTCAACAAGTGGTTCATTTTGCCACTACATCCCCACCCACTTGTCCCACTCCCGAAGAGCTTATCGGATCCTTTAGTGATCGCTTGAATCAATTACGTGCCATGGGTGAGAAGTTTTGAAGACAAAGTCTTTTACGAAGGGTTGAAGACTCGACGTTACCCGCATATCAGCATATCCCGATTCGCACTTTATCTTATGACTCACATGAACCATCCATTCACAACATGCCCACTTATGAACCTGGTCAACCCTCACTTTCTGCAAGTACACCCCTTAGACAGGAGACTAGTTCTATACCTCAAACGACTCATCCTATTGAAGGACAACAGTCCAACACTCCTCTTACTACTACAAGAACATCACCCACTCCTCCCCCACCCCAAAACTCACGGGGAGGATACTCTTTACCCCCTACTTTCCTTACGAGTAATGTTAATCCCGCAGTAGATAATCAATAACCTACGTTGGGTCAACCACTGATTAGTGGTCAACATGTTGCAGCTGGGGGGAAACCCCCATCTCCTAACCATAATACGGGAGGAGGAGTTCCCATCGGTCCTTTAGAGCTTCCTTACCCGCTGGAGCATCCACCATGGGATTATCTCATGTTAGGGGACCATCCCATTCAAAGCAACCGCCATGGAGTCAAGCGTATCCAGGTTATCTTAACCCTGTGTCGAGACAATTCAATCTGAAACGCACTCTACGGGATACCTTATCCCGAAAATCCATACACTCTATGGGGTCACCAAAGTTTTTTGCAAAATGGACCCCCACCAACCATCCCTTAAGTACCACCACCCCCGCTTGGTCCCCCTCCACCTCCCGTTGGAGGTGGCAGGTCCCCACTCAACTCCAGAGGAGCCATACCTCTACCTTTTGGTGGAGGCCCACCTCATTTTGGCAACAATGGCACACCCCCTCCTAGCGGTGGAGGCGGAGGCCCTCCCCCTTCCAACAGAGGCAAAGGAACCCCCCAGGGTGGCAGCGGACCCCCACCTTATGGTGGAGGACCACCCTATTCTGGAGGCGGTGGTGGAGGACCACCCTATTTCGGTGGAGGTGGCGGAGGAGGAGGTGGTGCACCACCCCCTCCTCGCGGAGGCAGTGGAGGACCACCTTATTTTGGCAGTGGCGACGAAACTCCACCCCCTCCCAGTGGTGGTGGCGAACCTCCACCCCCTCCCAGTGGTGGCGGCGAACCTCCACCCCCTCCCGGCGGTGGCGGTGGACCTCCACCCCCCCCCAAGTGGCGGCGGTGGACCTCCACCCCCCCGACGGTGGCGGAGGACCCCCGCCTTATGGAAACGGACCACCTTATTATGGTGATGAACCTACATATGGTCCGGGCGGCATACCCCCTTATGGCCAGTTTCCTTCGGGAACACTCTACAATCAGTTAATGCACGGTCCCACGGGTCCATACATGCCATATCAATACTATCAGTACCCGCAGCCGAATCAACAGCTACCTTTTCTGGCTACGTTGGACCTACCCGACCTGTCTCGCCTAACTAATGACCCCATCTTCCACGGATATAATTGGCCACCAATTTCGGTGAAAATTCCATATGATATCCCCAAATTTGATGGAAAACCTGGTGAGGATCCAAAAAATCATGTGATGACATACCACTTATGGTGTTCATCCAACTCCTTGATGGAGGACTCGATCCATCTTAGGTTATTCCAACGGACTCTCACCGGCCTAGCTGCCAAGTGGTATATTGAATTACCACCTAACTCTTTTCCATATTTCCGCTCTCTTGTTATGTCATTTTTTACCCATTTCCAGTTTCCCATTCGCTATGAGACTGGTACGGACTTATTGACCTCACTTCGTCAAAACACTACCACTCATATCTCAGATCATATACATGAGTGGCGCAGGAGATGACATCTTATTAAGGCTCATATTCTCGACCAACTCTTAGTTGACTGGTTCATAAAGTCTCTTTTACCTGTCGTAGCTCAAGATGTGGCCATGGGAGGGGCCATCACTGAGGAATAGGCTATTTCCCATGCCCATTACTTAGACTTGGTCTATGCTCAATCTGGAACGTTGTACGAAATTGTTCCTGATGCACCCCGCCCTACGTATGACCCTATGAAACCACCTAAGGGACCTCAGGATGATGGCATCATTGGTTCCCTTAACTCCCAGCCTTTTATTCAAACTGGTGGACCATCAAACCCCCAGGGTTCTTTCCCATCCCCTCCATAGGATGGCAACAGCACCACCAAGTCACCCACTCCTGCCTCCACTGAAGAGGTGAATTCTGTTCAATCAGCTTCATCCCATAAATCCGGTGGTAAGAATAAATACAAAGGAAAACCTAAGAAATATTCTAATCAGTAGGAGCCCAAGCCCACCCCTGAAGACACCAAACAAAAGAGGAAGTTGAAGTATCCTTGTTTACTGTGCGGTGGTGACCATTTCTCTAAGGAATTTCCTCACTGGGATGTAGTGCAGAAATTTCTCAAAGGAAACTCTACTACTGCAATTCTCAATGATCCATTCCCCACTTAGAACCAACAACTGATCACTCAAACCTCTCCTTCCCACGGAGAGGTGTCCTCCACCGCGCATGTTCTCATGATGCGTAGTGAGATAGTTAACTTGAACACCCGTTCACGCTCGTACGACTCAGTCCCTCAGAAGGAACCCTTTGGAAGTAATACTGAAAAAGATTCCACTTCTATTCCCGACGTCACCGTACCACACACTTCTCTCACCATTGAGAAGCCTTCTTTAGAGTCAGTGTTGCGTCCGTCCAAGAGCACGATTCGAAAATCCGTTTTCAATCCCAATGCTCGGGCAGCTCAAAACTACAATATTGTAGAGGACTTGGCACAAGCTCCTTGTGCTATGTCGATGCTATAAGTCTTGCAGAATTGTCCCAGACAGTGCAAGGCTCTTCTCGCTGCCATTGACATGGTGGATCTGGATTCCTCTAATACCATCATGTTTCATCTTGAGTATTTTAAACTCTGGCTTTCCCACCAACTTTCATTTCAAGTTGCTACAAATGTTGCTGGGAAGACAATCCATCATACCATTTTGGACAAAGGTGCCTCTACTCGGTTATGTCGATATCGTGTTGGAGAGCCATTGGTTATCCTGAGTTAAACCATTCTCCCATCACCTTGAAAGAATTCGATGGTCGTGGTTTCCAACCCCATGGTTTGTTACAAGCCTTGGCAGTCGAGTTGGGGTGTAAGAACGCAACCATTAACGTAGAAGTGGTCGTCGCCCCTTTAGATTATAATCTTCTACTTGGTCATAATTGGTTTTACGACATGACTGCGGTTGCATCATTTGTCTTCTGCATTGTGCAATTCCCCCATCAAGGTCGGATTGTCACTGTTGACCAACTGGACTTTTGTACACCGGACACCGCTACTCATCTCGGTGATAATGTCCCATTACTTGGGCAATCTTCGCAGCTATATGAGAGCGTGGGGGTCAGCCTCATAAAAGACTCATCTCTTATGGGTGTCTTTCCAACCCCAGATTCCCCCAATCATGTTTCCACGGTGAACATGATCTCCTCTAGGATTTCATCTTGTTCCAACTCTAACAATCAATGGCTTGTACCTAATGAAGCCACTATGAACCTGATTGGATACTCCATGCCTCTTTCACCCGCGGAACTCACTTACGAGGCTATCCAGTCATCACCAGAGGACCACTTAGTTGTGGCCTCTACATCTTTTTATCTGTAGTGGACATCGTCCCTACCCGACCCTCTACTCCGAACTTTTCATTCTGACAAGTCCATTATGGAGATCATGAGTGGGGACGACCCTCCGTGGGAATACCTCCATCATCGATAGTCTTTCCTTCCCCCATTGGATATTGTGGAGAATAGCATCACCACCATTTTCACACCAAATTTCTACCCTCACCCCCAGTCCCCAATACTCATGTTTCATATAGACTCCGAGCGAAACTTGGAAAACATTGAAGCCACCATCCCGGTTGACATATTGATCACTCCCGGTGTAGTGGAACACATTCGTTTAGGCCATAAGTGTTCCCCTGAAGAAATTACTATTTCACAGCCCTATTCAAGCAATTTCGAGACGTGTTTTCTTTGACCTACGAGGAAATGCCCGGGATAGACCCCGCTATAGTTTCACATGAAATTCAAACCTATCCTGATGCTAAACCAGTCCTGCAAAAGCTACGACCGGTACACCCTCAAAAAAATGTGGCGATTAAGGCAGAAATTGACAAGCTCTTGAAGGCCGGTTTCATTTAACCTGTTCCATTAATAGAATGGGTCTCAAATGTCGTCCCTGTAGATAAGAAGTAGGGCACCATACATGTCTGTGTTGATTATCGAGATTTGAACAAAGCTTGTCCTAAGGACAACTACCCCACTCCCTTCATCGACCAGATCATAGACAATTGTGCCGGAAGTGTCATCTTCTTGTTCATGGATGGCTTTTCCGGTTACAACCAGATTGAGATCCACCTGGCTGACCATCATAAGATAGCTTTCATCTGCCCTTGGGGCACATTTGCTTATCGCAAGCTCCCTTTTGGTCTCAAAAATGCTGGTGCCACATTCCAGCGAGCCATGTCGTATGCTTTTCATGATGTGAAGGAATTTGTGGAACCTTATCTGGATGATCTCCCCGCTCATTCACGGCAGTATAACTTCCACATCGATCATCTGATGGTGGTATTCCTTAGATGCAGACGGTATAACTTCCGTCTAAATCCTCACAAGTGTATTTTTTGCGTCGAGTCTGGACGCCTCCTAGGATTTGTTGTCTCAAAAGATGGGATCCGCATTAATCCCTTGAAGGTGGAAGCCATCGTCGCTTTCCCACATCACGGAACTTCAAAGTTTGCAAGGGAAGGCAACTTACTTACGGCATTTTGTCTGTAATTTCGTGAAGGCAACTTACTTACGGTGTTTTGTCTGTAATTTCGTGCAAAAGATGCAGGGTTATATGAGACTACTCAAGAAGGTCGTCCCATTCATTTGGGACGATCAAGCGCAACAATCCTTCAATCGTCTAAAACATGCCATTACGCATGCCCCTGTGCTCCAACCGCCCAATTACTACAAGGATTATATCCTTTATCTTGTTTCTTATGCCACCACGATCCCCATGGTCTTGGTACAAGAAGATAACAACGCCCAGGAGCATGTGATCTACTACCTAAGTAAGGGTCTTATGGACTCTGAAACTCGTTATTCACATGTCGAGAAGCTCACTCTCGCTGCAGTCATTTCTGTCCAAAAGTTTCATCACTACATACTGCTCCTCACCACCACCATTATCGCCGACTCGAACCCCATGTACCATGTTTTAACACGCCAAATACTTGGGGGAAAGTATTCATGCTGGATCGTGATACTTCAGGAGTTCGACCTCCTCTTCGAGAAAGCCAAGTCTAAGAAGTCTTTGGTGTTCGCTGAGCTCATTTGCGGTCTTCCCCGTGTTGATTTAGGATCTGAGCCCAAAGATTCTCTTCCAGACGAATCATTATTTCTTATCAGCGCGCCTGACCCGTGGTATGGAGATATTACCTTATATCTTCAAACCCAATGTTTCAACCCCCAACTATCTCGTGACGGCTGTAATCGTATACACAACCACTCCAAGTATTACTTAATCGTTAACGATACCTTGTATCGTTGTGGTGTCGATTCCGTTCTTCGACGTTGTCTGACACATGAGGAGGATGAACATGTCTTAAATGACTGTCACTCTGGGGCTTGTGGCGATCATCTCTCTAGTATGGCTACGACCTAGAAGATATTACGCGTAGGATATTATTGGCCATCTATCTTTAAAGATTGTATCGAGGTCGTTAAGAAATGTCCCCCATGATAGCATTTTCAAACAAAAAAGCGCACCCATCCATCCCCGTTACACCCGGTTATTGTCGTTGGCCTCTTCGCAAAATGGGGCATTGAATTCATGCACTGTAGTCCTACCTTGGCCAGGGGGCATGGTTACGTCATAGTAGCCATGGATTACTTCACAAAGTGGGTCGAGGATATGCCTACATACACTGACGACGAAAAAACCGTCGCACTCTTCATGTTCAATCATGTCATCTCACGGTTCGGAGTTCCACAAGCCATAGTCACAGACCATGGATCTCACTTTCAGAACCATATGGTTGATGAATTGAGCACCAGATTGGGTTTTCGTCATGAAAACTCAACACCTTACTACCCACAGTCCAATGGACAAGTAGAGGACATTAACAAGGTCTTGAAAACCATGATTCAACCCATGGTGGGTATGCACAAGTCTAACTGGAATAACATGCTCTTTTCCGCACTATGGGCATACCGGACCTCTGTTAAGACTACCACGGGATTTACACTGTTCCAATTAGTTTATGTATTGGAGGCAGTCCTACCAATAGAGTGCGAGATTCCATCTCTCAAACTCGTAGTCGAACTTCTTCTGAACACCACTACCGAGGAAGAGCGATTCCTTTACCTAGAAAAACTTGATGAGACCCACCGCGATGCTACTCTTGCCAACGAGGCAAATAAGAAGCGCATCAAGGCATAATATGACAGGTCGATCAAATCCCATGTCTTTAATGAAGGTGATTTGGTCCTCACATACGACCAAAGGCACGATAAGCTGGGGGTAGGTAAGTTCGAGTCCATGTGGCACGGACCGTACATAGTGAAACATGTTCTGGAGAAGGGAGCCTACGAACTAGATGACTATGATGGGATATCTTTGGGTGAGCCCCGCAATGGGATCTACCTGAAAAAGTACTATGCATGAACCTTTCACGCATAGACATCTTGTATATATTGTACATGGCGTGTGTGTTTTGTGTGGTGTGACGCTTTTGTTTTAGTGTGTGTAGGTCTTGTTTCGTTTCTTATACCATGTTCTATTTGCATTTGAAGATGGAAACTTGCTACAGATTCGCAGACGGCACCAGCCGGCATACCCGTAACCTTGCTTCGGCAGCCTGGGTACTTTATTCCCCGACCGGCGAGCTCATTAGCTCAGGAGGAAATTGTCTAGGATTCGCAACCAATAATGTCGCAGAGTATCAGGTAGTCATTGGAACCCTAACCGACGCTCTTTCCTTGGGTATGGACCACGTTGTTATCTATTTGGAATCGCAACTAGTGGTTTCTCATCTCAACCGGATCTACACTTTGTGCGACCCCACTTTACTCCCTCTCTTTAGATGAGTCCGTCTTCTGGAAAGGTCCTTTGAATCTATTCAATACCTGCACATGAATACAGTTGTTGACTCGATGTCCAACTTCATTCTAGATTGGTACATTGCACACACATAACATATTCATAAAATATAAAAGCATACATAACATGTAAATAATCTATTGTATAAGCAAACATGTAAACAAGATCTCGTTAATCATCCATAGAACACATAATGTATAAAGCCGCCGAAAATGTCTGTATATATATATAAATCCGTACAAAAGTACAAAATGGTAGTGTTGATACAAAATCTAAAGCATGCTATCTTTCAGTAAGATTCATCTCTACAAAAAAGACTGAAGCCTGTAAGTTTTCAATATATATATAATCCATGTGCCTAAACCCTACGTCGCATGGCCCTAGGCTGCTCAGCCCCAGGCTGAGCATGGTAATAGACTACGGCCCTTGCCACCTTCCGGAGTAGCATGCTAAAACAAGTTGATACCCCAACCATCAACTCCTGACAATGGAGGGGTAATTCATGCACAGTAGGCTCTGGAATGTGTGAGCTCATCCACTGGAGCTTCTCCCCGACCACCTCTTGCTCCTCAAGAGCATCACATACCGCGGGCTCCATCTCTAGCACTTCTCCTCTCCGCACAAGGCGAGAGACTCCAAGTGGTCACTCTCGACCCACGTCTGCAAGGAAACATGTAAACGTCATCAACACTACTACAAAAAAAATCATAAAATGCATAAAAGATAAAAACACAAGCATTTGTTCTTACCGATGTTGCCCCACTACGTCTCCTCCGAAAGCACCAAGTCTGGATCTTCTTGGAAGTCTATACCAGCATATGGATAATCCTCCACCATGAGGATCTGTGCCTGCAGCCATGAGAAGAACCCAGTACCAAAACTGATGATGGGACCCCCGCCATCATGGCGATCCATCACCTCTTCCCATATCGGCATGTGAGGATCACGTGCGTCCTGATCCTCAAAGTCCACTTGCGGGCTCAATTGAGGTACCCGCTCCAGCATAAAAGATACCAATACCGAGCCATATCCAAACTGCTTCAGCACCCGGCGCTGACATTTGGTCAACTGATCCTTGAGGCTAGTGAGAAGCCCCTCCCACCAGTTAAACACAGTAGGAGTCATACACTCCTTATCATACATCATTTGCAACTTGCTCGCCAAGTGAGAAGCTTGACTGCCAGCAACTCGCGCAACGGTGAAGAGTATGACTCATAGGTCCGGGTCCCTAACATGCTTGATGGGAATTTTCCCAGCGACCATCGTCGTACCGGAAGTACACCACTGATCTATCATGTCCTTGACCAAACGATCACCACCCCATGATCCGGTCAAAGACACAGGGTTCCCTCGTTGGGATAACCCTGTCAGAAAGTAGATGTCCTCAACATCTATGGTAAGCACGTGCTCACCTATCTGGAAGTGCTGCTAAATGGGGTCCCAACATTGGACCAGGTATGTCAGTAGTTGAACTTGGGATCTCATCCCCGGCACTCGAAATTACTTGAGTAGCCCACAGTTCCTCAACGCTGCAACACTTTGTGGATTGTTTTCCACTTGCACATCTTCGAGCTCATGCTCTCATTCCCGCCACTCAAGGACCATTGTGTCACTCCAAACCTACCAAGAAATCCATTTAAACATCTTTAGAACTTTGCCCATCCATCAAAAGTTTTTACATTTGGCTAGGTATTGAGTTTAAATTGGCCATTTGCACCGACGCAGAGCATCCATTTGGACAGTGCGCCGCTGGCGCAGAACTCCCTTTCGGGTTTTGCGCCAGCGCAAATCACGAAAGGGCTTCCTGCGTCGGCCCGTGAACGCAAATCTCCCAATTTAAAACGCTCAAAACCTACCTAAACGCATGAAAAAACAATTTCTGATCCACTAAAAAGTTAAAGGGGTAGGTTTAGGGTTACCTGCCGCTGACGGCGCCTGAAATGACGGATCACAGCTCCCGGAATCAGCAGAAGAAAAACAGCTTCAAAGGACACTTTTCACCTCTCCAACTTGGTAAAAAACAAATAGTAATTATTTTTACTATTTACCCTATTTATATTGAAAAAGAGAATATTCCTTTTTTAATTTATTCTAATGTGGGTTATTTTGCTATAGTTGGGCTTATTTCTATCCGGTTAATCGTTTTTTACCTAGTTTCCAGCTTGCAGGTGAAGTTTAGTACCACTTTGATCTATTTTTTCGTGGTTATGGTCTTTTTGCGTATATTCTCAGGTATGAACATCTGTAGAGCATCTTTTTGTCATTATTTCGCTCGTTAAATGTAAATTATTAAATGACAACCGAGCTAACTCTTTGTTCTTTCTCGTGCTCTTGAAACAATGGGAATAAGTCACCGAGTTATGGTTTATCACTTTTTCAGGCTCGTTAAACTCCTACGAAAAAGGAACCCCCCGGAGTCTTTCTTTAAGCTCTTTCCAGGCTCTCAAAATATGAAAAGATCACCAAGCGAACTTGTCGCGTTCACGCTTGTTAAAGTATTTGAATGGTCGTCTTCCTGGTGATAGTTTACCCCTTTTTCGGACCAGGGAGCACTACTTACGAAAAATGAATACTCTATCCAATCATGACTGGAAGAGTCCTCTCTCGCGTTGTTTTACCCTTTTCCGGGCAAAGAGGCTAACCTTATGAAAAAGGACCTTTGGAGTCTTCTTTAGTTCTTTTCAGACTCTTTAAACATGAAATGACGCCGAGTTTTACCTTCTATGGACTCGTTAAAACTCAACATTGAAGGGCCTGCCATGGGATGAACCCCTCATTTCCCAGGTTCAAAAAATGTTTGGGATTGGACTCATCTATGAGATGAGCTATACCGAGCATCTGGTTACCCTCATCAAGCTCGTCAAAAACACATGAGGCACTGATCAGTCATGATGGAAAAAAAGGAAAGTTTTTGTGTTACACTTTTACCAGTGGCAATACTTAATTGTTCTTGAACATGGCACTCATTTGCATTTGCATACAGTACTTGGGTCATCCGTTTGTCCTCGAGTTTTGCCTACTTCCTTAGTCTTGTTACTCCTTTGGGTCATCCAAAGAATACTTCCATTGTCAGTTGCATTAGGAAGTTGGCGTCATTCTCATAATGTCAATACTGCCAAGTCATGCCATGCCCATGTTCAAGAATACATTCATCGCTCATCATTTGCAGTTATTACACCCTCCACCATGTCGGTCTACTCTGAGTCAATCTTGCATAATACTGTACCATCTGATCTACTCCAAACATCTGTTATCAGGTTTCATGTCTTTGATGGGGGATTCATCATGGCCCTCCTTCGACGGATTCATCCTTGTCAACCTCAACACATCATCCGAGGACTGAATCTAGAAACCAATCAAGTACCTTGGGCCTGCATGCCTCAATGGCAGGTTACCTCGTTTTCGACATGAGTTTGCATCATTGAATCTTGATTGAAAGATTTCGTCAAGAGTTCGACTTCAACTCATTCATTCGCACTTGATGATATGTACTATGATACCTTGGGGATCATTTACATTAATGGTGATTTCCCTCGCGCTTGTTAACGATATACATCAGTGACCGATAATCAAGTGGTTTCTACCATGTTCGACGTCAAGACATTTGTAATCACATGGATAGATTCGTATCATTGTGGGTTCAGTTTGAAGACCCTGGGGATTCATGTTTTACCCAGGTTGCGATGGAGATTGTTTGTCATATTACATGGATCCACTTTTGTATTGGTCGTGGCTATGTTATCATCTCATCATGGATCTATGCTTGTGCTTAGTAGCCATGATTGTGTCCAGCCAGTCTTTACTACCATGGATCTGCAATGTATTGGTCGGCATCCATGTTGTGCATCATGCGAGACTGTGTTCTCAGATTCAGTTGTACTGCAACAGCATCTTACATCCGACAAGTCCTTGCCATCCTTCTATCAAAGCATTTCACCTGTCAAGTTCCAACAGCTTCATGCTTTGGGGGGAATTCTGTTACACCTAAATCTTGCCACCTTAAGACTCAGTGCCTAAATCCATGAAGTCCCATGATCAAGTTAGTCATTTGGAGCAAGTTGATGTCCTTCATCCACACTCTTAATTAGACCGGCGCATGTTGTCTTTGAGCAAGATGCGTCGGTGCAGGTTGTCCTCATGCAGACTGCGCGAGAGTCCATTTTATGATATAAAGGTAGCTTTCGAGCGAATTCTAGAAGTTGGATGAGGTGGATCCCTATCCCTAACTCCTAGGTGAGATGGCCTTCAGTTCCCTAACCTAATGGGAGGATCCCTTAACCCTCTCCCCATGATACTCAACCTACTCTATCCACTTTGTCCTACAAAAACTAGAGCCCTCTCCATTCCAAGGGGAGAAATGCTATAGCATCCACATGCTGGTGAAATAGAGCTTAGAAGTCATCACCCATCCATTGAAGGCACCCGTTTCTCCTTAGACGCATTGGCTTGGCTTGTTGGAGGAATATTGCAACGTTAGGGCTTGGTTGTAATCCTCACTCTTCTATGTATTTCCTCTTTTAATATAGTAATATAATCTCTTTCCATAAATGTTGTCTCGTTGATAATGTCTAGAGTTTTCTTCCTTAACGGTTAGCTTAGATCAATCATATGAAATGTATGCTTTTACTGTTTGTCAGTTTCTGTGTGTTCAACGGGGTCTTGCAGCTTGAGATCTGATGACGCTGGAACATTGGATCAACAAAGAGCAAAGGGATCTGCAAATCTGAGGTAAGTGATCCATCTATCGGTTTTCACTTCTATCTGATCTAGGGAAGTAGGTTATGTTCTGTCCCATTTGTTCTAGATTCACTTTGAACTAGGGAGATCACGCCTTAAGTCCGCTTTCGGTAGATTGTCCAGTAACAATTGGGAAAACATGAAAAGTGTGAAATTCTCATTGATAAAGCATGGGATTTCCATGTCAATTGGGCAATTAATTGACTGATTTTAATGTTATGTTATGCTTGTCCTAACATAATTGCAATGATGTATTTCAAAGGTGACAAATTGAAGTTAATTGGTTGCAGTTGTTACAAAAAACAGTGGTACTAGCAAGCAAAGAGTGGGTTGTTGCGTACATTGGCCATGACAGTAAACCAAAGGCTGTTGGATTTGGTTGAAAACCTTCTGCAAACAATTACCAAGACCCAAGAAAATCTTGGAGAGATGCTCAGGCTACAAAAGCAACAGAATGATATGAACCACAAGGTTTTGTAGGACTCTATTTGTCTGCAAAGGGAGGTAAAAAGCATTCTGGAAGCAGCCAACAGTGGAACAGAGAAGAGGCATTCACCCAATCATCCCACTAAGAAACATTCCAGGTGGGAAGACTCAAAGGAAATTGAGCAGGTAAAGAGAAGGCAACCACTAAAATGTTGGGAATGTGGATAAAATCATCTCTTCCGCAACTGCCCAACAAATGATAGCAAGAAAGCTAGCAGCCATAAAGATTCCAGACTTATGGATCAGCTGGAAGGTAAAGAAAAGTAAAGGATTGTTGTGGATTAATTCCCACCTGCAGTGTTGGAAGATCAAATCCAGCAGGAACAACTTGTGGAGGACAAAGGACTTGGTCCTGAAAGTTCAAAGTAAAGGGTAAAATGCAGGGACAGACCTACAACATTTTTGAAAATTTTGGACATGTGTAGATTGTATATGTAATCCTAAGTGTTGGAACACCGAGGACGGTGTTATTCTAAAGGGGGGAGGATGTAATATCCCTCATTCTTCCCTTAGGCTATTTTAGTTGCTATGTACATATTGCAAGGTGTGTTTTCCCTAGTGTGGATCTTAAGGCCAAGGCCCCCACTAGTGGATTCTTAAGTTTAATTGCATAGGCAGGTATTTGATATTCATATAACCCATGTGCTAGTAAGCCATGGAAGATTGTAAATGATGTAAATGATGCCATGTAAATAAAATACCAAGGACTGGCTATGGCTGCAACAAAATGAGGGGGAACTATGTATCCACTAGGGAAAGGTGAGGGGGTTATGAGATTGGAACCATGATGCCACATGTCCATTGATGAACCCATTTGAATCCCATGCTAACATTTAATTTTGTTGAAATAAGGTGGGTGAAGAACACTGTTCATGAGGTCGATGGAGTATGGAGCATCCCTGTAATCTATATGGCAGGGTATGCCTCTATTCTAGCTTGTCCCTTAATCCACTCTACCTCCAGGTAATTAGCACACCTTGATCCTTATCCCTTGTTGACCAACGGGCCTCATTCATCACACAACACAGAGCAAGTAGGGGGGGGCAAGAAAGAAAATCGCGATTCTGTGTAAGCAAAAATTTGCAGAGCCGAAAGCCGATAGAAAACCCTGCGCAGGAAGCAAACTGATTGATAAAGCCATGGATCAGACCCTAGGGATAAGTTACAGAGAGTTATTATCTTAGAGAACCCATGAAAGTACCTGGATCTGATCGCAGAATATTGAGTTGTGGGACAAAGCTTTGGCCGCAACTTTGAGAAGGTTAGACAGAGGTTGGATATGCTTGATAACCCAATTGTATGTTGGCTTAGAATTAGGGTGGATCCCTGACTGTGAGAGATCCCATTTATCCCTCCTTAGTGGATACATATCCCCATCTCAGGGGTGGTCTCTGAGAATTGAAATAATACAGGCTGGGAAAAGACCTATGGTTTGGTTGGAACATTGCATTCCATAGCCAGTTTGCTTGGAGATTTAATGTAGAAGATAAGTGTTCTTTATTCCTTGAATGATTCCTATTCTACATATGTGCATATGTGTTTATTTATGTCTGAATGTATGATTTGATCCAAATGAGTGCTAGGGATGAATTTCCATGTAATAGGTTTCATTCTGTGGTGTATGTTATTGATTGGTGAATGCATGACACATTGTGTGTTGATGATGTTTCCTTAAGCTATGGTTGTTAAGTACATGCATGCATCTATTTGCTTATGTGAATGGTCCATTGATGAATAGGATTGTATGCCTATGCATTATGTTTCATTATGTTGTACATGTCATTGCCTTATATCTGCACCTTTGCTCCTTTATATTATGTTAGTATTCATATGTATCTAGGCTTTAGGAATGGGACCAAGACTTTTCATGCTTTCATCAATATTCCTGGGAGGAATATGAGCATGTATTCCATTATATGTGTATGTATAAGGTTTCATCCCCCTGTGTTCCTTGATGTATGAATTTGCATATGGGAATGACTTATTATGTTGTCGCATATTTGTATTTCCATTGGTGTAATGTCCCTAGATTGTTCATTGATGAATTAAGGCTAAGTCTGGTAAATGTGGAGGACACTCCAACCAGGACTTGGGAAGGAAGGGGCACCCCTATGGATTAGATGAAGGGGGAGATACATGGCAAAGTGGAGCAGAGCTTCTAGAGATTGGTGAAATTGGTAAAGATGGGGTTTAAGGCCACCTTGGGAGTGGGATGAGGGCAGGAACAAAGTCATCAGGTGTGGATGAAGACCGGGTAGCAGCATACAAATCTCCAAGAGCTTTCCAACAGTGTAAGACTTGTCCAATTTGGTCCAGGGATGAAGATTTTATGCATTGAAGAAGTTGTGAAGTGGGGGATTTCGACTTTCCAAACCTGCATGCGGATTGCGAATTGCGGAATTCGGAAGGGCATTTTCGACGGGGTTGAAAAATGGCAGTTCTGAATTTCGAGTTCCACATGTGGACTGCAGAAGTCAGAACGGTAAAATCATCGGGGTTGTAAAGTTGGGCTTCTGCATTTCCGAGTTCCGCAAGGCGCATTGCGGATTGCAGAAGTCGGGAAGTTAATTTCCCAAAGTAACGATATTGGTGTTCCACATTTCCAAGTTTTGCAATGTGGATTGCGGAATGTGGAAGTCGAAAAGGAGACGTCGTCAGAGCTGAGTATTTGGGCTCTTGCATTTTTGAATCCCGCAATGCGGATTGCGGATTGCGAAAGTCAGGAGTGAAACATTTCCGAAGTCGTGAATTGGACTTCCGCCTTTCCGAATCCCACAACGTGGGTTGGGGATTGAGGAAGTCAGAGAAAGGATTTCTATTGATCAAAGAATTGGGAGTTACGACTTCCAAGTTCCGCATTGCGGATTGCAGAAGTCGGAGGAGTGTATTCGTCGGAGCAGTGAATTGGTGTTCCGAGTTCCGAGTTCCGATTTCCGCACTGCGGATTGCAGAATGCAGAATTCAGAGGGGAGAACTTTTCGGAGTTGAAATTGGAGATCCGAATTCCGACTTCCAACTTCCAATTTCGGCTTGCAGATAGGGGCTTGCGGAATTGCGGATTGTAGACTGATGTTCATTGCGGGTTCAGAGTTGCGGAGCCTTTGAATTGCTTGGAAAAAAGAAGAAGAAAATTAGCAGGTGACTCAAGGGAGCTCTCCCATTACTTCTAAAGGGTATTGAAGTGACTGGGGACATGACATGCAAAGAGAAACTACGCATTACTCAGTCGATTGTTTCAGCAAATCAAAAAAAATATATGAATGGAAAATCCTACACTTAATACTCACACTTGTTCAACAAACCAAGAGAAATTATAATTGAATAATCCTACGCTTAATATTCAAAATGTTTCAACAAACCAAAAGGAAATCTAATCTGAATTCCACACCAAACGAAGTAAAGGAAATAAGCAACTACTTAACTCGGAAACTTAGTGAGAAGGTGGGCCCTTTCCTTCTAACGGAGATGTTGCTAAAGACTACCGGAACTCAGTACACAATGGATCAGGAAAATATTGCCTCTTTCATTGATAGAATGAAATTCAATAACAAAGTTCTTCCACTCCTATTACAAATTCTATTCAAAATAAGCCTAACCTCTTGAACCCACTCATCTTCCTATAAATACTAGACAAGGCAATTAATATCCTCGTAATTCGGACAGCCATGAATATCAAATATATTCAAGCTGTCGAATCAAAACATCAAAAATAGAAACAGTTACATTCATAATTACATTTGGGATAAAATATGTTTCATATGCGTCATTGCTCTTCACAATCCAAATTGATCAGATACCAGGTGCATTTCAGATGGCCGCGTGGATAGATGCTTGAGTTGTTTCTGCAACAACCTGAACAAGAGCCCTGAAAAGCGTGACTGCTAGCCATGTACTTATTTATCCACGTGTATCAGCAAGCTGATACACCCGAATACCCTGTGGTCTCAAATTACTTTCATCGATCCATCACAAGTCAACACAATTAGGAACAAAATCCATAAACACAAGCACACTGTAGGCATTAATATAACAAATTAATAATAAATTATACTTGTTCAAGATCATGCTTTTTCTGAGGAAAGATAATGACTTGGTTACAATAATAAGGAAAAACAGGGAAAAAGGATCTCAATGGAAGTGAGAAAAAAGGGTCATTTATGGCACCCAACATCTGCCCCCAACTGTCCAATTGCATGTCCTCATGCAACAACCTCCAGTTATTTTGAATTTGAATCTGAATCAAAACTTTTCCTGTGGAAGTTGGTGAAGTTGAAGGAAGATTCAGGTTTCTCTCCCAAGTTTATATACCCATTAAAAGCAACTAAATATGCCCAACACTTCTTTTCTCCTTTCTTGGTTAACTTATATACTCCTGTATTTCTTCTCAGGAAGCCATATGAGTGGGAATCTAAATCTTAGTCCTAGCCAGCTCGTTCCACATGTTTGAATACACTTGACATACTCTGGGAATCGAGACAAATCATATTTAAAATTTTCAAAGCAATACGAGTCTCTTATTCTTAAGGACTCAGAAGAGGCTTCCCACCCGTGCTTACTACCTTTCAATGCATAGGGCTCTTGTTGTGAGATAATTTTGAAACATGTACATATAGTATCTTGCTGAAATGCTGCTATCTAATTAGCCTTTTGAGGAGAGGAGAGGTGTCTTCTATGTCTTGCAACAAGGTTCACTGGGGATTGAGGTTCACCTCGAATCCAAAGTGTAGAAGTATACTCACTTCTTTGAATAGTCTAAGAGGCATTCCACCAGTTCATCTGATTGGTGACGAAGGAAGTGAATACCCTCAGATGTATATCTCCTATATGAGGAACATGATTAGACCAAAGGTCCATGAAGCATGCTAATTCATGTAGATATAACTCACATAGTAAATTTTTCCCAGGGAAATAACTCTAAGTAAAAGCATCTAAAAATTGAGAAGTTGTAACAAACCGATAGGGCTTCCCTTCCTTCAAAGCTTTAATATTAAACATAGTCAATTTTTCATACAGGAATATTGAATAGGATGGTGATGGGTCCCTACAGCTTAATAGTTCATGAACTAAATTATACATTTGCTCCTCCTCCTGCTTCATGGCCTTAAACCTTCTTAGTTCCTTCAACTCTTCCTGCAGATTTTCCCAGCGAAATTTCTTGAATATTAATTCTTCAGCCCATCTCTCCTTGATTTATTTAATGGCTTTCCTTTGGTCATGCAAGGGAACCATCCCTTCCTCACACAGGGCAACGCGATATCTCCATTTACTTATTTGAAGCTTCAACAGAGAAATTCACTTTGTCATCTCCTGATCCTTTTCATTTTCTATGTCCTTTTCATATTCTATGTCCAGCTCAATAATCTCTAGAGGTTCCTGAGCCTTTGCTTTATGCTCAATTTTGCTGGGTAGAGGTTGGTCCTGAGTTGCTAGATCCTGAGTTTCAACAGCTAATTCCTGTGTTTTAGCAGCTTATTCTTGACCCACCAGTTTAGGGATCTCAACAGTTTCTTCTTGTGCCACTGATTCTTGTGTTTCAACAGCTTCTTCTCGGGCCACCAGTTTAGGAACCTCATCAATTTCTTCTTGTGCCATTGGTTCTTATGTTTCAGTATCTTCTTCTTGACCCACTAGTTCAGGGACCTCAACAATTTCTTCATGTGCCATTGGTTCTTGTGTTACAAGGCTTCTTTTTTATTGTTGATTCTTGTGTTTCAGCATCCTCTTTCTGGGTCATTGGTTCTTGCGTTTCAACACCCTCTTTTTGGATTTTTGGTTCTGAGACCTCAACAATTTCCTCTTTTGGATTTTTGGTTCTGAGACCTCAACAAGAACCAATTTCTTCTTGGTTCTTGTGTTACAGTGGCTTCTTCTTGGAGTGTTTCAGCAACCTCCAATTGTTGAGGCAATGTTTCCTTTGATTCTTGTATTCGTTGGTCAGGGGTCATTATTTCATGTGCAATGATATCATCAAATTCCTTACCCATTAATTATTGATTGTCCAAGGTTGAAGGGGTTGCTTCCATGTTCCGATTTTGCTCATCCTCCATCATTGATTTGCTTGTGTTGTCCCATTCTTTTCTTGTCTTCGTTGTCCAAGTCTCTAGGATGAAAGTTATATGAGAGTGACCTTATATCCTTCATTCTTAAAAATGACCCCACATTCTAGGCACATAAAATCATCATGCTCCATGTTTTCTGAATCAGAGGGTAGAATTTCCATTTGAACAACAACTTTAGCTAGTGTGCTCAATCTATGAACTGCCTTATTCTTTAGCACCTCCTTCAATCCTTACAGTTCCTCCCTGAGCACTTGTACCTCCTATTTCAACAGGTCATTCTCTAAGAGCAGAGTTTCTATTTGAATTTGACCCTCTCTTGCAGCAGGTTCATGTGTGTCGGCAGGATTCGAAATTAAAGTCTGGATACCCCTTAGTTCTTGTGATTCAGGGGGTGATCGAGGTTCTAGAATTGGAATCTCAAAATCTGCCTCGGTCATTTGTGTTGCCTCTACTTCCACAGAAGCTCGAGTCCTTATTATTTTCAGTGGACTGGGTGATTTCTTTTGGGTACATGATCTTCGCTTATTTCTTCGGGGCACAGGGGAAGTGGAACCCTACGTGAGTATTTCAACATCCTCTGAGACAGAAAAAGGAGAATCATCCTTTCATGATGATTCTTCCCTCAACTCACTAGCTCATCCTGGTTCAGCGACCGCTTCAATATCCTGAATTATAGCTCCTCCTTGTTCAGTAGAAGATTCAATCTCCTGAATTATTCTTGTCTGGACTTTAGTCCCCTCTCTCATTTCTTCTACATTGGATTTCGTCTATTGGAATGGGCTTCTGATAGGATCCTGGGGGTTTATGTTTTAGATTCCTCTGCAATTACAGCTTCCTCCATATCCCTTTCTTCATCCTTCTCTACTTCTACGGATTCCTTATCTCTCCCCCGAACTCTATCTGACAGGATCCACTCATCTTCCTCTTCAATTTCATTATCATTTTCTTCCATGGCCACATGGTCTACCGCATCCCCAGCAAGGAATTTCCCCCAAGATTGGTGTCTTTGTTCAATGGATCTTAATATTAATAACTTAATGAGGCCATGGTTATTGATGGAGGCTTGAGGATATTGAGACCCCTTGCATAGTGTGCCATGCTTTGCAGGTTCCTCATAAGATAATAGGGCATATTAATTAATGTGCCATGACGCAAGTGAGAGAGAAAAACAAAATCATAGGAATAGAAGAATCGGTACCTACCTTCGCAGGTGATATATTTCTTCAAGAATACTGCAACCTCGTCCCATGGGTGAGCAGAGTTTCTAATGTTGTTCCTCGTCCCCTAGGTTGAACGTTTTCACCTGTTGCAAGGAAGTCTTCCTTTACATTTGGATTGGGCACTTTTCGGTCGAACCATCTCTTCCCATTTGTAGGAAATCCTATCACTTCTGCTAAAATGTGTTCAAAGACCTTGACCCTCTGTCCCCCTACTTCTGAATGGTCTTCGATCAAATTCTGGGCAAATTGTAATGCCATTCCTTCATTGAACCCATTCAATTTCTCGAAATACGTCGTCCATCCTGCTTCTTCAAAATTTCTGAAAAGATCTCCATTCCGACGCAAAGCATCCATTGTTTCAGGTTCATGTCGAACTGCGAAACCCCCCATAATGTCTTTCTTTAGCAATCTCAAATGATGCAAGCAAGAATTTCCCGATTAGGATGCCAGAGTTGCAACATGCAAAAACAACGATGAACAGTGAGGATTCCGTTGGCTATTTTGGGAAAGGTGATGTAATTATGGAATAGACTCGTGTTAAAAGTTATTGCAGGGATTGGACGAGATGGCGGCGATCAATAAGTATGGGAGAGGGTGGTGATGTGTCCCACCAATTGGAAAGATTGGCTAGAAATTGTTGACAAGGATATGTAAACATAGTATAATCATGATTATTTTGTCAATTTATGCCTAGTCATACCCGTGGTTAGAACCCGTACCTTTGCAATTATCGTGACAGATCGTCAACACTCCGAGGTGGCCCACTTTTGTTGTTAAATTGATTGATGGAGGCATCTCTTATCACATGGCTTCATAAAGTCAGTAGGCCTCTATCCAATGAAAATTGAATGTGTCCATGTCAGATTTAATTATATTAGTGAGTGGAAATTTTGCCATATTTTCCGCTTCATTTTTGGAAAACTGTAGCGGGAATAATACTGATTATAGAAATGGCAAAGTAAGATTACTTCCAATTCCGTCGAAGTCTTCCTCGAATAATTTTGCAAAACATATTTTAACCGATTCCAAGGAAAAACGGCGAATTTTATAACTGATGCAAGCTGAAAATTGAAAAGATGGCGGTGATTCAGAGGATAGCGGAGAAATATGCAGTGTTTCAGTCGAAAACTAGGAGGAATTTCCGTGGAAATATTGGCGAAGTTTCAGCAAAAAGTAGAAATATTGGCGGAGTTTTAGCCGAAAGTGTAGCGAAGTTTCAACGGAACTATTAGCGGAGTTTCATCCAAAAGTGTAGCGGATTTTCAGTGAAAATATTGGCGGAGTTTCGGCAAAACCGGAGAGATTGGCGGAGTTTTGGAAAAAAGAGGAAATATTGGTGGAGTTTCAGCCGAAAGTGTAGTGGAGTTTCAGTGGAAATATTGGTGAAGTTTCGGCAGGAAGATTGACAGAGTTTCAGTCGATGACAAAATTCAGCAGTGCCAGAATGAAGTTCAATGAACTTGACAGAAATACATAATTCCCTTCGTCGATCCTTATGAGGGGTTATTCAGCAAGTACAGAGGATCACCCATAATCTTCACAATCGATTGGCCCATTAGGACTGCTCCTTTTCTTTTTAGGTCTTTCGCATATATCCCTGCACACCATGCTCCTAAACAAACCAATCAAGGTTGAACAATCGAAAGGAAAAACTATCAAACAATCCATCAATCCTACCAAACAAATGAAAGCAAAGCAAAAGGAAATAAAATCAAACGAGTTTATTTATGTACAACTTATTTGTGGAAAATGCACAAAAGATTAGAGAGTTGAGGAAACATGAGGAGACTCTTGTTCTTGTACCAATCAATAGTTTTAGTCAGAATCAACACGAGAGGCAAATGTATATTTAGAGAGTGGCTTATGATAGAGCCGCAACCAATAACCATTGGCAAATAGTGGGGTTTGATATTCATCGATTTTGGTCAATTGAATAGTTCCATTGTCGAACACTATATCCACTTTGTATGGTCCCAACCATCTGGTGCGCATTTTACCTTTAAAGTCCTTCTTGAACCATGAATCATATAATAAGGCCCAATTTCCTTCATAGAATGTCTTCTTCTTAATAAACCTAGCATGCCACTTAGAGCATTGTTGTTGAATTATTTAAGTCTGGTGTAAATTAGCTGCATGCTTCTCGTCAAGCTCGTTTAATTGATTCATTCGGTCCCTGTGGGCTCTTCTCATATCCAAGTTTGCTTCTAAAGTGGTTCTCAAAGTTTTAATCTTGAATTCGACAGGGAAGACAACATTTTTCATGTAACCAATTCATAAGGGGAGAACCCTGTGGTGTTATGCCATGTAGTTCGGTATGCCCATAAAGCTTCAGGGATTCATTCAGCCCAATCTCTATGATGACTCTTCACAGTCTTTGTGAGAATAGCTTCAATAATTTTATTCATACTTTCCACTTGGCCATTGGCATGTGGATGATAAGGTGAAGTTATTCGATGTTGGATATGATATTTCTACAGAAGAGCTTCAATTTTATGAGATACAAACTGTGATCCCCCATCTGTTACTATTTTCTTAGGCACCCCGCAACGAGTAAAGATTTCTTCATAAATAAATCTATAACATCTTGATCAGCGGCTCTCACCAGAGCTATGGCCTCCACCCATTTAGTCATATAATTTGTGCAAACCAGAATGTAAACCTTTTTTTTAAGGAGGGTTGAGGGGTCTTAAGAAGTTCAAGGCCCATCTATCGAAGGGTTCAACCACCAATTGTGGTTAAAGTGGCATCTCATCAACTCTATTAGGCTGACCCATCCTTTGGCAGTTATCATAGGCTTGCACATACTTCTTTGCATCTTGAAATAGTATTGGCTAGAAATAACCCATTCTTAACACCGTATCTCCAGTTCTTTTATTGGAAAAATGTCCCCCACAAGGTTCATCATGGAATTCTTTCAGGATACTATGGACCTCATCTTCCCTCACACATCGTCTAATCTCCAAGTATAGCCCTGTGTAAAAGAGATATCCTTCTATCTAACAGTACCTAGCACTTTGTTGTACAATCCTTCTTCTTTCCCTTTTTGATAGATGGGTTGGAAGCTTCTCTACAGAAAGATAATTAGCAATTTCTACATACCATGGTGAGTGAACTGAGACTGCAAAGAGATGTTCATTAAGAAAATAATCCTCAACTGGTGAATTATCATCATTATTGGTCAGTCAAGAAAGAAAATCAGCAACAACATTTTCTTTTCCTCGTCTATCAACAATAGTGATATCAAATTATTGTAATACTAGTAACCACCTAGTCACTCGAGCATTAGTAATAGGTTTATTCATCAAATATCTAATAGCCGAGTGATCGGTATGCACAAAAGTAGAATACTTGGTGATATAGTGCCTGAACTTATTGATGGCGTAAATGACAACAAGGAATTATTTCCCAATTACTGTGTAATTGAGTTCATCAGGAGCCAAATTCTTATTGACATAGTAAATAGCATATGTATTATGACCTTTCTGTTGTCCCAACACCGCCCCAATAGAAATATCTGAAGCATCAGAATAAATGTGGAAAGGTAAGGCCCAATTAGTTCCACATAGAATCGGTGTTGTAGATAGTCTTTTCTTTAATTCTACAAATGTTGTCTGGCATGCATCTGTCCAATTGAATTGTGCATCTTTCATTAGTAAGGTAAATAGAGGAGATGCTAGCTTAGAAAAAATTTCAATAAAACGTCTATAATAACCAGCATGTCCAAGAAAAATACGTACCTCCTTCTGCGTTCCAATAATAGGGATGTATGTTTAGAATTACATTTATTTTGGGAGGGTCCACTTGTATTACTCCAGTAGATATATAATGTCCGAGGACTATAAATTCATTGATCATCATATGACATTGTTCAGTACTAAGGGATAGGTGAGTCTGATCACAGTGTTTTAAAACATTTTCCAAGTTTTCCAAAGCCTCATCAAAACTACTACCATAAGGAGTGAAATCGTCCATAAAAATTTCCATACAATCATTAACCATCTCAGAGAAAATTCCAATCACAACTTGTTGAAATGTAGCCGGTGTGTTGCATAATCCAAAAGGGAGCACCCTGTATGCAAAGGTGCCCCAAGGACATGTGAAAGTAGTCTTGTCTTGGTCTTCAGGGGCAATCTGAATCTGGTTATACCCACTAAAGCCATCTAGGAAGGAAAATAATTTTTTACCAGACAGGGTATCCAGGACCTGATCGATAAATGGAAAAGGGAAATGGTATTTTTGTGTAGCCTTATTCAAGTCTCGGTAGTCCACACAAATGCGCCATTTACCATTTTTCTTAGGCACTGTCACTAATGGAGAAACCCATTCACTGTCTGAAATGGGATAAATAAATCCTGCCTTTCAAAGTTTATGAATTTCCTCCTTCAAGATATCTCTCAAATTTGGATTCATTCTGCGTTGGGGTTGACATATGGGCCGATAATCATTATTAATGTAAATGTGGTGAGTACACAACTTAGAGGTAATACTTCTCATGTCTGTGTATTCCCATGCAAAGGATCCCTTATACTGTTTTAGCATTGTAGTCAGGCGTTCCAATTCATCAGGTGCGAGATTGGGATTAACATTCAAGGTTTTTCCAGGTTCATTCTCTATTGGAACACTTTTTGAATTCTCAATTATGGGAACATTTTCAGCAATTTTAGCTAGGACTTCCTCAATAAGTTTTTCTTGCTAAAATTCACTCATGGTACTGTCCAAGATTTGATATGCATGTTTGGTAATCATTATTGGCTCACTAATGAAACTGCTGATAGTGTCATCTTCAGTTTCATTTTTAAAATTCATGGCCCTCCCTGTAGTTAGAAGGGGCTGAGTACTTTCTTCCTCCTCCAAATCTACCCACAATGGAATCTCAGCATCTAAGCTTGGTTTAGTTGGACGATATAGGGTCAAGCTTTTGGTATCGGTTCAATCAGATATTGTCATAGATCCTGATCTACAATTGATGTATGCATCTATCGTAGTCAACCAAGGTCTCCCTAGAATTATTGGATGTCCCTCCAACTGAGATTTAGGTTGTAGAATAAGAAATTATGCGGGGTATTCCCATGAATCAATAGAGACTACCAAGTCATCCAAAATTCCCTCGGGTCTAATCGTGGATATATCATCCAATTCTAATACCGTGGGGGTTGGTCTGAGGTTAGTGAGCCCTAATTTCTTTATAGTTTCAATAGTCATCACATTTATTGTTGCACACAAATCAACTAAAACATTGGGAATATCAGTATACCCAATATGCACTGTAACAGTGAGATTGCCTGGATCATCATATTTAGCCAAGGGAACCTTTCCCATCATTAATTCAGACAATTTCCCAATCACATGAACTGTAAGAATATCCTTAGGCTTCCTTCTTGGTTTTTTCATACACAGATCTCTAATAGTTTTAGCATAGATGGGTACATCATGCAAGGCTTACAATAATGATATTTTAACATAAATATTTTTCAGTTCACCTAGAATATTTAAGCAAGGTTGATCTACTTCTTTCTGTAAGTCCAGTCACTCAGATATGGTGGGTTTCTTGGAATTTGTACAGGGGTAGTTTCAACGTGTGTTTCAACACGTATTTCAGCAAGTGTTTCAACATCCTCAATAATGGGGATTGTTGTACCGATGGGATCTCAACCTGTTTATTCATTCTTTCCTTAGTCACAGGGGATGGAACATCCTCAACGACAATAGGTTCTACAACCCTCCCAGATCGCAGATGTAATTCATTACATAGGATAGGAGTGATAGAGTAAGTTGGCATGTTTGATGTTTCAAATTGTTGCATTGCCTTATTGTTGAGGTTAGGATTAGGTTGAGCAGGAAGCTGAGGTTGTAGTGGTGCATTAATTGGTGCAACGTTATTAGGGAGTTGCATCTGTGGTTGCTGATAATATGGATGAGTAAATTGATTGTGAGGAAATTGATTCCCTGGATAAGGATTTCACCAACCTAGAGGCCAAGGGATTTGTTGATTTGGACGAGGTGCCCATGACATCCATGGAGTAGGATATTGCATTGTAGTTTGAGTAGATGGATGCCACTGAGTATTGGGATAAGAATATTGTGGAGGATGTTGATTTTTCATATTATTCCAAGAATTAAAAGATGTGGTGGGATCTGGATTCATACCTGGAGCACGAGGTTGTCAGGGATTCTTTTGTGAAATGAAGCAAGTTTCCTCCACGTCCACGCTAGATGCTTGAAGGACTGCCTTAACATTTGGCAATGAGGGGAACTCCTTAGTATTGTGATCCAAATCACACAGACCACATACCTCTACCTTGTCAAGTGGGCATTCCCTTCACGGATTCTTCTTTCTGCATTTAGCAAAAAATATGCCCAGTGCCAAGTCTTCCTCTGCCTGCCTCTACTTTTCTTTTAAAACATCCAATTGTGAGGAAATGGAACTCATCATATTAGTTTTAAAATTTTCGAGAAGATTACCTATCTTTGCTCGTGTAGCTCCACCACTGATTGACTTTTGTGCCCTTGTGAGGACATCTTGGTCTCTTGTGTTGGTTCTAGAAGATCCTCTAGAGTATCTTCTACACAGATCCACAATATGATCGAAAGACTCCCTTGAGATATACCCTTTTCCCAGCAAATTAAGCATATCTAGACAGTCTTCTCTAATTCTTCTCAATAGAATAATTTTAAGGACGTCTTTTCCAATGTTGGCATGGCCAGATCTTTGCAAATTATATAAAATTATTTATACAAAATCCTCCAAACTTGTATCCTCTTTTTGAACCATTTTGAACAATTCTTCCCTCCTATCCTTGGTTTGCAATAATCTTGATATTTAGCAAGGAATACTCGTTTCATCTGGTCCCATGATGTAACAGTCTCACCACCCAAACTCATAAACCAATGTAGGGCATTTCCCTTTAAAGTAACAGGAAATAATTTTAACTTTTGTTCACTGGAGGTGTAATCATAGCTTCGATGGAGAATTTCAAATTCAAAAAGGAACTTGTCTGGAACTTTAGTATACTACCATAAAAATTTGGCAATACTGAGGGTGAAATGTTCTTCATGGGAGCCACCCTAGGCGTTTGTCGAATGGGGAATTCAAGTGTAACAACTGTTTCTACATGCCAATTATTACTGTTGTCCCCCATCTCCTCTTCGTGATCATTAGGGTTCCCCGAACGCTCTATGTTTTCTTCATTATTCATATTTTCCTTGTTCTTCTGATCCTCTATCCTCTCTTCTTCCAATTTCTGTCGATAATCCAGCCACTCCTCCTTAGTTACTTCCTTCCCATTAATTCGATAAATTTCCTATGGATTTCTTGTACCCACAACATTCCCCTTATCTTCGGGAGGTTGCTTCTCATAAGTGGGGGTTGAAATTTCCGTTACCTTCTCCACGGTTGATATCGATGATTCAAGCTTGGGGAGAGTAAAGCTTCCTCTTCCTGAAGATGTTCATGGAAATAAAGTTCCAGTAGAGGAATCAGCTCTGGCGATCAGCTCATCAACAAATTTTGCTCTTCCTAGACTTGGATTACTGCCACGTCCTCTTCCACCTACAAAGTTAGTGCTTTTGGGGGTTTCATGTTCTTTACCTTTTGTATTCATGCAAGCTTAAATAATCATACCTTGTTTTTGGGGTAGGAACCCTTTCGGTCTGTTGAACGATGAGCAGCTCTTCAATGCGTCTTATCGTCTCTGCAACCTCAAAAATCAAGATAGCTAAAGAAATCAAACTAATCAGCTACAATCTATTTCTTCCAATTACCTTCCTCAGCAACAGTGCCAAAATGTTGGTCACTATAATTGCCTATTAATTTAATTTAATAATTAGAGTGCTCAATATAAATTGTCAACCCAGGGAAGTCTAGTTATTTCAAAGGTAATCAAGCAAAATATATGCATAAACATTTCAGTAACTGGTCAATCAAATAGAATTCATCCAATCTACCTAAATGCTAAGTCTATGCTCTGCTTACTGCTCAATCCAAATTCAATTACTAATTCGGTTGTCAAAGATTAAGAGAGTTCACAATCCTACTACGGTATCAATTATGGAAACAACTGCTTCAGGAATGCATTATCTAAATTGCTTTTGCAAGAAGTTAAATCCTAAATCATCATCATAAAAGAGATTCAATCCTCAATTGTAATACTCAACCATAAAAGAAAGGTCCTCCTTCTACTCTGTAAATTTATATGTCATCTACCAGTTTCAACAATTCGTGAAAGGAATTAAACAACAGTAATATGCAGCAGCAGAGCACATGTGTAACAACAGTAATCAATAACACACTTGAAAAGAGAAACTACGCATTACTCAGTCAACTATTTCAACAAATCAAGAAAAAGATATGAATTGAAAATCCTACACTTAATACTCACACTTGTTCAACAAACCAAGAAAAATTATAATTGAAGAATCCTACACTTAATATTCAAATTGTTTCAGCAAACCAAAAGGAAATCTAATCTCAATTCCACACCAAATGAAGTAAAGAAAATAAGCAACTACTTAACTTGGCAACTCTGTGAGAAGGTGGGCCCTTACCTTCTAACAGAGATGCCGCTAAAGACTACCAGAACTCAATACACAATGGATCAGGAAAATACTGCCTCTTTCATTGATAGAATGAAATTCAATTACAAAGTTCTTCCACTCCTGTTACAAATTCTCTTCAAAATAAGCCTAACCTCTTGAACCCTCTAGTCTTCCTATAAATACTAGACAAGACAATTCAGGTCCTCTTAATTCGAACAGCCATGAAGATCTTCGATCTTCAGGATGTCAAATCAAAACTTCAAAAATAGAAACATATACATTCATAATTACATTTGGGATAAAATTTGTTTCATAAGCGTCAATGCTCTTCAAAATCCAAACTAATCAGACACCAGGCGAGTTTCAGCTGACCGCGTGGATAGATGCTTGAGTTGTTTCTGCAACAACCTGAACCGGAGCCCTGAAAAGTGTGACTGCTAGCCACGTACTTCTTTATCCACGTGTATCAACAAGTTGATACAACCGAATCCCCTATGGTCTCAAATTACTTTCATCGATCCATCACAAGTCAGCACAATTAGGAACAAAATCCGTAAACAAAGGCACACTTTAGGCATTAATATAACAAAGTAATAATAAATTATACCTGTTCCATATCATGCTTTTTCTGAGGAAAGATAATGACTGGGTTACAATAATAAGGAAAAACATGGAAAAAGGATCTCAATGGAAGTGAGCAAAAAGGGTCATTTCTGGCACCCAACATCTCCCCCCAACTGTCCAATTGCATGTCCTCATGCAACAACCTCCAGTTATTCTGAATCTGAATCTGAATCAAAACTTTTCCTGTGGAAGTTGGTGAAGTTGAAGGAAGATTCAAGTTTCTCTCCCAAGTTTATATACCCATTACAAGCAACTAAATCCACCCAACACTTCTTTTCTGCTTTCTTGGTTAGCTTATATATACTCCTGTATTTCTTCTCAGGCATCCATATGAGCAGGAATCTAAATCTTAGTGCTAGCCAGTTCGGTCCATATGTCTGAATACACTTGACATACTCTGGGACTTGATACAAATCATATTTAAAATTTTCAAGGCAATACAGGTCTCTTGTTCTTAAGAACTCAGAAGAGGCTTCCCACCTGTGCTTACTGCCTTCCAATGCATAGGGATCTTGATGTGAGATAATTCTGACACATGTAGATATATATATTATTGAAATGTTGCTATCTGATTAGCTTTTTGAGGAGAGGAGAGGTGTCTTCTATGTCTTGCAACAAGGGTCGTAGGGGATTGAGGTTCACCTCGAATCCAAAGAGTAGAAGTATCATCATTTCTTTGAAGAGTCTGAGAGGCATTCCACCAGTTCATCTGATTGGTGACGAAGGAAGTGAATGCCCTCAGATTGATATCTCCTATACGAGGAATAGAATTAGACCGCAGGTCGATGAAGCATGCTAATTCATGTAGATATAACTCACATAGTAAATTTTTCCCAAGGAAATCACTCTAAGTAAAGGCATCCAAAAACTGAGAAGTTGTAACAAAGTCTTCCCTTCCTTCAGAGCATTAAGCTTAAAAAGATTCAATTTTTCATAGAGGAATACTGAAGAGGATGGTGATGGGGCCCTAAAGCTTAATAGTTCCTGAACTAAATTATACATTTTCTCCTTCTCCTGCTTCATGGCCTTAAACTTTCTTGGTTCCTTCAACTCTTCTTGCAGATTTTCCCAGTGAAATTTCTGGAAGATTAATTTTTTGGCCCATCTCTCCTTGAGTTCTTTAATGGATTTCCTATGTCCATGCAAGGGAACCATCCCATCCTCATATAGGGCAGCGCGATATATCCATTTACTTATTTCAAGCTTCAACAGAGAAAGTTCCTTTGCCATCTCCTAATCCTTTTAGTTTTTTGTGTCCTTTTCATCTTCTGTGTCCAACTCAATAATCTCTAGAGGTTCCTGAGCCTTTGATTTATCCTCAATTTTCCTCAGTAGAGGTTGTTCCTAAGTTGCTAGATCCCGAGTTTCAGCAGCTAATTCTTGTGTTTCAACAGCTTCTTCTTGACCCACCAGTTCAGGGATCTCAGCAGTTTCTTCTTGTGCCACTGGTTCTTGTGTTTCAACAACTTCTTCCTAGGCCACCAGGTCAAGGAACTCAACAATTTCTTCTTGTGCCACTGGTTCTTGTGTTTCAACAGCTTCTTCTTGAACCACCAGTTCAGGGACCTCATCAATTTCTTCATGTGCCACTGGTTCTTGTGTTACAGTGGCTTCTTTTTTATTGTCGATTCTTGTGTTTCAGCATCCTCTTTTTGGGTCGTTGGTTCTTGTGTTTCAGCACCCTCTTTTTGGATTGTTGGTTCTGAGACCTCAACAATTTCTTCTTATGCAAATGGTTCTTGTGTTACAGTGGCTTCTTCTTGGAGTGTATAAGCAACCTCCAATTGTTGAGACAATGTTTCCTTTGATTCTTGTATTCCCTTGTCAGGGGTCAGCATTTCATGTGCAATAATATCCTCAAATTCCTTACCCAGTTATTCTTGATTTTCCATGGTTAAAGGGGTTGCTCCCATGTTCTGATTCTGCTCATCCTCCACCATTGATTCTGCTTCTGTTGTCCCATTCTTTTCTTGTCTCCATTGTCCAAGTCTCGAGGATGAAAGTTCCATGAGAGTGACCTTGTATCCTTCATTCTTAAAAATTTCCCCACATTCTGGGCACATAAACTCATCATGCTTCATGTTTTCTAAATCAAAGGGTAGACTTTCCATTTGATCAACAACTTCAGCTAGTGTGCTCAATCTATGAACTGCCTGATTCTTTAGCACCTCCTTCAATCCTTGTAGTTCCTCCCTGAGCACCTGTAACTCCTGTTTCAGCAGGCCATTCTCTAAGAGCAGAGTTTCTATTTGAATTTGACCCTCTCTTGTAGCAGGTTCCTGTGGGTCGGCTACGAAATTAAAGTTAGGCTACCCCTTGGTTCTTGTGTTTCAAGAGGTGATAGAGGTTTTGGAATTGGAATCTCAAAATCTACCTCAGTCATTTGTGTTGCCTCTGTTTCCACAAAAGCTCGGGTCCTTATTATTTTCAGTGGACTGGGTGATTGCTTTCGAGGTACACGATCTTCTCTTTTTTCTGTGTGGCATAGGGGGAGTGGAACCCTCCGTGATTATTTCAACATCCTCTGAGACATAAAAATGATAATCATCCTTTTATGATGATTCTTCCCTCAAATCACTAGCTCCTCCTGGTTCAGTGTCCGATTCAATCTCCTAAATTATAGCTCCTCCTTATTCAACAGAAGATTCAATCTCCTGAATTATTCTCGTCTGGCTTTCCTTCCCCTCTCTCATTTCTTCTACATTGGATTCCGTCTATTGGAATGGGCTTCCGATAGGCTCCTGGGGGTGTATGTTTTGAGAGTCCTCTGCAGTCACAGCTTCCTCCATATCCCTTTCTCGATCCTTCTCTACTTCTATGGATTCCTTATCTCTCCCCCGAACTCTATCTGACAGGCTCCGCTCGCCTTCCTCTTCAATTTCATTATCATTTTCTTCCATGGCCACATGGTTTGCCACAGCCCCAGCAAGGAATTACCCGCAAGATTGGTGTCTTTGTTCAAGGGCTCTTAATATTAATAACTTGATGAGGCCATGGTTAGTTATGGAGGTTTGAGGATATTGAGGCACCCTTGCATAGTGTGCCATGTTTTACAGGGTCCTCATAAGATAATAGGGCATATAAATTATTGTGCCATGACGCAAGTGAGAGAACAAAACAAAATCATAGGAATAGACGACTCAGTACCTACCTTCACAGTTGATATATTTCTTCAAGAATACTACAACCTGGTCCCATGGGTGAGGCAGAGTTTCTAATGTTGTTCCTTTCCCCCTAGGTTGAACGTTTTCACCTACTGCGAGGAAGTCTTCCTTTGCATTTGGATTGGGCACTTTTCATCCGAACCATCTCTTCTCATTCCTAGGAAATCCTGTCACTTCTGCTAAAATGTGTTCAGAGACCTTGACCCTCAGTCCCCCTACTTCTGAATGGTCTTCTATCAAATTTTGGGCAAATTGTAACGTCATTCCTTCATTGAAACCATTCAATTCCTCGAAATACGTTTTCCATCCTTCTTCTTCAAAACTTCTGAAAACCTCTCTATTCCGGCGCAAAGCATCCATTGTTTCAGGTTCATGTCGGACTGTGAAACCCCCCATAATTTCTTTCTTCAACAATATCAAACGTTGCAAGCAAGAATTTCCCAATTTGGATGTCGGAGTTGCAGCATGCAGAAACAACGATGAACAGTGGCAATTTCGTTGGCTATTTTTGGAAATGTGATGTAATTATGGAATAGGCTCGTGTTAAAAGTTATTGCATGGATTGGACGAGATGGTTGTAGTGAATAAGTACGGGAGAGGGTGGTGATGTGTCCCACCGACTGGAAATATTGGCTAGAAATTGTTGAGAAGGATATGCAAACATAGTATAATCATGATTACTTTGTCAATTTATGCCTAGTCATACTCGTGGTTAGAACCCGTACCTTTGCGCGTATCGTGACAGATCGTCAGCACTCCGAGGTGGCCCACTTTTGTTGTCAAATCGATTGATGAAGGAATCTATTATCACATGGCTTCATAAAGTTGGTAGGCCTTTGTCGAATGAAAATTGAATGTGTCCATGTCAGATTTAATTGTATTAGTGAGTGGAAATTTTGGCAGATTGTTGGCTTCATTTTTGGAAAACTGTAGCAGGAATAATATTGATTATAGAACTGGCAAGGTAAGATTACTGCCAATTCTGTCGAATTCTTCCTCGGATAATTTTGCAAAACATATTTTAACCGATTACAAGGAAAAACAACGAATTTCATAACTGATGCAGGCTGAAAATTGAAAAGATAGTGGTGATTCAGCAGATAGCAAAGAAATTGACAGTGTTTCAATCGAAAACTCGGTGGAATTTCTGGGGAAATATTGGCGGATTTTCAGCAAAAAGCAGAAAGATTGGCGGAGTTTTAGATGAAAGTTTAGTGGAGTTTCAGCGGAAAGATTAACGGAGTTTCAACAAAAGGCGAAAAGATTGGCTAAGTTTTAGCCGAAAGTGTAGCGGAGTTTCAGCGGAAATATTAGCGGAGTTTCGGAAAAAGCGGACAGATTGGCGGAGTTTCGGAAAAAAACGGAAAGATTGGAAGAGTTTCAACGGAAAGATTGACGGAGTTTCGGCAAAAATGGAGAGATTGGTGGAGTTTCATCAAAAAGAGGAAAGATTGGTGGAGTTTCGACCGATGACAAAATTCAGCAATGCCAGAATGAAGTTCAATGAACTTGACAGAAATCCATAATTCCCTTTGTTGATCCTTGTGAGGGGTTATTCAACAACTGCAGAGGACCACCCATAATCTTCGCAATCGATTGGCCCATTACGACTGCTCCTTTTCTTTTTAGGTCCTTCGCATATATCCCTGCACACCATTCCTCTAAACAAACCAATCAATGGTGAACAATCGGAAGGAAAAACTATCAAACAATCCATCAATCCTACCAAACAAATGAAAGCAAAGCAAAAAGAAATAAAATCAAACGAGTTTATTTATGTACAACTTCTTTGTGGAAAATGCGCAAAAGATTAGAGACTTGAGGAAACAAGAGGAGACTCTTGTTCTTGTACCAATTGACAGTTTGAGTAGGAAGCAACACGAGAGGCAAATGCATCTTTCGAGAGTGGCTTATGATAGATCTGCAACCGATGACCGTTGGAAAATAGTGGGGTTTGATATTCGTCATTTGTGGTCAATCGAATAATTCCATTGTCGAACACTTTATCCACTTTGTATGTTCCCAATCATATCGTGCGCAGTTTACCTTTAAAGTCCTTCATGAAACGTGAATCATATAATAAGGCCCAATATCCTTCACAGAACATCTTCTTCTTAATAAACCCGTCATGCCACTTAGAGCGTTGTTGTTGAATTATTGAAGTCTGTTGTACAACATTTGCATGCTTCTCGTCAAGCTCGTTTAATTGATTCAGTCGATCCGTTTGGGCTCCTGTCAGATCCAAGTTTGCTTCTAATGTGGTTCTCAAAGTTTTAATCTTGAATTCGATAGGGAAGACAACATTTTTCCCGTATACCAATTCATAAGGGGAGAACCATGTGGTGTTACACCATGTAGTTCGGTATGCCCATAAAGATTCAGGGAGTATTTCATCCCAATCTCAACGATGACTCTTCACAGTCTCTGTGAGAATAACTTCAATAACTTTATTCGTACTTTCCACTTGGCCATTGGCCTATGGATGATAAGGTGAAGTTATTCGATGTTGGATATGATATTTCTGCAAAAGAGCTTCAATTTTATGAGATACAAAATGTGATCCCCCATCTGTTACTATTTTCTTAAGCATCCCAAAGGGAGTAAAGATTTCTTCATACAAGAAATATATAACAGCTTGATCAATGGATCTCACCAGGGTCGTGGCCTCTACCGATTTAGTCATATAATCTGTGAAAACTAGCTTTTAAACCTTTTGTTTTGAAGGAGGTTTTATAGGTCCTACAAAGTCTAGGGCCCATCAATCGAAGGGTTCAACCACCAATTGTGGTTGAAGTGGCATCTCATCCAATCTACTAGGCTGACCAATCCCTTGGCATCTATCACAGGCTTGCACATACTTCTTTGCATCTTGAAACAGAGTTGGCCATAAATAACCCATTCTTAACACCTTATGTCCAGTTCTTTTATCAGTAAAATGTCCCCCACAAGGTTCATCATAGCATGCTTTCAAGATACTGCGGACCTCATATTCCATCACACATCGTCTAATCTCAAATTATATCCCTGTGTAGAAGAGATATCCTTCTATCCAACAATACCTAGCACTTTGATGTTTTATCCTTCTTCTTTCCCTTTTTGATAGATGAGATGGAAGCTTCCCTACAGAAAGATAATTAACAATGTATGCATACCATGGTGAGTGAACTGACACTGCAAATAGATGTTCATCAAGAAAAGAATCCTCAACTGGTGAATTATCATCATTATTGGTTAGTTGAGAAAGAAAATCAACAACAACATTTTCTTTTCCTTGTCTATCAGCAATAGTGATATCAAATTCTTGTAATAACAGTAACAACCTAGTCACCCAAGCATTAGTAACAGGTTTATTCATCAAATATCTAATAGTTGAGTGATCGGTATGCATAAAAGTAGAATACTTGGTGATATAGTGCATGAACTTATTGATGAACTTATACCCACTGAAGCCATCTAGGAAGGAAAATAATTTTTTACCAGACAGGGTATCCAGGATCTGATCGATAAATGGAAAAGGGAAATGGTCTTTTTGTGTAGCCTTATTCAAGTCTCGGTAGTCCACACAGATGCGCCATTTACCATTTTTCTTAAGCACTATCACTAATGGAGAAACCCATTCACAGTCTGAAATGGGATAAATAAATCCTTCCTTTCAAAGTTTATGAATTTCCTCCTTCACGATATCTCTCAAATTTGGATTCATTTTGCGTTGGGGTTGACATATGGGCCGACAATCATTATTAATGTAAATGTGGTGAGTACACAACTCAGAGGTAATACTTCTCATGTTTGTGTATTCCCATGCAAAGGATCCCTTATACTTTTTCAGCATTGTAGTCAAATGTTCCAATTCATCAGGTGCGAGATTGGGATTAACATTCAAGGTTTTTCAGGCTCAATCTCTATTGGAACACTTTTTGAATTCTCAATTATGGGAACAGTTTCAACACTTTTAGCTAGGACTTCCTCAGTAAGTTCTTCTTGCTAAAATTCACTCATGGTACTGTCTAGGATCTGATATGCATGTTTGGTAATCGTCATTTGATCACTAATGAAACTGTTGATAGTGTCATCCTCAGTTTCATTTTTAAAATTCAGGTCCCTCCCTATAGTCAGAAGGGGATGAGTACTTTCTTCCTGCTCCAAATCTACCCACAATGGAATCTCAGCATCTAAGCTTGGTTTAGTTGGAGGATATAGGGTCAAGCTTTTGGTATCAGTTCCATCAGATATTATCATAGATCTTGATCTACAACTGATGTATGCGTCTGTCGTAGCCAACCAAGATCTTCCTAGAATTAGTGGATGTCCCCCCAACTGAGATTTAGGTTGTAGAACAATAAATTCTATGGGGTATTCCAATGAATCAACAGAAACTACCAAGTCATCCAAAATTCCATCAGGTCTAATCGTGGATCTATCAGCCAATTCTAATACTGTGGGGGTTGGTATGAGGTTAGTGAGCCTCAATTTCTTTACAGTTTCAATAGTCATCACATTTATTGTTGCGCCCAAATCAACTAAAACATTGGTAATCTCAGTATACCCAATATGCACTGTAATAGTGGGATTTCCTAGATCATCATATTTAGCCAAGGGAACCTTTCCCATCATTAAATCAGACAATTTCCCAACCACGTGAACTGTAAGAGGATCCTTAGGCTTCCTTCCTGGTTTATTCACACACAGATCTCTAACATTTTTAGCATAGATGGGTACATCATGCAGGGCTTGCAATAATGGGTTTTTAACATAAATATTTTTGAGTTCACCTAGAATATTGAAGCAAGGTTGCTCTACTGCTTTCTAAAGAGGCCAGTCACTCAGGGATTTCTTGGAATTTGTACAGGGGTAGTTTCAACTTGTGTTTCAACAAGTGTTTCATCAGGTGTTTCAGCATCCTCGATAATGGGGATTGTTGTACCGACTGGGCTCTCAACCTGTTTATTCATTATTTCTTCAATCACAGGGGATGGAACATCCTCAATGATAATAGGTTCTACCACCCTCCCAGATCACAGATGTAATTCATTACATAGGATAGGAGTGATAGAGTAAGCTGACATGTTTGATGTTTCAAATTGTTGCACTGCCTTATTGTTGGGGTTAGGATTAGGTTGAGCAGGCAATTGAGGTCATAGTGGTGCATTAATTGGTGCAACATTATTAGGGAGTTGCAGCTATGGTTGTTGATACTGTGGATGAGGAAATTGATTCCCTGGATAAGGATTTCTCCAACCTAGAGGTCAAGGGGTTTGTTGATTTGGATGAGGTGCCCATGACATCCATGGAGTAGGATATGCATTGTAGGTTCGGTATATGGATGCCACTGAGTATTGGGATAAGAGTATTGTAGACGATATTGATTGTTCATATTATTCAAAGAATTAAAAGATGTGGTGGGATCTGGATTCATACCTGGAGCACAACGTTTCCAGGGATTCTTTTGTGAAATGAAGTAAGCTTGCTCCACGTCCACGCTAGATGCTTGAAGGATTTCCTTAAATTTTGGAAATGAAGGGCACTCCTTAGTATTGTGATCCAAATCACACAGACCACATACCTCCACCTTGTCAAGTGGGCATTCCCTTAACGGGTGCTTCTTTCTACATTTAGCACAAAATATGCCTAGTGCCAAGTCTTCCTCTGCCTGCCTCTGCTTTGCTTTTAAAACATCCAATTGTGAGGAAATGGAACTCATCATATCATTTTTAAAATTTTCGAGAATATTACCTATCTCTGCTCGTGTAGCTCCACCACTGGATGACTTTTGTTCCCTTTTGAGGACATCTCAATCTCTTGTGTTGGTTCTAGAAGATCCTCTAGAGTATCTTCGACACAGATCCCCAATATGATCGAAAGACTCCCTTGAGATGTCCCATTTTCCCAGCAGATTAAGCAAATCCAAACAGTCTTCTCTAATTCCTCGCAATAGAATAATTTTAAGGACATATTTTCCAATGTCGCCATGGCTAGATCTTTGCAAATTATATAAAATTCTTTCTACAAAATCCTCCAAACATTCAGCCTCTTTTTTAATCTTTTTGAATCATTTTGAACAATTCCTCCCTCCTATCCTTGGTTCTGCAATAATCTTGATATTTAGCAAGGGATACTCGTTTCATCTTGTCCCATGCTGTAAGAGTCTCACCACCCAAACTCATAAACCAACGTAGGGCATTTCTCTTAAAGTAGCAGGAAATAATTTTAACTTTTGTTCACTGGAGGTGTAATCATAGCTTCAATAGAGAATGTCAAATTCAAAAAGGAACTCGTCTAGATCTTCAGTAGACTTACCATAAAAATTTAGCAATACTGAGGGTGAAATGTTCTTCATGGGAGCCACCCCGAGCGTCTGTTGAATGGGGAATTCAAGTGTAGAAATTGTTTCTCCATGCTAATTATTACCGCTATCCCCCATCTCCTCTTCATGATCATTAGGGTGCCCCTGACGCTCTCTGTTTTCTTCATTATTCATATTTTCTTCATTCTTCTGCTCCTCTCTCCTTTCTTCTTCCGATTTCTTTCGATAATCCAACTATTCCTCCTTAGTTACTTCCTGCCTGTTAATTCGATAAATTTCCTCTGGGTTTCTTGTACCCACAACACTCCCCTTATCTTCTGGAGGTCGCTTCTCAGAAGTAGGGGTTGAAATTTTCGTTACCTTCTCCACGGTTGATACCGATGAATCGAGTTTGGGGAGGGTAAAGCTTTCTCTTCCTGAAGATGTTTGTGGAAATAAAGTTCCAATAAAGGAATCGGCTTTGGAGATCAGTTCGTCAACAAATTTTGCTCTTCCTAGACCTGGATTACAGCCACGACCTCTTCCACCTTCAAAGTTAGTGCTTTTGGGGATTTCACGTTCTTTTCTTTTTGTATTCATGCAAGCTTAAATATTCATACTTTGTTTTGGGGGTAGGAACCTGTTTGGTCTGTTGAAGGATACGCATCTCTTCACTGCATCTTATTGTCCCTGCAACCTCAAAAATCAAGATAGCTAAAGAAATCAAACTAATCAACTACAATCTATGTCTACCAATTACCTTACCCGACAATGACGCCAAAATGTTGGTCACTATAATTGCCTATTAATTCAATTTAATAAACAGAGTGCTCAATATAAATTGTCAACCTAGGGAATTCTGGTTATTTCAAAGGTAATCAAGCAAAATATATGCAAAACCATTGCATTAACTGATCAATCAAATAGAAGTCACCCAATCTACCTAATTGCTAAGTCTATGCTCTGCTTACTGCTCAATCCAACTTCAATTACTAATTCGACTGTCAAAGATTAAGAGAGTTCACAATCCTTCTATGGTATCAATTCTGGAAATAACTGCTTCAGAAATGCATTATCTAAATTGATTTTGCAAGAAGTTAAATCCTAAATCATCATCATAAAAGAGATTCAATCCTCAATTGTAATACTCAACCATAAAAGAAATCAGTCCTGCTTCTACTCTGTAAATTTATATGTCATCTACCAGTTTCAACAATTAATGAAAGGAATTAAGCAACAGTAATATGCAGCAGCATAACACATGTGTAACAATAGTAATCAATAACACACTTGCAAAGAGAAACTACACATTACTCAATCGAATGTTTCAGCAAATCGGGAAAAATCTATGAATGGAAAATCCTACACTTAATACTCACACTTGTTCAGCAAACCAAGATAAATTATAATTGAAGAATCCTACGCTTAATATTCAAATTGTTTCAGCAAACCAAAAGGAAATCTAATTGCAGTTCCACACCAAACGAAGTAAAGGAAATAAGCAACTACTTAACTCAGCAACTCTGTGAGAAGGTGGGCCCTTGCCTTCTAACAAAGATGCCGCTAAATACTACCAGAACTTAGTACACAATGGATCAGGAAAATACTACCTCTTTCATTGATAGAATGAAATTCAATTACAGAGTTCTTCCACTCATGTTACAATTCTCTTCAAAATAAGCCTAACCTCTTGAACCCTCTCGTCTTCCTATAAATACTAGACAAGACAATTCAGGTCCTCTTAATTCAGACAGCCATGAAGATCGAAGATCTTCAGGCTGTCGAATCAAAACTTCAAAAATAGAAACAGTTACATTCATAATTACATTTGGGATAAAATATGTTTCATAGGCATCAATGCTCTTCACAATCCAAACCGATCAGATACGAGGCGATTTTTAGCTGGCCGCGTGGATAGATGCTTGAGCTATTTCTGCAACAACCTGAACCGGAGCCTTGAAAAGCACTGCTAGCCACGTACTTCTTTATGCATGTGTATCAGCAAGTTGATACACCCGAATCCCCTTACTCTCATCGATCCATCACAAGTCAGCACAATTAGGAACAAAATCCATAAACACGAGCACACTTTAGGCATTAATTTAAGAAAGTAATAATAAATTATACATGTTCAAGATCATGCTTTTTCTGAGGAAAGATAATGACTTGGTTACAATAATAAGGAAAAGCAGGGAAAAGGGATCTTAATGGAAGTGAGCAAAAAGGGTCATTTCTGGCACCCAACAATCATCTCCTCAGTACTCCTTTGGCTCGAGAGAATTCCTATATACCTAGTTGTCATCGTTCGATGGGTCACTTTGTCTCTGCACAAAGGAATAAGTATATGGTTTTAATAGGTTTTTTGTTTGAATCTCGGGGTGTTGTATTTGTTGGATGGAGGCTTGATCTCTTTTGTTTTCCTAGAATTGCTCTTGCAAATTCGAAGGAGGGTGGTATAAAGAGATTCAAGCATCGATGAGATCCTAAGGTCATGAAGAAAAATTTCTAGGGTAAAATTGGTGGTAGGAGAGGATGTTGAAGCATCTCATATCCTCGACTTGTTGGGGAAGTCATTGGTGGGGAAATATTTTGGTTGAAGAATCTTGATGGTTGTTTTGAATGACTGGATATAATAGGTTTGGAAGCTAGTCATTGGATATGGTATTGTATTTAATATTTTAACCAAGGGATGGCTTAGATTTGAGTTTATGACTAAACAATATGCCTCCACCATTCTTGAGGGGATTTGGTTTTGGGGAAATTCCACTATCTATCCCTCAACCTTGGCATCATCTATTTGACCCTTGGGGGAAAAAGGATATAGTGTTATTATTTGGGTCAAAATACCCAGTCTACCATTGGAATTTTGGACGATATACTTTTTGTCAAATCTCGACGACATATTGGGGGAAACAATCAAGGTGGACAATTCCTTTAAGAAGAACAATAGGTGCTCCATAGCATGAGTTCTTATGGATATTGATACTAGAGAAGGGATTCACGAAAGTTTGGATTTGGTTATTAGAGGAGTTTTTCATTCACAAATCTTGGATTATCAAAATGTTCCCATTTGGCGTCTTCAATGCCATTCCCATAGACATGTAGTGATGCATTGCACTATTCCCTTTTCTAAACAATCTTGGAGAAAGAAGAAGGCTTCTAGCATCCACCCTCAATATGAAGTATCTAGGGTCACAATTGGAAGGGTGTCCTCTTCAAAGGACAATATAGGAATTCCTATTAACCCTATCTCAAAGTCAAATGGGAAAAAACTGATGTGTCAATCATGATCATGAATGTATAATAGTTAAATGGATTTTTGCAAAAACTATGATTTGTGATTTTTCCTTGGGGGTCATCCCCTAGATGGGATCCTTGGAGTCATAAGATGACAATGGGGCTACAATGGATCTAGTGAATATGTTGATGGCTCATTCGTGAATAATGACCCTAATCGTCGGGATATGATTGTGGGTAAGTCTAGTCCACCTTGCCTTATTGTTCTCGAATTTCCTCCTTTAGAATATGCTGAGGTCTAGCCCACCTTAGTTGAAGGTATGAAAAGTACTAAAGTGGGAAAGGATAAAGGCGCTAGAGCCTTGTATAAACTCCCCCCTTTAGGCTCACTCTTAGTCAAGGATTCCTCTTATGAATCCTCCACAAGTCATAGTCGAGATTCAAGTATGTAGGTGAACCTTCAGTTTGTTGTTGTTGGGAAAGGAGTAGATTCCTTACTTGATTTGAGTGAGAAGGGAGTCATTATCATTAAATAACACTTTCCAAGAATAGGGGTGAAGTCTTGTGCATGTCAGGTGGGATTAGGTGGTGATAATGATTTTGAAAATCCTTTCTTATCAATGGGAGAAAAACCCATCCTCCATCTTGCACATGAGAGGTCACGTCTTTAAGCACAAAAAGGAAAACACGTGTTAATGTTTGTGGCTCTTAGAGCATATGGCCCCCAAAACGAAGTGTTGAAGTGATAATTATGTCATTGAACATTAAGGGGATGGGAAGTATCAATAAAAGGATGGCCTTGCATAGGAAAGTGGAGAAGGAGAAGCCATACATACTATTATTACAAGAAACAATGGAAGAAGGAAGATATATTATCAATGGTCTTAAGAAGATTATTTCAATATGGGATTTCATTGCAGTCAATTCTTCTAGTATTTAAGAAGGGATTGTTATAGAGTGGTCATCTTCCCTAATTCTGAATAACTCTTATGCTATTATTTCAGGATTTTGCACTGAATTCACCAGTAAAGGATTGGACCAATCCTTAGTGATGAATGTGTACAATCCTTATGGTGATAGATAAGTTTTATGGGACATGCTCTTTACCTTAAGGGTGACGGATTACAATATTCTCATCATTGGTGGTGATATGAATTTCACAGTTAGTAAGGACGACACATGGGGAGATATTGTTTAGGTGGATAGATTGGGGGATGTTTTTTACATAAGTTTAAGCCCTTGGGTTGGTTGATGTGGAACCTTTTATTGTCAAACCTACTTAGTGTAACAATAAAAAGGGTAATGATAAGGTCTCAAGTGGCTTGATTGGTTCTTGGTTGCATATCATTTCATTTAGTCGATGGATAGAATTCGATCATGGATGGGATCGGGTGGTATGTTGGAATTCAATCCTATTTTCTTTTAGTTTGATCTTGGTGATAAGAAGCCATCTTCTTCATTTAAATTCAATCCAAAGTGTATTTCTAAAGGATAATTTCAGTAGTTGGTTATATACTCTTGGCAATCTTTTGATGAACATGATCCTCTTTTGGCTAGTGAATAGTTTGTGACATCTCTTAAAGCAATGAAAGAAATAGTCATGGCATGGGAAGATGACGGGCAAGGGAACAAATATATGTCATTGAAGGAGGTTGAGGCAGAAATATATCTCCTTTATAGCAATAATGGTCTAGGTGCTTTTTCAAATGAGGAAGTAATGAGACTTAAATATCTTGAAGCTCAAAAAAGAAAATTTGTTTGAACCATGAAGCTGAATGGTGACTTAAAAGTCGATCCATTTGGCTAAAACTTGGGGATGAAAATACAAAGTTCTTTCATCAAGCGGTGATGCATTAGCAAAGTCAGAATACCATTTGGGATTTGTAGGACAAGGAAGGATAGTTTGTATGTGGATTTTATGATTTGGCATCCCTAGGGGTTCGACACTTCAAAGGTTTATATAAGGAGCCTACTCATGTCAACATTATTGAGGTGATACAAATTTTTAGTTATTATCCATGCCTTGAAAATGAGGAGGATAATCAAAACTTCTTGTAGGAGGTTAGCATGGAAGAATTGAAAGAAATCATAGCAATATTTCAAAAGAATAAAAGTCCCAGCCCAGATGGTTGGACCATCAAGTTATTTCTTGGTTTTTTGGGGTTACTGGACAATGACATTCTCAAGTTGGTGGAAGAAGTTCGACAATCTAGTCAAGTCTTTGGTTCTTTCAATTCTATCTTCATCACTCTCATTCCAAAGATTGATAAGGTGGACAACTTTGGGGACTTTTGTCTGATTTCTCTATGCAATTATATGTATAAGATCATTGCTAAAGTTCTAGTTGTGCAATTGAAAAGGTTTTTGTCAAAGTTTATTTATGTTGAATAGTTCAGGTTCTTGGAAGGAAGATTCATTCATGAAATGGTGGGCATATCTCAAGAGACTCTTCACTCCATGAAATAGAAGAAGAAACTCGCCATTGTCATGAAACACGATTTATCCAAAGCATACAACCGTACTTGTTGTTTGTATTTGAGATTGTTGTTGGTTGATATCAGGTTCAATATATAGGTTTTTAATTGGACCATGGGTTGTGTCTAGTCTGTATCATTTAGATTTCTAATAAATGGCAAGGAAATCAGGACAAGGTTATGCTTTGAGTTTTTATGGCGAGGAAATTGGGTTAAGATAGCTTATCATCTGGATCGATGGCAATTACTCTCAAAACCCAAGTGCAAAGGTAGTTGGGGTTTGAAGCAATTCAATTATTTTAGTAAGGACCTCACAATAAAGAGCCTTTGGAACTTAATCATTAAAGAGGGATTATGGAAATGGGTAGTTACTCAAAAATACGTTGGTCCTTCTTCCCTCATGCATTGGATTTTGTCACTAGTGAAAAGTATAACAAATGTACCCACATTGGAAAGCAATTATTTTAGTCTTCCCACTAGTAGGTTCCCATTTGGATTAGAGAGTGGGGAATGACTCACAAGTAAGAATCGACGATGATACCGTAATGGGGTGCAACAACTTGGTCTTCCTATCTACATATTTGGTACAACAACTCCATGACCTAGGATTTTTATACTTTAAACCAATTAGTTGGTGTTGGTAGTACATACATTTGGCATCAAGGGTGGTTGAGCATAGTCCAAATGGGCTTGGTGGGTGATTTTGGTATCCATTGGACTACTTACACTTCCTCCCTTCATGATGGTCATGTCTTCCTAAAGGATGAATCTGATAGCCTAATTTTGAATAAGAATAAGAAGGGTGGCCATTACATTGCAAATCTTGGGCATGAGATTGTTGCGGCATTTGTAATTGGAGAACCCAACTGGTGGTGGGACAAATTTTGGAAAGTGATTACTCCTAAGAAAATGAACCTTCTCTTGTAGCTAGCCATATTGAACAAATTTCCCACTTGGTATTTCCTCTAAGAGAAAGGTCGATGTGGTCCTGGAATTTGTTTGCTTTGTAAAGTGGAAGAGGAATTAGTGTCGCACTTATTCACAAGATGTGCATATACAAGTTTGAAAGGATGTCGGAAGTTGGGTTGGACATAGATATGTTTGGCAGTGTGGCAATGTAGAAGGACTAGAAAGTTGGGTTCGCAAACATGAATTGAAGAACTATCATGTTATTCCTTTCCTAAGTTTGTGGGGTATTTAACTTGCTCGCAATTCCAATATTTTTGAAGACTGTTATTTACAAACTTATCAAGTTTCATTCCAGATTTGTTTAATGGGTCAGTTTTTAAAATCTCGGGGTATTATTCAAAAGGATTGGGATGTAGGGGAATTGGTGGTCGACAAACTATACCCCTAGGGATTTTTCGATGGTGTTTGCTAGGGGGAGGCTTCAACCTGTGGCATTGGAGCATTCTCTATTTACAAGACACCCATTATTTTTATTTTAATGCTAATATTCCCCCAACGAGAGATTCAAGAGGCTAGGAGGAAGTTGGAGGAGGCATGTATCCTCCTTGAGGAGGACCTTCATAACCCCGTTCTTCAAAAAGATGCAACAAACTTAAAGTTTGTGGTGCGTAGAGAGGAGGAGTATATTGCAAGAGGTGTCAAGGTTTGTGCCATGTTATAGTGGATTAAGGAAGGAGATGAGGGTTCCAAGTTCTTCTGTGAATTTATAAAGAAGAATATGGTTTCTGATAGAGTATTGGGCCTTCATAGTGATTTCAGCTTAGAGGGCCATGGAGTGGGCTAGGGAATATGGGCAACAAGCTCTCTTTCTTAAAATTTATTTTGATAAAGCGTATGATTGAGTTGATTAGTCCTTCATTGCAGATATGTTGTCATGTTTGGGCTTGGTTCAAAGTTTGTGGGGATGGTCAACACCTTATTCTCTTATGCCTCAGCTTTTGTTGTAGTGAATAATACACTATCCACATATTCTTATGCACCATTCAATTAGATAAGGATGCCTCCTCACACCTTATCTATATGTTCTAATTGTTGATGCTCTTGGTTATTTGTTCGATGCTACCTGAGTTTAGGGGAAGATCCAAGTAATTTCACTTCTGAATGATTATGAGATGGTTAATAATCATTTTGCACATGATTAATTGTTGTTTATTGGAGTTGACCATGAATCAGTGTATAGTTCTAGTGACTGCATGTCTATTTTCTACGAGGCATCTAGGGAAACTATTAGTGATCATAAGATTGAATATTGGTTGGTTGGTATTTTTGATCCTCCTAATTGGATCCCTAATGCTTGCACTTACACTCATCCATGTGTAATAGTAAGATATTTTGGCATCACCTTTGGTGCAGGTCTTTCTCCAACAGCTATGTGGGATTGGTGTTTGGAGTGTCTACAATGTAAACTTATTCTTTGGCATAACAAAGACATTCCATTTGCTTCAAAATTAATTATTATAAGTAGGATTCTTTAAGACTCACACATATGTTTCTTGTTGGATTCCCAATAAGGGTCGGTTTCATAGATTGGAACAACTCTTGCATTCGTACTTGTGGTCCAAGTATGGTGGGGATAGGGGCCTCCCTATGGTACCTTGAGATGTTTGCATTATGCCCAAGGATGAAGGTGGCCTATATTTAATTGATATTTCCACCCAGGGTAATATTTTGGCTGCTAAATGGGTGATTCAGTGTCTAGAAGGAAGCTCTCCTTGGCAAGTATTATTGATGCATCGTCTTCTCATTGCAAAACATATTGGTAGGATCAGGGGATCATTTGGATCATGTGATATAATTTCATCCCCCCATAGATTCCAAGTATCATGTTATTTTATGATCAAAAGTATTTGGACAACATGGAGGAAGGTGGTTGGCCTCGTGTGGTGACAGATGTCAAATAGTCAGGTAAGATGAGATTTGGCAAGAAGACCGATTTGGATTTGGAAGGTGCAAGGCACATGTGTTTCAAACATCCCTCGGTTTCGAGGTTAGCGATTGAGTAAGAAACAAATTTTATATTGGAGAGATTTGTGGGATGCTAGTACTTGAAATTGGAAGGAGTGGAAATCCATTACTCATGAATTATCCATACCTTGCATGGATAGACATGTTATTATGGATATTATCAACCTTATTCCACATGAGGACCTTTTCAAAATGAATATAGATATGTTTGTCCCCTTATAATGTGATTGGGGATGGAGTTTTGGGCATCCCTTAGTTGCAATATGATTCCTAGAGGTTGTACCTTCTCCTTCATAAGCGACATGAGCTTAGCCCTATCCTTAATTCATGATGGGTTTCTACTAATGCAAGGAGAATTTGGATCAATACATTGCATATTGTGTGGCTAATTTGGGAGAACTACAAGCTCCGTGTGTTTGCATGGATAGTGATTTACCCAGGCCTTCCTACCAAGGCACGAAAAGAAAAAAGTGGTCTCTCGGATGGAATCTGCCCTTCTTGCCTCAAGTTGGAAATAGTAAAGCACATATTATGGGAATGCACTTTTGCTAGGCCTTATTGGGAGTCAGAACATGAGACATTTTTGCAAGGGAGATTACAATGGAGAGAAGTTCTATTGGGGGATGTTGGAGCTCTGGATCGATCCTCACTCCGTGATGTTTAGCACTGCCTGAGGGTTTCAAGATTTCTTTGGAAGCTTCGGTGCAAATATGCTTTTGAAAATGATATTAGCTCTTTGTCTGCATTTTGTCAATTATGGAAAGATGAGGTACAAATGCAATTGTTAGCTAAATGTTTTATGTTAATCAAAGAGGCTAAGGGATTGAAGCTATATGCATACTCATATTTAATTGTTGTTTAAGTTTCTATGGGAAAGAGGATGTAAATATATTTGTAGTTTTTTTTTGTTCTTGGAGGATGAGGGTGTGGTTTCCTTTGTACAAACCCTCCTATTGTATTATGTTTTTTGTTTTGTAAATAATTAATGTAAATATAAGAAGTATTTTTACAAAAAAAATAGTGCTAATGTGGGGGGGGTACTAATAACAAAGTTGAAATGTTACCACTTCGTTCTCTGCTCAAATCGGCCTCTACAAAATATATTTCCACGCAATAGGTTTTTGAGGATTCAACTTTGGTTATTAAATGGATGCGCAATGAGCAAATGCTTCAAGATATTTCTCTACAATCTCTTGCATTGCATTTAAAGGGGGTTTCTTCTCATTTCACCCATATTACTTTCACTCATGTGTATAGGGAGTTGAACATTAGAGATGATTCACTTTCTAAGGCGGGGATTGCTCTTGAACCTAGTAGTTTGCATGTTAAATATTTCCATGATGGACACATCAAATAATACTTGTTAGAACATTCATACTTAAGAGTTATTATTGTGTGGAGATTGACTATGCTTGAATAATATTTTGAAGTATTATCAGGTCTAGTTTTTTTAGGACAATTGCATTTGCATATTAAAAGATTATGGTTAGACACCTCTGCTGAGTATGGAGACCAAAATGTTACATGTAGATAGTGATATTGGTTTTCCCATAAATATATTAGTTAAATTTTGTGAAAGGTATGATAGTCATACTATTGGAAATATGGAAACTTAGGTGATAGGCGATAGGAAATATGGAAACTTGTGTGTGTGTGTGTGTGTCCCCCACAAACTTAGGTGATATGCAATTGGACAATGTATTCCTGTGAAACTTGAGTTCTTAATTCAAAATAACTCACTAAATATTCTTTTAATTTTCTAGCTTCGACAATGTAGATCCAAAGAAAGTGAGTCTCTCGCATGCACGATCTCTAAAACAAACCAAAAGTTGTAAAATATTATATTCCTTATTATTGTAAAAGAAATACAATCACTTCGAAAAAATAATCAATATAGTTTCATATTTTAGATATGTGAGTGAGGATTTAAAACCAAATCAATTATGACGCTATATTGATGATTAGGATTCTTCAAAACTTTACATGGTTTTCAACTAAGTTCTCGACAACATGTTTGTTATGAACCAAATTCCCTATGCAACATAAAAGACATAAATAAAAGTAACTCCACACATTGATAATAATCAATAGTGAATGAATAATAAGCTTATTCAATGGAGAAACCTCCTTTTACAATATATTGAATGCACAAGACAAGATGAGATGCCTATACAAATGAATTGCTTTGTCATAAATAGTAGATAAAATTATCATGATGTAACCTACCACTAAGTCAATATAACCATGGTCCATAACTAGGATATTAATAATGAATGAGGGTTAGGGCCTTAACCTAGCCCCCCCCCCCCAACCAAATAAATTTATAGAAAAAAAACTTGTAATTGAGGGTATTTTTTCATGAATGTCTTATTTTCCCATGTAGCTTCTTATGGAGACATATTCTTCCACTTGATTAGGTACTCCATGATGGTTATATTCCAAATAGATAAAGAACATTGATCTATAACTTTTTCTGGTTCAAGAATCAACTTCCCTTCTTCATCTAATTCTGAAAATTTGGTTTACACTGGCATAGTTTGGCCCATAACCTTTTTCAGGAAAGATAAATGAAAAACCTCATGATTGTGAGAAGAAGGAAAATATAACTTATAAGCCACTTCTCCATTCTTGTAGGGTCCATAAAATTTTAGAGCTAGTTTTTTATTCTTCTTTTGTTTGAGAGCAGATTGCTTATAAGGTTGTTTTCAAAAAATACCCAATCATCCTTCTCAAATTGTGAGTCTACTACTTATAATTTGGAATGGTATTGCAAAAAGGATGTGACACTAGGAGCTATATATCCATAAAGAGATTCAAATGGAGACATCCTAGTAGATGTGTGATAAGTGGTATTATACCACCATTTTACCAAAGGAATCCATTTGACCCATTAAGATTGCTTTTCTAAAGAATATCAATGAAGATAACCCTCTAAACATTTCTTAACTATTTATGTTTGACCATTTGCTTATGGATGATATGTTGAACTCATAACGAGTGTTGTTTCTCTTATCTTCCATAGCTATTTTCAAATTTTTCCTATAAATTTTGGATCTCTACCACTTACTATTGCTTTAGGAAAACCATTAAGTCTATGAATTTCCTTCATGAACACTTCCGCCACTTTCCTTGTAGTATATGCACTTTACATTCCACAAAAATGTGCATATTTTGTGAGTCTATCCATGACCACAAAAATGTGTATATTTTGTGAGTATATCCATGACCACAAAAATGTCATCCTTACCTTCTCATTTTGGTAACCCTATAATGAAGTCCACTGATATATATTCCCATATTTGATTAGGTATGTGTACTAAAGGTTGAAGTAACCTTGGAGGCTTGACTGTCTCTCCTTTATTTATTTGGCACCCCTGACATGCTCTTACAAATATTTGAATATGTTTTTTTTTTGTTCGATTTACCGTCACTCAAGGCCGGTAGCAATGAACCATTGGCTAAGAACCACAACCCAGAGGCATCAAGCCATCAAAGTCACCTAGGGATCACACTCAGCCTGGGCCACACCAACCTTTATGATGGCTAGATTTTTGGGTGTCTCCTCCCAACTAGATCACCCCTAAGGGGTATTGAACTCGGGTCGCCCTACTGACGAGACCCACACCTTAACCGAATGAGCTAGCGAGAATTGACAAATATTTGAATATGTTTCTTCATCCTTCCCCAAAAAATATTTTTTGATCCTTTTATGTGTTTTAAGGAACCTTGATTGTCCTACCATTGAAGATTTATGAGGCCCCGTTTGTTGTTTTAAATTTGTTTGAGGGCATAAAAAATTCTACCATTATTGGCGAGATTTTTCCAACCACACTAGAATGGAATTTCTAATGGAATATAAGCTAGAGGCTTATCCTATTCTATAAATGGTATCTTCTATGACAATGCCCTTCCCTTTTTTGTAGATTATTTCAAAATCAAACCCTTTCATTTGCTACCCATTTTTGTTGCTCTTCTAATGACAATACTTGCTATAAATTGTACTTTAGGCTATGATGGTCTCTCTTGACTTTAAAATGACTCCCAGTGAGATATTACCGCTATTTTTTACTACATGTAAAATTATTGCCATTTATTTCTCATATGTGGATTTCACCAAATATTTTCCTTTGAATTGTTTACTTTCAAAAACCAATAGTCTCCCTTCTTGCATCAATACTACTCCAATTCCTTGTCCCGATGCATCACATTTGACTATGAATGTTTTAACAAAATTAGGTGTTTCCAATACCAGTGTAGAAGAAAACATCCTTTAAGAGTGAGAATTCCAATGTATACTCTTCATTCCATACAATGAATTTTTTTCGAGAGACATCTAAGAGGGCTTGCAATGGATGCATAAATCATAAGAAATTTCCTATAATGACTTGTAAGACCCAAAAATACTCTAAGACTCTTTATGTTCTTATGAATGGGTGATTTGTGATAGCTTGAATATTTTGAGGGTCCACTTTGACCCCTTCCAGTTAAATAATATGACACAAATACTCTACTTCTCATTTCCCAAAAACACATTTGTACCTTTTCACACACAATTGATTGTTTTCGAGAATTTGTAGGACTTTATCCACATGTTTAATGTGCTCTTCTCATGATTTTCTATAGATAAGTATATCATCAAAGAAAAACAAAAAAAACTTTTTAAGATGAGGCTTTGAAAAGTAGAAGGAGCATTAGTCATTCCAAAAGGCATGATCAAGAACTCATAGTGTCCTTCATTTGTTCTAAAATTTGTTTCGGGAATGCCTTCTTCTCTTAATTTGTTTTGGTGGTATCCTAATTTAAGATCTAACGTTGTGAAATAATTCACACCATGAAGCTCATATAATTGCACATCAATATTTGGAATACAAAATTTATCCTTGATTGTGATTTTTTTTATATCTCTGTGATCAAGACACATCCTTTACACATTATATTTTTCTTACCATCATTGCTACTAGTGTATAAAAGGAACTACTACTTGGTTGAATAGTACCTGCATCAAACCATGTCTTGTACCATTTTCTCAACCTCCCCTTTTTGTTGATGTGGATGTCTATAAGGCATTTTATTTGGTGGAGTACTTGCAGGTCTTGGTTCAATTTGATGTTCATGATCTCTAGATGGAGGTAGCATTTTGGGAATTTCTTGGAAGACCCTATGGTGCTTTTCCAAGGCACCTTTTAATTCCTTAGGAATATTTTCATCTTCTTGTTCCACTTCCATAAAGTAAAGTCTAACAATAACTCCACTATTTCCCTTTTTAAGAACTTTTTCTATTCTATGAGAGTTGTGATCTGAGAGGGTGCATAGTGTAACCCTTTGAGTCCATATTGTACTCCTTCCCTTTGAGTTCATATTGTACTCCTTCCAATTCAATCTCATGAATAATTTATTATAGTCTGTAGAAATTGTATGTAGTGTTCTCAACCATTGAATCCCCAAAACAACTTCTACTCCTCTAATAGGAATGGCATACATTGGGCTTGATAAGTTATATTCTCCCATGCTAAGTTTAATGCTATGGAATTTTCCTTCATGATAAATACTACTCCCATTTGAAACCAAAACTTGAAATTTTGTCATTGGATACACAAAACAATTGAGCCACTTTGCTAATCTTTCATCAATGAAGTTTTTTTCTCTTTTCTTTTTCTCAAACGAAAAAAATCATGTATATTCGATCTTTTTGAGATAGGAATTAGAACATGCATATAGTCTATCTAGTGTGGACTCAAAACCTACCAAGTGCAGGATGCACTATCTACTTCTAGGGTTCAAAGCATAGAAAACAACATATTATAGTCCTCTAGTAGTGCCATGGACATACTTAGCCATCATGAGAAACAAATATAACCCATCTCTTGTGAGATTTAAAGGATCTCATCAAGAACTAACATATATTCCATTAAAATTTCAAAAGCACCAAGTAGAAAACTAGTCAATGATGAATACAAAGATCTTTTTGTCTCTAAAAGGAGAGTGTCCCCTCTAAATTCCAATTTAGTTAGGGTACCCTCTTTCTTAAGCAAAGCTTCCCTAGACAATATGTTTACCTAGTAATTTTTATCAATGAAGTTATGGGTACTACTTGAATCAATAAGCATTATTACCTTTTGATTCTTATTGTATCCTGCAATCTTTAGGGTTTGAGGTGTTGACCAACTTGCCAATTCATGAACAAATATTTCACACCTATCTGGATCTATGTTGTACAAATTTTCTACATCTTTTTCCTTCTCTTTTAAGTTCATAATTTTTTCGTCACCCATTGTATGTATGCCTCTATTTCCTCCTCATCACTATTTTTCAGTGTGACCAATTTTGTCTCTTGACATTTATGCCCTTTTGACCATTTCATATTACAACCAATGCATAGTCCTTTTGCTCTTTTCTCATCTATTTCCTTTGTGATATTCAAGTAGGTTGAGGCATGCTTTCCCTATGAGGCATAGCCCTATTCTTGGCTTGCATATGTTGAGAAAATTGCATAGATTCAATAACACATTTAGGATGTTTGAAGCAAAGATCATGTTTAATGTTTTCTTTTAATCCTCCAGTGTAAGCTTCCAATAGATGTTGGTAGTTGAATTTTTCCACCCTGGTGGCCAACACCTAAATTTCTAAGTTATGATCTTCCACATCTCCTATGTGTTTAAGTCTTATCAATTGACTAAAGTAGTTGTTTTCCCAAACTTTACCATATTGTTCTTTTGAGTCTCTTGTAAACAGAACCCAAGTACAATGATAAGAAGGAGGCTTCCTTTTAACTACCCATTAATACCATAGGTAGGGTTTTGTCTCTACTACACCTCATATTGATGAGTTTTCACATTGGTATTTTCAACTGGTACCTTGAAGCATATTGATGGACTTAGGGGATCTACATCTTCATGCATCCTCTTCTCTTCTTCCCACTCTTCATGGATATTTTTGGTGGAGGTTGATTCAACTGCATATCATGTATCTTCATCTTATTGGAGGCACTTTTATTTGATCCTAGTTGGGGAGATCATCTTATTATTCCCCTTGCTCATGATGTTCTAGTCACTATTTTCATTTGGTTGTTGTATGGTGGGTTCATGTCTTTTCTTGGTTGTTGTTTCCTCTAGCATGGTATGTAATTTCCTAATGTTTTTCCTTTATATCACTCCCCTTTCATCACCTTTCCATAATTGTACGCAGGTAACTTTCATATTTCATTACATTTATGCTTGATACCTCGGTATAACCCATATGACACTCATATTCCATCATATCAATCATATAGGGTGCACGAGTCATTTCATCCTTATTCATACACGTTTCCCTTCATAATTAACCTTTCATTTATCATATTTCATTCAATCACCTTTTCCATGTGTGAAAATGACAAAGTGGTTTGGGATATTTTATTACTGATTAATTAAACCCAAACCTTGGGTTGAGCATTGCATTATTAGACTATTAATATTGATATGTTATAAACCTTCATGGAGGCCTCATTCTTTAATTTTCATCTTAAAATGGTTTTCTTTCACTGGGGAATGCAACTGTTTGTCCCATGTGGTACACCGCATGAGGGCAGTGCTCACCCTTTGGCATGCATGTTGAGGCAACACAAGAAGAAGAGTAAAGTGCATTCACTAGGAAATAAAACTTAAGCATTATGTGGTACAACAATTGAATGTAGTTGTCCCCATTTGGCATACATGTTGAGGCAACTCAAGAAAATTAAAAAATAAATTTCTAATAAAAGAGTAAAATTTATGGTTGCAACTTCCCCCCTTTATAAACTCATTGGGCACACATGTGGAGGAGGTTGTTGAGCTTGCACTTTTTTTTAGAGGTTAGTTGTGCATGTGCCCTAGTATTTTTTACCACTTCCATTTATTTACACCCATTCATTCACCTAACCTTATCCACTAGGGGGTCCACTTGCATCTTTGATTGGTCTTGTTCACACCTTGCTTCATCTTGTCGAGAGTTTAAGTGACTAGTTCATTTGAGTTTTAGAGGATAGAAGATATCCATTTGACTTGTCAACCATGATTAGCTATATTTAAGTAACTCCAATATTTCATTATTGTTGGATTTGTCATGGAGTTAGTAGACAAATATTGTATTTTATTATATGAGAGATCTAGCTTATTTATATTGAAAGAAGCTTTCTCTCCATTTCATTGGTGATCGGTGAGTTGGGTGTTAGTGGATTTGAGATATGAGTGAAGTGGAGTAGTTGGAGTAGGATCTTGGAGATGAATATGATGTTCCCCTATATATCAAATGCTTGAAGACTAATGAAGAAAGGAGGTATCGTTGGCTTGTTGTTTGGTAATTATCTTTATGCTTTTCAATTTTGTTGTTAGTTATTTGTAGATTTATCTTGTTATCACACTTATATAAAGGCCAAACAATAAATGTAATTTATTTTGGGGATAGTCAATGTGAGGAGGTTCTCCCTCTTGGTCTATTTACTGTTATAATTATGCTTTATTCCCCTTCTTCTAACACACTTAGTTGCTAAAATGGGTTAATAGTTCAACCTAATATAGCAACACCTTTAAATATAGTTTTATGAGTGGCAAATCTGTGGCAAATCTATCCCTCCAAGAGTAAAATTATGCATTTAATTTCCAACAAGCATCTTCATGTTTCAAGTGTTAATTTAGTTCTTTCAACCTTAGTTACTCAAGTAAATGATGGAGGCTTCAAACTGGTCCTTCATCTAAGTAGGTTGAATGTGACACACTAGTCCTTTCCACCTCATGAGCTTACATCAAGTGTTGATTGTGATATACTAGTCCATTCATGTTGCAATGCTTCATTGAATCCATTAGCCCTTATGTTGATAGGCACTGGTCACACTATTTTATTATTTGGTTCCCCACTCCCTCCATTTTCTTCTTTTCCACATCCCTTTCGCCATTCCCATTTCTCTTTCCTATGCTACGAGCGACCATCATTTTGTTAAGGATTACTCTTTCTACTTTTCCTAGAGCCTACATCTCATAGCCTTAGCAATATTAATTAGGGATACCCCCTTGAATTGGAGGAGAGCCAACTAGAAGAGAGAGGAAGAGAAATTGAGGTGACAATGGGTGGCTTTTCTGAAGTTACACAAGAATAGATCCTTGATGATTGAGACTTTACATCACATAAGGGCTGCTATATTTTGCTATAGCATTCTAAAAATACAAATTTGTTAAGGAAATCTTTGCTTATCATCCCTATTATTATGCAATTCAAAGTATTTCTCCATTTGGTTCACCCATGTAAAAACATTTGTTCCATCAAACTTTCTTCATTGGGGAAGTAAGTACCCTTAGTAAACCATCCTTGATTTGCCCCAATATTCAAGTAGAATCCTCTTGGCATATATTTATTGATTGAAGGTTGTTCCACATGAATATTATCTTTATTTTTCTGAGTTCCTTAGGTTGCATTATCTCTTTTAGGGAGCATCTTCTCTAGGGTATATATGAACATGGATTCTAGGGAAGTCTGTAATTATGCTATCTTATTTTCTATTTTTGTTTGCAAATGTGCCAAATCAACCTTTTTCACTGACACGTCGTCCAATTCTTTAAATTCATTCCACAATTGGGATACTTGGTTTTGTGTCTCTTCACTTTCTTCACAAGTAATGGATGAGCTCTGTAGGTTTAGTAGCTGTAGATTTTTTTGCACCACCTATTTCCATGTTAGTCCACTAATATTTACTATACTTATCCTCTATTTTCTATCTACCACTCTTTCGAGTCACCCTAATTAGATATTCCAAACATCATACAAGTTTCAAGTGAACATACCTTTTAAAAACCTGATTTGGAGATTGTCTTGTTGACCAACTTTCCACTTGAGGTAACTCTAAAATTTCAAGCCTTCTAAGTCTGAGTTTTCTTCCCTACAATATCCTGACATGTCATCTCTAAAGTTCCATAGGTTTGACCAAATTTTGATGAACCCAAATAAATTTATGGTAAATTTCCCAAATCTTGTTGATTTTGACCCTTTCAAGAGAGTGAAGTTGTATGGCCTACCACATGTCGAATTTTTCAAAATATGATATTGAAATTTTGACTTGAAATATTGTGGCCCATATACTATCTAATGAACCTAGTGTCACACATTTTGTATCTTTCAATCTTTAGATATAATAGTTTTAACTAGAACACTTGTTTGAGACTAGTTTTTAGACTAGAAAAAAAACCCTAAATTACACATTCTATCTATTGAAATTTAAAGAGAACTATATTAGAAATTTTTACCACTGGAACTTCACTTTGTTTCCTTGGCGCCCTGACAAATTCACTACCTAAAACTTCCCCTTTTTTTAATAGTGAACATGAAAAAAAGACTCATTTTGAAGAGCCAAGCTAAGGATTGTATGCTTTGACACCAAATGTTATGAACCAGATTCCCCAAATAGCATAAAATACAAAAAGGAAAGTAGCTCCATGCCCTAAGAATGATAAATCGTCAATGAATGATAAGGATTTTCAAGGGGACAACGTCCTTTTACAATATATGCAATGCACAAGTCAAGATGAAATGTTTATACAAATAAATCTCCTTTGTTATAAATAGGAGATAAAATGACTATGATGTAACTTACCAGTAAGCCGACCTAACCATAACTAAGGCACTGATAATGCATGAGGGTTAGGGCCTTAACTTAACTTGCACATTTTCTAACTTTTTATCATTTTTTAGGAGCCACCACAAAGCCATGACATCTATTACAAGGATTATTATATGATATTTATTGGCTAGAGGTATCCTATTTTAGGTGTGTAAATTAAGGAAATGTTATTTTCCACTAACCTTTGTATTACTTTTAAGACAAAATAAGACAATGTCTTTTCCATTAACCTTTGCATTAATTTTAAGACAAATGTCTCGAAGCTAATTATTTTAATGTAATATTTTTTAAACATCATTGGGATGCAAAATGAAGATTGGCTTCTAATATTCACTTCAACTTTCCTTGGAAATAAGATATCCTCTCTCAAAATCGTAATGACCCATATATCATAGAACCATCAACTGATGGTAAATATTTATGGGGAATCAACCATTGGTACTAGATTTTGAGTTCCACTTCTTCTCCTATCTCCTTTATCTTTTAGTATGGTTTTTGACAGGTCCAAACCATTTTGATAGGTGGTTTTGTGTACCCCTAATCTTCATCATTGATTTTACACCCTTGGAGGACATATGTATGCGAATGAATTAGGTGGGAGGAGGAAATGATGATGAAGATGGTAGCATAATGCAAAAAGTATGTAGAAGCCAATGCAATGCCATTTTTCAAAGGCATGCAAAAACTACAATACTTAAGGCTTTACAAAACATGGAGTGAGAGGCAAGGTGAGACTTAACTACAAAAGGGGATGGAGGATTTAAAGAATGTTCAAAACTATTGAAGATCTTTTAGAAAATGTACTTGAATAAATAATTGAAGTGGCTCTACTAGTAGTGCAAAACTTTTTTACAAAGTGAAATTAATAAGAAGGGAATATATTAAGAGCTTAAACAATCAACTAATGTTGTATTTCTTTGTTGCATGGTCCACTTTAATGTTCAACTATTTTATATGCAAAAGTGTTGAAGTGTGCCCCACTCCCATTAGTGGGAAAGTTGTTAAAGAAATGTAACTGCGGAAGATATTATAAATGTATTTCTCTATTGTATTATTGTATTCCTCCTTCGGGAGATGTCATTGATGTAATTAATAATGTAAGATTCATTGAAAGATTCAATGTAAAACCCTAATTGATTAGGTCGGCCTGGAAAGATATAGAAAGAATATTTTATTGTAAAAGTAAAGGTCGACCCAGTTAGGTGAATTAGAGCTGACCTAATTAGTAAAAGGTCAAGCCAATTGTAAAGTATAAATAAGGGATTGAGTTTCTCATTTGCAACACTCACCTCACTCACTCAAGGTCGAATAGGAGAGAGAGGATTTTGCACAAGTGAAGGAGAGAAGTTGTTTTGTCCTGGGGTTTTATCTTGTACTTGGTGAATTCTATATTGAGGAAGTTTTGCCAGGGTTTTCTCCCTTGTGGTTTCCTCGAGAGAAATTTTGTGTTCTTTGTGTTTGTTCTGCTTGTATTTATTTCAGTGATACTATTGTTTAATGTTATTATGCTAAACAAGTAAGAAAAACTAACATGGTATCAAAGCAGGCCTGAAAGAAAACATTGTGCAGCTGTTGCCTAGGGTTTCCATTTCCGGAAACTAGTCATCTTGGAATTTTCGCTATAAATCAATTTTGGAGAAGGTTCAGGATCTGAAACTTGGACGGGTCGAAGATGAATTATTCATTTACCTTGTGTGCAAGTTTCAGCCTCACATTCACTGTACTTTAGGAGATATGATCCATTCAAATTAGGGTTCCATCCTCCTCCATAATTCAATTTTAAAAAGGTGGCATAGGGATAAATGCTATATCTCGGGCTATGAAGTTCCAAATTGAATTTCATAAAATGTTCTAGAAAGGGAACATAATGTAGTTTCTCGGGTGCGGGTTTCAGAACTAGAAGATGAAACAGTGATATGTGGAAGTTCGTACAAGGTCGCTATATTGAAAGAGTCCATAAACAAGTCATCTTGGGAAACTTAGCATAAGTTCCACTTGGTGAATCCAATCCTGCTCTAACCTGTGGGGTTGGATAGAGGACAGATCATGCTATCACAAGACTAAGTTTCATACCTTGAGGAGTAGAAATGTTGGATATACATCAGAATTAAGACTTGACAAATCTGTAGTAGAAATTGAAGAAACCAGGGTTTCTTATTCTGGGAGCTCTCTCCACAGATCAGCTGAAAAAGAGGGTGCATCTAATTCGCTTCACTAGGGTGCATATTTCTGTCGAAGCAGAATTCAATTCTGAGAATTTTCATTTTTTTGGGTACACTACTCCAGCCCTGAGAAACTAGGGCATCGAGTTTTTGGAAGATCTGCTCACAGATTTGGGAGAAAGAGTACTTTGCTCAACTCGCCTTGAGAAGGCACATATTTTCATCTATCCAATTCTTCAAGATCCCAGAGTTGGAAAATTAGGGTTTCTCTGTCAAACCCTAGGTCAAGGTAGAAGTAGTTTTCAAAAGGACAAATTTACTGGTAAGTCCTACATCTATTCTATTTCCATTTGAGGTTCTCATTTTATCAAAATTACAAACAATACCAAGCTTGATGAGAAGCTTGAAGGAGCTGAGAACTTCAGGGCATGGAAATATAGAGTCATGCTCATTTTTTAAGAACATGACCTAGAAGGTTTTATAAAATAGGGACTTATCGAACCAGAAGGAGATGAGGGCCAAAGCAAGACACAAGAAGAATATGATCAAGGCTAAGAGGATCATAGTTGATTCTATCAAAGATTACTTGATCCCTCAAGTATCATCTGAGAAGATTCTAAGAGAGATGTTCGATGCTTTGACTAGTCTATTTGAAAGGAAAGCCAAAGAAGATTCCTCCATTGATGAGGACTATGTACTTTAATCCAAACTAGGAAGATAGAAGAACCTCTTATCTATCTCAGCATTGGATAAGAAGGGATGTAGTTGTGATTGAAGAAGGAGGGACACATAGAGTCTATTCCAGTACAAAGAACAAGTGATCTACGGTGTAAAATACTTGCTCAATGTTTCCGATCATGAGCAAGAAAGGCACAGGTCCTCATAATTGGATGATGGAGTGGAGCACATTGTTAGAGATCCTTGCAATGAGACTAGGATCAAGAGAGATCCTACCAAACAAACAAAGATAAGTATTTGAATTGTTATTCTCTGTATTGTCCAGTTGTGTACATATTTATGTTCCTAGATTTAGGATGTGTATTATGCATGTTAGAGAGTTTTGCATTGACGAACATAATACTAATAATATGCATGTGAAGGGTATGTGGCCTATGGTGTTGTACAACATTCCATTGCTACTTATCTAGAATGAAACCTCTTTGCTAACATATTGGGAGTAGTGTACGTTCTTAATAATGTTCTGATAGAGATGGAAGGCATCTAGAAAGTTACCGTATGAATATGGGATATGGGTGAATGTTGTGTTGAAGCATTGGCTAAAATAGTTGCATGTCTGTGTGAACTATGCATAAGAATTTGTAATTATTAATATGTTTTGGAAACTAATGAAATGTTTCTAACCATGCAACTAAATTTGACTTGTAGGAAATATCATGAACACCTACAAACAAAGAATGACGAGATTTGTTTAGAAGAACAAGACTTATGAAATCAGGTATATTACAAAAGTACAAAGTAAGGGTTCTCTCAGAAAGAGGGAGTCGACTATGAAGAGATGTTTCTCTAGTGACTAGACACACTTCCTCAGTGGTGAATATTACACTAGAAAAATGGTGTAATCGAAGTAGAAAAATAAATCAAGCAACCTCCAGGACTCAGAGAACCACATGTGTGCATATTGAAGAAGACTTTGTACGGGCTCAGAAGTCACCCATGGATAGAATTATGAGATCAAGGATCACCTAGAGTGATGAGACATCAACCTTTTCTACAAGGTTGAAGATAAGAAGCTCATAGATGGGTGCAAGAGAGAACTTGCAACAGAGTTCGAGATCTTGGTATCCAATGACTTAGAAAGATGAAATAAATGGATACACAGAAGATCATCATAAGAGAAGGATACCAGTCACTTAAGTGCAAAAATGTCCCGATACAGAAAGTATAAATATGCAGAGGGAGGCTAATGCTCAGTTATAAAAGGATTAGGAAAGCTCTACTTCAGAGGAAGTGACTACAGTGCAGATGGAGATACACTTTCAATTACTATTTATTTGTTGCAAAGGTTGTTTGCCCCAGTATGCAGTAGAAATCCTGGAAGGGTTTGATATGTTGGAATGTAAAATCATGGCCATACCCATGGATACAAATTTGAAGTTGTTTCCTGGTGCTTCGTCAGAATTAGTGGATATGACACTATACAGGCATATTATTGGGTCATTGATGTATTTGACGAATACCAAGACAGATATATGCTTTGCTGTGAACACCTCGAGTTAGTATCTGGTTGAGCCCAGATGTGTTCACCTTATAACTGCAAAGCATGTGTTGAAGTACATAAAAGGTACGGTAGACTATGATCTCAATTATACTAGAGATCATGACTTCAGACTATATGGTTATACAACTTCAGATTGGAAGAACACTCTAGGTGGTTGTTACAGTCTAAGGTCGGCCATGATTTCATGGCTAAGCAGGAAGCAGTCTAGTGTTGCTCTCAGCACTGCAGAAGCAGAATATATTGCAACCCGTTCTGCCAATTGTGAAGCTATATGGCTTCGGAAGTTGTTTTCAGGTCTATTTGATCTGGAGTTAGATACCACAGTGATTCTATGTGACAAAGAACCCCGTGTTCCATGATAAGTTGAAGCACATAGAAATAGGGTATTTCTACATTCATTATATGGTGCAGAAGGGAGTTATAAAGCTCCAATATGTGAGCACTGATGAGTAGGTTGCAGATGTGTTGACTAAGCCTTTGTCTTGTGTAAAGTTTTAGCACTTCCGTGACAAGCTTGGTGCAGTCCGTAAGGAATTCCCTCGAAAGGGGGAGTGGTGTTGATGATATGGTGGTGCAGATGGGATTGATCATCCCTAGACAGTGATCCCGTAATTCCGAAAGGAAGGATTGTATAAGATGTGAGTAGTGGACAATGATCCCGTAATTCCAAAAGGAAGGATCACCAATGTTGTTGGAATGAATCCCTAGTCCCGAAAGGAAGGATTTTCCATGATCCCTAGTTTCGAAAGGAAGGATCACTAGTGTTGTTGGAATGAATCCCTAGTTCCGAAAGGAAGGATCACCAGTGTTGTTGGACTGAATCCCTAGTTATGAAAGGAAGGATTGTCCATGATCCCTAGTTTCGAAAGGAAGGATCACCAGTGTTGTTGGACTGAATCCCTAGTTCCGAAAGGAAGGATTTCCCATGATCCCTAGTTCTGAAAGGAAGGATCACCAGTGTTGAACTTGATCCTGAAATTCCGAAAGGAAGGATTATATTGGTTGTTGATGCACATGTTACCAGGGATGATGTTGCTCCAACCTTAAACTGTTGATGATGATGATGATGATGTTATTCCAGCTTTATGCTGATGAGCCAGCCTCGTGCTTTCGTTGTCGTTGTTGTTTAAGTATTTACTTACTGATGATTGATGTTGTTGTTTCAGTATTTACTTACAGATGATTGATGTTGTTGTTTCAGTATTTACTTATTGATGATTGATGTTGTTGTCTCAGTGTTTACTTACTGATGATTGATGCTATTCCAGTGTTCATATACTGATAATGATGTTGTTCCAGCAAATTCTTGCTGCAGATGATGATACTTCACCTCTGTACTGAAGATGAAGATGATGATACTTCAGCTCCGTACTAAAGATGATGATACTTATGAGGATGATGTTCCAGCAGATGATGATGCTAATGATGATATTCCAGTAGACGATGATGATGCTGATGATGTTCCAGCAGACGATGATGCTGATGGTGATGTTCCAACAGATGATGATGATGTTGATGGTGATGTTCCAACAGACGGTGATGATGCTGATGATGATGTTCCGGCATGTGATGTGATACCATAGACATATGATGATCCAAAAATTCTGATGACATATAGAGATTCACAAGTCAGTTGGACAACTGTTGATGCTGCCCGCAGAATACCTTCCTAGTTAAGAGGGAGTGTTAAAGAAATGTAACTGCGGAAGATATTCTAAATGTATTTGTCTATTGTATTATTGTATTCCTCCTTCGGGAGATGTCATTGATGTAATTAATAATGTAAGATTCATTGAAAGAGTCAATGTAAAACCCTAATTGATTAGGTCGGCCTGGAAAGATCTAGAAATAATATTTTATTGTAAAAGTACAGGTCGACCTGGTTAGGTGAATAGAGTTGACCTAATTAGTAAAAGGTCAAGTCAATTGTAAAGTATAAATAGGGGATTGAGTTGCTCATTTGCAACACTCACCTCACTCACTCAAGGTCGGATAGGAGAGAGAGGAGTTTGCACAAGTGAAGGAGAGAAGTTGTTTTGTCTTGGGGTTTTATCTCGTACTTGGTGAATTCTATATTGAGGAAGTTTTGTCAGGGTTTTCTCCCTTGTGGTTTCACCGAGAGAAATTTTGTGTTCTTTGTGTTTGTTGTGATTGTCTTTCTTTCAGTGATCCTATTGCTTAATGTTATTATGCTAAACAAGTAAGAAAAACTAACAAAAGTGACTAGGAAGCTAAGTTGGAACAAAATTTCTCAAATATTGTCATTTGACTTAAATGTTTATAGGAGCATGTGAAACTCACTTCCACCTTAAGAATTCATGGTTCTTCGATAAGGATGAATCTTGAGAGAAAAAATACCCTTTGAAGTAACAAACTCTAAAGGGGTATGGCCCACTTTGAGGTTCAAATCTTGAGAGACTCCCATTATGATTAAAATATTTTTGAACTCCATAGAAACCTATATATTGAAAGGGGCAAATCCCACCTCCAAAATATTGACAATCATTAGGTCTAGAGCTTCATATCATACAACTTAAAGTTTCAATTGGACAATAGGGGGTCCATTTAGATTTCGAATGTTAAATTTTCTTAATTTACTTCAATATGATCTAGGATCTTAACTGAGAGAACAACATGTACAGCATATCTACAGCATATCAATCATGGAGACAATAATGCAAGCACACAAGAGACACAAAGATTTACTTGGGGAAAACCATAAAGGTGAAAAACCCCAATAACTTCCTCAGAGATAGATAGAGCAATGATACAACCAACCAAGAGAGATAGCCATAACCTAGCAGCAGATCCTCCTCCTCCATAAGTGCGCCACTCCTCCTTGAGTGCATGTGTGAGAAGTGAGTGAGTAAATAGAGTGCCTCCCGCACTCTATTTATACTTGACTTGACTTGCCTTTTTACCTAACTCATGTAGGCTCGAACTTAACCACATAACATAATGCTGAGTGGGCCGACCCCCAATAGGGTGGTCTAATAACCCTTTGACCCACATGGCCGACCCCCAATAGGGTGGTCTAATAACCCTTTGACCCACATGACTTATACAGGGTCGACCCCAAACAAGGTGGTCTAATAACCCATCAAGTATAAGTTACGACACTTACAATATAAATAACGACACTTCCGTATAGAGGAATAATACCATCTCTATAGGAATACAATATACATATATGTGAAATACATTCCGAAGTTACATATACATCAACACTCCCTCTTAACTAGGAAGGTATTTCTCAGCACAGGTCTTCTAGCACAAGTCATCTTCTCTGGATCATCGTCACTGCTGCTGCTATCTCAATCAATCTCTGAATCTACTCGTCATAGGAAGTTCTACAGAGCCAGTCCTTTTTCATACTGGATGTAGGCCCACCACCTGCAGGTCTTCATCATCACTGGCCATACTGTGGAATCCTCAGGACTTATTACGTGCGTCACAAAACCTCGAAAGAGCATCCCAGGATGTTACGGGTACACAACTCCGACCTGTAGGATCTCCCAGGGCGCTATTACATGTGACCCCACCACAAAACCTCGAAAGAGCATCCCAGGATGTTACGGGTACACAACTCCAACCTGAAGGATCTCCTAGGGCACAAATTACATGTGGTCACCACAAAACCTAGCAAGAGCATCTCAGGATGTTACGGGTACACAACTCCGACCTGAAATCTCCCAGGGCACAAATTACATGTGGTCATGGCAAAACCTCGAAAGAGCATCTCAGGATGTTACGGGTACACAACTCCGACCTGAAATCTCCCAGGGCCCAAATTACATGCCATAGGACAAAACCTCGCAAGAGCATCTCAGGATGTTACGGGTACACAACTCCGACCTGAAATCTCCTAGGGCCCAAATTACATGCCATAGGACAAAACCTCGCAAGAGCATCTCAGGATGTTACGGGTACACAACTCCGACCTGAGATCTCCCAGGGCGCTATTACATGTCCTCCCAGAGCAATGTCTCGAAAGAGCATCCCAGGCTGTTACGGGTACACAACTCCGACCTATAGGATCTCCCAGACATGCTCATTTGCACAACCTGATCCACGGCCATAGAGTATCAACCTGATACTCACCATACATCATCCTGATGTACTCATGATCGTCCTGATCATCATCACTGCAACGTCCTGCTGCATGTCATCTGGAGCAACATCCTGAAGCTCATTATCCATGATCATCCTGATCATCACTGCAACATCCTGAAGCTCATCATCCATGATCATCCTGATCATCACTGCAACATCCTGTTGCATGTCATCTGGAGCAACATCCTGAAGCTCATCATCCATGATCATCCTGATCATCAATGCATCCACCTGATGCATACCAAGTATCTACCTGATACATATCATCATACATGATCCACCTGATCATCAATGCATCCACCTGATACATATACAGATACATGGTCCAAGCATCCAACATGATGCACATACATACATAAATGATCCACCTAATCATATCCAGCATCCAACATGATGCATACATACATAAATGATCCAACTGATCATATCCAGCATCCAACATGATGCGTACATACATACATAAAAATGATCCAACTGATCATATCCAGCATCCAACATGATGCGTACATACATACATAAAAATGATCCAACTGATCATATCCAGCAGAAACCAGAACATCATCCTGATGCCCATTATCCAGCGCTTACATCCACAGCCATGTGAAGGATCCTCCTTCCAACATGCTTGGAATGGCTTCAGCAAATGTGTCCATCACTTCTTCCTCGAAGTGTCCTCGATCTGAAGAACGCTAAGCCTCTCTCTGAAATACTCGAACTTCACCCTGGCTAGTGGCTTCGTCAGCACATCTGCAATCTGCTCGTCTGTCGCAACATATAGGAGCTTCACGGCTCCTCTCTGCACCATATCCATGATATAGTGATATTTGATCTCTATGTGTTTCGACCTGTCATGAAACACTGGATTCTCGGTCAGCTTCACACAACTCTGGTTATCACAGAAGATACCAGTAGCATCCAGCGGGAGATCAAATAACTTAGACAGTAGCTTCCGTAGCCATACTGCCTCATAACTAGCTGAACAGGCTGCAACATACTCAGCCTCTGCTGTACTCAGTGCTACGCAGGACTGCTTCCTGCTAAACCAAGAGATCACACCTGATCCCATATTGAAGCAACACCCAGATGTGCTCTTCCTGTCTGCAGCACTGCCAGCCCAATCTGAATCAACATAACCCTGCAGGTTAAACTTTTGATTCTCCTCATACCTGAGCCCATAATCTACTGTACCCTTCAGGTACCTCAGAACATGCTTTACAGCAACCAGGTGAACACTCCTCGGATCCGTCAGGAACTGGCTCAATGTGTTCACAGCAAAGCAAATGTTTGGTCTCGTGTTCGTTAGGTACATCAAGGACCCAATCATCTGACGATACATAGAGACATCAATCGGCTCAGATGAAGCATTACATAGAAGCTTCAGATTTGATGCCATAGGTGTGGCCATGGTCTTGAAATCCATCATCCCGAACCTCTTTGGGATCTCTACTGCATACTTCCCTTGTCCAAGGAAGATTCTATCTGCACTCTGCCACACCTCCATGCCAAAAACAAATAGTGCATCATCCCCAAGTTCTTCATCTCGAACTCGGTAGTAAGCTTCCGCTGCGTGTCGGCAATCAATCTATCTTCACCATACCAAGTTCTGCACATATATGATTTCCTATCATTTGTCTCAGAACCAAGTGGCTGCTCTACATACACTTCTTCTTCAACTACACCATTCAAGGAAGCTGTCTTGAATCCATCTGGTGTATCTTCTATTTCATCACTTTTATATTTCTCAATGCTGCCATCTGCAACATGCTTGATCTGATAGTTCCATTTGGAAGTCATAGCAAACTTCCCTTCATGTCTTGGGATTACATCCCAAACATCATTCTTCATGATCGACGGATCATGGCATTTCATTTCTTCATCCCAGATCCTGGGAACTTCAATATCTTCAATAGATATCTTTGTTGCTGGAACAAAATGTTGTAGTTCTTCTTTTGTAGGAGATGGCATACGATCTTTCCTACACAACAAGTTAAATTGCATGATTAGAAAACATCTCATAATTTTCAGAACAAATTCTTACACATAAAGAAATATGCCATACAGTCATGCAATTATCTTAGCCAATGCTTCAATACAACATTTATCCATATTCTGTAACTTTCTAGATGCCTTCCAATCTCTACCAGAACATTGTTAAGAGTGTGCACAACTACCAACATGTCAGCAAAGAGGTTTCATTCTAGATAAGTAGCAATGGAATGTTGTACAGTGCCATAGGCCACTTACCCATGCATATTAGGAGTATACTGTTCATCAATGCAATTATTCTAATATGCATAATACACAACCTAATTCTAGGAACATTAGTATGTACATTATTGAACAGTATTATTTAAGAAATGACAATTCAAATACTTATCTTTGTTTGCTCGTTGGGTGGACTCCCTCTGAGTCTTCGCTTCCTTGCAGGAGCTGCTGGAGTCCTAATCTGAAGTAGCTTCTTATACACCTTTCTGTTGTGGGATGTAGAGAGATGGTCAACTCCCTCTGAATATCTGCATCCTTGCATAAACTACTGAAGTGTGCTCCTTTGCTTTCTTGCAGGAACAACTGGAGTGTGCTCCCTCTTGATCTTTGCTTCCTGGATTACCTGTCCTTGAACTCATATTCATCCTTGGTCCCTATTCATGCTTATTAGTATCATGAATGTGTTATCCTTGTGATCTCATATAAAATCATACATTCATTAGTATACTATTAAAACACAATAATCTCAAGCATGTATAGTCATGATCATTTCAAACATAAATAATAAGCATTAGCATTCAAGGTTTATGTAGGATTCTTATGGTTAGTCAAATCATAATAAACATAACATGTCTAAACCTGTAATTACTCAAACCTATGACTCTTCAGGTTAGTTGAATCATCAATCAAGATAAGAGATATAAAATGCATAAAACCTGTGATTATTCAAACCTATACCATGATGATTCTTCTGGTTAGTCATATCATCAATTATGGTAAGAAACATAATATGCATACAATCATGATTATTCAAACCTATGACTCTTCAGGAATAACCATTACCAACAACAGTATAAGATCCTAACACAAGGTAGGATTCTATCTTGATATAGGAAAAACATACCTGGATTAGCATGCTAGCTATTTATGTCTAACATACCCACATGATGTCTTCTTGTTCTTCTTCAATGACTTGTTCTAGTAACCTGTATATCTCATAGTTCAACTATTACAAAGCCAAGTCATACATACCTCGTAAATGGATCTTTTATGAGATCCATGACAATGGATGAATCCTTGTCTTCATGCCACCATGATCATACATTCTTGAAGAAGAACATGATTTGTCTTTCTTGGTGTACCTTTCATGTTAGCAGACAACATAAACCTCATACAATACCATAATGCATTAGTATAATCATAAGTGTCAACACCCTAACCAATGAATATCTTCTATCATGCATTCATAATTTTGTTAAGGTGATACGACAAATCTAAAATCAAGATTATACTAACCGTAATAACATGAAGACAAACATACCATAAACTTAATCAAGAACAAATCTCAAAACATACTTCGATGAGTCATACCTGTTGAGATCGCTTGTAATCTTCTTATGTAAGGCCTTAGCCTCATCTCCCTCTGAAACAGGAACTTCTTCACTCATGTAGATGATCAATCCATCTTCTTGTAGGATTAACCCAATCCACTTGATTTGCAAGAACTGGACCTGGAGCTGGATATGGGTTTGTCAGAGAAACCCCAAAAATTCAAACTTTGAATTTCAAACTTCCGAAAGGATAGAAATATGCGCCTTGATGAGCTGATCAAACTGGTATATTCAGAATTTGAAAACTGCAAAGTTTCACTCCTCAATTTTGCTTTTGAAACTTCTGGATTCACTGGACGTGACCCTGAACTGGGGTTTGATGAAGCCCACTCTTCTGCCCAGTCAAAAGGTTTGATCCAAAGCTCTAAGCTTCTATTTTTCTGAGGAGCTTCCATCCATGTTCACAGATTTCAAAAATTCCCATTTTTACAGAAGCCCTAATTTTCCACTTTTCTGATCAAAGTCCCGAACTAGGGTTTGATCAAGCCCGGCCTTCTGCCCAACCAAAAATTCTGATCTTGGTCTCTAAATTTCTATTTTGATGAGTAGCATCCAGCCGTGGTCTCCGATTACAAAAATTCCAACTTTCTTCAAAGCCCTAAATTCCGGAAGCCATGAATGAAGGTACCAAAAAATAATTCTGTTTTGACAGAAATATGTACCTGATTGTTTCTGGTGTAACTCTGAAATTTTTGATCCACAGGGTCTGAAAAGGTTTTCTAAGATAGCCTGACCTGTTGGCTTTCCATCCTGACAGGTCTGACCTCAATTGGATGTTCTGAGAGAGAGTTATGCCAAATGTCGCAACGTGACCTGTTTTGGGAAAATACAGGAGAGCGAACTTGTACGGCGTGCCACGTGTCACTGTTTGACCTTCGGCCTCTGAAAAAGTTTTCTGAGATATATCGGCCTGTTACCTTTCCATCCTGATAGGTCTGACCTCAATTGGACTCTCTGAGAGAGAGTTATGCCAAATGCCGCAACATGACCTGTTTAAGGGATAATACAGGAGAGCGAACTTGTACGGCGTGCCACGTGTCACTGTTTGAACTTAGGCCTCTGAAAAAGTTTTCTGAGATAGTACAGACTGTGTACTACCTGTCACTTTTTACGAAATTTCATTTGGAGCTTCCTAGCCCAGGTTATGACCTTTTTCCCAAGGTCACCTGATTTTGACTCAGATCTGGAAGAAGCAGAAACCCTATATTGTACAGATCATAAATCACAAAGTACAACGAATTAGAGGTTTTCCTTTGGACACAAGGTACCTGGAGATTTAATCTTCGTCCTGTAACAATTTCAGATCCGAAAAATTTGCCAAAACGGATTTATAGCGAAAGTGCTACGATGACTGGTTTTTGCTATATCAAGCCCTAGCATCGTAAGTGCAACAAGTGTCATACATGCCATATCATGCCTTCTTTCAGGCTAGCTCTGATACCATGTTAAATTTTCTTAATTTACTTCAATATGATCTAGGATCTTAACTGAGAGAACAACATGTACAGCATATCTACAGCATATCAACCATGGAGACAATAATGCAAGCACACAAGAGACACAAAGATTTACTTGGGGAAAACCATAAAGGTGAAAAACCCCAATAACTTCCTCAGAGATAGATAGAGCAATGATACAACCAACCAAGAGAGATAGCCATAACCTAGCAGCAGATCCTCCTCCTCCATAAGTGCGCCACTCCTCCTTGAGTGCATGTGTGAGAAGTGAGTGAGTAAATAGAGTGCCTCCCGCACTCTATTTATACTTGACTTGACTTGCCTTTTTACCTAACTCATGTAGGCTCGAACTTAACCACATAACATAATGCTGAGTGGGCCGACCCCCAATAGGGTGGTCTAATAACCCTTTGACCCACATGACTTATACAGGGTCGACCCCAAACAAGGTGGTCTAATAACCCATCAAGTATAAGTTACGACACTTACAATATAAATAACGACACTTCCGTATAGAGGAATAATACCATCTCTATAGGAATACAATATACATATATGTGAAATACATTCCGAAGTTACATGTACATCATGCAAATTATGGCCCCATGAACCTTTGAACTTCAAACAAACTAGAGGCCACTTGATAGTTTGGGGATTGTAACGGATTTTGGATCTTTCAAATTGCTTGAAGCTCCGTAAGCACTTTAAAATCAAGAAGGTGGCTAAATACCAACTGAAAAGGATTAAAGTCTATAACAATCCTTCAATGCTATGAACCTTGAGAATTTAGAGCTTTCAAAAAGTGACTAAGTGTTAAATGATCTTAGGATTACTTCAAAGATCATTGACTTGATAAGAATAATTTATTTGCTTTGAACTTAAATATAGATCAATATAAAACCTTCAAAGTTTATGTAGGTTTTAGAACTTGTAAAAGAGATAATCATTACTTTGAACTCACCTAGCCTTTTTGAATTTTTAAAATGGACTAAGTATGAAAGCATTCTTTGAGAGGCCAAGCTGTAAATGACACTCCAAACCCTTCAAATACTAACCCTCAAAGGATGACTAAGTATCAAGATTTTTTTGGAAGGAAAACATATAGCCTTTGAACTCTTGTAACTACAAAAAAAAATGTTGAAGTACCCAAACACCCATGGCATGATTTAAATTTAAAATATGATGAAGTTTTTAGTGAGTGATGAGCATGCTAGTTACATTTTCTTAAATGCACAATTTGGAAGATCATTGAAACTCAACCAAACCCAATCATTTCCACTGCAAAGCTAAACTCTAATGGATTATTGAGTTACCTTCAAAAGCTCATGTCAAGCTATTATACCAATTGAAATCCCAAGTGGAAGAATATTGAACTAGTAATCCATTACCTACTATATTTTACTAGATCAATTAACTTTTTATAAGAATTTAGAGTATAACCAATTTCGAAGTATCAAGTGGACATTAAGGTCAAGTTTCCAATTAGTCTTATTAGCCATGAGTCTATTTCTTTGGAGGAAATTGCCATATGTGTTACAATTTATTTATTTTAAAGGAATTGTTGTAAATGGTACAATACAAATTGCAATTATTTCCAAAATACATTTTATGTGACAAATATGACTAGTGCAAATGTTGTCTTAGGCATGCAATGACCAATCTTTGTCAATAACTATATAATCAACATTTAAAATAACTATTACAAATTCAAACAGTAACCATAAAATATATGAGTAGAGTAGATGCTTTCTTAGGCATAAGGGGGTTAGTGACTTCAATGGTTATACAACTAAAAGCAAAAGAATTACCACAAATTTAAACACTAATATTAAATATACAACTTTATTCTTTCTGTGCTTGACCTAAGCTCACAAAGACAATACATCCATTCAGCCCCAAGGGTTAGCTCAATTGGTAAGACGTGCAAACACTCTCTCGGTATGGGGGGATGTCACGAGTTCGAGCCTTGAGTCCTTAGGGGTTAGGACAAACCGTTATTGTTGACCGACGATTTACCATCCTTACCATCCATGAAATGTGGGGAAGTATTGGTGGGTTTCCTGTGCACCGTTTCCAAAAAAAAAAAAAAAAGAAGAAGAAAAAAAGAAAAAAAAAGACAATACATCCAAACATCCAAAGCAAATGTTAACCAGACGCATAACCCAATAATTCTTTATGAAAAATAAGCAAAATAATGGCTACTCACCCATTTCACCATACTAAATGAATATCACAAAATCCTACCATTGAATGCCTTGTAATAAATAATGCTAAGAAAATTGAAGAGTTTACTTAGATGAACTCATCTTTTTGGTGGGGGGGAAATGTTAAAGGAGTTATATTATGTCATAATTTTACTATTTTAAATATATTATGAATTAGAATAATTATTTTTTAGATATTTTTTAGTCAATATGAGTATATATATGTGGACTTCTGAAAGCAAGATTTTTGCGTTGTTTTGATTAGAGATATCTATTTTGCAAAATTCGTTGAAGTCTTGCATTTTGGCTCTAAGCATTAGTGTACAATAAACATGAGCACAAAAATGAATGTGCCCTAAATGAAATTTGAATCTTATCGAATGATTTAACAACACTCCGCTTTCGCCAACTCAATAACTTACCATTAACATTAATTATTACTTGATCAAAACAACATTTAAACTACCAATTCATATTACTTATCATTAATTATATATCGATAAAGCATGTAGCCCTGGCATTTTATAGCATATAGACTCACCATTTTGTATTTATAAGCAAACATCGTAGCCTTGATAATTATATTTGAGTTTTTGTATTCTTGAGTGCTCTCTTTTTAAAGTAGTAGTCTATTTATTCTACATTTTGGATTTTCTAGTGGTTTTTGGTTGGAATTTGGTAATTTTTTTTGGTTAAATCTAGATTTAGAAGCGTTTAATTGTGTTTATGAATGCATAAATGGATTCAACACCCTCGAATACCCATATGAATCTCATATTATGCAATTTCCACAACTAATATATGTGACTCTAAGATTTTTTTAAAGATTTTCTACAAAAGTCCGAACAAAACAAACCAAAAAATATACTCAAAAAATGTTGGAAACATAGAATATTTAGACCCCTACTCCCTTTTTAAATTCTCCCATATTTTCATCTACCAAGGTATTGTCCACTATAATTAATTTTAATTGTTTTTCTTTATATAAATATGATGTCCTTTAGTTGTCGATAAACCCTCTTGATTTGAGAGGATGGTAATCAACATTATCATTATCATAATAACTATACTATAATGATTTTATACAATCATTTAATATTGTATAGCCGATTCATAATAAACCTTTTTAATAAATACAATTTACAAGAATAAGAATAACAAGTAAAATTAGCAGCAAAGCTGCTTATACCTGCCTCCTGTTTTTTTTAAATGTTTTAATGTACTAGTTTAGAGATATTTTAATATAATAGTTATATATAAAATAAAATAATATTACAATAATTAGTAAATTTCATTAATTTGTTTTAGATATTATAAATGAAAACTTTATTACATATTATAAATAAAAATATACAACATAATGCTTTATAAAAATATCTCATAATTTTTCTCTATGCACATACAGCCTGTAGACAATATTAGTGGCAATAGTTAACTAGTCCATACTTCAACTATGAATAAGAAGTAACATGCTTTGCAAGATCTTCAAGCAGGGAGTTTCATTGGGTCATTTCTCGAATACAATACTATGCAAAATCTTGGAGCAAGGAGTCTCACTGGAGCAATAGTATGCAGGGTCTTCAAGCAAGAATGTATTGTAAGTACATCATTTTTGTTTCTAAATCATGTTGGCATAAGAAAATATAGCGTCTTTCATTTCTATTCTAAAAAATAATGCTGGCAATAACAAAATCCAAGTAAAATCTTCAGTTATTGTGCTGTGTGAATGAATGTGTTGTGCTGTGTGAATGAATAATGCAGTTATTATGCTGTGACCGGTTTATCCATGGTCCTTCATATAACAGGGTTTGTTATACCGTTGTTTGGTCTGACAGTTGGACATATTTTACTATTTTGTATATTAATAATAAGTTGAATTTTTCTATGAAAAAAAAAAAAAAAACCTGCCGGAGGCAGGTATAATAATAACCATATAACAAATGGTTATAACCACTTTTAAAACTATATGATAAAACCTCTTTTAAATGGCATGTGGCATAATATTCGTTGGCATCATATAATAACCCCATATAAAACCAACTATAAAGGATATGGTGGTAATCCTCATGATTCGTGGCATGATCCCATATGGTTTGAATTTCACACAATTAGCAGCATATATTGTCTTAATTAACCATCACTAACTTTTGGGAATTCGTGGCCTCCTTTTAACAACCACCCTAAACTTTAGGATGAGGTGGGTACGTGAATTTTCAATGGGCTAACCATTGTTTTAGAAAGGGCATGTGGTGGTTATGCCATTAATTTTGGAAGCTAATAACTTACGGAGGGATAAGGGGATAGGATGCTAACGCGGCTGCTGCTGCAGTATTCTCTATTGGCCTTTTGATGGATTACGTGGTTTGGTCACCATTGTATTTATGTTAATAAATGATGGTGGTGCAGTGAAATGATAGATGATATAGATGTTTAATATTAAATAAGACATTCAAAATTATTAAATTATATTTTAAATATTTTTTAATTAAAATTATCTAATTATATCATGTCAATGATATTAATGATAATAATTTATAAGACACTTGGCAATATAATTTATTTTTTATTATTTTTAATTGATTTTTTATATGTGATAACTATTTTGCACACCACATCAAATTAATCAAATCACTAACATTAACCAATAAGAAAACAAAAAAATGTATTTTAAAAAATAAAAAAATATATTTTAAATTTTAAAAAATTTAAATTAATACAGAAATTTTACAAAACTTAAGTAAAACTTTAGGAAAAAAAAAAACTAATTAAAGTCAAAGCTTTAAGCATACCAAGTGATTGCTATATAACCTGCCGATTTTAATTTAAATGTAGTTATAAAATTAAAATTGCATTTTACTCTTATATAGATTAAAAATGGAATAATAATCCACTCAAAAAACTCATATATAAAATCATTTTTTTTAATAAAGTGTTTGTTAAGATAACTATTTACTCTTGTACAAAAGTTAAGATTCACTTATTTACTTCACATTATTTAAGAAAAAATAATGAAACCATTTCATCATTTGAGTTGAATAATTGTTTATGAAATCATATTTTCCATAAGTTGTTTTCACTTTCATACATGAACAGGGCAGCATATAAACTTTCACAAGGATAATGAAAATATAGCATGGGGTTAAAAAGACATATTGCGTAAATATTAATTTATAAAAATGGTTATGTTTTGTATCTACAAAAAATGGAGTTGGAGTTGGAGTTGATTAATTTGTAGGTGTTTATTTTATCATCTTTAAAATAAAATAAAAATCCAGTTCTTTATTGTGTATGTACACTTTTTTTTAAGACATATTGCGTAAATATTAATTTATAAAAATGGTTATGTTTTGTATCTACAAAAAATGGAGTTGGAGTTGAAGTCTATTAATTTGTAGGTATTTATTTTATCATCTCTAAAATAAAATAAAAATCCAGTTCTTTATTGTGTATGTACACTTTTTTTTAATTATGGCACATAAGTAAACTTTTAAAATTAACTAAATATAAAAAATAATATTAATTTTTATTAAATTAAAATACAATTTCGAATTAAAAATACTCAATTTCCCAAAACAAAATATCTCTTGTCACTTACCTAGTTATTATTACAAGTTTCTAAGTAAAATGTAATTATATTTTTGTGAAATTAATCACATTAACTACTTTTCCAGCTGAAATCACATTAACTACTTATGCATATGTATTGTTTGTAAGGAAGGTTAGTTTTTTGTTTGGTGGGTTTAATCAAATATTAGTCATGGAGAAACTTGTACAAATTTACCATGATATCGTGGTAAGAGAACTAATCAAAGAATCCCATATAAGCCAACATGACAGCTATGTCATGATTATTATAACAATTGATGACATCATAATATCATCATAGAGATCCTCAATTCTCATCTTCTCCATCATTACTTTATGATGGTGGTACAGTGAAATGATAGATGATATAGATGTTTAATATTAAATAAGACATTCAAAATTATTAAATTATATTTTAAATATTTATTAATTAAAATTATCTAATTATATCATGTCAATGATATTAATAATAATAATTTATAAGACACTTGGCAATATAATGTATTTTTTATTTTTTATTATTTTTAATTGAATTTTTATATGTGATAATTATTTTGCACACCACATCAAATTAGTCAAATCATTAACATTAACCAATAAGAAAACATAAAAATGTATTTTAAAAAATAAAAAAAATATATTTTAAATTTAAAAAAATTTAAATTAATACAGAAATTTTACAAAACTTAAGTAAAACTTTAGGAAAAAAAAAAACTAATTAAAGTCAAAGCTTTAAGCATACCAAGTGATTGCTATATAACTTGCCTGAGGCAGGTATAAAAATAATTATAAGCTATATATATATATATTATATTTTATAGTCAAATCATGATAGATTTTTTGATGAATAAAATTTACAAAAATAATGATGATAAACTTAATAATAAACCTTTGTGATAAATATAATTTACAAAATTAAAAATAATTATAAATCTTATATATATATATATAAAACTAAATCATGATAGATTTTTTGATAAATAAAATTTACTAATAGAGAATCAGGACTTAACTAACTTTAATTATGAATGGACACTTGCTTATACATGATGAATGACCTTATTTAAAAAATCCAACTTAAAATATAATGCTAACAACTATTTATGTAATCACTTTGTTGATAGTATTCTATTATTATTACTATTTAGTGTTCTTATTCAAGGACTATTGTTAAGTGAAGGCGGTTTCAAAGATAAAAAAAGTGAGAATTTTCACCTCTCAGTTTATTGGTCCTGTTGCATTTTTTGACAGAGCAACTACCAGTGGATTGTGTGCGGCTGGAGGTGTGATTTATCTTGCCCATGATCATTTTTTTCCATAAGATTAAACTGTGACAATGGTTCCAATATGACAACTGAATTGCTTGCACTATGGTGTGTACTAAAAGTGGCCAATATCTTTGGCATTGGGGAGTTAAAGGCCTTTGGAGACTCTAGGGTCACCATTAAATGGGCTGCTGGTGATTACAGGTTAAAAGTTACTTCTCTTTTTCATTGGGGCGACATGATTTTGGATGAAATCAAAAGCTTCAGTTCTATATCTTTTGAACATATATATAGACAACATAACTCCTTGGCTGATAAATTATTGAAGCAAGCGCTGGATGGTGAGGAAGGGGTAATTTTTTGGGAAGAAACTCACGGGCTCCACATCTGGGATGGTGGAGCTATCAGGATTTTCAATCTTTGAAGTACTTCTTAGATAGTTTCTAGACTGTGTTTTGGATATGTATTTATGTTTACTCCCTATGACATTGTGTTTTTTGGATATGTATTTTGATAAGAATGAGCTTGGATAAGCTATTCAAACTAGAAGTCTTTCCTAAAACTTATACTTCATGTACTATTTGATTCTATCATAGTATGATTTTTTTTCAGCTGAAAAAACATATTCTATTATTATTTTTCTGATATTTTATAACTCTCAATTATATTTTTATTTAGTAATAAAATTTAACTCTCAACTATATTTTTCTGTCAGAATAAGATTTCTATATTTTCTTTCCTAATAAGATTTTAATAAGATTTTTTTAAGTGAGTCAAATTTTTTCTTCCAAATTCACTAAATCACATTCACATTAATAATGAGTGGCTAAATTATTTTGTATATTTTCAATTGTTTTCCACACATTTTTTTTCTAGAGATATGAGAAGTGAATAAACGGAATCGAATACAATGAAGTTTTGTTGTCAACATTTTTGTCAAACTTGACGGTAGCACGCCACATGAACAACCATGGCGACTAGTATAAGGCTTATCTTTCCGTAAACGAGGCCAATCATGGAGCATGGCTTCATTTCTTTTGTATTTTAACTTGAAAATTTGCCCAGTAGTAAGCTTGGCATGGAATCACGACCCCACATAATGAGCAATGGAGAACATTTGAATAGTCACATGCTATACTTTTCAATTATTAATTTGCCAAACAGTAAGCTTGGCATGGAATCACGACCCCACATAATGAGCAATGGAGAACATTTGAATAGTCACATGCTATACTTTTCAATTATTAATTTGCCAAACAGTAAGCTTGGCATGGAATCACGACCCCACAGAATGAGAAATGGAGAACATTTGAATAGTCACATGCTATACTTTTCAATTATTAATTCACCGAATGTGTCCCATGCTTAGATTCATTGAATGTGCCCATTTTCTGCGTGCATTCTTCACACAGGACATGAAATCTTTTTCCAGAGAAACATAGGACATGAAATCTTATATGGCAAGCTTCTAAGCTACCGAGCAATCTGCTGCTCTGGGGCATCTAAGAGACTGAACTCTGCTGTGGATTGAAAAATCATTTGGGTTTTATAGCCAATCGGGTTATGGATTCAAATAAGTTCTACGCACTTAATGAAACAACTCTTGTGGATTATATTAAGAGCGTTCCAGCTCTGGCAGAGAGGCTGGGAAACTGCAATGCACAAGAGATCACAGTGAAGGAAGTTGGAGATGGTAACCTCAACTTCGTTTTCATTGTCATTTGGCCTCAAGGATCCTTCGTTATTAAGCAGGTATTCATAGTCTTTTCAATTATTAATTCACTGAATGTGCCCAATGTTTAGATTCATTGAATGTGCCCATTTTCTGCTTGCATTCTTCACATAAGACATGAACTATTACATGCCAAGCTTCTGAGCAATCTGCTGCTCTGGGGCATCTAAGAGACTGAACTGTGCTGTGGATTGAAAAATCAATTGGGTTTATAACCAATCGGGTTATGGATTCAAATGCGTTCTACGTACTTGATGAAACAACTCTTGCGGATTATATTAAGAGCGTCCCAGCTCTGGCATAGAGGCTGGGAAACTGTAATGCACAAGAGATCACAGTGAGGTAAGATAAGATAATTGTATTAATGTCCACTGAATGACTACAAATAGGTTAATGGAACTAGAGGATACATCCAGTAAGAGTACAATGTGAGAGTCCGAAAACAGCTCCTGGAGAATGCTTGAAGTGAGGGAAGTTGGAAATGGTAACCTCAATTTCGTTTACATTGCCATTTGGCCTCAAGGATCCTTCGTTATCTAGCAGGTTTGCATGGTCTCTATCTTGTTCTGCTGTGATTGATTTTATTTTAAGATCAATCACAAATAAACAAGTATCTATGGTCTGCTTTATTCTGAACCCATTTCCCGGAAACTCTGCTGGGTTATATAGACAACATAATCTGTCTGGTTATGTTTGGTGCCCATGACGAAGCACTTTAGACCTTTCTAGCTAAGCTCAGCCAGGTCAGGTTATCACAACCCTAAGTTAGAAGGGTTATCCCCTTCTAGACCAGCTTAGTCAGGTCATGTTATCACAACCCTGGGCTAGAAGGGTTATCCAGAAACAATGTGTAGAAGTGCAGAGTGCATATAAATTTTAGGGTTTAGGGTTCGGTGATCAGGTGTCAAAGAGCTTTAGAGGTTAGGCGTAGAAAAATATGTTTTCGACAGAAATTTTGAGGAAAAAATGAGTACATTGGAGTTGGCGGTCATGCAATTTGACTGTAAGCAAATAAAGCTTACAGTTTTTGACCTTGATTGATTCCTTATCAGTCAAATCACAATTTTTTTGAAAATTGAATCAATTTAGTGTTGATAATTGGGCAGTCTGAGAATCAAAACCCAAGCCTTGACCGTAACCAATGTGCTGTTTTAGCACTGAGATACATGCCCCTTCATAATGGGCCCCATAGCAGTTCTAGATAGAAGTGTGGATTTCTATCTCTAACATCCCCACCCCCTCTCAACCCACACTTTACCTAAAGCTTCTTAACCAATCTTGGCTCTAACAGTATTTTGAAAAGTGGTCAGGCTAACAATCAAACCCAGTACCTGCCCCCGGTCTAACATCCCCACCCCCTCTCAACCCACACTTTTCCTAAAGCTTCTTAACCAATCTTGGCTCTAACAGTATTTTGAAAAGCGGTCAGGCTAACAATCAAACCCAGTACCTGCCGCCGGCCGACGGGCTGCTCAACATTTAGTGACACACTCCTTCATGATGGGCACGTTAAAGGGTTCAACTTCGAAGATTTTGTATGCATATGTGGTTTTATAAATCGATGGTTTGTTCATATTTTAATTTAACTAGAATTGTGAACCTGAATTTGAATGTGGTGGCTCCAATGGTTGAGAACACTTGCAACTTGATTGGGATATAGGTTTTCAGTTTTCACAGCTGATTGACCAAAAGTGGATTGAATCTGCAAGCTGCAGGTCTAATTTGGAGGGTAAGTTGGCAGCTTTGAGGACTCTAACGAAGTATCTGCATTTTTTGGCTGACACATTTTAAGTCCAATGTAATGAGAAGGCTTTGGCGTAGTTGTAAAGCTTTTATTCTGCACTTCAAGAGGTCTTTAGTTCCATCTTCATGCAGTCTCTATTTATTGAACCATGTACCTGCGATGATCATGTTTTGATATTCAGACCCTAAATCTCAGAAATAATAATATTTCCTTTGCTCAATACTGTTGATGGAAAACTTGTTGCACCGAGAGTAGCGAGGTGCTCTACAACCCAGTATGGGGGAGATGTTGTCACGTAATGTAGCGCTATGTACCAAAAATAAAAAGCAATTAAAAAATTTAAGTCAGCTCATAAAATAAAAAATTAAAACTACATAAAAAGTAACTAAAAAAATCTATGTCGGCTCATAAAATAAAAAAATAAAAACCAGCATAGATCCATCTTAAACCGAGATTTGTCAAGCACCGAGAGGGATAAAAAAAATTACACCTCAAGAAATTGGATCCTTCTCAGTGCTTGATAGATCGGGGTTTAAGATGGATCTCTGCTGGTTAGTAAAATTTCAATAGTACCAATGATGCAGTCAGTCAGACTGTTCAGTACAAAAATATGGAACTGACTTCAAATGGGTGCTACAGACACAGATCTGAAACTGAATTCTTCAATCACGGGTATGAAAGAAAAAAAAGGCAGTGGTTCCATACCTTCAAAGCCTGCAAACAAAACTCAAACAGTAAAATACAGCTGGGAATTGGATACATACAGGGTACCCTGTTCATGAGTTAGTCAGGGCTAAGATTCAGAGAAATTATCATTGATAACAGCAGCTCAAAGACCTTTTTCTCTTATTAACTCTAAAAAAAACACTAATATAGAGAAGTCTCTCCCAGCGCTCTCTCTCACTAATCTAAATTGGGACACAGGCCCAGACCCATGGCTTATAACCAATGATTAATGCCTACAATGTATGGCTCCTCTAAGCACATACATTGTACTCTTACTGGATGTATCCCCTCTAGTTATATCCTAAATTTCTTAATAGAAATGCATTCAGTTATATCCTAAATTTCTTAATAGAAATGCATCTAAACACCAAAATCTACTGCTAGTTAGAGTGACAACGCTAACACCCAATCCGCCACATTTTTGGGTATTTAAGACCCACTACACAGCGCTTCAGATTCCTGCTTCATGGTCTTGCTGTCATTTCTCTTTCCTCTTTGTGTTCCTCTATATGAACAGACCCAACAACACCCCTAAATCTCTCAATAGATGTGGATGGGTGTCATGCCGTCGAATTTCAACCTTAACGTTTGAAATTCGATGAACATAAATATTTTTTTGAGGTTTGTTCAGGTTCATTGAACCTCATGGCCCTTGACTGAGTCCAAGTTTCTTTTCCCTATCCCTTATAAACCTCATTTCAAAACTCAAGCGCATAATCTATCTCTGCAGTTTCCATGCCCATCATAATATTTTTTATGTTTATTGATTTTGATTTCTTACTATTTTATGTTATATTTTTTAAAGTTAATATATATATATTTTAAAAAATGTATACAGATGAACCTCATGGCAAACCTCATCGGAAAATTTGAATTCGAACCGAACCCGAATTTGAACCCAAACCATGTGACTTAGGTGTCATGCTCTACAGCCCCTGCATCATATTCCCCTTGAAAAATATTCTGGACCTCCTGGTTCAGACTTCAGAGTCATTAGGTGTATCTTTTGCTTCCTCCTCCAAACTGTGAATTTTCCTTACCCTAGGTGAATACCGTCCTTATGTTCTCAAATAAATAAACTGATATTTAATTTGTGGAAATTAAATTCTTTACGTAGCAGCATTCACACACATAGTAGGAAAATGAACAACGGAAGCATAAAACAATTTAACACATGCATGTAGTACTTCAAATCTGCTTTTCGCTAATACTTCAAAGCTTACAAGGAAACCTCCACAGCTTCCATTAACTTGCAGCTGTACGGTACACTCAAACAAAGCAAAAATATGTAAACTTAGAAGATAAACTGCCTGCCAAAATTGAGGAAAACTGCCCACGGAAACCGAGAAAAATTGCTGCAGACTTATGGCCTGCTGTGCAGCCATCCGTACGACTGTACGGACCTGTTCTGTATGGAGTTGGATATGTCCGCATGAGTGTATAGAATCCATACGGCCATGCTGAGCTGATCCGTACACCTGTACAGATCGCTGTCTCTACTGGCTGCAACCTTAAATCTGCCTGGTAGCTCAACCTGGCTCCTCTTTGGCGCTGTCAAGTTTCTTCACCTTCCGACCAACCTGTCTTCATGAAGAACGAATGTGTCTTTACCCTCTACTTTGACCTGCCTTTATACTTTAGTTGAAGACCTAATCTACCAAAACCCTAATTTCACGGTGAGATCTACGGTTGAGATTAGCCTAAATCACTAATGCATTAAAATGCGCTTGATTAGACTCAACAGCTAATTAAAAGACTTTCACTATATTACCAATGGCAAACTTCATCGGAAAATTTGAATTCGAACAGAACCTGAACTCGAACCTAGACTATGTGACTTAGGTGTCATGCTCTACAGCCCCTGCGTCATATTCCCCTTGAAAAATATTATGAACCTCCTGGTTGAGAGTCATTAGGTGTACCTTTTGCTTCTTTCTCCAAACCGTTTCTCAACAATAGTCCACTTCACTCCGAACAATCTCACTGTGTAATTTAAGCAAAGCCATTCTCGACATTGTTTCAATCTTCTCCTTACCTGCTAATGCCTTGTTTTGGTTACCAGCTTTATCCTCTCTCTGTCTCCACCTGCAATGTTATCTTCTGCTTCAAACATCTTCCCAGAATCCCAATTTCTATATGGTTCTTTTCTTCTATCATCTCTACTTCTTGACCCTAACACAGCTTCATAACCTGAACTGTAGGATAACTATCCATTCCTGCTGCACCGTTTTTAATCTCAAATGGCTTCATATCTCCCAATGCCTCTGCATCTTCATTGCCTTCGTTGATTTGGTTTTCCACTTCTTGGTGAAGTTGCTGCATATGATGTGCAGATTCTTTAACAGTACATTCCTGAAACTTGTCTTTCTCAGTTTCTAGAATTCTGCCTGGCTCAATGCACTCCCCCACCTGCTCATGGTTTTGTGGCATTGGTGTTGCAACAAACTAAATCTCACTACTATTCATTTGTTTCTGGACTGCAGTTCGTTTCTCTACACCAGCAGCTCCGACAACATGACTGCAATTCGTTTCTCTACACCAGCAGCTCCGACAACATTTTCTTTAGTTTTCATTGCATCTTCTGTAACAGCATTTCAAAGGTTTTAAAAGATGTCTCTTCCCATCATGTTGTATTACATGGTTGTTTTCCTGGCCACGATGGATCACTTTTTGATTACATTGCCAAAGCCTTCCCAACAGCAAATGACATGCATCCATTGGAACCACGTCACATAACACTTTGTCTTCATATTTGAACGATATTAAAAGCTACCAAACATGATTCATCTACAACCACGGTATGATCCTCTTATAACTAGGAAATTTTTTAGGGATTAGATTTTGGAATGTTCATAGATCCTCCATCAATGATCACCTTGCATACTTTGTCTTTGCACTTTTCACCTTGCATACTTTGTCTTTGCACTTGCACCTTGTTTGGAAGACACTCTTTCTCTTCCAATCAATTTTTGGGCTCTCTTTGTTTCTTGATATTAGGCTCCTTTGCAGCCTCAAGTTCTCTCTGGTCTCTGCTTCAACTTCTTGTGTTGCAAGTTCCTCTTGGCTACCAATGCCCTTTTGGGGTTTTGGGGACAGTCTCAGGCTTTATGGACTTCACCACATATGAAGCATTTCAATGGTTTTTGGGAACCAAATGTTTGTTCTCTTCCTCTATAAATTCTACAAAAACTTAAGTGGATTCAGGTTGCAATGAAACAAGTGGCGAGAATATGTAAATGTAACAGCTTATTCACTTTAAAGTTTATTCTAAATGTAACAGCTTATTCGCTTTAAAGTTTATTCCGGGATAGGAAAGTGTATATCAGGTCCAAGGGGTCAGATCAGAGATTGGATCGGATGATTGGGGTTCGGAGCGGGAAGGTGTACAGACTACAGTTCAAGCTTGCAAAGGCTCTAGTCAGTAGCAGCAGCAGTGAGAGTGAGTTGTGGCATAGGAGGATGGCACACTTGCATCATGGAGCACTGAGGCATCTGAGATAGGTAGTTATTGGAGTTCCTCCAGTACAGAAGGAGAAGCATAACCACTGCAAGGGTTGTGCGTTGGGGAAGAACATCAGGAGACCTTTCCCACAGAGTGAGCACAAGTCTAAGGGGACATTGGACTTGGTGCATTCGGATGTTTGGGGACCGATGAGCATCCATTCTTTTAGTGGTTACAGTTATTGCGTCACATTCATTGATGACTATTCCAAAAAGAACTGGATCTATTTCCTGAAGGCCAAGTCAGAGGTCTTCGAGCGATTCCGAAAGTTCAAGACTCATGGAGAACCAGATAGGGGGAAGGATTCAGATATTGAGGATGGACAATGGGGGTGAGTATACCTCCAAGAAGTTCTTGGAGTTTTGTTCATCAGAGGGGATCAAGAAGGAACACACCGTTCCTCACACCCCGCATCAGAATGGAGTGGCAGAGAGGAAGAACATGACACTAGTGAGTGCAGCCAAGGCCATGTTATTTGATCAGGGATTACCACTATTCCTATGGATTACCACTATTTCTATGGGCCGAGGCATTTCGGATTGCAGTATATATCCAGAACAAGTGTCCTCACTCAGCTTTGGGGAGGGAGACACTTGAGGAGGTATTCACAGGCACTAGACCAGATGTGAGTCATCTATGCATATTTGGGAGTGTCTGCTATTGTCACATTCATGCTAACACTAGGAAGAAGCTGGACCCTTCAGGTGAGAAGGGGCTTCTAGTTGGTCACAATGAGACTTCTAAGGCATACAGAGTATATATTCCGGCTCGCAAGAGGATCATTGTGAGCAGGGATGTCCAGTTTGATGAGATCTATGGACTTACTAACACAGGAGTAGCCAGCACAGGACTCGAGAGTCAAGTTGGAGGAGCCACAGGTATAGTTACAGACACAGGGCACATGTTCTGGTAGTCAGAGGGAGTCAGGTGGACAGGATCCTATGGTCATTGACATGGAGGATGAGTAGCAGGAGCAGGTAGACACTAGGCCACGACCTAGGTGGTAGAGGTCCACAGTTCAGGATTCCAGGCAGGTGAGTCTTCTATAGAGCTCCATGAGGCAGAGCAAACCACCAGATAGACTTAGCTACATGGCACTGATGACGGAGTTGATTAACTCCGAGCCTTCCAGTTTCGAGGAGGATGCACAACATGATGTGTGGCAAGAGGCTATGGTTGAGGAGTATGACTCAATCATGAAGAACTAGGTATGGGAGGTTGTGCTGAGGCCAGAAGGTAAAAAGGTGGTAGGATCCAGGTGGATCTGCAAGGTAAAGCATGCAGCAGACGAAAGCGTAGAGAAGTATAAGGCATGCTTCGTGGCAAAGGGGTATTCGCAGAAGGAAGGCATTGACAATGAGGAGACCTTTGCCCCTGTCGCCAGATACTCGTCTATTTGGACTATCCTATCATTGGTAGCAGAGATGGGTTGGTGCGTTCATCAGATGGACGTGAAGACTGCTTTCCTCAATGGAGTTATTGAGGAAGAGGTATTTATAGAGCAACCATAGGGGTTTGAGGTAGAGAGCAGGGAGTCATATGTATGCAGATTGCAGAGAGCTCTTTATGGGCTCAAGCAGGCACCTCGGGCATGGTGCTCGAGGATTGACAACTATCTACGGGAGACGGGATTCCAACAGAGTGAGGCAGACCACAACCTGTACTTCTTGTCAAGTGAGGTACCTCTCATACTGGTACTATATGTAGATGATCTCTTTCTTACAGGAGATGAGAGGCTGATCAGGGACTGCAAGTCAAATCTTGCAGTAGAGTTTGAGATGAAAGACCTTTGGTTAATGCATTACTTCCTAGGTTTTGAGGTTTGGCAGAGAGATGGGTGCTTCTTAATTGGTCAGGGGAAGTATGCAGTGGAGATCTTGAGGAGATTCAGGATGGAGGACTGTAGACCCATGTCCACGCCTCTAATTACCAACTGGAGGAAGATTGATGTATTGGGTTCAGAGGAGTTTGATCCCACATTGTATCACCAGCTTATCGAGTCACTTATGTATCTGGTCAACACTTGACCAGACATTAGCTTTGTAATTAACTCTTTGAGTCAGTTCATGGTGGACCCTTGGAGAGTGCATTGGACAACTGGGAAGCATGTAATTCGCTATATCAGAGGCACAATGGAGTATGGATTGGTTTATGAGCGCAGTGGGAGTATACAGTTAGCAGGCTTCACAGATGCTGACTGGGCAGGATGTGTAGAAGACCAGAAGAACACTTCAGGTTGTTGCTTCAACATTGGTTCAGGGGTTGTCTCTTGGTTCAGCAGGAAGCAGAAGTCAGTTGCATTGAGCTCAGAAGAGGCTGAGTACATGGCAGCATGTGAGGGGATGTGGTTGAGGAAGTTGCTCTTAGGGTTATTCGAGAGTTAGTTGGAGACTACAATAGTTCACTGTGACAATTAGAGTGGCATTAACCTTTCTGAGAATCCAGTGTTCCATGACAGGAGCAAACACATAGACATCCGGTATCACTTCCTGAGAGATTGTGTTTAGAGAGGAACCATTCAGTTGGATTACATTCAGACAGATGAGCAGGTGGTAGACATATTCACCAAGGCACTTTGCAGGCACAAGTTTGTGAAGTTCAGACACAAGTTGGGGTTGCTACCGAATCCCTTCCTCGTTGAGAGGGAGTGTTAGAAAGTGGCACCAAGGAAGGTCTTCTAGCATTGCATGTGTCCTTGCATATTAGAAGACATAAAACAGGAAGCCAAATGTATTAATGTCTTTTCCAAAGTTTAGACTTAGGAAAAGTGCATTAAGTGATCTAATTATTAATTGACTTAATGGAGTCACTTTTATAAAGTTCAAGTGAAAATAATTTAAGTGATGGCTAATCTAATCTTGGCCATTGATCTCATCGGAGGACCTCATCCATTGATCCATAGTGAGAAGTTAGGGTTTTCGCTTGGCCATTGAGTTAAAAGGAAGATTGATTTGGTGGAGAGGACACACATACACACAGTGAGATTTCTTGCTCATAGATTTTTCAGCCGGAGAGTAAGAGAGACAGTTTGCAGAAGGATTTTACAGAGAGCAAGACAGAGGAACTTCTATCCGGAGGTTGACAGGGCGACTTGGGCAAATCGAAGGAGGCCGTACAAATTTGCAGGGAGGCCGTACACACTCGCAGAGGCCGTACCGTGTGACGTAGGCAGCTGGCCGTACAACACAGGTAGAGGGCCGTACGAGTGATGCAGAGGACCGTACGGAGCAATCCGTACGTTGACGCAAAGCCGTACAGGCTGACGCAGGGCCGTACGGATCATGCCGTATAGTGACGCAGAGGGCCGTATAGTGACACAGGAGGGCCGTACGATTTGTGGGGTTTTCTCAGTAAGGTTCGGTTGTACGATTTTGCCAGGTTGGGTCAAAATCGATTTTCTGGATTGTATTGTTCTATATCTTGATAATAAAATATTTTCTCAGACAGCTGCACTGGTTTTCCCATCTTGGGTTTTTTTCCGGGGGTTTTTATACCCAAAAATATTGGTGTCTCTATTGATGTGATTGATGTTATATTTCTCTCAATATTTATTTTCCGCTCCATTGTGAAGAAATCCATTTGTGGTTAAAAGTAATATTTGGGATTTAATTAAAAATAAACTGGCATACTTTAACTCAAGATTGGGTTTTAAGGAAATTTACAGGGAAAGTATATCACAAGTGAGATTTGAACTTGGGTGGTGATGATGACAACTTCTCTTCTCTTAACCACCCAAGCTAGACCCAATTGACATATAAATTGCTGGAATTTTGTAAATAAAAGACGGGACATCCATAAGGGCAATTTGAAAGTGTAATAAAAGCACCAATAAAGAAATGATTGCTGTAATATTGTTTAAACACATTTGTATATTTCAGTGCCATTGATCACTTTAAACCATTGTTGCATTTATCGTCTCGGGGAAAGTATCGGCGAGGGTCTGGAATATAACTTCTTGGTGGTATCGGCGGAAAATATCGGAAAATCTCGGGAAGTGTCGGAAGACCACAAAAAAATACAAAAATACTCATTTTTTTTTCAATTTTTTAAACATCTTAAACAACAAGGTCAAATAGACACATTGCTACATAAATATGATGATACAACTAATAAATAAGATGCATAAGATATCAATTGGTCACATATTGTTACTAAACTGAAACTTAGGATTGCTAAAGTATATGCAAATAAAATTCATGGTGATGTGAAGAGTCAATTCAACAAAACAGAAATTGTAGTATGGTTTTTATAAATAGAGTGGAAGGAGGGCCGAGACCAATGCCTATCGATGTTGGACAAATGGAGTGAATAAGGGAACAAGGAGGGCTGGAAATAAGTGATTGGGGCTAGTGAGAAGCGTTGTTACAACATGCAACATTTAATCTATGTATGATTGACTAGAGTGCTGGAAATTTAACCCAATGTAGGCCATTGAAAAGGTGCTCTACTTGTCAACATGGTAAAACTATTAGGTGTGATCCTACTCCAAGAGTTGATGCATGATATATGCTTTGATTGAAACACCATTACATAAATGTATCGATCATAAAATAAGAACAACAAGAAAAGTAAACAGGAAGGACCTTGTTTTAGCCTCCTTATTCAAAAAGAAATTTGTCTTGTTGAAGCCCTAGCTTCATTAGATGTGGTTTCCAATAGGTCAAATCAACAAAAAATGGTATGAACAGGCACAATTTTTCACACTTTCCAGCAGCAGGCCGACATATTCGAATATATCGGAATATATCAGAATATGTCGGAACATATCGGAATATATTGGAAATGTCACGATATTTTAATTCCGATATATCGGAAGGGGGAAAGTCTCGACGATATATCTGATATTTCGATATATTGCCGATATGTGCAACACTGCTTTAAACAATTTTGCTACTTATTCAACTTCTTATTTATTACTCATCTTTACAACAGACTCACAGAGTGTATTGGACTTCTGTGTTCTTTCAAAATTCACATACAATGGAAGACGAATTATAGGAGGCTATTGGTATATTGGTCCCTCATCATCTTTGAGAACTCTCATTGCAATCCAATGCAAATTTATAATAGTTATTTTTGCTTAATTTTAATCTGTATTTATTGTCTTTGGTTCTAGTAGCTTTCTTTGTTGATTTATACTGCTTAGGATGCAGATGTAATTTATAGAAACAATTTTATTATAGCAGTAAACAGGCATACTGTCTGTATTAATTCCCTGCATGTTTTTGTCACTTGGTGATAGCTTAAAAAAATGTATGTCTACAAATCTGTGAAGAGTGAAAATATGATTTATGTATTGATTTTCTTTATTGGGTGTGAAGGCCGTCCCATATATTCGCTGTATAGGGGAGTCATGGCCGATGACAAAGGAACGTGCATATTTTGAGGTTACAGCTTTGAAAGAGCATGGCCAATGTTGCCCAGAACATGTCCCAGAAGTTTATTACTTTGATCGTGGCATGGCTTTATTTGCTATGCGTTACTTGGAACCCCCACACATCATTCTGCGCAAAGGTCTAATAGCTGGTGTTGAGTACCCGCTTTTGGCAGAGCATATATCAGATTATATGGCAAAGACTCTTTTCCACACATCTCTTTTATATCTTTCTACTACAGAGCACAAGGCTGAAGGTATGCTATATTTCACCTTTCAAATGTTGTGATTAAATATTTCACTTTTGGATTATAGAATGCAAAGCTATATCTTTTTAATAAGTAATGCAATGGATTGTTTAGGAATTGGATTGGTGTTGGAATAGGCACTCACAAGTTTAAGTGAATAATGCATTTGAAACTTTGACTTATTTACTAAGTCAAACTCACAAGTTTAAGTGAATAATGCATTTGAAACTTTGACTTATTTACTAACAGCTTATATGTTGCATGTTGTTTTCAGTTGCTCGATTCTGTAACAATGTGGAGATGTGTAGGCTGACCGAACAGGTCATATTTTCAGATCCATATATGTTAGCACCAAACAACCGTTGGTCTTCTCCTTATCTTGATGAAGATGCTAAGGCTGTGCGGGAGGATAATCAGTTGAAGGTGGAAATTGCTGAATTGAAATCAAAGTAATGTTTGCTATTTTAGACTGAACTCAATTATAAATTTGCCTGTGAGTTTAGGCCCTTGAAAAGCTAATTTCTGTCCATAATGCTTTTAATTCACTTGGGAGATTGCATCACTAAGATTTTCTTACATTTTTTTCATAGGTTTTGTGAGAGGACACAAGCACTTATTCATGGAGATTTACACACTGGATCAGTCATGGTAACAAGCAGCTCAACTCAAGTTATAGATCCAGAATTTGCCTTTTATGGCCCGATGGGTTTTGATATAGGTGCTTTTATTGGCAATTTAATTCTTGCATTCTTCTCACAAGATGGCCATGGAAACTCCGAGAATCAACGCCAGGCAAGTGCAGAACATTATCCTCTTAATATTTATTTGCCTTAGCATCTTTGTTGTGAGCCTTTTCATTTGTGTCTCTTGATGAAATTAATTAAGCTTGTATTTTGTTTTTTAAACATATAAAAAACAACTGAAGATAGGGGAGAGATAGAGGACTCACTATCAGATGATAGGTTGTAGTCATAAAGGCAGCAGTGAAGGTCAATGACAGTCAAATCACAGTGGCAGTCCAAACACTCAAAACAAGAGGTCTGATCCAAAACTCAGCACATAGATGTAACCCAACAAAGTCACAGCACAGAAGATCTGATCTTAATTAAGTCTCAGCACAGAGGAACAGACCTCAATAAGGTCTCAGTACAAATACCAAACCTCAATAAAATCATAGCTCAATAGATCAGACCATAATAGGTCACGGCCTCCTTCCTTAAAGCAGAAAAATAGACTTTAAAGGAAATGGCCTCCACAAGAACAAGACAACAGACCTCAATAAGAATGATCAGATCAGAAAGGGCTCATGGCCTCCACCAATGAACTCTCAGCAGCAGATCGAGGACCAAATAGGGCTCACAGCTATGTCTCAAAAGCAATACAGGGTCACGGCCTCCTCAACAAGCAGACATAAAGCAGATCGGACCTCAACAGCACCTCAACAGGCAGATTGGAACCCAACAAGACTTCAATCAGGCAGACAAATAGCAGATCGGATCTCAACAAGGCTTCAACAATCAGATCGGATCCCAGCAAGACCACGACTAGGTAGTTTAGACCTCAACAAGTTCACGAATTAGCTCTCTAGGGCAGATGGCCTTCAGATTAGTCCTTAAAAGTTAAAAGAGTCAACAAGAAATACTAGGGCACGTGGCCTTTACAAAAACAGAACAACAGACCCATGGCTAGACAAATCAGACCTGTACAAGGTCACGGCCCTCCTTAAACAGGCTCATGGCCAACTTAGATGAGTTAGAACAAATCAACAGAGTTCACGTCTAAACCACAAAGGCAGCAGCAACATAAAAACTTTCAACGTCAACCCTAAACAGTCAGAGAGATCAGTTCCGAGATATGTGGTGATCTCCAACAGGTGGTCGGTGTTACCAGCTAAGTTGTACTTAGTTGGACTATCAAGTGAGCGGGCAAAGTTGAACATGTTACATGTTCGTTCTCGATGATTTGATGTCCAACAGGCCTTTTAAAGGCCCCCTTTTTTAATTTTTTCTACATGTCCATGGCCCTGCGGGGTTTGTAATAAAATGTACTAGCATGGTGTTTTGTAAAGGACTTGGTTCCCTATGACTTTTTGGCTACGTCAGGTATTCCAAGGAGTTTTTTTCACCTATTAATTATGTCTTGCATTAGTGCATAACATAATTTTTGGGTTTTTCTCCTGCTCCTCCAAAGCTGGAATGGCTGGGGAGGTTAACGGGCCTTAGGGAATTATTAAAGTCCATGGGTCAATGTATATGAACATGCTAGACATTGTTTTTGAGTCATATGGACATGTGTTAAGTCTCTCTAGGTAGTTTTTTAATTTTTGGTGGAAAGTATTTTTTCCGTAAATTAGCCATTTTTTAATGGTTTCATTAAAAAATATTGTAAATGGCATAAAAATGTCATCTAGGGGTCGTTTTTGCCTTAGGGGTGCTCGTTTTCTAGCTCATAACACCCACCTTACCCCTAAACCCACTGTCCATAGTCATTGGGTTGTTTATTTTTCACTTATGGAGAAAAAATAAAAAAAAGTGAAAAATGGAGAGAAAAATGCAAAAAAGTCAAAAAGTTATAAAAATCAAATTCCATTTTTTGGGGGATTTGATGTCAGAAATATTTCAGCTATGTTTTAGGAGTTGTAAGAGATGATTTTGGAAAGATTCCGGGCAGCTATATTAGTGGGATTACTTTCTCACTTGAGGGGGGCACATTTCCCAAAATTGGGCCCCTTCAATCATGGAATTTGCAGCTATGTTTATGGGCTGTCACATGGCTGATTTTTAACTGATTTGAGGTTGATTTTGACAGCCCATTACATGGGAGTAGGCAACCCCATTTTCTCCATGAGTTATGCCACTTATTCCACCCATTCTTCTCCATCTTTGGCTATATATACATGGCTGCCCACTCTCTTTTACCCTAGTTGGAGTTGGAGCAGATCATTGTTGTACTTGTTTTTATCTTTTGCTTATGAGTAAAGAAGACTTTGGAGGTCCACATGTGTGATGCTTTGTGAGTGGCTTCATGATCTCATGGCATAAGGTGATTTGTAGCTAAGACAATTTCTGTGCAAGTAATTTTCAGCCATCTACTAGCATACTTGAAGGATTGGTAACGATTTTGTAGGAAAGACTGATTAATCTTGCTTGTTTTAATTAGTTCTTTTATTTGTCATCTTGATTAGAGATTTAAAATTTATATGTTCATTTGTTTATGCTCATATTATTTTGATTTCTAACCATGTGCATTTCTAGTTTGATGGTTTCTTTGTGAGTGTTTTTGTTAGCTACAGGTTGACAGGTTTGAAGAAGAAGATAGCTTGTTTGCTCTCATTTTCTTCATCTGTGTATGCTTTGGTGGATCTTGCCCTCGGTGTCCCACTTCCAAGCCTTCAAAGTTTCTGGTTTCAAGGGCCATTCTGCTTCTCTTCTTCTCAGCAATTAAAATTTTCTAAACTCTTTGGTTACTTGGTTTCTTAAAAAGTAGCAAATATTTCTTAGATCTTTTACAATTTTTTGATCATAAGTAGATCTGATTTATTTGCATAAAATAATAGACTTAGCTCAATTTTAAAAGTTCTCATCTATTGTCTAGATCTATTCTTCTAGTTTCATACAAAAAAGTCAAGTTCATTGAATTTTTTTTACAAGCTCGAGTAGGAAGCTAGATCTAAACTTAAAAGGTTTACTTGGCTGATTAAAAGAGCTAAAAATTTGCAACTCATAAAGCTTGCAAAGATCCCAAGTAAACAAGCCTCACTGCTTGTCTTACTTGGTTAATTTTTTGCATTTTTACTTAGATTTTCACTTAAATTTTTTTGGGTTTTTTAGGAGGTGTTCCAAAGACACTCTTAAAGTGTTTTTGGGCATCTTATACTAATATTTGCTTGCTGGTTTGCAGCAAAAGGCGAACATGTAGGAGGAGGTGCTGCCAAAATTTCAAGGATCCAGGCAATCTGGAGGACCAATTTTGAATTTTTGTTAAACCAGTTAAATTTTTCCTGCAAAATTGTAAGCCACCAAGTCACTTTAAGTAGACTGGGGCACTTCTTTGACCATTGTAAAAGATTATTAAACGAGAGCAAGTGGGCAAGCCAACGCCCACACCCCCATCCCCCCAGGGGTGGCCTGTGTCGTCTCTTTTCGTGGTGTGATTTTTAGAGTAGTTTTTTATTTATTTTATTTTCGGCATTTAATAAAACTAACTAGGGTTTAAATTTACCTTGTTAGTCCGTTCCACTGGCGGGCCACAAGTTCACTCAGGACATAGATTTTTATCATTTTTTTTACAAACTCAAACGCCCCCTTGCTTTCCCAAAGTAGGGTTTCAGAACAAGGGCTTGCCCGAGTACTGGCCTGAAAAGAGACTCTTGGGGTTTTAAAAGATAAAATTTTGGTTCATAAAATTTTTTAAAAATTTCCCAAGCCTTCTCCCGTATGCTCTGTGGCCAACTTGCAGCTCAGTCTAATCATGTTGGTACGCATCAGAAAGGGGAAGATGACTAGTAATAGGATCTAACACCAACCCAATAAACAAACCTTTTTGTGAAAATCGGGCACATCGCGAGTATTTTGTTGTCGTGGGCAAATTTTTTAGAGGACTTGGGACAAAACTAGGTAGTGACCTCTTGGAAACCGTTAGGCTTGCCCTCGTTGGTACAACATCTGAACACCTCCTTGAGACTCCGATCCAGCCTAAGTCTCAGTGAGAAGCCACACTTCAAAATTCCGGACATGTTCCCCGTACCTTTGCGTATATTGGGAACCCACCAGCCCTAATAAAAAGATCACTACCACATTAAATTTAAAATAAACCAAGAACACTTGCACAACATTTACTTTTTCAGTTCATGCATCTATTTCGACTCCATTATAAGGCACTGGTTTATATTGTTATATTTCATATTGTTGATGAATGTTGCAAATGATGATGATAACAATGAATATTGGCAAATGATGTATTGATTAATGATGTTTTGCTTTATATAAATGTATGCTGCATTATCTTGGTTTCAAAAAATATTTCTAACTCCTAGATTAGACACCATAGTTTCTTTTCATTTTTAGGGTCCACCCCCCTTGGCTTCGCTAGGAAAGCCTAGACGGAGGAGTCAAGTCCCAAGTGACAACACTTGACTCTGACTTTCCCCCAAGGACACACCAGCAACTTGAAGACTTTTGCTGCGTTTTCCCAGGTGTGGAACCAGGCGGCAACAGTGGGTCTAAACAGTTGAGCAAGCAGCAGCATAAACCCTTATACCCTTGACGTCAAGCAGTACAAGACAGAGCTGTGTTGATAATGAATCAAATGAGGAACATTAGACTCCAATATATAGGATCTTAAAACTTCTAGAAAGATCATAAATTAATTCTTTAATTGAGTTAGGGTTCCATTAAATAAGGTGGGTACCAACACATAAAGGTTAAGACACCAAAACAACAACAGTCGCAACTTATAAAAATATAAAATATAAATAAGGTGTCTTTAGGTGGGTACTAGGATCAAGGTTAAGGGTACAAGGACCAACAATTGGTACAAGTCAAAAGTTCAAAACCATAAAACAAGGAGGGGTACATGACCCAAAACCCCTAGGACCAAAAGATGTACCACTAAGGTGGGCAGGCAACCCTATTACCCATAAGACCAAAACATCAAGAAGGTAAGAGTCAAGACAACTAAGAGTGGGTAGATAACCCTTCTAACCACAAGTCAAGGTGTTGAACAAGACAAAGTGCTAAACCTTCAAACCACAAGACCAAGAACAACAAGGTAGAAAGACCAACCAAGGTGGGGTTGCAACCAATCATCTCTCTCTCAAATGTACAAGTGTTCCATACACTAACTGAAAGTTCATCATCACTGTACAAGGAAGGTCCACACTGGATGATGTGATCATGTGGTCCTCTAGACTGCTCCTAAGGTCAAGTGCTAGTGACTCCATCAAGGGGTGGCCAGTCCCTTGGGTAGACCATCTAGTTCAACCATCTCGAAGACCTAGGAGAGGAGGGCATCACACATCATCATCTTGGTTAACTAACCAAGATCTACCTGGTTAACTGACTAGGTATGTCCCTGCAGGAACTACTTGGTCCTCGTGACCAAGAATCTGCCTGGTCCCTGACCAAGAGGTGTCTGTCTCAACCTGCAGGATCTGCTTGGTCCTCGTGACCAAAAAACTGTCTGGTCCCAGACCAGAATACCCTAGAGACAAATAGGGGCCCTAGCCACATGCTAGGGACTTTGCCATGACATCAACCTGCTTGGTCCCTGACCAAGAACCCCAGGAGACTACTGGGGCCCTAGGGTACCTTCTAGGGATTTACTCTGCCTGGTTATCTGACCGGGAACCCTAGTTAACTGACTAGGGTACCATCCTCTCTGAGAATGGGTCTTGCAGCTGCACTAACTTTAACACTCCCTCTCAACAAGAGAGGCATTATCAACAACACTAAGCTTGTCGAGGAGAGGCTTAGTCAACACATCGGTAAACTGTTTTGCTGACAATTGCACCATGTCCTTGACATGGTGATACTTTCTCTTGACATGTCTCGACCTGTCATAAAATACAGGATTTTCTGAGAGCCTCAAATAGCTCTGAATGTCAGCAAGAACCTTGATCTTATAGATCCACTTGGAAGTTACAACCGACTTCCCTTGTTGTCAAGGAATCACTTTCCACATGTCATTATCCATTATCAACTGGATAACATCTTTCCAAACCTGATGTTTGGCTGTCTCCACATAAGTGGATGATCCTGAATCAGTGACATGGCTCACACTAGAGCACCCTTGAAGCCTCTCAATAGGCTCCTCAATGAGATCAATTGAAGGCTTCTTGGCCTACTCCCTCTGCTTCTCGAAACGATATGTCTCATAGACTTCCATATCTGAGTCACTGGAAGACTTCCTGGAGTGATGGAAGATCACATCTCCACTTTTCTTTTCTGCAATCCCACTCTGCTGGGGATTGAGGAGCACAATTGGCTCCCTCTTGATCTCTGAATCTTGACAGTGGTTATTAACCAGAGCTCTAACAACATCACCTAAGACCTTATAAAGGTCACCTTCATGGACTCCAATCTCAATGACTGAGCTCGTATTTCCACCCTTAGGCCACACCAGTGCCTTTCCTTCTAAGAAGGCAACAGAGAACCCCTTGTCTTCTAATATTGCCACTAAAAGAATATTCTTCTTTAAACGAGGAACATACAAAATTTTCTCAACATGAATCAACGCACTTGAATCAAGCTTTAAAGCAGTTGGACCAACTCCTTTTATTGCATAGGTACTTCCATATCCCAGCTCCACTTTCACATTGAATTTCTTGGCCTTGTAATCTACAAGAGCCCTTTTGAATCCAGTCATATGCTTGGTGGCCCCACTATCAATCCACTAGGAGTCCGCTGAGTTGGAGATGGAACCTGAGAATGTTAAAAGCAATATGTATTCTCTTTGATCTTTTTCTTTGGTCTTAGCCTTAGATTTCTTTTGTTGAGGCTCTTCTTCTTCTATAGCAGCTGAAGCATAATACTTCCCCCTATGCCATTTCTTGTTAGGAGGATTCTTACAGTGTTTTGCATAATGACCAAGCTTGCTACAGTTATAACATCTTACCTTTGATTTATGAAAATGCTTACCTTGAGATTTCTTATCCTTGTTCTTGTGCTGAGGGAAGCTCCTTCCCTTCTTTGTCTTGGAAGCAAGAGCATGATTCTTTTCAGGGAGGCCCAGATCTACTTTGGATTCTGCCTTCTTCTTATAGGCAATCATGCCACAACCTATCAAATTTTGGTTGTATTTCTCTTCCATTCACTGCTGCAAGAAATGTTTCCCAAGATGTAGGAAGACCATCTACTGTTGTTTGCACAAGATCATCATCATCTACTTCAACTCCCATTGCCATGAGTTGATCTCTTTTCTGAGCAATCTTTGAGAAGAAAGAAGCAACTGCCTCCTTCTCCTCCATCTTCAATGAACGAAGTTGCTTCTTCAAATAGGGCTCACCTAAAGACCAAAACCCTCTTGCAGATAGGACCAAATATGGCTCACTTCTATGTCTCAAAAGCAACACAGGGTCACGACCTCTGCAACAAGCATACATAAACAAGATCGGACCTCAACAACACCTCAACAGGCAGATCAAAACCCAACAAGACTTCCATCAGGTAGACAAATAGCAGATTAGATCTCAACAAGGCTTGAACAATCAGATCAGATCCCAACAAGACCACGACTAGGTAGTTTAGACCTCAGCAAGCTCACGAATTAGCTCTCTAGGGTAGACGACCTTCAGATTAGTCCTTAAAATAGTGAACAAGAAATACTAGGGCATGTGGCCTTCACAAAAAAAGAACAACAGACCCACAACTAGACAAATCAGACATGTACAAGGTCACGACCCTCCTTAAACAGGCTCACGACCAACTTAGAACAAATCAGCAAAGTTCACGTCTAAACCACAAAGGCAACAACAACATAAAAACATTCAATGTCAACCCTAAACAATCAGAGTAATTAGTTCTGAGATATGTGGTGATCTCCAATAGGTGGATGGTCTAAACAGTTGAGTAAGCAACAACATAAACCCTTAAACCCTTGATGTCAAGCAGTACAAGACAGAGTTGAGATGTGTTGATAATGAATCAAATGAGGAACATTAGACTCCAATATATAGGATCTTAAAACTTCTAGAAAGATCATAAATTAATTCTTTAATTGAGTTAGGGTTCCATTAAATAAGGTGGGTACCAACACATAAAGGTTAAGATACCAAAACAATAAAAGTCGCAACTTATAAAAATATAAAATATAAATAAGGTGTCTGTTATCACACCATAGTAGCAGGGCTATTATTCTTGCTTAGCAGATATTTGCACATTCCAAAGCTTCTATTATTTAGAGCTTGGCTATGATGAGTTTATAATTTTGAGATCACTCATGATCAGAGCAGTGTATTATTCAGACTTATGTTAGACCTTATGTCAAGGCTAAGCCTTGAGAGTTCAGATGTGATGACCGATGTGACCCTTATTCCATATAGTTTCAGTTCAGTGCCTGGAGATGTATTGCAGCCGTGTTTCAGATGGTTTATGATGATTATTCTTATGATGATGTTGTATGACCTATGGATGTTTGATCATTGACTGTGGATTATTATCTTGTTGCTTTAGTCATGTTCATAGCATTAGCTTGGTATATCATTCATGATGTGGCAAACTTTGTAAAGCTTAAAATGGATTGTCTTAATTATAAAATGAACATTTTACTTGCACATTTAGGTTGTTTGACAAAACTCACTGGTTCACTACCTTGCATAGATATGGTCTTCCTTGACACCATTTGTCTGCTAGCTTAGGCTCCACTTTCACTTAACTCCATCCATCCATGACTTTCCTTATTTGGCCTTAACTCTTGACTTGTCTTACTTGGCTTTCTGATATTGAGGACTTACCTTTTTACTACCTCTGTGTTTGGACTGCATCCCTGTATGTTTAGTGTCTCGGCTTTGAGTTGGTGAGAAAACTTGCCTTTGGTAAGTTGGATTGTAGGCCTAAATCATTCTCGTCGGTTGTCCCGATGTTTGGCACTGGCTCGAACTCCCCCTAGTCACTTGAGATGTTGTTGGCTAAAACTGAAAGTTCATGTACTACTTATGGAAACTTATATAGATTCGCCCATGGAAACTAAAAAGGGCAAGAGCGATGAACTGCTAAAAATACTCCTCGAAGAGTATAATAAAGGTCCAAAAAGCAATGGTTCTTAAATTCTATATCTAAACAATTGCTGACCTTATATATGTATACAAACATGCCCTGGATGCAAGCTGCAATTAGTTGTGCTTATCAGCACACCTGAGATCCGAAGGGTTATGTAGGCCAAAAAGGCCATGAAATGAAATCAATGAATCCTAATGAAACTGGATCATCTTTTATAAAAGTAGACATGATGCCTAAGTTGAATAAGCACTCTCTAAACAACTTACCCATTTGTGAGGCACAACCATTCCCTGTGTTTATTTTGTCCAGCACAAAGTTTGTAGCTTCCCCTTTCTCCCAGTCCAAAGTGTCTTTTAGTTGAGTTAGACAAGTCACCTCCTTTGTCCAGCCTTGTTCCTAGCGTTCATCCTTAGCTAGCAGTTAGACCATGTCCAATGGGTGAGTTTATCATTTAAGCTATTGTGCAAGTAAATACAAATAACAACGGAATGAACAATGATGATTACTGCCACTAAATGTTGTTATACTTTAAGTTAAGCTGTGAGAATGATTAGAGGAACATGTCTTAGTCTATTGATATGATTTATCCTTGGTTGTATATTGACCTAGTTAAACCCAGTTTGACTATGGTCATTTTTTGGGATCCGCGATGACGTGGGCCACTTATGCTCATTGATGATGATTGATGGTCCCACATACTCTTGATGATGATACTATATGATGGACATATGATTCAGATGGTGATTGATGCATTTTAGCAGGTTTTATTATTACTTTAGATCATCAGATTATGCACTGTCTATATATAGTGGACCCTACAGTTGGCCCATCAGGGCAACCCATGGTGTATGAGTACACATTCTTAGTATATTTGGGTCTTCTGGATCCAATGAGACACTTATCATTCAGTTCCGGGCACTTCTGACAGTGATAGATGTAGTTTTCCACTTGTTGACCAGATTTGGTGCTGATTTCCCAGCCTGAGCAACAGGGGCCATGAGAGGCCAGTTCACCTAAGGTGCTGTGTGAGGAGGGGGTGGTCCAACCACTTGATATTACCATTTTACCCCCCTTCTGGAGAGCCTGGTGGGCTCAGTTTGACAGTGCAGGTGCCCTAGGAGGCAGTTTCAACACTTTCATAGTTATCGAGGCAGTCCTTAAATGGGATAAAAGGGTCACTGAGGAATTCGATTTGGGCAATTGAGGCAAGGTTTTGGCATTTGGTTTTCATAGAGGTCTTCTAGGGTGAACCCCCTATCTTCCAACCAGTTTTGATCAGTTAGTGGGGTCCACAGAGGCCACAGGAAGCCTTTTACTGCATGTCTCTCACAGATTTGATCATTTGTATTTATTTTGGACATATTATATTATTTTATTGTGCCATAGGGATGAGCTAGCAAGGACTGATGCTTCCTAGCCCCACCATGAGCTCCATGTGTCATGTCCTAGTCATATGAGGTGGGCCCATGTACTTTTGCCCCCTCTAGTGGATGACGTCACCCTCCATGAGTATCTTTAGGCTATGATGTCATCATTATTTGAGTGATCCATGTGTTATATTTTTATGTTTCATCTTAGCCATTGATCATGTATTGAGATCTTTTAATCTCAACCACTCATTTCATAAAGTGGTTTTGAGATCTAGGGTTTTGGTCTTTATTATCCTATATAAGGAGGAGACCCCCTCATTGTAAAATCATCTAGAGAATTTGGCTCTTGGCTCTTAGAATAAAATTTCTATCTTTTGGAGTACATGCTTGGATCTTGGAGTGGATGTTGGTTGCTTTGATTGTAAATGCTTTTGTCCATTGCACTGGAGGATCTCTTGTAGCTATTTTGCATATTTTGTCATGCTTTTTACAGGTTGAGGAGGCGTTTTTGGACAAGTGCGAATTGGTGGGGAGGCCTACCCTTCAAGCTTGGAGGAGGACGTTTTGGGTTAAACAGGGAGTGGTTTATCTTTGTACCAACTATTTTTTGCTTTTCTCTTTCTTACTTGTATCTGTCTTCAATATGTTAAATTGATTGATGCTTTGCTCCTTGGTTTTGACAGGTTAGAGGGACATATGTGTGGCTTGGAGAAAATCGATTTGGTCTTCAAAAATTCTTCATTTGATCTTTGGCAAAAGTAATCCTCATCTCAACTAGCATTCATCTCTTCATCCAGGTATGCTCCAAAGGTATGGTCTTCTTCTTCCTTGGCTTATCCATAACTTCTAGATCATAAAAACCCTAATTGATTAAAACCCTCATTTTTCACTTTTTCTTAGATCTACTTGGATCTAGCTTGGCTTTTGGAAAGATATTGAAAACCCACCTCTATAGTATCCACGACAATTTGGATCTATAGTTTGGTGGTCATTTAACGCACTTTCCAAGGCACTTTGGCCTCCTTGAGGGAAGCTATTGGGACTATTTCCAAGAGATGGGTAGGTTAGATCCCACTTGATTCATAATCCTCATACTTGATAACCTACCCCTAGTGCTTCACTTCATTGATTTTTGCGTTGTGGGCCCCATTCCTCATTTAGAGGGTTGTGCCCCACGTGGGTCAATTTGGTGATGCATGTTCAATCTCAGATCTATGGAGATCTAGCCATTGGATGCCCTTGATTTTCTAGATCCACATTGTTACTTGCCTAAACTACTTGGATCCAAACTTTGGTGGCCTTTGGACTTGATTTGACACACTTTTCCATGCTTTTAGCCCTCCTTGGGCAAAGTCACACTTCTTGGGTGATTGAGTTGTCCCACTTTGAGAAACTGGGTGGTTGAGATCCCATTGGATTTGGAAAGAGCATATTTTAAAACCTACATCTAGTGTCTCACTTTGTGAAGTTCTGCCTTGGGGGTATCATTCCTCATTTTGGGGATTGTTGTCCACTTGGGTCACTTAGTGAAACATTAGATCTAGTAAGATCTAACCATCACATCTTGGGTAGCCCACTTGATTTGCATCTTAGGTATCCCAATCTACAATTTGATATCCTTTTGACTCCATTTGCCCATCCATTTCAAGGCACTAGTCCACCTAAGGCAAATCACACTTCTTGGGATTTGTGTCAATTGCTAGATCCCATATGTGGGTATCTCTAATTTTATCTTAGATCCATAGATCTACCTTTTGCATACCCCTTGGTACCATTTGCACCTTTAACTTCACCTTGTGGGTCCCATTTGAATCATTTCCATATCCGAAGGCAGTGGGCCCTACTTGTGTATTTCATGGTACTAGATCTTGTCGTTTGATCTCATTATGTGGCCTAAATCATTCATTGGTTGAAACATAAGTTATCCCTTAAGCCTCTTTCAACCATACTTAAACTTATAGGTCCACCTAACCTTGCATTGGTTTCCGTAACTCATCTTTCACACTTCCCTAGAAACCTTTGCTTTGGTCCAGTCATCTTTGATTGGTTATAGGGTCTCCCCTTGGTCTTGATTCATCTTGATCTAAAGTGAAGAGTGCCTCGGTTGACGTGACTCCCAGCTTGCATTGGGAACCGTGGCATCTCTTGGGTCACTTCTTTAGTTGTCCAACCCCTCTACCGTCCTGGATAGGATACCATTTAGGGACAACTACAAGTTGTGTGATAACAGTGTCTTTAGGTGGGTACTAGGATCAAGGTTAAGGGTACAAGGACCAACAAGTGGTACAAGTCAAAACCATAAAACAAGGAGGGGTACATGACCCACAACCCCTACGACCAAAAGATGTACCACCAAGGTGGGCAAGCAACCCTATTGGCTATTACCCATAAGACCAAAACATCAAGAAGGTAAGAGTCAAGACAACTCAAAGTGGGTAGATGACCCTTCTAACCACAAGTCAAGGTGGTGAACAAGACAAAGTGCTAAACCTTCAAATCACAAGACCAAGACCAACAAGGTGGAAAGACCAACCAAGGTGGGGCTACAACCAATTATCTCTCTCTCAAATGTACAAGTGTTCCATACACTAACTGAAAGTTCATCATCACTGTATAAGGAAGGTCCACACTAGATGATGTGATCATGTGGTCCTCCATATTGCTCCTGAGGTCAAGTGCTAGTGACTCCTTGGGGTGGCCAGTCCCTTGAGAAGACCATCTAGCTCAACCATCGCAAAGACCTAGGAGAGGAGGGCATCACACATCATCATCTTGGTTAACTAACCGAGATCTACCTGGTTAACTGATCAGGTAAGTCCCTGCAGGAACTACTTGGTCCTCGTGACCAAGAATTGACTTGGTCCCAGACCAGGAGGTCTCTGTCTCAACCTGGAGGATCTGCTTGGTCCTCATGACCAAGAAACTGTCTAGTCCTAGACCAGAATACCCTAGAGTCAAATAGGGGCCCTAGCCACATGCTAGGGACTTTGCCATGACATCAACCTGCTTGGTCCCTGACCAAGAACCCTAGGAGACTGCTGGGGGCCCTAGGGCATCTTCTAGGGACTTACTCTGCCTGGTTGTTTGACCAAGAACCCTAGTTAACTGACCAAGGTACCATCCTATATGAGAATGGATCTCGTAGCTGCACTAACTTATTGTCACTTGAAGCATAAAAATCGATAAATAGAGGGTGGGACTCATACCTACTACAACTAAGGTTAGTTTTGTGGGTTCCGAGTATGAAGGTCGACTATCTTAACTTATGGATTTTTTCAATAGATTTGGGAGCAAGCACTGGGATGCTACGATTCGTCATAGTTCGAGAGGTTTTGATATTTCGGATTTCCTAGATGACATTTCATTTTTAGCAAAAGATTCATTTATGTTTTTATTTCATCCCATGGGAATGCTCCATGGTTTTCACATGAAGTTGCAAGGGCTTTTCTTTTTGCTAACTCAACTCATCCCCACTCTAAGGATATGCTCATATCACATATGGCTCATTAAATCTTTTTGTGCTGCACTTTTTCCAATTTTGTTTTGATTAGTTGTTGATCATGTTACTAGAAGTGAGAAGTGGGAAACAAAAACTAAATGAGAAACAGGGGCCAGAGGGTTTCGTGGTATAAGAAATGGTCTCTCCCTGGAGTATGTATGCTCTGCTATAAGAAATAATTATAAATTTAGTGAATTTATTCAAGGTCCAAATGCAATCCACCATATGCAACTTATCAATGTTATAAATCAAATTACAGTATAACCCCAATGTTTGGGCGTGTTTGTTTACTTATATTTTTTAAACATTTATGGTTGTTTTTTTCAAAATGCTGCCATGGGTAGAGAAACACCCAAGGAATGGCATTTTTGTCAGGTTTTCATTTCTTGACTGTTTATGTAGAAATTTTACCTTCTTGTACCGTTTCTCAAAATGTAGGTTGTTTTGTCACACTATATAGCTGGTTCTCACACTCAATTGACAAGGTACTCAAATCAGGATTTGGTAATCAAATCGTGTTCATGATTAGAGTGCAGATTATTCCTTATTAAAGCTGGATCTCTGAAGGTGTCTCGACAAAAATCCTGGAACCTCATGGAGAACCTGAAAAATCTGGGTGTTTCCCCTATTGAAAAATAGGAGAAAGTCAAGGCCAAAGAGACTAACAACTAGAAAACGAAAACAAAAGAGTAAATTAACAAACAAAAATTAATGGTAATCCATAGACTAACACCATCCCTAAAAGCAGGACATGAGATAAACAGAAATGCAAAAAGGAGATAATGAGTATGATTTTCATAATGAGTATGAGTATGCTGTATTTTAAATTTTAAGTTTTCATTGTGTTTTTATATATCCCTCAAATTTTGTATATGTTGGTTGTAAATTTCCTTAAAATCCAACTAGGGCTAAAAGCATGCCAATTAATTGGCTACCAATAACCACACATGGATTTCTTCACTATGCAGTGGAACAATAAATACTGAAAGAAATATAGCAGCAATCACATCAATAGAGACAACTCAATCTTTTTGGGTATAAACCCCCGGACAAAACCCAAGATGGGAAAACCGGTGCAACAGTATGAGATTTTATTTTATTAAGAAAATATAGAGCTGTACAATTCAAAATTATGATTCTGCCCAATTGGCAAAATTGTACCACACAAAAATCACTGAGAAAAACCTGTGAATGGGCATGGATCCCAACGCAGCAGCACTGCTATACGACTTGCTGTACGGAATCCGTACGGGCTATACGGACGGGATGCTGCACGGTCACCTCTGCCGAGTCCTCCTGTCTCTCTCCTCTGCGAATTCTGTGCTGCCTTCTCCAAATAGCTGCTCCTTCGTCTTCTTCGCCAAAACTCTCTCTCTCTCTCACACTTCTCTTCCTCCGTCTCTGTTGGAATGCAATTGTGTCGTCCCCACCAATTGATATTTTTCTTTTATAATTCAATGCTAAGCGGAAAACCTAATCTCACTATAGATCTATGGATGAGATCCTTCAGTGAGATTGGATGGCCAAGATTAGATCTGGCCATCACTTAAATATTTTCACTTACACTTTATAAAAAGTGTGTCATAAAGTCAATCAATAATTAAATCACTTTAATTTATTTTCCAAAGTAAACTTAGGAAAAATAAATTAAATACATTTTATTGGCTTCTCCAATTTAAGTCTTTTGCATGCAAGGACACATGCATGCAGGAAGACCTTCCTTGTTGTCACTTTCTAACACTCCCTCTCAACGAGGAAGGGATTCTGTAACAACCCCAACTTGTCTCTGAACTTCACAAACTTGAGTTTGCAAAGTGCCTTGGTGAATATGTCTGCCACCTACTCATCTGTTTGTATGTACTCCAACCGAATGGTTCCTATCTGAACACAATCTCTCAGGAAGTGATACCGGATGTCAATTTGCTTACTCCTGTCATGGAACACTGGATTCTCAGAAAGGTTGATACCACTCTGATTATCACAGTGAACTATAGTAGTCTTTAGCTCACTCTTGAACAATCCTGAGAGCAACTTCCTCTGCCACATCCCCTCACATGCAGCCATGCTGGCTGCCATGTATTCACCCTCTGCTGAACTCAATGCAATTGACTTCTGCTTCCTGCTGAACCAAGAGACAACCCCCGATCCAATGCTGAAGCAACAACCTGAAGTGCTCTTTCGATCCTCTACACATCCTGCCCAGTCAACATCTGTGAAACCTGCCAACTGTATACTCCCACCGCGCTCATAAATCAATCCATACTCAACTGTACCTTTGATGTAGCAAAGTATGTGCTTTGCAGCTGTCCAATGTACTCTTCGAGGGTTCACCATGAACTGACTCAAAGTGTTGACTGCAAAACTAATGTCTGGTCGAGTGTTGACCAGATACATAAGCGACCTGATAAGCTGCCTATACAGTGTAGGATCAAACTCCTCTGATCCTGATACACTTGGTCCCAGACCAGGAGGTCTCTGTCTCAACCTGGAGGATCTGCTTGGTCCTCGTGACCAAGAAACTGTCTAGTCCTAGACCAGAATACCCTAGAGTCAAATAGGGGCCCTAGCCACATGCTAGGGACTTTGCCATGACATCAACCTGCTTGGTCCTTGACCAAGAACCCCCGGAGACTGCTGGGGGCCCTAGGGCATCTTCTAGGGACTTACTCTGCTTGGTTATCTGACCAGGAACCCTAGTTAACTTACCAAGGTACCATCCTGTTTGAGAATGGGTCTCGTAGCTGCCCTAACTTATTGTCACCTGAAGCATAAAAATCGATAGATAGAGGGTGGGACTCATACCTACTACAACTAAGGTTAGTTTTGTGGGTTCCGAGTATGAAGGTCGACTATCTTAACTTATGGATTTTTTCAATAGATTTGGGAGCAAGCATTGGGATGCTACGATTCATCATAGTTTGAGAGGTTTTGATATTTCGGATTTCCTAGATGACATTTCATTTTTAGCAAACGATTCATTTATGTTTCTATTTCATCCCATGGGAATGCTCCATGGTTTTCACATGAAGTTGCAAGGGCTTTTCTTTTTGCTAACTCAACTCATCCCCACTCTAAGGATATGCTCATGTCACATATGGCTCATTAAATCTTTTTGAGCTGCACTTTTTCCAATTTTGTTTTGATTAGTTGTTGATCATGTTACTAGAAGTGAGAAGTGGGAAACATAAACTAAATGAGAAACAGGGGCCAGAGGGTTTCGTGGTATAAGAAATGGTCTCTCCCTGGAGTATGTATGCTCTGCTATAAGAAATAATTATAAAGTTAGTGAATTTATTCAAGGTCCAAATGCAATCCACCATATGCAACTTATCAATGTTATAAATCAAATTACAGTATGACCCCAATGTTTAGGCGTGTTTTTACTTATATTTTTTAAACATTTATGGTTGTTTTTTTCAAAATGCTGCCATGGGTAGAGAAACACCCAAGGAATGGCATTTCTGTCAGGTTTTCATTTCTTGACTGTTTATTGTAGAAATTTTACCTTCTTGTACCATTTCTCAAAATGTAGGTTGTTTTGTCACACTATATAGCTGGTTCTCACACTCAATTGACAAGGTACTCAAATCAGGATTTGGTAATCAAATCGTGTTCATGATTAGAGTGCAGATTATTCCTTATTAAAGCTGGATCTCTGAAGGTGTCTCGACAAAAATCCTAGAACCTCATGGAGAACTTGAAAAATCTGGGTGTTTCCCCTGCTGAAAAATAGGAGAAAGTCAAGGCCAAAGAGAGTAACAACTAGAAAACAAAAACATAAGAGTAAATTAACAAACAAAAATTAATGGTAATCCATAGACTAACACCATCCCTAAAAGCAGGACATGAGATAAACAGAAATGCAAAAAGGAGATAATGAGTATGATTTTCATCATGAGTATGAGTATGCTATATTTTAAATTTTAGGTTTTCATTGTGTTTTTATATATCCCTCAAATTTTGTATATGCTGGTTGTAAATTTCCTTAAAATCCAACTAGGGCTAAAAGCATGCCAATTAATTGCTACCAATAACCACACATGGATTTCTTCACTATGCAGCGGAACAATAAATACTGAAAGAAATATAGCAGCAATCACATCAATAGAGACAACTCAATCTTTTTGGGTATAAACCCCCAGACAAAACCCAAGATCGGAAAACCGGTGCAGCAGTATGAGATTTTATTTTATTAAGAAAATATAGAGCTGTAAAATTCAGAATTCTGATTCTGCCCAATTGGCAAAATTGTACCACACAAAGATCACTGAGAAAAACCTGTGAATGGGCATGGATCCCAATGTAGCAGTACTGCTGCACAGCCGGCTGTACGGAATCCGTACGGCCTGCATAGACGGGCTGCTGTACAGCTGTACGACCTGCCTGCTCTACAGTCACCTCTGCTGAGTCCTCCTGTCTCTCTCCTCTACGAATTCTGTGTTGCCTTCTCTGAATAGCTGCTCCTTTGTCTTCTTCGCCAAAACTCTCTCTCACACTTCTCTTCCTCCGTCTCTGTCGGAATGAAATTGTGTCCTCCCCACCAATTGATCTTTTTCTTTTATAACCAATGCTAAGCGAAAAACCTAATCTCACTATAGATCTATGGATGAGACCCTCCGGTGAGATTGGATGGCCAAAATTAGATCTGGCCATCACTTAAATATTTTCACTTATACTTTATAAAAAGTGTTTCATAAAGTCAATCAATAATTAGATCACTTTAATTTTATTTCCAAAGTAAACTTAGGAAAAATAAATTAAATACATTTTATTGGCTTCTCCAATTTAAGTCTTTTGCATGCAGGAAGACCTTCCTTGTGGTCACTTTCTAACACTCCCTCTCAACGGGGAAGGGATTCGGTAACAACCCCAACTTGTCTCTGAACTTCACAAACTTGAGTTTGCAAAGTGCCTTGGTGAATATGTTTGCTACCTACTCATCTGTCTGTATGTACTCCAACCGAATGGTTCTTCTTTGAACACAATCTCTGAGGAAGTGATACCAGATGTCAATGTGCTTACTCCTGTCATGAAACACTGGATTCTCAGAAAGGTTGATACCACTCTGATTATCACAATGAACTATAGTAGTCTCTGTCTCACTCTTGAACATTCCTGAGAGCAACTTCCTTAGCCACATCCCCTCACATGCAGCCATGCTGGATGCCATGTATTCGGCCTCTGCTGAACTCAATGCAATTGACTTTTGTTTCCTGCTGAACCAAGAGACAACCCCTGATCCAATGCTGAAGCAGCAACCTGAAGTGCTCTTCCGATCCTCTACACATCCTTCCCAGTCAACATCTGTGAAACTTGCCAGCTGTATACTCCCACTATGCTCATAAACCAATCCATACTCCACTGTACCTCTGATGTGGCAAAGTATGTGCTTCGTAGTTGTCCAATGTACTCTTCGAGGGTTCACCATGAACTGACTCAAAGAGTTGACTGCAAAACTAATGTCTGGTCGAGTGTTGACCAGATACATAAGCAACCCGATAAGCTGCCAATACAGTGTAGGATCAAACTCCTCTGATCCTGATACATCTATCTTCCTCCAGTTGGAAACTAGAGGTATGGCCATAGGTCTACAATCCTCCATCCTGTATCTCTTCAAGATCTCTACTGCATACTTCCCCTGTCCAATGAAGAAGCACCCATCTCTCTACCAAACCTCCAGACCTAGGAAGTAATGCATCAACCCAAGGTCTTTCATCTCAAACTCCACTGCAAGATTGGACTTGCAATCCTTGATCAACTCCTCATCTCCTGTAAGAAAGAGATCATCCACATATAGAACCAGTATGAGAGGTACCTCACCTGCCAAGAAGCATAGGTTATGGTCTGCCTCACTCCGTTGGAACCCCATCTCTCGTAGATAGTTGTCAATCTTCGAGCACCATGCTGAAGGTGCTGGATTGAGCCCATAAAGAGCTCTCTGCAGTCTGCATACATGAGACTCTCTACTCTCCACCTCAAACCCCTTTGGCTGCTCAATATAAACCTCTTCCTCAATAACTCCATTGAGGAAGGCTGTCTTCATGTCCATCTGAGGAACGCGCCAACCCATCTCTGCTGCCAATGATAGGATAGTCCGAATAGAAGAATACCTAGTGACAGGGGCGAAGGTTTCCTCATAGTCAATACCTTCCTTCTGCAAATACCCCTTCGCCACGAAGCCTGCCTTGTACTTCTCCACACATTCGTCTGCTGCATGCTTTACCTTGTAGATCCATCTAGATCCCACCACCTTCTTACCCTGTGGCCGATGAACAACCTCCCATACTTGATTCTTCATGATTGAGTCATACTTCTCAACCATGGCCTCTTGCCAGACATCATGTTGTGCAGCCTCCTCGAAACTAGAAGGTTCAGAGTCAATCAACTCTGTCATCAGTGCCATATAACTCAGTCTATCTGGTGGTACGCTCCGTCTAAAGGATCTCTATGGAAGACTCACCTGTTTGGAATCGTGAACAGTGGACCTATACCACTTAGGCCGTGGCCTAGTGTCTTCCTGCTGTGGCTGTTGGATATCCTCTTGCTGTTGCTGCTCATCCTCCCCATCAAAGATAGGAGGATCCTGTCCACCTGACTCCCTCTGACTACCAGAACCTGTGCCCTGTGTCTGAACTTGTACCCGTGACTCCTCCAACTTGACTCCTCGTGAGTCCGCAACTGGCTGCTCCTGTGCTGGTAAGTCCATAGATCTTCTCAAGCCTCTGTCCTCATCAAACTGGACATCCCTGGTCACAATGATCCTCTTGCGAGTTGGGACATATACTCTATAAGCCTTGGAAGTCTCACTATACCCAACTAGAAGCCCCTTCTCTCCAGAAGGATCTAGCTTCTTCCTAGTGTCAACATGAATGTGACAATAGCAGATACTCCCAAATATGCACAAATGGCTCACATCTGGTCTAGTACCAGTGAATACCTCCTCAGGTGTCTTCCTTCCCAGTGTTGTGTGGAGACACCTGTTCTTAACATATACTGCAGTCCGAAATGCCTCTGCCCATAAAAATAGTGGTAATCCCTGATCAAATAACATGGCCTTGGCTGCATTCACCGGTGTCCTGTTCTTCCTCTCTGCCACCCCATTCTACTGCGGGGTATGAGGAACATTGTGTTCCTTCTTGATCCCCTCTGATGCACAATACTCCATGAACTCTCTGCCGGTGTACTCACCACCATTGTCTGTCCTCAATATCCGGATCTTCTTCCCTGTTTGGTTCTCCACGAGAGTCTTGAACTCTCAGAACCGATCGAAGACCTCTGACTTGGCCTTCAGAAAATAGATCCAGGTTTTCCTGGAATAGTCATCAATGAATGTGACGCAGTAACTGTAACCATTGAAAGAATGGATGCTCATTGGTCCGCATACATCGGAATGCACCAAGTCTAAGGCCCCCTCAGACTTGTGCTCACTATGTGGGAAAGGCTTCCTGATGTTCTTCCCCAACGCACAACCCTTGCAGTGGTTGTGCTTGTCCTCCTGTACTGAACTCCAATGACTGCCTATATCAGATGCCTTAGTGCACCATGGTGTAAGTGTGCCATCCTCCTATGCCACAACTCACAATCACTGCTGCTACTACTGACTAGAGCCTTTGCAGGCTCAATCTGTAGTCTGTAAACCTTCTAGCTCCGAACCCCAATCATCTTGTCCAATCTCTGATCTGACCCATGTGGCCTGATATATACTTTCCTGTCTCAGAAAGTCACTAGAAAACCCTTGTCTTCTGGTGTGGAAATTGATATGAGATTCTTGGTCATCCCTGGGACATATAACACATCAGCAAAGCTGATAGGTTTTCCAGACTCCCTCTGAAACGAAACAGTGCCAGCACCCTACGCTTGATACCGCGCATCATCTCCTAACTCAATATGGAGATTTACTCCACCCTCCTGCAAGCTCTTGAAGAACGATCTGTGTCCTGTCATGTGACAAGATGCACCACTGTCCACATACCAGATGTTGTTGTTGATAGAGCTTGCCATGCAAGTTATCAAGCAAAAGTCCTCATCAAAACTCTTGCAGAAGTCATCCACCTCTGCTAAACCTACCATTTGTGTGTTGTTGTTGTTCTTCTTCCTCTCTGGGCACTGGGAAGCAAAGCGTCCATGCTTGTGACAAATGAAGCACTTGACGTTTGCCATGTCCAAGTTCTTCTTGCCACCCTTCTTCTTCTTTGCCTTCCCCTTACCTTTGCTCGCTAGGGCTAGAGCCTCTTCATCCACGATCTGTGTAGTACTGCTGGATGAAGCTGAACCTTGACCCATCCGGGTCTCTTCCTGTGCGAAGTCATCCCACAATCTCTGCTAGTCAAGGAGCTTCTCCCTAGCCACCACGCCTTTGACAAAGACGTCCCATGGCTTAGAGAAGCCATTGAGAGCTATACGAACTAGCTCCTCATCCTCAGTCTTAGAGCCCACTGCTCCAAGCTCATCCCTAATCTGTGTGAGCCTTGTAAGATAAGGCATCACTCCTTCACCCTTAGCCATCCTGGTGCTGCGCAATCTCTCCTACAGCACCATCTTCCGGTTTTCATTCTTACTCTGGTAGAGACTCTCCAAAGCCTTCCACATCTCTAATGCGGTTTTCTTCCCAGATAGATGAGGGACTATGTGGTCCTTCACCCCATCCAAGATGATCAACATTGCCCTGGAATCTATCTTCTTCCATCTAGCCAAATCTGTCGGATCTGTGGGAGCTACCTTTTGATCATCAATGTGCTCTTCAGCATCACTGACATCAAGGATCCTGGTGATCCTCTCTTTCCAACTAGGAAATTTCTGTGCCCCTTGGAGTCTATCCTCAACTCTCAACTGTACGTCCATAGTGAATAGTACCTGTAATCCCTTGGATAGATATGCAATGATCTATCCAACCAACCTGCTGCTCTCTCTCAGTCTGCTCAGAAGAGCTCTGATACCATGTAAATTTCCTCAAAATCCAACTAGGGCTAAAAGCATGCCAATTAATTGCTACCAATAACCACACATGGATTTCTTCACTATGCAGCGGAACAATAAATACTGAAAGAAATATAGCAGCAATCACATCAATAGAGACAACTCAATCTTTTTGGGTATAAACCCCCGGACAAAACCCAAGATGGGAAAACCGGTGCAGTAGTATGAGATTTTATTTTATTAAGAAAATATAGAGCGGTACAATTCAGAATTCCGATTCTGCCCAATTGGAAAAATCGTACCACACAAAAATCACTGAGAAAAACCTGTGAATGGGGATGGATCCCAACGCAGCAGTACTGCTGCTGCTGCTGTACGGCTATACGGCCTGCTGTATGAAATCCGTACGGTCTGTACGGGCTATACGAACGGGATGCTGTACGGTCACCTCTGCCGAGTCCTCCTATCTCTCTCCTCTGCGAATTCTGTGCTGCCTTCTCCAAATAGCTGCTCCTTCGTCTTCTTCGCCAAAACTCTCTCTCTCTCTCTCACTTCTCTTCCTCCGTCTCTGTTGGAATGCAATTGTGTCCTCCCCACCAATTGATCTTTTTCTTTTATAATTCAATGCTAAGCAGAAAACCAAATCTCACTATAGATCTATGGATGAGATCCTTCGGTGAGATTGGATGGCCAAGATTAGATCTGGCCATCACTTAAATATTTTCACTTACACTTTATAAAAAGTGTTTCATAAAGTCAATCAATAAGTAAATCACTTTAATTTATTTTCCAAAGTAAACTTAGGAAAAATAAATTAAATACATTTTATTGGCTTCTCCAATTTAAGTCTTCTGCATGCAAGGACACATGCATGCAGGAAGACCTTCCTTGTTGTCACTTTCTAACACTGGTTACTGTCTTGATTTTCTTCTTTGTATCATGTATGATAGTGTACTTTATTTCATATGCTTTTCTTTTCATTATCACTTGTACATTGAAATTTAAGTGCATGTTCTGACACTCCCCTCACCTGAAAATGCTGAACCAGATCCTGCACCTTAACATGAGACTGCATCTACATCCATAACCTTGCATTCATGCCATTTGTTTGATAGTTCTTTCTTGTGTTTCATAGTTTAGTCATTTGTTATGTTGTAGTGTTTGGTAGTTTCTTATTTACGGATTAAAAGTTGCGCATTAAATGATAAAAAGTCAGATAGTGTTCATTTATTGTTTAAAGCAAATGTTAAAATATGGATTTTGATTTGCTTTTAAAATTGCAATTTATCTCTTGATGTTATTTGGTATACCTTGAATCACATGTTTTTTTCTGTGATTTTGTTGAATTATATTTTTGCAGGACTATAAACAATGGATTGTTAAATGCATAGAAGAAACATGGAACCTTTTTGAAGCAAAGTTTATTTCTTTATGGAATGCAAACACAGAACACCGCGGAGATGCTTATCTAGAAGCTATATATAATAATCCTAAGGTTACATTGCTCGTGCAGCAAAAGTATATGAAAGATGTATTCCATGACAGCCTTGGATTTGGTGCTGCAAAAATGATCAGGTCAGTATCTCAACTATGTACAGTTCTCTCTTGCGAAATTATTACTTGTGATTGGAATTATGGTTTCACTTCTTCAGTTCTTAGGTCCCATAGATTTCTCCCTTCTTTGACAATAGGTATAACAAATGGAAATGATCAGGTCATGATTTCAACTATGTAGAGTTTTCTCTTGTGAAATTTTTACTTGTGCTTAGAATTATTTTCTCATCTTCAGTTCGTAGGTCCCACAGATTTCTCCTTTCTTTGACAATCGATAAAACAAATGCAAAAGGTTTCCTGTTTTCGGAAGAAATCTGAAAATTAAACTTTTTCCTCTTCTAAAATTTAATTAAATATACAATAAAGTAAAGAGTATATTACAAAAGGGAGGGCTGCCAATGGGCTGCCACCATAATGCAAGATATGGGGAGAATCTAAAATTTCCTAAGTGAAGATCCTTGCTAATTATCAACAATCAATCAAAATTAGCCATGGGCCTTTAAACCAATGCATTACATAAATACCACAAATCCTAAAGCCAACAGGCCCCAAATGGAGAGACATTAAGATACCTGTCATCATAATACATATAATCATTAAGCAATCAATCCCCGCCAACTTACATCTACAGAGCCATCATTACTGTAGAAGGAGGGGGCTTGATGCTTTCCCATTTATTTTATGTCATGCCTGAACTTGTTTTCACCTCCCATAGATATCTGCAGTCTTCTGTCTGTGCACAATTTACTTACCAACACTTTTTGATCTCTTATCCTCCACCTAAATGTCATAGTTTCTCTGCATTATCTTTTTCCTTATTCTCCTATCATTTAGGTTTCTTTTTAAGCTTTTTATGCAATTGGCAGAGATTAGAAAATGGGAAAAAGAATTGCTGATTTTAATTTGGTTTACTAATTTTTCTTTTTTTTATCTGATCCCTTATCTCTGTTACTGTTAATGAATGCAAACATTCATTTTCATGGGGAGCCTAAGAATTTCATAAATCTATATTTTGGAAATGCAGGAGAATTGTTGGGGTAGCTCATGTAGAAGATTTTGAATCAATTGAAGATGCAAGGAAGCGATCAGAGTGTGAGCGCCGGGCTCTTAATTTTGCAAAGATGCTTATGAAAGAGAGGCACAACTTCCATACAATTAGTCAAGTTGTACAAGCTGTTCAGGGAAAATCTTAAAGACTCTCCTTTGCAGCAAACAATGACAGCACTATTCTTCACTGGTTAGAAAGACCTATATGGTAGAAAAGTAATAGCTGCATATTTTAAAATACATAGAGTGATCCCTCTTGAGATGCTTCAACCTCAAAGCAGCAACAAGTTTGTTTTTCAATGTTTATCCTTCAGTGAGGTGAAGTGTACTTGAAGGTATTTGGTGAATCTAGGGTACACTTGCCTGGAAACATGTAAAAATGTAGTCTAGCATATTCTCTTTAGAACATGGGTTCATTTGATTGATGGTTTCTAAAGTTGTAAGATATTTTGAATCCAAGTTAATACATAAAGTTCCAAGAGTCTCCAATCATTGAAATCTAAGAATTACGACAGCTCCTCCAATAGGCATGGTGCAAAATGGAGATGCCATTTCAAAATTAACCATTGTCAACAAGACTTACACTTCTTAGAGCATGATGGCTGACCTCATGCTCTTCCAAGCAGGTTCCTTTGCGAAGGCTCTGGTTTGATATTTTGGTTTAGGATCCTTATCCATGTGTAACAGGTCTCGAGTTGCTTGCAACTCTTACTACCACAGTGGCATATCTCATGATTGGGATTTCACTCAACCCTCCTCCTAAACTACATTTTCAACTCGTGCTTGGAATCTTTTGTCTGGGTGAGCAAACAGGTTCAGGCCTTTAGCCTTCTTTAGATTGACAAAATTATGCATGCTACCACAGTAGATCAATCCAATGAGTGCTTGATCTCTAGCTTAGCCATGCAAAATGTTTTCCTCACGATATTTGACCAAGGCATGGTTTGATATTTTAGGAGGCACCTTGTCTTCTTCATTTGTGAGCATTATCTCGATAATACCTTGCTTGATAGTCTTTGATTCACATGGGTTTTATTTTTCGTTTTGCATGTATTCTGGGATACTCATGACGATTGTAGCATTTTGTGGTGGGTTTAGAGGTATGCTCTTCTTTCCTATTTTGAGGGGAACATATTTGTTAGAAGATGCATGTTAGTATAAGCAAATAGGCATAATCCTTGGACGTCAAATTTTGATGTATTTGCTATTTAGATAGCTTCTTGAATACTTGTGATTGAAATAATATTTAGATAGCTTCTTGAATACTTGTGATTGAAATAATATTTAGATAGCTTCTTGAATACTTGTGATTGAAATAATTACATTTCATCTATTATTTGATTTTATAGGCCAGTAATATATAATGGTTGCACACTCTCTTGGAATATTTGAAACTCTTGTAACTAGAATTTCCCATTCATGTGTGTACTTTCCAACAATATATATGTAAGTGGATGAGCTTGTTAAATAAATCTTCTTTCAAATTCTGGAACCTAAAGAAAAAATCCATTTTAAAAGTTTGCAAGCTATTCGAGTTGTTTTGTTTTTTGGCACACTGGAAAATGAACCAATCATAAGACGAGCCTGCTAAACGCAACAAGGCAATAGTAATGTGGCCTTCGGTTTTTTTGGATTAATGGCCACCGACTTTCATTTTTAATTGGTCCAGTTCGTGGTTTCTTTATTTACATATGTAAGTGGATGAGCTTGACAAATAAATCTTCTTTCAAAATCTGTAACCTAAAGAAAAAAACCATTCTAAAAATTTGCAAGCTATTTGGAATTTCTTTGTTATTTTTGGCTTGTAAGATGAGCTTGCTAAATGCAACAAGGCAATAGTAACGTGGTCTTCATATTTTGTTGGATTAATGGCCATTATCTTTTTTTTTTAATTGGTACAGTTCATGGTTTCTTTTATTTCTTTACTTATTTTCGCCATTAAAATTTGGTAGGTCCATTTTGACATTAATTTTATTTCAGAACCTAGACGATGATGCTAGGAATGATATCACTTTTGGTGAAGATGCAACTGAGTTTGTAATTACCTTTGATTCCTTGGATTATGTTATAGTGCTTCACAATTGCTATAAATGCTCCTATGTTTTGGTTCATGGAATTCTGCATTTTTTTTTAATTGCTAGATGCTTCCAATCATCGATGCAAGCGATATCTTCCTTGATGTAGTAAATTATTACATGTAAGCAAGTGCATCTTACTACGCACAATATCATTTACATTAGCAAGCCATGGATGTGGGTATCTTTTCCACCAAATTTAGCTAGGATTTGTCCCCAGTCTCAATTACGAGTCCCTCTATTGCAAGATTGTTGATTTGTATTGATAAAATGACAAGAGATACATATAAGAGTGGGGAAGCCCCTATTTATAACCATTATACTATAAGTCCCTAGACAATAACAAAGTCCTTCTGTTATTCTTTTCATTTTATTAGTTGTCAGTGAGGTCTAGATCTAGAGATGACTATGATCCTTGTACTATATAACACCATCATTGGTATGAATATCAATGTTGAGATGGCTATAGCCTTTTCCTCCATTTTGTGTCTCTTGTTTGCTTGTTCTAAAGTTTAACATGGTATCATAGCCTCTTAGTCTTAAGGGGCTTGGTGGTTTCCCCATGGTATTGATCCGTGAGATGTATAGCCAATAGTACGAGAAGTTGGTGCTAAGGAGTGAAGCAAAGAGAAATTGAGGTTAGTCGACCCCATCTTCTATAGCTTGAATTAATGTTTGTGAGGGTTATGGAGATACTAGCATCTCAAAGGAGTTATCTTCAAGCGTGGTTATAAGAAGTTTAATGACATTCAAGAAAAGAGGATATGTCAACCATTGTCAACATGAAGGCACATCTTGAGAATGTGATCACAACGTTCAAAATCTTCAATAAATTGTGCATATCTAAATATCATGACCTCCTCCCCTGAAAACAAAGCACTTCCAGTGTACTAACCACATGTGAACCAATCATCAATTTGAAGAGTAGAGACAAATGAATGTTGATAAGCTAGTCTCCATGCATAGGAGATTGTCCTCAACACAATGATTCGCTCACACACAAGCACAAGTCTTGTCACAGATCTAGAAGGGAGAACAAAGCACAATTTTCCCATATTGCATGCACTATGAAGATGCTGAATGTCACTTGCACACAATGCAAATATTGTTTTTGTTGTTTGTTCCACATGGGCAGTGCACTTAAATCATCTTTTCTTTATATTTATGTCGATAGGTGTTATTCTCTCCACTTTTATCCATGATGGAGTTGATCCTCTCAATCCCCTAAATATTGGGAGATTCTTCATCGTCATTTGGTTAATGAATCATGGAACAATATCTGGATTAAGATTAAGGTTAATTCGTCGTAGTTTACAACACATATCCATGTGTCATTAGATATTATGAACATTCAACACAAACATGACGTCCAATGCTCGAATCCTTCCACTCTTGCCTTAAATAAATTTATGCAATAATAATGATAGAGAACCTTCCACAAACAAAAAACGGAAACGACCAATAATGTTAGAGAACCTTCCACAAACACAAAACGAAAACAACCAAAGATTAGATCCTTTTGTAATTCCCATAATTGATTTATTTATGGTGATCAGATCCTTTTGTAATTAATTTATTATTTATTTATGGTGATCAAATGAGTCTTTATCTATTAAATAATCTTTTTGACTTACATATGATCCCAAACGTACATTACACTGCTTTATTTTATTTTAAAGCCATGTATGTCTTTAAATGAAAGATGGGCATTCACATTTCGATTTATCTTACAGTCTCTAAATATTATAGGCGGGTTTTGATTGCACCGAGAGTAGCGAGGTGTTCTAGAGCTTAGTATGGAGGAGATGTCGTGTAACATAGGCAATACTCACGTGGAAACTATAATCCACATCACAAAAGAATAACATGTCGGCTCATAAAACCAAAAAATCAAAACTAACATAAATCCATCTTAAAACCCAATTTATCAAGCACAGTGGGGGATCCAATTTCTCGAGGTGTAAACTTTTTTATCTTAAATTTTTACACATCAAGAAAAAAAATTGCACCTAAGAAATTATATCCCTCTCGATATTTGAGAGTATTTTAGCAAAAAGCACACACATTAATGTTTTATATTTGTCCAAGTTTAATTCTCTAATCCATATTCAAAATGAATAACGATTAATATAATATATCTCAACATTCATATATGAAAAGAACTTGTATTTTAAAAAATGAGCTAATTTTCACTTAGTTGAGGTGACCATCATTATCTTTCTCGGGTTATTTATAACATATGATTTTAATGATATTTAAAATAAACTCATTTTAATAACCATGTGTAAATTTAATAAAAAAATATTTTCAAATACAAAGTTTGAAAAAATATTTTATATAAATCTAATATTTATTTTCAATATGTTTTTTTCACCCATTATTTAATATAATATTTTGTTCTCAAAATATTTCAACTCGCCATTCTCTCCACTAAGGTCATTTTTCCTCTACAAGCTAAAACATTGTTTATGTATTTGATGAACTCTTCATACTCACTTACACAGAGTACTGGATTGCAATATATATTATATATCTTCATAATGGCCTGTTATCACACCATAGTAGCTAGGCTACCATGGTTGCAGAGCAGTCATTTGCATATTTGTGAGCTTTTCCTTTGCACAGTTTCAGCGAGATCAGCTATGATGAGCCGTGTTATTTATGATCACTCACACATTAGAGCAGCCTTATATCATACGTGCAGTAGACCCTATACCAAGGTTGAGCCTATTGACCTTAGATTTGATGATTGAGGTGACCTTTTATTCCATACAGATGTAGTGCAGTATTTGTAGTGTCAACAATAGTGTCCTAAGTGGTTACAGTTGGTTCAGATTATAGAACATGTGTATGGCCCATCATGGTATACGATGTGCATTGGTTTCTATTATCTTGTTGTTATGGTCATTTTGATAGCTTGACTTGGTATATAGTGATCATGATCTAGTAGTCTATATCTATAAAAAAGAAACTGGTTGTTATTGAATATCTATATGGTTGTATTACTTGCACTTAGAAACTCCTGTTTTATGTACTCATTGGTTTTCACCCTCCTAGGAAGTGTGGACATGATCATTCTCAGTCTCTATGACTTGCTAGCCTAGGCATCACCTTCACTTCCACCATCCATCCATTACCTTCCCTACATTTTGGTTATTACCCTGACTTACACCTCAGCCTGTGATATGGAGGACTTCCCCATTTTTGCTTCTGTGTTGGACTGCATCCATGTTAATTTGTGTCTCGGCTTTGGGTTGGCAACACAACTTACCATTGGTGAGTTGGATTTTATGCCTTTATCACTCTAGTCTGTTGCCCTGATGTGTGGTTTTGACTTGCGAAATTCCCCCTAGTTGCTTCAGTTGTGTTGGCTAAAACCTGAAGCAAATTGTACTACACTGGAAACTATTGTTATATCTTTTGTAAAGCCCAATCAAAAGGGTTGTGGAAATGTAATGCAAATGAAATGTAAATGCACCCTGGATGAAAGCTGCGATTAGTTGTGCTTCTAAACACATGCAAAACCCCAGAGGGGTCCAAAAGACCTAAAAAGCAGTGGCTAAACATATTCCAAATCTAAAGATTGCTGTAATTCAAAGTGTCTCCTAGAACCTCAAGTTACGGTTAGATGGGAACCTAGTTCACGGTGGTTCTAGTAGTAGACATTTTGCCAAGGTTGAATAAGCACTTCTCTGAACAACTCATCCATTTGTGAGACACCGCCATTCCTTGTGTATTCCTGTCCAACACATGCTTAAGTGTGTAACACCCTATCCTTTATCCAAAGTATCACAGTGTTGAGCCAGTCAAGTCATCCCCCTTAGCCTAGCCTTGTGTTCTTAGCCTTCACCCTATGCTAGCAAATTGATCATGTCTACAAATGAGTATATTCTCGAGGTTCTTTTGTGAGTAAATATTATTTAAACTTGATGAATTTTTATAATTAAATGCTAACTGCCAGTAAAATGATTTCTTAATGCTTTAAGTGTTGCTATGAAAATGATTAAAAGAGCACGTCCTAACCATTTTCACTTGCAGCAGTAGGCTCTCCTAGCCTGGGTCATATTTTGATAATTTTTGACATGGTCAAACCTAGTTTGATTAAGTCAACCTTGGGATCCGTGACGAGTTGGACCTATGATGATGTATGATGATGATATATGGTCCTCGATGCACCTTATTGTGGTTCCATACAGTGGGAACATGTTTCAAATGATGGTTGATGTACTTTATTATTGATTATTATTGTCTCCAGACCATTATTTTATACTTGTCCGGGTATGGTGGATACTACAGATGATGTTACAGGATGCCACAGGGCGTATGAGTACTCATCCTTAGTAGATTGGGGTCTTATGGATCCACTGTGGCACTCTATTTTCAGTTTCAGGCACTCTCATAGAAGATATGGGCATTTTTCCACCAGTTGACCAATTTGGCCATGCTGAGCTGGCCTGTCCAACAAATGTTTAGAGGCAAGTCGTTTCCTAGGGAGATACAGAGAAAGGGGGTGGTCCAAGCACTTGTTTTTGCCATATTACCCCCCTTCTGAACATGATGGTGCAGCCGGTTTTTGTGCCCGGGCACCTGGCAGTTGTTTTCAAGTACTTTGATGGATTTTCAGGTGGGATAAAAATGGAATAAAAAGGTCATTAAAGAAATCGATTTGGGAAATTGAGGCAAGGTTTTGGCATATGGTATTCTCAGAGGTCATCTATGGTGTATCCCACTCCTTCCAGATCAGTTTGCAGCATTCAGTGAGGTCCACACAGTCTTCAAGAGGTTTTTTGATGTATTCTTCTCTTTGCTGAGGGGGCCAGGATTTGATCATTTGTTTACTTGGACATGTCATTGAGTCATATGTTATATTATTGTGCCATGGGGTCATGCTAGTGAAGGGAAGTAATACCTCCTAGCCCCACCATGTGCTCCTAGTCACTTGTCCTAGTCATCTTATGTGGCACACATGTGTTTTAGTCATCCTCATGTACTTCGCCCCCCACCTAGCTAATCTTTTAGTGAGGTCGCACTCCCTCATGTGAGTGATCTATTTCATATTTGTACTTGCTCATCTTAGCCATTGATTACATTTTTATATCTTTTGATCTCCACCACTAGTTTTCAAAAGTGGTTTAGGGTTTTGGTCTCCCTCATCCTATTTAAGGAGGAGACCCCCCTATTGTAAAGGCATCTTTGGAGCTCTGGAAACTTGGAATAAAAATACTATTTTTGTGGATATGTTTCTTTAGTCTTGATGGGTATCTTTGCAACTTGAATATACAACTGTTTCTCTGTGTATCATTGTGGATCTATCTATCCAAACGTTTGCTCTGTAGGAGGCCGTGTGGGTTGAAGAGGAGGACGTTTCAAGGGGACGCTATTGTAGGGAAACCCCATATCTTACCTTTGATCCACCTTTTGTTTGAGGGAGTATCATTATTGTATCTTAGTGACATAGTTGATGCTTTCTCTTTCATCTTTTCACCCTTATAGTCATTTTCATGCCGTAATGTTTCTCATATAGATATTTTCTTGCAGGAGGAGGGCGCACTGGTTGACTTGGAGAGCTAGCGACTTCACTTGGGTGGCTTGGATCTCACTCTTGAATATACACACAGGGGAAGGTTATCACTTTGCAAAGTATCTTCAAGATCTAGAGGTAAGATCTACAAGGTTAGTATTTTGTTTCATGCATTTTCATCCATTGATCATCTCAAACCCTCATAGTCAAAACCCTTGCATTTTTATTTTTCAGATCTATGGAGATTTGGTAAATATTTGGGCTTAATAATTAAAACCCACCTTAATAATCATCTTAACATTCCCGATCTAAAGTTTGGTGGACATCCGTCTCCATTTCCCCCCCGATCTAAGGCACTAGTCTTCTCTTGAGGAAATCACACTTCTTGGGTAGGAGGCCATTTGCTAGATCCCACACGTGGGTATTGCTCATTCCTTATTTAATCGTCAAGTATACATCATAGCAAACCCCCGAGTGCCATTTTAACTTGATCTTCACCTTGTGGGCCCCTTTTTGGCCATTTTCCTCATTTTAAGGGTGGGCCCCACTTGGATATCCATACTTGGCATTAGATCTATCTAGATCTAAAACTTTAAACCCATAAGTGACCTTATCTTTTACTTGGTTGAATATTTGTCATCTCATAAGCCTCTTCAACCAAGCCCTAACTCCATGGGTCCACTTATCCATACTAGATCTAGATCTAATCTACCCTTGATCTCTCCATACTTCATCTTTACATATCCCTAGGAGGTCTTGAGTGGGTTCACTAGTCCTCATTGGCTAGCTAGGGTCTCCCCCTTGCTCTTGCATAGGCTTGATCTAAAGTGAAGAGTGTCTCGGTTAGCGTGACACCAACTTGCATTGGGAACCATGGCATCTCTTGGGGCACCTCTTTAGTTGTCCAACACCTCTATTGTCCTACATAGGATAACCTTTAGGGACAACTACAAGTTGTGTGATAACATTTTTGGCGTCGTTGTCGAGGAGGTAGAGGCTTACCTCAGGTGTCTGCAAGTGTTCGTGCTTAACTCTTATCTTATCGCATCCGGTCTTATAATTTAGATGGTTATCATTTTTATCCTTAATTCAAACATAGCCATCTCATTTTCACTCATCTCTCCCCACTATTTTAACGACATATTTTGGCAGAAAAGAATTAAATTCTGCCTGGTGACTCCACAAAAGCGACTCCACTGTTGATCGATCCTATCATATCTAGAACCCATGTGGTACATCAATTTGGATTTAAACTTCTAAATTTTCTAGCAATTGTCATCCATGGCTGCTTATGAGTGGCCAAGGACTTTCGGTCGACCGAAAGTTTTTGACTTCTCAAAGATTGTTGGGTATCCTCATCATATTCCTCATCAAGCCCGTGAAAGGTTTCCTAAATTCGATGGAAGTTATGAGATCTTTGCCAAAAGGCACCTTGAAGTCTTTAGGGAAATTTTTAATGAATTATCTATAACCCTTGAGGATGTATGTATGAAACTATTGGCCTCATCTTTCCAAGGAAGAGTTGAGCTCTGGTTCTTGAATTTGATGACCAATAGCATTTCCGGATATGGCATGTTTGAACATAAATTCTTAGAAGAATGGGGAAATGAATATGATGATATATATTCTTCAAATCATATCCAAGATCAAAGCCTTCCCCTTTCCGATCCTATTGTTGAATCAATTAATAATCAAATAACAATTGACTTGTCAACATCCGGAGATGACCCCTCCTTCCCAATCTCTTTTGAGGATGAATCTTCTATTTGTAAGTCTATTGAAATTCTTTTAAATGAGCAAATACCTAATCATTGCATGAATGATGAAACTTGAAATCAAATCTTAAGAATCCCTAGTCTTGATTCCGAGGAAATTTCCGAGGTTGAGCTTTTAATCAATGAGTCTATTGAGGTTCCTCCTAAAGAGAAACTCATTAGTCATTCTATCACTAGTGATCGTTCGATTTCTTATCACCTTATTGAAGAAGAGGAAAGTAGGGACATCGACCAAGATCCTTCTATTGTGATTTCACGTGATCATTGTGCAAATAACCAAGATATAAATAAACTTGTTAATTTTCTCCCTGATCAATTAATGAAAATGATAATTTACCCTTAGGTGAATTTAATGATAAATCAATGGAAGGCCAATCTCAATATGAGGATGAGTTATTAAATCACATTAAGTGCTCTAATCTTTGTTCTACTTCTTATGGTGAGTCTTTGAGTTGTCCTTTTTCCATCCTTAATCAAGACAAATTTATCCAATTCTTGGAGTTAGATACTTATGGTGAGTCTTGTCTTCATATAGTGAGTATTGAACTTGATCAAAAACTTAAAATCATTCCTAGAGCAAAGAGTGTTACTTTGAAAGGCTTTTCCTTTTGCCAAATTCCAAGGTCAAATTTTTTTATCCATCTCGGAGAATGTACATATTTTCAATCCACCCTACCGTCCTAGCTTTTTCAATCTTGTTTGGGTTTGTTGTCTAGTCAATCTTTTGCTTTTAGAAATTTTCAATAAGAAGCATTGTCACATAATGGGAGAAAAAGCACTTCATTTCCCTTTTTAGTCACTTTGGAACAATAATGCTTGTTGTCAATCTATCAATCATTCTTGGTGGCTAGAAAAGGTGTTTAAAGATCAGTTTCATCTTTTTTCTATTTTTGAGCATCAAGTGGGTTTGATTTTGATTTGTTGTCTTTTAAGCTTTAAGTTGTCTCCACTTGGTTTGTGTTTCATCATCAATCCCAAGGAGAGCCAAATTGAATGTGAGAGAAGTAAATGAAGAAAGTAATATGAGTCGAGGGAAGTCAAATATTTCATCACATATTTTCCCTCCATCCATCTCGAAGATTAATTTGCATAATATTTATGATCCTATAAATTATTTGATGGAGGATGTTTGCATCAGTCAATCTTCTCCTTGGAATCATTTCATTTTGCAGCATTCAAGCCCTTTTGAAAATGTTGAACAAATTAGGAAGATTGTGCTATTAAATTCTTTAATCTTTAATCCAATCCCGACTTGTCTTATTAACGAAAATCAAAGAAGAATCATTAATAAGCTTAATGAATGGTTGCACTGGATTTATGATTTCACCTAGCATCTGTTTGACTGGTTAGAGTAGAGTAGGTAGGCCTTTGAATAAGCTCGCTTGAGCAGTAGGATTTGAGTGTCTTCCGAGTCTTTTGAGTTTCTTTGAAGTGCTGAGTGTTTTCCTTGTCCTGAGTGTTGAGTTCCTTTGTGCTGAGTGACTTGAGTCTACTTTTTCCTAAGCCTATCGTTATCCTGCACAAATAAATTAAAAATAACAAAATAAAAAGGTTAAATGTTGGATTAGTTTTTGCTTTTATGCATTTCAGTTTCTGCTCTAGATTAGAATTTCATTTTCAGTGTTTTATTTTATGATATTTTTATTCCATGCATGCGTCACATGATAGTTTGCTTTCATGTTTGTAGAAATAGGTACACTTAAAGAATAAAGAAAAACAAGTTGGTGCTAGATTGAAGATTGATGTAGTTTGTGTTGGGGACCAGAGATTCTGAGGTTCTCAAGCACTCTCTCCCTTAGAGCACTTGTCCCAACTGGAGCCAGATGTTATCACACCATAGTAGCTAGGCTAAATGGTTGCATAGCAGTCATCTGCATATTTTTGAGCTTTGCCTTTGCACAGTTTCAGCGAGATCAACTATGATGAGTCGTGTTATTTATGATCACACACACATCAGGGCAGCCTTATATCAGACATGCAGTAGACCCTATGCCAAGGATGAGCCTCTTGATGTCAGATTTGATGACTGAGATGACCTTTTATTCCGTACAGATGTAGTGCAGTATTTGTAGTGTCAGCAGCAGTGTCCTCAATGGTTACAGTTGGTTCAAATTGTAGATACATGTGTATGTCCCAATATGGTATATGATGTGCATTGGTTTCTATTATCTTGTTGGTTTGGTCATTTTGATAGCTTGACTTGGTATATAGTGATCATGATCTGGAAGTCTATATATATAAAAATGAAATTGGTTGTTATTGAATATCTATATGGTTGTATTACTTGCACTTAAAAACTCCTGTTTTATACTTATTGGTTTTCACCCTCCTAGGAAGTGTGGACGTGATCATTCTCCGTCTCTATGAATTGTTAGCCTAGGCATCACCTTCACTTCCACCATCCATCCATTACCTTCCCTACATTTTGGTTACTACTCTGACTTACACCTCAGCCTGTGATATGGAGGACTTCCCCATTTTTGCTTGTGTTGGACTGCATCCATGTTAATTTGTGTCTCGGCTCTGGGTTGGCAACAAAAATTACCATTGGTGAGTTGGATTTTATGCCTTTATCACTCTAGTCGGTTGCCCCGATGTGTGGTTTTGACTTGCGGAATTCCCGATAGTTGCTTGAGTTGTGTTAGCTAAAACCTGAAGCAAATTGTACTACATTGGAAACTATTGTTATATCTTTTGTAAAGCCCAATGAAAAGGGTTGTGGAAATGTAATGTAAATGAAATGTAAATGCACCCCAGATGAAAGCTGCGATTAGTTGTGCTTCTTAACACATGCAAAATCCCAGAGGGGACCAAAAGACCTAAAAAATAGTGGTTAAACATATTCCAAATCTAAAGACTGCTGACCTTAAGTAGAGATTTACCTCATTGAGCCTACGGGTCATGATATGAGATGGACTAAGGGACAGCTAATTCAAAGTGTCCCCTCTAACCTCAAGTTACGGTTAGACGGGCACTTAGTTCACGACGGTTCTAGTAGTAGACATTTTTCCAAGGTTGATAAGCATTTCTCTGAACAACTCTTCCATTTGTGAGACATCGCCATTCCTTGTGTATTCCTGTCCAACACATGCTTAAGTGTGTAACACCCTATCCTTTATCCAAAGTATCACAGTGTTGAGCCAATCAAGTCACCCCCCTTATCCTAGCCTTGTGTTCTTAGCCTTCACCCTATGCTAGCAATTTGATCATGTCTACAAATGAGTATATTCTCGAGGTTCTTTTGTGAATAAATATTATTTAAACTTGATGAATTATTATAATTAAATGCTAACTGCCAGTAAAATGATTGCTTAATGCTTTAAGTGTTGCTATGAAAATGATTAAAAGAGCATGTCCTAACCATTTTCACTTGCAGCAGTAGGCTCTCCTAGCCTGGGTCATATTTTGACCGTTTTTGACCTGGTCAATCCTAGTTTGACTAAGTCAACCTTGGGATCCGTGATGAGTTGGGCCTATGATGATGTATGATGATGATATATGGCCCTTGATGCACCTTATTGTGGTTCCATACAGTGGGCACAGGTTTCAGATGATGGTTGATGTACTTTTTTATTGATTATTATTGTCTCCAGACCATTATTTTATACTTGTCTGGGTATGGTGGATGCTACAGATGATGTTACAGGATGCCACAGGGTGTATGGGTACTCATCCTTAGTATATTTGGGTCTTCCGGATCCACTAGGACCCTCTATTTTCAGTTTCAGGGACTCTCATAGATGATATGGGCATTTTTCCACCAATTAACCAGTTTGACCATGTTGAGCTGGCCTGTCCAGGAGATGTTTGGAGGCAAGTTGTTTCCTAGGGAGATACATAGAAAGGGGGTTGTCCAACCACTTGTTTTTACCATATTACCCCCCTTTCAAATATGATGGTGTAGTCATTTGTTGTGCCTGGGCACCTGGCAGTTGTTTTCAAGCAGTTTGATGGATTTTCAGGTGGGATAAAAATGGAATAAAAAGGTCATTAAAGAAATTGATTTGGGAAATTGAGGAAACGTTTTGGCATATGGTCTTCTCAGAGGTCATCTATGGTGTATCCAACTCCTTCCATATCAGTTTGCAATATTCAGTGAGGTCCACACAGTCTTCAGGAGGTTTTTTTATGTATTCTTCTCTTTGCCGAGGGGGGCAAGATTTGATCATTTGTTCACTTGGGCATGTCATTGAGTCATATGTTATATTATTGTGCCGTGGGGTCATGCTAGTGAAGGGAATTAATACCTCCTTGCCTCACCATGTGTTCCTAGTCACTTGTCCTAGTCATCTTATGTGGCACACATGTGTTTTAGTCATCCTCATGTAGTGCGCCCCCTTCTAGCTCATCTTTTAGTGAGGATGCACTCCCTCATGTGAGTGATCTATGTCATATTTGTACCGGCTCATCTTAGTCGTTGATTACATTGTTATATCTTTTGATCTCCACCACTACTTTTCAAAAGTGGTTTAGGGTTTTGGTCTCCTTCATCCTATTTAAGGAGGAGACCCCCTATTGTAAATGCATCTTTGGAGCTCTGGAAACTTGGAATAAAAATACTATTTTTGTGGATAGGCTTCTTTAGTCTTGTTGGGTATATTTTCAACTTGAATATACAACTGTTTCTCTGTGTATCAGTGTGGATCTATCTATCCAAATATTTGCTCCACAGGAGGCCGTGTGGGTTGAAGAGGAGGACGTTTCAAGGGGACGCTATTGTGGGGAAACCCCATATCTTAAATTTGATCCACCTTTTGTCCGAGTGAGTATCATTATTGTATCTTAGTGACATAGTTGATGCTTTCTCTTTCATCTTTTCATCTTTATAGTCATTTTCATGCTGAAATGATTCTCATATAGATCTTTTCTTGCAGGAGGAGGGTGCACTGGTTGACTTGGAGAGCTAGCGACTTCACTTAGGTGGCTTGGATCTCACTCTTGAATATACACACAGGGGAAGATTATCACTTTGCAAAGTATCTTCAAGCTGTAGAGATAAGATCTGCAAGGTTAGTATTTTGTTTCATGCATTTTCATCCATTGATCATCTCAAACCCTCATAGTCAAAACCCTTGCATTTTTATTTTTTAGATCTATGGAGATCTAACAAATATTTGGGCTTAATATTTAAAACCCACCTTAATAATCATCTTAACATTCCCGATCTAAAGTTTGGTGGACATCCGACTCCATTTTCCCCCTGATCTAAGGCACTAGTCCTCTCTTAAGGAAGTCACACTTCTTGGGTACGTGTCCATTTGCTAGATCCCACACGTGGGTATTGCTCATTCCTTGTTTAATCGTCAGATATACATCATAGCAAACCCCCTAGTGCCATTTTACCTTGATCTTCACCTTGTGGGCCCCTTTTTGGCCATTTTCCTCATTTTAAGGGTGGGGCCCACTTGGATATCCATACTTGGCATTAGATCTATCTAGATCTACTACTTTAAACCCATAAGTGCCCTTATCTTTTACTTGGTTGAATATTTGTCATCTCATAAGCCTCTTCAACCAAGCCCTAACTACTTGGGTCCACTTATCCATACTAGATCTATATCTAATCTACCCTTGATCTCTCCATACTTCATCTTTACATATCCCTAGGAGGTCTTGAGTGGGTTCGCTAATCCTCATTGGCTAGCTAGGGTATCACCCTTGGTCTTGCATAGGCTTGATCTAAAGTGAAGAGTGCCTCGGTTAGCGTGACACCAACTTTGTAATGTCCCCTCCCATCATGCCGGCATGATAGAGAGGATCGTGATGCTAAAACCGAGCATCTAGCCTCATATCCATTAAGTAAAAACTCATTGATAAAAATACATATACATGTGCATGTTATAGAAACACAGCGGAATTAACAATCATGTTTAATATCTAATATACATTCAACATTTCTGTGACAACGATTAAATAAAGACATTGCAGAATTTATAAAAGAGAATACTTATCTTAACAAAGTAGTCCCAAGCAACCAGCTATGCATCTGCAATGTTCTACCCAACCATAGGCCAGTTGTGCTTATCAACCTCTTGATACAACTGCCACCCCCCGAGCTAGGCATGATTACTACAAGGAACCAGGGAACAACAGACTCACACATAGCCAAACATACACCAAGATGAGCCAAGCCAATCTACAATTGGGTTTATCAGGCTGCTAGGAAATGAAAAGGAAGAATTGCTAAGCTAGTGAGCTCAACCACAGAGCTATGGATACCTCTACAAGATCTATTTAGCTTGGCACCCATAATGCCTACACACCCCACTCAAGGAAGTATTCCCTTCACCAATTCACAGTCCCTCGGGCCATACCTTCCAATTCTAGAGTGTCCCAGGTGTGCATAGAAGAGTAGCCAGCCCTCTTGATCTTCTTGAGAGGTTATTCTCCCCACTAAGTTTATCAAGCCAATTCTGTCCACTACCACTCCAAAACTTTTGCTCACAGGTTCAAACCAAAACAGGGATGCACATAACATCAAAACCACAATTGCTGGGCATGAGGAAAAAAATGTTTCTTCAGTGGGATGCCCAAAGAGGAGGTTTCTACCAATTCAGAAAAACGTGGGAAAGCCCAAAACGAAATGGCAATTGGGGAACAACCCTGGAGAGCAGAAATCGTTTTCAGAAGAACGTCCATGGGAATTTTGGGGAAAAAATGACCTCCATCACAGTCCCAAATCGTGGCCCTTCTCTCCCAGCTGCTGTACAATGCAAAAACGAGCTCCCAGGCATGGAAAATGCAGAAAAAATGGTGAAAAACATGATGGGGAAAGACCCAGTAGTTCAGATTACGTGAGAGAGGAAAGACTGTGGGTTCAGAATGGCTTTGGGCACCATTTCGTGGGTGTTTTCTTGCCCAAGGAGAAAAAAATACGATTTCCCAGGTTGATGGCTTGCCCATACACAAAATTGGCTGCCATACCTCTTCATTCCCAAGGCATTAACTGCCTCAACCAATTTCTGGAAGAATTAAATGATTGGGCGCATAACCCAAAATGGGTAGTTGGTGGTTTATGGTTTTCCTTATTGACACATGGATCAACACCATTGGCTCAAGGGTTTGAATAATTTCCCTCCCTATTCCTTGTAGAATCATGCTCCCATCTCTTTGTTGCATTGCATAGCTAGTTGTGGGTATTTTCATTAAAATTCGTATCTATATGATGTCTTATTTACATTGTGCCTATCTAGCACAAGAACCATAGGCATCTATTTTTAATTGCCGATACATAAAACGCTAAATCAATGGTGGGGCCTTGGCCTTGAGCTCCTCACCATGATTAAATTACAATATTTACATAATTTACGATTTAATGCAAATGGGGACATTACAAACTTGCATTGGGAACTGTGGCATCTCTTGTGTCACCTCTTTAGTTGTCCAACACCTCTACCGTCCTGGATAGGATAACCTTTAGGGACAACTACAAGTTGTGTGATAACATGGCCCGCAATACATTTAATATTTGTTATCGAGAGAGTTTGTCTTATGCCTTCATAGTGATATTATTAAATTAAAGCTCTTTTTATGCTTTTATCTTAAGTTCTACTCATATCTAGTGGGAAATAAATCAATATAGATATATTTTAACACCAAATCTATGAAGTGTTGAGAGATCAAATCTTTTGAGGTACAAATTTTTCTTTAAATTTTACACTTTAAAAAAGTTTGCATCTCAAGGGATCTAGAGGGTAGATAGATCTATAATGGTTTAAGATGTAAATCTCTAGTATGTGTTCAAACCCCTCATATGTAAATCTTTGTTTAATGATGGCTCAACTCCCAAATTGCATATCAAGATGTATCCAAGTTTTATTTGTTTTTTTTTTTAAATTTTAATTAATTGGAATATATATTTGTTTGGTTTTGAAATTTAGCTTAGTGTCGACATTATAAAATATTTATTTACTTGATATTTTATTATTTTATTAAAGCGCCACGTGTCAACTCCACATTGAGTATGGAATTATATTTCTCCCTTATATTGGGATGTTGAAAGCGCCTCTCAATGCAATAACTATACATAACAATAAGGCATTCTCTCTCTCTCTCTCTCTCTCTCTCTCTCTCTGTATATATTCTCTCTCTCTCTCTCTCTCTCTGTATATATTCTCTCTCTCTCTCTCTCTCTCTCTCTCTCTCTCTCTCTCTGTATATATATATATATATATATATATATATATATATATATATACACACAAAGAGAGAGCTCTGTATATATATATATATATATATATATATATATATATATACACAAAGAGAGAGAGAGAGAGAGAGAGAGAGAGAGATAACTTTATTCACAATATTTGGAGAAGTTACAACTTGTACGATCCCATAATACCTAATAAAATTTGTGTAGAATAATTTCCCAGGAATAACCCACAAGGGGAGATTATGTTTCAACCCATAGAAAGTTGAGAAAACACAATACTAAAAGGGGAGACAAAAATCTCAACCAACATCGACTTAGGAGCAAAATGAGGGAGTCATACTCAACCATTCAATAAATTGTTCAAAACATATTAAGGGAGTAATCTCAACCTTCAATATATTAGGAAGTAATTTGTACCAGTGGCCATCATCAGTAAATGAAACAAAACTATACAACCTTCATTTTAATGTTACCTGTAGAAAAAGTCCATGTTAGTGATTTGGCCAAATTGATCCTTATGTTGCACCTGAATTTGTCCCTCTTGTAGTTTGCATGCATCCTTGCTAACGTGTTCGCTCTTTGATTGTGTCCTCTGAATATATGCTCACATATAGAGGATGTGAATTGTTGTTTTAGATGTAATCCTCTGATGAGCAAACGTGTGAGCCTTAGATTTGTGCAGATTGTTGATTCGTTTATCACCAACAATGAATCCGAGTAAACATGCATATTGGTTATGTCATTTTCCAAATCCAAAGAGAACAATAATCACACTAAGAAGTTCTACGAAATTCTTGGATCTTTGACCCATGCCTCTTTTATAGATCATAATTTGTCCATTGTATGTGATGTATCCACCAACACCACTATTACTCGAATTCCCTCAAGATGCTCCATCATAGAAGCAATGTGGAAGAGTGTTATCGAATACATGATTATTGAGCACTCGCAGAGCTTCTTGCTTCACTTTGAAAATATCCTTGGGAAGGGAGTATTTTAAACGATATATAGAGGTGAGAGGATTTGGAGTAACACCAGAGAATATCGCTTCATTTCTCATAATCCATATACTCCAGCATATAGGTAGAGGGAGAGGCAGGAAGTTTGTCTCTTTTGTTTTTTTGAACCATTCATTCCAAGACGCTAGGAAAGAGTTCCCTTCCCATTATGGACATGCCCCCATCAATTGAGCCGAGCTCCATACCTCTTTGGTAAAATGACAGGTAACTAATAGATGATTTATTGTCTCAACTTGTTCGTGACATATGGGACATGCTAGGTCCATATCTACCTCTTTTTTGGAGATTGTCCCATGTGAAGATCTTGTTTTTGAGCGCAAGGCAACATAATTTTTTATTTTATTTTTGGCAATGCATCCAATTTCCATATTGCTTTCCACCATTGTGGAGCCTTTCCATTTGTTTAATTTTGCAAAGACTTGTGGCCTAAGTTTTCTTTGTATACCCCATCACCTTGATTTAAAACCCATATCAATTTGTCTGGCTTATCACTAAGTGAGATAGATGCTCGGTTTAAACCAAGGATGTATTTATTACAAAGCAGACTCGTGTTCCTATGAAAGGTTGAGTTGTTCTACAGTTTTCTACCCACCACTCTAGTAGTCTCTATTCTCATATTGAAATATATTAGCCATTTATATATGTCCTGAATCATGTAATATGCTCACCGGATCCAGTGGAAGTAGATCTTTTAGGCATATGCACAAAATAGGGTCTGATCCAAACAAAATATTCTAATCATTGCAAGGATTCCAAGTGATATTCTCTCTCTTTTAATGGAATGTTGTTTTGTATAGCCTTCAAGTAAAGTGAGCCTCCTTGTCTTTGAGTCGTATAGGTTCTTATCCATGATATCAAAGGTGAATGAGCTAGATATTTTTGTTCCACGCAAATTTTCCAGAGCCCTTTTTGTTTGAGAAGTCTCCATAAGCTCTTCACAACTAATGCTTATGGGAAGTGATAGAGGTTTTTGAAACCCCATCCACTGCATGATCTTGGATAGCATAGGGTCTCCCATTTTCATACGGGATAAATTGTCTTCTCAATTTTACTAGACCAAAGATAAGCTACACATATCTTCCTTATGGCGTTTAATATACCCTTTGGTATGTATGCCAACGCCATCCAATAAACCGAGATAGCCTCGATAACACTCTTAATCAGGGTTACTCTGCCTTCCATGGAGATCCACCTGTGGTACCAAGATCTGATCCTCTTTTTTATTTTGTCTATGATCCATTGTTAATCAGGAAACCTATAGTCATTTGCTTTGAGAAGGAATCCCAAATATTTGAAGCATTCAGAGGATGATGCTTCAAGGAAAAGGAAGGAATTTAAGAAGCAAAGGATTGCGATCCTTCAGGATATGGAAAAAGTGGATGGTGGATTTTTTGAGATTCAATTCCATGCTTATATATGAGGATAAAAGGTTTAGGATTATTCCAATACATTTAGCTTCAGGCATAATTGCTTTCCCAAATAGGAGGATTCCGTCGACAAAATGGATGTGTGAGAGAGATAGGGAGGCTGTGATATTTATCCCATAGAGAGAGCCATGTGTTTTTCATGTTTCAAGTGACAACTGAGGGCTTTTGCAATGATAAGAAAGAGTAGTGGTTAAAGCGGATAATCTTGGCGTAGACCTCTGGAAGGATGGAAAAAGGACAAAGCAAATCCATTAATAAGGATAGAATATGTGACACTTTGGTTGAAATCTTCGATCCGATTGATGAAGAGGTAAGGAAAACCTATTTAAGTGAGAATAAGATGAAGAAAGAGCGAGTTTATCATATCGAAGGCTTTTGAGAGGTTCAATTTAAGCATGAATGAGGATTGTGACTTGGTCTTGATTGAGTGAAGGGATTCTTGTGCAAGGATGATGGGGGCATCATGAATTTTTCTTTGATCCAAAAATCAAAATTATTGTGAAGAGATGTTGGAAAATAGGAAAGGTTTGAGACGACATGCAATGAATTTGGAAATTAGCTTGTAAATATAGTTACAGAGTGAAATTGGTCTATAATGATCAAAACCTTGTGGAAGATCCTCTTTTGGAATGTTTTCTATAAATGTAGAATTGAAAGGCAGGTGGATCTTACCAATAGAATGAGACTCCTCGACCACCATTGTCAAGTCATCTGCCAGAAGATCCCAAAAATCCATATAGAACTCTGACGTCCATCCATTCAGACCGAGGGATTTCTCATTTTGGAAAATGAGCATGCCTTTATGAACTTCCTTGTTGGTAATGCGTTCAAGGAGTGCAATTCCTTGATCTTCAGATAACCACTGCTTGAAGAAAGATGAAGTAACAAAAATATCTCTCATGTTCTCCTTTGGAGGCTTGGTGAAGAAATATTTGTAGTGAGATGTAGCAACTTTCGAAATGGACTTAAAATTTGTGCACTCTAAACCATTTTGATCTTTGACATTCTAGATCGTGTTTATAGCCTTCTTACCCATAGCTTGACAGTGAAAAAAAGCAGTATTTTGATCTCATTTTGAGAGCTAAAGCAATGCTCTACTTTTCATTCTCCATTTTGCTTCTATCCAAGTGAGGAGCCTAAATTTATCAGATTCCAATATTTCTAGCTCATCCTTTGTGACATCACTGAAGTGTCCATTTTTTAATGAATCTAGCAAAACAATAATTTTCCTTTCAATCTTAATGAGAGTTTTTGCCGAGTTTGAGAAGGTCCTTTTCAACCAATCCTTAGTCATTTTTTTTATTCTTATTATATTTTGTTGAAAAGCCTCCATTGCATGTGGATCCGAATCCTTCTTGTAGATCACCCAATTTTCTCAAAACAATGATTTGAAGTCCTCATAAAGCAGCCAGCGTGGATTGAATTTGCAGGGAGCAAGAGGTTTTTTAGTGGAAGTAGAAAGTTCAAGCAGGACGAGCAGGTGATCACAATGACAAACTTTCGAAATAGAGGATTGGTATACATTTAGATCCAGAAGGAGGGACTCATTTAGTATGAAGCGATTGAGTCTCTTAGAGATGTGATCTTCACTAGTATGTTTATTGGACCAGGTGGGCCCAATAACAACAGGTTCAATATCGACAAGGTGTAGCATGTCAATATGTGGGTAAAGTAATCAACAAGAGGATCCTTTCTGGCTTTAGGGCCCCAAGCTTCGTTACCAATCAAAGTAAAATTGAGGTGGCCTCCTAAGCTAAGGTGTGGGTGGCTTAGGAGGGCAAACTAAAAAAACCATCCCAAAAAACATGTCGATCATGTGAAGGAACGTATACATTTAGGAGATCCACATAGAAATTGAGAGACTTAGAGAAGCAAGAAGTAAAAATATAATGAGGGATGCTTACTGAGGACTGAAAAACAAGTGATCCATTCCATCCAAGGGCCATTCCACTAGGGATGTTACCCACAACATCGACCAAAATAAAGGTCCAGTCCGATTTTTTATACTCAAAATCTTGTTTGTAGTGACAAAGGCACACATTTTCTCTTGTATAAAAGGAACAGATGGACGATTTTTTTGAACCAACCTATTAAGGAACCGTTGCTTTGAGATCATCCCAACACCTTGAATGTTATGTGGTGGCACATTCATTTGGATGTTATGCTAAGGGCCCCTTGTATCATACACTATCTACCATCACATATCTCCTTTTTGGATTTTGATTTTGCATGATCCATGAAATATTTCCTACCTCTAGTAGAGGGGATCATAGCCTATTGGGTCAGACTCAAGCCTCTAGATTGACTCCTTTCCCCTTTTTTTTGAGAGTGAGTATGATAGTGTCTCGACGAAGAAGGGTTGTAGTAGGAACTATTGGAAGTATTTCCTTTGGAGGTAGAAGGAGAAGAGATCTACTCAAAATATCCAATGTCAATCAAAGGGTCCCGTGTTGACAGTTGCGGACAATCCTCTGAGGCACCCAAAACAATTTTTTCCCTTCCCCATCATTTGAGACCGGTTGTACATCTTTCTTGCCATTAGAACCAAATATGATGGATTCCGGTTCGTTTATCTTTGATAACATGAACATTGCCATTTTTATAAATTAAATCTATTTTTTGTCATTTTAACCAAATTAAATTTATTTGATAAGGTACCGTGTTCATCAATCACACGATGACGTAGAGATGAACAAGTAGCAATCCTAATATTCACCTGCTAAACAAGATGAAGTTCATATCAATCATGTTTTTAACTTAAGACCTATTTCCCTTGTACATTGCAAAGTAAGTTTGATTTTAGGTGTTTATTATTTTTCGAATCTATACTAGTAAAAGTTTTTGGACATGCTTGAAGAATTATAGCTTTACTTTTTGTGAACTAAACATAAAAGTTTTTGGACAAAGGTTAAACACTAAAATATGAAAATTCACATTTTGAATTGACACACTTACCTGTAATCAATTTTTAATACATATTATATTTGTTCTTGGATAAAAAAAATTATTCAATAAAGTACTTAAAAATAAATAAATAAACTAAATTGTATATATTTTTCATTTTAATTAGGACTTAAATGTTTTTTGGAGGTTAAATATATAAAATCATTGTTATTTGGTTATGTATTAGATATACATTCAAGTTATATATATTCAAGTTTATTTATATGTAAGACATTAAAATAAATACATAAAAAAATATATTTATATAAAAAAATTATAATTATAATATAATTATTTTCAATTAAAATATATTTTTGAAAAAATAAAATACATATTATAAATAATTAATAAATATATTAAAAAGTATAAAAATATCTTTAAAATACATAAATAAATAAAATATTAAAAAAAAAATATAAAAAACACAAAATACTAACATTTGATATTTTATATTCAAAATATAAAAACAACCTAAAAAAAATATTATCAATAACAACTCTATTTGAAATGGAATTAAAACACCATTAAATACGACTTGTAAAAAATTCTCATCAAATTGCTAGTATGTTTCTAGTTTACATTCTTTACTTTAAAATTACGTTGGATGATTTTTATTTTAAAATAAACACTTTTTCTATAAATATTCTTTCTTTTCTAATTTATTAATTTTTTTTTATTATCTAAAATAAATAAATATTATTTAATATATAAATTAATCTTATTTATTAGTAGCATAACAGAATGAACAACTTATTATGCCCTTTGCCACTAAGTAAATATGAACATCTAGTCATTACATTGTTACATTGGAGTTACAATGCTAAACTAGCATTTAAAAGTTACCCTCGAAAATTTTCAAACCATAACTCTTTTATTAAACGGTACTCCTAGATTATATATTTTATCTGTATTTAGCATTATTGAATGTGTTTTTGTTAAATTTTTAATTCAACAAAACAAATTTAACACTATTTAATATTATTTGGGTAAATAGTTAAATTTAATCCAATAAAACAAATTTAACACTATTTAATATTATTTGTTTAATATATTAGTCAATAACAATTATTGGTTATACAATTATTAGTTAGTGTTTTAGATAAAAGTGTTGGGTACGTTTATTATTCTTTGCAAGTGTGGGTGGGGTTTGTTATTTGATGATCCTCACCCAACTAGTGGTCTATTATATGCATTAGGCATTGTGTGGCTTTGACAAGGGGGTCATGGGGGTGCATTGACACCCTCTTCCTTTTGCGAAGTGGACATCGGCAATGGGTGTTAACCCACTGCTGATACGAGTTGAAGGTGAGTTCGAAATTTTTGGGCTATTTTTTGGTTTTTTTCCAAAAATGTGCAATTTAATCCTGGTTAAGGGATTGGGGTCTATTTCTAATCCGGGTTAACGGATTAGGTTTTTGGATGCTGCATAATACCTACATATTGTATTGTCGGTGATTAATAATCATAATGAGAAAGTGAGAAGTGCAGGTCTATATTTTATTGGTTTTCTTGATTAAGAGTTTCTAGGGTAAATCTCTGTGTATTATGTGTGAATGCTATGATATAATCTCTATTTTGCTTAAAAGAATCTATATGTTTTGCTTCTATTCACAAGTTTAAAACTTACAAAAAAAGTATTTATGTCATAGAGATGTTAGGGGCATCCAATATATTTTAGTGGGTATTTGTTATACAAGGAATGTGGTATATTGTAACTTATATCTTACTACATATCAATTTTCTCAACAAATGTGGGATAGTAATATTTTTAGATAAAGGTGTTTATGTTATGGAAATAATTCCAAGAAACATATATGCTAGGTGTGTCCGACTTATTAAAATGGGCATTTGTACTACATAGTTCTTCTAGTCAAGAATTTTATTTTATTTTTGTAGAACAAAGAGAGGAAGGCCAAGCAAGTAAGAATTCTCACATTGCAACCAATCAATCATTATATTAATGGGAGTCACCATTCCCTTGTGATTTCCCCGTTGGTAGAAGGATCATAGTATATTGAAACTTATATGTTACCATGGACCATATCTCTCAACCAATGTGGGGTAGTAAGTCTTTTAGAAAGAGAGGTATTTAAGTCATAAAAACAATTCCAAAACACATCAATGTTGGGTGTACTCAACTTATTTTAACATGCATTTTAGAAAAGCATATGAAAATGGTACTATGAAGTACTTTTAGTGAAGGATTTATCATTATTATCATCATTTTTATTATTAGCAATTCCAATCTTTCTATCAACAAGAAATCTCTCGCTATAATATTTGGTGTGTGATATGCCACGATCTTTACCTAAAAAATCATTGTGGATTGTCAACAAACATTTGGAGAGTCACAATATCATTTTTGGGTGAGGCCCTCACCACATCAATTCTTTATTCAAGAGTAACCCACACTAAGATTGGATTTGTTGTCAATAGGGTTAAATGGATCATATATAACTTCAAATCAAACAAATTAAACACAATTATCAATAGCATTCCCATAGAAAGTCTATGATCTAATGATAAACTGGATAATCACATATATGTAAGTTTGAGTTTCCATTCTCATTGATCATGGTGATGCCACAGTGCCACTTGTAATGGTTATCAAACCAAGTAGTAGTATTTGGATCTTATTAGAGCAAATTTGGGGTCTAAAATGGGCTTCATAAAAAAAAAGCCAACTAAAATAGGCCTCATAAAAAAAGAGCCAACTAAAACGAGCCTCATAAAAATTAGAGCCAATCAATAGAATTTCAAGAAAAAGTCAACCATAATGGTTGAGTTGGTATATTTGTCATTAAAAAAACTATTTTTTCTTCTTCGTATTTTCAACATACCTCCTTGTGGTTTTACTCAAATTTCGAGTGGGAGCACTAGTTGGATGCTATAATGTCCCCAGTTTGACCCCATGGCATAAAATCGTAAATGATGTAATATTGTTATAAAAACGTGGTGAGGAGTTCAAGGCCAAGGCCCCACCATCGATTTATTGATGCATATGGTTTACATGCTAGCCAGGCACATTGGAATTCAAACATCATGTAAATATGCATTTTAATAAAATACCCACAACTAGCTATGCAATGCAACAAGAGATGGGGAAATGATTTTACAAGGAATTGGGAGGGAAATATTCAAACCCTTGGAGCCAATCAAGTCAAGCCAAGTGTTAATGAGAGAACTCATCAAATCCTCAACTACCCATGTTGACTTTTGTACCCAATCATTGATTTCTCCCAAGAGTTGGTTAAGGTAGTTAATGCCTTGGGGAATGGGAGGTATGGCTGTCCAGATTCGGGTACGGAAAAGCCACCCTGCATGGGAAATTGCGCTTTGCTTCTTGGGCAAGAAAAGAGCCATGAATTCCCCCCAAGCCATTATCCATGAACTAGTTTCTCTCCCTCACAAGTTTGGAGCTACTTGGGTGTTTTCTAGCCAGGTTTTTCGGTGTTTTCCTTCATTCTCAGCTGGGAGAAGGGCGTTTTTGTGTTGTATACCAGTGGGGAAGAAGAGGAGTTGATTTGGGGTTCCATAGAGACCGTTTTGGGTTGTTGAATGCTTGACTAGATGGAGGAGAATTCGTTTTCCCCCCCCTGTGATGTTTTTCCCCATCCCACAATTCGTTTTTGGCTGGAAACGATTTGGGGAAAACCCATGGGCATTCTGTTGGTAAATCCATTGTTTTGGCTTGAGCTTGAGTGTAAGCATCCAAGGTTCAAGTGTAGCCTGATAAAGAATTGATGAACATAACTAGCCTATGGTTGGGTGGAATGTTGCAGCGACATAGCTAGTTGTTTGGGACAATTGCACAATGAAGATAAGTGTTTTTTTGTGTATGTATTTACTTCTGCACTGTATTAATTTGATGACTGTTGATATGCTGTATGCATGGGTAATGTGTGTGGATAGTTTAATTTCGCTGTGCATGTTTAATTTGTTTTACATCTGCACACAAATGATTTATTCATATGATTATAATGAATGGGCTGAGTTTATGAAAAGCCCCATATATTGGTAGCATATTCCCCTCCTCGAATTGGGTCCGTAGGAGGGTACATTACAGATTCCGCCTCCAACGAGTACCCACACTGCATACTTTTGATGAACCATGTTGGATTTTAGTGGTATAGAAATATACTTTTCATCACTTTCAACTTTAACTAAAAATAATCATGCACAGAAACACAAGAGACACAATAATTTACCCTGGGAAAACCCAAACTCGGGAAAAGCCCAAACTCAAGAAAAACCCAGCAAACATTTCTTACTCAGTGAATCAGTACATAATACAAGTACACCAAATATATCAAATACAAGAGCAATATCAAAATCCAAGGATAGACTTCCTCTACTGCTGCTTCTTCTCTCTCTTGCTCTTGTGCACTAAATCAAATAGCTTGAGCAAACTTCCTTGGTGTGTAAATAAGGTAGACATCACCTTCTATTTATACATGTCTTTGGGGTGATTTTTCCCAACTGGGTTGACTTGTCTCTTTTACTCGGCCCACCTGCCTCTTTTACTGGGCCAACCTGCCCCTTTTACCTCCTCTTTTACTGGGCCGACCTGTGTGAGGATACCTCACGCAACTACAACAACAACAGACCCCACCTGACGAAAAACGAGAAATACATGAAAATACGTGTTACTTTCGAAGTAACATGTTTTTTCATGTATTTCTCGTTTTTCGTGGAGTGGGGTCCATCAAAAGTATGTAGTGTGGGTACTCGATGGATGCGGAACTCTAACGAGTGCTCCTCCTAAAAATTTGAGTAAAACCACGGGGAGGTATGTTGAAAATACAAAAAAAAAGTAATTTTTTCTCTTTTCTTCCAAAATCATAAATACTATTTTATTGTTTTAACTATTATTTTATTATTTTCTTTAGGAAACCCATTTTAGACCCTAAATTTTCTCTAATGAAGCCAACTCTTATTTGATAACATGTTTGGGTGTCTACAATCATGCTCTCAAGTACTGTTATAATTATACCCGATGACATCAAGGAATAAATAATTTTAGTTTTCCATAATTAAAACGTAATACATCTTAAATAATTTTATTTTTCCATAATTAAACATAATACATGTTAAATAATTTTAATACATAATTAAAACATAATACATGTTAAATTTTTAATAATTAATGTGAATTCTAAGATTAAGGACATGTTATATGTATTGCGTTATTATTGGAAATATTGTAAATCAAGTTTACTGCTTATTTTTGCATTACTTATTTTCATTTTTACACTCTTTACATTAACTTTTATTGCTTTCTATAATTATTTTGAATTCTTAGAATTTGATTTTTGTTATCTCGACATTTTAACATTTTTATGGGTTTTTTTTACTCTCAAATATTCATGACATTGCACATGGTGCAACACATAATCCATGAACAAAACGATCTATTTGGGGCTCTACCGTGACAATTCTTTTATTTCGTTGGATGTGTTCCTTCTACACATTCTCATTCTTTTAGATAGAAAGATCAATTAATCTATATACATTTACTCGCAGGTCCTTACTATGGGAAATTGAGCATGTTTAACTTTTATTTTTCTTTATGATAAATATTTTCCAATGTGGTGAGTCAACATAGCTATTTAAATCCCTCAACCCATGTCATTTTTAGCATCATTCCTGATTGTCACTTATTTATTTTCGTGATTTTGTATTTTTAATTGCAGTTTCAAACAACTTGAAATTGCAATGGATGAATGGATAGAGTTTGTTTTTTGTTAATGTTAAGGTTTTAAACTTTTCCTGCTTCAAAGTTGAAAGTAGTAGGAATTTATTTTAAGCTAATAAAAAGTAGTGGGATGAAATCCATGTTTTATATTAAAATGTGAAAATTAAAAATCAAGTTTTTAGTAGGAGTTTCATATGCATAAAATATATGGAAATTGAAATTTCTAATAAGTTATATATATATTTTCTAGTATAAACTGTGTATCTAACATGATAAAGTTTAATCTTTAGAATAAAAAATGGTGTAAATAAAATTACTCTATTTTTTTAAATGTCTATTTATATTATGTCTATAATAATAATACTTGAACCAGAGAAGAATCTACTTTGTAGATGAAAATCATTTTTTTAGCACTCATCATAATCCCAAAAGATTAATGCGATAAAAAATGGATTGAAATTTTCATTTATTCTCATACTTTGTGGGTGGAAAAATTGGAACTATTGACTTGTAGAGCCAATTTATGGATAGGTCCCACTTTGGTGATTTGGGATCCAAAACCTTCTAGTGCCCATTTGAGGCCTTAAGTGGTCATTTTTGGGGTTAAAACTTTGTGAGATTAGCTCCCAACCTTTTGTTGTTGTTCTACACATCAAAAGCTTTCCAAATATGCAAAAATCACCTCAATCAAAGTTTGCATGCAGAAGTTATGCCTCTAACAAGTTGACATGCCATGTTGACCACCATGATACCGAGTGTATGCCGCATTAGCTCATAGTACTGACACATGTGGATCTATTCATGTTGGACTTTCAAGAAGATACCAGAGGGTCCAAAACCCTAACACTAATTGGGATTCGAGGCATGCAAACATACTAACCCTAACCCTAGACCACTATCAGAGTTGGTTAAATACTAGGGCTGCTAGGAAAGAAAGGGGTTCCATTCTTGTTGTATTGTTTAATGTTCCATAGTTGAGCAAAGTATCCAAGATTGGGATATTGGAGAATAATAGATGAAGTAGAAAGGATCCTATAGAAACCATTTCAACCAATGTCCACGAGGCAACTCCAAAGTAACTGCATTTCTTTGTACTTGCATTTCATAACTATGACGAAAAGAGCAAGCTCATTGACCTCAACTTCTAGTTCAATTTTTCCAACATTGGGTTTTCCTAGGGTATATTTTGTGTTCATTGTGTGGATGGTATGCTATTTGATTAGATTCTTTCATCTGAATTTCAATTATCTTAGTATTCTCATACATTAAGTTAGTAATGTTAAATCTGCAATCTAGAGTAAAACATTGCATAATAAGAGATTGTAGAATATTATAAGATTTTTTGCAACGACCTATTCTAGTGGAATATCCACGACAAATTATAGATCAATTGGTATCCATTTATCAACTACAATTTATAAATTCCATTAAAATGTATTTATTAATGGAACATCAAGAAATGGTATATTTCATTTTGTTTCAAAATCTTGTTTGTATTGCTCCATTGAAAACGTTGAATTAAGATTTGTAACCTTTTTATATTGAGAACTCTTAAGATGCATCCTATTTAACTTTTGTGTTGCTTAATCATCACCTTGGTTGGCATAAGGTCAATGGCACTAGGCACCCGAATCTTTGTCCATCACCACGCTCGACCTACTTGACTTGCTCATGATGACTCCCCCTTAATGGGGTCTAAACATGTCCCTATACTTTAGCGGGAATATCACCACCCCCACTTGACCAACCAAGGAAACTGCAATGAAAAAATGTTTTAATATTACGATATTACAAGACTTGTTTTTGAATTGTCTATAACATATTAGGAGCAATTATTGCTTGGTTACATAATTATATTCTACTTCATGTTCTCTGAACCAATTGTATTCCTTTTAGATAATCTTTACTACTAAACTTTAGACCTTTGGTCAAACTTGCATTTGAAACTATTCAAACTATTGAGTTGAAGTATACTATGAAGTCAAATGTTTGGACAAATGAAAATACATTTCAAGTTCATGTCTAGACAACATCTTCATTGCATTTATTTCTCACATTGTTATAAGGTCTCTGTCTATCATCTTCATTAATTTCATTTCTCACACTATATTTATTTCTATTCAACATATATTTGGACCATGCCATTGTTTTTTTTTCTAACAGAAACGCAAAAAAGTATTATATTAAACAGAGGATAATTTACAAAATTCCCTTCCTTGAAGGGTGATCCATAGCCTGAGAATTGAGTCTTCCAAGATTGAAAAAATAAGTTGTTCAGACATGGATATTGTTTCTTCTCACTGTTCATAGCTACTACCTTTTACTGAGTAAATCTTAACAAACTGGTTACATATATAAACGCAGAAAAACATCTAACAAAACAAAACAGGGAAAGTATGCATCATCATTCCTGAAATTGAGCAGGACGAATTCCTTCATGCAACTGTGAGTTGTCTTCCATTAGGGAGTTTTCTTCACGCTGATTTTCTATGTCCGTTGGCTCGGAATGCTTCCCGATTTCTTCCTTTAGGTTGCTCAACGAGTCTTCCAATTGAACCAGACGAGCCTCAATCTTGTCATTTCCGCTTTGCAAAGTATCAAATAACCGCCCTTTCAAAGAGAACAAGTAATGCTTGAGACCTTCAAAGTTGGCTTGTTGGTAATCTTTTATACCCTTGACATCTTTATGCAAATCTTAAAGTTCACTGACATGGACGCAGGCATTAGTTTCCACATCCCCCAATATTGAATCCATCCGGGTTAGGTCCAGACCAATTTGTATGCTTTCGTCCAGAGCAGCTTTGGAGACTTCGAAGACATTGCGGGAATTCTTCCTGATGTCCTGATGGGCCACCTTAATATCCCGAATCTCCTTCATTATACTATCCATATTCATCCTCCTATTAGCTGAGAGAGACCATGAAGGAATTCGCAGACCGGATCTGAGATACAACGCATCGCAAGTGAAGGCTTCGATACCAAACACAGCCATATGAAACACTGTACTTTCTCCCATATAAGAATTGTGCGAACGAGAACCTAGAGGGATCAACATAACTTCGCACGCTTCCATTTTCACGCCACAACTACCTCCATTAATGCGAGAGAGAGTTGTCTGAGGGTGGGCTTTAAAGCCATAACTATAATGGAATCCACTTGTCCAAATTACGAGAGGGTGCCTATGCATGTTCGTCCCCATAGAGTGGGTAGAAGGATTGATAAAAAACAAGGGGACCATTTGATATTGGGGGGGTCTTGATTCAAAATAATGAACCCTTCTCTTATCCTAGCTCCCTGGTTTTCCATGGTGTCAACCTCCACATTATTGTGCCTTAGGATGTGATAGAAATGGATCCTGGAGATGTCGCGAATGACAGAGAAAATTCTTTTTTGAATTCTATTCAGATTCTTATCATGGCCTTTTTGAATGTTTATCAGTTTTTGGATAACAATCTTGGAGTCTTCGAAGATAGAATATTGTTCTATGTGCAGGGACACCATTATTTCAACCCCCTGGAAAAGGACCTCCCATTCAGCTTGGTTGTTAGTTCTTCTTCCTAATCCCCACGCATACTAGAATAACTTGTTACCTCCAGGGTCATAAACGACCCCTCCCACACCTGCCACCCCTGGACCATGCCATTGTTATATGGTGCAATAGTACGCCATTATATAATTAGAAAATGTTTCATTTGTGTTATCCCTTGTAATAAATTTCCCAAAACTTTATATTGATTGATTCGACATCAACGTTTCAAGGATACATTAGCCATTAGTTCAACATCAATGATTGGTGGATACATTAGCAAAGGATTTGGCCTCAACAATGCATCGACACATTAGCCATTGATTTTGCATCTACAATTTGTGGGTTCATTCTTCCTTGACGATTCTTGAGTTCTTCAACCAAACTTGACACATTGTTGCAAATGTTTACTCTCATAATTAAAGATTGAACAAGTTTCTTCATTGAAGTTTTCTTCAAGAATCAATACACACCCATACCAATACAAAGATTGCCATTTTCTTGAGTTCAATCAATTTCCCATGCTTACATCTCACACGCAATTCTTAGAGCATGCATGAGGGAGATGCCTTCAAAAGGGTATACAAATTTTTTGAAGATTCATTATTTTATGAAACGTTCTACTTTTAAAAAGTTCATTTTTTTTAAACTATCACATTTTTTATACCCTTATAATAAAGAAAGTGCATGGCTCAATTTTGATGACAATAAAATATTATGAAAAATGATATCAAAATTAATGTTTATGTTTTTTGTACACTAGTTACATTTTTGGATATGAATACCCTTTATGGAGGAGAGTATGTGGGCAAATTTTGGTGATAATTGAAGAACATCAAAATTGTTAGGTCAAAATTAGGGTTTCTATTTTTAGAAAACTATACATGGATGGGTTATGTGGCGATGAAGAAGAAAAACCGAAGATTTCAAGTGATTCCAAGAAAAGGAAAAATTAGGTCGAGTTTCTATGGATTCTAAAAATAGCAAGTAACTCAAGATTGTTTTTCTCACATTGGAGATGGATTTTAGTTTTCAAAAGACACCGAGCACTTTATTATTTTTGGATGTGGGCCTATTTTTGGCAAGAGAGAAGTTCCCTACTCTATCTTTGGCATGTTCCCTACCCTATCTTTGACAAGAGAGATGCTCCCTACTCTATCTTTGGCATGTGCACTACTCTATCTTTGACAAGAGAGATCTGCCCTACTCTATATTTGGCATGTGCTTTTTAAAAATGCTTTTCCATTATGCTTTTGGAGTCTTATACAATGTGCATTTTCCAAAGCTTCTCTTGTCTATTTTAAGCCAATGAGAGTGTGCTCCACTTGAGTTTTACTAATTGCAATGATAGATTGAATGAGTTGTACATGGAATAATGAGTCATGTTTCCATGAAGTGAAAATTACCATGATGTGCTAACGCATGTGGACCAATCCATGGGTGATATTTGGCATGTTTTTATGAAAATGGGATCCTACCAAATTTTTGCAAGGTGACTTGTGCTCTAAGCAAGTTTTTTTCCAAGGTGGCTTGCACTCCATGCAAGATTTTATCCCTAGCATTTTTTTCTAGGAAAAAGTTTCTTCTTTGTTATAAGAAACATTGCAAGCCAAGAATATGACCACATGTTTCTTCATCCTCCCATCTTCTTGCTTTCCTTCTTTTCAATTCAAACTTGGAATTTTGAGCAAGCATGTGATGTTCTTGAACTGGTTGAATTCCCATATTCACTACCATAGTTGAACTTCAAGTGGTGTATGTTAGACTTATGGGTTACTACAAAAGTGTTTACCACATGTTACTTCATAAGATTTCGGGTATATGATGATTGTTCAACACTTGGACAGTCTGAGAGGGATTATAACATGAGAGATGGTATGCAATGGATATGCACACCTGTGATACCTTGCTTAGTGGATACCAAACCTAAAATAATCGTGGGTTCAATGTTCTTCCCTAGGGAATTGGAGAAATCTTGCCTAAATGGTGGACACCGTACATGATGACCACATGGAGGATTCACCTAGTGAGAGAATGCTTCATAGGATATGAGGAGATTTGTGCATTGTGGAGAAGGGGTACAAGCCCCAAATGGTATGTGGCAACTTGGTTTCTTATTTGAAGGATTGGAGATGGCTCGGAGATGCCGAGGCTTCGATAGTGTTCTTGTAAAGGGTAGTTTCTCTAATGGAGTACCTGGTTTTGGAGGATGGATTGAGTCAATTAAAGCTCGATATGGAGTGGTTTGGATTTTCCTTGCATATCCACATCACCTTGGCTCACCATTATGCATGAAATCATCAATGGAGCTTGACACTTGTACTCTAGGGTTTAACGCTTCACTAGTGTGTGGCTTACTTACGCTTAGTAAGCTTGGTCCTACGACTTAGGTCAACAAGTAATATATTATTGGCCTCCCTTACCTTTCATATAAATAGAGAAATGAGAGAGTATTTCCAAACACAACACATCACACATTTATTTGTATCTCTTCTTTGGAGTGCTCTCTTAGTGATGCACTAGGCTTCATGAAGAAACACTAGTGGAGCATATGAGGAGGAGGTGGATGATTTCTCCTTCTTGCAATTCTTCTTTGCCTATTTGATCTTTGTCTCTTGGGTGTTAGGGTTTTTCAATCTCTCGGAGCATCTTCGATTCTAGGGTTATGATTTCATCCCTTGGAAGCTAGAGATTAGGGTGTGTAAACCCTTGATGTATTCCGGAAAGAAGAGGAGGATGACGTCTTTCCTTGAAGATTGTGTTGGACGGATTCTTGCACTTGGAGGAGCTAGGGTTTGTTGACAAACCCTAGCTAGGGAATCTTGGGTGGTTGGATTTCGTTCTAGCCTTGAAAAAAATATATGGTAGGTATGTACTTCATTCATTAAGCATATATATATGAGATTTTCAGTTGTCCACCTATTGTCTATATTGCAAGTTTGGTTTAACCATTTATCTTCTTGGGATGGTTATTTACAAGTCTTAACTATCTTAATGATTTGACAAACAATCAAATTTTGTTAAGGGGCTTATCACCAAGATTGAGAATAATAGTAGAACCATCCATCACTGTTGTGTTTGTTGTTATATATATTGTATAAGAAGAATTCTCAAATCCAGTTTATGATACTGTTATATATTTATTGTATAATAAGAGTTTCTAGATCTAGTTTTTGCATGTGAATTTGCCCTAAAGAACTATAAACTCATTGGAATGACTACTATCTTTTCTCCTTGAATCGTCGTGAATTTTTGGATTACTAGAAGTGAATTATTGTGATTGTTCTGTTGTTGTTTTACATGTTAATTTACAACAGTCCTAAAGGTTGAAAATTCTAGGGTTAATATCTAAGGAACCTTCACCAAAGAAGGTGAATTTTTAGAATTGCATTAATTGTCTCGTGCAAATGAAATTTCAACATGGTATCAGAGCGATTACATTTAGGATCACTTTTAAGTAGGAGGGATTTGTATTTCAACTATTTATTACCTAGGGCATGTACTTGACCTAGTTGAGGTCATTGGGAGTGAAACACTATGTTTCTTGAGATAAGCACCTTTTCCCTTAGAAGGTTTGCTTTGTCTATTTCATATACCACTAATTTTTTGTGCACTTGAGACTTGTTCTCAAGATGTGTATGATAACTCTTGATATTAGAGAGTGTGATAGTTTGAAAGTGGCTTAGAAATTTGTTCCATGGGAACTCAAGCTTTGGATACTTATGGAAGAAGTCAATCCTTGTAAATGTGTATTGAAAGAGATTCGAGAACCTGTTGATCCAACATAGTTGATTGCTCATCGAAAGAAGGAATCCAAAGTGAAGGGAATTATTGTTGATTCTATGAAGGATCATTTCACCTCAGACATTGTTGATAAGACGTTAGGAAAGAGTATGTTTGATGATTTAGTAAGTTAATTTAGAATTATTGTGCCTCTCGGCAAATGCTCTTGCAAAACCAACTTTCATTTGTCTGCAAGAGCAATATAGATACTATGGTGAACTACTTGACTAGGATCAATTGGTTGCCATTGGAACTAAGTTGAGGACCAAGAGATAGTAGCCATCGCCCTTAAAAGGCTTGCTCCTTCTTGGACATGTTATGTTCAAAGTATTTGTTTATGGGAGAAACTATTGGATTTCCCAAAGATTTGGATTGCTCTTGTGGAGGAAGAAATCAAATTGTAGTCACATTAAAAAAAAATTGGGGAATTTGATTCCATTGGTCTTGTTGGGAAGACAAAGAGAACAAACAAAATGGGGAAGTAGATGCTATTGGTCTCATTGGGAAGACAAAGAAGGGTAGCAAGAAAGGCTTTAAGAAGAAGGATGGGACAAATACAAAGAAGAAGGATCTCAGTAAGGTCATGTGATTTTGATGCCACACGATGGAACATTATGCAAGATAATTTCCATTGAAGAAAAAGGGAAAGGGTGTGAAGTAGGTTGCAACCGAGACTATATCAAGAGTAGAGGAGATGACCTCTCAGTTTGATACTCTCTTTTCCATGGCTTCTTGTTTATTTGCTAACAATGTGTCTAATGTTGATTGGTATGCGGACAATGGAGCTTTGAGGCACACGACCTTTGACATAACTCTATTCAACAAGATTAAGGAGCGAGACGAAGGCATGACTGTGGAGATTGGTGATGATGCCACATACCCTGTGAGAGGAGTTGGCTCCATTTCATTTCATTAGAGCTTGACACTTGTACTCTAAGAGTGGATCAATTCACTTATGCGTGGATTACTTATATTTAGTAGGCTTGCTTGTAAGACTTAAGATGACCAATGTTATATTGTTGGCCTCCCTTACCTCTCATATAAATAAAGGAGAGAGTATTTCCACACACAACACATCACATATTCATTTGTATCTTCTTTAGAGTGCTTTCTTAATGACGTGTGAGTGCTCACGAGGAAGCCCTAGTGGAGCATATGAGGAGGTCGATGATTTCTCACATATGGGGAAAAAGGGGAGGGTGGTTTCTTTCCTTGGAGATAGTGCTAGAGGGATTCTTGCACTTCAAAGAACTAGGGTTTGTTGACTACCCCTAGCTAGGGCAACTTGGGTAGTTGGATTTTTTCCCAGCCTTGAAAAGAGGCTATGGTATGTATGTACTTAATTATTAAGCATTATATATATATAATAATAATAATAATTTTAAGTTGTTCATGTATTATGTATATTGTAGATTTGATTTCAACATTTTTTTTTTTGGGATGGCTTATTACAACTCTTAAATGTCTTTCCAATTTGACACATTTGAAAAACAATTGTTAAGGGACTTATCACTAAGATTGAAAATAATAATACAACCATATATTTCCATTGTGTTTGTTGTTATATCTATTGTATAAGAAGAATTTTTAGATCTAGTTTATGCATGTGAAGTTGCCCTAGAGGGTTGGAAACTCATTGGAAATATTGGTATCTTTTCTCTTTGAATTGTAATGAATTTTGGGGCTACTAGAAGTGAATTATTGTCATTGTTATGTTGTTGTTTTACACATTAATTTACATCAATCCTAAAGGATAAAAATTCTAGGGTTAGTATCCAAGGAACCTTCTCAAAAGAAGATGAATTTTTATATTTGCTTTAATTGCCTAAAGCAATTGAAATTTCAACATGGTATCATAACGATTGTAGTTGAGATCAGTCTTGAGTAAGATGGAATTGTATTTCAACTAGTGATTACTTGAGATAGGCATTTGACCTGACTAAGGTCATTGGGTGTGAAACCCTAGGTTGTTTGAGATAAGCACCTTTGCTCTTAGAGTGGTTTCTTTGTTTATATTCAATACACTATTGATTTTTTGTGCACTTGAAACTTGTTTTAAGATGTGCATGATAACTATCGATCTTAGAGAGTGTGATAGGTTGGAATGGGGTTACAACTTTGTTCCATGGAAACTCGGGATTCAAATACTTATGGAAGAAGTTGATCTTTGGAAACATGTATTGAAAGAGATTCCACAACCTACTAATCCAACACTGTTGATCGCTCATTAAAGGAAGGAAGCCAAAGGGAAGATAATAATTTTTTATTATATGAAGGAACACTTCATCTCAAACATTGTTGATAAGACGCCGGATAAAAGCATGCTTGATGCTTTGGTTGAGTTATTTCAAAATTCTTGTGCCTCTCAATAGATTCTCTTATGAAACTCAGTTATCTGCATGTTCAAGATAGATACTATGGTGAACTAATTAACCAAGATCAATGAATTGAAGGATCAATTAGATACTATTGTAACTAAGTAGATGATCAAGAGATAGTAGCCATTGCTCTTAAAAGACTTGCTCCTTCCTGGACATGTTTTGTTCAAAGTATTTGTGCTTGGGAGAAACTATTGGATTTCCCAAATCTTTGGGTTGTTCTTGTGGAGGAAGAAATCAAATTGTGGTCATGTTCAAAATGACATGGGGAAGTAGATGCCATTGGTCTCATCAGGAAGACAAAGAAGGGTGGCAATAAAGGCCTCGAGAAGAAAGATTTGACAAATACAGAGAATAAGGACCTCATTAAGATCATGTACTTTCAATGTCACGAGATGGAACATTATGAAGGACAATGTCAATTGAAGAAAGGAAAGGGCATGAAGCAAGTGTTAACCTAATAATCCTAAAGTTTATTTGGATAAGTATGTTTCTTTAAGATAATAATTTATTAATTTAGATATTTACGAGATAATTCATCCTTATCACATCCTTGTCATAGTGCTTATCCTTTCAAGGACACATGGCATGTTGAGATAATTTTGAAGAGGTTATATAAACACTATGCCTCACCTATTTTGTAATCTTTCTTATCCATATCAATAAAATTATGTACATGAAGTTGTTTATTAAATATTTTTCAGATATGTAGAGTTGTTTGTTTAAATTCACTATCCATTGAAAATAAATCTACAGATTTTTTATTGTTAAATCTTTGTTGATATCAAAGAAATTATGTAACTCTATTTCAATTCACTATGAAACTACAAAAAAAATTCAAATTTCTTGTAATTTCAATCAAAAAGATCAATCTTATTTGGAAAACAAAAAGAAGAGAGGCTCTTTTTATTTATGTTATATTGTAAAAATGGTGTAAATATTCTTATAAATCTGGCAATTTCTTGAGCTATAAAATTGCAAAATTTGTGTTTGGATCTTGATTTATAAGATCAAAATCTACCTAATTTAATCTCAACCCACAAAACACCTTAATTTGTAATGAGCTATGGAAAGATGTATGCACTGGTGTTAAAGCTCCTACTAAACCTAATGGTGCTAGGGAATTGGCAAAATAGGAATTGAAAGATGAAAAGGCATTAGCACTTTTAAGACCTTCTGTTACAGATGAAATGTTTTTCCACATAGAAAATGCAACCGATGCTTGGAATGCATGTAAAATACTCAAAAACAAGTGCGATACAACCTGAATCAAACCGGGTTGATCTCCACACAACTTCTTAAACAAAGTTTAGCTGAAGAGGGAGATGTTTTGAACTACATATCTCATTTAAGAAAAAAATTGGCTTGAAATAGTCAAATGCGGGTTTAAGGATGTGGAATAAAGTTTTATGACCTCAATACTTATCAATGGTTTGCCACCATCTTATAAAAATTTCTTGGAAACTTTGCAACTCAAAAGCAAACTAGAAAATCATACTTTTTACTCTTTCAGTGTTATATTGGTCCAACAGTGGTCCAACATGAGAAGAAATTTGGTAAAAAAAAGACATATGGAGAAGATCTTCTCTTTACCAACTGAAAAAATGTGAAAGCTCAAGATGAAGAGGCCCCTACAATAAAAGTACAAGAGGAATAGGTACATACAATGAGACTTCAAGAAGAAGAGGCACACACAATGAAAGTTTTAGAAGCGGAGAAAGATTCTCATTCAATAATCAAGAGCATAGTCATGATCGTAATAAAAGCCAAGAAAGAGGGCACAACAATTAAAATCAACAATATTTTAGGATATCTCAAGATGTTCCTAGAAACAAAGAAGAAAAAGTGTAGATATGACTCCAGTAAAGTGTAAAAGGTGACTTTGCATTGGCCATGTGGCAGAAGATTGTAAAACAAGGAATGAAAATTTGCCCCAACATAAGCAAAATTTTAACTCCAAGTCACATTCTAAGTCAAATGCTTCCACTTCAACTCAGTATGCAGATAACAAAGATGGTGATCATGAATATGTGTTGACAACCAATCAACAGTTATATTTTGCAGACTCAATTTCCACCAACAAACAAATGAGACATGATTATGAAAATGATTGGATACTTGATGTAGAGGTTGCACAACATATGTGCTATAGAAAATATTATTTTTGGATATATCAGGACATGGAACTTAATCCAATATATTTGGCAGATGACACAACCCATACTCCTCAAGGAAAATGATCAATGCATTTCTTTCTTCCTGGAAATGGAAAAAGTATTACTTTCCCATCTTTGGTATGTTCCATCTTTTAAAAATAATTTATTTCCCTTGGTCCTCATTAGGAAAGGAGGTCATCAAATATTATGGAAGATGGCTTGATCACAATCAACTCAATGAAGAACAGCTTCAAGACTATGATGAAGGGTTATGAAGATGGAAATTTTTTGAGGATACAATGCATAGTCATACCTTGCAACCGGGACCTTGCAGCATCAATGGACTTATTCTTTAACTCTTTAATATTATGGAATTATAGATTTGGCCATGTGAAATTTGAAAGCCTAAGTAAACTTAAAACAAAGGAGATAGTTAAAGGATTTCCTACCTTCAAAAAGGAAACAACCAAGTGTGAAGCATGTATGATAGGAAAACAAAAGAGAAATCCCTTTTACCCAAGTACATGGCGCACAAACAAATGTTTGCAACTTATACATAGTGACATTTGTGGATCTATGGAATCATATTTTGGTGGATGCATTCTTTTCATCGATTTCTTCATAAGAATAACTTGGGGATGCTTTTTGAAGGATAAATCATAGGCATTTGAAAATTTCATCCATTTTCAACACTTAGTTGAAAATTCTATCAAATAAAAAATCGCCACAGTAAGAACAAGTAATGGAGGAGAATTTACTTAAAAAGAAATTAATGATTATTGCAAAAAAACTAGAATCAAAAGGCAGTTGGCAAATTCTTATACTCCACAAAAAATGGGGTCACAAAAAGAATGAACAAAACTCTAATGGCAATGTCAAGATCTATGCTTCATTTTAAGGGGTTAAACACAAAATAATGGGCAGAAGCAATTCATATAGTTGTCAATCTAAGGAATCGATCACCCACATCAACCTTAGATGGAATCACTCCATATGAAGCTTGATATGATACTAATCCTTCAATAAATCATCTTTGAGTTTTTGGCTCCACTTGCTATGCCAAAGAAAAAAGGACTAAGTTCAAAAATCACAATAAGAAATGCATGCTTATTGGTTATTCAAATGAAAAGAAAAGCTATTGGTTGCTCTCTGTTACGTGATACCAATACCAGCGCACCTTCAGATGTTTGTCCAAGGAGAGGGGTCGTTCTTTTTCTCAAGGACCATGATGGGTGTTACCAATACTTTATGAGAGGTGGTTATGGTTGGACCCTTTGGTCCTTCCTTTGGGAGTACTATGGCTTAGTGGTAAAATGATCCATATTATCTCTCTTATTTTAAGGATCAATATCATATGGCCTTTATCTACCACCTATATAGTAAAACGTAACATATAAAACCGCATGCTCTTCTTTGCTTGGGTCACTCGTGATTGACATGTGGCGACAAGCCATCGGGCCTTAGGTAGCCAAATGGTTGATTGAATGCATGTCAGGTTATTCCATCCAACAAGGTAGGGTGCAGGAGAAACAAAGAGGGGGATTCCGCAGTGTCCATACCTAGGTGTATATAGCCCCGAAGAAGTTGCGGGAGAAGCGAACTATTTGGGCCTACCTATTGGGATCGAGTGTGATCTATAAAAGGACACAAATACTAAGGTCTCAGACAATGATGACTGTGCCACTACACGTACCCAAACATACGGCTCAACTATGGGGAAACAAACAATTTGACCGAAGGCAAGATCATGCTCGAGCAGTTATATCAAGCCATCAAGATCAGGATGCAATTACAGTTTGGACATTGGGAAACTAAGGATACAACTACCTCGCTAGAGCTCAACTAAGTTAATGACATTTTTCATATTTAATATTTGCCTCTATATAAAACTCCGACACTAACTCCGAAAACTTGCCTCATTCTAGGGCTTGTATCCTTGACGTTGGTGTCTGGGGCTCCTAGGGGTGGGTCACTGGGTCACATGACCTCCTGCTTATTTTCTACATCAGTGGTAGTTCTCCATCTATGAGGCTCTTGCCTCCCCTTCCAGTCACCTTATGCACCCATCCTGGTCCCTTTCCAGTAGAGTTCCCTCCTTCCTTGGTCCAGTTTCCTTGATCATGTCACCTTTGGTCACTAGGACCACATGCTTATTGCGGGGGAACGTTGAGGGATTTTCAAAATTATTGGGGTTAGATGGGGCATGGTGATCCCCCCTGCTGACTCCACCTTTCTGAGTGAAGCTTTCTGTTCAGTTTTAGTCATTTTTAGCAGTTTTTAGCCACCTAGGGGAAAATACCCCAGGTAGCCAACTTTAAGCCTACTTTAAGCCATCTTTAGATTATTTTATATTATTTCATGTTATATTTTTACATTGACATTTATTTGGTTTGTCAGCTTGGTTAATTTGTAAAAGTGAGTTGAGAAACATATAAATACAACTCCTCACTTCATTTGTAAATCATAACTCATGGGATAAATTACATTATGTTGCTCTTTCACTCAAGATAGGATTTTTGGATGTGATGCGGACCTCTTGGAGTTTTCTCTTCTTTGCCTTGTGGATGAAATTGGATGCTTGTCTAGGGTTTTGCTCATGCTTGGTGGATGCTAGGAATTGTTGGAACAACACAAGCTCAAGTAAGTCTAGTTTTTTAGCCTTGCTTGGTGAAGATAGGTGAATTCTTGCTTCTTAAATGATTGAATGGTGGCCATAGAGTTGCATTTTTTTTTTTCTGAATATGAAATTTTGTCTACCTTCTATCTTCTTTGCATGGTGGAAAACGCTCCCTAGAGGAGGTTTTCCCAAGTCTGGCCTTAGATCTCCAATTTTTCCCTAGGTTAGGCTCCTATAATGATCCCTAGAGGTTGTTGGAGGAAGCCCTAGTTTAGTGGTCAAAGAGAAATTACTCCAAGAGGGAGGCTGGTCACCTCTCCTCTAGGGCTAGGGTTTAGGGTTTCATCCATTAAAACCCTAGTTATCAACTTTTACCAAATTTATCTTGCATTTTCATGGTAAAATTAGGGTTAGAATTAGGTCTACAATTTTATGCCTAAAACCCTAAAAATATTTTTTTTTTCAATTTTTGGCCTCCCTAAAATTTCAACCCTCTCTCCTACAAATTTGGCCTGCCTTCTTTATCCCTAGGAACTCTAGTGCAAAATTTTAGGAATCCCTAAAAACCCAAAAAAATATAAAACCCCAAAAAACTACCAAAATCAGACCTAAAAACAACCCTAGTGATGTCTCCTATCCCTCACGACCTCCTCTCTCCTCCTTTGATCTCGACCTCGGTCTAATTCTATCCCTAGACCCTCATCCTCCCTATTTGGCTGCCCTCCTACTCTCATTTCCAACCCTGCCCTAAGCTAGAGCGGCCTTTAGGTAGCCTTTTTGCAGGCTGTAACAACCCCCTAGCAGCCCTCTTTTCTACTGCTTAAAGTTTGCAATTTATTGCAGAGTATCACTTTTTGTATCCCTTGCCACCTGCTACAATTTCAACACAAAACAACATTTAAATATTAGTCAAAGATTGATTTTATTGTTGTTGGATAAGAGGTGAAACATACATTGATTGCTAGACTGATTTCAACTCTGTTGCATGCTATTAAATGACACATATCAGACTTGACAAATTGCTAATGCTGCTAGAAGTTACAAATCCTAAGTTAAGATTGATGTGGTGTACATTGAATGCTTAATTACACTAAATTGCTTGGTAATTTGCTATATCATGGTTGCTATATATCACTGCAATAGAGGGATTGTATACTGTTGTCATTACAGTATTTACACTCTTGTTTTTATTGGATGGTGAATGATTACATTGTTAGATATCTGCTGCTGTCATAAAGCCCTTATTGGATTTACTATTGAATACCCTTGCTTATATTGATACAATAGCTCATATATTTCATCTATTACTTGGTTATTTGTCTACTATTAATGTTCTATGAATGATATTTAAATATTGACTCAGATACATTGGCACCTACAAGCGCTTTAATTCACCTAATATGTCTTCTTCATTCCTAAAATTGATTTGTTAAAGGCACTAGTCATTAACATCATTGTATAGAAGACATAATCATTTTGCTTAAGTGTCTTGCAGGGCATCTAAAGGGATCTCCCCTTGGAGGTTACGACACTCCTAAGAAGTTGGAGGTGTGACTAAGGTGACAGTGGTCACACTATCCCTACATTTGTTTATCGGACACTAGCCCTGCTAGTTTGTCTGGTAGCATTCTCTAAGGGAAAATTCATTATAAGTCGAAATGTTTCCTTTGATGAAAATGAAAGTCAAATTGTAGAAGAAATTGAGAATCTCCTTAGTCATTTGGAGAAAAAAATAACTCAGGGTAAAATAGTTCATCAAGACAAACCCAATTGAATTGAAAAAGACTTAGCCCCCAATATGAATGTTTAAGAAGTAGATAAATCTTCTTTGGATGATGATTCTTTCGAACCCAGTACAAATCAATAATAGAAACTTCAACCACCACATTAGACCAAAATGGCTCACACAAGTGCTCAAAGATGTTCATCCAAATGAACAAAACAAAATGGGGACTAGAAACTCCTCATCTCAATCAATTTTCGCCTTAATCACTTATGAATCCTTTGAGCCCACTACTTTTACAGAAGCAATCAAACATAAAGAATGGCAACAAGCCATGGTGGATGAATATGATTATGTAATTGAAAATGGAACGTGTGGAGAGTTGTTGAATGTCCAACAAATGTTAAACCCATTGGTTGCAAATGGGCTTGCAAAATCAAATATAAAGCAAATGGTGAAGTTGATAAGTATAAATCCAAGCTTCTGGCAAGGGGATTTTGTTATGAATATAAATTAAGATATAATTAGATAATAAAACATTAATTATATATTAAACAATAGGACGGTGTCTCCTCATCTTAATAGTCCGACCATATTTAAAGACGTCCAAACCTATGTAATAATCATCTACTTTTATCTATTCAATATTATAGCATATCCATTATTCATGAATTATTTAGTTTACCAATTCTTTTGATAACTTAATTGTGTGAGCAAATAAATATTTGGTTCATTTGGTATCAGACCACTTCTTGGGCATGCGATTCCTGCTGGCTACTAGTGAGAGTTTCGAGTTTCTCTCGTCGATTGGTCCTTGACCAGATATCAGGCTTTTGGTCCCTCTTCTTCCCATTCCCACCTCCACCTGCACCTGCGCATTCCTTCCTGCTCCCATTCCACTCGCGCTCCCTGCTCGTTGCTCCCTCCTTCCTCGTGAATGTGCCCTGGCCACAGCTCCTTCTCCCTCCATCTCCCATCGCTCCCTCTCCAGGAGCCCCCGCACCCTTCCTACACACCTACCCCACCCTCTCCTACGCTCCTCCCCATCCATCCCTCGGCCCATCCTCACTGGCCTCTCCCTCTACCAGCGTCCTCCTACCACTGCGCTCAGCAGCCCCACTCGTCCACACTGCGCAACTCCTCCCTTCCATGCAGCTCCTCGCTCCTCCCTCCCACATAGCTGCACTCTCCCCCGCGTTTAGTACTTCCTCCATTTCACTCCTCCGTCAATCCCCCTCCCTCCTCCGGCCACCACCTTCGCCTGCCTCCACTCCTACGCCAAGCTCCTACACCCCCACCTCCGCGTCCAGCTCCCGCTAGCCCATGCATTCACCACCGCCTTGCCCCGCCCTCCTTCCCGACCATTGTTCCCTCTGTGCTGCGCTCAGCAGCTCCACCTCTCCGCCCAACACACTCCCACTCCCTTCGGCTCCACGCCCCTCCCCCTCCAGCCACCCGCGCGCTCTCGCCCACCAGTCATCCCTGCGCTCTCTTGCTGCTCCCTTCCCCAGCGCGCTCCCTGTGCATGGCCACCACGCCATCACGCCACCCCTCGTGGCTTCCATCAGCCGCCCCCCCCCCCCTACCTGCTGCATCCACCCCCGGCCCATCGAAACCCTAATTGTTTTTCTAATTAAATATTAAAAAATTATAATAGTGTTATTATATTCGTTTAATATTTTAATTTTGGGGAAAAAAATTATATATTAAATTATATATATATATAGTTTATAAAAACATTAATAATATTATTATTTAATTATTAATTATTATTAAAAAACAAGTAAAAGGAAATAATTATTATTATTTTATTAAAATAATAATTATTTTTGGAAAAAAAAAAAGTTATTTAACCTGATAAGAAGAAAACAAGAAGTAGTCAAAGGAAGACAAGTTATTGTCGAAAAAGTCAAAATCAAAGGAAGAATCTTCGAAGAGGTCAAAGTAAATTGAAGGCTCGTCAAAGAATTCAAAGTCAAAAGAACGACTATCTATCATCGAAGAAGTTAGAGACCATGGAAGCAGGTTTGCGACTACAAGTAGAAAAGTTAGAAACAAAGTTAAGGCGTTATCGGGGAGACAATGAAGATTTACGCGACAGGAATACAAAATTGAAAGAAATAATTGAAATACATAAGCTACAAGAAAAGTTCAATGAAAAAAAAATTTCCGACCTGAGAAATCATACAGAAAAATTGTGTGCACAATTTGAGGAATTAAAAGACGAAAGTGATTTCAATCAGAGACTAAAAAATCAAGATATAAAGAAAGAAATAAACGATTACGAAGCAGAAATAATACGCTTGAACAAAATCGTTAACGACAAGGTTAAAGAACTGACGCGGATACGACATGAATTAGAAGATCAAGAATCATTGGTTGACCAGTATCGACAACAGATAAAATTTCTTCAACAAAAAAATGATGACTCTAAAAAGACACACAAGTTGGAGATCGCAAAGAGTAATAAAGCACTATCCAACAATTCTGAAGAAATTTTCAGATTAAGAAATCATAACAAGACACTAGTCACAAAAATTAAGAAGTTGAAAAATAGTCGGAAGACAGAACAATCTACGGAAGACATTGAAGGAAAACTTCTAGACAAATAGGAAGAAAATAGCTGCATCAAAATTCATAACGAAGATCTTAAGGAACAACTTAAAAAGTCTGAAGATGACAGAAAATCGCAAGTAGAATTGATTAAGAAGTTTCAAAATGATAACATGTAGTTAGAAAACAAGTTGGAAAAGATACATAACGAACCTTAAAACCTCAAGGGACGAAAATACAACTTCCAGCTCCGATCAATGCTCAAAAGTTGACACTCGTAAAATAAAATGACATTGTGAAAATTCCCTATCGACACCCCAACCATAAAAACCGATATTCTAAAAAGTGGGAACTATCGAAACATAATGGTACTAATATGATCAAAGCTCCTGATGATAGATCAATATGGAATCCCAATAGTCCACAACAAATCAATTTGGGATGGATTGATCCATCCACATATCAAAATTTATGCTAGACTCTTAACAGTTTGTATCGACATGTTTCGACAGATACAACACCACAAAAAACGATGCAGAAACATTATAAGGCTTTGAGGACATAGCCTTTCTAAGAGAGAGGCAATGTTATGAATATAAATTAAGATCTAATTAGATAATAAAACATTAGTTATATATTAAACAATGGTACGTGTCTCCTCATCTTAATGGTCCGACCATATTTAAAGGCGGCCAAACCTATGTAATAATCATCTACTTTTATCTATTCAATATTATATCATATCCATTATTCATGGCTTATTTAGTTTACCAAGTCTTTTGGTAACTTAATTGTGTGAACGAATAAATATTCAGTTCAGATTTGCTCCAAAAGAAGGTATAGATTATGAAGAAACATTTGCACCAACAACAAACTAGAACACGATCAGAATGGTAATCAATTTGTTGCACAACATGGTTGGACATTTCACCAAATGGATGTTAAAAGTGCTTTTCTTAATGGATATTTGAAAGAAGTTTATATGACTCAACCCCCCGGATTTGAAGTTAAAGGATAGAAGCACAAAGTATGCAAATTGATCAATGCCTTGCATGGTTTGAAACATGCACCCAGATCATAGTATGACAAAATGGATGAATACCTCGTGCATGTTGGTTTCCATTGCAATGATTCTAATGGTATTTCAAGATGCAAGGATAGAACTTGGTGATCATTGTTCTTTATGTTGATGATTTAATCATTATAAGAAATCATGGAGTCCATATCTAACAGGTAAAGCAAGTACTTCACAAAGGATTTAAAATGACTAACTTGGGCCCACTTCGATACTATCTTGGAGTGGAAGTTTCTCAACATCCTAATCATATCTTCATTAGTCAAACCAAGTATGCCTCATAAATGTTAAATATTTCTTGCACGAAGGATTGCAAACCCTCCCTTACACCTATGGAGCAAAACTCAAAACTTTCAGAATTTGAAGGAGGAGAATTGATGAACACTAGACACTGACGGTTAATTGGAAGCCTCATTTACTTGACAAATACTCATCCAAATTTGTCATATGCAATCAACATTCTTTCCAAATTCATGTAAGAACCTAAAGAACATCACTAGAATGCAACAAAAAGGATCCTCAAGTACATTCAAGGTACAAAGGATTATGGTCTACTTTATAAGAAGAATGAGAACTTTACACTTGTTTGCTATTCATATGCAAATTTTATAGGTGACATTGATGATAGAACATCAACTTTAGGTTATTTGATGAATATGGGTTCAATAGCAGTATCTTGGAGTTGTAAAAAACATGCTATAGTGGAAACTTCTTTAGTAGAGGTAGGACACATCTCAGATTGGGAAACAACATATGAAATTGTCTATTTACATAGGATTTTACAGGATCTAGGTATTATTTAAAAAGCATCGACCACTTTATGGATTGACAATCGTTAAGCAATAAAGATAGCCGAAATTTTAGTATTTCATTCCAAAACTAAGAACATTGACACCTAGCATCACTTCATTAGAACAATCACCAACAACAACATCATCAAGCCACAATATTGTCCATCTGAAGATCAAACTTCGGATATTTTCACCAATCCACTAGGTAAAATAAAATTCACCAAGTTGAAATATGAACTTGGCATTTGTAAAAATAAACTTTTGGATTAAATGGGATAGTTAACCTAATAATCTTAAAGTTTATTTAGATATCTATGTTTTCTTAGAATAATAATTTATTAATTTATATATTAAGAGATAATTCATCCTTATCACATCCTTGCCATAGTTCTTATCTTTTCAAGGACACGTGGCATGTTGAGATAAGTTCGAAAGGGTTATATAAACACTATGCCTATGACCTATTTTGTAATATTTCTTTTCTATATCAATAAAATTGTGTTTTTGAGGACACTTGGTGAAATTAACAAGAAGTCGCAACCAACACTATAGCAAGAGTAGAAGAGATGACCTCTCAGTTTGAGACAATCTTTTCCATGGATTCTTGTTTATCTACCAACACTGTGTTGAGTGTTGGTTGGTATGTGGAGAATGCATCTTTGAGACACATGCCATATAATATAAAACTATTAAGTAGGATTTATGAACAAGAGGGAGGCATGATTGTGCAACGTGGTGATGATGCCACGTACCTTGAGAGGAGTTGGCTCCATTTCATTTCATTAAAGCTTGAGACTTGTACTATGAGTGGGTCACTTCACTTGTGTGTGGCTTACTTATGTTTAGTAGGCTTTCTTGCAAGGCACCTGTGTTGTATTGTTGGCCCCCCTCACTCTCATATAAATAAAGGGGAGAGTCTTTCCAAACACAACACATCACATATTTATTTGTATATATTCTTTGGATTGCTCTCTTAGTGATGTGTGACAACTCATGAGGAAAGCCTAGTGGAGCATATGAGGAGTTGGACGATTTCTCTCTCTTGAGATTCTTTTTTATTCATTTATTCTCTCTCTTGGACACTAGGGTTTCTTGGTCTGTTGGAGTATATTGGATTCTAGGATTAGTGTTTCATCCCTTCGAGGCTAGATATTAGGGTTTGGAAACCCTTGGACGTATTTGGGGAAAAGGTGGAGGAGAACACCTTGCCATAGAGATAGTGTTGGAGGGATTCTTGCACTTATAGGAGCTAGGGTTTGTTGATTAGCCCAAGATAGAGCACATTGGGTGGTTGGACTTTGTCATATAGCCTTGAGAGGAGGTTATGATATGTATGTACTTCATTCAATGACCATATATATATATATATATATATGAGATTTGATTTCAGTGTTTTATCTTCTTGAGAAGGTTATTTACAACTTTTAATTGTCTTGTTGATTTGCACTCAAGAAAAAATTGTTAAATGACTTAACACTAAAATTGAAGACAATAATACAACCATCTATTGCTATTGTGGTTGTTATATTTGTTGTATAAGAAGAGTTTTCATAACTGGTTTATGCATGTGATGTTGTCCTAGAGTGCTAAAAACTAATTGAAATGGTTAATATATTTTCTCCTTGAATTCATGTGAATATTAGGGGTACTAGAAATGAATTATTGTGATTGTCCTGTTGTATTACACATGAATTTACAACAATCATAAAGGCTAAAAATTATAGGGTTAAAATCTAAGGAACCTTCCCGCCCAAAAAGTGAATTTTTAAATTTGCATTAATCGCCTGATGCAAATATTGTTTCAACACTATAAGGAGATTTTAGAAGTCTTGGTGTAATTCTCTATCCAAAGATTCTTGACCATGTGGACTTGTATTCAATTTGTAGTGAAGATCAACTCGACATCTTTTGGAAACCAATATGAGAGTACACGTAAGCATTATATTTTGCATAGCTCTTGCATGTTTAAAGATTTATTTATGAAGTTCTTGAACTTGTCAGATTCGAGTATTACCTTTCACCTTGCAGGATTTGTTTTCATTTTAGTGATTATTGCAAGGAGAAGGTACTAGTAATAAAAAACTGTTAATTTTTACTGCAAAATTAATAAAATTTCCTTGCTTGTTTTCGAGCTTAGTTTCAGATTTATAAGGGGAATATCTTAGATCAATAAAATGTTTATTTAGGGTGTTTCTTTTGTGTTTTATTCTCATTTTTGTTCATTGTCCTGCAACCTTTCATCCATAAACGGGGAGATTGCCGTAGATTTATGAATTTTCTGCATTAATTTGACATATCTAATCATACTGAAGTTTCTTACCGCCGATTCCAAGAAGAAAAATGCAGCTTTTGAACATGCAAATCAATGAGTTATATTGCAGATTTGATGTGCTACTTTCCCATAGAAGTCATGATTGAAGCCTCAAATCATCTAGGGATACCCCTCGCCCTAGAATTGGCATGCACCAATTCGAAAGCAAAAGTATGTTAAATCAGTGATGCAGAGTTACATCTTGATGGTTATCTATACACCTTTGGGTTCGTTGGTTCAAAGGCATTTCCAGATGATAACATTTTGCATAGTGATATTAAACAAAATCGTTGCGTAAGGCTTTACCCTCATGATGAATTAAATATTCGTCCCACACAAAAATATTTGTATCCATGTAATATCCCTCTTTTACGCCCTGCTATTTTGTAAATGCAAATGTAAATTGTACTTGTTTGTCGGTGAGGAGCTCAAGGCCAAGGCCCCACCAGTAAACCTTGTAAGCTAAGTGATTTAATTCCTAGTTGTATTTGGGAATACTAGACTTAGGAGAATGAGCTCTTGATGCAACCTAACTTTGAGGACACGAATCCTTTGAGGGGGAAGAGGTGAAATGGCTTGGGAACCATGGGTGATGACATATGTTATCTTGTTGTCGCAAGCACTTGAGTGAACATTAACGTTCAACGAAGGATTACTTGAGTTGTTTGGTTATCGGTTAGTCCTAGAGAGGGATACCGAAGATACCCCTAACCACCGAAGATAGTTAGTGTCTCATAAGACCTAAAGCTTAGCACTAAGTTAATCCTTGATAAAAACTATTATGTAAAACTAAGAAACTCCTTTGAATGACCTTGACATCCTTGTCCCGACAGAGGACGTCTAGGGTTTTCTTCATCAAAACCCACTATCTAATTATTAGCATAAGCTAAAGTATTTTATCACATAAATAGACTAAGTGATGGTTATGACTGTCTTGGTTCAGTTAGTTAAGCCCCCAAGACATATATTTAGTACCTTAGCAGGTTAAAAGGGATAAATAGTTATAAATTCAGGTACCATCTCATTTATAAATTTGGTTAATACAATCTAAAAACCAAGAATGGTTATCGTTTATTAATTACATTATTATTTGTAATTGTACCTACAAATAACATGATAAGAGAGGTACACAAACTATATATATATGAAATATTATTGGCTATAATAATATGTTGTAATTATATATAATACAATACATTAACTTGATTATGCAATATAACTATATGGAAATACCTATATAGTCGGTACTCTTAAAGAAGGGTAAAATTATGTTATCTTTGAGCGGTCATTGATACTATTTTAAACAATAGCCTTATGCAAAAGAGAAAGGCTTTGTTATAGGGACAAAACCGTATTTAAAGTGGTATTTTAAAGTAAAAGAGATTTATATATATATACATATTGCCGTCACTTTTATTAGTATAATAATATTTGTAATTAAACACATACACAATACATTATAATGCATTCCCTAGATGCGGGTGACGACAGGGGCTATGCCACGAGGACTCGGCCAAACAGGAAACCTGGGCACGAGCGTCAACCAAGTGGCAGTGCTGATGTCAAGCTCACTTTAGAAGCAACGTCAAGTCGTTGGCCTCATTAATCATCCTACCAGCAACGTTTCCTCAACCAGCCTGGACTGGTCTATCGTGCACCATCCCCATGGCTCTCAGGCATGTGAGGTTAAGTTCACCAGCTGACTGGCATTTCCGTCTCTTCAACAACAGCTTGCCTTGGCCCCCAACCATGCACGTTCGCATTCCCTTCATTCTGTATCGAGCTCCCCTGCTTATGAGCTCCAAGAGCTCCCGTTCGCCATCATCTGTACTATCCTCTGGATTGACTTCATGGGTCTGCTGAAAGGAACCAAAGGAAGAAAGAAGAATGAAGCCCAGGAACTAGGAAAACCAAGAGGGGTTATGGTGCAAAGGTCTCAATTCCAGTCCGTTTACTCCTCGACAATTGGGAAGCAAGGATAATTGCAGACACTCTCTCCAAGGGGAGTCGGGAACAACCCTGGGATCCTTACTGGCTGGTGAAAAACATGCTAGGTGAGCTCATGGACAACACTACTCAGACCTTGAGAGCTACCCTGTCAAACATGGCAGCCACACTCAACAGACTGGAGAACACCCTTAGCTGGGACTCCTATGCCCCCACCCGTCACCTCCATCGCGACTTTTGTCCTAGAAGCAGTGTTCATGGCGCCACACCCTCGGTTGTTAGAAACAATGTGACACTCGGAAACCTAGCCACTCCACATGGAAAGGATTTGAACACCTAAACAGGCAAGGATTTGGTCCCGCCACGCGGCAGGGTACTGAACTCTCAGAAAGGAAAGGAGTAGCTTCAACCCTCCTTCCCCATCCCCTCCACCTTGGTCCCGATTCTCACTAAACGTACTCACAACGAGCAGGATGGAAATTCTCTCGTCACCAGGAAGACTATGCCCTTGCCAGTAAAGCTCCCTACGAGAGACATTCGGCCACCAGCGAAAGACATTCTGCCACCTGCGAAAGATACTCTGCCACCTGCGAAAGATACTCTGCCACCTACGAAAGACTTGGAGGACGATGCTTGCTACAACTGCCCCATCTTGGAGGAAACTCCTTCATATGCAAAGGCACCTTCAGTACTCTATTAAGGAGGTTTTTTAGTAGCTTTTTTCTGTTTTTTGGTATGTTTCACTATGCACCAGACTGCTAGTTTACTTCAAGCTTTCATGGCTATGACTCCACTACCTATTTACCCTGGTCTCCCTATACTAGGCAGGGTTTTTTTGTATAATTTTGATCAGAACCTCCATGACTCTATTGATCTTCAAGGTTGGCCAAAACCACCTCAGACTGTAACTTTTATTGCATCTTTATTTCTCCTAGTTTAATAGAATTTTGCAGCATTACAAAAAAAAGTACATTATAAAGCATTGTAGTATTAATGCAAGAGAAAACGATGGAGATACTTATGCAGAAGGATAAGTTAGGTGGTCAGCAAGACTCTTATTATAATGGTTATTGAGACAATGGCCTCTTTTTATAATATGGAAAAGAAGACACCTAAACCATATTAAAGGGAAGTAGTTAAATGGGTATTAAGGTAAAAAGAACTGTCGTTCATGTTTTGGTATGACTATTTACCAAAGTTAATGCGTGGAGAATTTATGGTTTTAGGGTTATAGTTAAGGTTTGTTAAAACCGTAATGTATGCAGATTCTTTACCCTGCCAAGCTTGGCGCTTAGATAACCTGGGATCCCACGTTCTGCCTTCTTTTCCACGTTCTACTGGAGTGCTCAACAGGTGGACAGGCCGTAAAATGAGGAATCTCCCTCATGTTGTGGGCGAGATGAGTGTTTTTTTTTTCCAATGGTCTTTTTGCATCGTCGCAGCAGGAGATTGGGGGAGCAATTACTATAAACCTGGACGGGTTCCTCAGTTTGGGGGGACACGCTACTAATTCTAATATCTGCACATATTTTTAGTGGGCATATTATCCTGGACGTCGCTCGTGTTTAGGGATGGTTCTTAACCTCGGTAAAACTTTTATGTTGTGTATTATATCTTGCTCCTCTGTGTATAGCTGAATACGCTATCCTAACACTACATTCTTTATAATTGGTTTATTCCTGTTGAGATAGCATTTGGGAGAGGATGAATGCGGATGTTATAAGTCTGTATAGGTTATATATATATATATATGCATGTTGGATTATATAAATCTATGGTCGATTTTACTAATGCGCGTAGCTGGGGAAAGATCCCTGCATGCTATTTAGTTTATGTATTACATATCTTGTTATGCCAGCGTGTTGATCCTTGGGCAGATGGCGTGAAGCCAAACCCAGGATCTCTGTGCTCTGCCGAGCAGAGATACATTGAAATGTAGTCTTATATTTTATGTATTACATATACATTTATGTATGATGTTTGAAGGGACTGTGCATAAGTTCTGGGAAGGGATGACTAGAGGAAGCCGATCCCTGTGGATTTATGTTTGATGTAGGTATATAAATGTATTGGATTACCTTTATATCTATGTTTGTTTACTGCACAGATGCTAGGGGTGGGGACAACCCAATGGTAGTCGATCCCTGTATAATTACATTTGATAGGATATACATACCTTTATGCTGGATCCTTTATATCCTTTAAATTGTTACTACGTGTGCAGGAGAAGAATCCTGTATTATATACTTATGTTAGATATCTTTAATTTATATACTCATTGTGTAGCTACGCAGAGATTGGGAGACTGATCCCTTTCTATATTTTATGTTTTATATATTAAATATTGCATGCTGCATGTTGTGTGTAGTTGGCCATTGCGCAGAGCTGGGGAATATCATTATTTACTTCCATTAATATACTATGCATATTGCATGCTTCATGTTGTATGATGGCGCAGGGCTTGGGGAAATTATCCCCGTAAACATTTCTTCGATAGCTAGATATATATTGTTGTATGTGCATTTGTATGATGGCGCAGGACTTGGGGAAATGATCCCCATGAACATTTCTTTGATAACTAGACATATATTGCCCGTATGCTTGCATTTTGTATGATGGCGCAGAGACATTGAGAGATTGCTCCCTGTATGATATAGGGTTTCGTATATTATTATATATATTACTTCTTCTTGTGACTGCGCAGATGCTTGGGAAAGTGATCCCTATATACTTTTATTTGATGGCTTGATGAATTAATTGTTGGTTGCACAGAGATGGGAGAAGGATCCTGTATACTTATTATTTCATATTAATTGTATGTTTGCATGTTGAGTGTCATTGGTAATGGCTGGTGCAGAGAATGGGGAACATCCATGTATGATATTGGTTTCATGTTCTATATTGCATGTATTCTTCCATTTGCATATAGCACAGATGTTTGGGGAAAGGATCCCTGTGTATGTTTCATATATTGCATATATATATTCATGCCACCTTTGGTTGCTGCACAGAGTTGGGGAAAGATCCTCGTATGCCATATGTTTTATATATTATATATATAGTTATGTTCCTTGTAGTCATTGCGCAAGGATGGGGAAAGATCTCAGTATTATAAATATTTGTGGATTGTGTGTAACTTGTTGTGGGATGGGGCGACTGAGAGAGCCGATCCCGATCCATCTTCATCTGCGTATTTGCATAGTTTGTTATGTTAATACTTAATATTGGTGTATGTAGACACATGCTGGTTGGGGTGAGGTAAACCCTTTTGCACATAAAATGTAATCATTGGTGTATGTAAATATATGCTAGTTCGGGTAGGGCAGCCTTCTGCTTATGCCCAGTATATATATATATATATAACCTTCCTGTCATAGAACCATTGGGGAAAGGACGGTATATCAATTTATAAATTATCATGATCTGTGGTGATCATCCTCAGAGAGAATCCCTATCATGCTTCTAAGATATTGTTGGATGTTTTGGGAAAGTGCTCTCTATGAGAGAGACTTGAGAAAGTGGAAAGTAAACTGTGTTGCAGAATGTACCCCTTCTATCTTGTTAAATAATAATTATGACATTCCTTGGTGGACGTAACCCATAGATTTGGGTGAACCACGTATACTGGTCTCTTTCTTATGTGTACTTTATATGTTTTAATCTATTTGATAACTGTGATCTAAAATGGTAAGTGATTTCACTAAAGAATGTATATTACATAAGTTTGCAATTCCAAATGATGCTTGGAGTGTTTGGTTATATAATAATCATGAGGATTATTCGGGTATTGGAACTAAGACCCCACTTGAAAAGGGGTTTACATTTATGTTTTCATTATGTACAAATTGTTAGAAAGGAATGAGACACAAGTTGGATTAAAAAGTAATCTTTATGCAAAAATGACAAACCATGTTTAATGTATAAGTCTTATAAGAAAAGTAGTGAATGAACAAGTGTTTATATGCAATGCTATTTATGACTTATATTCAAGTACATATATGTTGTGACTAATACCCTTGATTGTTGATGTCGAGGAAAAATTTTACCCCCTTCCTACAAAAGTTGAACTTGGAAATTGGGTATGTTACAAAGTGGTATCAGAGGTGAAGTTTCAGCACTAGGGCCTATGTGGACTCAACATGAGGTATGAAAATATAAAGTGGTTGAACCAAAGAGGTAACACTACCATGTTCCATCATTTATTGTACTAGTAGTATGAACTTTAATATAGTACTCAAGGAGTAGCATCCTCCTAGTAAGGTTGTATGGTCTCTTGGATAAAGGGTAGAGATACAATCACAGATTTAGTGAAAGGACTTTACGGAACACGTGTTAAATATTTGCTATCCTATAGCAGTAAATTGTTTGGATATGATATTTAGACAAGATAGTAGACTATGCTTTCATGCCGACATTTGAATCCCTTTTGCATATTTATTATATGTAGGGAAAAGTTTGTCAAAAGTGTGCTTATATATGAATATGTTGATTCAATAACCATGATGACTAATGTATTGTCTATTTGTATTGAGATCAAGGAAAAAAATTCCACTCCATCTTCCTTATAGATAAAAATGTTGAATTTTATGGCGAGGTATGTTATCACCTTGACCAACAAAAATTGTGGATTAAAACTGTAAGCATAAGGAGTAATGCTTTCATTTTGCTTTAGTATTTGGTACTATGTTGACATACGAAAAGAGGAAGTTGGATATGATTTTGCCCTTCATGCATTCAGAAATAAATGAAAATGTTCTCTAGAATTTTCGTGATTGCTTTGCAATAGTCTTGTAAATTTATAGACATGAGCTGAAAATAGTTGAGTGGCGAGTTGAATGACCATTTGAATTATTGAAGCGGTTGTAAACCTATCAAGGAGATAAGTTAGTACACCTCATAAGAAACCAAAGTTAATGAAAAGAGAACAAACAATGCTATGTGTTAACATTGCAGCTTATGGCCGTAAGATTGTTAATATATGCGGGACTTGTTGAAAGACAAGGGGCATGATACATATTATGCATGAAGTATATTGTTTGAATAAAGATCAAAGACTCGGGCAGAGATATATTGATAAGTAAATAGGTGAATCTATTGCTTATCAAATTGATAATATTATGATTATGTAAGGTGTTATGTGATACAAAAATATTATGAATATGTTTTTGTGATTGACACTTGACCTCCATGAGGTTTTAGCTAATATACCTATTTTGTTGATGTGTGCGAGGAATCGATCGCATGAAGTAAAGGCTTGGCACTTAAGAACCAAAGCTAAGCAATGGCGAGAGTATCGCTAAACCAAAAGGATTTCACAAAAATCATTGTAAGTGAATGCCTCTATATGGTTGTCAAACTTAATAGATTGTCACATGTGAAATAGGCTCAACTTAAATCTTGTGATGGTAAAGCAGGTTGGTTGTAATGTCTCTATTCAAATAATTGCATAGTAAGACAATTCCATCAATCCTACTAGTTTCCTAGGTTGGATGGGCACATTTGGAATTGTAATAAGGAAGCTAATAGATGATGTTTAGACATTAGAAGGGTTCAAGTATTTAATAAAGAGGTCGAATAAATAAATTCAAGAAAAATTATAGGTTGCAAGTGGTTTTGAAGACGTATGGAGGATGTGGGACCCACACTAACTTGATTTGCCAATTCGAATCCATGAGAAGGTGAACATTTTTGGATGAGTTGGTAGGCTCATACACATGGCATTCAGCATAATAGGTCGAATTTGGATAGAATGGTAACCTCCATGGAAGAGGAAGAGTCAAACTAGGAGTTTGTGGACACTTGGGCTAGATTCCCCAGCTCCTATGACAACAATGATGGAGATGCTATGCCATATATGACAAATTGCAGACCTGTGGGATGACATCTGACCATTATGACATGTCAGACCTAAAAATAGCATCTAGGTGAGTGCCCAAGGGAGTTAGAGAAGACCAAGAGATGCCTACTCGAAATTGTGGAAGGTGGAAGGCTAGGAAGTGGAAGACATGTGGCAATACTTCCATCACTCCCTAATTCGAATTGGCTTGGATACTATGGGTGTAATTGGAACCTTAGAAGGCTAAGGATGTTTATAAAATACAGGAATGAACTAAGAGAAGGGCTTTTGATGATTTGAGAAAAATTGTATTTGTGAAGAGAGAGCTAGTGGATGACTAGTTTCTTGTCTTAGCCAATTTCGAGGGTGAAAGATTCCCATCCAAGTTAGTGTTTGGAGAGGCCACTTGGGTCTTTCATGGAGCTTTAATGGAGCTTGTATTTGCAGGTGTAAGCTACAAGGCAGCTCATGGTTTCTTCTAGTGTAGCACTTTCCCTCAACCATTTCCAGTTTTGATAGCATATTATTGTTCCTTGAGGGAGGGCGTTTTTGGTGAGCTCTTGTACTCTTTGGGAGAGCTTCTCATGATCCATTTCTGATTGTAATAAGCTTAATATACTATGTTCTTCATATTCAGAAAGTCTCAGGTCTAAATACCAAGTGGTTGTATGTAAAAATGATGATTAATGAGCAAACCATGACCATTTCCCCACTACATTGATGTATGCCATTGTAATGTTGATGATTTCGAATAAAAGAATGTTTCTTTGATATATTTATGATGAATGGACAGCCATTGATGAGTGTTACAAGTTTCATGTTCAGAGCTTAAGTATTTGAAGTCATTTTGCTCAGTTTATTTGCATTTGGAAGAGATTTGGTGCCATTTCCCCAAGGGTCGAATTAGGGATTTTTGTTGTTGTTTGGGAGAAGGTTAGAACAGGTTTAATAGTTGATTAATGGTGCATATGAGACCTCATTAATGTCCCTCAGATATCCCCTACCTCTGTTCTGAATTTCAAATGGGTTTGGAGGCATTTGTAGAGCCATTTTTAGTACTTACCCTGGGGGGATTTGATCCCCAAATTGCTAGTTAAATCCCATACTTTGTCCAAAATCTTAAACAAGTTTGCAAAAGTATTTGGAGGGTCTTAAATCATCCCTGAACCTCATATTCAAGTCTTAATATCGGTCATACACCCTCACAGAAGATTTGGGAGCATTTGGATCAATTTGGAGACCTAGACATCAAAACTAGTCAAAGGTCGAAATTGAGAAAAAAGTGAAAAATTGGGCATTTTAATAAAAATTTAAAAAATGGACATTACATTGGCCATGATAGTGGCATTAGAGCCACAATGAGAACCTAGAGTTCACTAATGCGATGTTATGAGACATTGTTACATGCACATGAGACAATATGACAAGAGAAGTGAAAATCTTGAGAACATCAAGATAAATTAAAAGATAACTCTACAAATAATAAAACCCTTACACTAATAAGATAAGCAGGAGGGGGAGGGAGGTGCCCTACAAATTAAAATAAAGTTAACCTAAAATAAAGCTAGCTTAAATTAAAAGCTAAGCAAAGAAAGGAACGAAGAAGAGAAGGTTAAGTCTGGAACACAGAATTGAACCAGAGGTGGAACAACCGCAATCGGATATGGATTGAACACGAGAAGTGTTCAGGTAGGAGTACTACCAATCTATTGAAAGAGGAATTGAACATGAGAAGTGTTTCTAGTAGGAGTACTAACAATCTATGGAAGGAGGAATTGAACATGAGAGGTGTTCTAGCAAGAGTACTACCAAGTGTAATGCAGGAGCATTGCATGGCTGTGAGAGGTTGATTCCAAGATTCAGAGGCTTAAAAGTCCCTGGGACACTCAAAGAAACACAGGAGCACTGAGTGAGTATGGGGGTTGTCTTCTGTAATCGGAAGTTTTCCTAGAATCAAGCAAGAAGGCTTGAGGGAAAAAAGTTTTTCCGGGACTCAAGCGAGAGGGCCTGAGGGGGAAAATGTTAATGTAATTATAACTTCGGAAGATATTCACTTGTATATTTTACATTGTATTTGTATTTTATCTTTGCACCTCTGACGGAGATGTTTATTCCTCTGGTCGGGAGAGTCATTATTGTATTTGGGTCATGTAAAGTCATTTAGGTTAACCATCCTTTGTATGTCGGGGCATTAGACCCAGAGTTAAGTTGTTAATGGGTTATTAGACTCTCCTAGAGAAGTCGGCCCATTCTAGTTGGGGTAAAGGTCAAGTGAAAGATAAAGTATAAATAGAGAGGGTGCTCCTCTCTATTTACTCATTCACTCACTCATCAAGTTCGCATAAGTGAGTAGGAGGACAAGTTCGCACAAGTGAAGAAGAGAGAAGCTGTTGTAGACCATTTCTACTTTTGGGGTTTATTGTATTGTTGCTCATTCTATCTCTAAGGAAGTTGCGGGGTTTTCTCCTTTATGGTTTCCCCGATGAAATTATTTGTGTCTCTTGTCTCTTGTGTTTGAATTGATGTGCATGTTATTCTCTCAGATAAGATTCTAGATAATCTTGAATTAAATTGTGAAAATCTAACATAGTTTCAGAGCTAACCTGAGAAGAAGACACTGTGCAGCTGCGAAAGCTAGAGCTTCTTAATTTTTGGGTTTCTCTCCACAGATCATCAACAAAAAGAGGCTAGGCTAACTCACCTTAGGAGGGCGCATCTTTCTGTCGAAACAAAATTTGATTCCAAGCATTTTCAATTTTTGACCTGTCACTGCTGCGAGAAATTAAGGCTTTTCACAGAAGAAGAATTTTGAAGTGCAATCAGCACATGATTGTTCTCCTCCTCAAAATCGAAATTTTGAGACCATGATCGAAGTTTTTGGTTGGGTAGAACCCCGAGATACGTCAAACCGTAGTTTGACTATGGACCAGAAAAACCAAAAAACTAGAAAAAAAAAGCCAAAAACTGCAGAACCGAAATTCGCAAGTCAATTTTCAGGGATCAATTTTTGGAATCTTTAGAAATCAAGTGTACCAGCATACTCGCCTCATCCATGTAAATCTTCCTGTGAAAACAAAATTCAATTCCGAGGATTTTCATTTTCCGGCCCGTCACTAGTGCCGGAGAAAAACTAGGGCATCAGATATTTTTGGTTTCTGTTCACTGATTTAGGGAAGTGAGGACATTGCACAACTCTCCTTGAGGAGGCGTATCTATCTGTCCAATTAGAAGTTTCAAATTCCAAGTTTGAAATTTCAGGGTTTCTCTAACAAACCCTAGCCAGCTCCAAAACCAACTTCAACAAGTCAAGTGGTAAGACCTAAAAGCCTTTCTATTTCCATTTGAAGTACTCTTTAAAGATGTCTAACCACACCAAGCTTGAGGATAAGCTTGAAGGGTCTGATAATTTCCAAGCCTGGAAGTATAGGATTGGGTTAATCCTAGAAGAAAATGAGTTGGACACCTACATAAATGAAGAGGTTCCAGTTCCATAGGGAGATGAGGCTAAAGTCTTACACAAGAAGAACTTGGTTAAGGCTAAGTGAATCATTGCAGATTCTATCAAGGACCATCTCATACCACATGTGTCATCTCTGAAGACACCTAAAGAGATGTTCGATTCCTTGACCAAGCTATTTGAAGGAAAGAATATAAATCAGAAGATGACATTGCGAAACCAGTTGAAGAACGTGAAGATACAAAATGCTGAGACCATCCATTCTTACTTTACAAGGGTCTCTCAAATCAAGGAGCAACTTGAAACTGTGGGAGAAAACATAGATAATGGAGAAATTGTGATGACCACTTTGAATGGTCTCCCTAGGTCATGGGATTCCTTCATTCAAGGAATTTGTGCTAGAAAGAAGTTAATTACATTCAATAGGTTGTGGGAGGAATGCTCACAAGAAGAAGCTCGACTTGTAGCTCAAGAAGAAAAGATGGATAATGAAGACCAGGCTCTCACAGCACACACCAGGAAGAATAACACCAAGAGGGAGCATCCTCATCACAGTAAGAAGGAAAAACACCACCACCAGAATCAGAGGGAGAACTTTAGAAGATCCCGAAGAGATGTATCTACCATTCGATGCTATACATGTGATGAGAAGGGACGCTACTCCAGAGATTGTCCTAGAAATAGAAGTGGCTCCAAAAAGAAGAAGACCAACAAGAAAAGACACCATGCTCACACCGCGGAAGATGATGAACCTATAAGAAAGAGAACCAGAGAAGAAAGTGAAGATTCTTCAAGTGATGAAGAATATGTATTGTAATGAAGGTAACCAGTTACATGGGTTCATTCAAAAGGTTCCACCTCATAAGGTGAAGCTAGAGATGACTTTCAGTATTGCATGAAAAGAGTAGGAGAAGCTCCTATAGAGTTGGACTCCGGAAAACAAATAAAGATCAATGCTCTATGGAAGAACCTCTCTGCATTGGTTAAGGTGCAGAGGAAAGGCGCACACTATTGGAGCACACTCCAGTAGCTCCGGCAAGGAAGCAAATATCAAGAGGGAGTCCACCCAACAACCAAACAAAGATAAGTATTTGAATTGTTATTTCTTACATGTGTGATTACTTAAATGATATTGTTGAGTCATGTACATACTTATGTTCCTAGATTTAGGATATGTGTTATGCATGTTAGAAAAGTTGCATTAATGAACACGATACTACTAATATGCAAGTATTGGGTAAGTGGCCTATGGTACTGTACAACATTCCATTGCTAATTATCTAAAATGAAACCTCTTTGCTGACATGTTAAGAGTAGTGCACACTCTTAACAATGTTTTGGTAGAGATGGAAGGCATCTAGAAAGTTACCGTATGAATATGGGATATGGATGAATGTTGTATTTAAGCATTGGTTAAGATAACTGCATGATTACATGACCGATGTCCTTATGCGTAAGAATTTGTTCTAAAAAATATGAGATGTTTCTAATCATGTAATTGAACTTGTCTTGTAGGAAATATCGTGTACCATCACCTACAAGAGAGATTTGCTTCGAAGAACAAGCGACGAAGATCAAGAAAGATACATGTTGAAGGCATTGAGAAAGAACCTTCCAACTATGAAGAAGCGGCAGAAAAGAAAGAATGGAAGGATTCCATGATCGAGGAGTACTAGTCGATCATGAAGAATGATGTATGGGATGTGGTCCCGAGACCAGAAGGGAAGTCTGTGGTGACTTCCAAGTGGATCTACAAGATCAAGCATGCTGTAGATGGCAACATAGAAAAATACAAGGCAAGATTTGTGGCACGTGGCTTCTCCCAGAAAGAAGGGATAGACTATGAGGAGACATTTGCACCTGTAGCCAGATACACTTCCATCAGAACAGTACTTGCTCCGGCTGTAGTGATGAAATGGAAGATATACCAGATAGATGTCAAGACAACGTTCTTGAATGGTGTAGTGGAAGAGGAAGTGTATGTGGAGCAACCACTCGGATTTGAGACACATGACAGACAGACTCATGTGTGCAAATTGAAGAAAGCCTTGTACGGTTTGAAGCAGGCGCCCCGGACATGGTACGACATAATAGATAGCTTCCTGACTAGCTTGGGTGTTACCAAGAGTAAAGCGGATTCCAATCTTTACTATAAGGTTGAGGAAGGGAACCCAGTGATACTCCTACTGTATGTAGATGACCGGTTTGTAACAGGAGAGGATGGATTGATTGCAAATACAAAGAGGAAGCTTGATGTCGAGTTTGAGATGAAGGACTTGGGCATGATGCATTACTTTCTAGATATGGAGGTGTGGCAGAGTGCGGATGGAATCTTCCTTGGACAAGGGAAGTATGCAGTAGAGATCCTAAAGAGGTTTGGGATGATGGACTGCAAGGCCATGGCCACACCTATGGCATCGAACCTGAAGCTAATGAGTGATGCTTCATCAAAATCGGTTGATGCCACGATGTATTGTTAGATGATTGAACCTTTGATGTACCTGACGAATACGAGACCAGATATCTACTTTCCTGTGAACACATTGAGCTAGTTCCTAACGGATCCGAGACATGTTCATTTGATTGCTGCAAAACATATTCTGAGGTATCTGAAGGGTACAATTGATTATGGGCTCAAGTATGATGCGAATCAAAAGATTAACCTGGAGGGTTATGTTGATTTGGATTGGGCAGGCAGTGCCATTGATAGGAAGAGCACTTCAAGGTGTTGCTTTAGTATGGAATCAGGTGTGATCTCTTGGTTTAGCAAGAAGCAGTCTTACGTGGCACTGAGTACAGCCAAAGCAGAGTATGTCGCAGATTGTTCGGCTAGTTGTGAGGCAATATGGCTGAGGAAGCTACTGTCTGATTTGTTTGATCTTCAGTTGGATGCGACTTGTATATATTGCGACAACCAGAGTTGTGTGAAGTTGTCTAAGAACCCGGTGTTCCATGACAAGTCAAAGCACATCGAGATCAAGTATCACTAAATCAGGGATATGGTGCAGAGAGGAGCAGTGAAGCTCCAGTATGTTGCAACATATGAGCAGATAGCCGATGTGTTGACCAAGCCTCTAGCCAGAGTGAAGTTTGAATACTTCAGAGAGAAGCTTGGTGTACTTCAGATCAAGGTTCCTCCCAAGGGGAAGTGATGAGTCCAGAAGACGCAGATGCACATGAGCCATTCTCACATGGTGGTAGGAAAGTCCTCCCATGGTGCAGATGTAAGGGTTGGGGCCAGTCCAACATGGTAGTAGGAAAGTCCTCCCATGGTCGTTGACATAAGTGTCGGAGCCTTTCCCGAATGGTGGTAGGAAATTCCTCCCATGTCGGAGGATGTAAGTGTTGTCTCACATGTTGGTAGGAAAGTCCTCGCATGTTGGTAGACTAGGTCTCATATGGTGGTAGGAAAGTCCTCCCATACTGGAGACATTGTGATGTGCATCTGGGTTGTGCTCCGTGTGACGATGAGATGATCTCAAGATGATGAGGTGACAATAGGGTACACAGGTTTTGCAGAGGCATATAATCAGTCCTGGGATGCTCCTTCAGGTTTTGCAGTGGCATATAATCAGTAATGGAAGATCTTGCAGGTTTTGCAGAGGCATATAATCAGTCCTAGGATGCTCCTTCAGGTTTTTGCAGTGACATATAATCAGTCCTGGGAGATATTGCAGGTTTTGCAGAGGCATATAATTAGTCTTGGGATGCTCCTTCAGGTTTTGCAGTGGCATATAATCAGTCTTGGGAGATCTTGCAAGTTTTGTAGTAGCATATAATAAGTCCTGAGATGTACCTACTTGATGGCTTGCTCGCATAAATGATGAAGACCTAAAAGGAGGCTAGGCCTACATCCAACATGAAAAAGGGTTGGCTCTATAGAACTTCCTATGACAAGTAGATTGGAGACTGATGGTCGAGATAGTAGCAACAGTGACGATGATGATCCAGTGACGAAGACTTGTGCTGATGACTGTGTCAAGAGAATACATTTCTAGTTAAGAGGGAGTGTTATTGTAATTGTAACTTCGGAAGCTTTTCACTTGTATGTTTTATATTGCATTTGAATTTTATCTTTGCACCTCCAACGTAGATGTTTATTCCTCTGGTCGGGAGAGTCATTATTGTATTTGGGTCATGTAAAGTCATTGAGGTTAACCCTCCTTTGTATGTCGGGGCATTAGACCCCAAAGTTAAGTTGTTAATGGGTTATTAGACTCTCCTAGAAAAGTCGGCCCAATCTAGTTGGGGTAAAGATCAAATGAGAGATAAAGTATAAATAGAGAGGGTGCTCCTCTCTATTTGCTCATGCAATCACTCATAAAGTTTGCATAAGTGAGTAGGAGGACAAGTTCGCACAAGTGAAGAAGAGAGAAGTTGTTGGAGACCATTTCTACTTTTGGAGTTTATTGTATTGTTGCTCATTCTATCTCTGAGGAAGTTGCGGGGTTTTCTCTTTTATGGTTTCCCCGATGAAATTCTTTGTCTCTTTTCTCTTGTGTTTGAATTGATGTACATGTTATTCTCTCAAATAAGATCCTAGATAATCTTGAATTAAATTGTGAAAATCTAACAAAAAAGAGTTTTCTCGGACTCAAGCGAGAGGGCTTGAGGGGAAAAAGAACTTTCCGGGACTCAAGCAAGAAGGCTTAATGGGAAAACAGACGCACATGGAATACTTTTATAAAGTGATTGGATCACATGGACTGCTTTATTGCTGACATTGAGATGGAGGCTCTGGAGCAGAATAAAAAGTCTTATTCAGTGTGACATGGCACACCAAAAAGTGTTTCCTACCATGCATATGTTATGCACAAGGTGCACATATACCTATGTTTTGAACTTGTTATACTTAATATTTTGCATATTTATGTTATATTATGCATGTGTTATGTTCATGCACAACTCACATTATGAGCATTGACAATATTGGTTTCGAGGAAAAGCAAGAGGAGAAAAACTAAAGGTACTTGGAAAGAGGTTTCATGACAAGAATTTGGAAAATATTATCTTAGATCATGATTTATATGTATATGATGTATGACTAACAAATGTGCAGGGGCAAGAAATTACAAAGAAGATCTTATTAAGAAGATCAAACTCTAAAAGGATTGCTATGAAAAGGTCGCAACATGATGTTGCAAGGGAAAATGATTTCTCATGTTCTAATTGATTTTGGAAAAATCATATGTATGCATGTATTTTATGATAAGATAATAGAAAACAACTCGTGTTGTTTGTGAAAAGCACAAGTTATGAGCTTGCGGAAACCATGAAAGTTCGAAGTTTATAACAAGACAAGCAAAAGACGACAAATGAATGACGTACAAAGGAACCCAAGAGTGGGAAACAAACAGTGGAAAGCATGAACACCGAGGACGATGTTATTCTTAAGGGGAGGAGGATGTAATATCCATCTTTTACGCCCCTGCTATTTTGTAAATGCAAATGTAAATTGTACTTGTTTGCTGGTTAGGAGCTCAAGGCCAAGGCCCCACCAGTAAACCTTGTAAGCTAAGTGATTTAATTCCTAGTTGTATTTGGGAATACTAGACTTAGGAGACTGAACTCTTGATGCAACATAACTTTGAGGGCACGCATCCTCCGAGGGGGGAAGAGGTGAAATGGCTTGGGAACCATGGGTGATGACATATGTTATCTTGTTGTCACAAGCACTTGAGTGAACAGTAACGTTCACCGAAGGATTACTTGAGTTGTTTGGTTATCGATTAGTCTTAGAGAGGGATACCGAAGATACCCCTAACCGCCGAAAGGTAGTTAGTGTCTCTAAGACCTAAAGCTTAGCACTAAGTTAATCCTTGATAAAAACTATTGTGTAAAACTAAGAAACTCATTGTATGACGTTGATATCCTTGTCCCGGCAGAGGACATCTAGGGTTTTCTTCATCAAAACCCACTATTTAATTATTAGCGTAAGCTAAACTATTTTATCACATAAATAGACTAAGTGATGGTTATCAATGTCTTGATTTGGTTAGTTAAACCCCCAAGACATATATTTAGTACCTTAGCAGGTTAAAAGAGATAAATAGTTATAAATTCAGGTACCATCTCTTTTATAAATATGGTTAATACAATCTAAAAACCAAGAGTGATTATCATTTATTAATTACATTATTATTTGTAATTGTACCTACAAATAACATGGTAAGAGAGGTACACAAACTATATATATATGAAATATTATTAGCTATAATAATATGTTGTAATTATACATAATACAATATATTAACTTGATAATACAATATAACTATATGGAAATACCTATATAGTTGGTACTCTTAAAGAAGGGTAAAATTATGTTATCTTGGAGCGGTCATTGATACTATTTTAAACAATAGCCTTATGCAAAAGAGAAAGGCTTTGTTATAGGGACAAAACCGTATTTAAAATGGTATTTTAAAGTAAGAGAGAGAGATATTGTCGTCACTATTATTAATATAATAATATTTGTAATTAAACATGTATACAATACATTATAATACATTGTAGTATTAATGCAAGAGAAAATGATGGAGATACTTATGGAAAAGGATAAGTTACGTGGTCAGCCAGACTCTTATTATAATGGTTATTGAGACAATGGCCTCTTTTTATAATATGGAAAAGAAGACACCTAAACCATATTAAAGGGAAGCAGTTAAATGGGTATTAAGGTAAAAAGAATTGTCACTCATGCTTTGGTATGACTATTTACTAGAGTTAATGCATGGAGAATTTCTGGTTTTAGGGTTATAGTTAAGGTTTGTTAAAACCGTAATGTATACAGATTCTTTACCCTGCCAAGATTGGCGCTTAGATAACCTAGGATCCCACGTTCTGCCTTCTTTTCCACGTTCTACTGGAGTGCTCGATACGTGGACAGGTCGTAAAATGAGGAATCTCCCTCATGTTGTGGGCGAGCTGAGCATTTTTTTTCCGATGGTCTTTTTGCATGGTCGCAGCCGGAGATTGGGGGAGCAATTACTATAAACCTGGATGGCTTCCTCAATTTGGGGGGATACACTGCTAATTCTAATCTCTGCACATAATTTCGGTGGGCATTTTATCCTGGACGCCGCTTGTGTTTAGGGATGGCTCTAAACCTCAGTAAAACTTTTATGTTGTGTTTTATATCTTGCTCCTACGTATACAGTTGAATACGCTATCCTAACACTACATTCTTTATAATTGGTTTATTCCTGTTGAGATAGCATTTGGGAGAGGATGAATGCGGATGCTATAAGTCTGTATAGGTTATATATATATGCATGTTGGATTATATAAATCTATGGTCGATTTTACTAATGCGCGTAGCTGGGGAAAGATCCCTGCATGCTATTTAGTTTATGTATTGCATATATTATTATGCCAGCGTGTTGATCCTTGGGTAGATGGCGTGAAGCCAAACCCAGGATCTCTGTGCTTTGCCGAGCAGAGATCCGTTGAAATGTAGTCTTATATTTTAAGTATTACATATACATTTATGTATGATGTTTGAAGGGATTTCGCATGAGTTCTGGGAAGGGATGACTAGAGGAAGCCGATCCCTGTGGATTTCTGTCTGATGTAGGTTTATAAATGTATTAGATTACCTTTATATCTATGTTTGTTTACTGCATAGATGCTAGGGGAGGGGATGGCCGAATGGCAATCGATCCCTGTATAATTACATTTGATAGGGATATACATACCTTTATGCTGGATCCTTTATATCCTTTAAATTGTTGCTGCGTGTGCAGGAGAAGAATCTTGTATTATATACTTCTGTTATATATCTTTAATTTATATACTCGTTGTGTAGCTACGCAAAGATTGGGAGACAGATACCTTTATATATTTTATGTTTTATATATTAAATATTGCATGTTGCATGTTATGTGTAGTTGGCCATTGCGCAGAGCTGTGGAAGATCATTATTTACTTCCATTAATATATTATGCATATTGCATGCTTCTTGTTGTATGATGGCGCATGGCTTGAGGAAATTATCCCCGTAAACATTTCTTTGATAGCTAGATATATATTGTTGTATGTGCATTTGTATGATGGCACAGGGCTTGGGGAAATGATCCCCGTGAACATTTCTTTAATAACTAGACATGTATTGCCTGTATGCTTGCATTTTGTATGATGGCGCAGAGACATTGGGAGATTGCTCCCTGTATGATATAGGGTTTCGTATATTATTATATATATTACTTATTCTTGTGAATGCGCAAATGCTTGGGAAAGTGATTCCTATATACTTTTATTTGATGGCTTGATGAATTAATTGTTGCTTGCGCAGAGATTGGAGAAGGATGCCTGTATACTTATTATTTCATATTAATTGTATGTTTGCATGTTGAGTGTCATTGGTAATGGCTGGTGCAAAGATTGGGGAAAATCCCTGCATGATATTGGTTTCATGTTCTATATTGCATGTATTCTTCCATTTGCATATTGTACAGATGTTTGGGGAAAGGATCCCTGTGTATGTTTCATATATTGCATATATATATTCATGCCACCTTTGGTTACTGCGCAGTGTTGGGGAAAGATCCCCGTATGCCATATGTTTTATATATTACATATATAGTTATGTTCCTTGTATTCATTGTGCAAGACTAGGGAAAGATCCATATATTATAAATATTTGCGGATTGTGTGTAACTTGTTGTGGGATGGGATGGATGAGAGAGCCGATCCCAATCCATCTTCATCTGCGTATTTGCATAGTTTGTTATGTTAATACTTAATATTAGTGTATGTAGACACATGCTGGTTGGGGTATGGTAAACCATTTTGCACATAAAATGTAATCATTGGTGTATGTAAATATATGCTAGTCCAAGTAGGGCAACCTTCTGCTTATGCCTAGTATCTATATATATATATATATATATATATATATATATTACCTTCCTGTCATAAAACCCTTGGGGAAAAGATGGTATATCAATTTATAAATTATCATGATCTGTGGTGATCATCCTCAGAGAGAATCCTTGTCATGCTTCTAAGATAGATTGTTGGATGTTTTGGGAAAGTACTCTCTATGAGAGACTTGAGAAAGTGGAAAGTAAACTGTGTTGCAGAATGTACCCCTTCTATCTTGTTAAATAATAATTATAACATTCCTTGGTGGATGTAGCCCATAGATTTGGGTGAACCACGTATATTGGTCTCTTTCTTATGTGTACTTTATATGTTTTAATCTACTTGATAACTGTGATCTAAAATGGTAACTGATTTCACTAAAGAATATCTATTACATAAGTTTGCAATTCCAAATGATGCTTGGAGTGTTTGGTTATATAATAGTCATGAGGATTATTCGGGTATTGGAACTAAGACCCCACTTGAAAAGGGGTTTACACTTCTGTTTTTATTATGTACAAATTGTTAGAAGGGAATGAGCCACATGTTGGATTAAAAAGTAATCTTTATGCAGGAATGGCAAACCATGTTTAATGTATAAGTCTTATAAGAAAAGTAGTGAATGAACAAGTGTTTATATGCAATGCTACTTATGACTTATATTCAAGTACATATATGTTGTGACTAATACCCTTGGTTGTTGATGTCAAGGAAAATTTTTACCCCATTCCTACAAAAGTTGAACTTGGAAATTGGGTATGTTACAATCCATTCCACTCATCTTTGAATAAGTTACTGAGGTCAATGCAACCACAAGTCACCCCTAAATAGGAGGGTTCTCATTGCACTAAAATTGTAGAGGCTATAGTCTTAATAAGGGGCTAAAAGAACCAAAGGTGCCATTGAAAGTTTTCTGTATATATAAATTTCTTAATTACAACAATGGCTCATGTCCAAGTTCAGTATATGGTAGAGAATATTATCAGTGGACCAAATCCAAAGATAACCAAGGAAATAAGGGAATTTACTTCAAACAGCAACTCCAGACTTTTCCAGACTCTCCCATAATTTCCGTAGATCTGTTATGTATTCTTAGCCTCATTAGCTATGTTGAATCATCCTATCAACATCTTCACTCTATCTCAAGTACAAGATTCAAACCATTACTTGTAACTCTTTAACAAGTCACACAGAACATACTATTTGGATCACTTTGTGCATAAGATAGTGTTTTGTCTATATTGCATATATAACTAGGTTTCAATCTCGATGGTAGAAACAAAAATCATAAGAAAAGCATTCATGGCCAGCATTTGAACAATGTTGGTACGCATAAAATCAGCAAGACCTTGCAACGACAAGTTGTAGTCATATCTCATTTGCTAAATGGTTTGAAATGACAGAAACAGGCATGCACTATTTTACCTCTGAACTAGGCCCTCTGGTAGCTTGTCTGTCTACATTTGATCTAGGAGGATCTTCTAAAGATTCTTTCTTGGACTCTGAAACATTTCTAGCTTCAACATTGTCAGTGCGATAAGTCTCTTTGTTTTTTAATTCTTCCTTGGAACTTTTATTAGCATTCCCTTTACTCTCAGTTGCAGCAGCCACTTGGTTGCTTGGTTGTTTCCCATGGTTCCCCTGAGGTTCTGTTCTCACACTGCTAGGAGTTGGTTGTCTCTCAGCACTATTCAGCCTCTTAATAGTCTCTTCTAATGCATCAAGTCTGGATTTCAGTTCCTGCAAAGATGCTTCTTTTTCCTTGCTCAATATCTCAGAGCCACTTAACTTATCATCCAGATCACCTTCCCTTGAGCCTACTGCCAAATTTAACTCAGAGGACTGCCGTGCTTGCTCTTCTTCTTCAGCAAGCTTTTTTTTCATCTCAACTTCCTGAAAAATGTTTTCAATTTAGCAAATTATAACCTCGGAACATTCCAAATCCATATAACATATCAAATTAGAACCAAGGAGGCTTCAAACCAAATCACAAACTGGAAGGATAAGCAGAAAAAGAGACTGTCATTTTCAAATGTATGCAAGAATGGGAGAATGATAACAAAGCATGCAATCTTTAAAGATTCTCAGTGTATCGGCAATGGATTGATGACTGCAAATCAAGGAGCAAAAAACTCACAGACCAACAAAGGATATAGATCTTAACAGCCACAACCCATACAGTGCATGGACAAAGGAACTATTTCGAATAAAACCACATTCTCAGATTGATAGGGACATTTTACAACACTGAAATGTATTGTTCTTATCCAATCAAAGCTACCAGATAAAGAAACATGGCATTTATGAAAAACAGGATATACAACAAGTATCTAAATAGGTGATTTGAAAAAAGAAAAAATGCATCTTAATTGATTAGTATCTAGATAGGTATCTAGATGCTGCTTAATTTGGATCGAAGTAGGCCTTCCAGACCTTGCCCTTCCATGACTACCCAAATCCAACTAGTACACAAGAAAGCCAATGCCAACTTTTAGGACATTTTCAGAGACTAAGCATCTAAGACGGGACAAGAATACAGATCTCATTTGTTAAAAATGACATTTTCTTGATTAAATATTTCCTCTTCCTTGGATATAAGTTGCCCTGCAGACCTTGTTTTTAAACCACAAAGGGTTGAAACAAGATTGTCAGTGTCCTTCCGAAGGACAAAAATAATACATTTAAGACATGAAATACGAGGTAAAGAAAATTCTGACCAACTTCGCCTTTCAAGCACGCAGACAATGCCTTTCCACAGTAGACAATAACATTTTCCTCCATGACTTGAAACATCCTCAGGATTTGGGTTGTCCCCCAGACCTGATTGCTTGATGCATCCCTCTTTCCACAGCTATAAATGCTTGGTGTACTTCCAATTCCCTTTGACCTATTTTGGTCATTTTTCAACATTGATATAAATTTCATTTCATTTTCATTTTTCTTACCAATTGGATTAGCATTTTGATAAAGAGCCATATACAGTCATCTAAAGACTGGGAGTTGCTTGGAGTCGATCAGCAAGCGCCAACCATAAAAGATCTTGAATATCTGAGTATGCTAAAAAGCAGGCTGGCATTCAAGAGGAACCACCAGAAGCAGGATTTTAAATCCATTCCCTTACACATCAGGTATTGGGCAAAAGATATTGTGTTTTCCATCTCAACCAGAGTGCCCTGCACTAAGAGCATGTGCTACCCTATTGTTCTAATGCAAGTAAGATGGTGGCCACTTCTTTGATCTTCACTTTTTGTTTAGCCATGTCTAAATTTGGCCTATATTGCAGTGATAATACTGGGATTGAGATAGGCACCATTATTGTCTCATAAAAGTGTTGTGACATGCTTTTACGTGCTTACTAAACCATTCCATGAGAATCCATAACCCCACTATTATTCACTTCCATGTGATTTTTGAATTTTTCTATCAAATGAATCATTTGTTTCAAGAAGAGTAAAATGGCACTCGTGCAATAACAATCAACAAGAAAATTTAATTGCCATAAAATGCCCTAAATAGCACTAGATTATGACTAGGGACAGGAATACTTGGAAGTCATTTTCTCTTCAATGAAGAAACAGAATCTAAACAGTGAATATGGGAATGAACTGATATCATGAAAAAATTTACATTACCGCTTCCATTTTTTTGATGTCGTAACGCGCATATTGTGCCACCAAATACACAGCTATTGACAAATAACAACAAAACAAACTTTTAGCATTTCAATATATCAGGTGAAATTTTCAGTAACAAATATCAAGAGGATAATGCTTATTTTCATAATTTTTCCCCTATTTGATTTTTTTGAACGGCATGCATTATGATGAAGCCGAGAAGGGAAAAGCCTAACCACCATATTTCATTATGTTCTGAATCTTGAAAGAAAAATCGACTGTCAGAATATTAAAACTAGTGCTGACTGAATAATAAATTATCAACATCATGAGCAGTGAAAAAATGTTTTGCAAATTATAGAAACGCCAAGAGAATTACCCAGTGAAGGAAGACAAGCAAAGAAAAATTGCACCAGATGGAAGTCGATCCTGGATAAAAATTCGAATTAGAGGTCCACCCAAGTATACAATACATGTTCAATTCCTTGATAAAAAGCTGTAGTGTAGCAAAATATTTAATTGACAAAAACCGATTTGCTGCAAATAAAAGCCCTGAAATTAGGAACTATATCTTCCAAGAAACAAAACCTCAGCAATTTCTGAGAAATATTAATGACATACATTTTACAGATTTTCCTAGTGAGTACTTTACATATATTTTCTTCTGTCGCTTTGGTCTCGATTCATGCACTTATACATGTTACACAAATATTTTTTTTATCAGGATTCACGACATCACTCCAACTCTCATGCTTCAACTAATTAATAATGTGCACAAATGAACAAGGTAATAGGAAGAAAGTAGTGGACATTAATGTAATCATAAGGGATTAAGATATATCCATGTAAGCTTATTTGAAAGATGCTCCACTCGTTTCAAAATGTTCAACCGTACTTCTCGCGAGTAATGAGTATAAAAGGAGAATTATTTTAGACAGTACATGGACTAGTCTCAGATGCATTAATGATTACGATGAGTTCAAACATCCAGAAAATTGACCAGAATTACTTAAGCTTAAATCATCAAAACAGATTTCAACTTGTGCTAGTCAACTACACACAACTTCCTCATAAGATAATATTACACAGAAAAGCAAGATTTTTTTTAAAACCAAAAACAAATCTATATTATTTTTTCACAAACAAATAGAATGCTTCATTACAGACTCAGATTCTGCTCATGATGCTGCCTTAGAGGACTCACTATATCCAACTAGAATGTCCTTTGTATGAATGTGAACCGGACTCCCAAACACCCTGAAATGAGAAACACCTAGTTTCTTGCATGTGACGGCTTCCTCTGGAGTCTTGTCCATCAACACCCTGTGAGGACATCTGTTCAGTATGTAGACCACAATACAACATGCTTCTGCCAAAAGGAACATAGGCAGATCTAAGTCATGAACCATAGACTTAGCAATCTCTATTATGGACATCTTCTTTCTCTCAACAACCCCATTTTGCTATGGGTTGTAAAGTACTATCAACTTCATCTTTATCCCAGTTTTTCTACAAAAGGAATCAAAGACATTGGAGGTATATTCCCCTCCATTGTCTGATCTCAATGCCTTGATCTTCCTACTTGTGTGGTTCTCAACAAGGGCTCTGAACTCTTGGAGCCAACTAAAGACCTCATCCTTGGTCCTCAAAAAATATATCCAGATCTTTCTGGAAGAACCATCAATGAAAGTAATAACATGGGTCCATGAACATCTAAATGAATCAGATCAAGAATCCCTCTCGATCTGTGCTCATTGGTAGGGAAAGCAATCTTGGCATGCTTGCCAAGTGCACATCCTTTGCACACTCCTCTCTTTTCCACTTTGAAGCCAGGGAATCCAACCACTGTGTCCTTCAAAACAAGGAAACATAGTTCAGGTGATCATTTCTTTGTGCCAAAGCTCGCATAGATTGTCATTGTTGATCAACAAAGCTCTCTGCTTCACTAGATCTACTAGCAGTCTGTAAAGGCCACCTCCCTAGCTCCTTTAGCCAAAACTCAACCAGGATTAGGGTTTTGACTTCTAATGAGCACTTCTTGATCATCAACTCAGCACTACACCACAAATCTGTCAAACAGGATACCGAAGGAGATTTTCAGTTATACCAAGAACATACAATACCTCATGAAGATCCAAAACTTCTCCAGCTAGGATGTGGAATGAGATAGACCCCAACCCAACCATTGGGTACCTGCCACCATCACCAAGCTCCACCTACATGCTGGTATCTTGTTCCTCCAACTTGAAGAAGGTTGATCTATTCCAAGTCATGTGTCTTGAGGCTCCAGTGTCAAGATACCAACCAACACTTGAAACTCTATCGATGGAAAGGCATGACACCATGGCAAAGCTTGTATCAAGCCTAGCAGTTAGCTAGTCCACTCTAAAAGCTTCAGCACTTCTGGGAAATTGTTTCTGCTACTACTTACCCTTCCCTTCTTCTTAGGACACTGAAAAGCATCATGACCATGCTTGCTGTAATTGAAGCATTTGATATGGCTCCAATCCTTCTTCTACTGTTTAGAAGACCCTAAGTCTTATGATCCTTACCACATCCTTTATTTCCTTCCCTCCTCACATTTCCAATGAGAGCTAGGTCTAGAACATCCTCGTAACCGGTTGAGACATGTTGTAGTCTCATCTCCTCTCCAACGAAAGCATACCACAACTGCTCGAAGTCTAGTAAATACTTCTGACCACAAATACTATGGACAAAGTTGTACCACGGTGGACCAAAGACATTCAGAGAAATCTGAACTAGCTCATTATTCTCAATTGTGTTCCCAACTGTTGCAATCTAATCTCTCAGCTCTGCTATCTTCCTGAGATAGCATGTAAATGTATTTGTCTTGCTCATACAGTTAGTGTTGAGCTTGTTCTTTAAGAACATATTCCTATATACATTCACACACTGATACAACGTTCCCAAGGCATCATAAATATCTTTGGCAGTCTTCTTCCCAACAATACGAGGTATCAAGTGATCTTTCATTGAATCTGTTACCGGACAAACTAGCAGGGCTAGTGCCCAGTAAGCACATGTGAAAGTTGTGACCCAATGTCACCTCGATCACTCTTCTGTGAACTTCTTCGGAGAGTCTTGACCTCCAAGGGGAAAGCCCTTATCTGTGTGCCTGTCAATAATTACACCAAACACCTTCCACAACCTCATGTATAGATTAGTGCCTTTATGGAGTCAAGTAGAGAATGAAGAAGACATGTCAAACATAATTCCGATTAGGCACCAGTCTAGGACAAGTACTATAGCACGGGATTATGAGATTCCTGGTGACGGAGGTCTTATGTGTATATTTCAGTCTGACATGAAGTGACAAGCAATGTCCAAGTATACTTAATTAGGCATTATATCCAACGGTATTATGGCGTATGCATATGTAGGTTAGTTTGCAAAATGTATAGTTCTAGATTCACCAATTGCCAATTATTTGCTTAGGATTAGTATCCACAGTGCATTATGACTTCATTAACATCCACCATTCCGAGATTATAACACTGTAGCATTAACAACAGTATCCTTTGATTTCTGCCTTATATCAGCATCATAACAGTGGATCATATACTTAGATTTAGCATTTTCCAGTCAGTATAGCATTCATATTAGTGCTAGATATTCAGATTACTTGTTTTATCAGTATCCTACACAGAGATATATCAGCATTATAAGCACATGAATCAGGTGAACAGTACTAACATGAACATAAGTTTGCCAATGCAAAACCATGGACATTTAATGTATTGAATAATCTTGCTTACACAACCACTGTTAGTTAGTTTTTTCTTGCAGGTCTGATCTGGAGCAGCAATCTTCAAATTTGAAGGATCACCAAGAGAAGGCTCCCTAAAGGCTTGGTCTTAGCCTTGGGAGGATGTTTAAAGGGAAAAAGGGATAAAAGAGAGAAGCGCTACGGCTTAGGAGAAGGTTTAGGGACTTATGAGGAGGTAGTTTAGGTCCAAAAAAGGGTTGCAGCAGTAATATAGAGGGAGAAAGGGATAAGCCAAGGGTTTAGGAGGCAGAAAAAGGGGGCTAAAGGGCAGCCTGGAGGCTTAAATAGGGAGGGCGAGGCCTCAAGGAGGGTGGCCAAGGCTGTTAAAGCCTCGCTGCAGCAGGATAAGGCAAAGAGGAGCAGGCCGCAGCCATAGGTGGGCTCAAATTTTGCAAAAAAAAATGTGTTTCCTGATTTTTTTTTTGTGTGTGTTTTGGCTGCCACCAATTCGCCCTAGGGTTTCTAAGGCCTAAAATGGCAGGCTGAAATTTTAGGGAGGTCTAGAAAAATAAAAATATTTTTTTTTTTTTGAATTTTGGACTTTAGCAAAAAAAAATTAGGGTTTTTCTGATATGACGTTTTAGGGTTTTCAGAAAATAAAAATTGCAGACCTAATTCTACCATGAAAATGCAACTTTTTACATATGAAAATGCAAGAAATTTTGAGTAAGAGGAGTGACAAGAGAAGGGATATGATCCTTCCCTCAATCCCAAGGCATAAGGGATCAATGTTTAGTGTCCCTACAAGGAAAGTTCTTCTAGGCTTGCAAAATTAGGGCATCAACCAACAACCCCTAGGGTTCGTTGGTTGAGCCTAACAAAAGCAAGGTAGAGATCCAAGGCACTTTACAAAGAAGACTTCTTTAAGAGAACATCTTCCAACCATACAAAATTGACAAAACCTTGATAATTAAACCCTAATATACAAGTAGAATGCACTAGCCTAGCACCATGCAACGGAGAGTAGATATATTCTTACCAAGATTCAACAAACATGAACAAACAAAACCCTAGATCACCTTTGTGCATGAGTTCAACCAACCATTCTAGCATCAACATGTATGTGCAAAAGAAGCCCTAGCATTCATCCACATTTCACTTCACAAGCCAAGAAAGAAGCTCTCCAAGAGGTGCACATCACATAAGAAGCCCATATAACAAGAGAAAGAGAAGAAGTATCATATTTGATCTCCCAAGTCTTGTGATTTACAAATGAACTAAGATGGTCTATTTATACCCATCTTATCACAAGACTTTTAATTTATTCAAGCCTACATGTCAATTTGAAATTAAAACAAAAGTAATATTAAAATATTCTAATACATGGGTAACTTGGGGTATTTTCCCCATAGTTTACCAAAACTGATGAAAATGACTAAAACTGAGCAAATGGCTCCACTCTGAAGGATGGAGTGAGCAGGGGGGTGTCATGCCCCATCTAACCCCAAATGTGCTGAAAAACCCTCAACGTCCCCCCTCAAATCATGCTTGAAGCCCTAGAAGCTAGGATGACATCATCATTGCTCTGGGCCTAAGGAAAGAGGGCACTCTGCTGAAAAGGGACCAAGAGGGGTGCCTGAGGTGACTGGAAGAGGAGGCAAGTGCTTCTGAGTGAAGCGCTATCACCAGTGAAGAGATCAAGCAGGGGGTCATGTGACCCAGTGACCTGCCCCTAGGACTATGCTGTTGAGAGCTGAGAGCAAAAGCAGGGAGCGGGAGCGAAGCGAAAAGCGAAATTTTCAAAAGCTTCTGAGGTGGGAGCATTTTCGGGAGCGTTTTTTATATAATATATATTTTTATATATCTTGATGCATATGCCAACAAAACCATGTGCATCCATCAAAATTCAAACCATTATACACAAATATGCAAAGTTTCTTATGTATATAGCAAGTAAGAGTGCATACAACCAAAATAACACCAAGTGTAATCCATATCTGAACCAAAGTACATCAATAAATAGGCTATAAACTAGGGATTCTTCAAAAACTAGTTTTGAGGCCACCAACATCAATCTGAACAATTAGCACCACCAACATCAAGGTACATAGAGGGGTTGATGTGTTTGATTGAATGTCAATCCCATACCCTCATACATGATAGAATCCAGTGGAAACATTGCAATCCTGAAATCCTAAAAACTGTTAAATCTGTTGAATTTTGAATGGGATAAAAAATCCTACTTTTGGCATTTGAAGTCCGATGAGGTTGGAACCACTCTCAAACATCCTGAAACAATTAATGGTAATGTTAAAAATTTAAGTTGACATTCTCCTTATCTTTTATTTTCTATCCTTTTACTTTAAGAATTTAATATTACCATTTAAAGCTACTGATGATTACTAAGGTTAGGTTTTAACTTTTTTGCTATTAGAATAGGCTTTTCCTCCTTTATATAGCATTGGTATAGGCCTAGGGTTACTCCCCCCCCCCCACCCATCCCTTAATTTTTTGGTTCTTTTTAAGAGAAATTGAAAAAAAAAAAGTCGGGAGCGTTTTTTTTTGGCAAGGAAGCGAGCTTCCTAAAAACGCTCCCATACGGGAGCATTTAGGGAGCACACTTTCCCAGCACTCCCTGGACGCTTCCTTCAGAAGCGAGCTTCAAGAGTGGGGGAGGAGGGGGGGGAGGGCACTCCCACACACGTAGCCCTAAGAGTCCCGAACACCAACCTCGGGGCTACAAGCCCCAGAATGAGGTAGTCAGCAATGCCACTAAGCCAGAGTACTCCTAGAGGGAGAATCAAGGGGTCCGGCCATAACCAACTCTTAAAACTGCAGATAATACCCCCATCCTGGCCCTAAAGGGAAAAAAATGACCCCTCTCCCAGGGCAGATATCTGAAAGTGAGCAAGTACTAGTACCGCGTAAAAGAATCCAACAGGATTCGCTTCACTACCACTACCTTCTTGTTGTGTTCTACCTTATTTTTGGATCTGTAGGCACTACAACCACCTTCTCCACGAGGTACCTTAAATCTGCCAATTCCATAAGATTCTGCAATCTCAACTTCCATGGCACAAAGTTGAACTTGAAGGCTCCCTCAAACAAGTGACTCGCATATTAGCAGTCGTCATTGCTGCAACTATTTTGAACAAGCTATACTCTACAATCACTGGATTAAAGAGAGCTTCGCACCCTACACACCTTCTTAGGTCCACGTGTTGATCAGTGGCACTATTCTTATTCAATCACTAAAGCTTGGATATGCTGCCAATTGAAACCCTCCGACAGCTCTTTACTCCAGACAGCTTGCCTCTCCATACACGGAATTTGGAAGAATTCAAAAACTTAGCTCTAATACCATTTTAGATTTTCTAAACCATGGTAAATAAATTCTGCACTCTAAAAAACTCCCCACAAGAAAGTAAACAGCAAAATATTTAAAGCCACTCGAAACTGCACTCTGTAATTAATGAAAGCAGCTATAAACACAGATTGTAGAAAATATATAATAGACACACAGTAAGTTGATTGTCAAAATATGTTACCACTTTTCATTACTTCTGAAAATGAAATTCCGCTAGAAGAAAACAGCAAACTGCTTACTGCTTAACTAAAAATTTAATTCATCCATACCCCAACCTTTCTCTGATGGATTTCAGAAGGGCACGCTTAGGGTTTGTAGAAATAGATCTAACACTTGCATCTTGGGATCTATGCCTTACCTACTAGAGTGCATGCACTTTACTAAACT